>CM051354.1:11028760-12523760 GCA_028015215.1 Gynostemma pentaphyllum
ACGTTGTTCTAAAGCATCCCGCGTCCAGCCCGGTCAATTGGTCGCGCCCGTTTCGATCAGCGTGATTCATTGGCTTCAATCCGAGGCTTGCCAAACGATTCGCTCTTCGCCCTCAAAGCCTGGCCTCAAAGACGCGGAAGAACTCAGAAAGACGCGATCGGAAACACATAAAGTTCTCTCCCGGTAAGCTCCAAGACTGTGGACTCAACCATCAGGGTGATGAACACCACTAACTCGCAAAGGGAAAGCATCGCAATGGTTTTCCGAGTAGCCGACTGGAAAGCAGTAACATGGCGTTGAGCTTATCTTTACTTTTCCCTACAAAAAAAAGCAGGGAACAAAAAAAAAACATGTATAAAATAAAAATATATATATTAATAAAAAAATTAGAATTCACTTAAAAAAACTAACATGTAAATTCAGAGTCCACATCTACATAAAGGACCCCATCGTGACCTTCAGATGCAGATGGAGAAACAATCAACTGATGCTACCTCACTTCCATCCTGAAATCGCGAAATGAAAAAATAAAAATAAAATATAACGAAACATTAAATTATTTAAAAACATTAAAGATATAAACGAAACACTACAAGATTAACCATGATCTCGTAGTACTCATCATGGCTAATGCCCCACCAGATAATGAAGTTCACAATCAATTGGCTAAATTGATTTGAGAGATGTGCAACTCCCTGAGTCCGACTATCCGCTAATGTGCTCTTGTATTTCCATTTCAATCATCCACAATAGTTTTTCACCGGTTTATGCTTCGCCTTACCTGATGGTGTCTATATAAGGTTTCGCCATTTGTCCCATGGTTTGTATATGATGTCATGGAGTGAGATCGAGAGGATAGTAAAATGTTTCCGAAAAGAAAAAGGATGGATTTGTTTAAGAATTTTAAAACACCATAAAAAAATAAAGTTACATAAATTTATATAATTTACCTTCCATGTCTCAAACCAACGTCGTTCAGTGGGAGTAGTAATGTCCTTCCATTTTCCAAACTCGAGGCTCTTCTTGTAAATATCGGTGAAAATTCGAAAACCCTACCCGATGGATGCAATCTATAAAAAATACACAAAAACATATATAAGTTAAAAAATTACCATGTATAAAATTATTAATTAAAAAAAAAGGATAAAAAGAAAGTGCACTCACTTCTTTTCGACATCCTCAAGGCGACCCTTGTGATAGGTAATTGCTCGATTGAGGGGGTGTCGGCCCGATGCGGCCCGATGTGGTCGGGACTAGTGGGGTAGGTGTGATGGCCACATGTGTTTCCCAAGGGCGGTACCCACTGCTCGGGATGTGGGCGAGAGTATTAACTCGAGAACGAGGTGCATGTCGCCGATGTGGACATCTACGAAACATTAACATGTTGTAAATTGAAAGAAATAAATAACAAACCTTAAATTAAAAAAAAGCTAACAATTGAATTAAAAATTTAAAAAAAAAAAACATAAATTACTTAATTAATTAACATTACCTAATTTGCAATTCAATTAAACTAATAACATACAAATTAATCAATTAATTAAACATATATATTTACATCGTTTTTTTTTAAACTAAATACACTAAAAACATAACAATTAACCCTAATTTTTACAAATTAAGAATTAACATATATAAAATAAACACATTACTTAATTACTTAAACATTAATTTAATTAAAATATATAGGAACAATAAAACATATTAATAAACAAATGAATATACTAATTAACAATAACATACAATTCAATTAAACTAATTTTACCAATTCAATTACATCAATTAACAATATTAAACTAATTTTTGCAATTCCATTAAATCAATTAACAATATTACAATTAATTTTACCAATTCAATTAAACTAATTAATATTAATAAAAACATTAAACTCATTAATTTTTACAAATAACATACAAATTAATTCAATTAACATACAATTAGTAAGTTAATTAAACATATAAAATTACATACTTTTTTTTATCTAAATACATTAAAAACATACCAATTAACACTAATTTTTACAAATTGACAATAAACATACTAATGAATTTGAAATCAATAAATAACATACTTAATTAATTAACATTAAATTAATCAACCCAATCTTTTAACAATTAACATACTAATGACATTAAAAACAATGAAATTAAACAAACTAACATGTTATTTAATTATAATTTTACCAATTAACATTAACAATAAACTAAGTAAACTAATTTTACCAATTAAATTAAACTAATTAACATTAACAATAACATTAAACTACTTAATTTTACCAATTAACAGAAACCAATTAACAATAACATTAAACTAAGTAAACTAATTAAATTAATAAAAATAATTAACAATAAAATTACATATATACATTAACAATTAACATTAAGATTAACATTAACATTAACAATTAATTAACAATTAACTGAAAAATTGAGAGAAATCATCGTTGATCGAAGCTTTGACGGGGTAGTGGAGCCAGTGAGGGAGGACACCGGGGAGGACGGCCACGAGGTCGTGGTGACGTTCGAGAGGGAGCGGGGAAGGGGAAAAGTTCGGGGAGGGAGGCAAGGGAAGAGGGAGTGTTCGAGGAGGGGCGTTCGGGAGTGGAGGGGGGGAAGAGGAAGGTTCGGGAGGTGGCGTGGTGGAGTGGGGGAGCGTTCGGGAGGGAGGTAGGAAGGGGAAGGTTGGGGGAGGGGATGCGGTGGGGGGGGGAGGCGTGGTGGCTAGTAGGGTTTTGGGAGAGGGGGGGAGGGAGATACGGGGAAGAAAGAATGAAATGAGAAAGGAAAAGTAAAGACCCTTTTATTTTTATTTTAGCGACGAAATATGTCGTTCAAGGAAAAGAATGGACGCCTTGGTGGGCACGATTTTAATAACACATTATTAATTTTATATTAGCGGCTAAATTAGTCGACAAAAATTGAATGTCCACCTAAATTTTATCCTTAAGCCCAAAAATCCACGCTCAAATTAATGAAAATTTTAAGAACGCACTTATATTTAGATTTGCGATGAAATTGCCTCATATTTTAAAAATTGGTTCAAACTTATGATATTTCAAATAGGATACATTTAATGGCTATTAGGGAAACTACAAGATGACCCATTAACGCTAATTTTATTTATTTGTTGAATATTCTAGAATATGAAAATCCCTTGTTTACCAAAATGTCTCTATTTGTTGAATATGCTAGAATGTGAAGTCATTTTTAGCTGACGAAATTGGGTTCATTTTCCGAACATTATATAATTCTTCTTTTCCAATTAAGCGTGTATTTCGCCACTATATTCATAGTTAGAGACGAAATACATCGCTATATATATGATTTTTTTTCTTTTTTTTTATTCCCTTATATGTTTAACAATTCATTAACAATTTAAACATCATCTTAAATTCATCGATGTTGGATTTAGAGTCGTTGTCCTCGCATCTCTTCTTCGTCCTCGAGGTCTTGGAGATGAATCATCAATGAAAGGGAGATCAATATATGCCATCGGGATCAAACAATATTTCATTACATCATTTAACATTTGGAGCCATTTGAGTTTATTCCTTCGTATATTTCACGTACTTACATCTCTTCTTCTTGAAAGCTACAAATTTCTCATTGCCTTTATCCGGAAGATTTTCATCAATGTGACATAGCCGCACTTTGCAAACAACTAACCAATCATTGAATTGTCTACAAGGCATGTAAGGTAAAAATACGTTTGAATCGCTTTTGTCAGCCAATACAAATCGATCATTTGGGCGCATTTTTCTTATTCACCTCTAAAATATGCAAATGTGGTATTTTTCGCGATTCCACCTCGTCCAATTGTCTCGGAAACCACGATAGTTAAAGTAGTACCGTACGCTTTACACTCCTCCGTATAATCAAGCTCAATAATTTCATCAATGACTCCAAATAAATCTTCTTCACTGCTTCAGAACACTTACTTCCTGATGCATACTCACGCCGTTCTCTGGCATGTTTCGCTTTGTGAATGAGATTTTGTTTGAAATTTGTAGCCTTTCCTAAATAACCGTAGTATGGCCGCAATTCTTGCAGGTCCATTTGCCAACATTACAATGTGATTATTTGTAATCGTGTCATTGGCGAATCAACCTGGCAGGACAATTAAATTTGGTTGAAGAATAACATAATTGCGTTTAAGATGAACAAATATAGCACGTAATCATACTCACGCAAGCATAAAAACCATAACGAAGTCTCGTCAATTATAATCCCCTCCGGTTGCGTTCAGTCCAGGATTTCGCCGATTTGCAGTAATTCAACAAATAACCTATTATTGAAAATAATATATTATACACTTGAAAAGGAAGTAATATAACTCTAAACCATATTAATTTAGTTCATGCCTACTCGATATAAGGTTCCACCTCCGGACAATTACACAACACGTATGTTTGTGCGATGTGATCTTCTTCCTCGTTTAATGGTCTCCGCACGGGTTTTCCAATAGTTTACTCCTATCGTAAAAATAGACAAATCAATTGGATCGACTACGGGAGGAAGTGAATCCCGAACAAAATTCCGCTTCACTATTACTCAATTGTTCACGCAATTTTCGCTCAAAGTAATATGAGCAACGTGGTCGTCTCATGTATTTAGTATGCATTGCATATAGATCCTTCCACTCTAGCCTTGTTTCCTACACTTTTTAGCCTACGTAAATACCGAAATAAAAAAAGACTAAAACCGTTAATTTATATACCAGACGCTAACAAAAACAAGTGAAATTATTTACCTATCAAACGGATACATCCATCGGTATTGAACCGGGCCTCCTAGAGATGCCTCGTGAGTTAGATGTATGGTAGATGCTCCATGAAGTCGAAAAATGATGGTGGAAACATTCTCTCATAACTTGCAAATGATGACAAAGAATCTCACCGCTCAATGACTCCACGGTGGTGTGCGAGTTTACGAGGTGTTAACTCCCTCAAGAACACGCTCAACTGTGCCAACGGTTTCCCAATGTTTGCTCGAGAAATGGTCCGGATGCACTGCATGAGTCGTTGTATGAATATGTGACAATCATGACTTTTCATCCCAAACACGATATGACTATGCACATCAATGCACCTTTCCGGATTCGATACGTATCCGTCCGGAAATTTAATCGATCTCATCCACTCAAACAATGTTTTCTTGATCCATTAGCATGTACTTTGCCTTCGCATATTTTTTTCGGTTTCATCGGCTCTAATCGGTGGTCGATGACGATTTCTCGAATGTCGTAACGTGATCTCAAATTGTCTTTCGTTTTGTTTGGTATATTTAGAAGCGTGTTGAAGATATTGTCCAAAACGTTCTTTTTCGATATGCATGACATCTAAATTATGCCGGATCATTAAATCTTTCCAATACTGGCGACTCCAGAAAATACTCTTTTTTTTCATCCGTATTTTTCCCAACCTGTCTTATTCCACGCCTCACCCCCAATCTCTGTAACCATTCGCATGTTAAGCGCATCTAACTGTTGCAGTACTTGGTATCCATTGATAACTTCAGGAGGGCCTTGATTTCTTACAGTACGCCCTTTATACCAGTCAGTTTTATTCGATCGAAATGAATGATTGAGAGGTAAGAACCTTCTATGACAGTCAAACCAACACGTTTTTCGACCATGCACCAACGAGAATGCACCGGAATCGTCCATGCAATGAGGGCATGCAAACTTTCCCGAAGTTATCCACCCTAACGAATTTAGTTAGGGTAGTATAGATTCGTTACATTGGGGGTAAACCATAAATTTTAATCTAATCTAAATAGTGAAAAATTATAAAATAACGAATGAAGTAATCGAAACACAAATTATTTTACGAACGTACCTGATAACATTAAATATGCCGGGAAGTCACTTATCGTCCAAATAACCGCTGCTCGCATCAAGAAATTCTGTTTTTGTGAAACATCGTACGTCATAACTCCTTCGTTCCATAAACCACAGAGCTCGGCAATTAATGGTTGGAGGTAGACATCCAGCTTCTGCTTTGGACTTTTTGGGCCAGGTACAATTACCGTTAAGAAAATCACAGGATCTTTCATGCACATCGATGGAGGCAAGTTATACGGCGTCAACATAACTGGCCACAATGAATATTGAGCTCCCAAGCCCCCAAAGGGTTGAACCCTCGTGGCATAAACCCAATCTAACGTTTCTAATTTCTCGCGTAAATTCAGGATGACAACAATTTAAATGCTTCCACGCCTCCGCATCGAAAGGATGTCTCATTACTCCATCATCTTGAGAGTGCTCGTGATGCCACCTCATGTGCGGCAAGTGACTTCGACGCGTACGTACGTTGGAGACGTTGTGTGATCGGTAATAAAACATGCGAGTATGCGAATAAGACTTTTTTTACCTTGTTTGTATCTCGAATGATTGAACATTTTACACATATGAAGACTTGCATCATCACCCCAATATATCATACATCCGTTAAGCAACAATCAATCTTCTCCACCGGTAAACCGAGACCTCTACTAATTTTTTCATATCGTATAAACTGTGGCAACATGTTGTTTTGGGCGCACCGATAAAAACCATTGTGAAATCGAGTTAAATCCTCTTTCCGGGATATGAAACTCGCCTTGATATTCAATAGTTCGGTCGCGGCACCGAGGTTACGTTACATCACAACCTGGGTACAACGGCCTACTCTCTGATTCTATCATGTGAAACATTCTTTGCGCATCTGGATTTAAATCTTCGTTTACTAAATTATGAGGATCATCTCCGTGATAACTGCATCCATCAAATACCATCTATTCTAACTGCCCGTACTGATGTTCAACGTTTTTCGAATTATCATTCACATTCGAATAGAACTGTGAGCTGCTTTCTTCATTTCTACATGACTCGCCCCTTGCTGTATCGAATATTTCTATAGATTCTCCCTGATACACCCAATGATAATAATTATCAACGAAACCACGAGTATACAGAAGTAACTTCACATCATCTTTCGGCAACAACTTCTTATTTTTACACTTTTTGCATGGACATCGTATCTTAAGTAAGTTGTTATAAAAAATAATCGTGGATTCACGTGAATTCAACAAAATGTTCGACTGGCTACAAATTATCGTTGAGAAACCCTCCAATCAAATGAACGTACATCCACTCACGCATTTTCTCTCTCGCGGGAAGACGTTTAATGTAACTTGTTTTCATTTAAAGTGATTCCGCACGTCTATTTATAATTTTTCTGGCTTTCTTTTAGCGGCGAAATGTGTCTCTAATATAGCGGGAAATATTCTCGCTAGAAAATATTAGGGGGAAACCTTCCCGCCCAAATTTAGCGATGAAATTTGTCTCTAATGAAAGCAAATTAGCGACGAAATGTGTCTCTAAAATAATAATAAAAAATCTTGTAAAATAGAGACATATTTTGTCGCTAATATAGGGACAAATTATGTCTCTCTTCTTTCAGGAATATTAGCAACGAAATGTGTCTCTAATATAGCGGGAAATAATCCCGCCAAAAAATATTAGGGGGAAAACTTCCCGCCCAAATTTATCGCAAATTTAGAGATGAAATTTGTCTCTAATGAAAGCAAATTAGCGACGAAATGTGTCTCAAAAATAATAATAAAAAATCTTGTAAAATAGAGACATTTTGTCGCTAATATAAAGACAAATGATGTCTCTCTTCTTTCAGGAATATTAGCGACAAAATTTGTCTCTAATATCCCGTCATAAAATGTATCTCTAAAATTAATAAAAAAAATCATGTAAAATAGAGACATATTTCGTCGCTATTATAACGACAAAATGAGTCGCTATTACTGCGGGAAGCTTCGCGCCAATTATTGAGACAAAATATTAACGATGGTTTTTTGTTATGACGCTAAATAGAGATGTATTTCGTCGCTAAAAGTCAAACGTGCCATTGGCGATAAAGTTCGTCGCTAAATAGCGTCACACCGATTTTGTCACTAAATTTAGGTCGTTATTTCCAATTTTTCTTGTAGTGAATGTAGTTTTTTCTATTATATGAATGTTATAAATTTTTAAGAATTACTCTAATTGATCCAAATTAAATTGTATATTTTAATTTCTTTTTACTTACGATTGTTGTTTTTTTTTTGTAGTTCACAACAAGTTACTTATAGTTTGGCAAACAACGAACATGGCGAGCAATGATAGGTACATTTTCAAGTACTCATCATACTTAATTATCATATAATATTATATTATAGCTGTTATATATATATATATATATATACACACACACATTATATGTTCTACATTATTTAAGTGTTCATGCATAATCCTTGGGTGTGGCTAACCTGCAGCAAAGTTAGCCACACATAATCTGATATACTTTATTTAATTGTTCATGCATAAACCTTACGTGTGGCTAACCTGCAGCAAAGTTAGCCACACATATAAACTTGTCATCTTTTATTGTTATGGATTTCTATTTACCTACCATAGTCATTGTTTAGAATTAGTTTATCGAGTCACGTTAGGTAGCAACCTAACTTTATTACTTATTGGGTTATGGTTCAGGAGTTGGATAGTACTTAGGGACAGATTTTGTACCTAATATGTCAAAGGTATTAAGTCTTTCATAGAGGTAGTGAGGACCGTTGTCAATGAAAATGGGAGGGTTCGTTGTCCTTGTATGAAATGTGTGAATACTGTATTTGGGCAAATTGATAGTATAGAACGACATCTATATATTAATGGACTGTCTCTGACCTATGCTCGGTGGGTATTGCATGGAGAAGAATCAGATATTCGGGGGTTCACGAGTTATGTCGGAAGTACATCACAAGTTCATGAGGATGTAGGGGGAAATTCTAATGATGAGAGAGTGGGTGAAATGTATGAAGTTATTCAGGAGATACGAGCCCTGTTACATCAGAATATTGAGAATGATATATCCATAGATAATGATTTCTCACATTTATTAGGTGAAGCTGGAAAAGAATTATACCCCGGGTGTACAAAGTTTTCTTCTCTAAATTTTTTGGTGAAACTGATGCATATAAAGTTTTGAACAAATGGAGCAACAAGTCTTTCGATATGCTTCTCAAACTGTTGAAAGAAGCATTGCCACTTGACTCTGTATTACCGGGGTCATATTACTCTAGTAAAAAAATGCTTAGTGACTTGGGTTTAGGTTATGAAAAGATTCACGCATGCAAGTATGATTGTGTATTATATAGGAAAGAGTTTGCTGATTGTGAGCATTGTCCGATGTGTGGAGAATCACGCTATAAAGAGGTGATAAATGGGAAGAGTAAGAAAGTTCCTCAGAAAGTATTGCGTCACTTCCCACTTAAGGGTAGGTTGCAACGTATCTTTGCTTCTAAACACACCGCTTCTGATATGCCATGGCATAGAGATAAGAGGATGGAAACAGATGGTGTGCTTCGCCATCCATCAGATGCATAAGGCTGAAGACATTTTGACCGAACATATCTATGGTTTGCGTCTGATCCAAGAAATGTGTGTTTAGCTTTAGCATCAGATGGTTTTAATCCGTCGAGTAACATAAGCACATCTTACAACATGTGGCCTATTATGTTAATTCCGTATAATTTACCTCCGTGGGTGCAAATGCAACATTGTTCATCAATGAGATCGGGGTTCTTTGCCAGGGTTATATTGCCATTCGTCGTATTGTTAAATGCAAGCTTGTTACCCAAGCAGACAAGGACAATATAATTCACAGGCTTTTGGTAAGTACATTTTATTAGTTTTTCCTAAGTTTGTAAAATTCATTACTCATTTCCACTCTTTATGACATAGGATAACTTTATTTTCGACCCTTCTCGAGAGGCTGTCACTGTTTATCTTAATCACAAGATGCCCTTGGCTTTGAATGAGTTTCGTGGAAGTTGCACAGACACTATAAGAAGATTAAAGCGAAAGATGACATTCAAGTAGCACGTGCATCAAACCACGAACAAGTAGAGAACATGGATGATTGGGTGTTTTTATGTGACATGTGGGAGACACCCAAGTTCAAGGTTAACACATAACCTCTTCATATATAGGCTATTGTTTATAACTTAATAATATTGTAATTTTACTTTGACTTTATTGTAGGCCATCGTGGATGCAAATGTCGAAAATCGGGGAAAAATGAAATACAATCACAAGACGGGCTCAAGGTCACATGTGCGAGTCATGACGGATTTTGTAAGTATATATTTAGTTTTGATATGGAAAGTACTAAAACAACTTCATATACTAGTGCGCTCAAATTTCTTACCATTCTCGTTTTTTTTAAAGCAAGCGGAAGACGAAGATTATGAAGAAGAGTTCAATGAAATTGATCTATTTCATGTCACGCACACTAATGATAAAGGTGATTGGATCAATGATGAGGCAGAGAAAGAATATGTAAGTCACAAGACATTAAAAGTTAAGTATAAGATTATGTTTTATGTATTATTTATAAATTGTATGTTATTTGTAATAAGTGCAGAACATGATGTGTGATTTGATGGTCGCCCCTGATATGGAGGTGGATGGAGAGGTCCAACCGCGCCTAACTAGTGCCGAGATCATTGAGAAAGTGCGAGGCTATCGATCCGGCTATATCAAAGGCTTAGGGGCGGGACCTGCTCACTGTAGGGACTCTTCTACTGTAAGACCGAGCCGCTCACGCACCACAGAAGATCCGAGGGTGGAGATGCTTATGGCAGAGAATAAAGAACTTAGAAGTGAGTGCAATGAACTTAAAGGCGAGTGTAATGAACTTAGAGGTAATTACAAAGATCTCCAAGGAAAGTATGACGGTCTTGCACAAGATGTGGGCAACCTGAAGAACTACTTTCCTTCATTTCCGGATAGTAGTGCACGTGATTAGTATATACTAGATAGTTTTGTAAAAACTATGTATTTGAACACTTTGATGGTTTTTTTGTATTTGGACACACTTTCTAATTTAGATTAGATGGATGTTTTGTATGTGATATAAATGGTATATGCAAATTTTGATGTTGCTTAAAAAGTAGAGAAATTTGATATGTGGAATTTGTTTTTCATTCAACTGAAAATACAGGAATTTGAAATGTAATAATTTGAAATCGTAAAAAACAAATTTTCAAATATTACAGTGGTTATGCAGGCGAATTTCTCCAGCATAAATTAAATTAAAAAAACAAATGCTATGCCGGCGGATTTCGCCGGCATAGGTTAGGGTTTAGGCATTCCCATTTAAACCCTATACCGGGGAAATGTATAATTTCGCCTGCGTAGCCTATGCCCGCGAAATCATAATTTCGTGGGCATAGCCTAAAACGACGGTCCTTTACCTGTAAAATGTCCCGGCGAAAAAAATTCGCCAGCTTAGCCTTTACCAGCGAAAATATGGGCAATGCCGGCGAAAATTTTTCGCCGGCATTGCTCAAATTTCTTGTAGTGGTTTGTCAAATAGTTCTACCCTCCCATTTATGGCCAAATCATGAAGCCATATGACATAATCGAGATGATGCGTTGTAATCACGGTTTATCAATTAGTTATGTGAAGGCCCAGAAGACAAGGTAGATTATTTTAAATGAGATGCACGGCAGTCCGAAAAACTTCTATTACCTTACTAGGTTTCTCCATGAAGTCATTGAAGGGACCTGGTATGTGTTAATGTCACATTTGTTTTATTTATGTGTAGTACAACAACATTGAATATATCATATGTACAGGTAATACTCACATTACATGTATTATTACAGGATCAAACATACAGTACTAGTATGATGAAGAGTTTTGGTTCAAATACTTGTTCTTGTCACATGATGTCCCTATTAAAGGTTTTGCACATTGTCGGCCGATGTTGTCTATTGACAGAACGTTTATAAGAAATAAGTATGGTGGGACAATGCTTGTTGCCGTAAGTATGGATGCAAATAATCAAATATTCCTTAACGTCGTTGCCACTGTGGACTCGAAGAATGATATGTCATGGGAGTGGTTTTTTCTTCATTTAAATAATGTGATGGGTGATGAAAACTAGCGACTGTCTAGTATATCTTATAAACATAGTATCATCTGGAAAGCTGTTGAGAAGGTCTTCCCCAAGTCTGACTAGGGTTTGTACTTGTATCATTTATGGAATAATATCAAGAGTAGATTTTGAAAGAGTGGCTTAGGTGATGTCTTTATCGTTTAACCTCCATCAGTATAATTGAAAAGGGGAGCCAAATCAAGCCTCTTCATGTCCCGAGAGTACCCCACAATGTCAAAGGTGAATCAAAAGATGTCCTCTTCGTCAAGGGAATGAAAGTCAGATTCAGCTCTCAGAGTGAGGAACGACCTAAGAACAAGTAGCATCACTCTCAAGGAAGAGATTTGAGGCATAGGAACGAGAGTCCCAACCAACCAAGTAGCTTCAGCTTCTGAGGCTGAAATAGAAAATCCTAAACCGCCAGAGATCCGGACGCAACAGGGATCAACTTCTGAAGATCTGAAGTTATCTCATGTTGGGTCTCTTGAGAATCAGAAGGAGAAAAATCAGAATTCATTAATGGGGAATAATCGCTTTCTGGGGAAGCAGCTCTTAAAACCATCAAAAGATTACTTCTCATATATTCCTCGATGTCCCTTACCGCTTCACCCAAAGTGTCGAGCCTCCCGTCCGTCTTCCTCTTCTGAGTCGGTGGATCCACAGTAACATTAGTAATCTCAATCCCTGACGCTTTGGCATTCTTTGTGGGACGAGATCGCTTCAACTTGGTTCTACTGGGTTTGATGATTATTTTCCCCTTTCGATCTTGAACAATATCAGCACCGCCTTCCTATCCTTCGCACCCAATAAAAGAGACATGAGTACAGACGGTTCCTTAGAAGGCTAGATGGGAATAAGCTTCTTTGTAAACATCCTTACACTAATACGTGCAGAAACCGGCCCGGAAGATTAAAACCTCCATAAACAAAAGAAAATGAGAGAAATGAGAAAATCATGAAACACATTTAAGCACTCACTAAAGGGAGGTGGAAGGCTGAATCATTCTAGAGGAGTCCAAAGCTGAGTGAAAATAATCCAAGACAGCTAAACGAAGTATTCACAGTCAAAAGAAGCACATTTATCAAGACACTCAAAGCGCGACAACTCGCTCCATGGGGCTTCCTTCAAAAAGGTATTCGATGGCTAAAATAAAACACGAACAAAGCATAAATAAGCCTAAAACTCTGACAACACAACAAAGGAAGAGGGGATTCAACCGGGAAAAGAAAATGGGGAGGGACTTATCCTCTTACTGGAATCCTGCTAGGACAGAAGAAGGGCGAGACCCTCAGGAAAGATTGGGCCACAAATAAAAAAAAACATTCATTCTTCTAGCTCTTATCACTGGTGGTTTGATCCTCAACCAAGAAATGACTGGAACAACTCTCAAGGATAAAGCCCACTTTATCCTGAGAATTCATTCGAATATTCCAGCAGAGTGCAACCATCCCATGATCAATTTTATATTAAACCCATAACACGTAACCATGGTATTGATTATGGTTCTCAATAGGGGTGAAAGAAAAAACCGAAAAACTGAAAACCGGAAAAATAAACCGGGCCGAAACCGTAAAAAACTGAACCTTCCCGGTTTCCATTATTCAAAAACCGGAACCGAACCGGCTTCTAAAAAACAAGTAAAAATCCCATACCCCTTCCCTATTTCCCCCTAATTTTTATTTATTTGTTTTATTTTATATATTTACTTATCACTTTATTTTAATTTATATTTTATATATTTATTAATCTAATTTTTTCAACTAAGTTATTGTTTATGTTTGATTTTTTTTTGTTTCATCCTTCAATGTTGGAGGATTTTTTTTTAAAACTAAATGCAAATGGCCTATACTAGACCGAAAAAAATCGAAAACTGAACCGGTAAAAACCGGTCCGATTCCTATTATAAACCGAATTGGTCCGGTTTTTAAAATTAATTGAAAAACTAGACCGAACCGAACCGGTTTCACCCCTAGTTCTCAAGGTATTCGGCATGAATTGTCCTAGGGTAATCTTGAAACAAGTAAAAAGCCTGGTCAAAAAGGAAAAAAAAAGGAAATCGTACCCGCACTTAAAGAATTTGGGATAGAAAAATATCCAACCTTATCCAGGAGAGATATGAGCCCACTCCAACACACTTAGAAGCTTCATTTCCAACTCAGGAGGGATTCTATAATCAGCCCTCAAACTATCCAGACGTTCATGCGTCAACACAGAAGGCCAATCCTTAGGGTGACTATTCCTAACTACCACTGGATCGATCGTTCTACGCTTGCCTGGAACCATTTTCTTTTCCCCTTCCTCCAGCCCTGACTCAATGAGGGGAAGTTTAGGATGTCCTAGAACACCTACTCTGGCTAGACTAGTAAAACCACCCTCGACTATAGAGGGGATAGCGGAAGAAACTACTATCTCAGCATCCAGAGTCACCTCAAATTCGAAAATGGAACCTATCCCGCTCATAGTAGATGGAGAATCTCTTTCACACAGAGGACCCTTAGATTCATCTCATTGCCCTTGATTCACCCCTGAATGAAGGACCAGTGCCAGTTCCTTGAGAAATATGATAGGAAGAAGGGCTAATAGTGGTTCTAAGGTCAAAGTCAATTATCTCAAAAACCCTACCGTCCAAATAATCGCCTTCAACTACAACCCTAACTGTCGAGGCAATTATAGAAAGCATCCCTTTTATACTATTTACAATGATAAAAGAAATTTCCACAACCTAGTAAAATTTCATGTCGTATAAAATGAGAATTGTGTTGTTTGATGTTATGTGGGAAAAAGAGGCACTGTCCACAAACCAGTCTTTCACCCGCTCGGTAATACTAATATTCTCATCATCGCAGATGAGACAGTCCATGACCACATTCATCTCCTGGTCTTTACAATTATCTTTTTTTTTTTAATCTTGTTTTAGTTTTCAACAATCTACGACACATCTTATGGTAGTAAAACCTTCAATTTACCTTTAACCTTACTATTGTTAATTTTATTTCTTGTACCCCACTGGCCTACAAAGCAACACAAACGTTAGAGACCATACCTGATGTAGTGCGAGACCGAGTCCACGGCCTCTACCAAGCAAATCCATGCTTGAAGGGAAATCCTGAAGGAACTATTTACTAAATTAGCGGAATTTCTTTAGTAAATTATTTAACATTGAATTACGGATCTGTTAATGGCATGCAATTGTAGTCAAACCTTAAACTAGAATTATAAGGTTTTCAAAAACTTACATTGAAGATTTAATGGAGAATTGGTTGGAGGTTTCTTTACAGCATCAATCCACTTCACCAAGTCTTCTACGCTATATCCCGAACACAAACCAACCCAACTTGTGGGAATTGAACTAGAAAAACAAACAAAGAAGAAAATTTCTTCTTATTTTGAGAAGCCAAAATCGGCTATAGGAAGAATAAAAAAGAGAGCTTTTTGATAAATATCAAGTGTCAAATATGAGCACCCATTGTTATATTTATAAGAAAATAAGAATTGGTTTCCTAATCCAATTAGTATTCTTATTTGTTTTAATTTAAATAATATTAAAATTATTTAAAATAAAATATAACTTTAAAAACGTCAGACACGTTGGACAAATTAAGAAAACAAATTTTTCCTTTTAATTTGACATGTGGCGTGAGCAGATGGTCCAAAAAGATAAAATTTTTATCTTTTCCCCTTTTTAATGATATTTATCTTTGATCTTTTATGTATTCATAATTAGAAATAACATAAATTATTTCTAAATGCACGTAAATACCAAAAATAAATCATATTAATGAATATTGGATCAAATCTAATTAATTAATTATTTGGGGCTAAACCCAATTAATTTCATAAAATTAATTGGGTTTAATTCTCTCTAATTTAGCATTAAATTAAATAAACTCGTTATTTAATTAAGAATATTAATTATTAATTTTCATTTAAAAAAACTCATTATTTAAATAATTAATAATTTTATTATTAATTTCCATTTAAATAAACTCTTTATTTAAGCAATTAATATCTCCCTTTATTTAAGTAAACTAATAACTTAAATATAATTCTTTCTTCCTAGTTAAATTAATAACTTAGTTAGTTGCTATGATATGTGGGCTAGCATAGGGACCAGATGGACCTATAGATCATGAGCTCCAATAAATATTGATTTATTAAATAAACTCATTAATTAATTACCCATAATTATTAACATAGAGCAATTCCACTATAAACTCCAAGTTGAACTCCCCTCACTATAGATGAGTTATGTCCATTTGTTATTAAGTTTATTTTGACATATCCTTCACGTGGTAATCTCATAATTACAATTAGGTCAAATTACTGTTTTACTTTTGTAATTATCTCTTTTATCCTTGTGTACCCGATGATTCTTTAATGAATATTTTTCTATAGTTTTCAAGTATAGAACGATCCTTCTCAGGCCAATGAGAAGGTGAAACCTCATGTTCAAGTACTGAATCATTACATCAAGGGAGATACCTAAAGTTTCTAAGTTAGAATAGTGTCGCACTAACACTTTCATTTGTTTTAGAAAAGTTATGAATGTCATTTTGTATAGAAATGTTCCCAAGCACTAACTTAGTCATTTCCCCAAAACAGGAGTTTATCGAGTGTATCAACAGATCACTCTCAACCATGTGAATCAAAGGAAAAGACTTTATTAATGTGCGTCCATAACATACTCAGGATTGAGATGTATCAATCTTAATAATCTAGTTTGATATTATAAATCATTTCCTATCAACGGTGTTATTTAGGAATCGATTTATTATCCTAGTCCAGTCTTATATAAACTTATTATATATGATGTTTCCACCTGCATATACATCATGCTAACGATTTGGATCAAATCGGTGAACAACATCAACAGTGTTACATGAATAAGGTTTTATTGCCGTATTCATTTACTGCATGTTACTATCTTGGACTAGATTCACTTTATATCTGATAGTAGTCAAGATTTCAGAATCAATAACTTAGGAATTTTCTATTGATGTTTGAATATTAAGGAATGTCAACATATAATAAATTGCACAAAATTCACTAAAATAATACTTTTATTTATTCATAAAATATTCTATTACAAATTACGAATTCTAGGGCATAAATCCCAACAAATCCATCTTAAGAACTAGGGGAAAACACCTTAAGAGAAGTTAACTCTCTCTAGAATACATTTTATTGATAATGAATGAAATAAAATGATTACCTACTTTATTCAATAAAGTCTAAATTTTTTTATACAAGCCAACTACTCAAGCCAACTAACTTAATAGCAAACTAACTAAAATAGTTATTACAAAGACTATCCTTAATATTCCCCTCAAGTTGGGAGATGTAAATTATGAACTCCCATCTTGGACAATAAAGGGAAAAGAATAGAACTTGGCAAAGACTTAGTGAAAACATCAGCGAGCTATGATGAAGTGCGGATGGGCAGCAACTTTATAAGGCCAGAATTGATCTTATCCCGGATGAAATGATAATCAAGTTCGATATGTTTCGTACTCTCGTGAAATGTCGAGTTCGATGCAATCTGAATAGCTGCAATATTGTCACAAAAAATAACAGAATGCTGACTTAAAGAAAGCTGTAAATCAATGAGAAGATGTGTTAGCCAAGTGATCTCACTAGTAACCGTGGCTAAAGCCCAATATTCAGCTTCAGCGAAAGAACGAAAAACAGTAGTTTACTTTTTCACCTTCTATGAAACAAGGGGATCACCCAAAAAAATACAGAAACCCGTTACCAAACATCGAGTATCAAGACAACCACCCCAATCAACATCAACAAAAGCCCAAATAGACAAGGATGTAGAAGCAGAAGCTACTAGAAAAATTAAGCCTTGTCCTTGAGCATGTTTGAAATATCTTAAGCGATGATGAATAGTGATCAAGTGTATAGATGTAGGTTTTGACATGTATTGGCTTAGTTTGTGAACAACAAACATAATATCCGACCTTGAATACTAAGATATAACAAATGATCAATTAAACGTCGATAAGAATGAATAGCCTCAGCATCCAGAAAATCACCATCAGTGGCATTAAGTTTCACATGAGGATACATAGGCAAAACATTCGGTTTTGAACCTAGAAAACCAGTATCCTCCAGCAAGTGTAAACAATATTTCCGTTGGGAAAGTGACAGGCCAACTGTTGATCTAGAAATCTCAAGGCCTAAAAAAATACTTCAAAGAACCTAAATCTTTGAGTAAAAACTGAGTGTTGAGATAGGATTTGAGTTCAAGAATAAGATCATTGGATGGACCGGTGATGATAACATCATCGACATAAACAAGAAATGCCATAAATGAAGATTAATTTCTCTTTATAAACAAGGAGTAATCAGCCTGAGACTGCTGAAAGCCAAAAGAAGTCAAAGATTGTTTAAATTTTGCAAACCAATGATGAGAGGCTTGCTTTAAACCATAAATCAACTTGTTAAGCCTGCAAATTAATGATTCCCCTTGAGAACAAGCAGTAGTTGAAACAGGTGGTGTATACCCCATAGGAAATTGCATATAAGCCTCTTAAAAAATATCACTATTAAAATATGCATTATTCACATCCAATTGAGCAAATGTCAAGAATAACGAGATCCAAAGGTCAACAAAACTTGAAAAGTAACCAACTTAGCTACAGAAGAAAACATCTTAAAAAAATCAAGTCCCTCATGTTGGTTATACCCTTTAGCAACCAAACAGGATTTATAACGATCAACGGTGGCTGTCAGGTTATGTTTCACCTTATATACCCATATAATTCCAATGGCATGATGCCCTTTAGGAAGAGTAACAACACTCCAAGTATTTGTTCTTTCCATAGCACCCAACTCTTCTTTCATTGCCTTTTTCCAATGCTCATACTTAGCAGCCTGATGATAAAATTGTGGCTTATAAGACATTGAGAAAAAAAGAACGATGATTCTTAGACAACTAATCATAGAACAAGAAAGTAGCTTGTGGATATCTAAAATCAGAAGGTGGAAAAGATGTGTTAGTCAATAAATGACAATGATATTCTTCCAAATAATGTGGTTATTTCAAATAGACTTTCATTGAGGAACAACAATAGATTATGTAATAGGTAAAACTGAGTCAGTAGTAATCATAGGCTGAGAGACAACAACAGATTCTATAGGTGTAAAAGAATGTGAGCTTGAGGATTATTAGATGAAGTAACAAACTATAAATTCCCAAACAATGGCTGAGGTAAAACAAAATCACTAAAAATATCCAGAAATTCTGAGGTGGAATCAAGTGTCTGAAAAGGAAATATCTCTTTATGAAACACCACATCACGAGAGATAAAAAATTTCTTATAAGTCAAGTCATATAAACGATAACCTTTTATTCGTGGAGAATAGCCCACAAAAATTTACTTTCGAGCTCGGGGATCAAACTTCTTCCTATTAGAAGAAAGAGTGGATGCAACAGCTAAACAACCAAAGACTCTGAAAGAGGAATAATCTACTGGTTTATTGTATAATAGTTCAAAAGGAGTCTTATTGGATAATACAGGAGTAGGGGTTTTATTTATAAGAAAAGTGGTTGTTAAGATACACTCACCCCAAAAAAAAAGAGGGACTTTATATTTAAAATAAAGAGCCCTAGCAACATTTAAAAGATGTTGATGTTTCCTCTCAACTATGGATTTTTTAGGGGTTTCATTGCAAGAGAACTGATGCAATACCCTTTTTTGCTTAAAAAAATTAAGCAAATCTAAGCACGGGTGCATTGTCTGAACGAAAAGACTTAATGGTTATGCCAAATTGGGTTGAAACAAAAGCAAAGAAATGTGAGATAATAGATAAGGTATGCGATATGATCCCCAAGTATCACAATGAATTAAATCAAAAGGAAAAGGTGACATGCGATTATGAGAAATAAAAGAAAGTTTCATCTGTTTAGCAAGTGGACAAATACAAAAAGGGTCTTAATGAACAAGTTTATTTGAAGAGGAAATATCCAACTGATTGTGTAACAAAATAAGTCTATTAAAAGATATATATCCTAAACGATTGTGCCACAAATTAAGTGACATATTATTACAAGTATGTGAACAAGAAGCAACAGATTTAACGTTAGCTAGAGAGTTTGTAGTAGTAATAGAAGGAGCAGTAGTCATAAAATCACCAATAGTAATAGAAGCAACAGTCAAATTATTATAAGCAAATGATGTATACACATACAAACCATGAGTCAACTCATCCCTGCCAATCGTCTTTAAACTTGACTTCTTCTGAATCAAACATTCATCAGAAGAAAATTGAAAAAAATGCTGCAGAATGTTTAGTTAAAGTACTGACTGAAACAAGATTAAAGGACAATAAAGATATATAAAAGACTCCATGTAATGTGAGAGGGCCAGTCAGTTTAAATGTGCCTATACCAGAAACAACAATTCGTTGGCCATTGGGTAGTATAACATAAGTATTAGGAGAATTAACGAAAGTCTGAAATAGACTAACTAAACAGCATAAATGGTTTGAGGCACCAGAATCTATAATCCACATTTTAAGAGGATTAATCTCATAAGATACACTCATCAAAAAAGGAATACCTGTGATATGAGCAGTATTTAGAATTGTAGAATTATCAGAAAATGTACCCACATTTGATGATAACAAACTCATCAATTGTTTGTACTGCTCTGGGGTAATAGAAGGGTGAGAATCTGAAGCCAAATTCTTATCAGACACCTCCAAATCCAGAGATAGAGGTGCAGTAATAATGTTATCAGAAGTAGCATTTCTTGGTTTGAATTTATACCTCGGTGGATAGCCATGAATCTTGTAGCATTTTTCAAATGTATGGCCTGGGATGTTACAATAGGAGAAAATTGGCCTATCCTTTCTAACATTCCTATTAGAAGTAGAGAGACAAGGATTAGCAAACGCCAGAGATTCAGAAGAAGGAACCTCTGTAATTTTGAGTCATCTCTTTCGTTCATCTTGAACAACCAAACCAAAGGCTTTGTTTATCGTTGGAAAATGATCCATCAAAAGTACTTGAAAGATAATTTAAGAGTAAGAATCATTGAGCCCTATCAGAAAACTTTGAATACAGTCTTCAACTTCGTGAAATAACTATTAACAAACAACTCACCTTGATGAATATTCATCAATTCCCGTCGTAGCTCAAATAAATGAGCTGCATTTTCCTGTTCAAATCTATCCTTGAGATCTTGCCAAATCTCAGCAGCAAAATTGGTGTACAATAAGCTTGCAGAAATCTCTATCACAATTGAATTGAGAAGTCATGACACAACCACATCCTTATTCATAAGCCAAGCTTGAAGAAGAGGACCATTCTTAAGGCATTCCAAAGTTCCATAAAGGAAACCTAGCTTATTTTTTACAGAAAGAGCTAGACAAATAGCTCTGCTCCAAGAATGAAAATTGTCACCAGTCAATGGTGGATAAATCAAAACTTTCAAAGATCCCTCAGAATGATGGAGATAATAGGGATTAGTCTGAGAAAGAGAAATTAAATCGAATTGGCTAGGAACAGAGGTAGTTTTTGTTGAAGAAGTTGGAAGAGAATTAGCCATTTTTAATCAGAAAAGAAAGAAAGGACTAAAACCAAGAACTAGAGAAAAAATTCTTTGAAGGAAATCATTGGCTGAAATACAAAAGCTGGAAAGAAAGTTCTCAAAAAGGAAAGAAATTGGCGAAGTTATCAAGAAAAGGGAAGCGGTGGGAAAGAGAAACTAGCAACTGATACCATAATGAATGAAATAAAATGATTACCTACTTTATTCAATAGAGTCCAAATGTTTATATGCAAGCCAACTACTCAAGCCAACTAACTTAATAACAAACTAACTAAAATAGTTATTACAAAGACTATCCTTAATAATTGATAAAAGATAAGATGCCTACAAATGAAACCCTAAATAGCTATTTATAGCCTTACAAAAGAAACCCATGATTTATCTAAAATAACTAAAAACTAATACTAATTAAGTACATCAAAAGTAAACTAATATCCTAATAATAACTTGTAAACAAACCTATACGAATTAACCTATCATACTCCCCATCATTCACCCACATGAAAAAAATGAACTCAACCTCAAGTTCGGTCCGGACAAAGAGAAGAAGACTTCAATCGAGAATGCGCGATGATCCTTATCCCAAATCCAAAGTGGTACCTAAACAATGGGCCACGAAGAAGGTGAAAAGAATAAAACCCATGGTCTTTGATTTTGTCAAGCCCGTTTCTTGAAATTAAAATCATGATAAATGGGCTTCCAAATCGACGATGAAAGTAAATGAAACAATCTTCTTTTGGCTCAATTTGGTGAGTAAGAAATGGGTCCATCAAAATAAATGTTAAATTGGGTTTTGGTGGAATTAGGATTGATGGATCAAGTAGGAACAAATTTGGCCTAGGTGAAAAAAATTCCAATTGGGCCCTCACTATAATATTTACATCTGAAATAATTTGGTTGGGCTTCAAAATAAGATGGGAAATATAATTGGAGAAAATTGACATTAGTATGATTGTATAAAAAACCAAAGTGTGCACAACAAAAATATATTAAAAATGGGCTTGAATTAAGCGTGAAATGAAAGAGAAGATGGGCTTGGGTAGGAAAAGTGCATGGCCCATTGGGATTTCAAATGAATGTTTAATTAGGTTTAAGGTGAGAGTTTGTGGGATAAAGGAAGGAGACTCTAGTGCCGCAACTGTCAAAAAAAAAATTCATTTCATTTTTTCCTTTCGTTTTTTTTTCTACTTCTTCATCAATGGAGAATTCAATTCGCAAACCGTCAGGTTTTTTAGTCTAAGTCAATTCTCTTTCTCTTTCATCGCCGCCCACGATTTCGATATTTTTATCTTCTCTTTCATTGCGGACTGTAACATCGAGGACATTTTTAACAATTTTTTTTTTTTGATTTGCAACGAGAACGCCATGATTTCTTCATCATCTCTAAATTCTTCTGGATCAACTGCCGCCAATTGAAGAACATAATCATTGTCAATATTATTCTTGTTAACATATTGATTTTCAAATCCCTCAAATTCATCGAGAACGATTTTGCCCACATCTTTAACCCCTGATTTTTTTATCAATACGGAGAAGTTTATCGTTGGAAGTACAAATAAACTTTGATTCAACAGTCTCCAGAATAATGACCTTTATCAATTTAGATATTCACCAGAAGTTTGAATCTAGACTCATCCGAAGAGTCTGAAGTAATTTACGAATTTTTTCTTTTGCTATTGGGTCCAAGTCCATTTAAATCAATTTTTGGTGAGTGGTAATTTTTGTCTTTTGATAATGAGGTATGCGATATATATGTTTTTTAAATTTGAAAATAGATGAAAAAATGATGGGGTGGCTATTTTTTTTTTTTTGGACTTTTTTTTAAAGTTTTGGAAAAATAATGGATATATGAAGGAGAGATGGGTTGTTTGACAGTTGGAATTAGGTTACTGTGGTGTTTGGGGCTGTTTGGACCTTAAACGGTTTTCTCTCACTATTTTTTATTTTTGATTTGAAGAAGATGAAAGCTGAAATGCAAGAACATAGATAGGATTGGTGATTCAGATTGTATATTTTTTTTTTAAAATCGAATGTAACAGTAATAAATAGATGATGGTTTTGATGTTGAAACTGGGGTTGTGGGATGTGAAGGAAAACTGGGTTGAGATGAAATAGAAAAAAATGGGATGAAAACAATGTTTCTTACCAGAAAAGATGGGACTGAGAAGAAACCGTGGTGGTTAATCCACCTCTGATTCTTCAACTCTGACTATGTTCGTAATCGGACCTCCCGAAATGGCGAGGCTCTAATAGCAAATTGATGTAGCGGCAGACCGAGTACACGGCCTCAACCAAGTAAATCCTTGCTTGAAGGGAAATTCATCCCAAGAACTAGGGGAAAACACCCTAAGAGGAGTTAACTCTCTCTAGAATATATTGGATTGATAAAAGATAAGATGTCTACAAATGAAACCCTAAATTGCTATTTATAGCCTTACAAGAGAAACCCATAATTTAACTATAATAACTATAAACTAATACTGTTTAATTATACTAATTAAGTACATCAAAAGTAAACTAATATCTTAATAATAACTCATAAATAAACCTATATTAATTAACCTATTATACTCTCCATCACTTGACCTTTGACAAATCTCCTCCGCAAGATGTTGAGATATATATGATTAAATTTATGTTTACCCATTGGCTTAAACTTTTGGGTATAGTGGGTGATTTTGAAGGGATTGCTTTACTAAATTAGCGGAATTTCATTTAGTAAACTAATTAACGATTAATTAAGATCTATTAACATCATGCAATTTGTGATAAAATACATGTAGATTCATGCTATTTTTCGAAAATAAAAGGCCTTTACTTACATTGAGTGATAAATGGAGAATCGGTTGGAGGTTTCTTTACTGCTTCAATCCTCAGCAACATTAGATCTTTTATGTTATATCTCGATCGATCAAACGAAATCCGATTGTGGGATCGAACTTTAGAAGAAATTAGGAAGAAGAAAAAAAAAACTTTTCTTCCAAATTATGAAGGGGAAATCGGCAAAGGGGAGTATAAGGAGGGAAGAGAGTTTTTCAATTTCTAATGAATTGAGTTGTGTGATTTATGAATGACTCAAGCCACTTATTTATAGACTAACGGAAAATCTAAATCTCATTAAAATATTCCATAGAGATAAATACAAAAAGAAAAAAACTTATCTCTTTCCTTTATCTTAGTATTTCGAAAATACCATGGATAAATAAGAAAATATTTTATTTTCTTTTATTTGATTTATCTTGGGGTAAATAAATATATATAATTATTTTAGGATATAATTCAAATAATTATTTTTCCTTAAATAATATGTCATGGCCGAAAATTACATGTAATAAATAAATAATTAATCAAATTTATTTAATTAATTATTTTGGGCCAATTTCAATTGGGTTCATTAATCCAATTGGGCTAGAAACACTCTCTTAAATTAATAAGTCCAACTTAGTTAATTTATTTATTAATTACCACTTTAATAAAATACTTTATATAAATAATTAATAATATTAATATTTTCTCCTGACTAAATATTATCAAATGATATTTAATTATTAATTTCCATTTAAATAATTTCCATTATTTAAATAATTAATAATAAATATTTTAATTGATATTATTTTATTATTAATTTATAATATTAATTTAATTATTAATTTCCATTTAAATAAAACTGTCTACTTTGAGCTGTTTTCATTCTTTCTCTGATCAACTCAACTGAGGCATTAGTCATTTGCACAAGTTCTGGTCCCAATAACTTTCTCTCCCCAACTTCATCCCAAGGAGCTGGAGACCTACACTTTCTTCCATAAAGTGCCTCAAAAGGAGTCATTTCTATGGTAGCTTGGAAACTATTGTTGTAAGAAAACTCTACCAAGTATAACTGCTCATCCCAACTACCACCAAAATCCAATACACAGGCTCGGAGCATATCCTCCAATATCTGGTTCACCCTCTCAGTCTGTCCATCAGTTTGAGGATGAAAAGTTGTACTAAAAAGTAGCTTAGTACCCATAGCACTATGAAGACTCTTCCAAAACTTGGACACAAATCTGGTGTCTCTATCAGACACAATAGTTACTGGCACTCCATGAAGTCTCACAATTTCCTTCAAATACAACTTTGCCCAATTCTCTACTGAGTAAGTCGATTTCCCAGGTAAAAAGTGAGCAGACTTGGTCAATCTATCCACAATGACCCATAATAACTGTATAACCCTTTTGTGTCCTTGGCAAATCACACACAAAATCCATGGCTATGTCTTCCCATTTCCATTCTGGTACACTTAATGGTTTCAAGTGACCATATGGACATTTTCTCAAAGTCTTCACCTGTTGGCATACTAGGCACCTACTAACAAACTCCGTCACATCCTTTTTGATTCCAGGCCACCAATAATGCATTTTAAGGTCATTATACATTTTGGTGCTACAAGGATGTACTGAAAACATCGAATTATGTGCTTCTGTCAATACTTCCCCTTTCAAACTCTCCACATCAGGTACACACAAACGACCCTTATAAGTCAATCCACCATCTGAAGCGTATGCAAAGTACCCAAGCAACCCAGTCTCAACATCAAGTACATAACCCCGAAGACTACTATCATTTTTCCGTGCCTCAATAATCCTCTGTCTCAACAAAGGTGTCACAGTCAACTTGGCCATACTAACAGTCATCTCAGAAGTAAGTACCTCAATCTCAACTCTATCCATCTCCCACTGAAGTCTCGGATGTCTCACAAGCAAACCGACTCAAGGCATCAGCCACTACATTGGCTTTACCTGGGTGATACTGGATGTCACAATCTTAGTCTTTGACTAACTCTAGCCATCTACGTTGTCTCATGTTTAACTCCTTCTGAGTAAAGAAATACTTTAAGCTTTTGTGATCAGTAAAGATAAGGATCTTCTCTCCATAGAGATAATGTCTCCATATCTTTAAGGCATGAATCACAGCAGCAAACTCCAAATCATGGGTAGGGTATTTCTTCTCATGCTTCTTAAGCTGTCTAGAAGCATAGGCTACTACTTTACCATGTTGCATTAACACACAACCTAACCCTTTCTTCGAGGCATCACTATAAATAGTTAAACCCCCAGAATCATCCGGAGTTATCAAAACTGGAGCTGTCACTAATCTTTTCTTGAGTTCCTCAAAACTCTACTCACACTCATCATCCCAGACATAAGGCACACCTTTCCTGGTTAGCTTGGTCATTGGTGAGGCAATCCTTGCAAAGTCTTGCACAAACCTTTGGTAATAACTGGCTAAACCTAGGAAACTTCGAATCTCAGTCACACTGGTAGGTCGGGGCCAACTACTAACAGCTTCAACCTTAGAAGGATCTACTAATATTCCGCTACTTGACACAACATGTCCCAAAAAGGCAACTTTATCCAACCAGAACTCACACTTACTGAACTTGGTATAAAGTTTCTCAGACCTCAAAGTAGCTAACACAATCCTCAGATGTTCATCATGTAACCCCCTAGTTTGGAATACACCAGGATATCGTCTATGAATACTATCACGAAGGTATCCAAATACTTCTGAAAAATTGTGTGCATTAGATCCATAAAGGCAGCGGGAGCATTAGTCAACCCAAAAGACATCACAACGAACTCGAAATGACCATATCTAGTTCGAAAAGCTGTCTTTGGTATATCCTCATTCCTTATCCTCAATTGATGATAACCTGATCAAAGGTCAATCTTTGAGAATACTGTTGCACCCTTAAGCTGGTCAAACAGATCCTCTATCCTAGGCAATGGATACTTGTTCTTGATGGTCATCTTATTTAACTCACGGTAATCTATACACAGTCTCATGGTACCATCCTTCTTCTTAACAAACAAAACTGGGGCTCCCCAAGGTGACACACTGAGGCGGATAAAACCCAAGTCTAATAACTCTTGTAACTGAGTTTTCAACTCTTTCAACTCAGCTGGGGCCATCCTATAGGGTGCTTTTGACAACGGAGCAGTGCCAGGCATGACATCTATCTGAAAGTCTAACTGCCTAACGGGAGGTAAACCAGGTAATTCATCCGGGAAAACATCCATAAACTCCCTCACTACAGGCACAGACTCAATACAGATCTCTTTCACAGTGGTGTCTATCACATTAGCTAAGTATGCCCAAGCCCCTTCCTCTATCAATTTTTGAGCTTGCAAAACAGAAATGACTACAGGTGCAACCTTTCTGTTAGATCCTCTAAACTTCAACTCAGTCCCACTAGGACCCTTAAACTTTACTTCCCTCCTATGACAGTCTATCACAGCAAAGTTGGCTTTTAACCAATCCATACCAAGTATCAGATCAAAGTCATCCATTGGCAAAACAATCAAAGAAACAGGCACATACTCTCCTAATATGCATAAATCATCAGTTTCTACTTTCCTATTCACATTCACAGTCAAACCAATCGGAGTAGAAACAGACAGTACAAACTCTAATGGCAAAGTGTCTATACGAGCATGCTCAACAAAAGTAGCAAATATAAATGAATGACTCGCCCCAGAATCAAACAAAACAAAGACACTATGACCCAAAAGAGATAATGTACCTGTTACCACATTGCCTGCTGCCTCAGCCTCTGCCTTATTAGTAGTAAACAGCTTACCTTGCTGCACATTCTGTTTAGGCTGATGCTGCTTAACCGTTTTATCCTGCCTCTTTTTGCATTCTGTGGAGATGTGACCCTCCTACTGACAAATAAAGCATCTACGAGGCAAAGTACAGTTACCCCAATGTCGTTGCCTGCAATTCTTACATTCTGGTTTCTGCCCTTGCTGATTACCCCTCTGAAACTGTCGGTTTTGCTGAAACTGACCAGACTGCCTGTTCTGCTGAAATTGATTCTTACTTGTACTCTGGTTAGGCTGTGTCTGACTTGACTCAACCTCAGACTTTCTTTTCTGCCCCACAACTGGCTCCCCAGCTTCTTTCACAACAGCTTTGCCCTTACTTTTTGGATCAAGGGCAATGGCCTTTTTCAAGGCAAAGGCATAATCAGTTGGCTCAATAGCCTCAAGCTGTCCTCTGATGTCATCATCTTGCGCCAGCATGAACCTCTTCAATCTCAACTCAGGTGTAGCCACCTGATACTCAGCAAACTTTGCTAACCTGTCAAATTCCCTCTCAAAATCAAGTACTGACATGCCATTCTATTTTAAGGCCAGAAACTCCACCTCTTTATCACTTCTGACACGCTCAGAAAAGTATTTATTGCAAAACAGTTCATGAAACTGTTCCCAAGTCACATCCTGACCAAGGGTCTTCTTAGCGGTCCTCCACTAGTAAAGGGTATCATCAACAAGCCCGAAAGTACTACAGTGCACTTTCAAGTGATCAGGGCAATTGATGAATTCCAAGACCTGCTCCACTCGAGAAATCCACTTTTCAGCCTCATCTGGATCAGTGGACTTTCCATCAAATTCCTTCGGCGCGTACTTCCTATATTCATTCAGAAACCGGGCATGCTCAATAGTGCCTCCCAACCTGCCTAAAGCCCTCTGCATCATCTCATACTTTGCCTGAGGCACAAACACACCCTGAACAGCGGAGGGTGCGGGCGCATCTGGTACAACAGGTGGGACAGGTGGCACAGGTGCAACCGGTGGCACAGGTGGAACTGGTGGCTGGTTTTCTAATGCCTCCTCATATTCAGCTGTCGCAGGAGTCGCATAAGAATTCACCTCATTACTTGACTCTGCGTCACTCTCATAAATAGGGTCGGCCCCACGGCCCAAACCTTGGCCTTGGCCTCTGCCTTGGCGACCACGGCCTCGACCGCGTCCTCTAACATTTCCACGTGCATTGACAGGAGGCATACTGAAACCACACAAACAAAAGAATAAGACATAACAACAACGTATCGCAGTTATATCTTATCTAACGACTTAAGGCAACTTATATCATTTCTCATTTAATGGCATAGCAAAAATAATAAAAATAGAAATACCTGGCACCGATGAGTTCGTGGCGTGGTGGTTGGTTTGGATTTACGGTCTTCAGAACCATAAGGGCTCTGATACCAACTGTAACAACCCAACTTTCCAAAACATGGAAATAAACAACTACGCAGCGGAAATAAGTATAAACATCCATTCAAAAACAAACCTTTCTTATTCAAACAAAATGAAACAGTTCTTCACTTCTATTCAAACTTAAAATTCTCAAAATAAACAAAAAATTTCAACACAGTTTGAGTGAGCTCGTTTTAAAACGAAAACTTATTGTAACAACTTGAACCAAATCAAAGAAAAATCCAAATGCAAGTAAAACATGAAACAAAAGAACTAAAGATCATTAAAATCCCAATATCCAACTAAATAAGAAAGAAACATTAATGTCGGCTTGTAAATCCAAGCCCAACCAGTCACCATCCACGACCCCATCATTTACCAGTTTTCTTCTTTTTATTACCTGAAGAAAAAAAAACATTGTAGCATCATGAGGCTACGCCCAGTGAGAATAAAGTTAATTTAAGAGCAATGACATGAGAAACTTTCTAAATTCCTTAAGTCCATAATCGTCCTCACAACTTCCAATAACTCTAAACTCTAGAGAAAATTTCATTCTTTTAAATTTTATCACCCAATGCCTTAGCTCCACTTTATTCGCAGTTAAAGTGAGCCGCACACTCAAAGTATTGAACCCGTGTCACCACGATTCGACCTTGAGTTATTCTTCTTATGAGTTTGCAAGACTCATAAGCGAACCTACAAGTTTATTCTCTCCCATTGATCAAATGGAATGAACCTACCCCGTTAAGTGTAATTAAGTTGTGCACAACTCTAATTCACCCCTTAACGGTTTATTCTTCATTAAGTATGGCCCTACTTAATGCGAACCTACAACCACATTATATAAGGCATCGAATAATGTGATTCTTAAGAAAGCATCACTACCAGAATGCTTGACAAAGCCTAGGCCCAGTTTCTAGCTCAGAAAACCTGTTTCCTCCTAAAACTGACCTTAAATAGGCTAAATCTCAAAAATTCCAAATTCTGGAAAATCAATGTAATTACAGCGTTTAAAGGGTCTAAAATTTCCTAAAATTAGGTCCCTAACTCACAAGATGATTCCCCGAAGAAAACCCACTCTAAAAATCCAAACTAGCTTAACTAGTGCGGTTTTACTTCTTTTTCTACGACAACCGATAAGGGAATTTTATAAAAATTCCCAGCAGCTTTTTAGACTTCTAATCAGCCCCTAAATCATCTAGACACACTCAAGAATCATCCAAAAATAATTTCCCACCTAAACTCCCAAGAAAAGGTCTTCAACTGAACCAATCTCCACCTAAGGCTCTATTGATCCTATTACTTCAAGTCAAATTCCAGCAGCTTTTCTAAATCTTAAAACGTCCAAAAAGTGACTAGAAATCTTATAAACATCACGTTAAAACCCAATCAATTAGAGAAACCAAAAGTAACATCAATTTATATCATCCAAAAGCATGCATGCCATTTAAATCTCATATCCTTAACTCCAATTCACAAATATACAATTATTCGATTCATGCTTAAAATCAACACCCAAAATTACTCCAAACACAAAAAATCAGAATAATACAAGCTTATAAAGAAAAAGAAAATTAAACTTGACCCTGATCAAAGATTAACTAAATTCTCACCTTAAAGCTAAAAGTAATTCAAACACGAGTTGGTCTTCCTTTTCCAAAGGTTCAAGCACCTGAAAAGTGACCCAACAACAATCAAAACCTTTGCTAAAATTTACCTACACATATAGTACCAAAAAGGGGTCGAAAACGGAGCGGAGAAACGGCACAACAACGCAAAGCAACCCCCCCTAAAGGGGGCTGCTTGCCGTCGGCCAGCAGCAGCCAGGGCTGCTGCTGCGGCTGCTGTTCCTTCGGGGGGCGGCTGCGGTGGCGGCGGTCCCTTTTGATTCTGGTATTGATCAATTTTTGGCAAATTACAAGATAGGGTGAATGGGTTTTTCAAGAATCAAAGATTTAGGTTTCTAGGGTTTTAATGGAATTGGGAAAATTGAAGAAGGAGATTGAGATTGAGTTGAAATTGGTGGGTTTTCATCACATTCAAAACAAAATTCAGAAATTTAAAGGATAGAATTCCAATACCTTGGTCTCAATTTCTAAAGATGGCTTCTCCAATCTCCACCTCACCTTCACCAAAAGCAAAGCTATGGAGTTTCACCTAATTCACAAGGGGAGATCAATTGATCAAACCCTAAAATCCTTTAGAAAAAGAAGCAAGAAGGAAGAAGATGATGAAGAAGAAAAGGAACCCTACCTTTTCCTTTTTCTCCGTACGTTCTGTCTCTGCCAAGCCTTCTCCCTTTTTTTTTCCTTTCCTTCCCCCTCTCCACGCCACTTCACTCTTTTTTTCTAAAAAAAAAAAAAAGATAATGCCTTTTTATTTAATTCCTGAAAATAGAATTAAAATTAAAGACACTACTTCCTCCTTAAACAAAAGAAAAATAAACCCACTTATTTAAATAATTAAATTATTTATTTAAATAAAACTTACCGTGACGGGTCGTCACAATTTAATTAATTATTTTGGGCCAATTCCAATTGGGTTCATTAATCCAATTGGGCTTGAAACTCTCTCTTAAATTAATAAGTTCAACTTAATTAATTTATTTATTAATTACCATTTAAATAAATATTTTATTTAAATAATTAATAATATTAATATTTTCTCCCGACTAAATATTATCAAATTATATTTAATTATTAATTTCCATTTAAATAATTTTCATTATTTAAATAATTAATAATAAATATTTTAATTATTAATTTCCATTAAATAAACTCATTATTTAATTAATAATTTTATTGATAACATTTTATTATTAATTAATTAATTAATTAATTTTAATTATTAATTTCCGTTTAAATAAAATTAATTATTTAAACAATTAATAATTGTTAATTAATTTCAAATTATTAATTACCATTTAAATATACTTAATATTTAAATAATTAATAATGTCTAATTAATAATATTTCATTATTAATTTCCTGTTTAAATAAACTCATTATTTAAACAATTAATAATGTTTATATTAATAACCGTTTAAATATACTCAATATTTAAACAATTAATATTGCCTATTTTAAGTAATTCACTTTACTTAAAATTTCCATTTCTTCTACTTAATTTCGCGACTACGATATTTGGGCTAGCATAGGGACCCGATGGACCTATAGATCATGGGTTTAATAATTAGTCAATTAAGTGATTAACACATAATCAGTTAATTACTTATTATCTAACTATGAATAATTCAACTATAGATTCATAGCTGAACTCCCCTCACTATAGATGAGTTATTGTCCATTTAGTTTATCATTATTTATATCTGTGATATTATCCTTCACGTGGAACCCTCATAATTACAGGCGGATAAATTTACCGTTTTGCCCCTGTAATTACCGCTTTATCCTTGTGTTCCCGTCGACCAAAGATAAGATACTTTTGTGATCAATAGAAGTCGTGATGTCACTTGTTCATGTCTCGAATCAGTACATCAAGGGAGTTTCCTAAAGTTCCTAAAATGTTTAGGTATCGCACTGATACCGTTAATTTATAGGAAAGTTATGAATTCCATCTCGTGAAAATGAGTTCCCAGCTACTTATCTAGTCATGTTCCCAAAACAGGAGTGTATTGAGCGTTCTTACAGATCACTCTCAACTATGTGAATCAAAGAACATAACTCCACAAATAGGAGTCCGCATTTCACTCGGGATTGAGATCTATCACCGGTTGATAAACTTAGTTTGATATTCGATTATTTCTCGTAAACTGGTACTAATGAGAAATTTGATCAAAAATCGTGGTCCTATCTTATACAATCAACATTGCATATGATACTTCCATTTCATGTCTCCCACATGAATGATCGGGATTAGATCATTTGTCTATAAACAAAATGCGAAGCTATCAACAATGTTACCAGGATAAGGTTCCCAAACGTTATCCATTTACAGAGACACTTTTAAGTTACTCATCTCGACTTTAATCCTCTCGTATGACTCACATACTAAGTCGTGATTTCATAAGAGTAACTTAGGGTTTACTATTTGAATGTTTGATATTCATATATTTCCATATATTCCTAATATCATTAATTGAATCAATCTAGATAATATAAAGAACTTATGTTTATTTATTTAATTTATTCTTAATAAATTATTATTATTAAATAATTACAAGTTCTAAGACACCATTCCTAACACCCAAAGCAGGAGTGTATTGAGCGGTCTTATAGATCACTCTCAACCATGTGAATCATAACATATCTCTACAAATAGGAGTTCACACTTCACTCAGGATTGAGATTTATCACGGTTGATAAACTTAGCTTGATATTTGATCATTTCTCATAAACGGTACTAATGAGAAATTTGATCAAACATCGTGGTCCTATCTTATACAATCAACATTGCATATGATACTTCCATTTGATGTCACCCACATGAATGATCAGGATTAGATCATTTGTCTATAAACATAATGTGAAGCTATCAACAGTATTACCAGGATAAGGTTCCCAAACGTTATCCATTTACTATAGACACTTTTAAGTTACTCATCTCGACTTTAATCCTCTTGTATGACTCACATACTAAGTCGTGATTTCATAAGAGTGACTTAGTGATGGGGATCAAGATAGTTTAATTAGTGTAGGTTAATTTATGAGTTATTAGTAGGATTTTAGTTTACTTTAATATATTAATTAGTATAATTAAATAGTAATAATTTCTATTTAGTTTAGTTAATTTTAGTGTTTTTATTGTAAGGCTATAAATAGCCACTTTAGGTTTCATTTGATCTTGAATCTTATCTTATATCCAATTTGAATATCAATCAAATAGAGAGAGTTTTCTCCTCTTCTTTGGGTTTTAACCCTTTTTTCTTGGGATGGATTTCCCAATCAAGCATGGATTTGCTTGTTGAGGCCGTGGACTCGGCCTCGCCCCACATCACTTAGGGTTTTACTATTTGAATGTTTAATATTTATATATTTCCTTTTCCTAATATCGTCAATTGAATCAAAATAGATAATAGAAAGAACTTAAGTTTATTTATTTAATTTATTCGAAATAAATTATCTTTATTAAATAATTACAAGTTCTAGGACACCATTCCTAACAGATTTAACATATTTAATATGGTATCAGAGCAGGAGGTCCCAAGTTCGAATCTCCGTTATGTCATTTGCTCTTATATTTCCTCCCTATTTAAATTCCACATGTTTGGGTCTTGTGCAATCATCCAAGCCCATATGTGAGGGGGAGTGTTGAGAAATATATGATTAAATTCGTCTTTCCCCATTGGCTTAAGTTTTTTGGGTATAGTGGGTGATTTAACATATTTAATACAAGAGTTGCATTTTTAACAGGAATTAGCAATACCGACTTTTAAAGTTTATCAATGTTGAACATAAGCTAAACTTTATACTACGAATTTAAAAAGATTAAGAGACATAGACACAAGAATTTATAATGGTTCAACCAGAAAGGTATACATCCAATCGCTGAAAAGGATTCCTTCAGCCATGCACTATATCAAACTAGCAAACAAGAATTACACCATGAACATGTTCAACTTTTCTCCAAGAACAAAAATGACATCAAATTTACACAGATCTCCTTTGGAACCTTTTACAAGAAACATATAAACCTTTTACAAGGGAACAACTTAGCTCAGGCGGGTTAGAGACCACGTACAACCTCTAACAAATCTAGTAAATGAGCTAGATCAAGCAAGAGCATGGGGCTTCATTAGCTGCAACATGGGCTAAGCAAAGGTTAAGAGCAAATAGGCCAAAATTATACAACACTCAACTCTTAGGTAAATATTCTAAAAACGCAATATCAATTATATAATAAGTCATGTTAAACTCTATAAAAATTAAATGATTTTATGAGATTTTAAATTTGTTCACATGATCTGCTAAAGGTCATATTCAGCGATCTTCATATGCACGAATTTATTGTAGATATATATATATATATATATATATATATATCTTGTTCTTGTCGATGGGTTGTTCATACAACTCATATAAGGTTTATATCAAGTCTTTTGTTGTTTTCTTTTCTTTTCCACATTATGAACAATCTATTAAGGATCTCACATCGGAAAGACAAAGGGACCTAACAACATTTATAAAGTCTAAGGGGCACTCCTCTCATTGTCAAGTGGCTTTGAGAAGGAACTCATGGTATCAAGATGGTATCAAAGCCCAACAAAGCTCAATTGAACATCCAGTCTAAAAATAGGATTCAGCCTAAGATTGGTAAGCCCAAAAGAGGCACTATCGTGAGGGAACATGTTAAGGATCTCATATATTAAAGATGAAGGGACCTAACAACATTTATAAAATTTAAGGGTCACTCTTCTCATTACCAATTGGTTTTGAAATGGATGCTCACATTATTAATAGTATCAATCTCATACCTTGTAGCACTTGCCTCTCTAACAGTGCTAGAAGTTCTTAAAAGAAGACGATTTCCTTCTTCTTCTTTTTTTTTTTTTTTTGTAAGATTAATTTTTAAAAACAGAAACTAAAAATTATATGCATATAATTTCAACAATAATAATAATAAAACATATAAATCTTTTCTTTAATATATATATATATATATATATATATATGTGTGTGTGTGTGTGTGTGTGTGTGTGTGTGTGGTGTTTATGAATATTTATTTATCATTCATATTATCACATAATTTCAATAATAAGTTTCAAAAATAGAGATGCATCATTTTTGTAAAATAACTTGTGTGTTAAAATTTAAAAAATAAAAAAATAAAATAAAATCAGCTTTTCACGTAACTTTCTATTAAGATATAATTGTAGGAAATTGAAAACACAAACCATATAAAATTAAAATTAAAATTAAAATATAAAACTCATTACAAGAAGCTAGCTAATAGGGATAGCTAGAGTATCGCAGATTGATCTGATTAAAGATGTTAATCTGGATACAATACAACTGATAACAAACCATAGTGATTAATAATGATAATAAAACATATATAACTTTTCTTTTATTATAATAAAACTTTTAACTTTGGTAAATGAATCTAATAAGGACTTTGGCCTTCATAGTTGCCTGGAGGATCATAGTTGCAGATAACAAACACCCATTTATCAGTGCATTTCACTTTTGCACAGCCAATATATGTGGTGTCCTTCCACACCACCTGTGTATAATGACGGCACTCGTCGCCGACGCACTTGTTCGTCTTGTGGTCGTAATACTGCTTCTCACTCACCCAAAAGTTCACCGCATCCTCCGGCTTCATCTCGCCGTATCCTTTCGCAAGGCATTCACCATAAGGTCCATTCGAATGCTCCATCTCGCAAGAAGCAATCTTGCTGTGGGCATAATCTCGAGCATAGGCAGCCAAGGTTTTGTTCCAAGTTACCGGTTCAACACCGACCTCGGCCCGAGCAGCATTGTGGGGATCGACAAAGTCTGCGGGTTTGTATTTCTTAGCCGAGATGGGAGCTAGGATGAACCCCACAAAGCATATGATAGTGAGAAGTTTTGAAAAAGTCATTTTTAGAAGCTTTGTGTTGGTTTTGGAGATTTGGGGGAATGTGGGAAAGGGGTTAATTTATAAAGAGGGAGAGAAAGAGAGAAAAGGAGAGGGAGTGGAGGTGGATTAATGGAGGAATTGTTAGGGTAACTTATTTTAAAGGGCAAAGAGATAAAAGTGGAGGCACCATCACTTTCTATTTAAAACTCTAATATTGGAATATTAGTTTGTATGGACGGTGATAAAAATTGTTTTAAAACACACATATTCAAAAACTATCTCTTCGTGTAAGGTAGGCCCTGGTTTAATGCCATCCAACTTCAAAGTATCAAAGATTAATACGGAAAAAAAACTTAACCGCTCTCGAGGGAGTATATATGTCTATATTTCATAGCTAATAATTTAACCGCATTCTTTTTTGTGATTATTTTTTCAATTTTTCAATTTAATATTTGTGAGTGTGGATGTAGAGATACTTACACCATGAGACGAAACTAAGAGCCTGCTTTGGGATAGATTTTTAAAATGTTTTAAAATGGTTATCAAAATCGTTTTTTCATTTTATTGAAAACAATTTTAAACAGTTTTAAAATTATCCAATAAGTTTTAAATATTAAAGCTTTTTATGTGGCTCATGGGCGGACCCACATACTTACCCTTTATGTGGCCATCTAAAAAAAAACAATTAAGACAATTAAGTATTTTAATGGGTAAAATACGTTTTTGGTCCCTATAGTTTCACTTTGGTTTCATTTTCGTCCCTGTAGTTTCAAAATTGACTTTTTTCGTCCCTGTACTTTCCAAAACCCACTTTTTTCGTCCTTCTGTCAAGTTTTCTGTCAGTTGACCGTTAGTAATATGTTGATGTGGCATTTTTAATGACGTGGCAGATTATTTCTTCTTCCTCTGATTCTTTCCTTTTCTTCTTCTTCGTCTTCCTGTTCTTCTTCCTCGTCTTCGTCTTCCTCTTCTTCTTCGTCTTACCAGGCTTGGAAGAACCAGACAACATATTATTCCGAATGCTAAAAAGGGTCAATTTTTGCAAGCCAAATACTTGATCGGGTATTTCACCATCGATGAGGTTCCTTTTGATATCGAGTTGTTTAAGGAAGTACAATTAGCAACATCAACAGGAAATTTACCATAAAGCGAGTTGATACCCATATTCAGGACTTCAATTCTAGTGGAATTGAAACAAACACCAAATGAAATTAAACCACGTAAAGAATTCTGAGAAATATCAAGAAATTTAATGGAGGGTAAATGAAACGGAACTCATTAGAGCTAAGATAAAAAACTTCTAAATTTGGCAAATGAAACAGAGGCAATGGAAGCAAATCTTTGAGGAAATTAGAAGAGAGATTAAGAAATCTAAGCTGTTTCAAACTACTGATTGAATCTGATAATTTACCCGTTAACTTCCTTTCTTGAAGCTCCAATTTTACAACCATACCAGATATGAGAGATCTAGATCTTTTTCTCTTACTACCTCTAGAATGTAGTAAGAAGAGGAAGACGAAGTTCTTCCAAGCCTGGTAAGAGGAAGACGAAGAAGAAGAAAGATCGCTGCAATTGAGAGATCCAAGCCTGGTAATCTGGGATCTCTCCATTCTTCGATCAACTACTCCACTGATAAAATGTCTTCGTTTGAAGAACGAGTCGTGAGAATCGTCGGGATCTTCGTCGGGTTCAATTTGTGGAGATTCTCCGGCGATGACACGGCAACTTCAAAGCCTTGATTTGTCGGAGAAGAAGAGTAGGGGAGAGAGAGAGAGAGTAGGGGAGAGAGAGAGGAAGTAAAATGCCACATAATAAATAAATATTAATATTAAATGTATAAAATTTGCCAGCTAATTAAAACCTTACTACATCAGCTTGCCACGTCATTAAAAATGCCACATCAACATATTACTAACGGTCAATTGACAGAAAACTTGACGGAAGGACGAAAAAAGTGGGTTTTGGAAAGTACAGGGACGAAAAAAGTCAATTTTGAAACTACAGGAACGAAAATGAAACCAAAGTGAAACTATAGGGACCAAAAACGTATTTTACCCTATTTTAAATGCTAAATTTTACCAAACTTTTTAAAAATGAAAAGAATTAACAATATATATGAATAGTATGAGTCAATCCTCTCATTATCAATTGATTTTGAGATGGAAGCTCATAATTTTTAAAATGGTATATCGAAGCTCAACAAACTCAAACCAGCACCCAGTCTAAAAATGTGATTCGGCCTAATAATGGTGAAAAAAAAATCACCATCTTTTGAGTGTTTAAGGATCCCACATTTAGTGAAAAAAAATTTAACTACTCTCAAGGGAGTATACATGTCTATATTTCATGATTATAATTTAACCGCATTCTTATTTGTAAATATTTTTCAAAATTTTCATTTAATATTTGTGAGTGTGGATATAGGGATGCCTACTCCATGAGACGTAACTAAGGGCATGTTTGGGATAATTTATAAAAATATTTTTTTTAATAGATATCAAAAACAGTTTTCTTATATTGATAACACTTCTAAAAGTTATCCTAAATAGACGGTAAGTTTTATACGTTAAAACTTTTTATGGGCTCATGGCGGGCCCACATACTTACCATTTATGTAGCCAATTAAAAATAAAATATAATTTAAGATAATTATATTTATAGAGAAGAAGATAATTATTACATAACTAACATTCCTAACAAACTAACTAAAACCAGTAGCTCTCTTAGAAAGAAAGAAGTTAGTTAATGAGCTTCCTTAATACTCAATAACTACCGGACAAGAACTACGAGATCCATGAGAAACTTGAGAAGTTGATAAATTCAAAAAAGTTAGTTTTTTTATTAATTCAAGAATAATAGTTTTATTCCGCTCTCACCCAACTATGTCTTTAAGAATGCAATTTTTGAAAAAAAATTAAAACATTTTCTGTTTTTGAAAATATCAAATTTTAAAAATATCATCTTAGGCCCCAAAAAAAATGACAGAAAGAAAAATATATGTTGTTGCGTAAAAATGGAGAGCTTCCACGTAGGCAACGAACTTAATTTATGTGATGAGTCAGAGGTAGTGCGCTGCATTAGAGGTGTTGCACTGCACTAGAGGTGCTGCGTAGGCGATGTGCTGAATAGTTGATGAGCACTATATGTACCTGCACAGGAAAAGAAAAGTACACCTGTGTGGTGCCGGCCTAACACTCTCCGATGCTAAAGTCAGAGCAAGCAGAGCTAGTGTGCTAGAGAGAATAGTAATAGAAATTAGTTACCTTATGAATGAATTCATTCTCCTATTTATAAGAGAATATGTTGATGACATCATTGTGCCACGTGTCACGTCGGGATTGGACCACGTGTTGTTTATCAATTACGTGTCTCTTGCGGGTTACGCCACGTGTCGTTTCCCAAGTGGATACTTATATTCAATCTTAAGTATGTAGGTCTATGTTGGAGACTGCGTAGCCAAGTCTTTTCAGGTGCATGGACTGTGGCCAGACCAGGTGTCTTGGTACCGCGGTCAGACCAGGTGCCTAGGTACCTCGGTCAAACCAGGTGCCCTGGACCAAGTGTCTAGGTACTATGCTCAGACGAGGTGCATAGACATTCTTGCCAAGTTATAAAATTCCATGTGTTATAAATTTCACCCCACAACAATATATATCTAAAATCTTCTATTTGATATAATTTCTGAAAAAATATATATAATTTAATTTAAATTTGATGATCTATTTCTAGCTCAATAATTTATTGATTTGATTTCAATAAACTATTTAACATGAAATCTACTTTTTCAATATTAAAAATAAAAAAAATAAAAGTGATAACATAAATGGAAATGTATATCTAAAATATGCTATTTGAGTTGGTTTTTTATTTCTTTTAATAACCTTTGTTTTTTAGGAAAAAAATAACCAAAGTAGCAGGAAAAAATATATAAGCACTCAAATAACACTAACTTTTAAAAATTTATCAAAATAGTTACTTCCAATTCAATAAATTATTGAATTGTTGACTTTTAATATTCGTTATTTTAATATTTATTTTGAGTGGAATAGAATAATTGTTCTCTAAATAAGGTTTTATGAACTAAAACTTTAATTTTTATTATAAAATAAATTATTAATTTAATTTTGATTATATATTTATAATTTCAATAAATTATTAAATATAAATCAACTATTTCATTAGTGAACGACATAAATAGAAATCTAAAATATATCATTTGAGTTGACTTCTGTTTTTATTAATTCATAAATTATTATAACAACGTAACCATTAAAAGTCTTCACAAATAATTCTAAATCAACTAAAATTTGCAAAACATAAACCATATAAAATAATAATTCAAATTCGAACAGAAATATCATGTTACAAATTCTAGCTAACAATTTAGCTAGGGTATCACAGATTTATCTCATAAAGATGTTAATCTGGATGCCACTTATAACAACCATAGTAATAGTAATAATAATATAGCATAAATATATTTTCTGTCATAGTGAACAAAATGTTACTTTGGTAAATGAATCTAATAAGGTTTTTGGCCTTCATAGTTGCCTGAAGGATCATAGTTACATATGATAAAAACCGATTTGTTAGCGCATCTCACTCTTGCACATCCAATATATTTGGTGTCCGACCACACAATCTGTACATAGTGGCCGCACTCGTCGTTGACGCACTTGTTCGAATCGTGATCGTAAAACTCCTTCTCGGTTGCCCAAAACTTCACCGCTTCCACTGCCGTCATCTCACCTCCGACTGCGAGGGATTCTCCATAAGGTCCCATAGAGTGCTCCATTTCACATGTAGCAATCTTGCTGTTGGCATATTTCTGAGCATAGGCAGCCAAAGTTTTGTTCCAAGTGACTGGTCCGACGCCGACCTCCGCACGGATGGCATTGTGAGTATCGACGAAGTCTTTGGGAGAGTTTTGGGCGATGGAGATGGGAGCTAGGGTTAGCCCTATCAAACATATTGTGGAGATCATAAGGAGGTTGGCAAGTGTCATTTTTTAAAATCTCTTTTTTTTTCAATTTCAGGATTTGTGTTGGTTCTTGGTGATTTTGGAAATATGGTAAAAGGTATATATATATGTGTGTGTGTGTGTGTCAAAGGAGAAAAATAAATTGAATTAATGGTTCCATTCTTTACAGATGTTAGGGCATAACTTTAAACAAGGTGAGATAAAACTGGAGAGACCATGATTTCCATAAATTTCGAAATTTCTAATAGTATAACATTTTGTGTGGATGGTAATAAAAATCGTACAAACACACATATTTTATGTGAATGTGTTACTTTTTATAATTAATTGTATTGTTGGTATTGTTGGTTGAATCAATTGCCTAATTAAATTTGGGTTTGAATTAATCCTCCTAGATTTATAATTTGTGTGTTTTTATTAATATAATTGTTTTTTATCGGGGCATATTTCTAATAGAGTTAGTTACAATAGAAAGTTAGTAGTTAGTTTGTTACATTTTGATATTTAATTACTTTCTTACCAACTTGTATAAATATTTGGATATTCTCTTTCTTGGAAATGCAATTTTCAATCATTATTTACATTTCCCTCTCTCTCATCTTTATCACTCTAATATGGTATCAGATGAATAAACCCTCATTTTTCTCACTCTGATTTCTCAAATTCGCACCATTTCTCACTCGATTTCTTCCGCTTTTACCATCAATGGCTGCCACTACTCCTTTCTACCTGGATGAAAGACCTCGATTGATCCTTATTTTCTTCATCATTCTGATAATTCTTCCTCTGTTTTAGTTTCACCTCCTCTCAATGGAGATAATTTTGCTTCGTGGAGTCGTTCAATGAGACTCGCTTTATCTGTGAAAAACAAGCTCGGATTCATCGATGGATCCTTAGTTTGTCCTTCCGAAGGTAATTTGAAGCAGGTATGGCTACGAATTAATGATGTTGTTGTATCTTGGCTGTTGAATTCTGCTAAGGACATTTCCGCAAGTCTCATCTATACGGATTTTGCCTTTGAAATGGGAATGATCTTAACGATCGATTTCAACAAGAAAACGGACCTCGTATTTTCCAACTTCGCCGTGATTTGATGAACATTGCTCAGGGCGATCTTCCTGTTAATAGTTACTTTACTCAATTGAAGATTATTTGGCAAGAGATGATGGAATACAGTCCAAAGCTTTCTTGTACATGTGGTGAAATCAAGAAGCTGAATGAATATTTTCAAAGAGATTTTTTACTCAGTTTTCTTATGGGATTAAATACTTCCTATGAACAGCTTGTTTCCCCGATCCTTCTCATGGATCCTTTGCCTCCGATTAATAAGGCATTATCTTTGGTAATTCAAGAGGAACGCAAGCGCAGCATTAAACCTATTGATCATCACACAAACTCACCAGCTTCTTTGGCTTTTGCAACTGTTCCTTCTCATTCTTCTACTCAATCCAGGTTCAAGAAGAAGGAACGCCCCTTATGCACACATTGTGGGATTTCTGGACACACAGTGGATAAATGCTATCGTTTACACGGATTTCCCCCCGGCTTCAAGTTTCGCAACAAGACAATGAATCCAAATTATACTCCTGGCATTCAAACTGGCAGTGTCAATTTTGTTCCTTCTCCTCCTACTATGAATTCCTCTACTAATGTCACTGAATTGAGCCCTTCTCAGGTTCAACAACTCCTCAGTCTACTGAATACTCACAATGCCAATCAAGCAGTGGATCCTCATGCTGCTGCTTCTTCTGCTCCATCAAATGCCCATGTTATAGGTAAATGTTTCACATTACCTGATGCATATACTGCTTCTTCATCCTACTGGATTGTTGATACAGGGGCTACACATCACATTTGCTATGAGAAATCTAATTTCCAGAATCTTACTTATGTGCAAAACACATTTGTGACTTTACCAAATAATCTCCAAATTACGCCTCTCTATTGGTGATATCTTTCTCAACAATGCCATTACTTTACATGGTGTCTTTTATATTTCAAATTTCATTATAATTTGCTATCGTCGATTGCTTTAACAAGGGGATCCTCTCTTTTTCTCGTCCTTCATCAGCTCTGATTGTATCATTCAGGACATGTCAATTTCAAGATGATTGGCAAGGGTAGTCTTCAGAGAATTTATACATATTTCGAACTGCACCATTGAATACAAGTTTGCTTTGTTCAACTGCTTCATCACACCCTACCATTCATACTTGGCATGCTCGATTGGGACACCTTTCTTTTAAAGCTTTACATTTACTGCACAATAAAATTGATCTTGTCCCTAACAAGCATCAACATGTCAATCCTTGTTCAATTTGCCCTTTAGCTAAACAGCGAAGGCTTTCTTTTCCTTCTTCAAATAATATGTCTGCTGCCTCATTTGAAATAATACACTATGATACTTGGGGCCCTTATCATGTGCCTACTACTCAAGGATATTTGTATTTTTTAACTCTTGTTGATGATTTTTCCAGATTTACATGGACTTATTTGATGAAACAAAAGTCTGATGCTTTGTTCCTTGTTCCAAAATTCTTCAAACTTGTAAAGACACAATTTGGTAAATGCATTAAGAAGTTCAGATCTGATAATGCACCAGAGCTCAAGTTTGAACAATTTTTTGCTAAGAATGGTGTTCTTCATCAGTTTTCATGTGTTGAGACTCCTCAACAAAATTCCGTAGTAGAAAGAAAACACCAACACCTTTTGAATGTGGCTAGAGCATTATATTTCCAATCAAGGGTACCTATCAGATTTTGGGGAGAATGCATCCTTACTACCACTTTTTTGATTAACAGAACACCATCTCCATTACTCAAAAATCAGACTCCTTTTGAATTGTTATTCAATACTTCTATGGATTACTCTTTTCTGAAGGTCTTTGGCTGTCTATGCTACATCTCTACTTTGTCTAATCACAGAAGGAAGTTTGATCCACGAGCTAAAGCATGTGTTTTCATGGGTTATCAACCTGGAATTAAGGGCTATAAGGTATATGATACACACACCAAGCAATTTCTCTTTTCCAGGGATATTATCTTTCATGAGGAAACTTTCCCTTTTCACAATACTGTTTCTGCCCAAAATATACCAGATCTTTTTGCAGATATTGTCCTCCCATTACCCTTAACTCCTACCATATCTCCTATACCTCTCATTTTATCTTCACCACCAACACCAATATCAGATTCCTCTCAAAATTCCAACCTTCTTCCTGCTATGCCAAATCCACAACCAATCCCTGTCATAAACAGTCCTTTATCTACTGACCAACCTAGAAGATCTACTAGATCATCTCACCCACCAACTTATCTTCAAGATTATCATTGTAATCTTCTCACCAATGCTCCAATTTCCTCATCTTTTCCTACTCCCTATCCTTTACAGTCTGTCATATCTTATGCGAAACTTTCAGAACCACAAAAGACCTTTACTTTAAATGTATCACAACATTTTGAGCCTCAATACTACCATCAAGCTGTTAAATGCCCACAATGGAGACAAGCCATGACAGACGAAATACAAGCTTTGGAAAGGACCAATACTTGGTCTATTGTACCCCTTTCTTCTGGACTTCATGCAATAGGAAGCAAATGGGTTTTTAGAATCAAGTATAAATCAGATGGATCAATTGAACGTTACAAAGCCCGGTTGGTTGCTAAGGGTTATAATCAATTGGAAGGTTTAGACTTTATAGAAACTTTTTCACCTGTTGCAAAAATAGTAACAGTCAAAGTGCTCATTTCTCTTGCTGTCCAATATCAGTGGTCTTTAGCTCAACTTGATGTTAGTAATGCTTTTCTCAATGGAGATCTTTTTGAAGAAGTTTACATGCAACTTCCATTAGGATATAAGCCTACCAATCCTGTTCCAATTCAGGGGGAGTCACTTGTCTGTAAACTTCATAAATCCTTATATGGATTACGGCAAGCTTCAAGGCAATGGTTTACAAAATTTTCCCATGCTCTTATTCAATTTGGTTTTCAACAATCTAAGTCTGATTGTTCTCTTTTTATAAAAGGGGCTGGAAATACATTTGTTGCCTTATTAGTCTACGTTGATGACATCGTTCTTACTGGACCAACACCCACTGTTATACACCAAGTCAAGCAGTATTTGCATTCCCAATTTCTTCTCAAGGATCTTGGAACTCTTAAATATTTTTTGGGACTTGAGATATTGAGATCACAGTCTGGAATTTTCTTATCTCAACGAAAATATTGTTTGCAGCTTCTTGAAGACACAGGTTTTCTCTCTTGCAAGCCTAATCAGCTACCAATGGATCCTAAACTAAAGTTAGCTTCTACGGATGGTGTTCTCCTTTCCAGTGAGGAAGCTAGTCAATATAGGCGCCTCATTGGTAGACTTCTTTACCTTACTATATCCAGACCAGATATTACATACAGTGTTCACAAATTGAGTCAGTTTGTTTCTTCTCCAACATCATCACATCTCTTAGCTGTTCATTATCTGTTAAGATATCTTAAGAAATCTCCAGGACAGGGCATCACTTTTAAGATGTCTACTACTTCTTCTCCTCTTCAACTTAAGGCTTTTGTGGATGCGGATTGGGGAGCTTGTTTAGACACTCGCAGATCTGTCACTGGTTTTTGTATATTCTTTGGGGATTCTTTGATTTCTTGGAAGGCTAAGAAGCAATTAACTGTCTCTCGTTCGTCTGCCGAGGCAGAATATCGCGCTTTAGCTCTTGTCACTGCGGAACTTGTCTGGTTATCTCAATTGTTGAAGGATTTGCAGATTTCTTTCCATCAACCAGCTGCTGTTTTTTGTGATAATCTGGCCGCCATTCAAATCGCCACAAATCCGGCTTTTCACGAACGAACGAAACACATTGAGATCGATTGCCATTTCGTTCGTGAAAAAGTAAATGATGGCTTGATCAAATTACTACCTATTCGGACATCACTACAACTTGCCGATCTTTTTACCAAAGCTTTGCCATTTGCTACACTTTCTTCTCTTCTTGGCAAGATGGGTGTTCAAGACATTTTTCACCCACCTTGAGGGGGAGTAATAGAGTTAGTTACAGTAGGAAGTTAGTAGTTAGTTTGTTACATTTTGATATTAATTACTTGCTTACCAACTTGTATAAATATTTGGATATTCTCTTTCTTGGAAATGCAATTTTCAATCATTATTTACATTTCCCTCTCTCTCATCTTTATCACTCTAATAATTTCAAATATAGTAAAACATTTCGGAACAAAAAAATGAGTTTTGAGGCTTTTCATTATATGTATTTCGATCCTGATTTTCATGTTTTGTGTTTATTTCGAAATAAAGTTTATTTGCTTCATGATATTAGTTTTTCAACCATGAAAAAATGAATTTCTTCACACTATTGAATGAAAAAATTAAAAACATGGATCAAATTGACCTATTTTTTAGAACTTGAGAATAAAATGGATATAAAGTGAAAGCTCAGAGATCAAGTAAACACAATATCATGGACAAAAAAGATACAACTTACCTCCTCTACCCTTACCCTACCCTTTTTTTCATATTTCCTCCCACACAGTATGAGAATGTGGAGGAGGTAGGGTTTTATCCTAAACGTAATTATCATATTGATATTTACAATAATCTGTTGAATCCACATCAAGTCAAATGTACTTTTATTTGATTATTTCAGTTTTGATATTTTTTAACCTTTTGAGTACTAAATTGAAAATAAAACTATAAGAGAGGGTTGTAAATCTAGCAAATTTTCAGTAGCATTTGTTAAATTATCAACTGTTAAAAAAGATATTAGTAGATTTAGTAAATTTTGATTAGGTGAATTTAAATATTTTTACCCTAAGTTTATCACTGATTAGCGTAATAAAAATTGTTACATTTGCAAATAGTTTTAAGTGATAATATATTTATAAACACTGCATCAAAATCTGTTACCGAATGAAATTTTCGAAAAAAATTATGTGAAAATACATATACCTTTTTTTTAGATATTACATCATTTTAGGTGAGGGAAAACTCAAATCTTCAACCTACGGAGAAAATACCTAACCACTCAAGGTATCCTTGTGTTGGCAACTATATGTACTTTTAAATATAATAGAATTTCCCTTCCTTACAATATTAGTGTGACATGACATGTCTAGGTGATCTAACTCAATTACATACATATTTATAAGATTGGTAGAATTGTTGCATATATAATTAAAAAAGTAATTTGAACGTACGTGAAGTGACAATTATTATTGATGTCATATTTTTCAAACAACAATTATTATTAATTAAAAAAATGGAGCATTCAAACTCGGAAATTTATGCATCCTCCTTCCATACTTATTCCTTTGCTATTAAGGGGTCTTTGGTTGGGGTATCGCATTTCCGAGCTTCTAAATCTCATGGTTACTATTTGCATTAGAAATCCTAAACCCATCATAAATAAATATTAAATATTAAATATAATTTCTTAGATTTTAATTATTTATTGTTAAATTAAAAAATTATTTTTAAATTTATTATGAAGTGATTTTTTAAATAAAATATTATTGTAAATTTTAATTAATTTTTACATCATTATTTAAATGTTTGAAAATATAATAAGTTAATTAAATAAAAAACTAAACCACTTTTTCTTTTCTCATTTCTACATATCAAACACAAACTTCACATTCCTAAGTATCGCATTATCAGACATCACATTCACATTCCCATGGAACAAGCACCTCTAAATATTGGAAAAGATTCCCATATAAAATATATATTTCATTTAGAAATTAGACATCACAGATCATAGTCATAGAGACAGCCTTGTTAATTGACAATCATAGATAACATCATAACCTTTCTCTCTTTTTTTTTCCCTTTTGGTAAATCTAGTAAGGAAATTCACCATAATAGTTGCCTGGAGGATCATAGTTACAAATCACAAAAATCCAATTGTTACGGCATCTCACTCTTGCACATCCAATGCGTTTGGTGTTCCGCCACACCAATTGCGTGTAGTGCCCGCACTCGCCGCCGATGCACCTGTTCGATCGGTGGTCGTAATACTTCTTCTCGGTAGCCCAAAAGTTCACCGCCTGCACACCGGTCATCTCGCCGTATCCTTCCGCCAAGCATTCACCATAACGTCCATTAGAGTGCTTCAACTCACATGTAGCTATCTTGCCATTGGCATATTTCTGAGCATAGGCTGCCAAGGTGTTGTTCCAAGACACCGGTCCGACACCGACCTTCGATCGAATGGCGTTGTGGGCGTAGACGAAGTCTTTGTAAGAGTTTTGGGCGAGGGAGATGGGAGCTAGGATGAGCCCCATCAAGCATATGGTATAGAGAATGTTTGCTACCATTTTGAACATTCTTTTCTTTTTCAAAAGTGGTAGATGAATTTTTGTGTAGAGATATGGAAACTAAGGGGTATTTATATAGAGAAAAATTTTATTAAATTTATTATCTTTAAAAAAAACATTTATAAATATATTGTTTTTAAAAATAAACATATGATTTACACTAATCATAATTCAGGTATAATTATTGTGTAAATGTGATATACGTAATATCCTTGATTAGTTGAAAATAATTAATGGATTTATAATTGTTCATATATCTCTATTAGCCGATATAGGCATAATTCAACTGGTTTAGCGCCCATTCTTATAAGATTGAAGGTTTAAATCTTCCATCTTTCCATTTGATGTGATTTCTAATATATATATATAAAAAGTCTCAAACAAATGCATGAGTAAATTTGACCGATGAAAAAGGTCCCATAATTACGGGCATAAAAAATTCAAAATAGTAATAATTGGCGACCCTAAAATATGGCGCAAACAAAGCTGAGAATTATGAAGGGAAATTCTCTCGTGATTGGCTCACATGGCTATAGGATAACTGACAATCTCTTTAGACAGTTGAAATTTTTGGCTGTTTTTATTTAATAATAATAATATCAAAAGTCATTCTTACAATAGTGTTTTGCCCATGTGAGAGTGTATGTGACTTTCATTATCTTGTTCTTTTCTTTATTTGTCTGGAAACTTAGAACATGCATGTCAATGTCTCCATTCCTTTATTTAAGAACATAATGAGCCCACATCTCTCCAATTATTCTTGTGTGGTTTATTTTTGTAGGTTATGATATTGGTTTTACCTTGTAGGTTTTTTTATACAAAATCAAAATAGAGATGGGTGACTCAAATGTTCGACCTCATACGAAGAAAACAATAATACTTAACTACTCTTTTTTTTTAGATATTACATCAATTTGGGGAGGGAAAACTCGAACCTTCGAGCTCAAAGGAAATGAGCAGAATGTTTAATCAATTGAGTTATGCTCATGTTGACACTAATACCTAATTACTTGAGTTATGTTCGAATTGGTATTTCTTATAGTAAAACAGTTAAATTATTTTTCATTTCATTCATTTACTATTTTCTATTAAAATTTAAATACGAGAATTTAATACTTGAATTATTATATTTTAATTTGGATCCTAATTTTTTTATTAGTCCTTGAAATTTTATGAGAATTTCATTTGGATTTCTTTTTATCAAAATTTTAAAATAATCTTAATTTAGTCTTCTATGTAATTTCATTGAACTCTAAATTTAGTGTTTTATATCATAAAGAATGTAATCTTCAAGTTATTCAAAATATGTGATGTAATTCCATTTATAATTTATATGTCATATTGAGATTATCACTTTTTTGATAGGGATTAAATGTGGAATTTAATAAAATTTTAATGATCAAAATTGAGATTTTTAAATTAAAGGAGCAAAATAGAAAATGAATATAATTTTAATGATTAAAATTAAACTTTCGGTATTAAAATGAGAAATCAATGAAAAGTCAAATGATTAAGTTATATATATTTAAACTTTGTTTCTCTATGATCTCTTTGTGAATCTATATATAAGTTTAAACAGATAAACATTTGCTATCTTCAATTTGTAGGTTTGAGTCTTTTCTTCCCGATTTGATATTGTAATATATCAAAAGAAAAAAAAAATCTATGATCCCTTTGAACAAATTTTGTTTTTTTGTTTTTAATAAAATAGGCCGTTAGTTTGAAAGTTCTTTTTATTTTATTTTTTTCAATTTTACATCAAATTAAGGAGGAGCTAAGTAATTGAAAGATTTTATCTAAATATATAATTCCAAAATAATATACAACTATACAACGTAAAGATCTGTCTAGGTTTCAAATCTCGAGGGATCTTGTTCTTGTTCCATATTATTTGGATCTTTTTGTGGTGAACACACACAATGGAGGTTCTCATTTTAAGGAGAGATTGAGGATTTTTGTCATGTTCAAGAAATATTTATAAAAGCAGAGAGAGAGAAATACAAGTTATAATTCAAAATAAAATAAAAATTACAAGATTCTACTTCAAAAATGAACTTAAATAATAGAATTATTAAGGCTGGACGAGACCACAACTAAAGTAGGAGACACAATATAAAGACTCTTGCGTCCAAGCAAATCAACAATACCGTCTATCTTTTTGCAATATAAGATTGAGTTTTAACGTCAACTCGAGCATAACTCAGATGATCTTCTAACTACAAATGTCATATATTCGATTTAATTTAAATGTAAACACCATAGAGAATCCAATGATTCCATGTGTAAATGATGGCTACAAGATTAGTATAAACACTCTTAATCATAAATGTCATTGACAAAAGAATAATAGTTACACTCAACTCCAAAAGCATTTTAAAAAATAATATCGACGTGAGATTCTTAATAAATGCAACTTCTAAACATGGAGTTTTAGATAACTAACGAGCTAGAAATTATATGAAGTCTTTGAAAAATCAACAAATAAATTATATATTGTACCAAGTTAACAAGAATTAGGCTAAAAAATCTAAATTGTTTAAAGTAATTTTAAAAGACTAACTTCAATTTTAGCTTGATAAGGAAGTTATTTGAATATGACAAGATGATGCTTTTAAAATAGGAACTTGCCTTGATAAGAAAAATTATTCGTCTATGGAAGACAACGCTTCAAAAATAGAATTAAAAAAATATTCCTTATCCAAAAGTCTCCAGATTTGAGTACTATTTCTCAATTCAATAACCTATAATATTAGGTGGGGATGTTTGGTAGAAAGGGTGGGGTTGATTGGATTAGCCTAATTCATATTTACAAGATAAGTTTGATTGGTTTTATTTTCTTAAACTATAAAAAAGTGAAGGTTTGTTAAATCCTCCTAAAAGAAATTTAGCAACACAAAACTCGTATTAAAATTGATATATTAAATATGGGTTACATAAACCACTTAAAGTCATTTTAAATACAGGTTCCCGAATTTTACTACTCTAGACTACATAAATTCAGAGTTAACAACTCCTTCTCTTTATTTATATTAGAGTAAAATATAAATGGAATCAAGAGACAGACTATAGACAAATTGACCAAAGATTCAGCAGTTAAAAAAATTGATTCCTCTTTCAAAGTAAAAAAAAAAGTAGTTCTTGTTAGTGGGTGGCCATGTGCTTTTAGTTTTAAAATTTAATGAGTCTAAAGGACAATTGAAGAAATTATTGATGCTGGTAGAGAAATTAATGAGCTCAAAGCTTGACTTTAACCTGAAGTAAAGTTCTAAATTTCATATCTCTCTCATCTATCCAAAGGTAAATGTTATTATATTTCTCTTTTTCTTTTTGCAACTTTTTATATTTACTTTTTTCCCACAATTGAAGGTAAGTTTGTTGGTGGTTGTAATGATTTTGAATTCAAATACTGTCTTTTACTTATTATGCATGTGAAGAATATTTAGTAAACTTTAGTTTAAATTATACAAAATACCACTAAATTATATATCTTATTTTAGTTTAATCTTTCATTTTTAAAAGTTTGGTTAGAATATATGATTATATTTACTTTTATTCATTAACTTAGGTTTTTTTTTTTTGTCCAGTGGTGATTTAATTTAAGTTTAAATGATGATTTGACCTTTATTTCATTTTGATTCTTATGGTATAAAAAGTTTTAAATCGGTCCATATCAAAAGCCTATAAATGGTCCCTAACATTAATTTATTTGATAAAAATATTATATGGCCTGTAAAATGATGATGTGGTGTACATATGGCAGAAAGAGAGGATATGACGTGGACACTTAAACACTTATTCAGTCTTAAAACAAAAACAAAAACAAAAAATCTGCTCTTCACAACAAATCTAACCCGCCTCAACTCAACTTGACTTGCCAAATTTTTATTATATATCTGAATCTGTGCTTAAGTGCCACTCTGTGCCACATGTATATCATATCATCATTTAACGGGCAATGTTGTATTTTTGTCAAACTCATTGACAACAGTGACCGTTTGTTAGTTTTTATCAAACCATAAGAACCCCTTTAAAAAAATTTAAACCATAAGGACCAAAATAGAACAATGATTAAACCATAGGTTTCAAAATTGTATTTAAACCTTTAATATAATACAACTATATTATGAGTCAATTTTTAATATTAAAGTTTTGATCGCATCGAATTGAAGTCTAAATTTAAATAATTGGTTTGAAGAATTAATTAAAATGATAATAATTCACCAACAAATTAAACATCTAAAACCCTACTAGAAAAATATTCAAACCCAATCAGAAACGATGAAATCCAACCTTATAATCTGATTCCTCCGGTTTATTTGATCGTAATTTATGGATATTCAGATACTTTTTTGTTATAAGATGAATCTTTAGATACTAATATTTATGGGAATCAAATTGATGGCATTCTAAAATAGTTTATAAGATGAATCTTTACCTTCAAAGGTTGATGGTATTCTAAAATTCCATTGATTGGTGTTTCACAATATAAAATTTAGGTAAAAATACATTTTTAGTCCTAAGTTTTTACTTTGCGTTCTATTTGGTCCCTATGTTTTAAAACTCGACATTTTCAATTCCTAAGTTTTCATTTAACATTCATTGTAGTCCTTATTGTCGATTTCTGTAAAATTCTTAACAGAAATCTGATGTGGCAATAAAATATCAATTTTATATTGATTAGGTTGCTTATATGGTATTTTTTAAGGGGTAAACTGCAAATAACACCCCTGTGGTTTTGGTCAAATTCATGAAAAGTCCTTGTAGTTTAAAAATGGAAAATCACACCCCCGTACTTCCAAATTATATCAATATGACCTCTCCCCTTCAATGGTGTAAATTTTCTTTTAGCCATAATTTTTTCGTTTGAACTCCGATTTTGATGATTCAAGATGTTTTAGAATCCTCTTTTCGGGCTCTACGTCATGGTTATCTCAAACATTCAAAATTTTCAATAAATAACAGAGGTTTATTATCGTCAAAATATTTTGTATGATTACAGTCATTAACCCCGATGTTTATTGATGATTTAGAAGTTTTCAAGTGACCATAATGTAGAGGCCGAAATGAGGATTCCAAAACATCTTAATCATCCAAATCGAAGTTCAAATGAAAAAGTTATGACTAAAAGAAAATTTACACCATTGAAGGGGAGAGGTCATATTGATATAATTTGGAAGTACAAGGGTGTGATTTGCCATTTTTAAACTACATGGACTTTTCATGATTTTGACCGAAACCATAAGGGTGTTATTTTCATTTTACTCTTTTTTAAATGATGTGACATTATTAATATTTAGAAATAAGAAAAAGAAATAGAGATAAACACAAAAAATCAACAGATTTCTTATTTCTCTCTCTTTCTTATTTTTATGATTCTTGTTCATGTTTCTTCTTCCTCGATATCTCTAGGAAATTTGGGTAAATTGACCTCCAAAATCCACAATAAATGTTTATTGACCTCTAATTATCAAATTAACCTTTTTTGACCCTTTGATGATGTCACTTTGGTATGAAATATCAAAAATACCCTTCACTAATTATCTTCTTCAGATTTCCATTCCACTTCTCTCTTCTCCAACTCTCCACTCAACTTTCCAACTTCCATTGATCTTCATCTCCATTGATCTTTAATCTCCATTGATCCTTCATTTCATATCTCATCCTTCAATCTCTAACAACGGAAAGAAGACTACACGGTGAAAGAAAAGATACAACAACTTAGAAGTTTATTTTCTCACTCTAAAATTTCTCCCTCTAAAATTCTCAACTCTCTCAATCATTCCTCTTCTCAATCTCTCCATTAAACATTTGATAAGTGTTCAGCCATCAACTCTCTTTTTAATTTATCCATCATTCAAGTCTTTGATCATTACTTTCAAACAATTTTTTTGAAAAAAAAAAAATTTCGGGTTGCTCCGGAATTTGAAAATTTTCACCGGAATCCGGAGGACACCTCTGGAATTCGGAAAAAAAAAATTATTATAAAGAATGATAGATATGTTTAATTATTATAAAAAATTTAAAAAAAAATTCACCGGATTCCGGAGATCCCTCACAAATTTTATTTTTTTTTTAATTTTTTTAATTTAATTGAAATCTTGGAAAAAAAAAATTTAATGTGGGGATCTCCGGAATCCGGGAAAAAAAAAATTAATTTGGGGGGCAAGTCCCCCCCTCCCCCCTCCTGGTGTCAAATCTGAATCCGGCCCTTCGGATTTGTAACCAGAGCCCCCCCAAATTATTATTATTATTATTTTTAAATAAAAAAAATTCCCTTAGTTTAAATCAATTTATTAATATTATTTAAAATGAAAATCAATTTATGAATTAGTAGAGCCAATTAAATCACAACTATCATTCCTTATAATAATTTTTTTTTTTCGAATTTCAGAGGTGTCCTCCGGTTTCCGGTGAAAATTGTCAAATTCCGCCCGGAAAATTTCTTTTTTCAAAAATATTGTTTGAAAGTAATGATCAAAGACTTGAATGATGGAGAGATTAAAAAGAGAGTTTATGGTTGAACACTTATCAAATGCTTAATTAAGCCTCATCAATGGGTTGGGCCGGGCCGGCCCAACTCTTAAATGAATGGGCTTGGGCCGAGTCTGGCAGGCCTGCTCTATAAATGGGTCGGGCCTGGCCCGGGCCTGACTTAAAAGGGTAAGCCCAAGCTCAGCCCACGGGATTGGACCCATGAGATAAAGTACGGGCCGGGCCAGGCCTTGCCCGTTTTTGCGGGCTTGGCCCAGCCCGTTCAATTTTTTATGCATTTAATTAAATTTCCATTAAATTATTAGTTGTATTTTTAAAAAATTATTTCTAACTTTTTAAACTTAAACTTAACTCTAAAATGATGAAAAAAAAAGTTAATTTAAATTTTTACTATTAAATTACTTATTTATATTTGTTCCTATATGTTAATTAAACTTAAATTTAACTATAAAGTGATGAAGTTAATTTATTATTTTTTTATTATATATATTTTTTATTTATACTTTATTTTATATGGAATTAAACTTTTTAAATTAAATTTATTTATCATTCTTTTAACTTAATTTGACTATATATATATTTTTTTAATTTAACTTAAAAAGAGACAAACTAAAATGTATAAATAATAATAATGAAGTATAATGATTTCACCAAGAAATAAGATTTACATAATTGTTTTTTCAAGAAATAATTTGCATCATTGCAATGTAAATACATCCCAACTAGGTTGACACCTACTTATATGCATAAATCATGTGCATTTTTCTCAAATATAAAATATATTTATATATATTTTAAATAATTTTGAATGGGCTTTGAACCGGGCTTAGGGCCTGGCCTGATGGGGGCCCTATGGATAAAGCCTGCGGGCCGGGCTTGGGCTCAAATGCATGATTCATATCCAGCCCCATTGATTTATAGGCCGGGCCGGGCCTGGCCCGTCAACCGTTGACTTACTGGCCGGCCGGGCCGGGCTGGGCTTGGGCCGGCCCACGGGCTTTATCCATATGATGAGGCCTATGCTTAATGGAGAGATTGAGAAGAAGAATGATGGAGAGAGTTGAGAGTTTTAGAGAGAGAGAGAAATTTTAGGGTGAGAAAATAAAATTCCAAAGTGAGAGAGTTGAATATTAGATATATATATATATATATATATGTTTAAGGTCGTCGTGTAGTGTTCGCCGTATTCCGTCGTTAATGCCGCCGTTAGAGATTGAAGGAAGAGAGGTGAGATGAGAGGATTTAGTTAGTTTCAATGGAGAAGAGAGAAGTTGAGTTGAGAGTTGGAGAGTTGGAGAAGACAAGGGTATAAAAGGGTCAAAAAAGGTTAATATGAAAATGGAGGTCTTATGAATTTTAGAGGTCAATTTACCCAAATTTCCATCTCTCTATTTCAGATCTTCCCTTTTTCTTTCAATTCTCATCTTATTCCTTTTCTTTTTAAATCTTAAAAACTGATTGTTTGATTTCCGCTCTTTCAAAAACATTCTAGAAATCACATTTTTGAAGAAGATTAATTCCATGTAAAAGAACAAAAAATTAGTTATAGATCTGGTTTTTTATCTTCATCTCCTCTAACGCAATATTCAGACGTGTGGATCTAAAAAAATATAGATTTGATTTCGTCTCTCTCATCCCCTTTAATGCAACTATCAGATTCAAAAATAGAATTAGTTTTGTCTCACTCTCATTCCTCTCAAGACTCAATACTGGACTCTTCATTTTTGCTTAATCAAAACTATGAAGAACAATAATTTTTTCTTTGTTTAAGAAAGAAGATGTGAGGAAGGAGAACGAACGAAGAATTTTATTTTTTCTTAAATTCAATATTGGATTGGAAAATAAGCTCTTCTTTATTTTTATTTTTTATGGAAGAAGAAGAACGAAGGAAGAATAGATTTTTTTTCCAGTTTAAAGATAAGTTAGAAGATGAAAGATGACTTTTTTTTTAAAGACTCAAGTCAAAAGATATGTAAAACGAAGAACATAGGGAAAAAAAAAAACATATTTGTTAAACGAAATTTTATTTAGAAAAAAAAGTTTAATTAAAAGAGAGAGAGAAAGGGAGGAGATAGATTTTTTTAAAAAAAATAAAAGAAAATGTCATATAATAAAAAGAATATCAATATAAAAAATATTAACAATGCCACATCATTTTTAAAATACCATATAAGCAACCTAATTAATATGAAATTGATATTTTATTGCCACATCATATTTCTGTTAAGAATTTAACAGAAATCTAACGGCAAGGACTACAATGAATGATAAATGAAAACTCAGGGATTGAAAATGTCGAGTTTTAAAACATACGGACCAAATAGAACGTAGACTGAAAACTCAGGTAAAATTTAAAAAAAAAAAGTTAATATATAATTAAAAAAAATTATTAATAGTTTATTGATTTATTTGAAATTAGTTTTAATATTTTTATTTATATTTGTTAATAATTATTAATATTAACAATCTATTATATTTAGATTAAAATAATACAATTACTAAAATTACAAATATAGCGTAATTTTTTTCAAGTACGGATAAACGTTTTTTTTTTTTCATAAAACAAACACAAAACAAAATATATATATATATATATATATAAAATGAAGCTATGGAGGGGAAAAAAAGTAGAAATCAAATATTTATCAATGTAACCCTTAATCTTATGTTTAAAGATAGTAAAGCTTCTCATTCTAAAACTGCAAAGACATGGCCCTGGTTTGTCTCATGAATTGAAAAAATGAATATCTTCCTCTCTTTATCAAATTACTACTAAGAAATATACCAATTTTAAGTCCCCTACATTCAAATGGAATATATATATGATGATGATGAATTCCATGAAATGCCAAATAATTCAACAAATAAACAAATATAATATAATCATAAACATAAAGTGACAATCTTTTGCAATTTGTCAAATATAATCATCAAAGTGAGTATACATAAGAATCACTGTAATAACATTATTAAAAAAAAACAATTAATTATGTCCTGTAATATCACAAGAAAAGCAAACTTTGAATACAAGAAATCATCATTTACCAAGATACAAGCCCCTATTATAGGAAAATGCCTAGACTCAAAGAATAATATTGCAACTAATATCTATAATAGCAATATGCTTCACTAAAAATGCATACAAAATTAGGATCTAATAATTAACAATTTGAACATAAATAGAGAAGCTCTCTGCAATTTCCATGGTTACTTCTTGAAAACTAAAGCACTTTGTGCAAATTAAAACAGCCTTGGAAACAAGCTTTAGAGAAAATAGAGTTCTGAGATTTTCAAGAATAGGATTTGAGGTGGAAAACTTGGCAAGCAGACCTGTAGGATCGCTTTGTTGCTGCCTGTTCAAACTTTTTTATGACTGCTTCATTCTCTTCTAAACTTGTCTGAACAAAATATCTTATCCACCAAGACGAGCTTCGCAATTTCGCCTTCACAGGCAAATATTTCAGTTTGTTATCTATCTCAACTCTAAAATATTTTTTCAATAATCAAGACAGAGAGGAGACTACATTTTTTTCAAATTAAAATATAAGCTCAGTAAACTTTGAAAAAATGCAAGCACAAATGATGTTGTATGAGCATGTATAAGAACTTCCAATTTAGATGGCTAATTAGCAATATTGAAAGCTTATCCTTGAATCAAGCATCAGTTGAAGTTTCAATGATATGGAGAGAACGAAATAAACTCGGTGCTAAACTGTTCCCGGAGTTCTGTTCAACGTATGAGCTGTGCCATTCCAGCTTTGGATGCACATCTAAATTTATATCCATTACAAAATTGACATGCTTTACTTTTTTTTATCTAAATGACATGCTTTCTATCTACCACACTTTGAAGTCAGTCTGAATTTCCAATCATTACAACTACTGATTTCAACCAATGATCAAATTCTATCAAATATTATTTTTCATCCAGAGTCTTTTAATTCAAATCTATGCTACCAAAAAATATTTCTGATAATACTGAACAAACTATCTTCCCAATAGAAAAGGTACTTACTGGACGGCCAAATTTGGATAATTCCGCGACTTTAACCCTTTGCTGCCCTGGATAGCCTGCAAATTGAGATGGTAAGTCAAAAGATAGAAATGTGAAGAAGAGAAGAGAAAAAAAATCCGAGTTACTTAAAGTAAATGAAAAAATTTAACCAAAAAACTGAAGGAGCAATAAGAAACTATCTCTGCAAGGTTTTAAATCAACCAATTATATGGGAGGCCCCACAAAAAAAGTAAAAAATCGAATCTGATCTGATTCGTGTGTAGAGTGAGATTTTTGAGAATCTATTAGGCTTTGTTGCAAGAATTGTAAAATAAATAAAAGCATAGAACATTCTGCAATAATTGTGATTTAAACTATTTTGTGGACATATAAATATTGTCAGAAGAAAGAGCTACGGCGATGTTGGCCAGATTACAGAAACATAAATTATTATCAACCTCTGTTTAAGTGATTGAGGTACAACAATTAAAATTTTAAAGGATATGGAAAGTATAAACTGGGTAAGAGGGGATATACCGGCAAATATAACCACTCCATCAGCAGAAATCCTAGCTAGTTCTGGAAGAGTCTTGTTAAGGTATCTAGGAGACAAATAATCCAATGCATCTGAAACAATGACGAGAGAAAAAGACTTTGCTCTATATGGAAGAGGAAACTTAATATCAGCAACACGCACAATGCCCTTCCGCACAAGGTTTCTGCAATTGGCATCAGCATCGTCCAAGTCATACGGCTCCACTCCCCATGCTTCTGTATCCTCTTCTTTTAACAACTTAGACACCACTGAACAAGTTTCAGGGCCTAGATGCAGCACTTTACGCATGCTATCTCCATATGCTTTCTTTAGAAGAGGTATTGCTCTTTGGATTTCTGCTGTGCATGATGTACTACCTGCATATATATCCATGAAATCTTCAAACTATGAAACTTTCTACTTTGCCCACCCATAGTACTTGATTAAAAAGAATGTTCATTATTATTTTAGTCAGTAACGATTAAACAATAATAAATTAATTAAACTGAGATAAATTAATCATCAATTATATGCTGGTGCTCTTGGTTCAAGAAGCAGATTAAGGCACAAAAGCTTTTTTCAGCCTTGTGCAGGACACAAAAACAAAACTGCAAGCCTCAATGAGTGCACAATATATAACATTTTAAATATAAGGGGATATGTTCCCATAACCTTTTGGTCAAATGCAGGGGATCTTACTACACCCTACCCTTGAGACTTTCATAGGAATGTTAGCACTCTAGAATGTACACAGATACATTGAGGTATTTATATGATTTCATGTGAGCTAGTTTAATGGCTGATGAGAAAAAAAATAACAATGAATAAAGAGTACCTTCGTTTATATTACTTGCATTTCAACCTTGAATTATTTATGGACAAAAACAAAAAAAATTAATTAAAGAAAAAAGTAAGAAATATCCACCTTCCAATTTACTCACGGCCTCTATATTGCTCCTTAATCCACCTGTCACACAAATTGACATCGAACAAAAAACAAAAAATAACTAGTAAATCACTAAGCAGAGAAAAGAATATCAGCAGTCATCAGTAATTAAGCATTTTTCCATGATCAAAACAAGAAAAATTGACAAGAATATCAATCTAGATGACAAATTTTTTACAATCACAAAACGTGCGATACACTCTTTTTCTTTCTTCTTTGTTACCAGCTTCACGTAGTTATGCTAGTAGGAAATGATCCATTTCAAATATGTTCAAGAAGTTCAGCTAGAGCATATCGTATGTCTCTTTGCCAACAAAACATTTCCAGATACTTAGAGTTTTTTTTTTATACCGTGAGTGTCCGGTTAGATGGAACAAGTTGCAGAATAATTAACAAATTCAGGGCAGGATTGATCAAAAATAGACTTTTTCTTCAATAATATCATCCACAAATGTGAAGAGATTGAGTAGAATATGAACATGGAATAAGGTGGAAGGCACACAGGAAAATGATAGTCCCCTACAATGCTTAAGAGAACACCTGTACTTGCTCATTTCAGTGAACAAAATAGCTCAATGATCAGCTTTAAGCGAAATATATTTTACAAAGACAATCCTATGGGCATAGAGAGACAACATTTCCATCATAGCATATTACCAAAATAAAATAACGAGCATATAAGAACAAAAAATAGCTGTGGATTTGTTACGATACTGAAAGTTACGTAAATTGGGTTGACAATTACACATTTCGCCAATCTTTGGAGGAGATGGTCTTGTTCCCCTCTATCAAAGTTAGGGGGGAGAGTATATGGGTAGCAGGTTGTTGTGCAATCACATGAGAAAGTTGGTTGGAAAGAAATAGAAGAATTTTTAGGGAGGAAAAGAAATCTTAGAATTATGTTTGGGAGTTGACACATCTAAATACCCGGGTGTCAATTATTAAAACATTTTTGTAATTATTCTTTAGCTGTGATTATAAATAGTTGGCCAGCATACTCGTAATAAGGTGGCGGTGCATTGGGTTGAGGCGTATACGGTGTGTTTTTGTGGCTTTTGGTTTGATTGCCACTTTAATGTATTGTTTTTCTTTTTTTCTTCCACCATTTCAATGAAATGGCCTTTTGAGGTGCTTCTTTCCATAAAAAATAAAACGATACTCAAAGTTATAAATTATAGAATACTTTTTTTTTTGTATAATAGACATTTCATTGATTAATGAATGTGGTATCAAGTAAAGAACCAAACAAAATGTATGTCGCATCCAATTAAAACAACAGTTCTAAAAGGTTAGAGAACTTTTGTTTTAATTGGATGAGTGGAAGAGGCGCAATATAACATACAGGTAGATGATGTGAAACATAATTAGGAAAAATAGGGTTTATTTATAGGGGCAATTACTGAAATAACATATTTTTGCATACTAATTATTAAAATGTCAGAACTTTTTTAAAATTACCCAAATAGAAGTTCAATTAATTATTGAACTCTAGAAAAGAAAAGGTAAAAAAAACCAATAAATTCATTAAAAATAAAAATAATAAAATGGTTCAATTAACTATGGAACTATAGTCAATTAATTAAAAAAGGCAAAAAAAAAACAAACAAATTCATTAAAAATAACAAGAAAAATTAATAAAATTGTTCAATAATAAATTGAAGTGCTATTCAGGTAATTTTTAAAATGTTTGGACGTTTCAGTAATTAGTATGCAAAAATATGCTATTTGAGACAACTTCTGTTAATTAAATTAGTTAATTAGTATAATTTTCCAGTTTTATCAGCTTTATTTTGCAAGGCTATATATAACCACTTTAAGATTGTATTTGGAAACTTTTGATATTATTGAAATTCATTTTGAGAGTTCTCTCATTTCTTGGGATGGATTTGCATCAGTGGCAGTAGAAATAGACCTATGAATCAATATAAGTGTTGGAAGAAATAACCATCTATATAATGATAATCCTAAAGGAGCTAATAACATATGCTAAAGATCATACTTAGAAAGAAATTGTTAACCAAAGTTTTATCAAGTTGAGAGAACAAAGATAGACCTGATTGGCGATAACAATATCCAATAAGAAGAATTGCACCCTGAAATAAGTTTAAAAAATCAAATTAGTAGCTAGCATGAGAGATGAGTTGGTAATATTTTTTTCTTAGTCATCTACCCGCTCCATTAACCCACCCCTCCACTCACCCAAAAAAAAAAATATTAAAAAGAATATTCTTCTTTTTTTAAAAAGCCAGGGGAGGAGATAGAGTGAAATGAAGGGGAAGATACAGCAATGAAAATTACCACAACAAGCCCTAGGGTTAGTAAGGGTGATGAGCGTGACTTGGATTGTATCGCACCAATAAACGGAAGTGATCCACCATCAGCAAGACGCCGAGAAGGGTTTACTGGCCTCCTTGACATGGTTTAGTGATACTAAGAAGCCTGCAAAATATTTACCAACTTAAACGGTGAATGTTTTTTATTAACACCTGATAAAAATATCTCCTAGTTGATATTTTTCACCTATGCACTTATTTATACCAGAACTCCAAATTAGGAAAACAACATGGTTTTGGTGGGATAAATTCTGATTCTCTAGTAACACTGAAATAGTTCATGTATATCAAAAAGTTATAATCAGTGTAAATAATCAAAAAGAAAACATCTAAAAGTAGACAATACTTATTTTTTAAATACGAAAGCTTTTCATTTGATGAATGAAAATGACAAAAAACGGCCAACACGACGAAATCCTTATCTAAGCTACTTCACAAAAACCACAGTATAGACATGCTGAGAAACGACACTTATGTACTGAGCAGAAATTGAAATCCATTTAATTCATAAAGGTCAAAGAGTTGTATCATTAAATTTTCTTAGGATTTTCTGACAAGTACAACAATGCCAGAAATTCTTTTTCACAACACACTATATTGTTTCTAGACCCCATTTTACTTTTGATTAAGATTTGCAAGAAATTAGAAACTAAAGCAGGGATTCACAGTAAAAGATGCCATTAATTAAACACTCAGATATAAAAATGGAATCTTTCAAAAAGTTCCCATATTCAAGCCACCAATCAATTCTCAAAATCCAGGATCAGAAGATTAATTCAAAGCCAAGATTACATAATTGAATTCTCAAACTTTTCCCAAATAACAAACACATTACTTAAATACAAAAATCAATTCGCGCTTCAGAATTCGAGAAAAGCAACAATTTTTAGAGAAATGATGCTTACAATAGTAGAAATCAGTGAGGAATGAGATGAGAAGGGCTTTGATTCAGATCTTGAAAGCTTTGATTCAGATCTGCGTTTCTTCGCCGGTCTTACTCTCTAAGCTCACGAAGTGAGATGAGATGAGATGAGATGAGAGTTCTGCTTCAACTTTTAACTCGCTCTTGGAAACTTATATCAACATTAATTAACTAATAGCCTATTAAATTAAAGCAATTGAAACGATAATTATTGACTTTTAAAAATATTAGCTGATAGATTAATGATTAATAAGTGGAATGTAAAACAAGAAAAATTATTCCAGCGGTTAAAATTTGATTAAATATTTACGTATTTATTATTTTTTAAATTTATTTACGCATACCTTACTTTTAAAAAGAAAAAAGGGGCATGGACTCAAATGACACATTTTATAAAACTAATTCCCTAACTAGCACCCTCTTTTCAAAATTCCCCAAATGACATTTTTTCTAATATAACAAAATTAATTGTTTTCATTAAATTTACAAAAATGTCACTCATTTATTAATTCACTATATTTGTTCTCTTATTCACTATTTAGTGAATTAAAATATGAACTTTATTAATTCACTAAATTTTCTCTCTTAGTCAATAATTTAGTGAATTAAAATTTGAGTTTTATTAATTCAATAAAATTTCTCCCTTCATCAATAATTTATTAAACTAAATTAATACATATAATCGAGATACTTCATATTGATTTTAATTCAATAAGTAATTGAAGTTAATAAATTATTGAATAACGGTTTTGATTTTGCCTATAAAAAACACATAAAATCTCAAAACTTTCCGCAAATAAAAATCACATTCATTTACACTAGTATGCAACATCAATAACCAATATTAGTGATTATAAACTTGAAATACAAAATAATATTTTCATATAGAGGTAAGATAGTATCAAGATTTCAATTCAATAATTTATTGAACTCAACGCATTAAATAATTGAATTGTAAATCTCAACGGCAAGATCCATTTAAACCTATATACATCAACAATTCATTAAAATTTATAACATACACAAAAAAGAATTAAAAAAGGGCATTTTCTTATGTCCTTATTTGGCCCATCTTCACATTTTTTTTCTTCTTTGTTTTCTTCTCCAATTCACATATACCCTAGCACATGTATAGCAACAGTGCAAAATAAAAAGTTCAATAAACTATGTTGCAGAATAAAACAAATAATTTTAGTTCAATAATTTAGTGAAGAATATGGTATAAGTTATTGAACTGTATAACGAAAAACTAAATTGACACAAAAAAGGGATTTAGGATGAAAAACTATTTTAAAAACTAAAATGACAAGAGTTTACAAACTTTACCGAAACCGACCAGTAAGAAAATTCATAAAAAAATGAACCAGAATCGGAATGGGCAAGGTTACGAACCGAACCGGTATGTAATCGGCTCCCTTTAATTCACTAAATTATACATTATAATTTAATTCACTAAATTATTCCTTTTTATTCACTAAATTATTGAATTAAAATCAATATTAGGTATACCAAATGTCCATTGTAATTTAATTCACTAAATTATTCCCTTTAATTCATTAAATCATTCTATTTAATTCACTAAATTATTGAATTAAAATCAATATTAGGTATCCAAATATACATTATAATTTAATTCACTAAATTATTCCCTTTAATTCACTAAATTATTGAATTAAAATCAATATTAGGTATCTCAAATGTACATTTAAATTTAATTCACTAAATTATTCCCTTTAATTCACTAAAATATTCTCTTTAATTCACTAAATTATTCAACTAAATTCAATATTAGGTATCCTAAATTTACATTATAATTTAATTCACTAACTTATTCCCTTTAATTCACTAAATTATTCCATTTAATATGTTAATTATGTGAACTTATTCTATTCAATAATTCAATAATTTATTGAATTAAAATCAAAATTATTTTAATTCTTTCTTACTACTTCCAATTGGTTAGCCTATTTTCATTTGTTTTACCAAATTTCTTAGTAATGAGACACAGAAAAGAGGAGTTAGATATTATATGACATCCATATATTATAACAAATCAAAAGTTTTACACAAAGAACTAGTTTATTAAAAAAAAATCAAGTCATTCCCAAGTAAAAAAAAAAAAAAACTAAATAACAAAGTTTGACAAAAAAAATTGACCTTGGGTATGAATTGATTCATGTCTCATCGTTCGACTTGTCAGTTTTAATTCAATAGTTTATTGAAAAACAATTTTAATTCAAAAACACATATGATCTACATTTCAATATAGCACTTCAAATTTATTCACTAAATTATTCCCTTTAATTCACTAAATTATTCCATTTAATTCAATAACTTATTGAATTAAATCAATAAGGGTATTTCATTTATTGGGAACTTTATCGAATAGGAAGCAGGCGTTACAAAAGTTGTGGCGATGAAGCCTTTTGGGGTTTGTTTTTATTATAAAAAAAAATTAGAAGTAAGAATATATAACAAATGTGAGTTTAAGCGTTTTGATTTTAATTCAATAAGTTATTGAATTGAAGATAATAAACTATTGAATAATGGTTAATAATTTAATTCACTAAATTATCCTCTTTAACTCACTAAATTATTTCATTTAATTCAATAATTTATTGAATTAATTCAATAAGAGTATTTCATTTATTGGGGACTTTTATCGAACCATTAGCAGGCATTCCAAAAGTGACGACAATGAAGCTTTTGGGGTTTGTTTTGATTAAAAAAATTGAAAGTAAATTATTCTATTTAATTCACTAAATTATTCTCTTTAATTCACTAAATTATTCACTTTAATTCACTAAATTATTCCCTTTAATTCAATAATTTATTGACTTAAAATCCGAGGTTGTAAGATAGAATTTGGGCAATTGGAGTCGTTTAATGTAGTACAATGAAGCGTGAAACTCTCAACAATAATTTCAAAAATATAGTCCCTGACCAATAAATTAAAAACTGACACTAATTTTTATTGCAAATCTCTTTAATCCATCACAAATTTTAGCTCAAAAACCAAATGAATTAAGCAATCGTTGTACATCCTCGGCTCCACTTTTATGCCGAAAAAAAAAACCCTCACAAAACCAACATTTTTAATCGGTAGAAATTAGTAAGCTACATAAATCCAACATCACATGATATGTCTAACAACGATCACAATATTTTCAATGTTCATATGTGAATTTCCATACACTCAAAACATTATGCCAAAAAGTTCGTCATTTTTTAACTATTAAATCAACCCAAACTTATATATATATATCTTAAATTAGAATCAAGCATAAATAACACACCATGATCAAATATGAATTTCCCCACAATCAAGCATAAACAAACGCCCCCAAATGTAGCTATCCATAGTGAAGCTGGAGTTCTTGTTCTAGCTATGGCGTGTCCATGTCAGAGTGAAGCCGCCGTAACTCTTGCTTTGTTGGAATTTGAATTTTGCAATTTGAATTTTGCAATCCATTTTGGCTTGGAAGAGGGTATGATGGAATCTTATTCATCTCCAGTAATAAACAAGGATATCAGTGTTGAGAGGATTTGTCTCCATCTGGTGTGTTGCCAATAGTTTAACATTTTTTTTTGTGTTAACTTAAACATTTTTTTTGGTGTTTTACTTTTCTAAAAAAAAATCCCATCATGCCCAAATTTCCCAAAATAAAGTTAAAAAAATGAACACCAAACGATGAACAACATACCCATATCTTGATCCCTCAGACCCATCATCTTCATAAAATCAAATAGAAAAGAAAAACGCCGCTCTTTTACTCTGAAACGATACCCATATACAAGAACTTGATTTTTATTCCCCTTGATTCTAGATTTGTATCATTGTCGTTCTCGCATTATTCGTCTCGATTCATGTTTAAAAAGAAAAATCATTTTCCAGAGTTTGAATCCATCTTTATATCCAAAATAATTTTTGGATCCCGTTTGAATCCATCTCTGTATCTAAAATAATCCATCTCTGTACTATATTTCAATAACTTGGCTCTCTATTATTTTGCAGATCTGTGATTATTCCGACCCAAACCACACAAGACCGTTCGAGAACAAGGATTTATCTCCTTTTCATAACTTCTTCTTTCTCCTCTGTATTTTCAGGTTTGTTGTTTCTTCTTTCGATTTGTGATTGACCAAACCCAAAGCAGGATTTTCCTTTTAAAATTTCCTTTCACTTCCCACATGAGTTTCTTCGTGAGATATTTGTTTTATGTTTTTGAATCTCTTTCTTCCCATTGGATTCTGGACTTTATCATGCGATCAATTTCAGTTTTGAGATCTCTAGAGGTAGAGGATGAATCGTGAGATAGGAAAGAAGAAAATAAGGCTTGGACAAAATATGCTATTTGGGGAATAACTTGAAATTGGAGCTATTAGAGACATTAGTCCTATAAAATATGTCATTTGAGGCAATTTCTCAAGAAAAAATAGTTTAATGGATTTTTTAATTCCTAAATTATCATCCTCTTCCTAAATGACTTTTTTCTATTTCTCTCTAATTTCCCTGGCATTGTCATCGTCTTCTCCTCCACCACTATCGCCGCCATTTTTGCCACCATCGTTATTGCTATAAAGTTTTGCAATAAGAATTAAACCAAACCCAAACACCAACCAAAAAACCATCGTCTTTTAGCTAGAAAGTCATCCCCATACTTAAATTTATAGAGATTTGATGAGGAACGTTGCCGTGGAGACGAGCTCGTCTCCACGGCATCGTTTCTCATCAAATCTCTATAAAATTTGATGAAGCTTTCAACTTGTTTTCCTCGGTTATCAGATGATATTTCAAACTCGAGGATTTTTCGTCCCAGTAATAACTAAACCAAACCTGAAAAATGGTCAATAAACCATCGTTTTCTAGGCAAAAACTCACCCTTAAACTTAAATTAGTCAAAACTCAAATCTTCCAACTTGTTTTCCTCGACTTCCCACCCGACTTTGTAAAGTAGTATATTAGTCAGTGATTATCAATCACTAATATACGAAGATATAATATCATTGATATACTATTATTTATATAGTTAATCAGTGATTACATAATATACTTGCATGAAATAAGGATATTTATTACATTTTCCGGTGAACAATAACCAGACCTCCTAATTTTGTAAATACTTTTTAGGTTAGCAAATTTATAAATATTAGAGCCAATTTTAACATATTTGTAAACATTTCTGGGCAACTTTACACGAACTTCAACATTATCTATTTAAACCTTTGAATTTTCATTTGTAGGTTAGAGTGGTTGTGATTTGATGGTTATTGGAAAAAGTTAATGTAGTTTTTTTTTTGAGATTCTTCGAGAAAGGAGCCGGTGCCTAACTACTTAAGCTATCTTCGTATTGGTAAAAAGTTAATGTAGTTAATGAATAGTTAAGAATATAATTAATTATTTTTTAAAATAATATAAAGGGTATAAAAGTGAAATAAAATAGTCGGTCTACTATAATAAATATTGAATTTGATATTTTTTTGAAAATATAAGTTGTAAAGTGGATACAGGTGATAATTTCTAAAATATTTTTAGTAAATAAGATTGATTTAGAGGGTTCTTTAAATTTTGGTTGACCCAAATCAAATTAAGGCCCATTAAAAGCCCTTGCATTGAAGCCCAATACCTTTACTTGGTCTAGATTCATGCTAGTCATCTTGGACATGTGGCTATCGTACAAAACCTTTTCTTTTCTCTCATTCGTGTGGAGGTTGTTTTCTCTCGCGATGTTCAAGACTCCTCCATTTGAAGCTTTGCACTATGACTAAAGCTTGATATTTTCACTTATTTCTTGAGTTTGCTATCTATTATGTATTCTTTATCATATGTAATGGTGTTTATTTATGTAATTCTTTCCAAATTTATGGTCTCTCTTGCTTTTGTTTAAGAATATTATTACCCCCGAATCATATAAATTTATTCATACAATTTTTCTATAATTTATTCATACAACTTTTCTATCATTTTATCCATTTTTCCACTAGCAACGTGGAGAAAGTAATTTGTGTGGGTTTTTACTCCCTATTGGACGATATGATAGGGTTGGGGATTTGGGTTGGGATTGATGTTCCAAACCTTGTAATTTAACGTAAGCATAAATTATTTTTGAATAAATTAAAATGAATAAACTAATATTTTTTTTATTTTTTTAAGTAAATCTATACATGTGCATTCAAATTACAGTAATATATTTGAGTTAGTAAAATGTAATCTCGACTGGTTATGTGAGAAATAAAAGATGTTCCAATTCGAGATAATATCTCAAAGAATGTATAGTAGATAAATAAGGTTGAGACATTATTCATGTCAATATTATTGATACGATCCACTCTACATAAGAAAAAAATGCAACTTTGACCTTGCACTCTCAATTTTATTAAATGTGTAGAGGTCAAAGTTTATTTTACTCTTTTTTTTTTATCTAAATTGAAATTTTTCACTTTTTTTTTATTGCAAGAAATATCGAAGAATAAAGTATTTTGAATATATATTGTTTTATGATGAAAATATCTATAAGTTTTAGGTTTGAACACAATTTTGGTCCTAAATTTTTTCATAGTTCTTATTTGATTCATTATTTAGAAAAGGGTAATTTTAGTAATGGATAAATTAATGTTGTTTATTTCAAAAAACACAATCTTTTATATATATATATATCAAAACAACCACTAGAAAAATTAAATTACATTGTGAAAAGACGAAACATACCCCCGATTTAATTTTCCTTAATTTGTGCAAGATTTAAGGAATTTTATAAAATCCCTTAAATTTTAAAAAATTAATGGAAAATTTAAATCTAAAAATAATTAAAACTATAAATGAAAAAATCTTAAAGCTTCTGAATAGTTATTTCTTCCAGAAAATTTAGAATTTCTTTCTTCTTCTATCATCCTCCAACCACCATTAATACTTCTTCAAACTCTGAAATTTTTAAAAGATAATCATTGTTAGGTTAACAATGTTAAACCGTGTATAATTGATAAACAAAAAGTAATAAGTATTCATTTTTCTTAAAAAAAATAGGTTTAACAAAACTAAACCAAATACAAGGTTAAATAAAAAAAACATTAAAAAAAAACCCAAATCAAACAAGTTTATATTTGATAAACAATGTATAATTGAAAAACCAACCTATATGAACGACCATGAAAACTTATAGCAGTAGCTATAAACGGTTGTCTTTGCAAAAATTTAAAAAAACATAGTTTAACATGTTTATATTTAATAAACTATATATTATTGATAAACCAACCTGCAACGGCCATTAATATTTGTAGCAGTAGCCATATAATATATATTTAATAAACGGTGTATTATAGATCAACAAACCTATAGCAGCATCTATGAATAACACGAAGAATTACGTCAATGACAGCTGTCGTAAAAAACTTCTCTGCATTCAAAATGTTGACGTTGTTACCGAACTCGTCGTGCAAATGATGGTTTGATCTACTCACTTCAAATATCGCCATGTCTTCGCCAAATCTCGCGATGACGTCGTTTCCCTCCTCCATCTCAAAACTTAATTCTTTCTCCCGATCTACACGGTTTGATCTACTTGCTTCAAATATCGCCATGTCTTCGCCAAATCTCCGACGATGTCATTTCTCTCCTTCATCTCAAAGCTTTCTTCTTTCTCCCGATCTACATATTCTCTCTCCTCTCCGTCTTATCACCATCTTCTCCACTGTCTAATCCATCCATGAAAAACACCATTCCTTCAAATCAGCCATAATCTCCTTTCTCTCTCTCTCTCTCTCTCTCTCTCCTTACATTAGGTTCATTTTTTAAACAAAAATTAAGGATTAAACTATTAAATCAAAAACCATCAGATCACCACCATAATGGGTGGTTTTTAGTTAAAATTTATATTAATAATAAACAACCATTAAATCTGAAATATGGTGTTTTAAAGTGCTTATTGGTGTAATTATTTCTTTAAAAAATATATCTTAATCCATTAAATTTCAAATATAGTCATAAGTTGAAAATTAACAAATAGATGGAAAACTACTTTATTACTTATTAGCATTTACGTTGATCATTAAAAAAATAACATCTATGTCTATACTAAAATAGGACTTGTCAATTTATTATTGTAATTTAGATTTTAATAGTAAAGACTATATTTAGAATTCCTGAAATTTTAAGGCAATAAATTAAAGGTTAAATTCTATAAAATATTCTAAACTTGGGGAGGTTAGTTTCAATTTTTCCCCTAACATATTAAAAGTCTGGGTAAAATGCAAATAAGCCCATGTTGTTTTTGTCAAATGCATGAACACCCCTGTACTTTGAAAATGACAAATCATACCCCTATGGTTCCAAATTATCTCAATGAGACCCCTTCCCTTCAACGTCAGTAATTTTCTTTTAGCCACAACTTCTTCGTTTGAACTTTGATTTGGATGATTAAAGATGTTTTGGAATCCTCCTTTCGGGCTCTAAGCTATGTTTAGTTCAAAACTTCAAAATTACCAGTAACTAAAAGCGTTAATGGTATAAATCATACCTAGTATTTTGATGATAATAAACTATTTTATTAATTAATTAATCATTTTGAAGTTTTAAAATGACCATAACTTAGATCCTTGAAATGAGGATATTCCAAAACATTTTGAATCATTCAAATCGGAGTTCAAATGAAGAAGTTATGGCTAAAAGAAAACTAATGGCGTTAAAGGGAAGGGGTCTCATTGGAATAATTTGGAGTCACACGGTTATGATTTGCCATTTTCAAACCACTGGGGATGTTCATGCATTTGGAAAAAAACACAGGGGGCTTATTTGCATTTTATTTTAAAAGTTTTAACTCTACCTCAATTCTGGAGAAATTAGCATATAAAAAAAATTGTGTATGAAAAATGTTAAGTTGAACAAAAATTAAAAGATCGAAAGTACTTTTGAAATGATATGTTTGAAAAAAAGAAAAGGTAATTTCAGAAACAAAGGGTAATTTCCCCCAAAAAAAATATTTTTTTAAAGGGCAATTTCCTCAATAAAAGGTATTTTTGAAATAAATTATAGAGAATTACTGAAATAACATATTTTTGCATACTAACTACTGTAATGTTAAAACTTTTCAAAAATTACAAAAATAGCATAATTATAGTTCAATAATTTAATGAAATTCATTAATTTATTGAACTAAAAAAAAAAAAAAAAAACTAACAAATGCATTGAAAATGATAATGAATGATAATCAAATAACTCGATAAATTATTGAACTTAAACTTAAAAAAGTAAAAAAAAAAACATGCAAATTCATTAAATACCCATGAAAAATAGTTCAATAATTTAGTCAACTATAGTTCAATAATTTAATGAATTATAATTATACTATTTGAGTATTTTTTTTAAAAATTCTGACATTTTAGTAATCAATATGCAGATTTATGCTATTTGAGACAGATATTTAAATTATAAGATTTAAAGTAGAATGAAACTTTTAATACGTTAAGAATAAAATCGAAATTAATCATATAAATTAGGGGTATTTTGTATAAACTAAATGAAACTTTTAAATTATGATTTTTTTTTTCAAACTGCAAACTTTCATAAAAATGATCAAATCAAAACAAAGAAAAATCTCTCCTAAAAGCTTTCTTTGAAAATGTAGAAAGCACAAAATCAAAACTCAAACAGAGAAATCTTAAATCCTCGAAGAATACATGTCAAGTAGATTCTTTGCATCAAGGAACGCTTTCACTCTTCTAATGCCTTTATTTTTGCATCAAAAAGTTAAAGACTTTATTACACAGTAAAGAGAAAGTAATAAAGTTGTATTTCCAATAATGAATATGAGATTACAAGCCTTATATTTATAATCTTAAAGACAAAGGCTAACAGTAAATAACAAACTAACAAAATGTAAACTGAATTTACCAACAAACAAATAGTTACACTAACTATTCTAACATCTCCCTCAAACTATTAACAACAAAAAAAATAGTTAAACTAACTATTCTAACATCCCCCCTCAAACTAAGGCTAACTAAGGAGGAAAAGAAAATAGTTTGTCCTGAAAATGAATCAATCGATCAGCATGAATGTGTTTTGTTAGAATATCAGTAGGTTGGCAGGCTGTTGGAATGAATTGAAGAGAGATCCTTACGAACAACTCTTTCTCGTATGAAATGATAATTGATCTCGACATGCTTAATTTTTCCATGAAAGACCGGATTGTGAGCCAATTGAATAGAAGACTGATTATCACACTAAATAGTAAGAGCGTTAGTTAGAGTGATATGAAGATCACAAAATAATTGTCTAATCCAAGCATGTTCAGCAGCTGTAGAGATTAATGCACGATACTCAGCTTCTGTAGAACTTTGAGATATGACCAAGAAATAGCATTATTACCAAAAAAAAAAGATAATAAATCTAGTAGTAGACCTTCAATCTAAGCAATCTCCAGGCCCAGTCAGAGTCAGAAAAAGTAGTCATGTCACAATTTCTAATTTTAAACAAAACTCCCAAAGACAAAGAACCACAGAGATATCGAAAAATGCGTTTCACAATAGCCATATGTGACAAATCAGGGGAATGCATATGTTGACAAACCTTATTGACAGCAAACGAGATATTCGGATGTGTAAAAGTCAAGTATTACAAAGCACCAACCATACTTCTATAGATTTTGGCATCAGCAGGCTGCACAACTTAGTAGAAACATCAATACTATTAACAATACATGGAGTTACACAAGGCTTGGCAGCAGTCATCCCAAAACATTTCAAAATATCTCTAGTATATTTTGTTTGAGAAACAAAAAAGCTAGATTGAAGAGTAGATACCTTAAGACCCAAAAAATACTTCAATTGTCCTAAGTCTGTCATATCAAACCTATCACGAAGCTGAAGTATGAGAGAGTTGTTAAACGAAGAATCATTTCCAGTGAGAATGATATCATCCACATATAACAACAAGTAAGTAATTGATCCATTATAACATCTAATAAACAAAGAAGGATAAACATGTGATGGTATAAAATCAAAAGTTTGTAAATGAGATGTGAAACACTCAAACCAAGCACGTGGAGCTTGTTTTAGGCCGTATAGAGACTTTTGCAACTTACAAACAAGATGAGAAGAAGATTTGCTAACAAATTTTTGCGGCTACTGCATATATACCTCATCTGTAAGACTTCCATATAAAAAGACGTTCTTAACATCTAATTGACAAAGAGACCATTTATAAGTTGCAACAAGAGATAGAACAATCCGGACTGTTGGTTTCTTGACAACGGGACTAAAGGTTTCATTATAATCTATACCCTCTTCTTGATGATATCCATTTTCCACAAGATAGGCCTTATACCGAGCTATAGTGCCATCAGGATGTCGCTTGATTTTGTAAACCCACTTACACCCAATTACTGATGTTCCTACAGGTAAAGGAGTCAAGGACCATGTATTTTGATCCATTAAAGCAGTATATTCATCAAGCATAACAGTCTGCCATTTTTTAGATTTTGAAGCTTGAGTGAATGAAGTTGGTTCAATCTGATTAGTCTTAACAGGATTGGCAACAAAAGCCTTTTTCTTTACAATTCTTGACTTGAGACGTGTTTGCATAGGATGAGAATTAGAATTCTCATTTACCATAGATAAAACAGTATGTAAAACAGATGGTGCAGGGACTGAACAATGATCTAAACAGAATCAGTATTCGCACATGGTTCAGTAGCTACAATAGGATTAGATGAAACAAGTAAGGTAAAAGATTTAATTGACAAACTAGAAGGAGATGGAGATAAATGAGGAGTAGTAAGAGAAGAAGAGAAAGGTGGTAAATAGCAGACAATGGAACATGATATGTATTGTTAGACTTAGAAGATGATGGAGAAGTGAGTGATGAGTTATTAATATTTTAAAAAGGAAAAATAAGCTCATCAAACAAAACATGATGGGTAGTGAATAATTTCCCAGTACTAGGCTCAAGACAAACATATCCTTTATATTCTAGCGGATAACCAAGGAACACACATTGAGATTTCTTAGGTTGAAGTTGATGTTTATTGTAAAGCCTAAGTAATGGATAACAACACAACCAAAAATGCGGAGATGATTATAATCAGGTAGTGTAGAAAAAAGTTTTTCAAAGGAAGAAAAATTACCAAGAGTTGGTGTAGGTAATCTATTAATGAGGAAAATTATTGTAGCAAAAGCAAAATACCAATACTGAAGTGGCACAAAAGACTTTGAAAGGAGAGCAAGGGCAGTTTCAATGATATGACGATGTTTGCGTTCAACAACACCGTTTTGTTCAGGAGTATAAGGACAAGATTTCGCTGATGTAAAACACCACATGAATCAAGTAGAGTTCTAAAATTATGACCAATATATTCCCCACCCCCGTCACTTCTAAAAATTTTGAGTTTTGAGGATAATAGATTTTCAATGAAAGGTTTAAATTTAGAAAAAAACAGTATAGACATCAAATTTATTAACCAAAGGAAAAATCCAGGTTTATCAAGAAAAATCATCAATAAACGAAACATAATAGAGATATTTATTTATTGAAAGTTCAGGAGCAGGGCCCCATACATTGCTATGCACTATTTCAAAAGGAGAAACAGTAATAGTGCGAGATAGAGAAAAAGAAGTTTACTCATTTTTCCATGAAGACAATGAATACATGGACAATCAGAAGATAAAGTAGAATGACTAACAGTTATATGTTTAGACAAAAGACTAAGAGAAAACTTATTAGGGCGACCTAACCTATCATGCCACATTGAGTGAGACACTTTATTACCCAACCAAGCATGTAAAGAATGACTGCTGTCTTGAGCTGAGTTGGAGACTATAGGGTAGAGACCATTAACACAAATGCCTTGAAGAAGAATTTTACCCGATGAATGGTCCTGAACATAAAAGGAATCATCAATGAAAACAAAGAAGCAATTGTTATCAACACAAAATTGATGAACAGAAAGTAGATTTGACGCAATATCAGGATTACAAAACATTTTGGAAAGAGGAAAAGATTTAGAAAAGGTATTTAAAGCACCTATACCAGTATGAGAAACTAATAGTTCCTGACCATTACCAACAGAAACATGCTCTCAACCATTGTAATTGGATGCAAAATTGAGATTTTAGCTAATTTAGAAGTCAAGTGTGCATAAGCACCAGAATCAGTGAACCAAATGGCATTATTAGCTAAGACAAAGGACATAAGAATCGGATTGGTAGAAGTAGCCATAGCAGCCAATTGGGCTGGTGGATGACAACCTTGATAAGAGAAATCCATTAGTTTATAACAGTCAAGACCACTATGACCAGACTTTGAACAGATTTGGCACCAAACTCTACCAGATTGACCAGTGGCAGAAGATGAAGAAGTGCTCTGTGCAGTCTGATTTGAAACAAATCTGCACTCTGATTTTGAAAAACATTAGTTGTAGGTAAAATACATTTTCTCTTATTCTGCTGACCTTTTCCTTTTCCATAATTGAAATTGCGTCCACGATTATTGTTGTTACTTATCCCATGTTTTCATGGATATGTGTCGTAATTGTTCATTAGAGTCTACCCATTACATCATTTGTTAATCATTACTACACTAAGGTTTCTTTGGCAAACACATATGTTGGCATCATCCACCCGATTGGTAGTCAATCTAATTGGTCAGTTCCTACTGAAATCTCTGATATTGTGATTGCCCCCCAAATGCTAAACATCCCGCTGGTCGTCCTCGTGTAAGGCATATCTTATCAACCGGTGAATATCAACAAATCAAGAAATGCAGTCGTTGTCAGAAACCAAGCCATAATAGATTGACATGTAAGGAACCGATAAATGCATCGTCTTCAAAAACTACCCATAAGTGAAAAAAGATTTGAGTATTCAGAAATTGTTTTTTTTCTTCCATTTTCTCTATTTTTATTTTTTTATTTTTTTTTCTCGATACTGTTTCAATTGTTTTTTTTTTGTTTTTTTTAGAGATTTCTACCTTTGTTTCTTCTATTAGATATTCTTACACTTGTTTTTTTATATTTATTGATTTATTATTTCTTTGGTTTTACATTGTTAGTATAATATGTTTTTATGTACTTAATGTATTTTATATTCTCTTTTATTGTACTGTACGTTTATTACTTTATTCTTTTATATTGTATATTCTTATAGTGTTTGATATATGTTTTTTTTACAATAATGTACATCATGTTTTTATCATAAAATCAGAATATGAACATTTTATAAATGAAATCAATGTATAAGAACTATTTAAACACTAGTACAATATATCTTAAAACAATATTTGTTTATATACTAAATTTTTTTCCCATTTTTTATTGTACTGTTTGCTGATTTATTTTTTTCTCTTTTATTGTTAGTTTTACTCTTGTTCATACAATATTTTACTCTTGTTCATACAATATTTGTTGATGTACTTAATTTTTTCTTTTATTGTAGTGTACGCTCATTCTCTATTTCTTTTATATTGTTTATTATTATAATTTTCGATATTTTATCTTTTAATACTGTACAACATGATGTTATCATAAAATCAGAATATGAACATTATATGAAAGAAATCAATGTAAAAGAACAATTTAAACTCTAGAACAATATATTTAAAAAAAATATAAAATAGTAAAATACAGTACAGTCATTTTGAATTTTTAATTTTTCAAAACATGATTCTTAAAATAACTAATATCATCATTTTTCAACCATAGATCACTACATAATATAAAATGTTGTTCAAAAACCAAAACTCAAAACACAGTTAATATCATGTAATTCAATCACAAATCCCATGTATAAAATAAAGGTGAAATCCTAATCTGCTTTATGAGATGGTTGTGTGAGACCACAACCAAGAGAGAAATTTGGTTATTCCTTCTAAAGTTCTTTTGTAATTTTTTTCCTTCGATTTTCTTAATTCTTGTCTCAAACTGTGTATCCTCTTGTAGTAGCGATTCCCTTTTTCCATCTAGTTTTTCTTCTTCAACCTTCTTTTTATGGTCTTCCTTTTTTTTCTTTCTTTTTCTCATTTTTCTCATTTTCATTTCTAATCTTTGCTATCTTGTTTTCTTTAGCTGATTCAAAATTAGATGTATATGGCTCATTCTGGCTTCGACCTTTTCTTTTGTTTCTCTGAGGCTGGTTTGCTTTGTTATTTTTCACTCTATTCAAATCATTTATATTACTATAGTATATTGTCATTTGTTTCAAATCATAAGTAATACATGATTTAATATTATAATGTACATAACACAATACAGTATGCAATTATTATTATACATTATTTACAGCAATTACTTTTTTTTCTTTCAGATCATGTATATTTTTAAAAATTTAATGTACAATATTGTAATATTATTTATACAGTAATTAATCATATTACACTTATTGTATACCATGAACATTTTAGTATAGTATAGTATCAAAAAATATCTTTATACAATATAAATAATATTGAACATTATAGTTTAGTGTTGTACATTATTTTGTTTTTTCTTATACGTCATTTATAATTTCATATGTTTTATGTACAATATAGTTTTTGTTTACCTTCCATTCATTTACTGGTTCTTTGTTTTCTCCATCAGTCTTCTTCTTCTTCTTCGATTCACTTGATTCTTCGCCATCTAATTTTTGCAAATTGTTTTTCTAACCATTAGTTGATTTATGATTTGAACATCATATGTTTTTTGTACCTATTTCTTACCTTGCTTGTCTTATTGTCCTCATATTTAATCTCTTCTACATTTGTTTGTTCAGTTTGTTCTTCCTCTGTTTCATCTTCATTATTCCGATCAACGTCTTCTTCACGTGTTTTTCTCTGAAATACATTATTCAATGAGTTATATTTGTATATAGCCCAAAGAAGGATAATTTAAATCAAAATGGTTCATTCTTTGTTTGTTTTTCTTAAATTTTTTTTTTGCAAAATGTATGAATAATACCTTCATCTTCTTTGTTTTTGTCACTCTTTTCTTCTGTACTTTTTGAGAGCTTTGTTGCTGATTCCATGAGATTAATCGACTGCTTTGCAATCTTCTTCTTCTGTTTAGGTTTTTTCTCTCCTATTTCTTTGAATTTCAAAAAACTTATATGATCTTCCCAAGAAATCTGCCTTGATTTGTTCCCTATATTTTTTATTTCCTTTTCTAATCAGTATCTGCCATTTCAGTTTCCTTCGTCTGACGTCATGAATAGTTAAGGGCCTTTGTGTACTTTCAACATGTCACGTTTTTGTTCATGGGCCACTTTGTTTTATTTTATTCTTCTGGGCCATTTTGCTTTAACTTTTTAAGCTTTAGGCTATATACCCAGTTTTCCCAATTTTTAAGTCCTAAACGAGATTATAAAAATAAGATAATTTTTATATCAAATGATTAGTTTCAGATTTAAAAAAACGAACTATTAAAAAAAAATTTGCACTAGATTAATGTAAATTCAGCTTCTTCTTTTTTCATTTTGTTTAATAATCAAATTTTATACAATTATTTGAAGAAAAAAGAAAATAATATTAAACCAGCAGCACAAATTTTTTAGAGAGAAAGAAAAAGAGTACCTTTCCAGTTTCCACAGTACATGTCCAACCAAACTAGGGTTGATATCCATGGGAATACCAATCCGACACAATACAGTATTCATGTAATTAGCAAAAACGGGAGTGAAATATGAAGCCTATTCTCCTAGAGCCATTCAGTTATAGTTTTGAAATCAAATTATATAGACTAAATTAATTTTTTTTCAATCAGATAGATTATATTGACACAAATTTCAAATAATATGATCAAATAGAAATATACAAGTATCATAGACTGAATTTATAATTAAACCATCAATAATTTTTTTATCTAATTATGAATCAAATTTTCATATTACAAAATTTATAGAAGGTCAAATTGATCAAATTAAAATTTTAAAAGTGTAACTGTTGCAACCTCAATAATTTATGGTTTATGATTTTACACAGTGAATATCTTGAAAACAAATAATTTATTTTTTGCAATGGAGCAATCCAAGCAATCAGTGGACCATAATTTTTTCCAACATTATCTTAATGTAAATAGTAATCAAGAAAAATTATATTTTGTGAGATCTTAGTTTAGGTTACTCAAGAAAACCTGATAAAGGGTAAAAAAAAACATTTGTAAACCTAGTTTTTATTTCAAATGATTTAATTTGGTTCTTTTTTATCATTTATTAAAAATCTCACGGTTTAAGAATTTTTATTTAAATGAATAATATTTTTTAAATATTGTCAACAAATAATTTTTTTTAATATAAGTAAGTTTTAGATAATAATTAAATACAATCTAAATTATATTTATTATACATAGAAGCATTCCTATACAAGCATTCATATTTCTACACATCAATTTTCCAAACACTTTTTAACTTTTGAGTCTCTGACATACTTTTGTTAGAATAGTTAGTTTAACTATTTGTTAGTTGTTAAAATTCAGTTTACATTCTGTTAGTTTGTTATTTACTATTATCGTCTGTCTTTAAGACTATAAATATAAGGCTTGTAATCTCATATTCATTATTGGAAATACAACTTTATTACTTTCTCTTTACTGTGTAATAAAGTCTTTATGGTATCAGAGCAATTGACACACATCAAATCGATCCTCCCTGTCAAATGCAAATTGATTCTCTTTTTCATTTTTGTGATCATCTTCTTCGTGCAAATCGCCTCTAATTTTTCTTCATTTTATATTTCCATCTTGCGATTTTGTTTTTCCTTCGTGCAAATCTCCCCAAAATTCCGCAAATTTGTTCTCTGATTCATCTTGAAATCGTCATGGCTACTTCTGTTGAAAAATCTCGACAATTACAACTCCTTCTACCACTGAAAATGAGAAATCTCCACTTTTTCTTCTCTCTAATATCTGCAACCTAATCTCTGAAAAGCTTCATTCCAACAATTTTGTGCTATGGAATTATCAGATTACTTCTCTTCTTGAAGCTCACAAGCTTTATGGCAATGTGAATGGGGATTTTGTTGCTCCTCCTCGTTTTCTTCCTTCGTCATCTTCAGAAACTCCATAAATTAATCCTATGTTTTTTGATTGGCACATTGAAGATCAAGGATTGAAAACGTTACTCAATGATACTTTATCTTCTACGGCTTTATCATATGTTGTTGAAAGTAAAACCTCTCGTCAAGTTTGGCAAAATATTGAAAAGTGATTCTTTTCTCTTTCTCAGACTCATATTCTTAGTTTGAAATCTGATCTTCAGGATATCATAAAGCTCTCTTCTGAATCTATTGATTCATATGTTCAACGAATTAAAGATGTTTGTGATCAATTGGTTAATGTTGTTGTTCATATCGAGGATGATGATTTGATTCTACATACTCGCAATGGCCTTTCTGCTGAACTCAATACATTCAAAACATCTTTACGCACTCGTTCTAAACCGATTAGTCTTGAAGATCTTCATGTTCTGTTGAAGACAGAGGAACAGAAACTTAAGAGGAGGTCATCTTCACTTGATATTCTTAATCTTCCTACGATTATGATGGCATATTTGGCAAATCAAGTATGAAGTTTTGTTACTAATCAAGGCCAAGGTCGAAATCATATTATTATCCCCCACCATTTTCCTCCCCCTCTCATTTTTCCCATATTTTTCTTTCTTTTCCATAATCTAATCTATTTTTTTTCTTACTCTCCTCTCTTTTCATTTCCACTCTACTTCTCACTTTCACTATAGTTTTTCTCTTCACTGTACCAAATGACTTCATATTCTTCTTTCAACCGATGGTTTCATTTTTTTTTGTTAAGCCTACTCTTTTGTGCTACTTCAATTACTTTCAATATCTTATATGTTAACAGGTTATATGATCAATATCAAACTCGTATTCGAACTGATCATAAATTAGTGGGACGACTTATATTTCTAGCCGTCTCGGGTTCTGTTGGATTATTTGTCTTTATCGTGACTTCTCTTACCTTGATTGCTCCTTCAAGTAATGAAAATCTTAGTGACCACCCTACGAAATTGGAGCACTTTAGTAGCAAGTTATTTTATGATGCTACGGTTGTCCTATTTATTAATTTCGTTGTTCTAATTATATACAAACAAAAAGGAGTTAATACCTCGTTTTTTATCACTGTTATGAGATTCACCCAGTCTTTATTCAGCTATACAATAGCAACGAGTTGTCTGATTATCAGATTTACTATACCATCAACTGCAATTGCAACATCATTCACAGTAGCTACAGATTTCGATTTTAAAAAAAAGGTACAAGACGTATGATATGTACATATAAATGTAAAACGACATACTATGACAATGACAGAGATACATTATGTATGCTATGTGCATATAATTATAAAATTATATAGATGTACAAAAAATGAAGGACAAATACACTATGTACATTATGTACTTTAATATATAAAAAAAGATACAATACAAAAAATTTATCATAAATAGTGTATCCTGTCACTTGAGAAAAAAAAGAGTATATTGCGTATATTATGTCTTGAATGAATATTTTTTGTCTCTTATAAATAATTTTTTTATAAATGTATTTTATGAATTACTTCTCACATTCATTATAGCAAATGATTATTTATTTTCTCTACAACCGATGGTTGCATGTAGTATTAACTATGCTCTTTAATGCTACATCATTGTTTTCAATGTCATATATGTTAACGAATTATATGATCAATATCATCATCATAATAGGACTGGTTATAAATTAAAAAGACGATGTATGTTTCTAATAGTCGCGGGTAATGTTGGTATATTTGTCTTTTTCGAAAAACTTTTTTCCTAGTTTTACTTGTGACTAATCTTTCAACAGACGAAGATTAAAGTGACTCTAAAAAAATGGGGTACTTTGGTACCAAATTATTATATGATGCTACATTCGTCCTACTTATTAATGTGGTCATTCTAATTATATACAACCAACACGGAGTAATACCTTATTTATGGTAACTGTTATGACATACACTCTCTTTCTATTCAACTATACAATAGAAAAATAGTGTACGTCAAATCTAACATGATAAATTAACTTAATTTCAAAAGTATCAAAAGTTTGATTTTTTAACAATATTTTCTTTCATTAATTTGTTCGGGTGTTTTTTTTAATAAAAATAAAAAATTAACCATTATCATCAAGGAACGAAAGTGACGTTTGAAGTTTTCTTTCTTGTTTTTGGGTTGATGCAATAAACTGACTTTTAAAACTTATGACGCCAAGATAGGAAGAAAGGAAATAGACATTTTCAACTGTTTTATTCTCATGCATCCAAATAAATAAATAAAAAACCTATTATTGCTCATCAAGGATATGAAGGAGGAATGAATATTGTGTTATTGAAAAATTATGCTCTTTCTCTAAGTTTATTTTCATAATCTCTCTCTCTTATTTGCTCTATCTCCAATTGCTAATAAAATTCCAGAAATCTCAAAAAGTAACTCAACCCACCCAACTTCGAAATTATCACCATGAATCGGATAAATTGAAAAACATAAATAATATCAAAATTCTATTCATATTCCTATGGACACGATGGCCGCACGTACACATAGAAATCTAAACGAATAAATCTAATATAAAAAAACATAGTTTCAAATTCAAAATATTAAACAAAGTAAAACTCAAAATTGTAAATAAATGAATCTTTAACGTTATATATGTAAACATTAATATTTTCCATACCATTTAACCATTGTTCTATACATTTGTAAACCTAGTTTTTATTTAAAATGGTTTAATTTGGTTCTTGCACATGTTTAACATTTCTCTAATAAATGATAAACAAGAACCAAATTAAACAATTTTATTTAAATGAATAATATTTAAATTTTTAATAGAGCCGTTAAACATGTACAGAATAATAGTTAAATGGTATGGAAAAAATTAATGTTTTTATATATAACGTTAAAGATTCATTTATTTACAATTTTGAGTTTTACTTTGTTTTAATATTTTGAATTTGAAACTATGTTTGTTTATATTAGATTTATTCGTTTAGATTTCTACGTATACGTGCGGCCATCGTGTCCATAGGAATAGAATTTTGATATTATTTATGTTTTTCAATTTATCCGATTCATGGTGATAATTTCGAGGTTGGGTGGGGTACAAAATGAGTTGTTTTTTAAGATTTCTGGAATTTTGTTAGCAATTGGAGAGGGAGCAGATAGAGAGATTATGAAAATAAACTTAGAGAGAGAGCATAATTCTTCAGAAACACAATATTTATTGCTCCTTTATTTTTAATGAGCAAGAATAAGTTTTTTTTTTCCTTATTTGGAGCCCTGAGAATAAAACAGTTGGAAATGTCTATTTCCATTCTTCTAATCTTGGTGTCATAACTTTTAAAAGACAATTTATTGCATCAACCCAAAGACAAGAAAGAAAACTTCAAAAGCACTTTCATTCCTTGATGATAATGGTTAATTTTTTAATAAAAAAAATATCTAAACAAATTAATGAAACAAATTTATTAATTTAATGAAAATAAATCATTTATTTAATAAAAGAAAATATTGTTTTAATAATAAATCAAACTTTTTATACTTTTGAAATTAAGTTAATTTATCATGTTTGATTTGACATACACTCTCTTTCTATTGTATAGCTGAATAGAAAGAGAGTGTATGTCATAATAGTTACCATAAATAAGGTATTACTCCATATTGGTAGTATATAATATGACCACATTAATAAGTAGGACGAATGTAGACTCATAATAATTTGGTATCAAAGTACCCCATTTTTTTAGAGTCACTTTAATCTTTACCTGTTGAAAAATTAGTCGTAGGTAAAACTAGGAAAAAAGTTGTCCGAAAAAGACAAATATACCAACATTACCCACGACTATTAGAAACATAAGTCGTCCTTCTAATTTGTAATCAGTCCTATTACGATGACGATACTGATCATATAATTCATTAACCTATATGACATTGAAAACAACGATGTATCATTAAAGAGCATAGTTAACACTACATACAACCATAAGTTGTAGAGAAAATATATAACCATTTGCGATAGTGAATGTGAGAAGTAATTCATAAAATATAGTTATAAAAAGTTATTTATAAGAGACAAAAAAATATTCATCCAAGACATAACATACGCAATATACTCTTCTCTTTTCTCAAGTGACAGTATACAATATTTATGATACATTTTTTGTATTATATCATTCTATATTTTAATGCACATAATGTACACAACATATTTGTTTTTCATTTTTTTGTACATCTATATAGTTTTATAATTATATGCACATAGCATACGTAATGTATCTCTTTTATTGTCATAGTGTGTCGTGTTACATTTATATGTACATATCATACATATTGTACCTTTTTTTTATATTGTACAGTACATATAGTATATTTTTTTGTTGTATCATTTTATATTTCAATATACATAATGTGCATAAGGGTTGTATTAGGTATATAATGTACATATTGTATTTAAAGTAGACACACAACAATACAATAAAAAATTGATGATGACTATTTAACCCTACATACATAGTATAAAAAAGTAGAGGATATGCTTAAATTGCATGAAATATCTTTAATCAAAGCTTAATTTTCTTACAAAACAACAATAAACCATAAAAAAACTACAAGAAGAAAAAACAATAACTAACAAAAACATTAAACTTAAAGAAATTATGCCAAAAATAAAAATTCATTCAGTTCTTACTTCTTGAATCTCTCCCTGCTGCCTTGATTGTCTAGTTGGGTTTCCAGACCCTCATTCTCAGGTTCCTCCAGTATTTTGATGTGATGCTTGCTCAGCTCTTCTTCTACTATCATGAATGGCTCTTTGTCTAGCTTCCTCTAGGAAAACTCGTCTGAAAATAAACCTTTGCTACCAAGAGAAAAAAACCAATCAAAGAGATGACCAAAATTGATTTTTTTTTTTAAATTGAAATCTGTAGATACTGTGAATGATGTTGCAATTGCAGTTGATGGTATAGTAAATCTAATAATCAGACAGCTCGTTTCTATTGTATAGTTGAATAAAGACAGGGTGAATCTCGTAGTAGTGACAAAAAATGAGGTATTTAATCCTTTTTGTTTGTATATAATTAGAACAACAGAATTAATAAATAGGACAACCGTAGCATCATAAAATAACTTGCTACTAAAGTGCTCCAGTTTCGTAGGGTGGTCACTAAGATCTTCATTACTTGAAGGATCAATAAGGGGTGCAATCAAGGTAAGAAAAGTCACGATAAAGACAAATAATCCAACAGAATCCGAGATCGCTAGAAATAAAAGTCATCCCACTAATTTTTGATCAGTTCGATTACGAGTTTGATATTGATCATATAACCTGTTAACATATAATATATTGAAAGTAATTGAAGTAGCACAAAAGAGTAGGCTTAACAAAAAAATGAAACCATCGGTTGAAAGAAGAATATGAAGTCATTTGGTGCAGTGAAAAGAAAAACTACAGTGAAAGTGAAAAGTAGAGTAGAAATGAAAAGAGAGGAGAGTAAGAAAAAAAATAGATTAGATTATGGAAAAGAAAGAAAAATATGGGGAAAATGAGAGGGGGAGGAAAATGGTGGGGGATAATAATATGATTTCGACCTTGGCCTTGATTAGTAACAAAACTTCGTCCTTGATTTGTCAAATATGCCATCATAATCGTAGGAAGATTAAGAATATCAAGGTAAGATGACCTCCTCTTAAGTTTTTGTTCCTCTGTCTTCAACAGAACATGAAGATCTTCAAGACTAATCGGTTTAGAACGAGTGCGTAAAGATGTTTTGAATGTATTGAATTCAGCAGAAAGGCCATTGAGAGTATGTAGAATCAAATCATCATCCTCGATATGAACAACAACATTAACCAATTGATCACAGACATATTTAATTCGTTGAACATATGAATCAATAGATTCAGAAGAGAGCTTCATGATATCCTGAAGATCAGATTTCAAACTAAGAATATGAGCCTGAGAAAGAGAAAAGAATCACTTTTCAATATTTTGCCAAACTTGACGAGAGGTTTTACTTCCAACAACATACGATAAAGCCGTAGAAGATAAAGTAGCATTGAGTAACGTTTTCAATCCTTGATCTTCAATGTGCCAATCAAATAACATAGGATTAATTTGTGGAGTTTCTGAAGATGACGAAGGAAGGAAACGAGGAGGAGCAACAAAATCACCATTCACATTGCCATAAAGCTTGTGAGCTTCAAGAAGAGAAGTAATCTGACAATTCCATAGCACAAAATTGTTGGAATGAAGCTTTTCAGAGATTAGGTTACATATATTAGAGAGAAGAAAAAAGTGGAGATTTCTCTTTTTCAGTGGTAGAAGAAGGAGCTGTAATTGTCTGTGAGCTTTCGGCAGAAGTAGCCATGGCGATTTCAAGATGAATCAGAGAACAAATTGTTGGCTTTTTGGGCCATTTAATATCGCTTAATTATGTTTTGATGTTAACAAACACTTAGTACTAATCAATTTTAGTATTTTAGTGTTGTGTTTTGTAGAGCGGAAAATAACAAGCACGACGCATTTTGAATCGTTCAATTCCGAGCTAAAACGAAGAAGTTATCAAGAAAATAGAATTGGATATATATATATATATATATAATTATTATTATTATATATATAAATTTCGGAATTAAAGAAAAAGAAATTCAGATTTTTTCGTCTGCCGTTCAATCGCGTCCTGAAGCTCATCCAACGGATCATATTCATCAACTATTTTATATATATATATATATATATATATATAATTTCAGATTTAAAATAATTGAAAAAGAAAAGAAAAAGAAGATTAAACGGTCGTCGTTCGATCTCGTCTGCTCGCCATCCGACGCTCCAGAAGAAGCCACGTACGCGTGTGCTTTTCAGTCCCTGACGTGCTCCCTGACGTGGTCTGTACCGCGGGCCCCACTGAGTCTGCTTCCGCCTCTCTATGCTCGACACGTGTCCACGTGAGTTCCCAATGCTAGCTACTCCATTTTCCTATGCGTGCGATTTGACGTCCTTTCCCTTGCCTTTTTGTTTAATATTTTATGCGTCCTGACCCTTATTTGTTCTACATGCTGACCGAAATTGAACCTTTCTTCTCCAATGGTCTGCTGCCCAAATGCCCTTTTGGCCGTGATGTTTTTAATATTTTATTATTAATTTCAAAATCAGTTTGCTTCAGCTAATAAGACATTGACACGTGGCCCAATGGATTAATTGCCCTTCTTCCTCCTTCAAATGGCCGAAAATCAGTGGTGAATTTAGAAGAAAGATATTATATTTTTGGCCTTCATCTTTTGTGCTCTAATGCTTATTATTTACATCATTTTGGGTTTATTGTTGAGTGATTTACTTGGCTATTAAGAGCCTTATTGTATTGTGAGCTTTGAATTTCATATTCAATCTTTTTGAGAGATTTGTAATTGTGTGAAGATTTATAATTCATACATTGGGTCGGTTTCCTAGCCCGTGAAAATAGGAACGTGGGTTTGATCTTGTTCCCGATAAAAGGATCGGGTTTGTTCTTGATCCCGAAAAAAGAACGGTTGGGTTTGATCTTGAGCCTGGTAAAAAGATTGGGTTGTACTTCCTCCCGGAAAAGGTATACAATTCCCGAGAGGCGCTCGGGGAGTGGACTAGGTCGGATTTTGGCCGAACCACTATACATCTTGGTGTCATTTCTCTAACCCTTTCCTCTTTACTTATTGCACTAATATTAATTGCTATATATTTAATGTGCATATGAATTGGGATTGTTAATTACTAATCATTGGAAATTAAATTGATGCTTCACATATTTATTACATAATTGTTGATAGAATTTATTGAAGTATAATTGGTTGATTAGAAATTGAAAGTGATTAAATATTTCCAAGTATTATTGAAATTTAGTTTACTTTGTTTAAGGGAATTTTAGGATAAAATTCATTTGAGTTGTTTGAGCTTAAAAAGTTTAATCTATTTGTTAATTAGAAGTCATTATCGAAAAAGTTTTTAAATTAACCTAAAACCTTATTCACCCCCCGTCTAGGGTTTCCATATCGATCCTACACAAATTTACGGAATTTGGGGCTGATTTGCACGAAGGAAAAACAAAATCGCAAGAATGAAATATAAGAAGAAGAAAAATTAGAGGCGATTTGCACGAAGAAGATGATCACAAAAATGAAAAGGGGAATCAATTTACATTTGACAGGGATGATCGATTACTCTGATACCATAAAGACTTTATTGCACAGTAAAGAGAAAGTAATAAAGTTGTATTTCCAATTATGAATATGAGATTACAAGCCTTATATTTATAGTTTTAAAAATAAATGATAATAGTAAATAACAAACTAACAGAATGTAAACTGAATTTAACAACTAACAAATAGTTAAACTAACTATTCTAACAAAAGTATGTCAGAGACTCAGAAGTTAAAAAGTGTTGGGAAAATTGATGTGTAGAAATATGAATGTTTGCATATGAATGCTTCTATGTATAATAAATATAATTTAGATTGTATTTAATTATTATCTAAAACTTACTTATATTAAAAAAAATGAATTTATTTGTTAACAATATTTAAAAAAATAAAAAAACTAATTATTTTATATTTAATTATAAGAAATTGTCTCAAATAACAATCTACCTACTAATTACTGAAATATTAGAATTTTTTAAAAATTACTCAAATAACATAATTTTAGTTCAATATTATATTGAATTAATTTTATTTTTCATCGTTATTTTCAATGAATGTATTGATTTTTTTTTATTTTTTTTAATTTAATACAATATTGAATTATAGTTCAAAGAACTATTTTATTATTTTTTATTATTATGTTCAATGTAATTGTTGTTTTTTTAGTTCAATATAATATTGAGCTATTAATTATGTTATTTGGGTATTTTTTTTAAAATTCTAACATTTCAGTAATTAGTATGTAAAAAGTATGATATTTTAGTAATTACCTCATTAATTATTTATTGATCTTTGATACCCAATGAATGATAATATTTGTCTCCAAACAAGTTTGGATGAGTTTTTATATCCTTTAATCAATATTGATCAATATCTATTAAATATTTTTACCTTCAATAAATATACGAGTCTCACTAATTTTTATGAACCAGTAGGAATTGCATATATGAGAATATGGAAGAGCTCTTTTAAATTACACTACAAAAAAACTGTCAAAATGCGACCAGAAATTTGCGACCAAAAAAATATGGTAGTTTTCTGGTGACCACCCGGTCACTTTCTTTTAAGGTTGACTCTAAGTGACCATTTGGTCACTTTTTTTGCGACCATATGGTCGTATTTTTATGACAAAAATATTCCTTGGTAGCAAAAAATGGCGCGTAATTTTGGAGGGAAGAAAGCTACCAAATGGTCACAATAAAAAGTGACCAAATGGTCGCAATTTTGGTGACCAAAAGTGAGCAGTGGTAGCTTATAAATGGAGGGAAGAAAGCTACCAAATGGTCACAATAAAAAGTGACCAAATGGTCGCAATTTTGGTGACCAAAAGTGAGCAGTGGTAGCTTATAAATGGAGAGAAGAAAGCTACCAACTGGTCACAATTATAAGTGATCAAATGGTCGCAAATTATGTGATTTTTATGGGACCAATAATTGATAAAGAATTTGGTGGGATAAAAGCTACCATGTGGTCACCCAAAAAGTGACCATGTGGTCGTAAATTCGACTTGATGTGACCCAGGCAAGTGAGGAAAATAGCGGGAAAATTTGGCGGAAACGCACCAGGTGGTAGCAAAAATACTACCATCCTGGTCGCAAATGATCCTTCTACTCGAATGTTAATAATGTTTTGTACCCACAGTACTTACGTCGGTTGAAAAAGATGGTTGGAAATAGATCACGAGTAGAAGGATCTATCCTAGTGCGTGCACTGACGCAAGAGACTACCACATTTTGTTCATACTACTTTGATCAACACATTGCGGAGCGTTTCAGCCGTCGAAACGAAACGTTGTCGATAATTTACTTGAAGGTGTTGACATGAACGACTTGCCATTTTTACGGAACCTGGCATGACAGTTGGAAGATCGGTCACGGCCGTTGACCGATTCCCGAGTATCACGTAATGCGGACATACGTGTTATGCAACCGCTAGCAGAGATCGAGCCTAACATAGAGTGAGTTTGTAACTTAACATTATTCCATCGCATAAACAATTACAAACTATTTGCTAACTATTTTTGTAACATACGATTATTTCTAAACGTATACGTTCGAATGACACGAGTTGGTCTTACAGGCGGAGGAGGGGTCAATAATCGACAAAGAGTTTCGTTCTTGGTTCAGGCATACGTGAGTTATTTTAAATTGTCAAACAACTGTTGCATTATGTTGAAACAATTACTATCTTCCTAACATTCTTGTATGTGGACAATGACACAGGTTGACTCCCCTACATTACCAGGTGGATGATCCTCGCATCATTTCTTTGGCAAAGGGACCTGGACAGATAGCAAGGTCGTATGGTGGATACGTCGATGATCGGTAATGATTTCAAACGAAGGCGCATTCAATGAACAGGGCAACAAACAACGGTGGTGTTTGCATAAAAGGTCACGTATTCTAAGACAAACGAAGACGATTACTTGAGTAATCGATGAGATTCTTGAGATTCAATACGCAAGTCCGACGCTAAAACGCATTGTTCTGTTCAATCGCACTTGGTTCGAGACAACCAGGCAGGCGGAGTCCGTAAGATTGATCATTTACAAATCGTTGAGGTAAAGAAGTCTAAGCATATGCGCCGCTGGATAGGTTTGTCCTGGCTTCACGAAGGCGATTCAAGTTTATTACCTGAACTATCCGATTAATAGACGAGATCTGACAGATTGGTTAGTTGTTTGTAAAGTTAAACCACGCCAGATAGAAGAAAACTTGTCCTAGAAAGACGACCACGCAGAGGAAGTTGTTGCTTTTCAAGAAGATGAGATACGATCTCGTGCAATCGACGATGGTCATAATGCAAGTACTGTTCGTACTTTGAATGATGGAACGATAACATTGCATGATGATGATGATATAAATGCTTCCACTTCTCACGCACGTGACATTGATGCTGAATTTATTCGAGACGATGAATCTGATGAAGAAACAGAAGAAGAAGAAGAAGAAGAAGAATGTATGTGACAGACTTCTTGGAGACGATGATGAATGAGATATTTCGTTAACTTGATTATTCAAATGTGTGTGTATGTGTTTAATTAATTAAAACTATTTCTTTTAATGAAAGATTAAAAAAAAAATATTTATATTTGCGACCATGTGGTCGCAATTTCACACAAAAGGTGACCACATGGTAGTAATTTAGAAGTGAAATGCGACCAGGTTGGTCGCATTTTATAATTATATTTTTAAAAAATATAAGTAAAATGGCGACCATATGGTCGCAAATATATAGCGGTAAATTTAAATTTCCATGAAATTTATGGCGGTGAATTTAAAGATTACGACCATCCTGGTCGCATTTTATAATTATATTTTTAAAAAATATAAGTAAAATGGCGACCATATAGGTCGCAAATATAATGATAAATTTAAATTTCCATGAAATTTATGGCAATGAATTTAAAGATTACGACCATCCTGGTCGCAATATTTGGCGGTGAATTTCATTATTGCGACCAGGATGGTCGCAATTTTTGATGGGACTCGTGATATGACAATTGCTCGGATCATGGTAAAGTGGCGACCATATGGTCGCTTTTTCATGAAATGCTACCATATGGTCGCAAATATCTCAAGAAATGCGACCAGTTGGTCGCCATTTTCCCCAGCACGCGCGACCTTTCGTTTCTTGTCATAATTACATATTTGCGACCATTAGGTCGCAAAATCTGATTTAAATTCCCATCAGTTTCCCTTTCCCCCGTTTCTTCTTTTCTTCCCCCGTTTCTTCTTTTCTTCCTTTCTCTTTTTCTTCCTCTCTTTTTGTTCTTTTCTCTCTTTCCCCTCTCCCGTTCCCCGTTATTTCTTCCCGTTCCGTTCCGTTCCCGTTCTTACTCTAAATCTAAAACCCTCAAACCCCAATCCCGGTTTCTATTACGAGGTTAGTTTTAGTATAAAATTGAAGTTTAGTTTAAGAATTTATTTTACTTAGTTTTAGTTTTTAGTTTTCAATTAAGTAGTTTAGTTTAGTTTTGTTAATTTAATTAGTTTTAGTTTAATGAATCTAAATTTGTGTAATCAATTACTTAGTTTACTTTTGTTTAATTCATAGCATTTTAGTTTACATTAACTAATTAATTAGTTTAGTTTAATTTTGTTACTTTAAGTAATTTTAGTTTAATTAATCTAATAGTTTAATTAATCTAACTTAGTTTACTTTAATTCAATTTAAGTAGTAATTAATTTAATTACTTAATCTAATTTAGTTTAATTACTTATTTAGTTTATTTAAGATAGTTTACTTTAATTTAATAAAATTAAACTAAATTAATTTATAATTACACTAGTTTAAATTTTAATTTTAGTTTAATTAATGTAATTTAGATTACTTTAATTAAATCAATTAATTTAAAGTAGGGTAATTAATTCAAATACTTTAACTTCAATTATACTTAAGTAGTTTAAATTAATTAATTACACTAATTTAATTAATTAATTTTAGTTTAATGAATAAATAAAAATTGTTTAATTACTTAATTTTAGTTAAATTTGATTAAAGTAAAGTACAATTAGATTAATTAATTAGAATAATTTTGTTTAAGTATTCTAATCAATTAATTTGAAATAAAGTAAATTAAAATTAGATTAATTGAAACTAAAATTAATTCAATTAAACTTAAGATTAATTAATTACAACTAAAATAAACTAATCAATTAATTTGAATTAAAGTAAATTAAAATTAGTTTAATTGAAACTAAAATTAATTCAATTAAACTTAAGATTAATTAATTACAACTAAAATAAACTAATCAATTAATTTGAATTAAAGTAAATTAAAATTAGATTAATTGAACTAAAATTAATTCAATTAAACATAAGATTAATTAATTAAAACTAAAATAAACTAATCAATTAATTTGAATTAAAGTAAATTAAAATTAGATTAATTGAAACTAAAATTAATTGAGCTGCACCGAGTTCTTCACACGAAGAAGGACGGGACGTTCGTCGACGATAAGGCGAAAGCGATTCGTATTTAATAATTTTTTCAATTATTATTTTTTCTTTAAAATTTTTCCTACCTTATATATTAACCATTTTATTTTCTGAATTTTAAATGTTTAGGAACGTTTCACGGAGTCCTTGACTCGGCGGTTGCCCACACCTGACTGGCAACCGACCTAGGAGGACCGTAGAGAGGCGTTCTTGGAGGTCGCTTGGAGGGGTTCGGCCTGATGGGTCGGTTCCTGGGCTCGGCTCGTGCGGCGACGCCTTTATGCGGATGTGCCCCGGCCACGGAAATGGGCGGCGAGCACTAGCTCCGGTTGAGCGGCAAGAAGCGCGAACATGGAGGCTATGAGCGAGGACTTCGTTACTCGAGTCGCTGCTATTGAGGCCGACATGCGGGCACGAGTCGAGGTCCAGGTCGCGGCCCGCTTTGGCAGCAGACTTGATCTCTCAGGCGGTGGCCCTTCATCATCGACGCCTCCTCCCCCTCCCCCGCCCTCCGCAGATAGTTCTAGGATTCTTTCATTGTATAAAACGTTTTTTTAATATTTGATATATATATTTTTTATTTTAATTCCAATTTTTTTTTATGAAATTTTAATATTAATTAAATAAATAATTAATAATTAATAATTAATTAACTAATTATTGAAATTTAAATTTTTAAAAAAAATTCTTAAATGCGACCAGATGGTCACTTTTTAGGCGACCATCTGGTCGCATTTTAACTGAGCCTAAAAGTGACCATTTGGTCACATAAAATATGACCATTTGGTCACTTTTTTATGTGACCAATTGGTCACTTATCTTTCACATAAATTACGACCAGATGGTCACTTTTAAGGCGACCATCTGGTCGCATTTTAACTTAGCCTAAAAGTGACCATTTGGTCACATAAAATACGACCATTTGGTCACTTTTTTATGTGACCAATTGGTCACTTATCTTTCACATAAATTACGACCAGATGGTCACTTTTTAGGCGACCATCTGGTCGCATTTTAACTGAACCTAAAAGTGACCAATTGGTCACTTATCTTTCACATAAATTACGACCAGATGGTCACTTTTTAGGCGACCATCTGGTCGCATTTTTAAAAGGTTGACTTTTTTGCGACCAAAAATTTTTGGTCGTATATTTGTGACTATCCAGTCGCACAAATTCAGGTCCGACCAGCTTTTTGGCCACCACTTATTTGGTCGCATTTTTGGTCGCATTTTAGGTAAAAAACGACCATTTGGTCGCAAATTTCTGGTCGCAAATTGACAGTTTTTTTGTAGTGTTAGTTTGGAGGGAAATATTCTTCCCTGATCAAACATAGTGACTCACACTGATTGAAGTGTCAATTTCAGATTATTTTTTTGGGTAAAATACCATTTTTGTCCCTGAACTTTCATTCAGGTTTCATTTTTGTCTCTAAAATTTCAAAAGTTACATTTTTCGTCCGTGAACTTTACGATTTGTTCCGTTTTAGTCCCTACATATGTGTTTTTTCCTTTAGAACACTACTGAAGGGTTTATGAGGCATGTAATTGATGATGTGACATTATATAAATATACAATGAGGTTAAAGAACGTGGAGAAATAAATATATAGTGAGGTTTAAGACTGAAATTAAGAAGAAAAAGATGAGATTAATCTCACTATATATTCACTTTTCCATGGTATTTAACCTCACGATATATTTCTATAATGTCACATCATCAACTACATACCTCATAAGCCCTCTATTAGTGTCCTAGATGGAAAAACAAAAACTAATGGACCGAAACAAAATGAATAGCAAAAGTTCAAGGACGAAAAATGTAATTTTTGAAAGTTTAGGGATGAAAATAAAACCTGAGTGAAACTTTAGGGACCAAAATAGTATTTTACCCTATTTTTTTCTTTTAATCCTTCAAGGCAAATCTCTTTCCTTTTGAGAACTCGGTAAGCGGGACAGGGATGCCCTAGTCAAAAAATAGTATAATTGTCTAATGACCTGGATCTGCCAACCACAATGAGCTCAATTTCTAGTCCCCCTCCCTCCATATATATTGTTGGGTTTTGGAAAGTATATGAGAGACTTGTTAAAACCCTAAACTTACTCAACAAGCTTGCTTGGTGACCAAGGCTTAATTGTGGCAATAAGATTTGCTTGGTGGGAAAGGATGAATTATGACCATTAGATTTTACTTGGTGACCAAGGCTATTTTGCATTATAAATAGAGACAAGTCTTTGTTGGCAAATGTATCCCAAAAAATACTGAGAATGTATTTGTATTGGGTTCGGGGCGAGAATTTTTGTGTGATTGTAACAATTTTTCACATAGTAAACTTCTTTTGGTGGGCCGCGTTTTTCTCCGATTTTGGAGTTTTCACGTTAAATTCTTGTGTCGTTTGATTGTGTTTATTTCTTTATTTTTCTCGATTATTTCTCTTTATTCATAGGGGTGAATGTGGGAAGGTTTTTTTTCCCAACAACTTGTATCAGAGATTTATGTTAGTAGTTTCTTGAAATTGTTCGTATGCTGATCTATAGTTACAGCTTTGTCTGATTTTCCACATCAGAAAAAGATTCCTTGGAACAAGTTATAACTGTTTGCTTATTCAAGCTACGATTGAGGAGAAAATATGTCAAATTTTATGAATCCATTAAAGTTTTTTATGGAGAAATTTGATGGAATGATTAACTTTGACTTTTGAAAAGTGTGAGTCAAGAATGTACTGATACAGTCGGGGTTACACAAGGCATTGAAGGGAAGACTGAGTTGTGGTGCTTCCACTCAGTCAAGCGGTGATGGTGAATCAACTAAATCTCCGGTTGAGGTCACCTAAAAAGAAAATGTCCAAATAGAGCAAGTTCGACAAAAGGCTCTGGGTCGGAAGTTGACATTATCTCTCATGTCATGGGAGACGATGATTTTGTTTGAAGAGGGAAGAAATTCATCCTCATGGTATGACCGCTTTACCATGATAGAGGATGTGTTGTTAGTAGATGCACACGATATTGACTTGGTAGTTATGCAAGGCGTGTGGTGGAAGTGATGTCGATGGCTGGAGAACTTCCTGGGAAGCCAAGTAGGTGGAAGTTAAACCATAAATTTTCAGCAAGGTTTATCGACATGTGTCGAAAAAGGAAAAATCTTGAAAGGTTATATTTCAAGTGGTTTACTTATATGGTGGAGTAGGATATCTCTCTAGTTGGAGAACTATGATTGTCGATGAAGACAATGATTGTAGAAGAAGCTATGGGTTCTTCATCTATCTTGCCAAGGTGGAATTTGTTGGTTTTGGCAAGTATATGAAAGAATTGCTAAAACCATAAACTTGCTCAACAAGTTTTCTTTGTGACCAAAGCTTAATTGTGGCCATAGGATTTGCTTGGTGGGCAAGGATGAATTATGACCATTGGATTTTACTTGATGACCATGACTATTTTGCATTATAAATATAGACAAGTCTTTGTTTGCAAATGTATCCCAAAAATATTGAGAGTGTATTTGTATTGGGTTCGGGGAGAGAATTTCTGTGTGATTGTAACATTTTTTTCACATAGTAAACTTCTTTTAGTGGGCCGTGTTTTTCTTCAGTTTTGGAGTTTTAACGTTAAATTCTTGTGTCGTTTGATTTTGTTTATTTTTCTTAATTATTTCTCTGTATTCTTAGGGGTGATGAATGTGGGAAGGTTTTTTCCCAACATATAATTATTATCGTTATAAAAAATAGAATAAAAAGTAATTTTGTAATAATTTAAGAAGTTTGGTATGTCAGTATCGAAATCTTAAGCTTGAGAATATGAATCACAGATGAAGATTGGTGAAAATTACTTGTCTATGATCAGAGTGTATTGGAGTGAGTTTCAGATGTTTTGGTGAAAATTCATACAAAACATGAATTTTATGAAAATGATAATCAATTAGTAATTTCAAATATTTTATTTATCAAACCGAAACTTTATTAAAAGGAAACAAGATTAACTGGTATAAAATTTGTATCATGATAAATGTAACAAAATCTCAAAAATAACTTCCAAAAATTGTATGATTAATTTCAATCCATCTAAAAGTTCAATAAAACACAAAATACAAATACTAAACATAACAACTTTATAAACTCTTGTTATAATTATTAATTATTCAACCATAACACATATAATATTAAATATTCTTTCTATTTTTTTCTCATTTTATTAAGTTTTATTCATATTTAAAAATTTAAATATATTATATATTATGTATTGGTTTGGTTTGGTTTGGATCGCTACAAAAATCTATCAAACCAAACCAAATCGTTATTAATTGGTATGGACTGGTTTGCATAAATAAAGCTTTAAAAACCGAACCAAACCAGTTTGGTTTAGTTTGGACAATTGGTTTGGTTTGGATTTGTTCACCCCTAACTTGTTGATGATGTCTATCACCTGTTTTACATCAAGAAAACTGACACTTTAGTTTTTCAAATGTTAATAAATTATTAATTTAAAAATATTTTTTATTTTTTATTTTTATGAGATATTACATCAAATTGAGGGAGGAGTATTCGAACCTTCGATCTCATAAAAAAAGGGACATGTGTCTAACTATTTAAGCCATGCTCATATTGACATAAATATATAAATCCAGACTCGTTAGGAATGGAAAAAAGAGAAAAAAATAGTTATGAATAAAGGTCTGGATGTTCAAATTTCCTGAAAAAGGTATGAAACAAACCCAATAGTACTTCACGAAGTTCATATATAAACATATTTTATATCTATCCACCAACTTGTCAGAAAATTGTGAGAATTTTTGTCTCTCATATTGTATTTATCTCTTGATGGATGTCGGTCAAAATCAAAATCTCGTGCCCGTCTCCGTCCTAAAACAAAAAGGAAAGATTTGGCTCATCATATGTATGACCCCAAAGATCCTTTCCTCCTATAATTCCGTTTGAAATGGGATTCTTCATGCCGTTTAATGTAGAGGGGTGATATCGGTTTCGATTTTGAAACCGAGAATCGATTTGCGGTTTTCCTCGGTTCGATAAGGTTTCAGTTTTTTGTTGGGTTCACACGAGTTGGGTATATTTCTAGGTTTTTTTAGGATTTTTTTTTAAATTTTATGATCTATTTATGAAGACAAATCTAACATATACGGGACATATTGTTTTTACTTAAAAATTATGAGATTCATTAATATCAAATTAAATTTGATATTTCAATAACTCTAGAATTTAAAATATTTTGATAAAAGAATTAATAAAGTAGGTTATAGTTTAATCAATATATTAAATATTATAAACTAATATGTGAGATTAGTTAAATATTTAATATATATGTTTTCAAAAAACAAAGAAGAAGAAAGGACAGATTGAGATGGCTGGGGAAAAAAAACCAAGTACCAAACTCTGGGCCCAAAGAAAGGGCTGGGCATGGAGGCAAATGGCCAGGGAAGAGGTTTGGGTTTGGGTTTGTGGGGGGGGGGTTGGGGCAAATCTGAATTAAAAGAAAATTCAGTTCCATTCGGTTTGGGTGCGGTTCAGCTCACCTGGACCGAAATTGAACCGACCACCAATCGGCTTAGAAATTTCCAGACCGAACCGAACCGAAATTGGCAGGTTCGGTTCGGTTCGGTTCGATCAGTTTTGTGGTTTCGATTCTCAGCCCTAGTTTAATGTATCATCCCTCATATTAAAAGGAGAAAAGAATAAAAAATAAAAAAGTTGTAAAAAAATGAGAAAAATAAATAATATCTTTTTCCCTTCTGATTGTTAGCTGAAAAATAAATTATACAAAATGCTTCAAATCTACTAGGTTTGTTTCAGTTTTGTCCCTATGTTTTAAAATTTCAATTTTATCCCTAAACTTTTAATTTATTTAAAAAAAAAGTGTGAGCAATTTTTATAATGTTTTATGAAAATTTAAACATTATGGGAAAATTGATACTTTTAAAATATATAGAGGTAAAATTGAAACCTACTACGTTTTATATATTTTACCTTTGATGTTTGAATTTTTGTAAACCTTATTAAAAATTGTTAAATAAAGAATATTTTTGTAACAAATTAAAATATTGGAGATATAATTGAAACAACCTCGTATGTTAGAGATATTTTATATAATTTAACTTTTTATATAATATGTAGAGGAGAATTCGTCGAACCTCCCCATTAAAAGGAAGGAGTATTAGAATCTTACGCTAAACCCCGTCGTATGACAAGATTGTGTTTTTTTTTAAATCGCGACAATTAATGTTAACTACTAATACGAGTGCGAGACAAAACACGTCATGTTGTCTTGTTTAATGAGTAGGAGTACATAATTTATAATTGGTTTTATTGTTATTGAAAATCCATTTAGAAGTCTCAACACTATCACTATTGTGACATGTTTTTTATTAAAGATAATTAACTCGAGTCATGGTTTGACTTTTTTTAACCCAATTTAATTATTTGGTAGATTTGTTAAATAAAATTTGACTTTGGGGTTGGGTTGGTTGATGTTAATTGTTTAAAATTTTATAAAATAAATGATAAATTATTAGTAATTTAAAGATATATTTACCTACTTTTATTATATTAAATTTTTAAAAAGAATAGTTCAATTTCACAATTCATTTAATGAAAAAAAAACTTCATTGATTTGGTATAATTTATTTGTTAAAATATCATAATGTTAAGTTATATGGAATTTAACCACAACATGCATATATAGTTTGATTGTAAATAAAGTAGCTAGTTTTGTCCCTTTCAATTTAGTTTTGTTTTATTGATGATTCAACCTATATTATTTGTAAAAGAAGTTAAAACTCATATAATTTTAAACTATTTAGACTTAATTCAACCTATAAAAGTTTATAACTCAACTCGAATGGTATAAAATTATTTAAGTTGATCGAATTTTTCAGATCGTCAATTTTTTTAACGTCCCCATATTTAATCGTGTTAAGAAATCACAATTTTTCGTAATTATAATTTTTTTTCATTTTGAAGTTGGAAAAGTAAAAAATTTAAAAAAAAATGGAGAGAGCAAACAAGTCAAAATTTAACGATTAAAAAAGCAACAATTTAAAAATGAAGATGAAATATTTTAAAAGTCAAAATGAAACATTGTTTTCTATGAAAATTGTGTAAGAAAGAAATAAAATGATGAAGGGGTAGAAAGATCACAAATATAGAGAGCAGCGTTGTCTATAAAATATTGGGATGCTATATTAAATTAGGTTTAAAACCTACTTTAATCATATTCTTTGATATTTCTTCTATTTCAATATCTAAACTTATAAATGTTTATTTGCGATCTTCAAAAATTTCAAATACATTGCTTCAATCTTTCTCTTGTTATGTTGCTATCTTTTTTTAACCTACTATGCGAGAATAATATATAATATTAAGCTGATGGGTGAGGTATACATAGCTGAATGTGACTTATATCATTTGAATTGAAGGGAGAAACCGACAACAAGACTGATTTATTTTAAATATATAAATCATATTACTTACTTGTATTTATAGCTATAGTTTAATCTCAACTAACTCATAACTATTTGTAACTAATGAAATTAATACTAAAAACTAATTACATTAATTACATAAATGCCACATAAGATATATACACTTAATATCCTCCCTCAAACTCATGAAGCTTGAAAAGAGATCAAGAGTTTGGAACACAAGTTGTCAAAACGTTCTTGAGAAAGTGGCTTTGTAAGAACATCAGCTAGTTGATCAACTGTAGAAACATACTTCAAAGTAATATCCTTTCGCACAACTCGTTCACAAACAAAATGATAATCAATTTCTATGTGCTTAGTATGAGCATGGAAGACCGGATTTGGAGCAAGTAGAATAGTAGACTTACTGTCACACCATAAGATATGTGGAGATGTTATAAAAACACCCAAGTCTTTCAATAATTGTCGTATCTAAGACATTTCTACTGTTGTTGTTGCAAGTGCCTTGTATTTAGCCTCCGTAGAGGACCTAGACACAGTTGGTTGCTTTTTAGCAGACCATGAAACATGACTTTAGCCGAGAAAAATAACAAATATGGATGTTGATTTGTGATCATTGACATCCCTGGCTCAATCCGAGTCTGAAAATGCTTAAAGATGTAAGGAACCAGCAGTATAATGAATGCCTTTTGACAAGGTTCCTTTTACATGTCTAATAATTCTTTTTACAGTAGTAAAATGATCATGAAGAGGAGCATGCATATGTTGACATACTTTATTGATAACATAACATATATTAGGCCTAGTGAAGGTTAAATATTGAAGAGATCCCACCATTTGTCTATATAATTGGGCATCAGATGGAGAACAAGCAACAGAAGAAGTAATAACCTTTTTAAAAGAGCATGGGGTGTTGCAAGGTTTGACAGAAAGTAGGCTAAACTTATTCAACATGTCAGTAGCATACTTTGTCTGATTAACAAGAAGATCACTGGATGTAGGGGTTATTTCTAAGCCCAAAAAATATTTCATGCTCCCCAAATCTGTCATCTCAAACCTGTTTTGTAATTGCGGAATAAAATGTTCTATATAAAGAGGATCACTACCAGTGAGGATGATATCATCCAAATATAATAAGATATATGTAATAGATGTTGGAGTCATTCGAATAAAAAGAGAAGTATCAGCAAGAGACTGTGAAAAATCAAATTCAGTCATGATATGTGAAGTAAAACAATCAAACCATGCCCTTGGAGCTTGTTTTAGACCATAAAGAGACTTGTTAAGCTTGCAAACATAATATTGATTGTCCTGAGGTTGAGACATGTAAACTTCCTCAAATAAGGTTCCATGTAGAAAGGCATTCTTCACATCGAGTTGCCTCATTTTCCACTTGTGGTGAGTAGCAATAGCCAAAACTGTTATAACAGTACACTTTTTAACCACTGGGTTGAATGTTTCCTCAAAATCAACTTCATGTTCCTGATGATATCATTTTGCCACAAGACGTGCTTTATATTGAGCAATGGATCCATCTAAGTTGTGTTTTATTTTATAGACCCACTTACAGCTTACAATGTTCTTTCCTAAAGGAAGAGGAACTAACTCCCAAGTTTTCTGTTTTATAAGAGCATTATACTCATCATTCATAGCCAATTACCATTCACTTGACTTACTAGCAGCTGTATATGAAGCAGGTTCAGTCACTGGATTGCAAGAGACTGCAACATATACCCTTTTTTTTATATGCCAGACTTACTCCTTGTGGTCATTGGATGAGCATTTGAATGATCCAATAACACATGGACAAAATCAGTTACTGGAGGAGTAGGAATGGTTGTGGGTTGTAAAGGCGGGGAAGAAGGAGGAATGATTGGCTAAATATGTGTATCTGAAATGTTGGACTGTGGGGAAATAAATGGCAGTAAGGAAGTAGGTTGAGGCTAAACAAGAGTTGATGGAGAAGAAGAGGAAGTATTATTAGCAAATGGGAAAAACGTCTCATCAAAGATAACATATCTAGAAGTATAGAATTTATTTATTTTTGGATCATAATAAATGTAACCCTTATATTCGAAAGGATACCCAAGAAAAACACACTGAGTTGTTTTGACTTGTAGTTTATTTGAATTATAGGATTTTAAAAGGGGATAGCAAGCACAACCAAAGGTTTTTAAGTGATGATAATCAGGTTGCTTGGAGAAAAGAACCTCAAAAAGATATTTTTGTTTTAGGATTGAGGTAGGCATTCTGTTTATTAAAAACACAGCAGTGGAAAAGGCATAGATCCAAAATTGTAAAGGAACTTTAGACTAGACAGTAGAGATAAAGCAGTCTCTACTATATGCTTATGTTTTCTTTCAGTAATCCCATTTTGTTCAAGGGTATAAGGACATGACTTTTGATGTAAGACACTTGATTTATTTAAGGTTTGGGACAAGGAATGATTAATGAACTCACCCCCTCCATCACTCATGAAGACTTTGAGTTTGGTATTTAATAAATTTTCAGCATAAGGTTTGAATTTTTGAAACACAGTAGTTACATCAGACTTGCATTTTAAAGGAAACAGCCAATTATACCTAGACATGTCATCAATGAAAGAAACATAATAATAAAAACCATCAAGAGAAATAGAAGGTGGAGGACCCCACACATCATTGAGAACCAATTCCAGAGGTTTTATTGAAGAAGTTCTAGATATTTGAAAAGGCAATTTAAACATTTTGCCATCTAAACAATGAGTACAAACATATTTAGTACATTTATTTGAATGTGATAACCAATAGAATGCAAAACATTGTTTATAACAGTATTATTAGGGTGTCATAATCTATCATGCCAAAGAGAGTTAGAAATGGTTGCTCTCAAATTAGACTGATAGCCAGTAGAAGTTAGGGTGCAAGCTGAAGAGATGGGATAAAGACCATTACAACTTGGTCCTTTGAAGAGGACTAATCCAGTGGTTCTGTCATGGATTGACAATTGATCAGAGGCAAAGAGAAACAAACAGTTATTATCTCTGCAAAACTGATTTACAGAGAGAAGATTGGTGAAGATATCAAGAACGCACAATAGATTTTGAAGAATAAAAGATTTAGAGGATAAAGAAAAGGTACCCGAACTTGTATGTGTTATTGGAAGATTCTGGCCATTGTCAACCACAATTTGCTCATCTCCATTATAATTGTTGGTGATGCGTAGATTTGCAAAATCAGAAGTTAAGTGTGCATTTGCACCACTATCAGTAAGCCAAACAAAATTGTTCATAGAAGCATTGGTTGCAGCAGCCATTGCAGCCAATTGAGCAGGAGGATGACGAACTTGAAAAGCATAATTCATACGGTCATAGCAGTCCAAACCAGAATGCCCAAACTTTGAACATATTTGACAATAAACTATGTTTGATTGTGTAATAGATGATCCACCAAGAGTTGTAATACTATTAGAAAAAGGATATTTTGTTGACCTCTAGAATTTCCACTCGAAGAATTAGGTCTTGATCCATTTGGAAATTGACCACCAGAGTTCCCACTACGATTTCCAGTATTTCGATTCGAGTTATTTCGATTTTCAGAATTTCCACCATTGTTGCCATTTATGTTACCAAAATTATTATTTCCCCTATTTCCTCGATTGTTTCCATTTGAACCAGAAGAAGTGTGATTTTGTGCAAACATTGCCAAAAGCAGAATTGAATTTGAGACCTGTTGTTGTGCTGAGATTGCTGATTCTTTAGCCTTGAGAAGAACATGTAATTCTTCACGAGTGACAGCTATCGAGCGAGTGCGTAAAGCAGTACGAAAACCATTATATTCAAAAGTCAATCCATTAATCGTGTAAACAAGAATATCATCATCATGAAGAAGAACACCAATGGATGCCAATTTATCAAGGATATTTTTAATGTGATGAATATAATCATCAATTGATTCAGTAGATTTCTTCGTAAGCTTGTGCAATTCAGACTTCAGATCGAAGACATTTGTTCTTGTGAGATAAGAAAATCGCCTTTCAAGAGTATTCCAGACTTCTTTTGAAGATTTGCATCCAACAACTAAGGCTAGTGTAGACTGAGAAATAGTTGCATTCAGAAGAGTCTTGAGTACATGATCTTGTGCTTTCCACAAGCGATACTTTGGATTCTCATATTGGATGCCATTTTCATCGAGAAACTGGCTAGGACAGAGAAAAGTTCCATCAACATATCCAAAGAGAAAATGAGCCTCAAGAATTGACTCAATTTGATACGTTCATATAATGTAATTTGAGGAATCAAGACGAACAGATACAAGAGTGCAGATGTTCGAAAGAAGAAAGATTGTTGAATGTGAAAATTCACGTTCAAGGGTTAAAAAAGGAGAAGAATACATAGAAATTCCAGAGGAGTTTGCTTGATTTGTACCAGATATAACTGGATTTGCTTGATTTGCACCAGGTAGAACTGGATTCGCAATCAGTTGTTCTTGATTTTAAGCCATAACTAGGGTTTGAGAATCAACGAAGAAGAAATTGTGAAAGAGAAAAGAAAATCAGTTTAGACAAGTCGTAACAGAAAGGAAAAGAAGGAAAAGAATGCGAAAGCGGTTGAGGATCGAGGAGTTAGACGCGTGTCATTGAGGCTTCTGATACCATGACAACAAGACTAATTTTTTTCTATACCCTAAACCCTAAATCATATTACAGACTTGTATTTATTGCTATAGTTTGATCTCAACTAACTCATAAATACTTGTAACTAATAAAACTAATACTAAAAACTAATTACATTAATTACATAAATGCCACATAAGATATATACTTAATAGAAACTATGAGAATTAGTTCTCTTAATAAGAGTAATTTGATACCTTTTCAAGTTTTGGTTGAAATTTTTATTTTAGTTTTTATACTTTAATGATTATTGTGTCATTGGGATAAATGTGTTGCAAATAGTTTGTCATCTTGATTCTAGATTAAAAATATTATGAATTGTTTACTCAAAATACATATACTTATCTATGTAGGTGAGGAATGAAGTGTCCCTAGATTCAAGTAATCTCATTTTCAGCTGAGCGTCACCTTAACCATCACTCCACGCTTCTTAAATCAGCAATCAGAGTAAGTTTCTCATTCCTTGAGTTGATGCTTTTCCGTACCCAAGACTTAATCTTGATATACCTCAGAGTAATACATTTTGATGCCTCATCATATTGCGATTCCTTCAGAGTTTCTTAAGTCTTCTTTACTAGTTATTAATCGTTGTTGGAACGATTCGTGGAAGACTTTGTTGGTGAGTCGCACACCATTCTTTTGTCATAAATTTGAAGCAAAATCTTATCTTTGTTCTTGCTTTCTTGTGCAATCGAATGATATGGAATGTGAAAACGCGCACATAAGTGAGTTTCAGAGGTTTGCCCATAAACGATTGAAAGAGGGATTTGATAGAATTAGATTTCAATCCTGCGAATGAAATGTACATGTTGTACTTCTCGAGTTGATTGTGTTACTTCATTAGATAAAATTCGATCATGTAGATAAGGGACTTCGATTGTGTAAACCTGATCAATAAAATATTTTCAGTTTCATGCTTAAAGAAAGTGGCTTATTTACCGAGAACCTCCAAGTTTTTCAGGGTCTTTATGTGTTTCCAAATGATTCGAAAAAATGTAAGTTTTGAAGGATGTTAATGTTAGAAATTCTCTAAACGATACTAAACTAATAAATGAAAATGAAATTGCATACAGTAACAGTAAATTAAATAATTACATAAACGAAGGAAATTAAACAAAGTGAGACATGTATATATACAAATTTCCTTAAGATAATATTTCATCCACTGCAAAGGTAGTACAGTGATATCGAAATCGAAATCCAAATGAACAGAGTAACAACAACTTGCATTGGTCAAAGTTGACCATTGACTTGCCACAATATTGAAGAAGTAAGGAAGCTCATTCCTTATATATAAGAGGAACTTTTTTGTTTTTACCAATGTGGGACAACTATCAAAAACCACATTAATGGCATTTCAACATGGGTACTTTGGAGTCTTATTCCAATCAACCCAAACATATTTAAGGCCTAATAAATATTCATATTTAATAACCTTACATTAAATATTAATTCTCAATTAATTAATTACATTAATTCAAGTGGGACCCACAATTTATTATACCTAAAAGTAAGTCACTTAATATGTTTTTCCAACAATCCCTCACATAGAAGAAGACGATATAAAATAATAAAGATGACGGAGCCATATGTTGTGGAAGTCTCACGTACGGTTCCCTAAGAAGAGAGTGGCTACCCATTATCGATCGCCCATTAATTTTGAAATAATCTTTTTATGCGGGACAATTTTACATATTTCTGCCAAATCCTTATATTATTAAGTACGGTTGGTACCATTTCGATGTGTTTCGATTCTTTTGAACAAGAGAGGTATGATGTTTTTGAATTCAATGTATCAATTCCACTTTCTACCCGCAATATAATTGGGTTATATGTTCTATATAATGCATTCAAAATACGTAAAAGGCTCTAAGCTACTTAGATATAATCTCGACTGAGTATGTAAGACATACAAGAGGATCCAGTTTGAGATAATAATTCAAATAGTGTACAGTAGATGGATTAGGTTGGGAACCTCATCCTGATAACATTGTTGCTACGATCCACTTTGTATTGATTACAAATGATCTTATCTAGATTATTCATGTGAAAGACATGGGAGTAGAGGTATCATGTACAATAATAATTGTGAAAGACTAGACCACGATATTTGATCAATTCTTTAATAATATCGTTTATAGAAAATGATCAAAACATTAACCAGATTATCGAACGTTATAGATCTAAATCCTGAGTGTGAAATGAACTTTCTCTTATGAAGTTATGTCGTTTGATTCACATAGTTGAGAGTGACCAATTGGTATGCACAATATGGCTGTTGTTTTGAGATTATAACGAAATGAGAAGCTGAGGTTATATCTACACATGATGGAATTCACATATTTCCTACTATGACAGTGTATGTGTGACATTTGATCACTTTAGGTAACTACCTTGTTGTAATGATTTGGTACCTGAACAAACAGACATCTCGTCTTCCACTGAATATGGAAGCATGACTTTATAATTGGATTATAGAGGTTGTTCATTAGTGCCTTTTCAGTCCCTGAGTTTTGACGTTTGTGTCTATTTGATTCCAAGTTTTGAATTTGTATATATTTCGACCCAAATTTTTGAGAAATAGGTTTATTTGGTCCATGAATTTTCCATTTGTGTCTATTTCATTCATGAGTTTTGAGAAATAAAGTCTATTTGCTTAATCAAGTTAGTTTTCCAACCCTTAGCAAACAAATTTTTTACACTATTGAATGAAAAAATTATCAACATAAGACCAAATTGACCTAGTTCTCAAAATTCGGGGACAAAATAGACACAAATTAAAAATTCAAAGACTAAATAAAAACAAGTCTCAAAACTCATGCATAGAAAGGTACCTTAAAAAACTATAGTTACTTCTTTAGAAATTATAGATTCGTGACGTCTCATATTTTAGGAAAATTCCAATATATGACACTTTTTTTATGAGTAAATTTAAAAAATAGAAATGTTTTGAAATATTTCAAATGACATTTCTCAGCCTGAGATTCTACCAATCTCAATATGAGATTAGACCAATCTCGGTCTAAGATTGGTGTCATTTTTTATAGTTTTCAAAACTTTTACTTTTTTAAAAAAAAATAACATTTCTTAAAATATCATTTTAAAAAACCCTATATTGTAACTATCCAAAAATTGTTTTTTTGTGAGAAAAAACAACCACCCTAACTTTTCAAGATTTGATATAAGACGATCTTATTCTTAGCAGGACTTTAATAATTGCAATTTGCATGTGACAGACAGACCACAAATAATAATAAATCTGTTTTTTTTTTTAATGATCTTTTTACACATTCAAACAAACCGCACCATTCGTGCCGGGACCCACCCAGATTAAATCATGAAAACGACACAACGGATCAAAGAACCGTACATTTTACAGACGACACGTCGTGTCCAGACAAACCTGAATGGCCAACCGCCATAGAGTCCTATTTCTAATTGATTTCTTTTTGTTTTATGCCATTTAACGATAGTCATTTTTTTAAAATTTCTTTTATTTTTTTTATACTTCTTTTAAATTTCTAGATTTCTCTATTTTGAAATCTAAAGACTTCCAATATAATCTTTTTTCTGAAATACTTTTTTAAATAAATTTTATTTAAGAATTAGGTTTAATAATAGATTTTTTTTTAGAATCTGCAAAATAGTTTTTTATACAGAAAATTTATAAGATAGGATAATTAAAAAAAAAAAAAAAAAAAACTGACAATTTTTAAATAAAGGGGTTTTTCAAAAATGAAATTTTAAAAATTGATATTTTTAAAAATAGTAAATTTTTTAAAAATGGCATTTTAGATCCCGGGATTGGTGGAATCACGATATGAAAAATGTCTTTTTTTATTTACTATTTATGAAATTACTTTAAAAAATCAATCAATTAGAATTTCCCTAAAATAAATCAGTATAAATGATAAAGTAGATAAAATTTAGGGAAATTTTATTGGGTGACAGATTTTGATGCAATATTTGTAAAAATACTAACTCTAAAAGTATTTTAAATCAGTGAGAAATTGAGTGTAAGAATATATAATTCAATGTTTATCATAAATATCAAAATTTGCTATATTTATAAATATTTTTTTAGAGCTCATATTTTTACAAATATTATTAAAAAAAATTGCTAGATTTGCAAATGCCCCTAAAATTTAACCCATTAATAGAAAGTCAATTTATGGATTCAAGACTCTTAATAAAAATCAATTATTGCATGTTAAACGACGACTTGAATTTTGGTATGCGGGCATTGGTCATGAGAATGAGTTTTTAAAACTCATTCCAATGTTTGGTTCAACCTAAGATTAGCATTGACATTGACATTCAATTCTCATCCAAATTTCTCTTTAAATCCTTTCAAATTTTATGGCTCTTTCCTTCCTAAATAAGGGACGTATTGGTATTTCTAATAAAAAATTAAATATTATGAGCATTTTAATAGGTTACAGTGAACAAGATTTTTTTAAATTAAAAAAATATACATTTTTTTAATTAAAAATATTTTTTTAAATGAAACTCAAGATATCTTACATTAAACTCAATATATTTTACATAATTAAATGAAAAAATATGTTCTAAATAATACACTCAGTAATTTATGCAAAATTTAATTTATAGTATTTTTTCAAGCTTAATTTCAAATAAAACAATTTTTTTTAATAACACATTTTTACATTCTTTAAATTAATAAATTTGTTTTCATTGAATTTCTCTCAATGTAATTATACAATTACAAATCACCCTATAAAAGTTATATATTTGGATCTTATGAAATCGAATTTATTAATTTTTTAAAATTGTTTAGATTTTACATTTTTTAGTATACTAGTTAAATTGTACGTGTGTAACACGTGTAATTTAAGGTTTAGATTAATCTCGAATCGATCATGATTGACTGCTTTTAATAATCGATCTATATATATATAGATTTTATAAAATAAATTAATCTTAATAAGCTTTGAATAGTTAATATAATGTATTAACATAGTACATTAACCTATAATATAGCAATATATAATATATAGATAACCTGATTCACCAGATCTAACTAAAAATGACTTTTATTGAATACTTTAACATAACTGTGAAGTGAGAGCTAAGACAAAATTCCAAATGACAAAGAAGAAGAAGTTCACACGTGAGAGGCTGCAGATAAAAAGAAAAAGAAAAATCTGTTTGACAGTTACCTTTCTGGTGCAGTGTAGCTTGAAGAAGAACTCATTTGCTAAATTACTCATTTAGTTAATAGCTTATGTTACCATTGATATAAAAGCTAATTTCTTCTAGCCATTTGGTCAGCAATTCATTTTGTAATCTGAAAGTCATTCTATTAATAAAGAAGTACAAGTTCTTGAAGCAGATTTGCAATTTACTTTTCATTATTCTTATGGTTTTCTGCCATTGTTGATCAAAGACAGCTTTGATTCATTGAGAGCGTGAGCGTATAGTTTCCTTGTGTTATAACAAACTGGTATCAGAGCCTTCATCGAAGATCAAGATCCAAAACCCAGAAATCTGAAGATGAGTTTTACAAGATTTGAAGTGGAGAAGTTTGATGGGAAGGGGGATTTCGTTTTGTGGAAAAGAAAGATTCGTGCTTTTCTTGTCCAACAAAAGGTCTCAGCTGCTCTTGAAGATCCCAAAGATATGCCTCCAGAGCTCAGGGATATTGTGAAGAAGGAGATGCAACAGGTTGCTTACAACACCATTATCCTTCATCTGTCAGATTCTATTCTCAGAGATATCGAAGATCTTGAGTCAGCTTCTGAATTATGGGAGAAATTGAACAACAAATATCAGAAGAAATCTTTGCCAAATACAATCCATCTTAAAGAGAAACTCTTCAACTTTAAAATGGATCAATCAAAGCCACATGAGACAAATCTTGATGAATTCAAGAAGATTATCAGCACATTGGCAAATTCTGGGTAAGCAACCAAAAAAAAAGATCAATGCATAATTTTACTCAATTCATTGCCTAATTCCTATAAAGATGTGAAGTCTGCAATGAAGTATGGGAGAGTTGAATTGAAAATGGAGGAAGTCCTAGATGCATTGAGATCCAAGGATTTTGAATTGATGATTGATCAAAAGGGGAAGTGTAACGACCCGTTACCAATTAAGATAAAAAAAATGAAATTAATATTATTTTCTCAAATGATATTAATGAGGTTGGATTGATAACTTGGATGTGAACTATCTCGTTTTCTCGTAAGGGCATTTTGGTAATTTCTCAAATCTCAACAATAAAATCACAAGTTTATTTCCATATTTTTAGATGATGTTGATCATCTCGTTATTACGGTTCCAACGCAACTGACGGATCATCATTCTGAGTCCCGGTGATTGAGTTATGATCGTTTTAATACAGTGGCATTTTCGTAATTAATTGAATTCGGGATTAAACCCTAAAAACTTCTCCTCCTTCCTCCTTTTTCCGAAAGTCAGCCTCCACTTCTCCATTTTTCTCCAATTTTCGCCTAAATGTAACCCATAGAAGTATTTTGGCCATAACTTCCTCATCCGGACTCCGATTTACGCAAGTAAGTAGTGCTTTCTGATCAGTTTTTCGTCCTTTTTCCATTGAGACTAATTTCACAGCAATCTAAAATCTGTAGAAAAAGTTATGGGGTAAAAACGAATTCGGCCCTATTAAGTTTTATCCAAATTTATTTGGTTTTCGATTGTTTCTTCGTCGTAGTAGGTGTATTTTTCGATTAAAAGCATTTGGTGAAAGATTGGTGAAGGATTGAGAAGTTCTTTTCAATTTAGGGTTCAAGGTTTTGGAAGTCTTGGATAAAGAAAAGCGAAATTTTGAAATTGAAGAACCTAAGGTGAGTAGAAATTAGTTAAGAACTAAATATTATCAGGCTTGTACTTTTCTTTTTCTTTATGAGTTAACCTCTGAAATTTTAAGCATGATATTGGGTGATTAAAGTATGATAAAGAGGTTTATGGGCTGTTTTAAAGAAGTTATAATTTGGATTCGATGTGTGTTTAAAATTGGTTTAAAGCATGCTATATTTTGCCTATCGATATCGATTTATTGAGAAACTGAAACTTCATATTTTCTATAATGTTTTTGGGTGTTTTAAGCATATTTTAGGGTGTTTTAAGGTGAAATACGTTGCTGGACATATATGCCTTATATGAAGGATTAGTGCCCACTAGGCCGGAAAATTTAACTTAGGTGGCTAGTATTTTTGACTGTTGGTCTCTGAATCGATTATAGTGTGAATCTATATGTGTAGGGGCTGTTCTGGGAGTGTATTTTGAGCCGTTATGGCGTTGAAATTTAGATAGAAAAATAGTAGATTTAGAGGGTCCGAAAAAGGAGCGAAACTACACTAGTTTAGGCTAGTTTCACTTCTAGACTTGTAAACTGTTGGGAGTTGTTGGGAGTGACCCCAAAGTGATTTTTTGGGTCATTTTGGGTCATTTTAGAGTGATTTAAAGGTAAATTTCCAGAATTTATTCTTAGGGAAATTTGGCCTAAAAAGGGTGTTTTTGAGAAAAATAAGCTTAAGCTTTTTGAGCATCATGGGTAGTGATGTTGTTGGATCATGTTACTCAAATACCTCGGGTAACGTGATAGTAGGTTCGCTTTAAGCAAAGGCCTTGCTTAAAGAAGAATATTGCCGTTAAGGGAAATTATACGGTTGTGCACAACTCTATAGCACTTAACGGGGCAGGTTCATTCCATCCGTACAATGGAAAAGAATATTTTCTCTTAAGGATTTAAATTGTGAAAAAGTGTGTTTAAATTCCTTAACGAGCGTAGTCTCTCTTTGTTTGCGGACAAAGAGGAGATTAGAGGTATTAGTGGGGATTTCGAATCGAAAGGATTTAAATTGTGAAAAAGTGTGTTTAAATTTCTTAACGAGCGTAGTCTCTCTTTGTTTGCGGACAAAGAGGAGATTAGAGGTATTAGTGAGGATCTTGAATCGAAAAGTTTTAAATTGAGAGAAGAATGTTTAAAACTGTTTCGTGGGTGTTCTCTTTAAATTTGCGGATTTAGAGACAGTTTGATTTTGATGAGTTAGACTCTGTGTGTTTGGGAGAAAGTGAATTTTCGGAAGTCGGTGAGGCCGATTGTGGACTTAAAGTCTTAGAAAAGTCTCTCGTGGCATTATTTTATTTTTAACTCTTTCCTACTCATTGGGCGTAGCCTCATGATGCTACATTTTTTTTTTCAGGTAAATGAAAGAAGAAGCTTGGTGGTTGATGACGTTCGAGGCGAGTGGATTGGTTGGAATAGATTTACAAGCCGGCGACCTTTTATTCTATTGTTCTTAGATATTTTGGGTTGGGATTTGATTTTTAACAATGATGTTGTTTTACCATTTTTTTATATGAACTGATTAGTTCATTTACTTTGAAATAAGAAAGTACATTGATTTTAATTTTTTGAATAAAGATCGCGATCAATGTTTGAACAAATTTTTCATTGAAATTTTAATGAAAATGAACTGAAGTTGTTTAATTTAAGCTCCCGCTGTTTTGATTTATGATTTCCATGTTTGGGAAATTTTCGGGCTGTTACAGGAAGACTCAAGGAGAGGTGCTCACTATGAAGGCAAAACCAGAGAAGAAGAAAGATTGGAAAGGAAAAGGGAAGCATAGATACAAAGGGAAGAATAAATCCTTCAGATGCTTCCACTGCAATAAAGAAGGTCACTATAGGAGAAATTGTCCAGCTATTGATCAACCTCCTAAAGTGAAGCAAGAACTTGCTGGAGCACAAGCAACCATGGCCATGAATCAAGAAGAAGATGATTCTTATCCAAGTGCAGAGGTGCTGGCTGTCACAAATGAAGTATCAGAAACTGAATGGCTCATGGATTCAGCTTGTACTTACCACATGTCTCCAAATAGAGATGGGTTTGAGACCTATTCAGTTTATGATGGAGGAAAGGTGCTGCTTGGGAATAATAAAGCCTGCACAGTGGTTGGAAAAGGTGCAATCAGGATCAAGATGTTTGATGGGGAAGAAAGACTTCTGACAGAAATTAGGCATGTTCAAGGTTTGAGGAGAAATTTAATTTCTCTTGGCACATTGGAAAAGATGGGCTATGATTTCAGTGCTTCAAATGAAATCTTGACAATATTAAAGAATGATCAACCTGTGATGAAGGGAGTAAGAAACAATTGTATCTATTCCCTGATTGGAAGCACCATGATTGCCACCACAGCAGTAGTTTAGAGCCTGTTAGATCAAAAGGCATTGATTTGGCATAACAGGCTTGGACACATTGGAGAAAGGGGGCTAACTGAACTACATAAACAAGGTTTGCTTGGAACTGGAAAGTTAGATAAGCTTGATCTGTGTGAACATTGCATCTATGGCAAGGCTTCAAGACTGAAATTTCCTAGATTCTACAGCAAATCAAAAGGGACACTTGCATATATACATTCTGACCTGTGGGGACCGGCCAAGGTAGAATCAAATGGAGGCAACAAATACTTCATGACACTGATTGATGACTATTCTAGGAAAGTGTGGGTTTACTTGCTGAAATCCAAAGATCAAGCCTTTGCCAAATTCTGTGAATGGAAGAAGATGGTAGAGACACAAACTGGGAAGAAAGTCAAGAAGCTTAGGACTGATAATGGTCTTGAGTTTGTGAATGAAGCATTTGACAAATTCTGCATTGATGAAGGTATGATAAGGTATAAGACAGTATGGTATACTCCACAGCAAAATGGGTTGGCTGAGAGAATGAATAGAACCCTACTAGAGAGAGTAAGATCCATGATGTCAAAAGCCTCAATGCCTAGCAGATTTTGGGCTGATGCTGTGACCACTGCAGCATACCTGGTGAACAGATGTCCCTCCACTACAATTGAACTCAAAACCCCTGAAGAACTCTGGAATGGATCACCCCCTCACCTTGATAATCTAAGAGTATTTAGCTACCTAGCCTATGCTCACATTAAAGAAGGGAAATTGGATCCAAGGGCCAGAAAATGTATGTTCATAGGCTATCCAGAAGGTGTCAAAGGCTATAGAATGTGGAGTGATGATGACAAGACTCCAAAGTGTTTCATCAGCAGAGATGTAACATTTGCAGAAGAAGACATGTATATGCAGTCAATAAATGAGGTTGCTGATAAAGACCAAGTTGTGGAGAGTTCTGAATTTGAGGTGGAGACATACATTACACAAAATGACCAATTAGAAGAAGAAGAACCTTCCCATCAGGAAGAAATTCAAGATCAACAAATTGACACCTCATATCAACTCACCAGAGACAGACAACCCAGGAATAGGACTGCATCCACAAGGTACACATCTTCTGATTATGTGTCTGTTGCTCTGCCTGCTGAGATTGAGGCTAATGATTTAGAACCAAACACATACAAAGAAGCTATAACATGTGATGAGTCAGACAAATGGAAAGCTGCCATGGAAGAAGAGATGAGATCTCTAGATAAAAACCAGACATGGGTTCTGGTAGACAGCAAGCCAAATCAGAAACTAGTCCAGTGTAAATGGATATTGAAGAAGAAATTGACAGAGGAAGAAATAGGAGGAGTGAAATTCAAAGCCAGGTTGGTAGCAAAGGGATTCACACAAAGAGAAGGTATAGACTACAATGAAACCTTTTCACCAGTAGTCAAGCATTCCTCTATTCGAATTTTACTAGCTTTAGTCAATCATTATGACTTAGAGTTAGAGCAATTGGATGTAAAGACAACATTTCTCCATGGAAAGCTAGAAGAAGAGATCTTTATGACACAACCAAAAGGCTTCACATCAGAAGAAGCAGAAGGGAAAGTATGCTTGCTGAAAAAATCATTGTATGGGCTGAAGCAATCTCCTAGACAATGGTATAAGAGGTTTGATGAGTTCATGCTGAATCATGATTTTAGGAGAAGCAGCTTTGATGGGTGTGTACCAGAGAAAGAATAAACACATCCTTGGAGTGATTCTACTAATATATGTAGATGATATGCTGATTGCATCTGATGATCCTTCAGAAATTCAGAGATTGAAGAAGATGTTGAGCAGTGAATTTGAAATGAAGAACCTGGGTGAAGCTAGAAGAATCTTGGGAATGAATATAGTGAGAAACAGAAGAGAAGGAACATTGCACCTAAATCAATCAGAATACATTACCAAGATAATTCAGAGGTTCAATTTGCAAGACTCAAAGTCAGTTGCAACTCCCATTGCAAGTCATTTTCAATTGTCTCAAGAACAGTCTCCAAAGATAGAAGAAGAAAAGAGGGAAATGGATAAAGTACCTTATGCAAATGCTATTGGTTGCATAATGTATTCCATGGTGTGCACAAGACCTGATGTAGCACATGCTTCTAGTCTTTTGAGCAGGTATATGGCAAATCCAGGGAAAGAACACTGGCAAGCTCTGAAATGGACATTGAGATATCTGTCTGGCACTACAAGTCATGGCCTGTTGTACGCAAAATCTGAAGCAAAAGGCAAAATTCTAGAAGGGTTTGTTGACTCTGATTTTGCTGGAGATAGGGATAAGAGGAGATCCTTATCAGGTTACATTTTTACACTTTTTGGAGGTGCTGTCAGTTGGAAATCACAACTACAACCAGTAGTTGCTTTATCATCCACTGAAGCAGAATACATATCAGTTGCAGAAGGGGTAAAAGAAGCTTTGTTCATCAAAGGATTGCTGAAGGAATTTGGCTTATGTCAAGAGGTAGTCACCATACATTATGACAACCAGGGAGCTATCTATTTGTCCAGAAACCAGATGTACCATGAGAGGACAAAACATATTGACATAAAGATGCATTTCATAAGAGATATAGTTGCTGAGGGAGAAATTGAGATAGCCAAAATTCACACTGATGACAATCCTTCAGATATGCTCACCAAGGCTGTAACAAGTTCAAAATTCCAAAAATGTAAGGATATTTTGAAAGTTACTGATTACAAGCCAAATTGAACTGATTCTCCAAGAAGATGGTTTAAACAAGAGCTGTTAACTTGTTTAATAATGGGTGATGATTGATTTCAAATGGTCTTAGTTTCAAGGTGGAGAATTTGTGAAGTGAGAGCTAAGACAAAATTCCAAATGACAAAGAAGAAGAAGAAAAATCTGTTTGACAGTTACCTTTTCTGGTGCAGTGTAGCTTGAAGAAGAACTCATTTGCTAGATTACTCATTTAGTTAATAGCTTATGTTAGCATTGATATAAAAGCTAATTTCTTCTAGCCATTTGGTCAGCAATTCATTTTGTAATCTGAAAGTCATTCTATTAATAAAGAAGTACAAGTTCTTGAAGCAGATTTGCAATTTACTTTTCATTATTCTTATGGTTTTCTGTCATTGTTGATCAAAGACAGCTTTGATTCATTGTGAGCGTATAGTTTCCTTGTGTTATAACAATAACAAATGAGGAAAAGAGATTAAGAACACTCACACGTGAAGAAAAATTATTTTGAATAATCTATGACAAAAAACAATGAAGATAAAGAGATCTCAAGTTAACCAATACGCAAACAATGAAGGCAATGAATAAGACAGAAAATTATTACTTTATTAGGGTTATCAAGAATTTTCTTGTCACCGCTAGCCTCAAATCCTTCCTCAACATCAAAAAGATATTTTGTTCTCACATTTTTTTGTCACAAATGAAGTTCATAAGAAAAAGATACGTAAAGTCATAATTTCACATAAAAAAAAACCTTAGATCGAATTTTGTGCCTCTTGGTATTTCATTAGTTGAAGAAAACCTCAACCTCATTTAAACTCATAAATCAGTGAGACAAATATCCCAAACAAATCAAATTAGATTATACTTTCTTTAAATCTTCATGAAATCTTGTTGTTTATGATCTATATGTACATTGTTTGAAATATGAAAATTAAATAACTTGAAAAAAATTGGTAAAGGTACTCATTCAAATATATACTCACCAAATGTTTATTATTATTTTTTTATATAAATAATTCGATTTTTTTTAAGTCACAAATTACTCAAATGTAGACTCTCCAAATCTTTATTATTAATTTTAAAAATAATTCTAAATATATATATTTTTTAAATCAAAAAGAAAAAAAAAACGAATTGGTTATTTATTTATTTTATACATAATTCAAAATACTTTTAAATAAAAAAAAGAAAAAAAAATGAATTTTTAAAATAACTTGAAAAAAATAGTAAAAACTACTCATTCAAATATATACCCACCAAATATTTATTATATATTTTTATAAATAATTCTATATTTTTTTAAATCATAAACTACTCATTCAAATATATCATCACCGAATCTTTATTATAAATTTTTATAAATAAAAATCATTGGAAATATTTTTCATTCAAATCTATACTCACCATATTATAAATTTTTATAAATAATTCAAAATAATATTTTTTTAAATGAGAGAGGGAAAAAACGAATTTTTAAAATAACTTAAAAATGGTTATAAACAATTATTGAAAAATACTCATTCATACCATTTTTATATTATTTTTTTATAAATAATAAAAAACTATTTAATCACTTTTCATATCATTTTTATTTTATATGGTTTTTTTTAGAAATAATTCAAAAAATATTTTTAATTGAGTAAGAAAAAACAAATTTTTCTATGATATTTATCTATTTTGATTCAAATATGAAAGTAAAATAAAAATTATAGATGACAAATTTGAAATAACATTTGGGGGCCGTTCATTTCCGGTTATCTCAAATACCATGTAATCTTAGATTGTTGGGTATCTAGAATATATGATATCTGGATTGTAGGGAATATAAGATTACAATATTCATTTTGCAACAATTATAAATGAGAATCTCATTAGTATGAAAGATTACAATGTTTTTTATGTTGTATTTAACGGTGAGAACGTAATGAAATTAACAATTCTTCCAATAATACCCTTGTTTTATGTTTTCTTATTAATAAATTCTACATATTAATTTAATTAATTTTTTTCTATAAATTAATGTACCGAGACTATTTAATAATTATATTAGTTTATACATTATTTATTTAAATATTTATTTACATTTAAATCTAAATTTATATATTAATTTGATACAAATTAATTTATTAAAATATCAATAATTAGTGTAATGAAAAAATTATTTATCTTTCTAAATTTAGTTCTTGATGAGAAGATAAATTTTCTTATTGTTATTAATTCTATCAAAAAATACCATTAACTTTTCTTATGTTATTAATTTTATGTAAAAAAAATTAACTTTTTATAATATTGAAGGGCAAAAAAGCAAAAAACAGAATACAGTCGTAATGTAATCTCAAAAACCACCGGTGGAGCGCAATCTAAAATGGTCAGATACCATGTATTATTTGATTAAATGTAATCTAAGATACCTTGATATCTTTAAATGTAGCAAAATGAGCAATGTTATCTGGATGCACATCCCTCCGTAATCTTAGATCACATAGAAATGAAACGGCCCCTTAGAGATAGGGATAATTATAAATGGCAAACTTGAAATAACATTTAAAAGTAGGGATAAAGATGGAAGAGAAAAATTCTCCACTCCACCTTTTAAAGTAGTATATATTAATTTAGGGTTAATTTCAGTAATGGACAAACTAAAATTGTTTATCTCAAAAAAACACAATCTTGTATATATATATCAAAACTGCCCAAAACCACCACCAGAAACATTAAATTAAATTGTGAAAAGACGAAACGTACCCCCAATTTAATTTTCCTTAATTTATGCAAGATTTAAGGAAATTTATAAAATCCCATAAATTTTGAAAAATTAATGGAAAAATTAAATCTAAAAATAATTAAAACTATAACTAAAAAAATCTTAAAGCTTCTGAATAGTTATTTCTTCCAAAAAAATTCGAATTTCTTTCTTCTTCGATAATCCTCCAGTCGTCATTAATACTTTTTCAAATTCTGAAATTTTTATAAAACAATCACCGTTAGTTTAACAATGTTAAATCGTGTATAATTGATAAACAAAAAGTAATTAGTATTCATTTTCTTATTAAAATGTTTAACAAAACTAAACGAAATAGAAGGTTAAATTAAAAATAAAACATGAAAAAATAGAAAAATCAAATCAAACACATTTATATTTGATAAACAGTGTAGGAACGACCATGAAAACTTATAGCAGTAGTTATAAACGGTTGTCTTTGTGAAAATTACACAAAAAACATAGTTTAACATGTTTATATTTAATAAACGGTATATTATTGATAAACCAACTTATGACAACCATTAACATTCGTAGCAGCAGCCATATAAATAAAATGTTTATATTTAATAAACGGTGTATTATAGATCAACACACCTGTAGCAGCAGCCATGAATAACACGAAAATAACATCAATGTTCGACGTCGTAAGAAGCTTCTCTGGATTCAAAACACTGACATCATTACCGAACTCACCGTGCAAACGATGGTTTGATCTATTTGCTTCAAATATCGCCATGTCTTCATCGAATCTCGCGATGATTGATGTTTTTCTCTCCTCCATCTCAAAGCTTCCTTCTTTCTCCCGATCTACATCTTCTCTCTCCTCTCCACCATTATCACCATCTCCTCCACCGTCTAATCCTTCAATAGAAAACACCTTCTCCTTCAAACCGTAAACCCTAATCTTCTTTCTCTCTTTCAATGGAAAACACAATTCATTCAATGAAAAACACCCGATTTCACCCACGAAGAATAAGCTCTCGATGAATCACCACCGGAACCACCGTTTCCTGTGAGATTTTCGACAGTGCCACCATTGGATTTTTCCTCTTCCATAGAATTACGATAGTCGTAGTTTTGATGAAATTAGTGTTACATAATGAATGTTGAGTTTTTTTAAAAAAAAATAAGATCCTTAAATCAAGGGATATTGATATGAAATTCAATATTAAAAAAAAGTAAATTATTAATTAAATGATATATAATTAATATAATATAGTTATTAGGAGAGATAAAAAGGTAAGATGGTAAACTATTAAATCGGAAACCACCAAATCACCACCATAATTGGTGGTTTTTGGTTAAAATTGATATTAATAATGAACCACCATTAATTCTGAAATATAGTGATTTAAAGTGGTTATTGGTGGAATTATTTCATTAATTTAATGATTTTGTTTCATTAATTAATGAATGTTAAAAAGTTATATTTTGAAAAAAAAAAATCTTTTTTTTTTCCTACTTTTGGTATTTATTTTTAAAAATTTATCATGTTTTATAATACCTCAAATATTTAATGGCAATAATCATCTATTTTTTACCATCAATTAATATCAAATATTTTATATAATAATAATACATGATTTTAAGAAATCAATTCCTATATAATTCATCAATTTTATTTAATGAAATAATACTTAAAAGGAATTTAAAAAAAACTTATAAATAAAATATAGTTGATAATCTTAATTTAATTAAATTTAATATCATTAATTAATTTTTCAATTAAATTTTAGATAATAATTAATTAAAAAATCAAATCATACTCCTATCACACACAACAATTATATTCTCATTAATCCAAATTTGTTTTAGCACACTTCACAAACACGAGCATTATATTCTCATACTAACACTACAAGAATTTTGACTTAAGATGACACAGCTCTAATATATAAAAGTGGGGAAAGTTGAGAAACATTTTTAGATAATTATATCCTTTTTAAAATCTTGAAATTACTACAATACCATTATATATACCCTTATAAAATCTCAAAATTACTAAATATGTCATTGCTATTAATACTCCACTTTCTACTAAATATCACATTTTTAGATTATTATACCAACTTTTTATCTTCAATTGCATGCCATATTTCATATACTTTTAGAAAAATAAATTTTGGAGATGTAAATATAATAAATTTATATTGTAAAGTGACATTTTTTTTGCATAGTGATGATACTTTTTTTTTTCTCTTCATATTTTACTTTTCTCATATATTAACCTAATTTTTTTTCTTTTTATGTCATTTTTTAAATAATAATATTAAAATATTTATCAATAAATTAATAAGAAATTGTCAATTTTTTTAATCAATTCATTGGCTTTTTATTGCTTTCACAACATCAAATTACAAAATAGTTGAAATATTAAGTTCACTATATGAAACTGAATGTGATATTAGAATAACTATTAATTATTTAGATTTATCACTCATTTATAAAAAATAAATTATATTTAAATATTCAAATATTAAATGATTTAATAAAGGTGATGGTGATTTAATTTAAAATAACTAAAAAAATAATTTTTTTTAAGTTAATATAAAAAAACAATTACAACAAAATATAATTTATTGAATTTGTAAGAGTATAGTATTTTATAATATTAAAATAAACTTTATATTTTTTAATAAGAAATATTTATAAAAAATTATAAATTTAAAATCAACCAGAAAAACTAATATAATTTCTTGAATTATAATTAAAATCATATCAAAAAAAGATTTATAAAAGAAAAATTTGCTAAACCTTTAAATTATTTTATATTAGATAGAATATCACGTAGTAAGAATCTAGTCAAATTTAAATGGGCGACGGTTTGTTTAGAAAAAAAGGAAGAGCAAATTAATTCTCAAGTATTTGATTCCAATACCGGCATACCAAACGCCTTAGTTCTCATTTCGTCCAAAACAAAATCACTCGAAACATCATTTCAGATGTCACGTCAATAATGGAGCAAGAGAAAACATATTAATGTATAATTATTTTCTATATTGTCAAATCTTGTAATATTATGCCATTTAATGTATATGAAAAAAACAAAAACAAAACAAACTGTGAAGGTTTTTTTTTTATTTTTTATTTTTTATTTTTTTATTTTATTTTTTTATTGTAAGGTCATATTAGGGTTTGAATCATATGTTAGTTTTTTACATTTTTTTATTCGGTTTATTTGGTTTCTAAATTTTAAAAGTTTATATTCTAATCTATAATTTTTATATAAAATCAAAAACTATTTAAATCTTTATTACAAAAATTTAAATGATCATCTAATAAAACTCAAATCTATTTACAAAATCTAATACCCAAAACTATTATACATAACTTCAAACACTCGTTAAACGTCTAAATGATTTTGTATTCAAAATTTAGAAATTAAAACAAAACCTTCAAAAATTTAATGGTTAAAATAAAATATAAATCAAAATTTAAGGATTTTTATTATAGAAACCAGTTTTCTATGATATAATGCTATTTTATATTCATTTTGTTAACACAACATTGTATATTCAAATTAATATTTACCCATGAAATTCATATCTTCATGTTGTATAAGATTTGGTTATTTTTTTACTTCACGTAACAAGCAGCATTTTCTTGAAAATAAAATTTTCAACAATTTAAAAGAAGAATTAAATATCCATTAAAAAATGGATAAATTATTAAATGTGACTCTCTTATTTAAAATCATTCGATCTCTAATTTTGATAAGAGAGGCAAATTATCTAGAAGTAATGATTTTGAATGAACCAGTAGCCACAATAAATAATTTCTCTAAAAAAAAGATATTATAATACCTATATATAAATTTTATTTCTTAGTTACTCAAAATTTAATGTCAATATTTTCTCTCTAAAATTATATTATTTATAGTGGGTTAACTTTTCAACCTCTTATTTTTTTTAAAAAAAATAATAATAATTAAGGATATTTCACAAAAGTACTTTTTGTTGGATTATAGATAGATAGATAAAGTATGTAAAATAAGGTGTGAGAGTAAGTGAGCGTGGCGTATTTTATGTTTATGGATGACGTGGAAAGCTTTTGTCCCACTTTGAAAAATACAAAAACTTATACAACTTTATACATATGTCCCTTATTTACCTTACAACGAGTTGTAAGGTGCAAACAACCTAATAAAATTTATGGATTTGGGATAAATCCCACATGAATGAGAATGACCAATAGACTGATTTGATTTGAATTTTACTAAAATTTCGAAATTGATGGGATTTTCTTTTCATATTATGCTAGCCAGATAAAATAGTTCAACATAAAAAAAGATTACGATTTTTGCTTTTTATCTATCATTCTTACCTACTTAATTCATATCATGACAAGTTCAATATAATCTCAAATATAACTTCAAAAAATAGTAAGATTAATTTCAATTCATGAAAAAGTCTCATATAACAAAATAACACAAATTACAAATACATACTTGATAAAATTCATAAAGTTCTGTTATAATTATATAAATATAACAAATGCAGGTATATATATATATTTCATTTTATCAAGTTTTAATTAATATTTGAAAATTCATTTGTGTGGAGTAGATTTCATAGCTGAGCACGTGACGATACATGCTTGGTTTCTGCTGTTCTTTTAGTCTGAAATGAAAGAAAGAGACGGTCAAAAGAGCACTGGTGTGGTACCAGCCAAGAACCCTATGACAATCAAGTTAGTATTTCATAAACGAATAAGGAGCCGCAAGAAGTTAGGTCTTGTTTTTTATGCATACTTGATTTGATAGGTTAATTGGCCATATATACTCATTTATGTTGATCTGTCATGGGTTTACATGTTCGTGCTAGTCAGGATTAGACTTTATTGGGCCTTGGATCGGCATAACTCTGGTTATTCTATTTCTGGTTTGAGTATCTTCGTGTCGGGTCAGGTCCTTTCAGAATTGATCCAACTTACTTGGCCCACAAATTGGTTAATTTTCACCCTCAACAACTTTCTCTATTTTTGTACAAGAAATGTTCAGTATGAGAAACCGACTGTGATGGCTAAGATTCATGACGCTTTGCTTGATCCATCATAATCCTTTATATGGTCGGATATGCCTTTTTAGGGAAATGACTATTTGAGCTTCGTAAGTTGTGATTTTTTGAAAAACCAATCGGCCCGTTTCCCACTTGTCAATCATTGTGATCCATGGGGATCTTCAGATGTACGCCACATATCGCGACTGCGAGCCACATGTCTCTCTCTTTAAATAGAATGTCCCTTTGGGATTGAAGGGTTTACTCTTCTTCTTCTTTTACGAATTAGTTCGCGTGTTCTTATCTTTGATGCTCCGTTACCAAGAACTTTATCTTCCCTGTTATGAGGTTAGTTCCTCACCTCCCTTCTTCCTTTCATCTAGATTGAAGATGGTTAGATCTAAGGAAGTTGCTCAGACCATGAGCCGTAGAACTGTGAGGTACGGGGTTAACAAAGCGAATTTAGATGGTAGTATTTTCAGGAGAGTCGCTTCTGACCCTAAGACTGTTGCTAGCCCTTCTTCCCTCCTCCCTTTATCAAAAAATTATCCCAGGATCTTTTTCTTGAGGTGAACATGATGGCAACAAGGCGAATTTAGATAACCTTCCCTAGCTTGTGTAACCTTGCCATCGGAATGTGAGATTTTCTCTCTACTATAAGTGAAATAGAGTCCATCTGAGTACCTATCGACTTTTTATTAGGAAGACAGAACTTATAATTATTTAATAAAAATAATTTATTTTGAATAAACTAAAATAAATAAACTCTTAAATTCTATTTATCTATATTGATTCATTGACGATATTAGGAATATATGTACATATTAATATGCAAATATTCCAATAGTAAAACCTTAAATTACTTTTATGAAATCGCGACTAAGTATGTAAGTCATACGAGGGGATTAAAGTCGATAAAAGTGACTTAAAGTGTCTACAGTAAATAGATAACATTTGGGAACCTTATTATGTTAAGCTGTCCATTTTGAATAATTTAAAAATGATTTTATCAATATCTTATGTGGATAACATGAAAATGGAAGTATCATATACAATGATGATTGTATAAGACAAGACCAAAATGTTTTATCAATATCTTAATTGTACCGTTTACGAGAAATGATTGAATATCAAATTAAGTTTATCAACAGTGATAAATCTCAATCCTAAGTGAAAGGTGGACTTCTATTCATGAAGTTATGTTCTTTGACTCACATGGTTGAGAGCGTTTTGAAAGAACTCTCAATACACTTTCATTTTGGGAACATAACGAGATAATAGTTGGGAACACATTCACACAAGATGAAATTCATAACTTTCTGAAAAATGACGATATCAGTGCGATACCTGATCATTTTAGGAACTTTAGAAAACTCCTTTGATGTACGGATTCGAGACATGAACAATTGGCGCCACAACTTCTATTGATCATATAAGTATTTATCTCTAGTTTGACTACAGATAATGTTCATTGGAGAATCAACGGGAACACAAGAATAAAACGGTAAATTTAATCTATTTGTAATGAGTTTTCCACATGAAGGATATATCACAGACATAATTAAGATAAACTAAACGGACATAACTCATATATAGTGAGGGGAGTTCAACTATGAATCTATTGTGGAATCATTCATAGTTAGATAATAAGGAATTAACTGATTATGAGTTAATCACTTATGACTAATTATTAAGCCCATGATCTATAGGCCCATCAGGTTTCTATGCTGGCCCAAATATCGTAGTCACAAAATTAAGTCATTAATTTGACTGTTGAAGAAATAAACAATTTAAGTAAGTTAAGTTACTTAAATAGGCAATAGTAATTACTTAAATATTGAGTATATTTAAATGGTAATTAATAGAAACATTATTAATTGTTTAAATAATGATTTTATTTAAACATGAAAATAATAATGAAATATTATTAATTATTTAAATATTGAATTTATTTAAATGGTAATTATATTTGAATTACTATTAATTGCTTAAATAATTAATTAATTTTAATGGAAATTAATAATTAAATTAATATTATTAATTAATAATAAAATATTATCAATTAATATCATTAAATAATGAGTATATTTAATGGATATTAATAATTAAAAATATTTATAAATATTATTAATTGTTTAAATAATTAATGTTATTTAAAAGGAAATTAATAACTACATCCAATGCCACTTTTGAAAGAGTTGAAATGGCAGAGGCCAGACATAAAAAAGGAAAAAGGCTACCATGAAAAGCACCCATTAAAGCCACAAAGTCCATGAATCTTATTCACAAAACAATCGATGCAAAGAGAGAATTCTTTGAAGCGACTCAAACGAGAGATATGAAGATAACGGGAAAAATCAGGTTTTCCACCCCAATTTAAAGGCTCCAAGAATCAGTGGGATTGTGACATGCGTCGAGTATCCCACACATGCACGACAGCCATAACTGCCACAACCCACGAAGCATCAAATTTGTATTAAAGGCATTTAATAATCAGCTTGAATGAAGAAACTTGAAACGGCATCACAGTGATAGACTGTAATGGAATTAATGGAGATGATCTGAAAATGACATCACTTTAACAAAGAGACGCAACGCTTGATGTGGCCAAACAACGTTGACTTTAATTCCAACCTCTTCAACTCCTGACTAGATTATTCTTCCCTGCCAATATAAAGATGATATGGATATTGATGAGTGCGGTTAACCTCCCAAACAACAGCAAAACCTTATCCTCTGAGAAGAAAGATTTACTATGAACAATGGTGGAATAAATCGCCAAAATCTTAGTGTCATCTAAGGTAATTTTTCTTATAGTGGCTACAAACTCTTTGGCATTTGTCAACATGGTGAACCAATAGTAGCCTTGAGTCATTGCTCTTTGAGTGAGTGAACGAGGTCTAGAATGATTTCTGTAATGACCAAGATGTAAATCTTTCAGCATGTAAGAGCTTTCCTGCTTTCCCAGATATTTTAGATAAGGTTCATCAAACAACATCTTGTACAACTTGTTCTAAATAAGTGAGTATCAGGCAGCTCTTATTCGAATTTTACGAGATGAAAGCTTTTCCCTTCGGGAGGGAACCCATTTGAAGATAGTCAATGATAGGATTTCACCAATCCGGATTGCTCTCCAAATTTTGCTCCACCAGTATTGCTTCTTTGATGCCATTCCCTTCACTCCCCTTGTTCGAGTCTGTGTTTATACTAGGCTAGGGCAAGTCATCAAGTAGGATCAGTATTCTCACTTTCGAGTTTACAACAGAACCAAGATTAGCCAACGCATCAGCGTAACCATTCTCCATCCTTGGAACCTTGGATACATCATGCTCGTCAAAATCCAGCAAGAGAGTTTGAACCACTTCCAATTATTTAATCATCCTAAAATCTTTTTCCTCGTAAATCCATTTAACATGGTTTACCATAAGCTATGAGTCACTCCTTCTTTTCAGGCTTTTCACTCCCAATTCTTTGGCTCTCTACAATCCAGCTATCAACGTCTCATATTCTGCCTCGTTGTTTAAGGCGGTAAATTCGAAACAGATTGACTGTTTTAAGAGTTAACCCAGACAGGACTAATCAGACACCAGATCCCTTCGAATTGGATGATCCATCTATGTATAACGTCCAAGTTGCTTCTTTTGGGTCAATGATGACGAATCTTTTTGTCTCGTCTTTTTTCATTTTCTCCTCACTTGCAACTGTTAGGAATGATGTCCTAGAACTTGTAATTATTTAATAATAGTAATTTATTTAGAATAAATTAAATAAATAAACATAAGTTCTTTATATTATCTAGATTATTCAATTGATGATATTAGGTATATATGGAAATATATAAATATCAAACATTCAAATAGTAAACCCTAAGTTACTCTTATGAAATCACGACTTAGTATGTGAGTCATACAAGAAGATTAAAGTCGAGATGAGAAACTTAAAAGTGTCTACAGTAAATGGATAACGTTTGGGAACCTTATCCTGGTAACACTGTTGATAGCTTCGCATTTTGTTTATAGACAAATGATCTAATCCTGATCATTCATGTGGGAGACATGAAATGGAAGTATCATATGCAATGTTGATTGTATAAGACAGGACCACGATGTTCGATCAAATTTCTCATTAGTACCGTTTACGAGAAATGATCGAATATCAAACTAAGTTTATCAACCGTGATAGATCTCAATCCTAAGTGAAATGTTGACTCCTATTTATGGAGTTATGTTCTTTGATTCACATGGTTGAGAGCGATCTGTAAGAATGCTCAATACACTTATGTTTTGGGAACATAGCTAGATAAGTAGCTGGGAACGCATCTTCACGAGATGGAATTCATGACTTTCCTATAAATTAACGGTATCAGTGCGATACCTAAACATTTTAGGAACTTTAGGAAACTCCCTTGATGTACTTGATTCGAGACATGAACAAGTGACGCCACGACTTCTATTGATCACAGAAGTATATTATCTCTAGTTCGACTAAAGATAATGTTCATTGGAGAATCAACGGGAACACAAGGATAAAGCGGTAATTACAGGGGTAAAACGGTAAATTTGTCCGCCTGTAATTATGAGGGTTCCACGTGATGGATATATCACAAATATAAATAAAGATAAACTAAATGGACATAACTCATCTGTAGTGAGGGGAGTTCAGCTATGAATCTATAGTGGAATTATTCATAGTTAGATAATAAGTAGTTAACTGATTATGAGTTAATCACTTAATTGACTAATTATTAAGCTCATGATTTATAGGTCCATCGGGTCCCTATGCTAGCCCAAATATCGTAGTTGCGAAATCAAGTAGAAGAAATGGAAAGTTTAAGTAAAGTGAATTACTTAAATAGGCAATATTAATTGTTTAAATATTGAGTATATTTAAACGGTAATTAATATAAACATTATTAATTGTTTAAATAATGAGTTTATTTAAACAGAAAATTAATAATGAAATATTATTAATTAGATATTATTAATTATTTAAATATTGAGTATATTTAAATGGTAATTAATAATTTGAAATTAATTGACAATTATTAATTGTTTAAATAAATAATTTTATTTGAACGGAAATTAATAATTAAAATTAATTAATTAATAATAAAATATTATCAATAAAGTTATTAATTAAATAATGAGTTTATTTAATGGAAATTAATAATTAAAATATTTATTATTAATTATTTAAATAATGAAAATTATTTAAATGGAAATTAATAATTAAATATAATTTGATAATATTTAGTCGGGAGAAAATATTAATATTATTAATTGTTTAAATAAATATTTTATTTAAATGGTAATTAATAAATAAATTAATTAAGTTGGACTTATTAATTTAAGAGTAAGTTTCAAGCCCAATTGGATTAATGAACCCAATTGAAATTGGCCCAATTATTATTAATTTTGGCCATCATAGATAATTTGTAGGAGATAATTATTTGAATTATATCCTATAATAATTATATAGATTTATTTACCCAAGATAAATAAAATAAAGAAAAGAAAATATTCTCTTATTTATCTATGGCATTTTAGAAATACCAAGATAAAGGAAAGAGATAATTATTTTTTCTTTTTGTATTTATCTCCATAGATTAATCCTAATGTGATTAGGATTCCTATTTTCCTATAAATAGGAGGCTTGGGTCATTCATAAATCACACAATTAAATTCCTTAGAAATTCAGAATTCTCTCTTCCTTCTCCCTCCCCTCTTGGCCGATTTTCCTATAGTCATTGGGAAGAAGATATTTTTTCTTCTTCCCAATTTCTTCTTAAGTTCGATCCCACAATCGGGTTTCGTTTGATTGATCGGGATATAGCGTAGAAGATCCGGTGTTGCTGAGAATTTGATGCTGTAAAGAAACCTCCAACCGATTCTCCATTTATTACTCAATGTAAGTAAAAGGCCTTTAATTTTCGAAATTAAGCATGAATCTACATGTTTTTATCACGAATTGCATGATGTTAATAGATCTGTTATTAAATGTTAATAAGTTTACTAAATAAAATTCCGCTAGTTTAGTAAATGATCCCTTCAGCAACTGCATATGTCATTGCTGCCATGAAATCGGCTAGGATTTGTCCTATGATCGCGGTTATGGGCTCATAGCTTATATTTTATCCTCCTAACTCTATTACCCACTTTATGAGTCGTCCAGAGACTTTTGGCTTGTGAAGGATTGCTCTTAGCGTGAAGGTAATCTTTACGATAATCGAATGCCCTTAAAAATAGTGTTTCCGTTTTTGGGCAGCTACGATAAGGACCAATGCCAATTTCCCCATGGTTGAATACCTAATCTTGATGTCTACCATTGTCTTTCTGACATAATAAATGAGTTGTTGCAGCTGACCATCTTTCTTTACTAAGGTGGAGCTGACCATGACATTAGATACCGCCAAGTAGACTATGAGCTTCTCTTCTTCAATCTGTTTTGCCAGTAATGGTGGTAAGGAAATATAACTTTTAAGCTCTTCAAATGCCTTCTGACATTCATCTCTCAACCCAAATTCCTGGCTTTTTTCAACACCTTGAAGAATAGTAAGTACTTGTTCGATGATCGCGAGATGAAGTTGTTCAGGGATGCTAAATATCCGGTCATCTTTTGTATCCCTTTCAAATATGTGGGCGCTTTCATACCTAGCATTGCTTTGATTTGGTTTGGATTAGCTTCAATCCTTTGAATTGTTACTATATGGCCCAAGTGAAACGATGATTTACTAAACTAGTGGAATTTTATTTAGTAAACTAATTAACATTTAATTACGGATCTATTAACATCATGCAATTTGTGATAAAAGCATGTAGATTCATGCTTTAAATTTCGATTTAAAACCTTTACTTACATTGAATAAAATATAGAGAATTGGTTGGAGGTTTCTTTACAGCATCAAATCCTCAGCAACATCGGATCTTCTATGCTAAATCACAATCGATTAAATGAAATCTGATTGTGGGATCGAACTTTAGAAGAAATTAGGAAGAAAAAAAAATTTCTTCCTAAAATCATAAGCCAAAATAGGCAAAGACAAGGGGAGGAGAGGAAGAGAGAATTTCAATTTCTAAGGAATTGAGTTGTATGATTTATGAATGACCCAAGCCTCCTATTTATAGACTAATGGAAATCTTAATCTCATTAAATTATTCCATAGAGATAAATACAAAAATAAAAAGATATTTTCTTTCCATTATTTTGGTATTTTCGAAAATACCATAGATAAATAAGAGTATATTTTCTTTTCTTTTATTTGATTTATCTTGGGTAAATAAATCTATATAATTATTTTAGGATATAATTCAAACAATTATCTCCTACAAATTATAAGATGGCTGAAAATTATATGATAAATAATTAATAAATACAATTTATTTAATTAATTATTTTGGGCCAATTTCAATTGGGTTCATTAATCCAATTGCGCTTGAAACTCTCTCTTAAATTAATAAGTCCAATTTAATTAATTAATTTATTAATTACCATTTAAATAAAATACTTTATTTAAATAATTAATAATATTAATATTTTCTCCCGACTAAACATTATCAAATGATATTTAATTTATAATTTTCATTTAAATAATTTTCATTATTTAAACAATTAATAATATTTTAATTGATAATACTTTATTATTAATTAATGATATTAATTTAATTATTAATTTCCATTTAAATAAAATTAATTATTTAAACAATTAATAATTACCAATTAATTTCAAATTATTAATTACCATTTAAATATACTCAAAATTTAAATAATTAATAATTTCTGATTAATAATATTTCATTATTAATTTCCTGTTTAAATAAACTCATTACTTAAACAATTAATAATGTTTATATTAATTACCGTTTAAATATACTCAATATTTAAACAATTAATATTACCTATTTAAGTAATTCACTTTACTTAAGATTTCTATTTCTTCTAATTGATTTCGCGACTACGATATTTGGGCTAGCATAGGGACCCGATGGACCTATAGATCATGGGTTTAATAATTAGTCAATTAAGTGATGAACTCATAATCAGTTAATTACTTATTATCTAACTATGAATAATTCCACTATAGATTCATAGCTGAACTCCCCTCACTACAGATGAGTTATGTCCATTTAGTTTATCTTTATTTATATCTGTGATATATCCTTCACGTGGAACCCTCATAATTACAGGCGGATTAATTTACAGTTTTACCCCTGTAAGTACCGCTTTATCCTTGTGTTCCCGCTGATTCTCCAATAAACTTTATCTTTAGTCGAACTAGTGATAATATACTTTTGTGATCAATAGAAGTCGTGACGTCACTTGTTCATGTCTCGAATCAGTACATCAAGGTAGTTTCCTTAAGTTTCTAAAATGTAGGTATCGCACTGATACCGTTAATTTGTAGGAAAGTTATGAATTTCATCTCGTGAAAATGCGTTCCCAGCTACTTATCTAGTTATGTTCCCAAAGCAGGAGTGTATTGAGCGTTCTTACAGATCGCTCTCAACCATGTGAATCAAAGAACATAACTCCACAAATAGGAGTCCATATTTCACTCAGGACTGAGATATATCACGGTTGATAAACTTAGTTTGATATTCGATCATTTCTCGTAAACGGTACTAATGAGAAATTTGATCAAACATCGTGGTCTTGTTTATACAATCAACATTGCATATGATACTTCCATTTCATGTCACCCACATGAATGATCAGGATTAGATCATTTGTCTATAAACAAAATGCAAAGCCATCAATAGTGGTACCAGGATAAGGTTCCCAAACGTTATCCATTTACTGCTTTTAAGTTACTCATCTCGACTTTAATCCTCTCGTATGACTCACATACTAAGTCATGATTTCATAGGAGTAATTAACTTAGGGTTTTACTATTTGAATGTTTGATATTAATATATTTCCATATATTTCTAATATCGTCAATTAAATCAGTCTAGATAATATATAGAACTTATGTTTATTTATTTAATTTATTCTAAATAAATTATATTTATTAAATAATTACAAATTCTAGGACACCATTCCTAACACTAAGAAGTTCCCGACTGGTATTTCGAAGGTGCACTTACTCGGGTTCAGCTTCATTTCATATTTGTTTAGTACCTTGAAAGCTTGCTCCACTTATCGCGGATGGTTCTCGACTCTCTCTAACTTCACTAGAATATCGTCAATGTACACCTCCATTGTTTTTCCCAGTTAGTCTTTGAACATTTTGTTCATGAGACGCTGGTAAGGTTATCCGACATTCTTTAATCCGAATGACATCACCTTATAACAGTAAGTATCAATGTTGGTTATGAATGATGTCTTCTCCTAGTTCTTCGGGTACGTCAATATCTGGTTGAACCTAGTGAAAGCATCCAGACTTAGTTGCTCTTGTAGTATTTTTGCTGTTTTAATTGAAGATTCCTTTATTTTTCCCTGATTTTTGTTCCTGAATTGAATGATGAAACAATAACCTGAGTTTCAAACTCTAGGAGGTGCCTTTGGTTTTGACTTCTGTGCTTCAGGATATTTCCTGTCTACAACAAATTGAGTTGCTGCCGAAGAGAGCCTTTTAGGAGGAGATAAAGATATTTTTTGTCTCAGCTAGCTGTAGTTGAGTTGACAAACTGATGTCGCGAACGTGTTTGCAATGGTGATTTGACATCCCGATAGGAGTCCTAGCTCATTCTTTTGGTGGGAAAAAGGGAAGAAAAGCTTATTATTTAAGTTTTTCCATGAAGAACAAGAAAGAGGGACCGAAGGAAGAAAATAAGAGAATGAGACACGGAAAGAACATGAAGTATAGATAGTTTAGTATATTGTTGATTTACTTTGTAATTTTAATTTCCTAAGTAGCTGTAGCTTAGATTTAATCCTATTATCCGATGAACTGCTTTCAATGTTTCTTTTAGTTTCATTGTCGCTTGAAGCCATGTTAGGCTAAACAATTCTTGTGGTGTTGTGCAAAAAAGGGAAAATGGATAGCAGGACTTCATGATTGGAAACTCAAGCATAAATAACATTTTGTAATGTTGAATTCTTCAAATGTTTATGCCTCTTTAAAGCTTTGTGAAAATAAAGTAGGAGGAGTCCAAACATGTATTGAGAAATTTATCACATGGTATTTTGAGAAGATTAGCTTGTTAATTTCAATTTCACATTTAGAAATAAATAGAAGCTTAAGTCAATGGATGAATGTATGATTTTTGGAAACAAAGGAATAGCATTTTCTTGTCTGAGGGTTTTAAAGATAAAACTTAAGATTAAGATGTTGCTGCTGGGGTTTCTACCCGAAATCTTATGTAATCCAATTAAACTATAAATAAATAAAGGAATTATTAATTAGTAATATTTACATTGCCATTTATTATTAGTTTAATAGATGTAATCCATCATAAGATCCAGAGTTACTTATGATAACTTAAAGTGAGCTTATGATGTGGGAAGATTCACTTAAGTGTAACTCAAATAGTCTGTTGTATATGAATAAAGGTTGAGTGCCTTATTTCTGGTAACACCACTAACACGCTCACTTATGAATTGGCACAAATGATCTCATCTGGATCGAATGTGAGTGAATGTGTTGCTACAACAGAGATTATAGTAAACTGAACTAAGATAAACTTACTGTCTTCTTGGAAAGTCGTTACAGAATGACACTTTGTTTATCAATCGGTTGATCATGTACAATTGATCTTAATCCTGGGTGCACCTGTTCGCAAGAGACAAACCTTTGATTTGCATAGGTGAGAGTGACTCAATATAGTTCGCTCAATATGCCTCCTACTTTGGGGATTTCATCTTGCTAATAGCTGGGAACGTAATTACACAAGAATGGAATTCACTCTTTTCCATATAGGAAAATAGATAAGTAGTTCCCTTATGGACTGATTTGATCTTGAACAGCGGGGCCCCATTTTCCTCTGATCAAGAAAAAGATAGAGACGCATAATAGAGATTATGTAAGGTTGTTCATTGGAGAATCAGTTGGGTTTAAGGAACAAGATGTATCATGGAGGTTAATACGGTGCAATTACCTAGCCATGGGTACGAACTCACTTGTGAAGGATCAAAGTGTAGTTAATGATATTAGCCAATGGACATAATTATGTCTATAGTACTAAGAGTGCAACTCTAGATATTTAGTGAAGTTAATAAATAAGAATTAATTGATTGTAGGAGCTCAATCAATGTAATTCTAGATCATTGGAGCTTAGTTCTATAGGTCCATTAAATCCTCCGAGCTAACGCATGTAATTGAGAACATAAATTAATGATGATTAATTTATTTAGAAAAATGATTTCAAGTATTTGATTTGAATTGTCAAATCAATTAAGGCAAATACAAATAGAGGAGTCTATTTGATTAATTAAATAAAATTAAATAAAGGAGTCTATTTGATTATTTAATTAATGGTGAAATTAAATAGAAAAGTCTATTTAATTATTTATTAAATAGAAGAGTCTGTTTAATTATAAAATAGAGAGATTAAATAGAATAGTCTATTTAATTAAATTAATTTTGCAGCTGTCCTGTAACGTCTCAGGTTTTCGGTAAGTTTTTGAATTAAAAAAATAAAAAAATAAAAAATATATTTTCTCTATTTAATCTCTTAAATGATTTAAGGATAAAGTGTTTAAATTTAATTCTTATTATTAAGAATTAATTTTTAAATAACTTTAGACTTAGATATTAGAGAGATTTTAAATTATTAGATAAATGATATTTTTTAAAAAAAAAAAAGGGTGGGGCATGAAAAGAAGAAGGAAAAAAGACAGTCATCATTCATCCTCCTTCATGTGAAAGACCTAGACAGAGGAAAAGGTAAGGCATTCTCCTTCTTCACCTTCTTCTCCATTCGTTTCGATTGAGAATGTGATCGATTTCGGGTTAATTGATTCAAGAATCTAGCGATCTATAGATGTGTTTTGCTTAGGGTTCTCTTTGGTGGAGTTGTGGAGAAATTTGAGAAGGGCCTTCTTTCAAGATTGAATTGAGGTAATGGTTCCTATCTTGAAACCTAATGTAGAATTGATAGATAACGAATGAATCAAAACCCCAAAAATTCTTCCTCCGTCCAACGCCGTCCTACGTCTGTCCTACGCTGACTTACGCCCGTCCTACGTCTGACCTAATCCGAATTTCCCCTGTCATAACCATCCTAACCCGAAGTCGAACCTATCGCCCTCCGTCCTAATGCTGCCCTAATTGTCCTACCATCGTCCTACCCTGTAATTCCTCCGTCCTACGTTCAGTTTAATGTTTATCTTAGCATAATGTTAGGTTTAATTTAATTTAGATTGTAACTTATTTTTCAGGTCGTAGTTGTGTTGTGAAAGGAATAAAGAATTTGGAAGAATTCTTACTTTGTACAAGGTGAGTAGGAGTTGTTAAGGCTTGAATTATACCATGTTTGTTTTCCTTTTTCTTTAACAATATAACCTCTTAAATTTGGCATTGACCTTGGATGTTTAAAAGTATAAATGAGGTTATTTGGGTTGAATTAATAATTTGGAAAATAAATGAGAAGCATGCTTAAAAGATTGAGATGTTTAAGACGAATTCTTGGGTATTTTTTTTTATAAATGCCGTTTTGCATGATAGTGCCCAATTAGGAGAATTTAGGTTTAGGTGGCTAGTAGAAACTGAGGCTGGAATTATTTTGTGCTTCGACATATTGTTTTTGGATATACAGGACTATATGGGAGTTAGAAATATAGTTGTTATGCCGCCGATTTGTCTTTAGAAACTTTAGATTTTAAGTTTTGATTAAGGGACGAAATGGCGTAGACCTAAGCTATTTTCGCCTCTAGATTGGTAACAATGTTGGAAGTGACTGAAAATGACCCAAAGTATTTAATTGGATATTTTTGGGCTGTTTTGAGTTGAGATTAAGGTTAAATTCTAAAAGTTGTAATTTAGGATATTTAACCTTTCAGTTGGGTTAGTTGAGGAAAGTGAGGTTGTTGGCTTGTTGGAGCGTCATGGTTGACGTTGTGTGAATCATATTACTTTAAAATACCTTGGGTAATATGGTTGTAGGTTCGCATTAGGCAAGGCCTTGTCTAATGAAGAATAGCTGTTAGGGGAGATTATTTAGTGTGCACAACTTAAATAACACCTAACGGGGCAGGTTCATTCCATCCGTACAATGGAAAAGAATATCCCTAAAGGATTTAAATTGTAGAAAAATTATGTTTAAATTCTTTATGGGCGTAGTCTCTCTTTGTTTGTGAATAAAGAGGAGATTAAAGGTATTAAACGGGAAATGATTCGATTAGTTTTAAATTGTAGAAAAATTATGTTTAAAACTAATTCGAATAGACATAACTTGAATAAAGAGAAGATTAAAGGTATCAAACGGGAAAGGATTCGATTAGTTTTAAATTGTAGAAAAATTATGTTTAAAATTAATTCGAATAGAGATAACATTTAAGTTTTGTGGTAAGCTTTATGACTTCTTTAGGAGTTAGTGACTTAATGGAAGTCGGTAAGGACGTTTATGGACTTAAAGTCTTAGAAAACCTCTCATTGGCATGATTCTTTCTTTAACAATTTTCTATTCACTGGGCGTAGCCTCATGATGCTACAACTTTTTTTTTTCAGGTAAAGGAAAGAAGAAACTCGGTGACTGATGTGGTTCGCGGTGGTGATTGGTTGAAATAGATTTGCATGCCGGCGAGATTGATTGTTCTTAATAATTTGGGGATTTGTCATGTTTTGATTATGTTGACCTAAGTTTAGTAGTTCGGTTTTTAATTCGAGTATATTGCTCATTAATACTTTGAGATTTGTTTTAGTTTAAATGGTTTTATGGTTTTGAATTAAAATGATCGATCAATAATGTTTTGATGTTTTGTTTAAACTGAGGAAAAACTCTGATTTGGTTAATAAATGCTTCCGCTTTTGTTCTTTTACATTTATATGTATATGGGATTTTTCGGGTTGTTAAGTTGGTATCAGAGCCCTTATGGTTCTGAAGACCGTAAATCTAAACCAACCGCCACCCCACGAGCTCATCGACACCAGGTTTCATTTTCTTTATTTTATGCCATTAATGAGAGTACTAAGTTACTTTAAGCTATTTAGATAAGATGTAACTTCATGTAATGTTTGTTATATCTTATGTGCTTTTGTATCGTTTTTAGTATGCCTTCAATTGTTATTCCTAGTTGGAGAGGCCGAGGCCAAGGCCAAGTTCGATGTAGGGGACGCAGTTGAGGCCGTAGAATTTAATATTGTTTATGAGAGCGATGCAAAGTCATCGAACTGGATCAAATCCTTTGACACTCCGATTGAGGAGAATAATGTAGAGTTTTTGAATTTTGAGGTATTGCCATATCTAGTAGCTACTCAAGTACCACTTGCTGCTCATGAGGTATATACTCCTCAAACTGAGTACGATGATATGTAGAGAGCACTTGGTAAAAACTAGAGGTTTTAAAATAGCCTATTTCTTAGAGAGTATAAGAAATACGTACCGGGTGAGTTTGAGGGAAAATCTGTGGATTCAAATTAGACTGAGAAGAGGATATCCCGAGTGTAGAGAGCGTTGGGATTTGTGAATTTCTTAGATCATTTGAAAGTGCATTGTAGTACTTAATCTTTTGTGGAAGATGTATTGTTGGTGGGAGTCTACTATTAGATCTTTGAATCTGACTGTGATAGTGACTTGGTAAAAGTTGAAGGAATTGTTTTACGAGAAGTTCTATTCAAATAGGACTTATAGTGGGAAGGACTGTGAGTTTCCGGCCCCTAGCTAGAATGATAGATCAACAATTGAGTTTGATTGAATCTCGAGATTTGTTGAGTATCAAGTGGCTACACCCGAGAAGTTGCAGAGATTATTGACGGCATTGGATAGGAGACATGTTTGACCAGTTTAGAGAAGCTGCAGTTTCCTTATAGATGAATCCACCATTTGAAAACAAGAGAAGGAGATATGCTAAAAAAAAAGTTTTAGGACTCGTTGTGCTCATTTCAAGTTTGTGGTGGTGTGAGTTGTAAAACGTACAAATAACATTTATGGATCTGATGCATACGGTTTTTCAGAAATACCTCGATATATTTGTGATAGTTTTCATAGATGATATCTTGGAATATTCAAAGAACAGGGAGGCGCATGTTGAGCATTTAAGAATAGTGTTGGCTACATTGAGGAATGAGAAACTTTACGCCAAATTCAGTAAATGTGAGTTTTGGCTTAGTAAGGTTGCATTTCTAGGACATGTAGTGTCAGATCAGGGTGTGACTGTAGATCCTTCGAAGATAGAAAGCCGTTAGTAGCTGGCCCCGACCTATTAATGTGTCAGAGATTCGTAGCTTCCTAGGTTTAGCTGGTTATTACCGTAGGTTTGTGCAAGACTTTGCTAGGATTGCCTCACCTTTAACTAAGCTAACTAGGAAGGGAGTAAAATATATCTGGGATGATGAATGTGAAAGGAGTTTTGATGAACTTAAGAAAAAATTGATTTTAGCTCCAGTTTTAGTAACTCCAAATGATTCAGGAGGTTTGACCATATACAGTGATGCTTCGAAGAAAGGGTTGGGTTGTGTGTTAATGTAACATGGTAAGGTAGTAGCTTATGCTTATAGGCAGCTAAAAGAGCATGAGAAGAAGTATCGTACTCACGATCTTGAGTTGGCCACAGATATTCATGCATTGAAGATTTGGAGACACTACTTGTATGGGAAGAAAATTCTTATTTTCACAGATAATAAGAGTCTCAAGTATTTCTTCACTCAGAAGGAATTAAATATGAGACAGCGTAGGTAGTTGGAGTTAGTCAAAGATTATAACTATGAGATTCAGTACCATCTTGGGAAGGCCAATGTAGTGACAGATGTTTTGAGTAGAAAGTCAGCTCATAATGCAACTTTGGTCACGAGACATCCTAGACTTTAGTGGGAGATGGATGGAGCTGATATTGAGTTACTTACTTTTGAAGTGTCTGTTAGTATGACAAAATTTGACGGTGACACCATTGCTGAGACAGAGGATTATTGAGGCACATAAATCAGATAATAGTCTTAAAGGATACATTGTGGATGTTGAGACAGGATTACCGGGACATTTTGCCTACGCTTCAGACGGTGCCTTGGTTTATAAAGGTTGTTTGTGTGTTCCAAATGATGAAACCTTGAGGAAGGAGGTGTTAGTGGAAGCTCATAACTCGATGTTCACTGTTCATCGTGGGAGCACCAAAATGTACAATGTCCTCAAAGTACATTATTAGTGGCCTGGAATGAATAAGGATGTAGCTGAGTATGTGAGTAAATGTTTGGTGTGTCAGCAGATGAAAGCCTTAAGGAAGAGTCCATATGGTTACTTGAAGCCTTTGAGTGTACTAGAACGGAAATGGGAGGAAATTGCGATGGATTTCATCTGTGGTCTGCCTAGGACACATAAAGGATATAATGTCATATAGGTAATTGTGGATAGGCTGACAAAATCTGCACACTTTCTGCCTGGAAAGTCAACTTATTCAGTAGAGGCTTGGGCAAAGTTGTATTTGAAAGAGATTGTGAGATTGCATGGAGTTCTAGTGAAGATTGTGTCTGATAAGGATACTAGGTTTGTATCCAAGTTTTGAGAAAGTTTGCACAGTGCTATGGGTACAAAGTTGTTGTTTAGTACAACTTTTCATCCTCAGACTGATGTGCAGACTGAGAGGGTGAACCAGATCTTGGAAGACACGCTTAGAGCATGTGTGTTAAATTTTGGAGGCAGTTGGGATGTGGTAGGTGAAAGAAAGTTGTTAGGGCCCAAGCTAGTACAGATGACCAATAAATCAGTTGAGTTGATCCGAGAGAGGATGAGGACTGCTTAGAGTAGACAGAAAAGCTATGCTGATGTGAGGAGGACCGATCTTGAGTTTGATGTTGGCGATCACGTGTTTCTGAAGATAGCTCCAATGAAGGGAGTTATGAGGTTTGGAAAGAAAGGGAAGTTGAGTTCGAGATTCATTGGGCCGTTTGAGATATTGGAGAGGATTGGGTCGTTGGCTTATAGATTAGCCTAGCCACCCGCTTTGTCTGGGGTTCACAATGTATTTCATGTTTCCATGCTCCGGAAATGCATTGCCGACCCATCACATGTGATCGATTATGAGCCGGTTCAGTTGAATGTCGACTTGACCTTTGAAGAGCAGCCAGTCGAGATTTGGCACGTGAGCAGAAGATTTCGAGGAACAAAACCATTAACTTGGTTAAGGTTCTTTGGAGGAATCAAACTCACGAAGAGGCCACTTGGGAGCGAGAAGACGAGATGCGCGAGACTTATCCCCACCTTTTTCAGGAGCAGTAGCACTTTTCGGGGACGAAAAGTTCTTTTTAGGTGGGTGGTTTTCGGTAAGTTTTTTAATTAAAAAAAAAAATAAATAAAAAATATATTTTCTCTATTTAATCTCTTAAATGATTTAAGGATAAAGTGTTTAAATTTAATTCTTATTATTAAGAATTAATTTTTAAATAACTTTAGACTTAGATATTAGAGAGATTTTAAATTATTAGATAAATGATATATTTTAAAAAAAAAAAAAAGGGTGGGGCATGAAAAGAAGAAGGAAAAAAAAAAAGACAGTCATCATTCATCCTGCTTCACGTGAAAGACCTAGACAGAGGAAAAGGTAAGACATTCTCCTTCTTCACCTTCTTCTCCATTCGTTTCGATTGAGAAATTGATCGATTTCGGGTTAATTGATTCAAGAATTTCGCGATCTATAGGTGTGTTTTGCTTAGGGTTCTCTTTGGTGGAGTTGTGGAGAAATTTGAGAAGGGTCTTCTTTCAAGATTGAATTAAGGTAATGGTTCCTATTTTGAAACCTAATGTAGAATTGATAGATAACAAATGAATCAGAACCCCAAAAATTCTTCCTCCGTCCAACGCCGTCCTACGTCATCCTATGTCCGTCCTACGCTGACCTACGCCCGTCCTACGTCTGACCTAATCCGAATTTCCCCTATCATAACCATCCTAACCCAAAGTCGAACCTGTCGCCCTCCGTCCTAATACTGCCCTAATTGTCCTACCATCGTCCTACCCTGAAATCCCTCCATCCTATGTTCAGTTTAATGTTTATCTTAGCATAATGTTAGGTTTAATTTAATTTAGATTGTAACTTATTTTTCAGGTCGTAGTTGTGTTGTGAAAGGAATAAAGAATTTGGAAGAATTCTTACTTTGTACAAGGTGAGTAGGAGTTGTTAAGGCTTGAATTATACCATGTTTGTTTTCCTTTTTCTTTAACAGTATAACCTCTTAAATTTGGCATTGACCTTGGATGTTTAAAAGTATAAATGAGGTTATTTGGGTTGAATTAATAACTTGGAAAATAAATGAGAAGCATGCTTAAAAGATTGAGATGTTTAAGACGAATTCTTGGGTATTTTTTTTTATAAATGCCGTTTTGCATGATAGTGCCCAATTAGGAGAATTTAGGTTTAGGTGGCTAGTAAAAACTGATGCTGGAATTATTTTGTGCTTCGACATATTGTTTTTGGATATACAGGACTATTTGGGAGTTAGAAATATAGTCGTTATGCCGCCGATTTGTCTTTAGAAACTTTAGATTTTAAGTTTTGATTAAGGGACAAAATGGCGTAGACCTAGGCTATTTTCGCCTCTAGATTGGTAACAATGTTGGAAGTGACTGAAAATGACCCAAAGTATTTAGTTGGATATTTTTGGGCTGTTTTGAGTTGAGATTAAGGTTAAATTCTAAAAGTTGTAATTTAGGGAATTTTAACCTTTCAGTTGGGTTAGTTGAGGAAAGTGAGGTTGTTGGCTTGTTGGAGCGTCATGGTTGACGTTGTGTGAATCATATTACTTTAAAATACCTTGGGTAATATGGTTGTAGGTTCGCATTAGGCAATGCCTTGTCTAATGAAGAATAGCTGTTAGGGGAGATTATTTAGTGTGCACAACTTAAATAACACCTAACGGGGCAGGTTTATTCCATCCGTACAATGGAAAAGAATATCCCTAAAGGATTTAAATTGTAGAAAAATTATGTTTAAATTCCTTATGGGCGTAGTCTCTCTTTGTTTGTGAATAAAGAGGAGATTAAAGGTATTAAACGGGAAATGATTCGATTAGTTTTAAATTGTAGAAGAATTATGTTTAAAACTAATTCGAATAGAGATAACTTGAATAAAGAGAAGATTAAAGGTATCAAACGGGAAAGGATTCGATTAGTTTTAAATTGTAGAAAAATTATGTTTAAAACTAATTCGAATAGAGATAACATTTAAGTTTTGTGGTAAGCTTTATGACTTCTTTGGGAGTGAGTAACTTAATGGAAGTCGGTAAGGACGTTTATGGACTTAAAGTCTTAGGAAACCTCTCATTGGCATGATTCTTTCTTTAACAATTTTCTATTCACTGGGCGTAGCCTCATGATGCTACAACTTTTTTTTTTTAGTTAAAGGAAAGAAGAAACTCGGTGACTGATGTGGTTCGCGGTGGTGATTGGTTGGCATAGATTTTCATGCCGGCGAGATTGATTGTTCTTAATAATTTGGGGATTTGTCATGTTTTGATTATGTTGAACTAAGTTTAGTAGTTTGGTTTTTAATTCGAGTATATTGCTCATTAATACTTTGAGATTTGTTTTAGTTTAAATGGTTTTATGGTTTTGAATTAAAATGATCGATCAATAATGTTTTGATGTTTTGTTTAAACTGAGGAAAAACTCTGATTTGGTTAATAAATGCTTCCGCTTTTGTTCTTTTACATTTATATGTATTTGGGATTTTTCGGGTTGTTACATGTCCAAATTTAATGGGGATTTAAAAAGAGGAGTCTATTTAAATATTTAATTTGAGTAAGTCAAATTAAAAGAGGAAATAAATAAAAGGAGTTTTATTTGTTTATTTAATGGAATTGTTCTATTAAATAAAAAGGAAAAATAAAATGCCCAATATTGTCATGGAGATGACAAGGTAGCCGTGTGACCCATGGGTAAGGTCACACGCCCTAATGGTTAATTGTTAACCAATTATTTGCATTTTATTTTATTTAAAATATATATGGAATATCTTAATTTAAATTAATATGATTAATTAAATGAGTAAGATATGGAATAATTATTTTAAATTAATAAAGATTAATTTAAATAAAGATATGAGATTATCTTATTATGGAATAAGATATTATATCTTAATTATTCAAAATATATTTTATAATACATTTATTAATTATTTGATAATTAAAAAGATATTGAAAGATTTTCTAAGGCCTTAGTTTTCCTATAAATAGGAACCTTGAGGTGACCCCAAAACATAAAACTAAGAGAGAAAAAGAAAAGGTTTAGGAAAATTCCTCTCCTCCCTCTCTCTTTATCTCGTCGCCGCCCATAGGATAAGGGCAGAAAAAATTTTCTTCACTCTTCCTTTTTCCAAAGAGGATAGTGCCCGCGCACCGATTATCTTTTTTGCTTAGTGAGGAAAAACTTTTAGGTGGTCCCAGGATCGTAACCAAGAAGAACGAGGAAGAGCCAGACACTTCTCGACAAGGGTTAGTATTCTTTTATGCAATTAGTTTTTGATAATATTATACTGCAAGGAAAGATCCTTGGGAATTCCGCATGGGAACTCTTTTTAAGAGGCCTCAATCCCAACAGTTGCACCAGGAAATGTTTGAGAAAATATAACCCCTCTTTTGCCCCAAGCATATTATTTGTCTCATAAAGGTGATGTTTTGCTTGTAGTTTTCAACAGCAAGAACACCACTTGAGTTAGCAACCTTATCTCAGACCCTAGAACAACACCGCAACAAATCTCCTTTGATCTACACCTAGTGTTGGATCCTTTTTATTTCTTGCACCACATCACTTTTTTCAGAACAAATCACAATTATTTAACAAACAAAAGTGACTGAAAGCCTAACTATCTTCGTGGGACACGACACTCACTTACCACTTTATTACTTGTTGACCATGTGCACTTGCATGCCATCCACCACCTAATTTAATCACCACCATTTCCAACCAACAAAGCTCAACAGTTTATAACCTACGGTCATATCAATGAGTTGGTCTATTTTGGACAATAGGAATGAGTATTTTTTAGTGGCCTTATTAAGGGTTGTGAAGTCTATACATGCTCTCCATTTCCCATTCTTTTTCTTTACCACAACTACATTCGCGAGCCATTCTGGATACTTCACCTCTCGGATGAAACTTGCCTCCAGTAACTTTTCACTTCTTCATTAATGATCTTGTTTCACTCAAGGTAAACTTTCGTCTTTTTGGCATCACAAGAGGCTGATTTGGATCGACTTCGAGGTTGTGGGTCATAACTTCGGGACTGATCTCTAACATGTAGGTATGGTCCCACACAAAGGTTTTTCAGTTCACAACTTTCATCCTCAAGAAACACCATGATTTCAATTTGTGGTATATGTAGTATAAAACATAAATGAATTTATGAAAACTAGATAAGTAAACTATGCTAGAATTTAGATCATCAATCACATGGATAACTCCCAAAACACATAACTCTCAAGTCATAACTCAATAGTCATCTTGTTCACTTTACATCTCATAGTTCAATACACATCTCTTTCATTTTATCAATCTCATTATAACTTACCCAAACAAGGTCCACACAAAATATCTACATATCTTGCTCATCCAGGATTTACATAAAATCTCACCACTTACTAACACATGGTTACAAAGTTAGTGTATTAAAATAGGTAAGTTAACTCCTCTATAATGACATCAACGAGGCATTTTAGGTACTATATACTATCAACAGTAAAACTCATCACACATGATGCTCATGAATGTTTAACAGTGAATTATAAAGCTACTATCATGCCTCATATACTTGTATGCTGTGCTTATATGTTCTAACCTAGCGTGTTGAACCATCCTCATATACTAACAGCCTGGTGCACAAACTATCTAATTTTATTAGAACAACACACAACATATTAATGACACTATAAGTTACTTTAGGTAATATTCATCCCCAATATCATCACATCAATATCTCAAAATAGCAATATATATGTATAGTAATAATAATAGAGTTAGTCTACCTAACATAATTGAAACACAATAAAACCTTCTAAATAAAACAAAAAACATCTCTTAAGTAAAAGTAAACAGTTTGTCTTTCAATTCCAATAAACTTATCATAAAGATCACTCAACATGTAACTGATAGTTCAAACTTTATAAAAAAATCCAACTCTCAATAGAACACAATAAAAAAAACACAAACTTCTTCCAAAATCGAAGGATTAACAATCATGTAACAATTAAGCTACGCAAACAACAAACAAAATCTAAATTCAAGTATCAACCTACTTACCTTGAATTAGTTGGTGAAAAGACCATTTTTATTAGTAAATAAAATTTCAATTTGTCACTTGACATCTAAATAATGGCCAAAAATCTCAAATTAATTCCATCATAAAGCCCAAAGTCCATAAATGAGGATCTAAACCGGACTAAGAGCGCAAACCAAGAAATGGGCTTGGATAATTAGATCTTTGGGAACATTATAGAAGCAAACTAGACGTTGAATAGACAAGGAGATGAAGAACTCGACTAGGAAAAGTAGCTGGACCCAACGCGCATTGACTAAAACCAATGGTGGCCTTTCCTTCGCTAAAGAGGAAATAAAGGTGTTCAAATTCTCCCCTGGATGAAGTGAAGACCCGCTTCAATGGGTTAGAAGAATCCTCGCTTTGAGCGGGGATGACGATGGGGACGAAAAAACATTTTTTTCTCGTTTCAATTTACTATTATTAATCTTTTAATTCATAAAATATTAATTATTTATGATAATACAAGTTTTAAAATAAAAATAATATAAAAAATATCTTCTAATACTAAATTATAATATATTTAAAGATATTTATAAATTTAAGTAATATTACTTCATGGAGAATCCCCATCCTTGTACCCAACTTTTTAAAACAAAGATTTTAACAAGGATGAGGAATGGTTTAGGAGTCGGGTTTCGGTCAGAGAATGCATTCCCCGTCTCCACCGCGTCTCGTGAACACTTCTAAAAACAGATACGAACATGGATGGGTCTTGCGCATTAGGGCTTCACCCTTTTTTTTCTTCTTCTTTAGACGAGAAAAAAATGAGTTTTAGAAAGTGTGAGAGACTTTAGAGAGATCTGGGTGTTTAGATTGCTAGAAAAGTAAAGGGTTAGGATCCAGTTTTATCTATAATTTTATTTTATAGTCTTAAAAAAATACCATTTTTAAAATATTTTTTATTTTTGAAATTACTCATAAAAAGGAAAAAAAATACAAATAACATCCCTATGATGTTCGTCAAATACAAACACACCCCCTATAGTTAAAGAATGAAAAATTGTACGCATATTATAAAATTATACAATATGACCTCTCCTACTAACGTTGTAAACTTTCTTCCGATCATAAATTTTTTGTTTGAACTCTTATTTTGATTATTCAAGATCTTATGGAATTCTCAAACTCTACATCATGGTCATTTCAAAATTTCGAAATAAGTAGTAAATAAAAAAGTTATTATCATAAAAATATTAGGTATGATTGAAATCATAAACCCTTTTATCTTCTGATGATTTCGAAGTTTTGAAGTAACCATACATAGAGCTTGAAACGAGAATTCCAAAACATCTTGAATAATCAAAATCAGAAATTCAAACGAATAATTTATGACTATAAGAAAATTAAAAGTTAATGATGTTAGCAGGAGGGATCATATTGCAAAATTTTAAAACTATAAAGTTATAAATTTTCATTTTTCAACTACATGAGACGTATTTACATTTGATCAAAACCACCGGTATTATTTATATTTTACCCCTAAAAAAATATCATCTTTGAAATTTCTTAAAAAATATTATAATGTATAAGAATGGAGGACATATTGTATATGTATTCCACTTAGGCCTCGCCTAGCAAAGCCACTTGGCCCACTTCCTTCTTATCATTATTTTTTTTTGGGATACACGTTCGCTAATAAAATACATATATTCTCTCCTCTCTCTCCCATTGCAGCAGGCTTGGCCTATATATATAAAATCTCTCTGTTTCTAACTAATTTCTCTCTGTTCTTTCTCTACCGCCTTTCTCTCTCTGCAACCATTTTCTGCAATGGAGATTGTTCATAATTATCCCTCATCAACGAACCTCTAAAGGCGGTGAATTTAAGTTTCTTCGATTATTTTCATGGCCGTCGAATATCAATGCTGTGGAACCAATTTCTTCATCCGTATTCTCATCATCGCGTTTTTGGTTCTTTTTGCTGGTTTAATGTCTGGTCTTACTTTAGGCCTTATGTCTATGAGTCTTGTTGATCTCGAAGTTCTTGCCAAGTCTGGAACCCCTAAAGATCGAAAACACGCTGGTAAAGTTTTGTTTTTGTTAGTGATTTTTTCTGTTTGGCGACTGGGAAAATGTGTGAGTGAGAAAATTTATTGTGTGGGACCCTTTTCTCATGCGTTGTTCAGATTTACTGATTGTTTTCTTGTTTTCCTATTTTATATATTATATGGTTTGGTGTATTTTTTTTATATATATATATTTTTTAATTTTCTGAATTTTTGTTGACCTATGTTTTTCAATAATCAATTGTTTTCATGGTGTTTTATGTTGAGACTTGAGGTTTTCCTATGTTGTTTTTTGTTTGTTTGTTTTGAAAGAGTTTCTAGTTTCTAGAAATTGCTATGGCTTTTATTTAATGTAGTAAAGAAATGGTGTCACCTGCCCTTTTCTATTAGAAAACGATTTTCAAATCGGGTGATAAAGACGAGAGTTGTCATTAGGTTTGTATGAATCTGGACAAATTTACATTATTCTATTGTTGTAATTCTTCATTTTTATCTCCCCCAAGTTGTGTGGGTCAAAGAAAGGTCTAGTTTAATGTCTTAGCAGTGTATTTTCGGGTTAATGGTTCTCTTAAGCGTGTAGAATCCAATCGACTGAGTAATGGTTTCAAACTGTGGCTGGAAATTTATTTACTGTTTTGAAAAGCTGATGACTTTTGGGAAATTCTTGACTTCAGGTTGCAAGGGACTTTCTTCTTGATTTCAGAAGTCTTTCTATTGTTTTATATGGCAAAAGTTGTCAGCCTGTCGATTTAATAGCTATAAAAAAATTATTTGTCCAGTTCACTGCAGCATTGTATTATCTTAGAAAAGAATAAAAGATGCATTGTGGTTAGAGGTGCTTCACCTCCTCTATCATCGATCGATCGACAACCCGACTAGGAACCCATGTGTCATGACATACCAAAGGTTCTCATGAATTTGTATCACATTTGAGCTGTAAAAGAACAAGACAGGAGATTGTGATCACATGCTAAGTAGCTTGTTTGCAAAGGTAGACCATTGCAGCCAAAGAGAAAATGGAAAATATTGCTTGAGAAAGTCATAGGTGTTAATCCTACCAAGGGCAACAAACACGCAAAGAACTTGACTTTCTTCAAGATATTGATCTACCATAGTTTAGAATAGAAGGGGGAGGTTGCCTCACCAGGGGAGGAAAGGAGATTGTTGAAATAGGATTAACAGGCAACAAACCCTGAAGTCTCAAAGGACCATACACGCTTATCCTGAAACTCTGAAAAAGTTGAAAATCTATCCAGAGTGGAAAAGAGGGAATATACGTCTATAATTTTCTATGAAAAAGATTTCTGCAGAAGATGAAGTTAATGGAATCACCTTTCCTACCCACCATCAAAATAATTGGGGAATTTTTCAGCATTAGATAGAGAGAACATATTGGGAAAACGCCTATGAAGGGAGATGTTGCCAGTCCAAATGTCCTCTCAAAATTTAATACGAGACCTATCCCCAATAGACCATTTGTCACAATTGAGGAAAGCTGTCATACATGATGAGGTAGCTCTGAAAGGTTTCTACCTGAACCATACATAACCAAAATTAACATTCCATTCTGGAGATTGTATTTACTCACTAGGATTCGATGCCACAGATTTTGTGGTTCATGGTTCAGATGGAAATGCCACAACTATTTCTATGGTAGGGCTAAATTCTTGCACTATAGGTTTTCAATGTTCAAGAGGTAAATTCCACAACCCACCCTTATTTTTTAAGTTGTCACAAATTTTCATAGGAGGTGAGAACCTCCCCTGTCATCCACGCCCTCCGATAGGAAATTGCTCATGACTCGCTCTAATCCTATTTCTAATGGTCCCTAGGATTTTAAAGAAGGATAGATAATATGAAGAGTTATTGCTTAAAATCAAAGTTAGCCTCCCTCCTATAGAAAAATAACATTTTTTCCATGAGGCCAACAACTTCAAAATCTTATCAACCACCAGGTCCAGAAAGATATTTGGTGATTACCTAAAGGCAACCCTAAATAAGTAGAAAGTTTTTTTGGTGATTTCGCGCCCTACCTTACTAGCCCTTGGTTCAAGCTTAATCTGATTGTTGTTGATGCCTGTTAGTGAATTAGTTAATAATAATTAATATTCATTTCAATTTCTCTATTAATTAATCATTATTAAGTAATACTTTTAATGATTACCCTTTTCTTATTATTAACTATTGGCCCGCATACTTGTAATTAGGTGGCGGACCGGATATTGTACCGGGTTTATGCCTGTGGTGGGTTTTCTTTTCTTTTGTGGGGCTTTATTTGTGCCTCTTAATTGTGTTTTCTTTGTATCTTTCATTTTTTCAATGGAATGGGCTTGTTAGCCATTATTTTTTTTTAAAGTAATACTTTTAAAGTTTCAATGTGGTTTTTTAAAAAAATTTCATGTATACGGTTTTTAGATTTTTACATTGTAATGTCCTTTACATATTTATAAGGGTGAGATTATTATGGCACCAATTATTTATGTTTAAGGGTAAATGGAGGCCAGGGTTTGTGGTGGGATATACCGTTACTTGCCTGTGAGGATTTTTTTGTATTTTTTTGGTATTATATCATTGTAATGGGCTTATGAGCCATCCTTAAAAAAAAAAAAATTCATCAAATTAACAGTTGTTGGACTAAATTGGATTACCTTCATTGTTAGAGCTGAATTTTACAATTTCCCCCGCATTTTTCTTTCTGTTACTCTTGATAACCCACTTATTATAATGTTTTTCCTCTACATACTCAATATGAGTGTGTTGAGATCATTAAAACATTTCTGATTATATATTGTGCTTGTAACAGCAAAGATATTGCCAGTTGTCAAAAACCAGCATTTATTGCTTTGCACCCTACTAATATGCAATGCTGCAGCCATGGAGGTACATTTTAGTGAAATGTAACATATAACTGAGGAGGATTTTGGCTACATATATTATATATTCAATATCAGAAATTTCTTAAATATTTGAATCGCTGTATATGCAGGCACTTCCCATTTTTCTCGACAGTCTGGTTACAGCTTGGGGTGCTATTCTAATCTCAGTGACATTGATTCTTCTGTTTGGTGAGGTAAGGGGATTATATAAGATATTATGTTATTTACATGAGATCTCAGTTAGCGATATTTCTTCATATTTTGTTTAAATAAATCTTTGCAAGCAACACTCTAGGATTGACTTGCATATTGAGGGTCTGTGACTGTTGTTGATACTTCCTATAGACAGTTGATCAGAGTTGTCTGCTTTGCTCAATTACTATTTTGGCTGTTGATTGATACCTCAGTTTGTGTTTTCAGATGAAACCAAATTTTATGGATACGTTTTCATTTCCTGTGTGTGCAGATTATACCACAATCAGTTTGTTCCCGGTATGGTTTGGCAATTGGATCAACAGTGGCTCCTTTTGTCCGTGTTCTTGTCTGGATTTGCTTTCCTGTTGCATATCCAATCAGCAAGGTAATAGTTGTTGAGAACTTGGATGGTAAATTCTTCCCACATTATTGTTCAAAATGGTTACTCATTTAATTATGCTAAACCTGGTTTCCAGCTATTGGACTTTTTACTGGGGCATGGACGCGTGGCTCTTTTTCGTAGAGCCGAGCTCAAAACTCTTGTCAATTTTCATGGTAATGAGGTATGTATGGTCTGATACTAATTCAACGTGGTTTACCCCATGCTTGTTAGATATTACCATATGCATTCTGTTGGTTGTCTTCTTTCTGAACTTCTTTGCTTCTATTATTCTATTGTATGTTTAATGCCCGTGATTGACTTGTAATAGGCTGGAAAGGGTGGTGAACTGACACATGATGAAACGACTATTATTGCTGGAGCACTTGAACTGACTGAGAAGACAGCTAGTGATGCCATGACTCCTATATCTGAAACTTTTGCAATTGACATTAATGCAAAGCTTGATAGGTCATATGTTATGTGGAGACAATGAGAATAATTAAGTCATCTTCTTCTTATTGGGGCTTCCTATTTATAGCTTGCTAAAGTGCTTGTGTTTGTGCAGGAATCTGATGAATCTGATTCTGGAGAAAGGGCATAGTAGGGTGCCAGTTTATTATGAAGAACCAACAAACATCATTGGTCTTGTCCTGGTAAAGTTGTTAATCTGCCTCGAACACCCATCGTTCCGATTTAACTCGTATGATCGTGAACCGTACGATTATGACAACCTTGCCCACTGTACAAATGATTTTGAGATTTCCGTCAAATTTTTCTTGATCCCTCCTCTGGAGCAATCTTTTTATTTTTATTTTTGAGAAATATTTTAATTTAAATTATTAGTCTCACTCTTTGTTATTTATATGGAAAATTGAGCACTTGGAATTGTTACAGCAAACTAGCTGGTCATTTTTCCCTTGTAATGAAGTGTGATGCTATACTCTGTCTTAAGAAGTCTTAAATCTCAAATGTGTTGGTAGATGAGAAAAATCTAATTGTCCAGTTATGAGCTCAGCCTTACCCCCTAAGTGATAGTACCCCATATAGGGATCGACAGTTAAAACAGCACAACAATATTCATTATTAATGTAGGCAGCTGTTAATAGTGGGTCAAAATTACGTTTCCTCTTTTCTTTTCTTTTGATCAATATAATTTAATTTCCTGTTTAGAATGAAAGTTTAAGCTTGGTTTGACAACAATAGCCATATGAATCTTATTTGGATTATATCTCATTGCAAAAGCTTAGGCTTCACTTGTACATTTTTGGATTAATGCAACCCACCCTGGGAAATTCTATTCTCGTCATTCAGCCATTATCTGTATTCTCTAACTGCTTTATTTCACATCATGCAATTATTTGTAAAAGATACTTTCTCCTCTTCTTTGAATACCTCTGGTTTTATGTGACAGGTAAAAAATTTGCTTACAATCCACCCAGATGATGAACATCCTGTCAAGAGTGTTACCATCCGAAGAATCCCTAGGTATGTGTTGATTGCAGAAAGAGTGTACTTGTTTTAGCTTTTACTGTTATAAATTCTAGTGTCACTCTGATGTTGGATAAATTTGTTACAGGGTTCCAGAAACTTTGCCGTTATATGACATTCTGAACGAGTTCCAGAAAGGTCATAGCCATATGGCTATTGTTGTCAAACAAAGTAACAAAATGAATGGGAATCATGCTAACAAACACGGCGATGGTATCTCCTCTTCGTGTTAAACAAATCAGTCTGTTTGCACTTTAAGATTCTGGTTTTGATTTGTAGTATATTAATTAAAATACTCTCAAACTAGATCCAGTGAGAGATGTGAGAGTTGATGTCGATGGAGAAAAGCCCCCACAAGAAAAACTTTTGAAGAGCAAGAGACCAATTCAGAAATGGAAAAGCTTCCCCACCACTGCAAGTAATTCATATCGGAGTGGTTCTAGAAGCAAGAAGTGGTCAAAAGAAATGTACTCTGATATCCTGCAGATAGATGGAAATCCTCTTCCTAAGCTACAAGAGGAAGAAGAAGCTGTTGGGGTTATAACAATGGAAGACGTCATTGAAGAGCTTCTGCAGGTAATTTTTGTTCATTTCGCACTTAACATAATCGATTATTCATTTTTCACATGGATGGATTTTATCTTGACATTTATTTTTCGCACAATGTAGGAGGAGATCTTTGATGAGACTGACCATCATTTTGAGGACTCATGACAGTGGTTAGTCAAAGAATGAGACCTTATATACATAGATAACCACGAAAATATTTGTTAAATTTGTTGATGTTCTTAGTAGATTTTGGAATATGTAAAAACGCCGAAGGTTTTGAGGGTTAAGAAGTATGTAGTTATTAAGTAATAGAACCAGATAATTGAGTAATATAAGATGTTACTTATGAAAGCCAATATTATGCTAGGAGGAAGGGAACAATTTCAAATTGGTATTTAAATATGTTTGTTCTTTTTCCTTTTTTGTATAAAGGTTCCCTGCAGCTAGTAGTGCAAAAAAGGAAATGAGGATATATCTTTTTTCCTTCTCTTTTTTTATGGGAGATAATGCATGGGAAAAAAAAGGTGGGAATGACCTTTTTAAGGTCCAAAATCATTACAAACTTTTTGGAAAAAAAAGAAAGAAAGTGATTTAGCCCATAATACGTGTATCATGTGTCAATGATGAGCGTGTGCTGTTTAAGGATTTGGAGTCATCTGATTTGATCTAAACAGTTTCATTAAGTGGGTTGATTAAAGGTCATTAACTTTCTTAATTATTTTGTTTTGATCCATTAAGTTGATAGGTTGATTCCTGCAGGATTTCGGTTGAAGATATTGGTGGCAAAAATGGGTAGTTTTCATGATTTACAAAATAGTAAAAAATATATTAAATTTACTTATTTATTTATGTAATTAATTTTGACAAAAGGGATTGGTGGTTTCAAATTCAGGAAATGTGTTTTTTATTAAACAGGATTTCATGTGATCACTTTGTTCGGATTTTTTGATTATGTTTACTTAAAAAAAAAAGAATCGGAATCGGAATGAAAATAATTATCATTGTTTACTAGAATTTGGAATAGAAATAAAGTATTAATTGATGTGGGGTTGATGAGGGGAAAAAATTGGTGGGACCCATAAAATTAAGAGAAATTCTTCGGTGGACCGGGATTATTGAGGATGTTTACCCAATAGCTGACATTTGTCATTTTCTACAAGTTAAATTGGTAAACGGAGGGATTTCTATATGTGAGAACGTCCTTTTTTTAGTCCCACTTAACTAAAATCTGAATCAAACTAAATTTACTAAAAAAAGAAACAAATGATTTTAAATCTATTGAAAATTGGAAATGATTATCCACTCATTCAAAACTTTTGATAATGAGGGTATTTAAAAATGACATTTTAAGAATTGATGTTTTCAAAAATAACAAAAAAAATTTAAAAAAAAAATTCCCTTTAAAAAATGATATTTCTCATATTGAGGTTGATAGAAAAATCTCTAAAATGCCATTTTAAAAGTATTTCAAAACATGTTATTTTAAAATTAAAAAAAAATTGTATCTATTGAAATTTATCTAAAATGATTGTGACATACCATACAATCTAAGACAATGTAGGAGGTAACAACGAGTTTACCACAATTGACAGTTAGACCAACTAATACACTAGATTCTTAATGGTCAGACACTAAATTGGTAGATTTCAATAAAAATGGTGAGACGAGTATTCAGTATCGTCATTCAAAGTCTTGTATTTTAAGAAGTGAATGTCACATAGACATTGATATAGGCCATTTTGAGCATAGTTTAAGTGGTTAGATATTTGCTCACTTCTTATGAGATCGAAGCTTAAATCTCTCCCCCAATTTATTATAATATCTCGTGCACATTGGGATAAAGTGGATGAAAGAACATTATTCAGGCTAGAGTTTGGTTCAGATGACGAGTGAGGATACGAAAAGATCGGATACATAATGAAAACTGCTCAAAACTGATAAAAGAGTTGTGTAAATATTAAATGCCAAAATTTAGATTTCTCAATTGGCGATAATGTATTATTGATATGCACTTCGGGAACAAAGGCAAGCTAAGCCTAAGATTTATTGGTCCTTACTTATGATGAGGTACAAGAGTGAATAAAATCAAGTGGATCTCAACGTGCGATTCTTAAGAGTTGATCGTGTTTTTCCTTAGAGTAAGCAGATTTTTTTTATCCTTTCTACCTGGTTCGGATTTTAGCATATCCTCTTACCTGAGGATTCTAAATTAGTTTTAAGACATTCTTTAAGACTTAATTTTTACTAATCTCAAGGTAAGCAAATCCTAATTATGTGTTGGATTTTGTATAATTTTTGGTTAATTTGTTTGTTGTGACTAGCCACAACTACATGTCAAATGATATATGATTTTGAAACTTGGATGACCTGTTTGGAATAATTTTTAGGAGAGTTCAAAAGTATTTTTAGGTAAAAAAAATCCATTTTTTTAGCTTGAAAACATTTTTAGACCTTAAAAGTTATTCCAAACGGCCACTCTACTTATTTTTACGATGATTATGATCATCATGTAGACTAGTAGACAAGGAGTTCTAATTTACTAGAACTTTTAAAAAGAAAAAAAAGAAAGTTAAAAGGCTTCAGATATTACCCACAACAGAACAAGCTATAAACAAAAAACAAATCCTAGATATCATTGAAATTTAGCATTAATTGATTTTTTCTTATATAAATATTATATCAAATTGAGAGAAGGAGACTAGAACCTTCAATCGCAAGGTAACGAAGCAGATATCTAACCAGTTGAGTTAAAGCTTTAACTTATTTCTCAACAAATAACTAACTATATTCAGTGGGAATAACAAATCCTCTAAAGAACACAGAATACAAGTTTGAAAGAAAAATTGTTCCAATTCAGGAAAAAAGAAAAAGGATTATACAATAACTTAATGTAAGAAGAAATGAATTATATAGTAAAGTAATAGATACATTTTACAGTATACAATTCTTTTTCCTATCAGTGGAATTTGAGATTTTAAATGTTACTTTTTCAGTTAACAGGAGGAGCTCTGTAATATGCAGGAACAGTTGCAGGAAAGAACATTTGTCTAACTCCTTCAGCCTTGATTATTGGAAAAATGATTGCTGCTGCCCCCTGAAAGATGAAATTTGAGATGAAATCGATTTAGAAAATGCTATTAACTGTAAAGATGGATGCGGATTTAAGCAGAATTTGTAATTGTCTAAGTGACTAGAAACGCATACCGTAATCAACCGAAATCCAATCCAAATGCGCATAGGTGAAGGGAATGGGATTAACAAGCGACCGACACCGTATATGGCTACACCGAAGAAGTGACAAAACAAGCTTAGCGGTCGAGGGTTAAGACCAGAGAGTAGAGCCACTGGTCCAGATGAAAACACACCTCCAAGACTCAAATAGTCGAAACAAGCTTCACGCATCTCCTTCCGGGCTGGATCAGGTGATGCACAAAACACTTTGTATAAGGCGCCGGCCAATGTGTTTATTGTAGATGCCACTGGCTGCAAAGAAAGGATAACAGTCACCATGAGTGTAAGATAGATTTAGTATTATGCCGAAACTAAACTACTATATATCAGCATAGCTATATGTTTTCTACAGCAAAAACGATTGGAATTTTGGATGTCCTTTGCAGTATAAAGTGCCAGACTGTTCAAATGTGTGCCTGCAATACCTTGCGTAACGTGTAGAAAGATTCGAGATAAGTGCACAAGGTAGCAGCATCATTCAAATTTGCAAGCGGCCTAAGAAGATCTCGTAATACAACAATGTCGGCCAGAGCCACCGTCATTCCTCCGCCCGTCAAAGGATGTCGCATATTGAACGCATCTCCCAAAAGGAGTGCTCCCGGCGTGGGATGAGGTGCAGCTGGCATGCTTCTGTTAGTTGAGCTTTTAATGCTTCCCTTTTCAATTGCAGCAATGAAGGAAGTCTGGAGCTCAGGGGGTACCTGAGGAGCCACGACTGTTTTCAAGTAGTGAGCCATTTCACCGTTAGCTACGGAAGGCACTTTCTGTCCCGGGACATCAACCAAGCAGCGTATCTCTGTGCTGCTAATCGGGTAAAACAAAATAGGCGATGGATCTGCTAGCACAACATGACCATGATTTTCAAATGGAAGCTTGCAGTTCTCCAGGATCAAACCAACAAAGCATGAGGGAACATCAATCTATACAAAGAATGAACACTATCAAAGGCCGAGATTCGAGCATTCGAAAAGTATGACTATATCTTATTATAGTAGATCATAAATTGACATATTGATCTACATTCAACAACCCAAGATCCCAAAATCAATACCTGAGGCTTGCAGAGGTTTCGGCGCAAATTCGAAAAGCCGCCATCACAAACAATAGTGAGCGGAGCATATGCCGTTACCTCTAGGCCATCCTTATTTTTGTATAACACACCTTTAACAGTCCCATCTTCTTCAAGTAGTGATATTACAGTTCCTTGTTCCAACCTCACACTGAATGAAAATTACAGATTGGAAAAAGGAATTAATAAACAAAAATTATTGGAAGTAATTAATAAAAATATAAATTAAAAAAAAAAAAAAAAAGAGGGTGATTAATTACTTTGAAAGGGAAGCAGCTTTTTCCCTCAATCTTTGAATGAAACGGCCATTGTGAAAGCTTCTTCCAGAGACATGTGAATCAAATTTTTCCAAAGGATAATTCAATTTAGTATTCTTTCCATCTTTGTAAAGTGCATAACCAAACACCTGCTGTGCATCAATCCCCTTCACACTGTCTGTAACATTAACAATCTTCTCATGAGTTAATCATCAAAGTGATGAAATTTCTTGAAAATCTTGAAAAAAATATTTTAAATAGTATAAAAAATAGATGTTGAAAAATTTATGTGTTAATTAACATCGTGTCATTATTTGTCTTTATCACGTGGTTGCGATGTTCACAGAAGCAATCTCTTTATTTTTTTAACAACAAAAATAAACGTTTTTGTAAGTTTTTGTTAAACCATAAGGATTTAATTGAAACAAACCTAAACTATACGGTCTAAATTAGTAATTAAACCAAATATAGTAGCTATAGACCACGTGAATAACTCACTTTTTATACCATTCTCTTTTTAAATATGTTGTTTTCTTTTGTGTCAATTTCTAAGCTTTTAAAAATGTCACAAATATTATAAATCTAAATCGTCCTGTCGTGAATGAAATAGGTTAAACGTAACGGAATTGTCTATTTTTATTACATTTTTTGTTTTAAATTTTCCACGTAGATAAAAAAATCATATTTCTCATCGTTTCCCCTCATTTTTCCTCACATAAACGCTAATTATATACCGACCTAATTTTCCCTTATTTTCTATGTTTGTCCTTCAACTCTGCATCATACAAATGACTTGTTTCTTTCACAGTATGGATGATTTAGATTTGATAATATCGAACAATAGGAACGTTTGTGACACTTTTAAAGGCATAGAGAGATAATTGACACAAACTTAAAAAGATACAAATACTGTATATTAGTAACCATCATATTTACTTTTAAAAGCAGCATATATATTTTTTTTTAAATGTATGCCATTACTAACCAATAAGATTTGTGATGAAGAAATGGGAAATTAGGGCTTACCTTCGAGACCCAATTCGATCAACTTGAGATAGCCACCTGGTTGAAGCAACTCTCCAACGATTCTATGAGGTTCACTCAACTCTCTTTCAATAACATGAACTTTTCGTCCATCCTGCAAACGTTTATTATTTTTTAAAATATCAATTCAGAAAATGTCATCTATTGGAATTTCTCAAAAAAAAAAAATTAGTTGATTACATCTAAAAATTTAGTTATTTCGTAAAATTTATTTTAATATATAACTTATTTTCAAAATTGAAGTTGTTTTCCCTTCTAAAAATCATAGTTTGAATATAGTAGTTTTATTTTTTATTAGACATTTCAAAACCGTCCTTAAAAAATATTATTGAAAAAAAGTAAAAATATTCCTTTTTAAATCAATTCTTAAATAAACTTAATGGAATGTTTGCTTCAAAATACAATTTTCTACTTTTTAAAATTTAAAGAATTAAGTGACTGTTAAAAATATAATATTTCAAACTATAAAGATTTTATCCCTAATCGTGTTATATATATTTTAAAATATTAACAAAAGTGATAAGCCATTTATTTTAGAAATATAAAGCAAATCTTATCATTCTGAATGAAAAAGTGGATAAATTCAGAATATTCAGTGATTCTTACCAATATAATTTGATTTGTTTCAATATATTAAAACAAAAAAGAATATTCCAATTTCATCAAATAATTAATTTAAATTTTCATGGATCTAGTCAATTAAGTCAATAAACAAATGAACATATAAATAATATAATATATATTAAAGTTTGACTGCTACTTTGGACCTTTTGGTCAGCATTCTTTTAATATTATAAACAAATATAATGTCATATTACCGCTTCCCCTTTTCTTATCTTAAAAGCTAAATTTATAAATATTTAAGTTCATGTATGGGTAAAAGCTACTATACAAAATCTTAGAAATGTTTCGAGACTGTTTTGAACGGATTTATTATGAAAAAATAGGTTTATTTATTATAATTATCTTTTTTTTTTTTACATTTTAAAATTCTTTTGAAATTTTGCCTAATAAAAAAACACAGTTTTATTAAAACTAATTTTAGAGTCGCTCAAATTTTAAAATGTTTTTGAAAAGTGTATTACAATTGAAAGAAATGGTTAATAAACAAGTTTGATCTTTTAGATAGAGAAAAAAAATCATTTATTAAATAGATAATAAATGTTTTGTTTCGACTCTTGAAATTTTATCATTTTTTTTTACAATATAGGGAGACCTCTGATTCGATGATACAATTGGTGAAATTACGTTTGACAAAAAATTATTGGATTAATTACCATTAAATTTAATAGATATTTTATGCTTCTAATATAAATCCTTTAAGTTTAAAAAAAAAAAATTAGAAACCTCTATTGTGTGCTTCAATAGATAAGTTTACGTAATATGCATAAAAAATCGATTAAATGCATTAAAAATTAAATAATCATAGATACAAATAGGATTTGAATATAAATAGTTAATAATAGGTTGATTCAATAAAGTTTTGACACTCTTTTAAAAGAAAAACTTAATGGAACTAATCATGAATCATATCAAAAGTTAATCAATCCATACATATAGAAAATTAAATTTAAAGATTCTCTTTAAGATTGTGATCCTGTTAATTAAATTTTATTTTGATTATCAAATCTCGTTTTTTACTTTTATATTTTAAAATTATAAATAACATTCCATTTAATTTATCTCTATCATAATATACTATCTTGAAATTAATTTTTTTAAATTTCTAAATTATGCCCCCAACCATTTTTTTATCACATAAAGAAAAAGAAAGGTGGCAAAGCAAACTCACCTTGCCAAGAGTGTAAGCAAGGGCAGCGCCAGCGACACCGGCACCGACGACAATGACGTCCGAATCTCCCATAACCTCCGGCCGATGAACCCCATTCTCCTTTGGCATCATGACGCCGCCGCCGTGTTTATTCATATCGATCGAGGATTCGGTTGTGGCTGTAATCTTCTTCTTATTGTAAGTTTTCACACTATCAAAGAAGAAAACTAGAGCCGCTAAGGAAGCCAAGAGGACTCCACATAAAGTAGAAGAGAGAATCAACTCCATTGATAATAAAAAGAAAAAAAATAGAGAGAGAGAGAGAGAGAGAGAGAGAGAATTGGGAGATTTTTTGAATAATTGAAAGAGAAAAAGGAGAGTTGGAGGTTCCCAGGGCGTCACGGTGTGTCAAATTACATGTGAAGTGTATAATGTGGTTGAGAAGGGAAGTTTGGTGCATTTATAATAGTTAGGTAAGTAAAGGGGGCAATCAAACTTACCTTCGGTTTGGATGCAAGAAAGTACGAGAAATCATTTTAAATTCCGTGATTTAAAATACTAGAAATGATTTTAAATTATTAATTGTGTTTGTAATTAATAGGATGTGAAACTAATTTAATTTTTATTTTGTGTTTCGATGTTTATAGGAAATGAAAAGAAGGTAAGATTATTACTAATTTAATTTTTTTTGTTTTTAAATAGTTAGTGGGTAGTTAATAAAAGAGGGGTTAGATAGGTAATTTACTTTGAAATCCTTTAATATTGTATTTTGGCAAGGAAATAGTTTTCTATGAAAATAAAGAGCAGAATTGATTTAAATTACTTTTGGATTTGAAATCTTACTAAATCGAGGGAAAACAAACATAGTTTTTTTTTTTTTTTTAGAGAGAGACAGTTTGGCAAGTTGGGTAGAGGTTGTGGAATTTTGTAATTAATGTAATTATTGAATTTTTGCATTATTATTTTTATGATTATTATAATGTAAAGGTTCATTCAAAAAAAAAATATTGGACAATTTTTTTTAATATATATATATATATTTAACATCTATTTTTCATTGTATTGGGTAGTAAAATTTTATATAAAATTTAAAATATATACAAACATATCATATTATTTAAAAGGTTTTTTTAAAAATAATATTTTAAGAATTGATATTTTCAAAAATGAAATTTTAAGAGTTTTCGATTTTAAATTTTTTTTAACAATTAAAGTGGGATTTACATAATTGATATTTTTAAAAATGACATTTTAAGAGTTTTTCCAATTTTTTGGCTTTTTTTTTTTTTTTTTGTGAGGGAGGACTTTGATTTTTGGCTTTTTCCTGTGTTGGGTTGTTTTATTAAGACTTTTTTTTGCCGGATTTGACTGAGACTTAGATTGATAGAGGAAGAAGGAGTAGGGATTTTTTTTTTTTTTTTTAAATTAGTCTTCTGATTTTGTATCATGGCCAAGTAAAAGTGGAGAAATTTGGTGATGAAATTATTGTGTTTGGAGAAAATGATTGACGATTTTTTGTATTTATTGAACATAATAAGTTGAGACGGTGGAAGGGAACAAACGTTTAAAGACTACACGTGGTGAAACGTGTTGAATGAAGGAAAAAAAATTGGATGCATAGTCCCAATGCTTTGATACCTAGACAAATATCACCAAATAAACTAAAAGTAGGGGTGATCCTTTTTAAATTAAGAGATGTAGGGGTGCAATTGAAAAATCGTAAAAATATCGGGGTAATTCTTGCATTTAACTATATTTAAAATATAAAATTGCGGGGTTTAAAATCTCATTTTCGCACCGGAGCTCTATTATCTTAGGACCTATCCTAGTAGAAATGAAATAGTAAATATGGAACTGACTTTGAATATATGATTAGAGAAATTAAGAAATAATTGACTTTGAAAAAATTATGATTAGTTAAGGGATCAATATTTGGTAAAAATGTTTGTTTTTGTTTTCTGTTTTTAATTCTTAGACTTGTTTATCAACTATTCCTTTTATTTTTTTAATAATTTTTTAAGAACGTCCATTGAAATTCTAGAAGAAAAAAAAAGTAGTAAAACATTGTGAAAATTTGTCTCATATTTTAACAAGTTAAAAAAAATGGAAAAACGAGAATGAAATACAGAGTTGTTTGATTTTGATAAATATTTTTAAAATTGAAAAAAAAACAGTTTTTTAAAACATATATTTTTTTTTTTAATTCTATTTGATTCTATGTTTTTTGAAAACAAAACACAATTATCGAATAAGTATTACTTTTGTTTTTTAAAACCAAAAATAAGAAATGATGGTGAACATAAATAAGTTTAATTTTTAGAAAAAGAACACTTAAAAAATAATTCTGTTATCAAACATCTGAAATAATTAAAAATTGATAGAAAATAATGAACAATCTTAGAGGGCATTGAGGAACCACACATATTTTAGAAGTTAAATATATGAAAGCTTTTGAATAAGCTTATAAGCTAGTGTTTGGAAATGGAGTTAGAGTAACAAAGAGGGTATTGCTAAGTCAATAATTTTTTAAGAAGATTCTATAATATTAATTAAAACCCCCCAAACATAATTTTGTTGACTTACAGATTTTGTTTTGACAGCTGCCCTAGTTAGTGAGCAAAACTTCAAGTTGTTGAATTATTAATTAATTTATTATTATTATTATTATTTTATTATGAAGTTTCAAGGAGTTGAACTTGAAGGTGACAATGCTTTAAAAATGGATGGTAGAACCAAGAAGGAAATGGAATGAGTATTTATTTGCTAGACAAAGAAAACTATAAAGTAGTTATAAACAAAATGCTAACTTTTTTTTCATGCTTAGGGCACTCTACAATTCTTTGGCAATTAAAATATTTTGTTTTACTTGAATATTATATTATTTTTTAAAATTGAGGTAGTTTTAATTAACAATTTCTTGATTTAGATGGACGGATAATTAATAAGTATTTTCTCTATCAAATTAAAGCGTCGAATCATCTTTTATATATATTGTATTGAAAAAAACCATCATTTAAGGATGATTTTATTTTATTTTCTATTTTCTATTTAAAAAAAATGTTCTTAGAAATAGTTTTTTTCTCTCTCTAAAAATACTATTGAAATTTTAATTAAATGTATTGGAAAAAAAAAACTAGAATAGATATTTTAAAATATTTTTTCTTTTTCCTTTTATATATATATATATATATTTTAGTTTTAAGAATTATTTTGTAGACTAACAACACTAAAAGAAGATGACTATTAAAAAGGTTCTTTAGCTTTTATTTTTTTTGATAAAATAGTTATTATCAACACTAAAGAACCTTTTTAATAGTCATCTTCTTTTAGTGTTGTTTAGCTTTTATTTTGCTTTTATTTTTGATAAAATATTCGATTGTTGAAGTCGCATTTTTCCCTAAATAATTCTTGTGATGATGATAACAATTGAATATTTTGATGATGATAATTATTTTATACACTGATGATTTCTAAATTTTTAAGTGATCGACTACAATGTAGAGTTCGAAACTAGGATTCCATAACATTTGAATCATTCAAATCGGAGTTCAAACTAAAAAAATTATGACTAAAAGAAAATTAACAGCCTAGAGGGTAGAAGTCAAATTGCACAATTGTAAAATTAGATGGGGATAAATATTCATTTTTAAATTATAAGGGGTGTGTTTATCTTTGACCCAAACCACGTCCATGATTTTTTTTTTCCCGATTGATTTACTAAAAATTTGATCAAGGGTGCATATATTTTGTAATATTATATTATATAGGGAAGACTCGAATCCGGAAGCTATTATCGATTATATGTTTGTATGTCATCAATTATAATGGGTTCCAAGTAATAATATTATATTTGAAATTATGTAAGAAGTTTATTATGCTGCTGGGCTGATCAAATTTGACTATCTCAACTTAATGGCTACAAATTGCATTTGCATCTTAGCGGAGAGGATCTTGAATTTGATTGATTTTTTTTTTCCTTTGGAAAAAATACAAATAAAAGAAAAAGTTTAAGAGAAGAATTGAGCCCTCATCGAAACTGAAGATTGATGATACAGAAATAAGTATACATATAGTCATATTTTATGTCTAATTTTTAACAATAGTTGCACTATTTTTATTTTAAAATTGGGATAATTATAAATTACACCTTTATGATTTGTATAAATTGTAAATCACACACCAATGGTTTAAAAATATTTGTAAATACTCCTATGGTTTGGTAAATTGTCAAATGCACTCCTCTTTCGTTTTGTTTATCAAAATTTCGAATACGTGCTTATTTTACGGGTGTCATGTGTTCCATTTTCATTCAAATAATTAAAAAAATTTAAATAAATGAGTACAATTTGTAGTAAGTATCATTTTCAACAAAGTGTAAAATCTAAAATCCCCATACATCTATAAATTCTTTTTGTTATTATTTGAATGGAACTAGAACACGCGACATATGTAAAATAAGTATGTATCCGAAATTTCAATAAACTAACCGACAGAGGGGTTTGTTTTTGTAATTTGCCAAACTACAACGGTATGTACAAACATTTTTATACTACAGATGTGTGATTTATAATTTAGGCAAACCACATAATTATAATTTATAATTATCCTTTTAAAATAGCCATCTATAAATATGAGGACATCTGCTGAATGTGGTAAAAGACTGAAATAGAGGAAAATGATAAATTTATAGTAATTGATAGATAGAAAAATAATGGGTTATTTTTTAAATAATTGTAGTACTTAAAACATATTAGTAAAATATTGTATATTTAAAACATTTTAGAAAACTATGGAAGAGTGCTTATGTGGTGCTCATGTGGCATTCACCTGTCTCTTTCTTTTTCGTCACATCAGTAGAGTACCATAGTTTTCTAAAATGTTTTAAATATACATGTTTCTATTTGTTTTAAAAACTACAATTATTTAAAAATCTAATCTAAACATTAATATTATGATATATTAAATATTATCCGTTAAAACAAAATGAATTTTTATAGGGCAATCGTCTAGATACGAACTGAACCAGTCAAATTCTCTTTTTTTTCTTATGGTAAGTTTGATTTGATGTCATCCTAATATGAGGATGAAACTGATTTACACCTCTATATGTCACAAAATGATGAACTTGATAGCTGCCTTTTAAAACTTCATTTTGTTTGCATAGATAATATTAATATAATACTAATATTATAGTTTAAATTAGATTTTAAAAATAATTGTAGTTTTTAAAACATATTTGAAAAATGTTAGATAGTTGAAACGTTTTTTAAAATCATGGTGGTGTGATGATGTGGCGGAAAAAAAATTAGGTAAAGCCACATGAGTGTCACATGGTTTCCAAATATGTTTTCAAAAGTACATTTTTTAAAAAATTATCCATAATTTTTATATACTATTTCCATTAATAAAATGATACATGTGTACGTGTATTTATTATTGTTGTGGGGTGAAATTAGATGACACGTGGAATTTTACAACTTGACAAAATTGGTCCGAAGCACCTGGTCCGAAGCACCTGGTCTAAAGCACCTGGTCCGAAGCACCTGGTGTAAAGCACCTGGTCCGAAGCACCTCGTCTGACCGTGGTACCTAGGCATAAAGTCCATGCACTTGAAAAGACCTGGCTACGCAGTCTTCGACATAGGCCTAATACTTAAGATTGAATACAAGTATCCATTTGGGAAACGACATGTGGCGCAACCCACAAGCGACACGTAATTGAGAAGCAACACATGGCCCAATCCCGAAGCGACACGTGGCACGATGATGTCATCAACCTAATCTCCTATAAATAGGAGAAGAAATTCATTCATTAGGTAATTAATTTCGACTACTACTCTGCACACTAGCTCGCTTGCTCCGACTTTAGCATCGGAGGGTGTTAGGCCAGGACCACACCTGCTCTTTTCCTTTCCTGCAGTACCTACGTAGCACGCCGTCGAAGCAACGCACTACCTCCGACTCGTCCCATAAATTAAGTTCGTTGCCTACGTGGAAGCTATCCATTTTTAGGTAACAACATTTGGCGCCGTCTGTGGGGAGAGTATATAACTAAGTGCTCTACCATCAAGGATGGGTCGTAGAGGTCAGCAACACGGTGATGTTCATCAAGACCGGTGAAAACCGTAACCCTCGTAATACAAAAAATCAAATTCGTAGCACTAGGGAGCTACAACAAGTTGATGAAAATCAAGAAGTGGAAAGAGTTATGTCAATGCCTGATGGAAGGGTTGATGCTCTAGAAGAACAAGTCCGAGGTGTGAATCGAGATCTTGCTAAAGTACTCGAAATCCTTACACAGAGAACTGACCATCAATCCCCTACTGACAATCAAGAAGTCCAATCCAAGAAAGATAAAGAACCTATAGAACGCATAGGAGAATCGCTGAATCATGAGAAAGGTGGTTCAAAGAGGAAGTCAAATCTAAATATCCAGGACAATTCCTCCTCCTCTTATAACTCTTATCGCAACAAGCAACCTAGTCAGAAACGAAGATCCGACCTCAGAGAAGTTCTCAATCAAAAGAGAAAGGAACATTCAGATGTAGTGAAGTCTACTGCAGAAAGTGCCCAGCCTTGGGCACCAGAATTGAAAAAACTCCAAGATCAACTTGGTCATATGAAGAAATAATATAGAGGAAAGACCCCTTTGCACTAGAAGATCTACTCGAGCAAGCCCGAGCCTCCATTCGGTGATGACATAATGGAGGTGGAGCTTCCAACCAAGTTTAAAATGCCAACTATGACCACGTATGATGGTTCAAAGGATCCAATCGAGCATGTCGATACGTTTCGGACCTGGATGGAGCTCTAGGGAGTCCGAGATGCTATCAAGTGTAGGGCATTCCCCCTTACATTAGGAGGCCCTGCTCGCGGTTGGTACAGACAGCTCAAGCCGAGGTCTATCTCTTCATTTAAAGACCTCACTCGATCTTTTGTAACTCAGTTCCTTGGTGGAAGAGATCATAAGAAACCGGCCACGCACCTTTTGACCGTACGTCGTGAAGTCGAGGAGAGCCTCCGAGACTACGTAGTAAGATTTAACAGTGAGGCATTGAAGGTGCAAGGTTACGATGATGACATAGCTCTAATCGCTATGATGGCCAGGCTTAAAAGATGAAAAATTCTTATGGTCACTTGGTAAAAAGACACCATTACGTACACCGAGCTTCTTGCTAGGGCTCAAAAGTACATGAGTGCTTTGGAGAATTACTTAGTGCAAGAAAAGCTCCTGGATGAGGGAGGTATTAGCAAACAATCGAGCACAAAAAAAAGGACAGAAGTAAGACCTTTCCTGGAGTGCCAACGTCATGATGACGAAAAAGGAAAAGGTCGGGAGACCAACTTGATAAACAGAGTCTTCCTCCTAGTAAATTTAAAAAATACACTCTCACCACGGTCCCAATTGAACAACTACTCATGGAGATCCAAGACAAAAACATAGTGAGGTGGCCCGCTAAGATGATGGCAGCGTCAAATAAGAGGAACAAAAACAAGTATTGCCTCTTCCATAAAGACCACGGGCATACCACCTCTGATTGCTTCGATCTCAAGGAAGAAATTGAAACCCTAATTCAAAAAGGGTACTTGAAAGAATTTGTAAGAAGTAAAAGAGATGAGGAAGATCAGGACCGTGATGATCAAATTTTTCAATTGGAGAAGTAGGAACCATATTCGGGGGCCCGACTATTGAAAAGGAGTCCAAGCTTTCAAAAGGACCATCTTTGGGTCACCGAGGTATTGGCCTCATCTAAAAGACTCTACAATACCTATGAAGATGTCAAGCAACATAGATTTTATTTCAACAATTTAATTTATTGCAATTTTCATTTCCAATAAAGTCTTCTATTGTAAGAGTTCGAAAATGAAATGAATAAAATTATATTTTTTCTACTTATTGCATTCATGAGAGTTAGATCATTCGAGAAAAATTAGACTCGAGCTAGACTTCAAGACATAAAACTCTACTCGAGTGGGGGCCAACTATGCGATTCTACTGCAACAAAAATAAAAATGTTCTGAGTCCATCAAGGTGGAAGAGCGAAAAGTTCTAAGTCCACCTAGGTGGAAGATCTAAAATAAAAAATTCTAAGTCTATCAGGGAGTGCAGCTCGCACGAGCTGCACCTGGTAGAAGAATTTAAAACGACTAAAAAGTTCTAAATCCGCCACGGTGGAAGAGCTAAAATAAAAAAATTCTAAGTCTATCAGGGAGTGCAGGGCTCGCACGAGCCGCACCTGGTAGAAGAATTTAAAACGACTAAAAAGTTCTAAGTCCGCCACGGTGGAAGAGCTAAATAAAAAAATTCTAAGTCTACTAGGGAGTGCAGGGCTCCCACGAGTCGCACCTGGTAGAAGAATTTAAAACGATTAAAAAGTTCTAAGTCCGCCACGGTGGAAGAGCTAAATACAAAAAATTCTAAGTCTACCAGAGAGTGCAGGGCTCGCACGAGCCATACATGGTAGAAGAATTTAAAAACGACTAAACAATTCTAAGTCTACTAAGGAGTGCATGATTCGTAGAGGAAATAAAAAAAATTCTAAGTTTACTAAGGGTGTAAGGCTAAAGTAGTTTGACTTTGTATAATGGAAGAAAGAAAAAAAAAAGAAAAAAGAAAGAAAGAAAGAAAGAAAAAAAAGAAAAAAAAAAAAAAGAAGAGTGAAAAGTGAAAAGATGACTGACGCAGCAGGAAAAGAAGAAGAAGAAGAAGAAGAAGAAGAAAAAAAAAAAAAAAAAAAAAAAAGGGTGGGGCGCGCGGGTCAAAACCTGACCCGCGCCCATGCCCGCGGGTCAGGATTTGACCAGCGGGCAAGAAAACCAGCAAAAAAAAAAAAAAGAAGTAGTGGGGACGCGGGTCATTGCCTGACCCGCGCCCCAACCCGCGGGTCATTTCCTGACCCGCGGGTCTGGAAACCCCCCACCCTTAATTTTTATTTTATTTTCTTCTTTTCCTTTGTCCTCCTTACTCCTTCCTCTCTACAATCTTTATCAATTCAATTCTTTTTCAAATTTTGTACACTTTTCTTCAATAAAAGATAGGAAAATTTAATATATTTGATTTAAAGAGAACTTATACTCTTAAAATCAAAGGGGCGAAGTACGTGATGATTAAGCGTGACAACTTGGACATACAACTCAACTCCAAAACGACCAAGGACAGAAAAATCAACCTACCAAGCTCCAACACTTAGTATTTTCTCAAATTTTTAATGGAAAAATTTCAAGTTACCAAGGGAGAAAATTCAAGCTACAAAGTTCAACACTTATGATATTTTCAGAAATATCACTAAGGAAAAATTCCACTTTGAAAGATTACTCCCAAGCAGCATTGAACTCGGATCTCAACTCAACTCGGGAGTAGGGGGCCTCTTTTGTGGGGTGAAATTAGATGACACGTGGAATTTTACAACTTGACAAAATTGGTCCAAAGCACCTGGTCCGAAGCACCTGGTCTAAAGCACCTGGTGTAAAGCACCTGGTCCGAAGCACCTGGTCCAAGCACCTGGTCCGAAGCACCTGGTGTAAAGCACCTGGTGTAAAGCACTGGTCCAGGCACCTGGTCCAGGGCACCTGGTGTAAAGCACCTGGTCCGGCACCTGGTCCGAAGCACCTGGTCCAGGCACCTGGTCCAAGCACCTGGTCCGGGCACCTGGTGTAAAGCACCTTGGTGTAAAGCACCTGGTGTAAAGCACCTGGTGTAAAGCACCTGTGTAAAGCACCTGGTCCAAGCACCTGGTCCAAAGCACCTCGTCCTGACCGTGGTACCTAGGCATAAAGTCCATGCACCTGAAAAGACTGGCTCACGCAGCTTCGACATAGGCCTAATACTTAAGATTGAATACAAGTATCCATTTGGGAAACGACACGTGGCGCAACCCACAAGCGACACGTAATTGAGAAGCAACACATGGCCCAATCCCGAAGCGACACGTGGCACGATGATGTCATCAACCTAATCTCCTATAAATAGGAGAAGAAATTCATTCATTAGGTAATTAATTTCGACTACTACTCTCTGGCACACTAGCTCTGCTTGCTCTGACTTTAGCATCGGAGGGTGTTAGGCCGGCACCACACCGGTGCTCTTTTCCTTTCCTGTGCAGGTACCTACGTAGCACGCCGTCGAAGCAGCGCACTACCTCCGACTCGTCCCATAAATTAAGTTCGTTGCCTACGTGGAAGCTATCCATTTTTAGGTAACAACAATTATCAATAATAAATAAATAGTAGACTACATCGTTTTTAATCGCTTCTACATAATATATTATGAGTAGGGATTATCTATTATGGATATTAGAAACTTCACCATAAGGAGAGAGTTATTTTGAAATTGGTGAGTCCCACAATTGAATTCTTAGATTCCAAATTTTAAGTAATTCCATTTCTTTTATTTTATATATTAATAAATTAATCCACTTGATTATTAATTAATATTTTTTTAGTACAGAAAAGAAGAGCCAATTGCGTGCGTGAAATGTGTGCTTAACAAACCTGCCATGCGTTTTGTGGCTCTTCCAAGATTTTACTTTTTATTTTGAAAAATCTCTAGATTTTTTTTTGAAATATTATCAAGAATATCCACATTAATTCACATTTATTCACTAATACCGGTTGTGTTTTTTTAATATCAATTTTGCCAAAAAACACCATAAATGGCAGTGATCCCATGTTTTCCGTTTTGAACATTTACCATCATGCCCTTGATTAATTAGTTATTGCATTTCTGTTTTATATACATTTTACTTTCCTTAAATGTTGTAGACCATAATAAATAGAGGGCAGAAAACGTCTTTTCATTGTTCCCTTAAATGGCGCGTGGAGTTAAAGTGGGTAAGTTTGCTAATTTATAAAACATATAAGTATTAATGTTATTATACCTATTTATTATGGTCTAATATGAAATTAACCCTTTTTTTTTATATAATATTACAGAGGGTAAAAGCTGGGTCTAAAGTTAGGACTCAGAACTTCAACAGTGTCAGCCATGAATAGCTCACCGCGGCGAACACTGAGGGCCCGCAATTCATCCCAAGAACCGAGCTGTACCACTAGCAAACCCAACTCATTCAAGTCTGATAAGACGTAACGAGGCGGCCTAGTTTAGTTAAGGACCGAAGAGGAAATATCACAACAATCAACCTGATGATTGATAGCTCATTAGCAATATTCTCTCATATGACCATGAAAAATATATCTTCCTTTAAAATTGTGAGTCTATAAAAAGGTGCTCTAAACCTAATGAAACGGGTAATGCATTTTTCACTGGAGATTCATCGAAACCTTTTTATACTTTTGCCTCCATTTTATTGACTTGTCGGAGATCATCCAGCAGGCATCACACCAATGTCTTCTTACTCTTCGATTACAGGCACTTGAAGTGTGAGGAAGACAATTACACGTAAATCGCGCGTGATCGATAGAAGGAGGTGATGATTTCTTTTTGGCCGGTTCGTCGTGTGGTTTAAGAGACTATAAGATTTGAAGATTTAGGCCAAGGGTTATGGGTTTAAAGTTGCACAAGATTCTAGATGAGTACAAAAATTTAAAATTTATATAATAAAATATATAAATTTGGGTAATTTTCATAGCTACCCTTTTTATGATTTAAGTTATCAAAAGTACTCTAATGTTTTTAAACTTTTCAAAACTACCCTAAAATTGACAAGTGGCTACAATTGATTGGTGAGATACTATAACTAACTATGTAAAAACTACCAATTAAGGGTAGAAAAGAAACTAATTTTTTTATTAGGGTATTTTTGAAAACCACACTTCATTAAGGGGTATTTATGATAAAATTTCTATAAATTTTCAAAAGAAAGATCTTTGGAGAAGTGTAGCCCGGCCCAAGACTTTAGAGTAACGACAGTTGTAAGCCCAATCCATAATACACGCCTCCAGATCCAACGGCTTCGGATTTCGGACAAAAAGGCAACATGGCGAATTTTATCAACTTGTCCGAATCGAAACCTTTCTCCAACGGCTACTTTCAGATCCAGCAAAATTTAAATTTCTCCTCGGTTATCTCACCCCCTCTTTTTCTCTATCCAGGATTTCCGATCGTTACTCTCCTTTCTTCTCTTTCTCTCTCTTGATTTCTTCCTCAAGTTACAGTAATGGAGGAAACGCAAGCTTTGCAATTCAACGATGAAGAAGATATCGGTGAAGACTTCTATGAGACGATTGAAGCGCCCAAATTCGTGGACCTTACTGTTTCTGATCCTTATCGTCCTGATGATCGTTACTGGTTCTGCTCTCGAGTTGGTTTGTTCATTTTCTTTGTCTTTTCGATTCTCACTCTGTTTCTTCTAGTTTTAGGGTTTTGTGATTTGCTTCTTTTTTTTTTTCGATGATGTTCTGCTTCCGGTTACTTTAACTGCTTTCCTTTTTGTTCAATTCTGTGTGATTTTTGAGTTTCTGTCTTGAAAATTACTTTTGGAAGAACTATATTATAATTGTTTGATTTAGTTAGCTATGAAATGAAATGAAATTCTTGTTCATTCACTGATTATATTTGAATAACTGTACTTATTAATGTGAACTGATTTTTTTATTCTTTTTTTTTTTTACTAAATTAGCTTGTTTTGTTACTCGAGACGTTCATATTAATGAGGATAATTAGTGATTAGAGTTCCTGATTTGTATTTAACTAACTTATTTTGTTATTTTACCTTCATGTTAGTGTGGATAATTAGTAATTAGAGTCCATCATTTGTATTTAACTAACTTATTTTGTTATTTTAAACCTTCATGTTAGTGTGGATAATTAGTAATTAGCGTCCATCATTTGTATTTAACTAACTTATTTTGTTATTTTAAATCTTCATGTTAGTGTGGATAATTAGTAATTAGAGTCCATCATTTGTATTTAGCTCAGGTTTCATTTGTATTATATTTGTAGGGTGTGAACAAAAACATCCAGAAGAAATGGACTCTGAAGCAGTATACAAAAACTTTGTTATGCGGGTATGTGTTTGAATGAATAAGTTCCATTATAAGCGGGTTCTTTACTTTGTTGTTTTATTTACATGTATGAAATTGTTAAATCAAACAGGTAATGGCAGCAAGGAGTCCCAATGTGCGGTTTCATAGGGCACGGAGGTTTGAAACCGAAATGTTTCTTAGTATTTTCTTTTAATTCTTTCATTTTCCTTTCCTTCTCCAAAGAAATGATTTACTATTTAGCATAATTTTCTGTTACCAGGAACATGAAATGCCCACTTACAGCTCCTCCAAAATCTTCAAGGTCTAGAGTGTCAAGACTAGCCCTGATATCTTCTATCTCTAAAAGGATAGTGGATGCAAAAGTGAAATCTAGGATGCCTCTTACAAAGACTACTGCCACTCCAAATGTAAAGCCCAAACAAACTAATTCTAAGGCATTGACTACTCCAAGGAACAGGAAGCTTAATTCAAATACTTTTCGAAGTGTTAGAAATCCAAAGACTACATTAGCTGAAGTTCCAAAGAATAAGTTGGTAGCTAAGGCTTTGGTCTTTCGATCTCCCAAGAAAGATGCAAATAAAATAACCTCAATTGAAATGAATACTCCTATGAAATCTTTGTGTGGAGCAATGAAGAAGCTTGAGATCACTAGTGCGAAAAAGGACATATTAGGAGGTGGAAAGCCGTTGCCTCTGGATGTTTCAAGGAAGAAGTTTAGAGGACGAGAGGTAAAGAGCCGAGTTTTTGATTCATTAGGAACTTTTAGCAGCAAACGACAGGATGCCAAATCTGTGAGAGTTTTGAAGGGGCAGAGCAAGGAAAACGACCTAAAGCCTCTTCATGAAAATATTGACGAGGCCAGTGACATGGAAATTGATGAGAAATCGAGGCAAGTTTCAATGGAAGGGTGCTCTCTGTCAAGTTCTGATAAAAGTAATAATAACACGTCTAAAAACTCCGAAAGCGATGAGACTTCAATATCAAATTCTGAAGAGGAGAATTCAGAAGAGAGTGACTTTAAAATCGAAGTTCGAAGTGAAGTGGAGGATGTGAAGAATGAATGCACTGATGACGAAGAAAGAATGAAAGCAGGAATGACAAAGATCAATATTTCTGAACTCATGGATAGTGATGAGAATGCAAGTGTAACGACTGTAAATAAGGAAAATGCACTTGCCTCTATTGATATAGAAAACAAAAGTGAAATCATGGTGAATTATGAAAAAGAAACTGAAGCAGGAGCAACAGAGGAAGAGAAAAATCAAGAATGCAATTATGAAGAAAGAATGAAAGCAGGGGCAACAGATATTAATATTTCAGAGCTTGTGGAGAGTGATGAGAAAGAAAGCGTAGCGACTGCAAATAAAGAAAATGCCATGGCCTCTGATGATATAGAAAATGAGAATGGAAATGAAAATGTAGCACCCAATGACAACAGGTATGTAACTGGTTCTCATTTTGCATATATTTAGAATCTCTTTCCCTGATTATTGATTTAAGGTCAATTATTGCAGGGACGACAACTCTTACAACCTATCTCAGGGAGTGACATTTGGCAATGAGAAATCTATAAAAACAGCCAAGGTAGTTCATTATAAGAATGATGCTGATGCATCTTTCAATTCCCTTCTCTTTTTACTATGGTATTTATCTTCATCATCTCCGTTCTGCTTGCTTAATTGATAAAGAGGAATTACGCAACTGCAGGTCAAGGGAGTATTAAAGAAGACTTTGAAAGAGAATTCTACTGTCGCGGTTGGTTCTCATGGACTGAAATCTAGCAGACCAAAGCCTACAAATCCCAAGCCATTTAGGCTAAGAACTGATGTATGTGATCCCCACCCTCGGCAGCAATTTTCGGTGTATCTATCTATCTATCTACTTTTCACATTGTTAATCTAATGTTGTTTGGTGTCTGAAGGAAAGAGGTGTACTAAGAGAAGCAAACTTGGAGAAAAAGCTTACTTGTCCTTTGAGAGACATCACTACCTCTCGAAGGTTGCATAGGGACAAGTTGCAGATAAATAGTCAATACAAAAACCAAGTGAGTTTTCTTCAACTTTTTCAACCCCCCTTGGGGGGGGGTGATTTTTTTGCTGTTTCTTTTTTGGTTGGAAGAGTGAAAAGTGCATAAATGATTGTGAAGGTGAAAATCGTTCTGAAGAAGACGAACTAGTAAGTTGGCATTGATAAGAAAATTAGTTTTTGTTTGATATCATCCAAGGATCTGGAAATTTAGACTTTAGGCAACATATGTGATTTTAACAGGGAAGGAAAGTTCCAGCTTCCTCTAACAACACAAAAGAAGATTCAAAAACCTGTATTGCTGTAAAGCACCCGAAACGGAACCTTATCACTTGTCAGCTTGAACCTGGCAAAGAGAGAGCAACCAGGAAAACAGAGGATAAGTTGAAAAAAGCAAAATTAGAAAAGATGCAACGACTTGATAGGAAGCCTCAAAGGTGAGTGACATTTAAACATATGAACCTTGATTGACTAAATCACATATGATGTTTCTGAAATATGAAATTCTTCTCTTGAAGGGATGTATCATCTAAAAAGGAGATCACTTCTCTATTGCCTCATCCCGGGACAGAAACATCATTGAAGAGTTTGAGTTACAAGGAGGTTACAAAACCTTCCAAGTCATTGTACAGAGCAAGAAGGGCAGCAACTATCCCAAAGGATCCAAATCTTCATAGCAGTCATCTACCAAAGAGCTGCTCAAGAAAATTGGCAGGTGATCCTCTAAAATGACCTGTTTGGGAACGTTGGATTGTTTTATATGTTCAATTAAATTGTTGAATTTGTAAGTTAGGTTCAATTTACATAACAACTATCTTAAGCAAGTGTGTGTAGGTTGTAGAATGTGAAACACAGGTAGCCATTATTTTTATCTCACCCATTTTATTATAGCAATATAACCTATGAGTTGGTGGCGGCTCCAGGTGTGAGGGTTTTAATATAGATTGTAAAATGAGCTTTTTTTACCCAGAGATTTAATATAGATTTTGTATCTTGTACAAATCTTTTGTTTTTTTTTGAACGGTACAAATCCTATTTTCTTGCCTTGTGAGATGTGTTTTTTTTTCTAATTAAGTTTTGATCATTTTAATCTTTCTTGTGACATAATTGGTCCTAACTACGATTTTATTAATTTTGGGAATTTTTGGTGCGTAGGACGTTAAAAAGTATTTGTAAATGTAGAACAATAACCAATAAATTGATTGCCATAATCAATGGTAATCATTTCCACGATGACCACTAATTTTATAGTAATCACATATTGACATGTGCAAACTTCTGTTATGTTTTCAAAAGCCCATATGATTTATTAATTTTGGGAATTTTTGGTGTGTAGGAGGTTAAAAAGTATTTGTAAATATAGAACAATAACCAATAATTGATTGACAATAATCAATGGTAACCATTTCCTTTCCACGATGACCACCAATTTTATAGTAATCAAAAGCTCCTATGATTTAATAGGAAATTTAATTTTCTCCCTATAACACTTCTATGAGTACTTTAATTAAAAAAATAAAGGGTTAATTTTGGTAATGGACAAATTAATGTTGTTTATTTAAAAAAAAACACAATCTTTTATATATATATATCAAAACTACCCAAAACCACCACCAGAAATTTAAATTACATTGTGAAAAGACGAAACATACCCCGATTTAATTAAATGATAAGTAATTAATGAGATATAGTTATTATGAGAGATAAAAGGGTAATAAGGTAAATACTGAAATCGGAATCCACCAGAATCATCACCATAAATTGTGTTTTATGGGTAAATATGATATTAATATGAAACAACCATTAAAACTGAAATTAGGTGAATTAAAGTGGTTATTAGTGTAATTAATTCAAAAATAAATCTTAATCATTGATGCTAGAAAAAATTCCTTCATCTATAGTAAAAGTAATCGATTCTAAAAAAATATAAATTCTCAAGAGACTTATTTTTTTTAATGACAACATTCTCATCAAATTATTTTTTCCTTTGTATTGTTTGTTTTCAATGAAATATTGTTTGTATATGCTTATCATTTGAATCCATTTTCTTTATGGTTTTCTGATAAGATATTATACCTTCCTTTCAAATGATGTTTATGAATTTGCATTTATTTATGCAGTAAAACTTTAACAAGAGAATTTATTGCAAATAATGTGACATACTAAACAATAGTTAGCTTCAATTTTTACTTCCTTTACCCAACCGTTATAGTAGATATATGCATTTTATGTTTTTTTTTTTTATAAATATATGCATTTTATGTTATTAATGGAATAACTTTGAAAATTATTGAAATATTTGATGCATTATTTTATATTCTAATATTATAATTATGACAAAGTTTAAAATTATAATTAAAATATATATATATATGAAAAAAAAACCATTCTAAATGTGTTAGATCGCGTCTTTCACCTATAGCTTGAGTCAATCTAGCAATTCAATATTTTATATTCTAATATTATAATTATGACAAAGTTTAAAATTATAATTAAAATATATATATATATGAAAAAAAAAACCATTCTAAATGTGTTGATCGCGTCTTTCACCTATAGCTTGAGTCAATCTAGCAATTCAACAAAACGGCCCATTCAAAACTAAGTATACATACATCTTTATTACATCAGTTGGGTCTATCAGAAATCAGTTGGCTCTCATTCTCTACATGGTGGCTAAATCTAGTTTCCAATAGAATACTTGTGAGTAAACGTTACAAACTTTCTAGGAGATATAGTGTTGTGGTATGCTGCAATGATTGATACCTAATGCAGCAGAAAATCCACATACGAAGATCTATGATACAACCACTCATTAGTGGCTTCTTCTTGCCTGGGAATTGTTGGATTATGCTGGGGATCACTTCTTTTAGCCTGAGGCCTTTTTTAATTACTTTTCATACTCTCTATTGACAACAATGTCAATGAGATTGCAAGGCTCAGCCTCTTCAAGCATTTGAACTACCGTTCTCATGGACGGCCTCGTTGATGGAATTTTAGAGGTGCAGCGAAGTGCAATTCTTATCACTTTGACAGCATCTTCCACATGAGCCTCTGAGATGCAAGGATCAACCATATCTTTCAGATTGTTTTCATTGTTTCTCATTCTGCTGCATACCCATTGTACAATGTCCTTGTTCTCCCCAAACTCGGGCTCATTTGGCTTCTTTCCGGTTACTAATTCCATTAAGACTACTCCAAAACTGTAGACGTCACTCTTCTCGTTTATCTTCCATGTATATGCATACTCTGTGACATCAACATAAAGAGATAATATCAGTATAGTCATTTAACAAAGCTTTCCATTTAACTTATTTGCTTAAAAATTACTAACCTGGGGCTATATAACCGAGTGTTCCGGCAATGACTTGGGTCCAATCTCCACCCCCAGCCTGCAAAATCTTGGCTAGCCCAAAGTCTGCGATTCGAGGCTTCCAATCACTGTCCAACAAAATGTTACTCGACTTCACATCCCGGTGAATCACTGGTCTGTCACAACCATGATGTAAATACTCCAGTCCTCGTGCTGCTCCCATTGCAACCTCGTACCGTACTTCCCATCCCATCTCAATCTTCCTACAAGTGTGCAGCTGATCCCATAAACTTCCATTTGGTAAGTACTCATAGACCAACAAATTACTATCCTCACTTGTGATGCTACAATATAGCTTCACCACATTGACATGCCTCACTGAACTCAATGTAGCCACTTCTGCATCATATTCAGATGATCTTGTCTTCCTTTTGGTTAACATCGTTGTGCTGGTCCGGTAATTTGTTTGGTCTCTGGAGCTTGACTCCCATATATGTTTCACAGCGAGTTCCTTGCCATTACTTAGAACAACTTTGTATACATTTCCAGATCCTCCTTTGCCAATCATATTGTCAGATTTGATTCCGTTAACGATTTCCTTTTCTGTGAAGCTCAGTACATGGTAAGATTTCATATCCCAAGATTGGGATTTTAATAAATTCTTTGCATCTTTGCGTTTCCATATAACAAAGAACACGAATGAAAGGGATAAGAGCAAGACTAGAATTCCTGCAAGGAAACATGACCATAATGTTCCAAAATGGCTGGATGTGCTAGCGGTTGATGAACACGAATCCAAATACCTGATAGACTCGCTGCACAAGCCTGGATTTCCTATGAAACTTTCTTCAAAGGCTTGGATCGACAGTGATTCAGGTACTTTGCCGATCAACTCGTTATTTGACAGGTCGAAACTGCTTAGCTCCAACAATGACAAACTAATTGGAATTTCACCTGAAAGTTCATTGTTGGACAGATTTAAGGAGTTTAGAATTGGCAAGTATCCTAGACTTTCTGGAATATACCCTGAGAACGAATTCTTGGATAGATCTATTGTTGCAAGAGAAGTACAAGAGCCTAATGAGCTTGGTATGTTGTCAGAAAACTTGTTATCATTCAAAGAAAGGCTGCCTAAGCTCTTCAACTTGCCAATTGTTTCTGGAATTGGACCGACAAATTGGTTCATATCAAGCTGGATAGATACTAAGGACGATGCTTCGCCAAGTTCAGCAGGCAACTCACCCGAAAATCGGTTACTAGATAAGAATAGCTGAGCAAGAGATTTTGCTTTACCTATGTCTGAAGTCAAAGGACCTTCAAATTGATTCATTGAAAGATCAATCATACTAAGGTTTGGCAAACTCCAAATCCCAGAAGGAACGACACCCGAAAGAGAATTATTGTTTACCCGAAAGCGGTTCAAAGATTTACAGTCTTTGTAGCTTTCTGGGATTTCACCAGTGAATTTGTTTTGCAGCATTAGCAGAATTTTCATACTACCCTTCTTGCACATGTCAGGAGGTAAAGGTCCAGACAGGAAGTTCTCTGAAACATCAATGAACTTGAAGGCTGCCCAAGAGCCAATCCTTTGAGGAAGGCTGCCAATAAGATTGTTTCGATAAAGAGAGAATTCAACAAGGTTTTTGAAATCTCCAATCTCCTCTGGAATTATACCAGAGAATTGGTTTTCAAATAGTTGCAAAGACTCCAATTTGTTCAAGAATCTCAACTCCATCAAATCACCTTCAAGGTTATTCGTTGAAGCATCAAACTGCAACAGTCCGGTAAGGTTACCGAACCCGACCGGGAGTTTCCCGGTTAAGGAATTCTCATGTAACTCAAGCTGCCATAGCTTCTTCAGGTTCACAATTTCAGTTGGGATTTCACCAGTTAATTGATTTTGTGATAGCTCAAGATTCTCAAGTAAAGAAAGATTCCCAATCCCAGCTGGGATTTGTCCCTGAATGCTGCAATTCGAAAGGTAAAGCCAATAAAGCTTCTTAAGCTCAAGAATCTCCATTGGAAATGAACTAGCTTTAAAGAGATTATCTCCAAGGCTTAAGAAACCCAACTCGGTAAGATTCTGGAGAGATTTCCATGGGAAAACCCCAGAAAATCCACTGGAATTCAAATTCAACAACTTCAATTCTCTTAAAGAAGACAAATCAGGAACCTCACCAGAAAAATAATTCTGACCCAAATCCAAATATTGCAATCCAGAACAGTTTTTCAAGTCATCAGTGACACTTCCATGCAAAAAATTTGACCCAAGAGAGAGCTTCTCCAGAGATTTCAAAGAACAAATTGAATTGAAAGGAAGAACCCCAGATAAATTCTGATTAGAAAGATCAATTTCCTTAACAAATCCATTAGAATTGCAAACAATGCCATTAAAACTGCATAAAGCATTCTTTCTTGTCCAAGAAGTAAAAACTATAGAGCTTGAATTCTGGAGAGCAGATTTCAGCTCTAAGAGTGGCTGAAATTCATCACAATTTGAGAGAGAAAGTAGACAGACGGAGAAGAAGATGAAGAAAAAACTGAAACTTTCCGGTGGGGGCCGGCGTCGGAAAGTTAACATTTTCCGGCAAGAGGTGGGGATTACCTAATTTAGTTGTTTAAAAAAATGGAAGAAAGAAGAGGAATTGAAGAAGAAGAAGAAGAAGGGGCGGCTGGTTGGAATTGGTGAATCATGTTCACACGACTTTGAGTGAGAAAAATGGGGGACGTAATCTATGAACTTTCCATGCTTCTACGTGAAGTACTTCAATAGTCCAAGGAAGAGACAAAATATATTCTTAGAAAAATTAAAAGGAAAACTACAAATTACACCATGTGTGTAAATCTTATACAATTTTTTTTTAAGGTAAATTACCTTTTTGGTTCCTGAATTTTAGTCGTTATATCTATTTAGTCTATGTGTTTCTAATTTGTGTCTAAACGGTCCCCGTGTTTTCAATGTTGTGTCTATTTGGTCCCCATATTTTCAATTTATGTCTTAATGATCACTGAGTTTTGAACATCGTGTCTATTTGGTCCCTGAGTTTTAAGAATTATTCTAACTATGTTTAATTAGTTCTTAATTTAACATATTCATTAACTTCTTAACATAAAATCGACTTAACACTGACATAACACTGACATAACACTTCTAATTAGCCAAAATACTGACACGAGATTAAATATTATTTCAAAATTTTCATCAATCCAAACCTAATATTTGAAATAATAATTAATCTAATTTGAGTATTTGGTCAGTTAAGCATTTTATGTCATTGTTAAGTCAACATTTTGATAAAGAGTTAACAGATTAAGGACCAATTAATATTATTTCTAATAATCTATGGACCATTTAGATACAAAGTTGAAAAATCAAGGATCAAATAGACACATTTTCCGAAACTCATGAACCACTTAGACACAAATTGAGAACGCATGGACCAACTAGATACAAAGTAAAAAATCAAAGGATCACTTAAACACAAAATTGAAAACGCAATGACCAAATAGACATGACGTCCAAAACTTAGGGACCCAAAATGGTATTTTACCTTTTTTTTTTTACATAGTTTTAGACATGGATGTGGTTTTCCTTACGGGATAATTTTTTTTATGGAAAATTGCATAAACCATCCCTTGATTGTAAGAGTTATAATATTTGTACCTTTAGATTTTTAAATTGAGTTATTGACCCTTTAAATCTTGTGAAGTATTAAAATTAGATAATAGAAAATTTTAATTTGATAAATTACTCTCTAAAATTTGTTAAATCACATATTGGGAGTGTGGAGTGATGAGTTCGCAGAAAGACTTTTGGGCCATTTGCAAATCTAGCAAATTTTTTGGCAATATTTGTATAAATAAAAACTCAATTTTTTTTTTTGCAAATATTGCAAATTTTGATCGGGTTTATCAGTGATAAAAATTGAATTACATATTTTTACACTAATTTTATCACTGATAAACATATAAATAACTGTTAATCATTGATAAACATGATAAAAATTGCTATATTTGCAAATACTTTTTTGAGTTGATATTTTTACAAATATTTCATAAAATCTGCCACCCAATTAAATTTCCCTAGATTTTTCGTATCTTCGACTTCCACCATGAAGGTTTTTTTGTTTTTGGTCCAAGTCAAGGATGGGGAGATTGAGATAGAGAACCTATAGTTCGGGGATTTATTAAAAATAATTAGTAAATTAATAATTTAAAGGGGTTAATTTATCTAGGTCGAATCTTAATATTTTACACAGTTTATATTTTATAGGGTCAACTGCTCAATTTAAAAGTTTAAGAGGGTAAGTGTTATAATCTCTATAGTTCATAGGTGGCTTATGTAATTAAAAGTCAATTGTTTAATAATTTATCGAAATTAAACTAATATGCTGTTTTTGTAAATATTTTAAAATTGTGCTGTTATTTTAGTAAATCCCCCTACTTTTTAATTAAATCAATTATTTCAGCTGATAAATGCTTAACTATTAATATTATCTATTTTGACATAAAAATAATTTTGAATATATTATTATATACTTTTTCTTATTTAGAAAAAAAATCAATTTATACCCTTGAAGATGTGTCAATATAAACCATGAACTTTTGATCTAAATCAGTTTACATCCTAAATTTAACGAGTGGTTCAATTTACACCATAAACTTTAATAATTGGTTCAACTTGTACCCAATATCAATAAAATTACTATCAATTTTAGAGATTTATAGTTAGACATGAGCCTTTTTATATTTTAATGAAATTATTTTTTAGAAATGTATTTATATACTTGTGTTAAATATTTTTTACGATTAGATTTTGGTAACTGTGATATGAGTTTTTTTAGGGATAATTACTGAAATAGCATATTTTTGCACACTTATTATTGAAATGTCAGAATTTTTTAAAAATTACTCAAATAACATAATTATAGTTTAATTATTTATTGAACTAGTTCATTAATTTATTAAAGTAAAAAAAAAAGTAAAAAAAACCAACAAATTTATTGAAAAACTCCATGAAAAATAACAAAGTATAATTCAATTATTTTTTGAACTATATATAGCTCCATTGTTTATTAAATTATAATTATGTTCTTTGAGTAATTTTTAAAAATTTCTGATATTTGAATAATTAATACGTAGATTTATGCTATTTAAGATAAATTCTAATTAAAAAGATCATTTTTAATGTTTAAATAGTTAAAAATTAATATTCATTATTAGCGTCAGATTTAACAGAATTATTACACGTGACAAATCATATATAACAATTTTATTAAAACTAACTTACATATTATAATGACAATGCGATTAGATCGGTCGGGTAGAGGATGCACTCCTCATCCACACATGGTAATTTTTTAATCCTCATTAGGGATGGCAACGGGGCGGGGTCGGGGATGCACTTCTCATCTCCTAACCCGCGGGGATTTTTAATCCCCATACCCTACCCTATCCCCTAATCAAAAAATTGGGGTCGGGTTCGGGGGTTCCCCGCGGGGAAAATTCTCCGTTTTACATTGTAATTCTTATTTAAAAAGAAATATAAAAATGAAATATACATTTAAAATATACATTTTTAAGTAAAAAAGAAAATATAATACTAAACATTTTATATTTTATTAGTTAATATAATCATATTTTACATATATTTTTCAATAAATAAAGATAAAAGTAAACAAAAAACATAAGACATTCTTAAAAAATAGGGTTCGGGGTCGGGGGCGGGGCGGGGGATGTATTCCCACACCCGTACCCTATAACAAATTGGGGGAAAATTTCTCACTCTTACCCTAACTCTAACCCTAAAAAACGGGGATTCCCCACCCGTATAGGGTCGTGGCCCCGCGGGGAATTTTGTCATCCCTAATCCTCATTCACCGATCGGGGAAATCAAAGGTGGGTTTGGAAAATCCTTGATTTTTCTTTTATAATTTAAAAGTAATAGGGAAAAAAAAAATCAAATTATACCTCTAAACTATATATGATGTATCCCTTTTAATTCTAATTTTAATAAATAGTTCAATTTATACCCACATAATTTTAATAAATAGTTCAGTTTATACTCACATAATAAAATTACTCAAAGTTATTTAGTATATCACAAAAAATTCAAGGTAATATAACATCTATAAAATAATTATAAAAAGTATACTCACAATTATAAAAAAGAAAAAACAGAAATTAATTGTCTTAAATGTCATATATCGATATACTAATTACTGAAATGTCATAACTTTTTAAAAATTACTTAAATTACAGTTCAATAAATTATTGAACTATTTTATTATTTTTCATTATTATTTTTGAATGAATTTTTTGGTTTTTGGTATTTTTTTAATTCTATAAATTTATCAATATTCAAGGTTATATTCAAGGTAATATAACATCTATAAAATAATTATAAAAAGTATACTCACAATTATAAAAAAGAAAAAACAGAAATTAATTGTCTTAAATGTCATATATCGATATACTAATTACTGAAATGTCATAACTTTTTAAAAATTACTTAAATTACAGTTCAATAAATTATTGAACTATTTTATTATTTTTCATTATTATTTTTGAATGAATTTTTTGGTTTTTGGTATTTTTTTAATTCTATAAATTTATCAATAATGTATAGAAATATTTTGTTAGTTTTGATTGTTATTTTTCAATGATTTTCGTTTTTTGCCTTTTTTTTAGTTCAAAAAATCATACAAACTTCTATTTGATTACTTTCTAAAAAAATTTAACGTTTCAGTCATTAGTATATAGAAATATGTTATTTCAATTATTGTCCCTTTTTCCACCTAAGTTCTTACCATAAAAAATGTTTAATATCTAGATTTAATGAACACATGATGTAGCTGCCTACATTTGTTATCTATATATATATATATATATATATATATATATATATATATATATATATATATATATATATATATATATATATATATATATATATATATATATATATATTATCACTTTCATGATGAATAAGGATATAAGCAGGTCGGTTTAATTTTTTTAAAATCAAAATCGATGCAAAACCAACCTATAAATTTAGAAAATTTAAAAATTTACTTGAAAAAAAAAGTAAACAGTAAGGTCTCGTTTACTTAGCGGGAATGGGAATAAGATTTCGTTGTTGAGTTAATTTCAGTAATAACCATTAAATAAATGGATATATCAAAGAAACCGTGTCTTACCATCTTATTTCAGAAATACCCATTTGTAGTCCTCACGCCACTGATTTGAAAAGACAATGACTGAAAATACCCCTGCATGACACAAAGCCGTCAGAAATCGAAGAGAGCGTGTAATTTAGAAAACACAAGAATCAAGGAAGCAGAATCAGAGTGATGATAAGAAAAATCGCGTGAATCAAGGAAAATAAAAATTCAAGACAAAATTGAAAAATGAAACGTGAAACCCTATTTTGAAAACCGAAGAAGACGAAGCTCATCTCTGAATCAACTACAAGTATTTGCATCATCAAAAAATGGTGGAAAAGATTATGAGAGTCAAGAAGAACACAAAGATGCCATCGAGAGGGAGAGGGTGGTAAGAAATAAGGAATACAAAATATGTATGGATGTTGAAGTTTATTAAATAATAATTTTTTTTATAATGTAAAGAGAAGAGGAAGAACAAGAAAACAATCAGGAGAGAAAGTTCAAGCCCTAGAAACAGTGTAAGAAGTTGGAAATCTTGATTTTGTTGAAGATGAAACAGTAAAGACGAAAGGGAAAAAATTGATTCTAATTTTTAATGGAATGCGAGATTGATCATTTAAAAATGCAGATTCAACCATTAATAAGAAGATCTACAAGAAAGAAACCAACTGAAAAGATTTTTGATGAACATGCAATCAACAAGCAAGTAGAGGTAAATAAAAAAAAATTACTTTTAATAAACAAAATTAAACATACCCTCCGTATTTATGTTTATTTTCTAAATTATTCATATAAACTGCTTACAGATTAAAGAGGACATTGTAACTGAAGAAGAAACAAGAGAAGAAAACAGACAATAAGACAATACACCAGAGGTTAATTAGATGTGAATTGTTTAACTATAATAAACATTGGAAATGTATGATTATATTGTTAATTTTGTAAAATACAGAGAACATGCATGAAAGGGAATGTAAATAATCAAAATGAAAAACTAACGGCTGATGAAGAAGAGGACAACGAAAGAATTCTAGAGGTGAGAATTTGGAATGTTTAACAAAAGTAAACATTTATTTTACAAATCAGTTGCATAAAATTGTTTATTTATATTAATAAATACTGAAATGTGAAATGTTTAATTAAAGTAAACATTTATTTATCAATACTTCTATTCGTACAAACTAACAGATCAAAAAACAAGGAGTTGAGACGATTGAAAGGGAAAGGCAGACTGGAGGAACATGAAGAAGAAGAAAGAGATGAAGAAACAGAGGTATGTAAATTTGGGATGAACATCTTTTAAATTAAAAAAGAAAGTAATTAACAATATAATACATGGAAAAAAACAGACTGATGAAGAAGTGAGCAAAAAGAAAAAAGAAAACTATCTGGAAGAAGAATCAGAAGAGGAAGATGTCGAAGATGAATGACTTAGAGGTAACATATTTGATAGATTTGTGAAAAAACAAAAACATGTGATATAAGAAACTAACATTTATAAAACCAGGTGATCCGAGGGGGCACATCTAAAAGTAGGGGAAGAGGAGGAAATAAAATTATACGAATGAAGGAGGTGATATATTTATTTGTGCATTCAACATCCTTTATAAATGTTAAACAGTATAACAATGTTTAACAGTTTATGAAAGTTAAACATTTACTAATATTGACTTTTTTTATGATTGAAGATGAATGTCCAGATGATGAAACCAACTAGTGAAGAGATAGAAACAAATTATCTCGCACTATTTATAGAAGAATTCAGAGAGAGGGAAAATGTAGTAAGTTGAAGTTGAAGTTGGTTTTTTATATGCATTAGATACCACAACCCTTACTTTTTTTTGTTAACAGAATTTACTAAAGGATATTAACTGTTGGTTATTTTGGATTTTGAATATTAATGTTTTGTTTAAAACAGAATTATTATCGTCAACGAGAAACATATTTTGAGAATGTTTTTACCATATAATTATAAAAAAATTATGAATTATTATATTGAAACAATGACAATCATAATTGTAAACAAAAAAAATACACAAATGATAACTGGAAGAAAAAGAAATTTTGATAGATACAATCTGGTGGAACAAAGATAAACATTTAATAAAAGGAATAAACACATAAACAAACAGTAGAACAAAGTTCAATGTTCATTAAAATAAGGTAATGCATTAATACACATAATCCAAACTTTGTATTGAATAAAGATAATTGTTGGTTATGTTTGTTTGATTTAAAATTATAGTTATCAAATATTAGGTAACATTAAAATTGAAACAATAACCATCATGATGATAGACAATCAGTACACAAATGATTTCTTAAAAAAAATTGAACAAACAATCTGGTGGAACAAAGTTAAACATTTAACAATCAGAAAAAAACAAAAAAAAAGAAGGACAAATTTCAATGTTTAATTAGAAAATAAATGATATAATTAACAACACAACTCAAACTAAAAAAAACCAATCATAAAATAAATATTGAAAAAGCATAAAGGTTTGAACGAACAAATATTTAAATTAAGAATAAATAAAAAAAGAAAAAAGCAAAAAGCAATTGGATTTCTGCTAGCCTTTCGATTGTGCCTGACAAATCAAATTAAAAGAATAAAAACAAAGAAGAAGAAAATGAAATGAAAATCTTAGAGATTATATTGAAAAGAAACAAGTATAAGTTAGATATGGTAACTGACAAATCAAATTAAAAGAATAAAAACAGATTGATATCAGGCATTAAATAAATCCCATGAATCACGGAAATTCAAAGACCAACAAAACGGGAAAAAAAACGAATGAAAAAGGGTAAGAAGGTAAACTGAATACAAATCAGCTACGATTGTGCCACCTGGATTGGTGTTTTTTTGGGTAAAAGTGAAATAGAATCATAACCATCGGTAATATTGAAATTAGGTGAATTAATCAGGATATTAGTGTAATTAATTCTTCTTTGTTTATGTTTACTTAAAAAAATTTAGAGTCGGAATCGGAATGAAAAGAATTACCATTGATGATGTTTACTAGAGTCTTGGAATGGAAATGAAGTATTAATTCGTGTGGGGCCCACAAAAAGTAGAGAGAAAAGAAAATTAATAAAATATAAAAGTTGGTTGGATCCACAAAATAAGGAATGAGAATGAGATTGATGAAGTTGTATGAGAGAATGAAATTGTTTGAAAATTGGGAATGAAATTGCCAAATTGTGTGGGTCTCACACTCTCATTCCCTTTCCAAATTGTAAGTAAACAAAAACAATGGGAATGGACTAATCTCATTCTCATTCCTTATAAGTAAACATGGCCTAAGTTCCTATAGTTAGGTAAATACTCTTGTCAGTGGAAAAAATTATTTTTATGAATATCGATTTTTTTTTTGTGACATTACATCATCGATTTTTGTATCTGGGTTGACATTTTTTATAATTAAATTATAGATGTTGTTGCGTAAAAATGGAGAGCTTCCACGTAGGCAACAAACTTAATATATGGGACGAGTCGAAGGTAGTGCGCTGCTTCGACGGTGTGCTACGTAGGTACCTGCACAGGAAAGAAAAAGAGCACCTGTGTGATGCCGACCTAACACCCTCCGATGCTAAAGTCAGAGCAAGCAAAGCTAGTGTGTCAGAGAGAATAGTAGTAGAAATTCGTTACCTAATAAATGAGTTTCATCTCCTATTTATATGAAAGGAGGTTGATGACATCATCGTGCCACATGTCGCATCAGGATTGGGCCACATGTTGCTTCCCAACGACGTGTCGCGCGTTGGATAAGCCACGTGTCATCTTTTGATTGGATACTAGTATAATGTAGTTTCCTTGGTTTTAGATACGTAGCCTTATTAGATGACGTAGACGTAGACTCCCAGCAACGTAGACGTAGACTCCCAGGTGACGTAGACGTAGCCTCCAAGACGACGTAGACGTAGCCTCCTAGGTGACATAGCTTTATCCTTCCAGGTGATGTAGACATGTCAATTGTCCATTCTTTGAACCAGTTGAGGAATTCCACGTGTACTGCATTTCACCCCACAATAGAGGCCCCCTACTCCCGAGTTGAATTGAGATGTGAGTTCAATGCTACTTGGGAGTATTCTTTCACAGTGGAATTTTTCCTCGGTGATATATCTGAAAATATTCTAAGTATTGAAGTTTGTAGCGTGAATTTTCTGCTTTTCCAGTCGTTAAAATTTTGAGAAAATACTAAGTATTGGAGCTTGTTAGTTTGAATTTTCTGTCCTGGTCGTTTTGGAGTTGGGTTATATGTCCAAGTTGTCACGCTTAATCATCACGTACTTCGCCCCCTTATGATTTTAGGAGTAAAATTTACTCTTAAAATCATAGTATAAATGTAAGTCTCCAATGTCCATTGTAGAGGAAAATTTTAATTAACTAGAAAGTAGAGAAATGAGAAAATAAAAATAAATAAAAAGTTTTTTTTTCTCTTTCCCAACGTTCAACAGTTTTTTTTTTTTTTTTTTTTTTATGACTTGGACTTTGTCTTGCCTTGTTGATTCGTAGCTTGTAATGAGACTTCGTCGTTTGGGCTATGTCAATAGGGCTTTGTCATCAGGGTTGTGTCAACAAGGCTATGTCATCAGAGCTATGTCAACAGGGCTTTATCATCAGGGTTGTGTCAACAGGGCTATGTCAATAAGGTTTTGTCATCAGGGCTGTGTCATCAGGGCTTTGTCATCAACGCCTTGTCATTTGTACTTTGTCTTAGACTTGTAAAAAATTATTTGACCCCGTCCATTGACCAGTTGACCTTTGACCCGATGTTAGTTGATCGTTGACTTTTTGACTGTTGACCGTTGACTTTTTTTTTTAATCTTCTACAAGCCCTGCACTTCTTAGTAGACTCCGAATTTTTTTGTCATTTTAAATTCTTCTACTAGGTGTAACTCGTGCTAGCCCTGCACTCCCTAGTAGACTTAGAATTTTTTGTCGTTTTAAATTCTTCTACTAGTTGTGCCTCGTGTGAGCCCTGCACTCCCTAGTAGACTTAGAATTTTTTGTCGTTTTAAATTCTTCTACGAAGTGCAGCTCGTGCGAGCCCTGCACTCCTTAATAGACTTAAAAATTTTGTCGTTTTAAATTTTTCTACGAGGTGCGGCTCCTGCGAGCCCTACACTCCCTAGTAGACTTAGAATTTTTTGTCGTTTTAAATTCTTCTACGAGGTACGGCTCGTGCGAGCCCTGCACTCCCTTAGTAGATTTAGAATTTTTATCGTTTTAAATTCTTCTACTAGGTGCGGCTCGTGCGAGCCCTGCACTCCCTAGTAGACTTGGAATTTTTTGTCGTTTTAAATTCTTCTACGAGGTGTGGCTCGTGCGAGCTCTGCATTCCCTGGTAGACTTAGAATTTTTATTTAGCTCTTCCACCTTGGCGGACTTAGAACTTTTTGTAGTAGGTTCACGAAGTTTGCCCTTACTCGAGTAGAGTTTTATGTCTTGAAGTCTTGCTCGAGTCTAAGAGTTCTGAGAATGATTTTACTCAAACTATTTACATAGATGCAATAAAGTAGAAAAAGTAAACTCTTATTTCATTTAATGGCAAATGATGGGTGTCGAAACCACCAAAAATAAATACTTACTCTCGGAATTTAGAAATTCTGTAGTAGTGGTGAGTAAGGTCGATCTCCACGAGGAAAAGGGAATTAAATTAAAGTTAACAAAAAGGGGGTTTTTGAGTTTTGGAAATAAAACGAAAAAGAAAGCAAAATTAAAAAGAATAAGAAATTCAATAAAAAAAGCTTCCAACTAAAGGTTAATCTCGGTTATGGTTCATTCATTTGATCATCGATTACTAAACATGCATTCCTAAATTCTTCTCTAAATTAGTTGGGAGTTGCCGGAACAACAAGTGCTCTTCCTTAAATTCTCGATAGCCAAGATACGATCTAATGACTACTTCCCTAATTAACGGATAACCTTAGAATACGATAATAAGATTTAACCCTTTAACAGTATTAAGATGAGAAGAACCCAATTCTAACTAACAAACACAGTACGACCGGTTCATTTAAGTTAGATCATAAATTCCCATAACATAAATCAAAAAGTGTCAATAATCAATTTATGCTAACATCCTACTTGTATTAGAAATAATTAAACAATTACGAATTCAATCATTCTAACTAGCAATATGAAAATCAATCAATGAACAAGTGGCCAATTTGAACAAGAATTAATCAACAATAAAATATGCGAAGAAAAAGCATGAATAAAGAGAAAATATGAATTAAATTGAAGAACAAAACCTCACAAATTCATAAACCTAATCTCGATAAATCTCTAGTTGGAATAATAAAAATTAGCTAGAAAACATAACTAAAATAATCTAAAAGTCCTAAAGAAAATAGGGGGAAAGGGGATTTTGAATTAGGGTACAAGAGGGGCTTTAAATAGGCAAAAGGTGGCTAAAAATAGGATAAAATATTAATAAATCTGCTATATAATCTCTTCAAGCCGCCGTCTGAGATGTGAGCGCCCCACCAAGCCGTTGCCTGCTGTGAAGGAGCCGCACGCGAGCCGCAAAGCCGAGCCACGCCGCAAAACCAGCCTGATGCTTCTCTTCTTTATCTATAAGGAGCGACGTGTCGCTGTTGGTCGAGCGACACGTCGCTCGACTCTCTACCTCAGCCCATTGCGCGCTGACGACAGCACGCACTACTTTCTTCTTGCGAATGACGTCAGCACAACCAATTTATGTTATTTTTCTCTTTTTCTCGTCGCCGTAGCGACGGGTCTTACTGCCACAGCGACCACCCTCGAGTTTTTGGCCCGGAATTAGATTTTGGTCTCAGTCGCGGCGATGGGTCTTTTTTAACACCAAAATGGGCATAACTTCTTCGTTATAAGTTCGAATTGAGCGTTGTTTTCGCCTACGTTCATGAAATTCAAAGATTAACAATATTATGGACATTTCAATAAATTAAAAATCATATTTTAATTATATTGGAGATAAAACCACTAATAAACACGCGTAAATTACGAGTTATCAGCAAAGCTCTCTCAATAGAAACTTTATTGAAAGAATAAAATTACAATAAGTAAAATTGCTGAAATAAAGTCTGAGTTGCTTGACATTTCACAAGTGCAGTAGAGCTTTTTAGTTGAGGTTAATAAATGTGTCGATATCTCGGCCTATTGCTTTAGTGATCTATCATGCTTCTCTTCTTCACTAGTCTGGCCCCCAAATATGGTTCTTATTTCTCCATCTAGAAAATTTTGACTGTCACAGTCCTGATCTTCCTTATCTTCTTTACTTCTCACAAATTCCTTCAAGTACCCTCTTTGAATAAGGGTCTCGATTTCTTCCTTGAGATCGAAGCAATCAGAGGTGGTATGATTGTGGTCTTTGTGGAAAAGACAATATTTGTCTTTGTTTCTCTTGTTTGACCCTGTTTTCATTCTGGGCGGCCTAACCAAGTTTTTATCTTTGATTTCCATGAGTAGTTGTTCAATCGGGACCGTGGTAGGAGTGTATTTTTTAAACTTACTAGAAGGAAGACTCAACTTCTCAAGTTGGTCTCCTGACCTATGTCTCTTGTCATCCTCGTGACGGTCAGTCCCCCAGACAAAGTCTTCTGTTTGGTCTCTTTTCTTATGTTTTGATCGTTTAGTACTACCTCCTTTATCTGAAGTCTTCCTTGCACTAAGCAACTCTTTGGCGCTCATATATTTTTACGCTCTAGTGAGGAGCTCGGTGTATATAGCAGACGTCTTCTTGCCTAGTGACCATAAGAACTTTTCATCTTTCAAGCCGGCCATCACAGCAGTCAGAGCAATGTCATCACTATAACCTTCTACCTTCAACGCCTCACTGTTAAATCTCACTACATAGTCTAAGAGGCTCTTCTCTGACTTTTGACGCACAGTCAAAAGGTGTGTGGCTGGTTTCTTCTGATCCCTTCCACCAAGGAACTGAGTTACAAAAGATCGAGTGAGGTCTTTGAATGAAGAGATGGACCTCATCTTGAGCTGTCTATACCACCCGCGCGTAGAGCCTCCTAATGTAAGGGGGAACACCCTACACTTGATAGCATCTTGGACTCCCTAGAGCTCCATCCAGGTCCGAAACGTATCAACATGCTTGAGTGGATCTTTTGAACCATCATACGTGGTCATAGTTGGCATTTTGAATTTGGTGGGAAGCTCCACCTCCATTATAACATCAGTGAATGGCGGCTTAGTTTGCTCAAGTAGGTCTTCTAGTGCAAGAAGAGTCTTTCCTCTATACTCTTTCTTCATATGACCAAGTTGATATTGGAGTTTTTTCAACTCTGGCGCTCAAGGCTGGGCACTTTCTGCAGTAGACTTCACAACATCTAAATGTTCTTTTTTCTTTTGATTGAGAATTTCTCTGAGGCCGGACCTTCGTTTCTGACTAGGTTGCTTGTTACGAGAAGAGTTATGAGAGGAAGAAGACCTGTTCTGGATATTTATCCCCAACTTCCCCTTCAAGCCAGCATTCTCATGATTCTTTGATTCACCTATGCGCTTTATAGGTTCTTTGTCTTTGCCTTTTTTGGATTGTACTTCCTGGTTGTGAGCAGGGGGTTGATGATCAGTTTTCTGTGTAAGAATTTCGAGTAGTTTAGCAAGATCTTGATTTACACCTCGAACTTGCTCTTCTAGAGCATCTACCCTTCCGTCTGGCATTGGCACAACCCTAACCACTTCTAGATTTTCACCAGCTTGTTATTGTAGTTGTCGTTCTTTAGTGCTACGAGTTTGATATCTCGTATTACGAGGGTTACGGTTTTCACCATCATCTATATCATCACCGTGTTGCTGACTTCTACGACTCATCCTTGATGGTAGAGCACTTAGTTATTTACTCTTCCCACAGACGACGCCAAATGTTGTTGCGTAAAAATGGAGAGCTTCCACCTAGGCAACAAACTTAATATATGGGACGAGTCAGAGGTAGTGCGCTGCTTCGACGGTGTGCTACGTATGTACCTGTACAGGAAAGGAAAAGAGCACCGGTGTGGTGCCGACCTAACACCCTCCGATGCTAAAGTCAGAGCAAGCAGAGCTAGTGTGCCAGAGAGAATAGTAGTAGAAATTTGTTACCTAATGAATGAGTTTCATCTCCTATTTATATGAGATGAGGTTGATGACATCATCGTGCCACGTGTCGCATCGGGATTGGGCCACATGTTGCTTCCCAACGACGTGTGACGTGTTGGATATGCCACGTGTCATCTTTTGATTGGATACTAGTATAATGTAGTTTCCTTGGTTTTAGATACGTAGCCTTATTAGATGACGTAGACATAGACTCCCAGGTGACGTAGACGTAGCCTCCAAGATGGCTTAGACGTAGCCTCCTAGGCGACATAGACATAACCTCTTAGGTAACGTAGCTTTATCCTTCCAGGTGATGTAGACATGTCAATTGTCCATTCTTTGAACCAGTTGAGGAATTCCACGTGTACTGACATTTCACCCCACAACAATAGAGAATACTAGTTTCAACTACATCAGTTGTTATTTATATGATCATAATCAAGTTAACCTTAAGTCATGGATAACCTTTCCAATTTGGTTAACCTCTTTATAGTAGCGAGAGAAGAAATGAGACACCAAAAATAAAAATTTGTTTTTAATATTGAAATGTGTAACAAGATCGGTTATTAAGGAAATGTTTGGTAACCTTTCTCATTTCTATTTCTTTTTTTTTTTTTTGTTTCTTATTCCTTTTCTTTAAAAAGGAGAAAGATAAACTTGTTTGATAATTTTTTTTTATTTCTTGTTTCTAGAAGAGAAAAGAAATATAAACGTGTTTGATAACTGTTTCTTGTTTCTGTTTCTCATTTAAAGAAATAAAAATATATTGAAAATATTACAACTTTAAGTGAAATATTTAAAAATATTATATCAATATGATTTTTGGACATTTATAATTTATTTTATAAGTCAAAACGGGACAATATAATAATTAGTAATATGTTGAAAAGTTTGGAAACAAAAATGAGAAACAAGAAATTAGAATTTGTTGTTTTTAAAATTTGTACATAATTTCGTGAGGGTTTTTAAAAAGAAGGAGAAACAAGAAATAAGAAGAGTTATCAAACAACTTCATTTATTAAAAAATAGAAAGAAACGAGAAATAGAAATTGAGAAGGTTTCAAATGGATCCTAAGTATCTCTTTCGAAGAAATAGAAAACACAAACGTGAACTAAGAAAAATACCAAAAGAACACATAATTTAACATCTATGAGTTGTCTTATTGAAATCATACGTTGGAACGATTTTAAATCTTAGGAAAATACAAGTGAGAAGAGGAACACAAAGGGCTTTTAAAAAAAGGGTAAAATGCAAATGAGACCCCTGTGGTTTTTTTCAAATGCATGAATACCCCCTGTGGTTTGAAAATGGAAAATCACACCCCTGTGGTTCCAATTTTTTTCAATCAGACCCCTTCCCTTCCATGTCAATAATTTTATTTTAGCCATAATTTCTTCGTTTGAACTCCGATTTAGATGATTCAAGATGTTTTGGAATCCTCATTCCAGGCTCTACGCTGTGGTAGCTTCAAAACTTCTAAATCATTAATAAACAAAAGAGTTAACAGTCGCAATCATACCTATTATTTTGATATTAATAAACTCTTTTATTTATTAATCATTTAAAAGTTTCGAAATGACTATTACATAGAGCCTAAAATGAGGATTCCAAAATATCTTGAATCGTCCAAATCGGAGTTCAAACGAAGAAGTTATGGCTAAAAGAAAATTATTGACATTGAAGTGAAGAGGTCTGATTGAAAAAAATTGGAACCATAGGGGTGTGATTTGCCATTTTCAAACCACAGGGGGTGTTCATGCATTTTGAAAAAACCACAGGGGTCTTATTTACATTTTACCCTTAAAAAAATTATAGTTTTTAAAACAAATTAGAGAAACATTATACTTTTAAAACATTTGAGAAAACTATAGTAGTGTGCTAAGGTGACACAAATGTGGCTTCTATCATGTCCCTTTCTTCTCCCTCGCAGTTGCCCCTCATCTTGACCGACGTTTGATAGTGGAAAACGTTTTTTTGCTAGTGATTGCAGAGATTTCTTTGACTAGCGATGGAAGTTTTAGAGACGATGGGGCAGAGGATTCAGAGAAAAACAAGGAGCCATTGTGAAAGAAGAAAAGGTCAGGATGAAGGTCACGTCTATGTTAATCAGCACACTATCATAATTTCCTTAAATATTTTAAAAGTACAATATTTCTCTAATTATTTTAAAAATTACAATTATTTATTAAAAAACCCGGAAAAATAATGACCATTTATAAGTATATTATAGGGTAAAATATCATTTTGGTCTCTAAACTTTCACTTCGGTATCATTTTCGTCCTCAAACTTTCAAAAATAATATTTTTCGTCCTTGAACTTTACTATTCGTTCAATTTGTCATTCCGTCTGTTTTTCATCTGGGATACTAATGGATAGCTTATGTGGTATGTAATTGTTGATGTAAACATTATATAATTTGACAGCGATGTTAAATGACGTAGAAAAACGAATATACAATGAGATTAATCTCTCATCATTTAATCACACCTAATAGATCTCATTAACCTTAATGCATATTCGTTTGTCATTTAACCTCACTATCAAATTATATAATACAACATCATTAATTACATGTCACATAACCCTTTTGTTAGTGTCTCAGATCAGAAAAACAAACTAAATGACTAAAATGGAACGAATCATAAAGTTCATGAATGAAAAATGTCACTTTTGAAAGTTTAAGGACGAAAATAAAATTGGAATGAAAGTTCATGGACTAAAATGGTATTTTACCCTATATTATATATTTTTTTTAGATATTACATTAAATTAGGGGAGGAGAGACTCGAACCTTCGACCACATAGGAAATGAGTAGGTGTCTAACGACTTGAGGTATGTTCGTGTTGACACCCTATATTATATCTAAGCGGAGAAGATTCTATGATTTATATGATAAACTTTGCTATTATTCAAATTAAATTAAATTTGTTAAAAAAAAATATTGAAGAAAGGGTTAATTTTCAAAAACCGTTCCCCTCTCTCTACTGTCCTAATTATTAAACATTGGTTGGTATGACGGTGCTGCCAGGTGAGACTTTTTGGTTTACTACCAAAGTCTAAAAGACGGAAAGCAAAAGTTGGCATAAACCATAAATTGGGGTCTTTTGGCCTCCTTTTTTGACTATTTTTTGTTCCCTCTTTTTCCCACACTTTTCGAAGTATTTAAATTAAATATTCATTTCTAATATTTAATATATCTTTTTTATTTTTTAAAATATTAATTTATTTGATCTTGAAATATATATAATTTATTGTTTTCTGTTTTTCAAATTTTATGTGATCAGTTTTTTTTATTGAATTTTAATTTTTGTTATTGAAAAAAAATCCCATATTCTTTTTTTTTTTTAATCTACATGATGAATAAATTATTGATGAAAAAGACAATCTTATAATAATAGGATAGTTCAAATTTAGGGACAGAACTTTAAAAGGTCTAATTAGATCATTTTTATAAACCGTTATATTTTTCTAGATATTCTCTTTCTATATTAAGAATGAGAAAATTTTAAATGTAAAAAATGTGATGGACATAAATAATCCTTTCTTATTTCAACCTCAATTAATTAAATAAAATTGTTAGATTTCTTCGTAAATGAAATGTTTAGACTAACAAAATAGAAAATATATACTTTTATTAAAATTTGGGTTAAAATATTTTGTACCTTTTACTAAAATATAAATATCTAAAGAATCCTTTTATGAATATAAATTGTTAAAATAAAATAAATAAATAATAGAGTTCAAAAGCTCAATATTTATCAATAATTTATAACTTAAAAACATACTGCAAGACCATTAATTTACATATTTGACCCTTTATATTTTGTCAGTTATATAAATTTAATCCTCATACTTTTAAAAAATTTATTTTTAATTCTCATATTTTATAATTTTTATCTTTATACTTTAAAAATGTATGTTTTAATCTCTATATTTTAGTTAAATGCCACCTCAACATCCAGCGGCACACAGTTCTAAACATAGTGTTGAAGTGGAAAATGGAAGCTGGATGGAGAGATGAGTCAAACTTTGGTTCTTAAATGTTTTTGGAATAAATAAATAGTCAAAAAGAGACCCAAGGCTCAACTACCCTTCTCACTTCATTCAAACTATCAAGAAATAATTGCACACATGACCACATTAATTCACTTAAATCCACTTTTCATAGTTGTTTAGTTTTTATTTCAAAATTACCCAACAATCACCATAATTAGAGGCTTAAACGGTTGCAGCCGAAATCCAAGGTTACGGTTTTGCCCTCATAGACTCTCTCTCACCTACATGTGATAATATCAAATCTTAAATGCATTTTTTCCTTTTTGATTTAATGAGTAATTACTCCTAAAATTATGAGATTTGTAACAGCAACATTGTTTCAAAATATCCCTTGATTTGTTCATAAATATTCTCTTCTTTCTCATCTTCTCCGTTTCTTCTTTTTTTCACGAATGATTCATGTTTTTTTGTTCTTTATCTATTTGTTTATTTTCTTCATCGTCTTCTTATCTACCACGTTTCTACCGGAATGAGATCTACATCTACATCGTCTTTTTATTAACCACGTTTCTTATCTACCATGATTCACGTTCAAGAAGGTTCGTTGTAAAGTTTCTTTCAATCCGGAATCTCATTGCTTGTTGATGGAAGTTATTACTAAATCCAAAGTAGGGTTTAATGATGTTGCATTCCTTGAAACTTTTATTTCTGACAACTATTCTGCTTATGTTGCTCTCGTGGTTGATATGAAAAAAACAGTTTCTAATCCAATACCTATTGACCCTGGTAACAACCTTTCTTGTTTTTTTATCCAATCACAACCTGTTTTTGATTTAGGTGTTTATAGTAATCCCGAAGATTTTTATGTTCACTTTATGCATAAAAGGCATGGGATTCATGTTTGTTATTCTAAGGCTTACCGTGCCAGGGAAATAATTTTAAAGGAAATCAGAGGTTGCCCTGTGGAAACTTATGCTCTTGTCCCCAAATTTTGTTATGTTATTGGGTCGCATAATCCTGGTAAGCAACATTTATTTATTATAAATGTTTATATTTTATATATGGTTTAGTTTTTAGTAAACCTTCATATTTTTTTACAAATGTTTATAATTTATATACCTTTTTTTCAGGATCCTTTATTCGATATTTCCTGGAAGAAAGTCAGAAGCTTGAAGATTTTGTTTTCTTGTAATTTTATATTTTTTAGATTTAATTTTTATAGTTTTATTTATGTTTAGATTTGATTTTTCCAATAATTTTATAAAATTTAAGGGATTTTAAATTTTCCTTAAATTTTGCATAAATTAAGGAGAAATTAATCGGGGGTATGTTTTGTTTTTTCATAATCTAATTAATTTGGCCGGCGGCGGTTTTTGGGTAGTTTTGATATATATATATATAAAAGATACGGTTTTCTTGAAATTTCCATTTATTAAAGGGTTATTACTGAAATTAATCCAACTATCAATTCCCTCACCTTTAAAAAAGAAAATAAAATAATATTTTTTTTGGCTAGAACTTCATAATTGCTCGACTCATGAGTTCTGATAAGTTATACAAACTTAATTGATGTTTATTTTTCCATTTTGAAACCTGAAAAGTTAATCTATCATTTTTAATAAATTCATTTATTGTCATAATTTCTAACATATTTTATACTACTTTAAATCTAACAAACTCACTATTTTATATAATTTAAACACAATCTACAATACCTTATTTAATAATCCTGTTTAAATCCACACAAACCAAACACACGGTTTTATTTAAGGACAAAAAATAAACAACAAAAAACCTCTTAGGATTCTATCACATGGGGTTTTGATTGATGAAATTATAGAGTTCTTTTAATTATAGGTGATGGAAAAAAAAACTTTTTGTTACTTATTTTAGGATATATATCACTCGCAAATGATCGTGCTCTCGTTTTTACTTATTCATTATCTATATATTATATTTTTTGATTGACTCATGAAATATATGATTAAATTTATTTTTATTTATTTAGGTTAAATCTTTAGGTTTAGTGGTAATTTAACATATTCAATTTGATATCATAGTCAAACAAAGCTCAATCGAGCATCTTGTTCAAAATTTAAATTCGACCCAAGAACGGCGAGAGAGAAAATCACTATCTTGAAAGGGCATGATATGTTAAGGATCTGCACCAAAAGGTGAAGAGATCCAACAATGTTTATAAAATCTCCTAGATGTAAGTTCGACGATTTGAACAATCTTATAACGAACAAGCTATTTTAGAAGGACCCTCATGTGAAATCCACCGTTTATCCTTTGTCTGATAATTAATTTCTTATTTCGAATTCAATAAACTATTGAAAAACATGTTTTATAAGTAAATTAGCGACTTAAATTGAAATAAATATCTAAAGAATCTACTATTTTTAGACAATTTGTGCATTTCTAATTTTACTGCTAACATTTGTCTCATTAGAATTAGTTTTGGTCCATATTGTTAGACATATTTTCTTACTGATTGATATGACGATGATTATTTAGTTGGTAATAATAAAAAATTTATAATGATATTTATTTTGAAAAAAAAATAATAATGACTTGCTAGTGTTCATAGAGTAAAAGATGAAAAAAAAAAGTGAGTTGTGAAATTAATTCCAGTAACTCCCTACTTTTTATTTTCTAACTGAAAACATTTCTTTAAGAAACTGCTAAGTGTGTGAAAACATGATTAGAACAAAAAAAAAAAATCTGTAATATTTTCCTTCTCCCTTTCAATCCCTCTCAATATTCAAACTTAAGAATTTAATTTGGGGATTAAAAAGTAAGTTCATTGGTGATTTTCTTTATCAATTTTCTATATATATATATATCGGTTTCTCATGTTTCGTTTCCACTACACTTTAAGAGGTTAGTCCCTCTTGTTTATAAATAAAAACCTAACACTAACAAATAATAGTAATATCCTTATCAATAATCGGCTGTTTAATATTTATCCAAATTAACAATAATATTACATCAATATTTTATTAGAGAATTTAATTGTAATATCTAAAAGAGGAATTTGAGATTAAAAGAAACACATTTTAAATAACTAGGTTTTTCACACGTGCCATGCACGTGGGGCACGTGGTTTATCTTTCAAATTTTATAATAAAAATGTCAATATTATTATGAAGTTATTTTCTTAACTAATATTTTGAAAATTCAAATTTTATAATGAAATGGAAGAAATTAACGTAACCCATTAATAATGATTTTATATCATCTTGTTACTCATACCTAATATTCATTTCCTTTCCATAACTCTATCCTCAAACATCTAGTTTTTTTGTTTTTTAAATTGGTGTGTTAGTTCATCTCTATTTACATGTATATATATAGTAAATTAAAAGTGAAAATTTCAATAAATTTTTAATTCAATTAATGAGTTACAAAACTTTTCTACTACTCATTTATTTGGGGTGTTACAAGATGGTATGCTATGTCCTTTGGTTTTGATCTTTTAAAAAATAATCACACTAACGTAATTATATATTTAAATTAGAGAGAGAATTGTTTTAGTGTGTATTTTCCCCTACTTGACCTAGTCTTAATATAATAAAAAAAAAGGAATTAGGAATGGAAAAGTTTGTTAGAGAAAATAGTAGACGAAAAGTTATTAAAAATTAATTTGATTGTTGGGATTGATTTTAAATTTAATAAGTCTATGAAATTATTTATTTTATAAATATGACCAATAAATTATTACTAAATTAATTTTTGAAATAAGCTCACAATAAAATATATTTGAAATATTTATTGAACGAAGACAATTTTAGTTTATCGTATTTAATTAATTTAATAATAAGAAAGTCTATTTAGAAAAATTTAGATAGTATAAAATTTGTTTATTGTATTTAATTAATTGGTAATAATATTCAATTATTAATAATAAGAAAGTATATTTAGAAAATTTTAGATAGCATAAAATTTGTTTATTGTATTTAATAATAAGAAAGTATATTTAGAAAAATTTAGATAGTATAAAATTTGTTTATTGTATTTAATTAATTGGTATTGTATTTAATTAATTGGTAATAAAATGATTATTAATTTTGAATGATGGCATTATAGAAATTTAAATGAATTATAAGGGTAAATATGGAAATCAAAAGTTTTTCCTTTAAGCCACTTTTTAGATAGTACTAGGTTTTTGGCACGTGCATTGCACGTGTTTTTATATATATTTTTTTTCATATTAATATTTAATTTATCAATTCAGCTTTTAATTTTGTATGCGGCAGATATTATCCATTCAAATATGAATACATACTGGATTTTTTTTATAGCAAGCTTAAGCTTAAATAAAAATATTCCATAAACTATTTAATAAGTATGTCATTTCATTTGTGCTAATCAAACCTCTTTTGCTTTCTCTCCTTTTTGGTCCTCCTTTAGGCCTCATCTCTTTTTAACTATGCACACTGAAACATAATCATCAATTTCATTAATAACCGTGTTGAATGAAAATGCCAACTCCAAATCTTTATGACGTAGCCGTAAGTTTTTAAACAAAGTTCACATTCCCATTCTTGATCAAATACGTTTTATTTTTTGACAACTGACATTCAAATTTTTCTATTAAATGGTTGAAGATATTAGCTTGAATCTTTGTTCCCCTACAATTTATATTTAATAGATAAATCATAATCATGCCTAAATATGTAATTAATAAAATAGCACAAATATAAATTCAGTTATTTTGAAATAAAAACATAATTTAACAAAAATAACTCTTCATCCAAAAATATATGTTTAAAATTTTTTCCTTTTAAATTTTTGTATAGCTCCACTATTTCATTTCTGATGAGTCTTACTTTTATGGACCATTATTTTGGGGCCACTTGGAGTTTTCCAATAGGATTATAATGCTCACCTACATTAAAAATTTGAAAATTATTATAAAAAAAAAAGTTGAAAGTAAGATGAATAAGTCAATATAATATAAAAAAAATATATTAGATAAAAGTTAGAAGAATATGAATATAAATAAAATAAATTAAAGTTAGAAAAATACCTAAAGCAATCCTTTCTATAACTCTATCCTCAAAGATCTAATTTTTATTTTTAAAATTGGTGTGTTCTCAACTCTCAATTTACATGTATATATAGTATATGCTAAATATAAACCCAATTATTTTAAATTTAAATTTAATTTACAAGTTACAAAACTTCTCTACTACCAAATGATATATCATATCTATCTAGTAACCTCCAAGTTCATGGATGAAGAAGCCTTAATTGTCTAATTCAAGTGACCTTTCATATAATTTACAAGTCTTATTTATATTTATTTTAAACACTCTCTCTTAAGCTAATATTACAATAACAATTAATCAATTTTAAATAATATATAGACAAAATTATACATGAATCAACTCTGACCTTTTCTCCCAACGTTTTCCTATAAAAATATCATCTATTCATTTTCCTTCTTTTTTTTTTTAAGTTATAAAATAATAATTAATTAAAATTAATTAGTAATTAAATTATAATTTATATTTGTAAACCTCCACCATTACTCTCTTTCTCCCCCACGATTTCCCATATAAATGTAATATTTAAGCTTTCATGATAGTGGTTATTAAATAAGAGAAATATACTATCAATTATTTTGGAGGGTTATAAGATCATATCTAGTAATCACCAAATTCATGGATGTAAAAGTCATAATTGTCTCATTTCAAATGACCTTTCATGGAAAAAAAAGTGACCTTTCCATATAATGTACAACCATTATTTACATTTTTTTTAACACACCATTATTTACATTTAAAACACTCTCTTAACCTTTAATTATTTTTAAAAAAATTATACATTTATAAAAATAATATTATTTCTTTTACAAAATATATAATCACAGCTAATTTCAAACCAAGTTTATAATAACAATAATTTCTCAAATAGAAAAAAAAAAAGCAATTATTACAATAACAATAACCAATTTAAATAATAGTCAAAATTATACATTAATCAAACTTGACCTTAATTTTCATGGTTTCCAAGTCTTCTGGTGTTCGAATTCTCACAATTACATCCTCACCCCGATCATTTTTCAGCTATATATAAGATTGCCAGGAAATACTGAAATCTAAATGGAACCTGAGGAAATATGAGGAACTCCACATAGAGCTTCTTTTCACCAGTACTTTATTTTATTGATTTAAATTAATTGGTAATTAAATTATAATTGTATTAGTATTTTATTAATAATAATAAGAAAGTATTTATGTATGAATTTGTTTATAAATTATTTATTAGAAATGTATTTGATAAATCTAGCTCTTACAAAATAAACAAAATCTCAATTACTACAACCTTTGCTAGAAAATGAGAAATGATGAAGAAAAATTAATGAGGGAACATAATTTTTTTAGAAAATAATATTGTAAAATTTATTTATTGATCTAATTAATTGGTAATAAAATGATTGTAAATTTTATTTATTGTATTTAATTAATTGGTAATCTAGAGAAAATGAGAAATGATGAAGAAAAAATAATGAGGGATCATTTTTTTTAATAGAAAATAATATTGTTTTATTGTTTTTAATTAATTGCTAATAAAATGATTGTTTAATTAATAATGATGAAGAAAAATTATTGAGGGATCATATATTTTTAGAAAATAATATTGTAAAATTTATTTATTGTTTTTAATTTATTGCTAATAAAATGATTGTAAAATTTATTTATTATATTTAATTAATTGGTAATAAAATAATTATTAATTATGAATAATGGCATCATATAAATTAAAATGAATTACAAGGGGCTTAAAGGGAAATCAAAAGTTTTTTCCTTTAAGCCACTTTTTAGATAGTATAGATAGATAAATTTAAAAATAACAAAAGTTTTACAATATTTTCAAAATATAGTACTTTTTTCATTGAATAATTAAAGGAATTAATTGTAGAATTAATCAAAGATATGACCACTTTAATTCAACTAATTTTAAAATTAATGACAAATTACAATAAGTTTCGAATATACCCAAGAACAACCATTTCTCGTTGTTATCTGGTGGGTCTCGTTTATATATTTTACTAATATACCCCTCGCTTTCCTTTTCTGATTTCCGTCCACATCTCTTTCCATTTTTTTAACGTTTTTAAGTCATCCTTAAATGCGGGGATTTTATATTCTCTTTCTCTAACCACCAACATCATATCTCCTAATCAAGGGTGAAAAATCAAAATAGTCACTTGGAGGTGAGTCTTTTCCCCTATGGCCATGTGTTTGAAAAAGTGTGATGTTTAGCCACTTCTTACTTGTAACGTCCCGTTATTTTTGTGATAAAAAAAAATTATTTATTTTATTTAATATAAGCATTTAAAGTCTATTTTATAATCGGTAATTTAGAAATTTGTAGTTTATTTCGGTTTAAGTCTTTTTAATTACCTTTTTAGTTTAATTTCGTTTTAATGGTATTAATAATTATTAACGGGCCAATTAATAATTATTAATCACCATTGGGATAGTTTAAGATCATCGGGTTTCGTTTTTTTAAGTCAAAAGTCATAAAAGGACGCAAGCGTCATTTCCAATTTCTTAAAAATATCAAAACACTATTCATTCATCTTTAAATACACTCATTGACCAAAATTGACCACAATTTCTTCATCCTTTTCTTCTCAAGGCCATGGGTCTCAAAGTGGGGGGAGAATTTTTTGAGTTTTCTTTGTTTCTCGACGGATCGGCTCGATCTTAGTTGCATCGGAAAGCCCTCGAGTCTAGGATCCTTTTCCACCTAACCATCGTCTGTTTCTCTCGAGATCCAAGGAGTTCTTGGTAAGTTTATCTCGAAACCCTAAGCTCCAAATAGTGTTTTAATGGAGTTTTCTTTGTTTTCTTTCGATTTCTTGTCGGGAAACTCGGTGTTTGTAAATACGGGAGTAGTTTTAAGAGTTTTTGGAAACAATCTCATAACCCTAAAACCGAGTTTCAATCAAAACCCTTCCCGTTTGAAATTTACCTTTTTGGGTTTAATTATGGGTTATAAATTAATGAAATAATGTTTATTGAAATTCGATTCGGGAAAGGGTATAATGTTCAAAAACCCTAATTATCGATACCCATTGAAATCGGGAATATCGAATTTGCTTAAAACCAACTCGAAACACTTTTAAATTGCCTAAAAGCTGGAAAACCAAACCCGATGCCCATTTTCTTTGAGGGGGCCGAGAGCCTCTTGGGGGTTGTTTGAGTTTTTCGTCGTTTTGTACGTTTAGTTGTTGTTTGATCGATAGTTGGTAATTTATTGATTGTGTGATATAATTCAATTGTAGGTGTTTTTGAACCGCTCATTTGATCGTTCTTTCGGACTTAGGAGTGAAGTCAACTTTTATTAAGGTGAGAATAGTTAGGATTTAAAGTAATTTTAGAAAGCAAATAAGTATGATGGTTTGTAGAATTAGAAACTAAGACTAGAATTCGAATCTAAGATTAGAGGGATGTGAGTTAGTGCCCTTAGGATTAGGAGTTAATCCTTTAAGTGAGAACTTAGGAGTTCTCGAGGAAACCATTGAATCTTAGAAGATTCTAAGTTAGATTCGTTTCGAAGCTTAGGTTGGATCATTGGAAGTTAAAAGATCCAAACTTTTATATAGAACGATTAATAGAACCTCGGATTATGTTGGAAGTTTAGAATCCTTGAAGGTATAGGTTAATCGTTTAAGTTATGATTTTACTTTTATTATTGTTAGCGGAGTTCGATTGACATATCGTTCTTCCGGAGTTTCCTATTTATTTACTCTATGTCTTTTACTTTATACCCCTTTACAATATGTTTGTTTTGGTTACTTTATTATTTGCACTTTACTTTATTTACTTTTTGCAAGCATGTGCAAGCATAACCATAACATCTTGCACCATATTATCTTACATCATTGAAATGGAAGAGAAGGAAGGTGAGAAACAAAAAAGGTGAATGTGGATCCGATAGGAGTCCCCATTACCTTCATGCATAAAAGGTGAATGTGGATCCGGCGGAAGTCTCCATTACCTTCATGCATATCATTTGTGGAAACGGAAAGTGAGAAAGAAAGGAAGGGGAGAATGTTGGACCCTACGGGGAATGTCCGCATCACCTTCCGAGAAAAAGAAACGAAAGTGAGAAAAAGAAACGAAAGTGAGAAAGAAAATGAGGGGAGAATGTTGGACCCTATGGGGATTGTCCGCATCACCTTCTTCATTCATAAGGTAGAATGTTGGACCCTACGGGAGTGTCAACATTACCTTCATTTATGCATAAAAGGTGAATGTGAATCCTATGGGATGTCTTCATTACCTTCATGCATATTTTCGGTGGAATTATATCATGGAGAAAGAATTGTATATTTCATAATGGAAAGTAAAACAATAAGAAGAATTAAGATGTTATACTTATTGCAAAGTTTATTTACTTTTCTTATTTATATTGTAACAAGTTAATGGATGAGAATTTGACTACGAGAGTTAGTAATATCATCCTTCGGAGAGTATAGAATGAAATTACCTAAAGTTTATAGAACTTTAGGATTGATTGCGTCAGATTAATTGGACACGAATCGGAATGCGAGTTTGAGGTCTATCTTTAGTTTTTATTCTTATTATTCTCACTGGGCTTAAGTTGTTAGCTCATGATATTACAAAATTTCAGGTAATGCCCTGGCAAGGGGTCGTGGGAGAGGAGATGGTGTTGCGTGATCGAGGGATGTTGACCTCGAGATGGACTCAGTTGTTGTAAAGTCTATGTATTTATTTTTGGTGAACTTTAAAGACTTTGATGATTTGTATTTTGTATTTAGCTCATAAGAGCTTATTGTCGTTGTTTTATGATATTAAATCTTTGAACTCCTGACTGGAACTTAAAGTTCCATGTGATTTTATTAGATTTTGAAATTAGGATGTAAACAGGTTTTGGCTAACCAATTTTCAAATATAACCACTCCAATTTTTCTTAAATTATAAAGACTTCAGCTGTAAATTCTGATTTAAATTATTTAAAAGAGTCAGGTCGTCACATTACTATTCAATTTTTCAATATACCTATTTTGCCTTTTCCATATGGCAGGTATAGTCTGACACCTTTGACACGTATAGTCTGACACTTCTGACACTTTTCTTTCCCAATGCATTCTTTCTTCCCCAGATTTTGGTATATTCAGTATATTGTCCATAATTCTTCAGTGTATTTAGTATATGTTGTATATTTTTATTATTTTTGTATTTTGATTTTATACTACATATTTTGATTTTTAATTCAATTTCGTAGATTCATTTAAGTATAATATTTATAGCTTCCCCTCTCATGTAAAGTGTTTTGTACATCTGGTATATTGGGTATATCGTCTTTCATATCTTAAATGCATTTAATAAAGTGTGAATGTACATACTATACGTAATATTAGGGGTGAACATTGGATTGGTTTGGTTTGGATTTTACTAAAATTTCAAATCCGATTGGATTTTCTTATTAGATTATACGAACCAAACCAAACCAAACCGTTCAACATAAAGAAACTGAACCGAACCAAACTCAAATGGTTTGGTTTGAATCGGTTTGGTTCTACATTTTTTATTTTTTCTCAATTATTTATAAATACTTAATTTACATCATGATAAGTGTTACAAAATCTCAAAAAATTACTTCCAGAAATTGTAGAACTAATTTCAATTAATCTAAAAATTCAATAAAACATACAAACTTGACAGTTTATAAAATTTGGTTATAATTATACAACCATAACACATATAATATTAAAAATTCTTCCTATTCTTTTATTTTATTAAGTTTTATATTTGATATTTAAAAATTCAAATATATCATATATTATGTATTGGTTTGGTTTGAATCGCTACAAAAATCTATCAAACCAAACCAAATCGTTATTAATTGGTTTGGATTGGTTTGGGTAAATGAAGGTTTAAAAACCGAACCGAACCGGTTTGGTTTGGTTTGGTTTAGTTTGGACAATTGGTTTGGTTTGGATTTGTTCACCCCTACATAATATACATGTCATTTAATCTGCAAATGAAAAACAAAAAATTGTTAATTCAATAATACTAAATGTAAAAAAAAAAAAAAAACTTAATATGCAAACAAAACAAAAATAAATGTATACTATATTACATATATTACAGAATGAACATAAAAGAAAGGGGGATATACATCAACCACTCGTCATTTCGTATATTGCGTGTATTACAAACTGTATATCAAGAAAAACATATAGTTATGTATAGCACGTATATTACAAAATATATATTTAAACAGACCACAGAAAAAAGTATATTATGTATATTACAGACTGTACATTAAGCAAAACAGAAATAGAACGAGAGAAAAAAAACAGTTATGTATATTACGTATATTTAAAAAAAATGTATATTGCATATATTACATGTATCACAAAAAATAGTATTGTATATTACATAACACAACAAACAACATAAATGAGAAAACAAAATATAAAAAACTAAAAAAAAAACAATACATTTCGTCAAATCCATGCTATTTTTGGTTTAGATCTTCGAGATTCAGAACAAAAAACGGTGAAAAACATTTATGAAAAAAACAAGAATGAGAATAAATTAAGGAGAGAGATAGTAAATTTAAAAAATGTAGGAAATTTGTGAAATGAACATTTGTAGAAGATAAAAATGGTGGATTTTTTAAAAAGAAAGAGAAAGAAAGAGAGAATCAATGGAGGTTTGAAAGAAAATGATAGGAAATGGATAAAAAATGAGGGGGAGAGGGAAGAAGAAATGAGAGAAAAAAATGAAAAAAATGAGGGAGAGATAGAGAGATGGAGAGAATCTAATATATAGAAGAAAGGGGGGGGGAATGGAAGGAAAAATATTTTTTAAAATTATTATGAAAAGTAGAGAGAGTTATATTAATATTTAAAAAAAAGGAAGGGAAAATGACGGCATAAGAAGGAGGAGAGAGAGGTGAGAGAAGCATGATTCGACATGAAGGGCATTTTTGTACTTTTACATTTCCATGTGGCTATTAAGTCAAAAAATTGAAATAATGGCTATTGGGGAAAAGATAGAGTCAAAAGTGGCTAATTATATATTTTAACTCCCTAATCAGTTAGGATTTTTTTTTAATTTAATTCAAAATAAACATGCTTAATTTTAGGGATATTTTTTATCCTTTTAAATTACCTCAACCTATCTCACTCAATCCATTTATAATTTCCCAGAAAAATAGTTGTTCATCACCTTTTTTTCCTCTACCTCATCTAATATTTCTTTTCTTTTCAAAACTTCCATCAATGGCGTACAAACCCAAATAGAGTTTTGTATTGTTTTTTTTTTTTGGTTCATTTTCTTTCTTTTTCTTTGTTTCGTTTTCCTTTCTTCCTTTTGTCCATAATGAGTTCATCAATCGATTTGTTGTTTGTCCAGATCTTGTTCTCCATTCATTTTCGTTGTTCCTGAGATGAAGACAATGATTTTGTTCAAAAATCAAGAATTCCTTGGGTTGGTTAACAAAGTTAAACTCTCCATTTAACTTTGATACACACTGTCTGTTGATGGAGGTTGTTACTAATACTCATCGTCAGTATTAATGGCAATTAAAGAATGATTGAAGGACAAATAAATTTGATATAGTTTTAATTTTTATATTTAAATTTTTCTTTAATTTTACAAAATTTAAGGGATTTTATAACTTTCCTAGGTATGTTTTATCTTTTTACAATGTAATTTAAATTGGCCGATGGTAGTTTTGGATAGTTTATATATATATATATATATATATATATATATATATATAAAAGATTGTGTTTATATGAAATAAACAATATAAAATTGTCAATTACTGAAAATAACTCTTCATCATACACTATAAGAAAAATGGCATTAGGTGACACTAGGATTTTAAATGGGTGACACTAAGATAAAAAGTAAGGAGGAATAGTGGAAAAATTTATGCTGCCCGTCACCTATTCTTTGAGAAAAAAACATACGCGTGTTTTTTCTCTCTCGTATCTCTCTCTTTAACTCAAAAATCCTCAAATGTCTCTCTCAAGCAAACCCTAATGTCGACTTCCTCTCCATCTCTCTTGCTCTCTCGTCCAAAGTTCTCGCACGAAACTCTCTCAATCGAACGAATCTCAAGTCTAATGTAACAACCTATCTTAGATGGAATCTTCCACTCTATCTCTATTGCTCAATCGCTATTCAATCTCTATCATTCTTGCTCAATCTATCGTTTTCCTTTCGATTTTTAATCGAAGAGAAGAATTCACTCATAGATCCATCGTTCTTTTTCCCCTCTCTACGAATGAAAGCCCTAGATTCGAGTTATCACTGTAGTCAAGAAGCCTATTCAGATCTAAAGCACATCTGATTTGTACCGTTCATTTGAGGTATAGTTTGTAGCATATCAGATCTGGTCAGATCTGTTCTATTTTTTTTTTCAAATCATGTTTATTGTTTTCTATTTGGGTCCATCGACGAATGCTAGGGAAAAAACTTATGATTTTCATCTCTCTCATCGTTCCAATTTCCTTCACTCTCTAAAACCTTAGGGTTCAATTTCAACTTCTCAAAACCAAAGCCCCATTCAGATTTTAACATCCCTTACAAGGTGAATAAATGTCTGAAATCGGAAATAGCAATCATTTGTGAAGTATGAGGTCTGAAAACTGATTTCGTTTCTTGCGTTGTGTTCTTTTTATTCTGATAATATTAAAATTTGAGCAGGATTGGATTGTAACTTTTTGTTTGTTTTGTTTTTCCATTTTTTATTGTTATAAAGATTGAGGCTCAGCGAGATAATCGTTATATTACGAAATCCAGTAATAAAAAAACTCAGACTTCAGTGGTTCGTGGTCGAAGAGAGGTTGGTTTAGTTAGAAGTAGTTCAGATACATTGCAGCAATCAAAAGGCCTGAAAACACGCTCCATTCAGCTTTCACCCTTTGATGCAACTGTGGTAAAAGCTTTTTCATTCTTGTTTTTTTTCCTTTCCTTTCAAAATTTGTATTATTTCTAGATTTTTTTAACTATAAAAAACATCATATGTTTGACAAATTTAACATTGATATCCTATTGCACATGGACAAAAACATGAGTAAATAAATGTTTCGTAATTGATATCCTATTACGTTTAAAATTGAACGGAGTTTGCTTACATTAAATTCTATTTATTCTAAATCAATAAATGAGATGAGTGTAGAAAAGTAAGTTCAAATGATAAGACTATCTTGTGCTTTTGAAACTTTTGAATACATTATGGACTTAAAGATGGAAGAAAATTCTGGTTTGTGTATGACTAATTGCAGGATGAAAGGTGGGCCATCGGTTTTTCAAGGAACCCATTTTAGGTGTTGTTGATGGCACTGGCTAACCTCTTGCTGTAGTAGAAATTTTAAAGAAAACATACACTTATGATTCAAAGAAACTTTTGAGAGTAACAACACTTTGGTATTAATCTTTCTTTTTCATTTTGCATAATGTCTCTATCTATGGTTTTTGTTTGAATCTATTATTTTGTTTTTTTTTTTTTGTTAAATTTCATTTTCTTAGAGTTACTTCATATATGTGTTCTATTTGTTTGTTTTTACGAATATGTACTTTTATAAAGTTTTCTCATTTTTTGTGAACTTTCAAAGGTTGGAAGCTAAATTAAAGTACTCTAAAAAATCTGCATCGTTGAAACATGATATTCTTCTTCTAAAGGCTAAAAAGATTGGACTTGTTTGGGTATGAGAAGTTTCTAAATCAATTTACTTAGTGCTAATGTAGTTACTGCATTTTGTACCACTATTTTTTCTACTACAGTTTTTGTCGTTGTTAAATTCAAATGGTGCAGTCAAATGTGAAGTTATACGGGCTGCTATAAAGCTTTTGCATTATATTGCTTTGAAAGATAGCTAATTGTATGCTTGGGTAAGTGATGGTATTGCAGTTATGTTATCATATCACAACCTTTTTCTAGTTTTGGTTCAGCGATTTTTGACATGTTTTTTTTTAAGTTATGGTTATTGTACAGACGTGATTTGATTCTTTTTTACAGTTCGATGGCGACTAAAGCATTGATTGAAATTTCACATATGATAAAGTTGCCCTTACCGTTTAAGGCTTTCTCTGGTCTTTTTGCTCTAATATATGGGAATGGTTATATAGTCATTATCAATAAGATTTGTGATATTGGAATTGACAAGTATGTGTGTATATTCATGTCCTTTTTCTCATTAATAGGTTTAATTTGTTGAGTGTTATACTTCATTGTCATACTTTCTTAAATTCCAGATCATTTATTATGATAAGTGTCTAGCAACTAGAATGAACAACCAAGTACGTGTGCACCCATTTATTTATCTTGTAGGTTTTGATTATTGTCTGGATTTAAGAAACATCTACAACTTTATTCTTCATTTGAAAATTATTTCTTTGACTTCTTAACATTTTCCTTAAGAATTTCCCTGAATGACATTTTTTCCATTTAAACCTAATTGGTGATTTGGAAAGTAGTAGCTGTGTTAACTTCCGCTTTTCTTGTTTCATTTGCAGAGTCAACAAACTGTAGTTACCAATAGTTGCTGGGGATCTTTCAGTTTAATCTGCTTGGTTCTTGGTGATATTTTTTGTAGTGGTTGGTGTGTTGATTGTTAGATGGAACTTTGGGCCTTTTATTACTTCTCTCTACAGTCTTGATCTTTTCCTTGGGACTGTTCATGTTCTCCATTCTACTTTAGAAGTTCAGTCAGTTTAGAATACAAAAGCAATCTAATGAACTTTTCATATGATTATAATGTATGTTGTCAGTATCTTCTTCTTACAAGAATTAAAGTTTGTAATGAGCAATATAAACTTGCTTTTCTTGGCAATATGGATGATAATTCTAATGGTGAAGTAATTCTGCAGGTACGCGGTTTTTCCCTCTTAAATTGGGTGTCTGCTACTAGAGCTGTTCTTGGACTTGCATTTGAGTGGAGGTGAGTCACCATTTATTATTCATGATGCAGTTGAGTCAGATTGAGTCGAGTTATAGGATTTTGATACATAGATCAAAATTCGTTAGGCATCAACTTCTTCAGAGTCGGACGTTCGATCCTTCTCAATCCCCGTAGTTGATATAATATTTCAAAAAAAAGCTGCAGGAATGTGGCCCACTCTTCTAAATTAATCATTTTATTGAATTTTCCAGGAAAGACCTCACAAGTTGGTGGCTTGAACTTTAAATTCATAACAAAAACCATGTTTATCTCATAATACCATTCATCCTGACTTTTGTACTATGTTTGTGGAATATCTGCCATTTTTCAATGAACTTCTATAAGCTAGTCTTGATGAATTATGTATTTCTTTTAACATAGACATGTTATTGTGGGGGCTAAGTTATAGTAGAGTGATTCACATTGTACATTGTATGGTCTAAATGGTCATGGTAGACCAGGTTTGGAGCTTTCCAAATTATATACATGTTGGGCTTGTGATGTAAAGGATATAGTTGATCATTTACCGAAACTTCTAAAACCATTTTGTCTGATGTCTACTGATTCTTATAGGCAATTACTCATCCGGAGCAAGAAAGGGTACTGTCAATTCGTGAAAACGCAAGACTTCAAGGCTTTCCAGAGTACTATAAGCTCCATGGCCTATGAAAGAAGGTGCATTATATAATTCGATTTTAAGTTGTTGGAATTCAAATTAGTAGCATTGAAATTCTAGAGTTATTGTAGATTGATTGTCATGGCTATCATGCAGTTATGGTAGTCATGACAATGATAAATTGAGTATTATGGCTTCTAAAATTATAGTAGTTGTAAGACCAATATGAAAACTTACTCTTTTTTATCCTTTACTTATTATAATGTCGTGTTAATATTTTTTTGGACTTAAAATATATGTTCTACTGCTGTTTTGAGTTTTTCCATGTAAAATAGCATTTTTGGGGCATTTTTTTACATTAATAAGCTATTTTTAGTCATATATATAGTTTTGCTGTTGTTTCATGTCATTTTGACACTAGTATGGGCTAAAATTGTTAGAATGTCGTGTTAAAAAATTTTGGGTTTAAAATATATGTTTTATTACTGTTTTAAGGCTTAAATTGAATGTTTTACTGCTGTTTTTTATAGTCATATTGTAGCATTTCATATAAAGTGGCAGTTTTGGGGATTTATTTTACATTAAGAAGTTAGTTTTTAATTATGTACATAGTTTTGATGCTGTTTCATGTCATTTTGACAATGTTTTATGGACAAAAACTTATTATAATGTAAAATAAATAAGTTTTTGGTAGGTAAATAAATTAAGAATATACATCAGTGATAATTATTTCCCCTTCTAATTTCTATGAATATACATCAGTGATAACTATTTCCCCTTGAAAGATAGTTATTAGTACCTGTACAATTTAAAAAGAAATGAATATAGAAGATGGTATCTCTTTTCCATTTAGCCAGCAATCGATGTTTTCTGATTTAGGTCCTTATAAATCTAGAAGTTGAAATTCTATTGAACTAATAATCATAAATAGTTTAGCATGATTGTTAAATTTACTTCTCTTTGGAGTTTCATACATTAAAAAAATAGTTTAGCATGATTGGACTTATTGCAAACTAGTAAGCTTCATTCTTTACTTTTTCTTTATCCTAAATCTTGTTAATCTAACAGTAATTCCCTTGATACTATACATTCTTTGGTACTTGTTAATTTGATATTATCTGTAAAGAAAAAGGGTTGGAGACAATTAGATGTCGTGCTAGATCTTTGATATGTCATTGTGTTTGATTTACATTGACAAAAATGTGTAGAGTTCTTGATTTGTCGTCTTCCAACAAAAATGTGTAATTTTTTATATCTATTGATTGACACAAGGGTTGGAAACTCACAACAAGGAAATGACAGAAATCTTACCTTCTTGGAGATCTACCATGGAATCATTCTATCGGAAAGTCCTGTAAGTTCAAATGCTTATATAGCAACAATATCATTATACTATTTAAATACTTTTACTCCATGCATAAAAATTAGCACTAACCTATTTTGCTAGTGCAAATGTACATTTATACATTGTTATGCTTTACATTGCATGTAGAATAAATGTAAAATATGGGCACTGTAATATTTTTTATTTATACCCAAAAATATTTCAACATATGTGAAAATTTATATGTAGCATCTCACATAGACGGTCTTAAGAAGTTTTGAACTAATAACCAACATTTTGCTGCAATGCCCATTGGAACTCGACGTCTAATGCTGACCATTAGTTTTTCTAACAAAATTGATATGCTATGTGTGTCAATCACATTAAAAGAATAAAATTTAATGTTGTAAACTCATTGCTGTTTTGACTTAGGAATTATTTTATCATGTTCATGCTAAGTTGCTAATGTTTCGATTACTAGATATGGGACACGGCCGGACAAGAGAGATTTCAAAGTCTTGGAGTTGCATTCTATAGAGGGAAAGACTGATGTGTTCTAGTCTATGATGTTAATGTGATGTAGTCATTTGACACTCCTGACAATTGGCATGATGAATTTCTAAGGTAGGTGGTTTAATTTGTTTCCTTGAGTTATGTTTTGCTTTAAAAGTATGACTACAATAGGCTATCAATTAAATATCTCTAGTATTGGAATGACATGTTGTTAGTAACTTATTATCTCTTATATGATTAAGGCTCTACTTTTGCAGTAATTTTTATAGGCTTCCGTAAGAGAATTTTTGGGTATTGACGATGAGGTGCTTGATGATCTTGACGTCAAGAACATTAATTTGTTATAGTTATTTACTTCTTTTTGTATTGATATGATTTAATTTTTTGTTTATAGAATGTAATTCCTGTAGGCATCGAGTAATATTTAAATTTTGAGATTGTAATATTTAGTTGAATTTGATAGGTGTGTTATAAATTTTATTTATAATTAATTTTTAAAAAAATATTTTTTTTTTCTCAAATTTTAGACAAAAGGTGACGGTTTTTCCCCGTCACATTTTCTAGGCAGTGTCACCTATTCGAATAGGTGACGTTTTTTTGGCGTCACCTATTCCAATAGGTGACGGTTTTTTATGCCATCACCTATTTAAATAGGTGACACTGCCATAGGTGACGGTCAAAAAACCGTCACCTATTCGAATAAGTGACGCCAAAAAGATGTCACCTATTCCCGAAATTCTTATAGTGATATAATGAATGAATCACAAATAGTAAAAACGAACTAGACTTAAAACAAAATTACTGAATTTTAATTTTAAACATCCCAATAATTTCTTATAATACTGAAAGCAAAAAATGCTATTTTTTACCTGAATCAAACATTTGCTATTTTTTTTAAAAAAATTTAGGTAGTAAAAAGTGCTATTGAATTGTAATTTTGCTATCTAAAATTTAATTTCATAAAAATGTGAGGAACTAAATTACAATTTTTCAGATGTTAAAACTAAATTAGAAGCAGAAATAAAAGTATATTTGAACCAAAAGAAAAAAAAAAATCTAATAGTTTTTTTTCCACTCGAGTGACCTCATACACTGGATGAAGAAATTAAAAGTAAAAAAAAAAGGGAAATTGAGTGAAAAAAAAAAAGGAAATTGAGTAAACCACGTTTTTGAATTAAAGAAGTTGTGATAATTATGAACTCTTATGTTGTGTTTGTTTCTACAGGATTTTGAAAGAATTGAAATCTTACACGATTTGAAATCATTTCTTGTGTTTGTTATCTTAAAAATTAAAAGGATTTCAAATCCTATTTTTAAGTTAAAAAATTTATGACTGAAAACCTTCAGATTTCATAGGATTATGCAGGATTTCAATTTAAAACAAATGAAATTATAATTTTAACCTCACCAATTTTTAAATTTTCAATAATTAAATAGATATAATAGTAAAATAATCAATTTTCATTTCAATTCCAGGTATCATCCAAACAAAGAATTTTAAATACATTCATTTCAAATCTTGATGACTCCAAATAAAATAATTCATTTCAAATCATTTCCAACTTTTAAAATCATTTTATTTCAAATCATTTCTTACCAATTCTCAGCTCCAAACAGAGGGTTTTTTTTTTCCAAAGTAATTCTTTATTCAAAAAAGATTAAAAGGGGCTGTATTAACCTGCAAACCTTGTTTAGATAACACATGAGCCTCATGGTTGAACCTCCTACTAATGAAATTAAAGGACAAAAAAGCAAATAGGGATTTCAAACTTAGAAAAAACTCCCAAAAACAAAAAAGGATGCTTGGGCAAGGGCTGTCACCATTAACAACATCAATCAGCCATTTTGCATCAAAAAAAACAGTAATGGGCTATCATCAAACAGAGGGTTAAACTTTATAAAATATTAAATTATGACCATAAAATTTTAATTTTCAAATTAACCCATTAAATTATTAATTTACTAATTATCAAATATCTCTAAAACGAGGTCTCCAAACGCCCTCGTCTCCTCAACTTTATTCTTAACCCCGACTTTAAAATTCTTACCGGGGGGAGTCCTTCTTTGATCTCATCAAATAATTCGCCACCCTATTTCACTGATTTTATTAATTTAAATATAAATACATAAAAATAAAAATATATTCAATATTTGTAAAAATAGCAGTAAAAAAACATACTTACAAAAATAGCAGAAAAATTAAATTCGCAGCTAAAATATTACAAAATTGCCATTAGTAATCAGTGATTAGTAATCAATGATTTACTGATATCCTGATATTTTATGAAGGAATCACTTATAATCACTGATTATTTTAAGTTATCACTGATATCTCTGATTACATGAATGAGGGTTTTTAAAAATCTGCTACATTTGCAAATACTTTTTAAAAATGCTATATTTATAAATATTGCTAAAAATTCTGCTACCCAATGAAATTTCCCTAAAAATAACTCACTATTTAAAATATTCATAGCATACCATTAAGGAATCACTAACCCATAAAGTCATTTCTATTTTTAATTTTTATATAAGGTCATGATATGAGAAATTTTAACTTTTAACTAAATAGACTAAATCTAATTACAAAATATAATAACAATTACTAAATTAAAACAATAAAATTGGAATCTAACAGTCAACTTTAATCTTAAATAATTAAATGGACTCAGTTCTCTCATTCAGATTTCAAGTTCAGTTGCATCATTTCTATCTTGCTTCAAACAACTAGAAGGTAAATTAGGTTTTTCCATTGTTTAATGTTATTTGTATCATTTTTCACACTATTTTGTTGTTCTTCGAGTTTATGCAAATCTTGAATTCATTAAAATCAGTGATTTGTGGTTACCTAAATTTTATGGTATGATACATCCATTTGTTTTTAGGATTTTGAATTTTCATGACTTCATATGCAAGTTGAATTGCATTATCATCTATTTGTTTGATGATTTGAATGATTCATACCGGATGGGCCTTTTCAAAACTGCATTACTGCCCGTTTGGAATAACTTTCAGGAAGGTTTAAAAAACTAAGGATTTTTCCCCACAACACTTTTGGGCACTCCTAAAAGTTATTTCGAACGAGCATTCAGACTACTTGTCGGTTTGTGTTGATCTCGAACTTATGATTTGTGGTGCCTTTGAAACTTTTGAATGGATTTATGAACCAAAAGATGGAGGAAACTTCTGGTTTAAGTAGGGGTAATTGTCGGGCGAAAGGTGGGGCACCGGGTTTCAAGGTAGCCATTTTAGGTGCTGGTGGTGGCATTGGCCAACCTCTGGCAATGTTAATGAAGATGAATCCTCTGATCTCAGTTCTTCATCTCTATGGTGTGGTTAACTCTCCTGGTGTTACAGCTGATATCAGCCACATGGACACTCGTGCCGTGGTAATTTATCTTCATCCGTGCTCCTTATCTTTTACCTTCCATTATGTTTTCCTTTATCGCCATAGTACGAAATTATTTGTTGCAAACATAATCCTCTGCAAATGGTTGGATATTGTCCTATTGTATTTATGATCAGCTTCAAGTTTGAAGCTAATTTATGATCTGCAAGATGGTTGGACATGTCATAGATGTCAATGCCATGTTGATGAAACATGGAAAGAAACATCTTACCTTATCGTCGACATCTTCCACATTCATTTGAGTAACATGTCGAGTGGCATAGTGACATGTCGCTCAACATTTACTTCCTTGGTTCTAAATTTGTTTTGTTGACCTGCATTTTTTTTTTCAATCAGGTGCGTGGTTTTCTTGGACAACCGCAACTTGAGAGTGCACTTACAGGAATGGACCTTGTAATCATATCTGCTAGTGCGCCAAGGAAGCCTGAAATGACGAGAGATGATCTTTTCAACACCAACGCTGGCATTATAGAGACTCTTTGTGAAGGTGTCGCAAAATTTTGCCCTAATGCAATTGTCAATTTGATTAGCAACCCTGTGAACTCTATAGTCCCACTTGCTGCTGAAGTCTTTAAGAAAGCAGGCACTTATGATCCAAAGAAACTTTTGGGAGTTACAACCCTTGATGTGGTTAGAGCAAATACGTTCGTGGTATGTACATCCTTGTTTTTCATTTTTATAGTAACCAGTTAATGGATTGGAAACTTTATCTAATTTTCTCTGCAATATGCCCTTCAAGTTTTTATATGCTACTTGACTTGTGATGGTTTAAATGAACATTATGACTCATGCCTTTTCTTTCTCTCATCTCATTTCATTGTGCTCCCATTTTATTTTCTCATGTCAGTTGTGAATAAGAAATCAATGTATGAAAGTTATATGTGGTTGAAGGACAGGCAGAGGTTCTTGGACTTGATCCCCGGGAAGTTGATGTTCCAGTCGTTGGAGGTCATGCAGGAGTTACAATTTTGCCTCTCCTATCACAGGTCCTGAAGAAACCATCCAGCTTTCAAATCTTTAACCGTTAATAAGTAGCTGATGTAGTATCGACTTTACATCTAATTATATTAGGTTAAGCCTCACAGCGCATTTACCTCGGAAGAAATTGAATATTTGACAAACCGTATTCAATTTGGTGGAAGAGAAGTTGTCGAGGTGTGTGGCCACATTTCATTATTTTAACTGTTTGAATTCTTTTTTTTGTCGGTATATCGTTAGAATCACATACGTAAATGACAAACCGAGGATGAGTATTTGTTACATTCTATGATTCTGTCCAGGCAAAATCTGGGGTTTCTGCTACACTTTCAATGGTCAGTAATCAGTTCCATATCAGTCAATATAGCCTCTCTTTGTTTGCACTCCTTTGAAGAATTTATCTCAAATTTTCAAGTCTTTTTCCCCTTGTTGTGTTTAAATGGGATAATATAGGCCTATGCTGCTGCCAAATTTGCAGACGCCTGCCTTCGTGGCTTGAGAGGAGATGCTGGTGTTATTGAATGTTCATTTGTAGCCTCTCAGGTTCATTATCTCTATCATCCATTCATTTCCGTTTTTCTCTTCTCTTTTCATTTCTAGTGCTAATGTTTATCATCAGGTGACAGAACTACCTTTCTTTGCAACCAAGGTTCAACTCGGTCACACGGGAGCAGAAGAAATTTTCCAACTCGGACCCCTTAATGAATATGAGAGGTATGTGTTAAAACACGGACACATTAACTGGTTTTCAGGGATGGAAATGGAAGCAAAATAACTGCATATGTTTTCTCTGAATTCAAGTTTGCTACTTATCACAGGGTTGGATTAGAGAAAGTAAAGAAAGAGTTAGCAGTGAGCATACAAAAGGGAGTTTCCTTTATCAGAAAATTAAGTGTCTAATTGCATGGTTCTCCTATAGCTGTATAAACTGTATACTTTTTTGCAAGGATAAACTTCTTTTGTAAGAAAAAGAAAAGATTAAACTTTTGTTAACATTTTTTTTATTGGAATCACACAAAATAATAGTGATAATGTTGAATTTGTAAACTTTTTGACAATGTAAATTTCTTGCGACATTAAAAAATAATCTCAACAGATTTAAGGCCCGCTTGGGATAGTTTTTAAAAGTGTTTTTTAACGATTATAAAAAATACGTTTAAATACTTTCAAAAGTTATTACAAACGGGCACTTAAACCATAATCTTAGAGTCTCAACAATCTTCATTGTTGACCATATATTAAGATAAAAAAGTTGTGTCGTTTTCTATGTGAGTCTTTAGTCTTTCAAAGGAAGTAATGTAAATGTAGTTTATATGTAAGAGTTAACTAAGAGAAAATAAGAAAAATATTGAAACAAACTGAATTTTATTTTGAAAAATAGATTTTTAAAAACAATACTCAGAAGGTAAGAACTTGGAATTTTGTTTTTTGGACGGAGGCAGAAACGTACATTTAACAGAGAGATTGGTGAGTCGAGTCGAGTCATTCAATATTCGTTAAATTGCGAACTGATGAACCCTTTTTAAAATCTAATCTCTTTTTCTTTTTTTTTTTTCTTTTTTTTGAAGTTAGTTTTAACTTGTAACCTGATGTAAAGTAATATGAAAGTAAGAAATAAGAAATTATACAAAATGTTATTATTGAGATTTGACGATAGACGATGCCGTGGAAACGAGTGTTTTTTACCGCGGCGACGGTTCGGCAGAATCTCTATAGTTATTGATTTTATACAAATTTTTAAGAGTTTCAACATTTAGTTTGCATTCTAAATGGATTCTTACTTGTCCCTGCAGTCACCAATTTCATTTTTCTTCCACAGTAGTATAATCATCTTCATCTCAAAATTATGGTAGATGAATCATTGAAATCAGACATTGTGTATGAACAATCCTAACCCCCAAATTTCTATATTTCTTCATTGTTTTAAGAGTGAAATAATATAGAGTTTCTGCAATCAAATCACAAAAATTAATCTTATTTTTGTCTCACACATTAATCGCATCAGTCAAATGATCGCCAATTTTTTTTAATAAAAAAATAATGGGGAAATGCTAATTAAATGTTTGATTGAAATAAATCAAAACGTTGAGGTATTGTATTTATTTAAAAAAAATAAAATCACATATTATAAAACAAAACAAAAAACAAAGAAATTTATTAAATGAGATCTTAATAGTTGATATCAATAAATATCAATTTTACTCCTAAATATATTAAGTAAACTCATTGTCAATAAGACTTATAAACAAATCAAAGAAAAATAAAGGGGCATTTTTATTAAATTAGATGCTTAATTTAATAGAAGATAAAAATATATACAATAATTATGTGATTTCGGAAGTGTAAAATTCATTACAAATAATTAATTAGCCCTTAAAGGATTCAATTAGACTTTTACATTAAAGTGTGGATTGAATTGATCAAGTTTGACCATTGACTTGTCACTTATTTAAAAGGGCTAGAGAGATCCTTACTTATATATACGTGTTTGACGAGACGCATAAATACATAGTCATTAGAGGTATTTTTCGACTCTTATTCCAAACAATTCAGATGTGATTTTTTCCTAATAAATAGTCTTAATTATTAACTTTGTATTAAATATTAAATCTCAATCCATTAATCACGTCAACGAAATGAAACCCAAAAATTATTATGTCATAAAATATGTCAAATCATCATGTTTACCAACAATTTTATTATAAAAATGAGTACAAAATGTGTACTATTCTTCATTCATGTGAAAGAAATCTACACAATTACTCTCTTATGTGTGTTATATCATATCTTTCACTTCCCATCACCCAAACAAGAAGAAAGGAAACTACTCACAAACTAAAACTGATTACAGCCACAACCATCTTTTTAAGTTTTGGGGATAAGATAAGAAAAATGAATTTTTGTTTCCACACCCAAATATATATATATATATATATATAATGGAATTTTTTTGCATATTTTATGTTAAATTTTCACTATCAATTTATATTTGTAATTATTTGTCATTTGTCTTGTTTGCTTTTCCATTTCTTTGGTTTGCATTCCTTTATCCAAAGCTGGTGATGATGCCCTTATAAATTTTACCTATAAGCTTTATTATCCTCCTTCACTTTCTTCTTGTGTGAGAATTGATTTTATAGAAATGGAGATTGGCAATGAGGCTAATCAGAGAATTGCAAGGATTTCTGCTCATTTGAATCCTCAAAATCTGCAGGTTTTGCTTGTGTTTTTTTTTTTATCACTTTTTTTTTTCCTAATCACAAGTTGGTTTGTTATCTTGGATTCATTATTTCTATACTATCTATTAAATTTTGTACCTTTTGAAATTTATGTTATTTCTTAAAAAATTGAAAACAAGAAATGTTATTTGGTCGCGTTTGATAACCAACCAGAATTGTTTGATAACCAAATGGTTTTTCTGTTTCTAGTTTTTTTATTCATTAAAAGAAAAAAAAACCAATACTCAGAACTTAAGACCAATATAATTTTAATTCTTCAAAATGTTTTTAAAAATTTAAAACCCAAGAAACCAATTGGTTTTTGAACAATTCTGTTTTAAAAGAAAAAAGAAAAAAGAAAAAATTCAATACTACTTGGTTACTGTTTATCTTGAGCTCATTCTGTATATCATTGACTTGTGGTGCTTTTGGAATTGTTGAATGAAATTTATGGACCAAAAGATGGAGGAAACTTCTGGTTTGAGTAGGGCTGATTGCCGAGCAAAAGGTGGGGCACCGGGTTTCAAGGTAGCCATTTTAGGTGCTGCTGGTGGCATTGGCCAACCTCTGGCTCTACTAATGAAGATCAATCCACTGATATCAGTTCTTCATCTCTATGATGTTGTTAATTCTCCTGGTGTAACAGCTGATATCAGCCACATGGACACCGGTGCCGTGGTAAACTATATTCATCAGTGCTACTTATCTTTTAGTTGCCATTATGTTTTTAATTGTTGCCATGTTAAGAAAATATTTTGTTGCAAACGAGGAAGATATTGATGAATTATTCATAAGCTCTGCAAATTATTGATATTGTCATTTTGTATTCATGATCTGCTTCAAGTTTGATACTTGTATGTTTTTATTCTAAATTTGTTTGTTGAACTGCATTTATTTACAGGTGCGCGGTTTTCTTGGACAGCCGCAACTTGAGAGTGCACTTACAGGAATGGACCTTGTAATCATACCTGCTGGTGTGCCGAGGAAGCCTGGAATGACAAGAGATGATCTTTTCAACATCAATGCTGGCATTGTGAAGACTCTTTGTGAAGGCATCGTAAAGTGTTGCCCCAATGCAATTGTCAATTTGATTAGCAACCCTGTGAACTCTACTGTCCCAATTGCAGCAGAAGTCTTTAAGAAAGCCGGCACTTATGATCCGAAGAAACTTTTGGGAGTAACAACACTTGATGTGGTTAGAGCAAACACATTTGTGGTAGGTAAAAAAATATTGTCGAGTTTCACTTTTACGCTACGAATGTTCGATTTTCTTTTTCATTTTTACAGGAGCTCGTAACTAGAACGGAAAATTTATCTATTTTTCTAAAAACTTGGTTCTCAAACAAAGGAAGGGAACTAGATGAAGTATTAAAACTTGGTAATTGTAGGAGTAGAAGACAACTGCAATCAACATCAGTGTATATGAAAAAATTTGTCGGCTCGAATCCTGCTACATAAAGCATTAGATGAATAAAGCAACTTCCCTCCAACAGAGTGAGGTGGAGTAGTTCTAGAGCATCGATATAGTTGATATTTTTCCTATTAAACTTGAATTGGTCCTTCGAGTTTTTTTTGTGTATGATTTAAGTGAACTCTATAGTGTCTTTAGCATTTTCTTTTAACTCTCTTCTCAATTTTTTTTGCTACCAATATACTTTCTCATGTTATTTGTGAATAAGAAATCGATTCATGACAGAAAACTACCTATAACATACTATCCGTGGTTGTTTGACAGGCAGAAGTTCTTGGTCTTGATCCTCGGGAAGTTGATGTTCCCGTTGTTGGAGGCCATGCCGGAGTTACAATTTTGCCTCTTCTGTCACAGGTCCTGAAGAAACCATTCAACTTTCAAATGTCTTTAAGCGTCAATAAGGATCTGATGTAGTCATAGTATGAAGTAAGCCGCTTACATCTTATTATACAGGTTAAGCCTCCCAGCGCATTTACCGCAGAAGAAACTGAATATTTGACGAATCGTATTCAAAATGGTGGAACGGAAGTTGTTGAGGTGTGATCACACTTTATTCTTTTAACTATTTATGTCAAGCATATTCAGATTTTGTGTATTGTTGATAAGTATTTTTTATTTGAAATCTTTCTCATTTTGCTTCAACTTGCAACAGCATCCATTACGGTGTTGATTACACCTCCTTATCTACCAAAATTTGGTCATGGATGTATGAAGTATACTTCATTTGATTTGTCTTTGTTTACGATATAGGAATTCGAAATCTTTTCTTCTTATCGGTCCTCAGTTTCTCTTCTATTTGATGACATCTCATACTCCAGCTAGTAGTCATAATAATGTGATTATAACACCAAGCATGACCACTTACTTCTTTCTAAAACAAACTAGTATCTTCTTTCTTCTATACGACTAAATTGCCTAACTCTATTTTGTTAAAATCGCTTACATAAGTTAAAATCATAGCTGATTACTTGTTATATTATATCAAGGCAAAAGCTGGGGCAGGTTCGGCAACACTTTCAATGGTTAGTGATAAATTCTAGTTCTGTCAATACGGTTTCTCTTTGTTTGCACTCCTGGAAAGATTTTTCTCAAAACTCCCATGTTTTTTTCCGTTGTTGTAATATGTATAATATAGGCCTATGCTGCTTCTAAATTTGCGGACGCCTGCCTTCGTGGATTGAGAGGAGATGCTGGTGTTATAGAATGTTCATTTGTAGCCTCCGAGGTTGCTTCTCTAACAATTATTCTTCCTCAAAATCAAACATGCTTTTTTTCGATCTTTTTATTTCTCAAACAAATGTTTTCCAACAGGTGACAGAACTTCCCTTCTTTGCAACCAAGGTGCGACTCGGCCGTACAGGAGCAGAGGAGATTTTCCAACTCGGACCCCTCAATGAATACGAGAGGTCTATTTTAAAATACGGATGCATTAACTGAATTTCAAAGATGGAAAAAATAAAACTGCTTTAGTTTTTTCTCTTAACTAAAGTTTGCTACCTATATCACAGGGTTGGATTGGAGAAAGCAAAGAAAGAGTTATCAGTGAGCATCCAAAAGGGAGTTTCCTTCATCAAGAAATAAGTGAATATCTGATATTGTATTGCTCAATTTCTCCTATAGTTGACTGTAAATTTTTACAAAGATAAACTTCTTTTGCCATGTTATATAAGAAGCAACATATTTTACTAGTATGTTACATTATTAAATGGTCAATAATTTATTGATATTTGGTGGTATTAAAGTGCTATATGAAGATGAGATTGATTAGATTGTGAATGTGATATATGAAATTAGATTGATAAATTGTAGTATTAATTTGAAATTTAGTTATGTAGGAAAATTATATCAATGCAAAAATTGCACTTTGAAGAAGTATTTTAAGATTATAGAAAGTTTACTCTTCCCCTTTCCCTATACTTCTCATTTCTAGAAGTCATGCTTACTAAAATATGAAAAGGAAAAATTAAATCTTCTTTGTGACCTTTTGAGTGATTTTTTTTTAATATTAATTTTGAAAGAATGGTAAAATTCTGTTCATCCTTATTTTACTATTGGTAATTGCATCATTTTCTCATGCTTATTATTATGATTGATATCTCATTCATACACATTCACATTCACATCATTTTCACTCTTCATTCCAATTCCTAAATAATTGAAACAAATGCATCACTTTCTTATCCATCTCATTTTCACCCAACTTTTTCTGATCCTCAAGCTAAACATTCCCAATATTTTCCAATTCAGAGTTCCCTAACCTATATGGAGCCAAAAAAATTTCCTATCATGAATTCAGTACGGGCTAATTTAGTCACAAAATTATCATATAGAAAAAATTAAATAATTAAATTTCAAATAGTAAACAAATAAATGTCTGAAACATCCTACAAATTTCAGTCTCAGTTTTAGAGATCACATTTAAAACATTATTTTCACATTCCTAGACATCCAAATTCCATTTTAGTGCGGTTTAAACACCAACATTCATATCATTCTCAAGCATTCATTTCTGATACCGGCATATCAAACGCCCAAAATTGCCCGAACTGCTCATAGCTTTCCAATACATCAATTTTTACAGTATTCATTACTTCTCTATGCTGTTACTGTAGATTTTTTTTACACTTTCACCGGAGGATATTGACAAGAAAAAAAAATGTTAATAATTAAAGGGTGTAGGGGTCAGATGGGGTGTAAATAATAGGAGTACTTGATAATGTCATGTTTCCCATTTCCAAATGTGGAGCCACAGTATCCTCAATAATCACAGGGTTAACTTGCATCACTCTTTCAGGTACAATCTTCTCACCATCAACCTTTGCCAATACCTCAAAATGCATTCTCACTGCCTCAGGCTTTGTCCTCCATTCAGGATATCCCTCCAAATTAAACCCATCTCCTTCTTTCAATTTCTTTTCAACACCAAAACCAATCTTTACAAATGTTTGTGCAGACACATCAGCCTTCAACAGCTTGAATGAACCTTTTTTATTTGCCTTTGAACCTAGAACGGAGGCTAGTAGTCTCTCGAAACCAATCAGGTTTGAATTTGAGCCATTCACGGAAGTGACTGGCCACAAAGTTGTGAATGCCTTGGGTGTTAGAATGGTAGGGGCTTCATTGTGAAGACTAATGGAGGAAGACGACTCGATGGTTTGTTGAATGTTTTTCTTGGATGGGGAAGACAGTTCCACGAGACCGGGAGCAAGGCGCTTGAGCTTGAGCTTGTTGCTCGAACTTGGCGAAGAAGTGAGTGATGTAGGACCGACGATCCGGAGGGAGAGGAGTGGAACATCTTGAGAGCGGGAAATGTGGCGCAGCTGTTCAGCCAGGGCTACAAGACCAGACGCGAAGCTGTTTCCTGATCGATTGAGTGGAAGAGGAAGATCAATTGGGTGACGGAGGCTAACAGACCTAGCACCAGTTACAGTAACAACAGCACCATCAGCCAAAACCACTTTCTTCAAGACACCGGCATCCACATCATGCTGCAAATTTAATGACAAACATTCAAAAATCAGCCTCAATCCCAGAATAATGCAAGCTTACTAATATCTACATTGACAAAAACGTTCTTTCTATTAAAAATGCACCAATTTTCGAGCATTCAAGATCGCTGAAAAGTTCAAAGGATGTTCAGTTCTTGGAAAAAAATTTGGGAATGATTCAAGAAAATTCAGTCATCATATGATACACAGACACAAGAGTTAACATGCGTCATAACATCATAAGTGTGTAATGATTTGCTTAAAAGAAAACACATCCATAGAAAACAATTCGTCAATTAAAAAAATAATATGAAAGAAACAGAAACAGAAACAGAAACATGACAATACAATATGGAAAGATCTATAGCTAAACGAAATTCGATATATAATCAAATTACACATTCAATCAGAAATTCCAAATCCAAAACTTTCAAGATATACAAAACAAAAAATTACGCATGATTCACCCTTAATTACATGGAAGACAATCTAAACAATGGAAAAAGCAATAATCACAATCAATCAAATAAGAAATCCCAACACTGAATTAAGAGAAAACTTACAGGCAATGAAACCCTCATATTATCAGCATCCTGAATCCAAAGCTCCATGGGACCAGCCAATTGAAACGGAGCCAAAACCGGTAAATCATAACCAGAATCACGTTTCTTGACCAAAACATTCTCCTCCCCAAATCGAGCCTGTTCCTGAATCCGAAACAAGGGCAAATCAACATATTCCCAGCGATTAAAATCCTCCAAAAGCTTCAAGGGAACAACTTTATCATCAATCTCCAAATCAAACTCATACGCAACCGAATGGCCAACATGGGCATCTCTTAAATCAAATCCAGATATCTTAAAATCATCTGCTTGAAACCCTAATCCCTTCACAATCGCCTCTTTCAAATCCTTCAAACAAAAACCCAATTCAAAAAATCAATCAATAAATCCAAATACAACAAAAAAAATTCAAACTTTAGAAAAAGAATTAACATACCGAGATAGCTTTCGGGTAAGGAGCGTTGAGATCAGGCGTGGAAGGGAAAGCAGAAATCAAAGGAAGAAGAAAAAGAAGGGAAAAAAGAGCTTTTTTCAAATCCATAATCCTTCTTCTTTTTCTTGTGTTAAATCTTTTCGGAATTTTCAAAATCTTTTGGGAAATGGATGGAATGAAGGGAGTCTTGGATTATGGGGGTTAAAAATGTGTGTTTTTTTTTTTTTTTGAGAAGGTTCTAGGGGATGGTGACGTGGATGTTTTAGACCAATAGGAATTGAGGAAATGATATGAAGGAGTGATCTTATTGGTTGGGATTTGTTGGAACGGAAGATTTTTGACGTGCTTCGTTTTGAGGATTTTAAGGTATTTTGTTTGGAAAGTGGGGTCCATTTTTGCTTTTAAAATTAAAAAGAGAAATCGAAAAGATTATGGCTTCGCCCGGGTTCGAACCGGAGACCTTCAGTGTGTTAGACTGACGTGATAACCAACTACACCACGAAACCTTGGTGATTTTATAGACTTCTGTTAAATTAAAAATCCTTTCGCTTTTATTTTATTTTTCATTAATGAGTTAAAAATATAAAGAATATAGTATACCAAGGATAAAAATGTCACCACTCTCGTCGACATATGTTGGAAAAATCAAGGTTTTGACACTGATAAGGGGGAAGAGTCGTTCTTCTTTAGAGTTGACGATTTTGTCACTAAAATAGCCAAGATTGTCGGAATATTACAAATCTCGCCGTAAATGCAAGTTTTTTTTCTTCGAGAGATGTAAAATAGAGGTCAAGGTCGGCTTAGTACAGAAATTGAGATGTTTTGGTTATAAAAATGAAAATGGTGGGCCATGGTTGGGTTGAGATTTTATTTTGGCCTAGGGTGTTAAATGGTGTGATAGTCTTAGGTTTTAACTTTTAATATAAAAGGAGATTTTTTTTTAACTAAAATTTGAAATTATAATATTTAAATAAGTGATTTTTTTATAATATTTAATAAATTTGATATGAAATTAAAAGAGACAAAAAAAAAACTATCTAAAAATACTGATGTTTATATATGTATTAAATGGTATTTTTTATTTATTTAAGTGATATTTTTTATTGACATCAACATTATCACTTCCCAAAATATCCGTTGACAGCAACATTGACATTTTCGTAAAATTGACTTGTTGATAAGCCTCATCAATGGGCCGGGCCGACCTTAAATGAATGGGCTTGGGCCGGGGCTGGGTCGGGCCTGACTTAAAAGGGTAAGCCCAAGCCCAGCCCACGGGCTTGGACCCATGAGATAAAATGCTGGCCGGGCCCATTTTTGCGGGCTTGGCCCAGCCCGTTCAAATTTTTATGCATTTAATTAAATTTCTATTAAATTATTAGTTGTATTTTTAAAAAATTATTTTTAACTTTTTAAACTTAAACTTAACTCTAAAATGATAAAAAAAAGTTAATTTAAATTTTTACTATTAAATTATTTATTTATATTTGTTCCTATATGTTAATTAAACTTAAATTTAACTATAAAGTGATGAAGTTAATTTATTATTTTGTTATTATATATTTATTTTATATGGAATTAAACTTTTTAAATTAAATTTATTTATTATTCTTTTAACTTAATTTGACTATATATATATATATATATATATATATATATATTTTAATTTAACTTAAAAAGAGACAAACTAAAATGGATAAATAATAATAATGAAGTATAATGATTTCACCAAGAAATAAGATTTACATAATTGTTTTTTCAAGAAATAATTTGCATCATTGCAATGTAAATACATCCCAACTAGGTTGGCACCTACTTATATGCATAAATCATGTGCATTTTTCTCAAATATAAAATATATATATATATATATATATATATATATATTTTTTTTTTTTTAAATATTTTTTGAACGGGCTTTGAACCGGGCTTAGGGCCGGGCTCGGGCCAGGCCTGATGGGGGCCCTATGGATTAAGCCCGCGGGTCGGGCTTGGGCTCCAATGCATGATTCATATTCAGCTCATTGATTTATAGGACGAGTCTGGCCTGGCCCGTCAATCGTTAACCTACGGGCCGGGTCGGGCCCGGGCTCGGCCTAGGCCGGCCCACGGGCTTTATCCATATGATGAGGCCTACTTGTTGACACCAACATTGATATTTTTATCCTTGAGATACCATACCCAAATCAACATATTTTTTTGTTTTATGTATATAGTATTTTCAATAAAAAATTTTAAAAACATTAAATTTAAGATTAAAAAACCAATGACAACTTTGTGTGAAAGAGGGGGAAAAAGTTATTTTATAAAAATAATTTAAACTTTTTCTATTTTTAATAATTTTTTATGAATTTTATTGTATTTTGATGTGTTCCTGAAGTATATTGTGTACATTATGTTCATAAAAGTTTATTCTATACATTCTGTTATGTTTTTGTTGTGCGTATATTATGTACTCTACGTACTGTATAAATTATATATTGTTTTACAAGTTTATTTACCCATGTAGTTGTAAATTAGAAGATATATATACTATGTACAAAAACACAAAGAGAAGATATACTACGTACACTATGTACAAAAGACTTGAACCATTTTTTTATTCAATGTAGCACGGAAGCAACTAATATATTATGTACATTGGGTACAAAAACAAATACTTGAAAATAGCTAAAATTGACAATAATATAAATTAAAATAAAAGATCCATAAATTATAAGATAACATATAAAATGAAAAATTATTTATGTTTTGGTACATTACAGATATAAAATGATACAACACAAAATGTATCATATGTAACTATATACTATGAAATGATACAACACAAAAGTTTCAACTATATATTATGAAACACACCTAATTAACTTTGGTGAAAAATTTGTATAATAATACTAATTGTACAATAGAGTATGTATAGTGTTTTCATATGTCCCATGATTTTAATATTGTATAACTACATTTTCGGTACAATATGTATAGTAATATACATAATTTGATATGAGATAAAATCAGAGGAAAATTTTGAAAATATCATTGACAATCGTACACAAAAAATGTATCGTAAACATTATTTGTATAATATGTATAATATTTATAGCAAATCGTGTCAAAGATATGTTGCATTGAAAAAACAAAAAAACAATTTTGTCAAATCAGCTACCATGACAACTGTTGTACCATTATGCTTTTAAGAGTAAAATTGGTATAAAAAACAAAAAATGGCTAAAAAAAAATTATAAGAGATGTGACTATTTTTATTCATGAAGTTAAAATGTGGCTATTTCTTTAGTTTTTCTTTAGTTTACCATTTAGTCCTTATTGTCAAAATTCTATTAAATGCTTAACAGAAATCTTATGTGGCATTGAAATATTTATTTTATTACTTGCATGACATATTTTAAATGAGATGACATGTTGAATGAATTTTATATTAATATTTTTTATGAAAAATATATTTATCTTTATTCTCTTTCCTCGCTCAATCTCCCAAGTTCCAACTCCTCCACTATTCATCTTCTCCATCGTTCCAACCTTTCAAGTTATTTATTTTTAATTTCTAACCTCTCAAGTTCAAATCTAAAGCATTCATCTGGAAACCAAAGTCATTCCCTTCCTTTTATGTCCATCTTCTCCATCCTCATCTCATTGTTCATTGCACAAAGAGATCCACACGAACAAAATTCTTGGAATTTTATTTCCAAAAATTCCGTTTCTTATTCAAATCCTCAACATTTTTAAACCCAACTCGAGCTTCATAGACATGTATCACCTAAAATCATGAACTCAAAGCTGGAGATAGATCTGATGAAAAATGAAGCTAGATAGAGAATCTTCAAAGCTCACGATGACAAATTTGGTTTGCAGTGAATAATATTTTGGATATGCGAACTCTTCGAAGCCCACATCTTCTCATTTTCTTTATTCTTCTCAATTCCAAGTCTTTATTTTAGGAGTTTTATAGACTTTTGCAATCTTTTTTTAATCAAATCATAAATAACTCAAAGGAAAGAAATTTGTTTTTTTTTTCAAATCATGTATAACTCAATTTTAAGTCTATGTTTTTTTAAATGGATTTTTCTTCTCTCTAACTCAAAGGCTCTCTAACTCAAAGGAAAAGCAAAGAGGTAGATGAGTTTATACAGCAAGAGTGAGATGAAGAATGATTCAAGAATCATTTCGTTCCCTTTATACATTTAACAAAGAGGTAAAAATAAATAAATATCAAAATCCACGTTGTAAATCAAAGAAAAAGAACACCTTCATCGTGCGATCTGTAAATCGAGGATGAGTAACGCCATCACCATAAAATTGAATATAGATTCAAGCAAAAACCTAAAACTTGATCTTAATTTAAAACGATGTACAAAAATATATAGAGATGGTTGTTCAAACTTCTTTGATTTCTCAATTTTTCTTTGAATTTGCACTAGATTGAGAAATATATGACTACTCGAACTATCAATGCCAAAAAAGAAATAGATGATGAACATAACTGAAAATTATAAGTGCTAGCTTGATTTTGCTTCATCAATGATGTCTTCTATAGAGGTAGATGATGAGAGAAAAAGGGTTAGGTGAGAAGGAGATGAAAGAAGATAGAGGGAGTAAGTAAATGCCACCTAGAAAAATCAATAAGTAAAAATAATAATATAAAATTCATTAAATATACCACCTTATTTAATATATGTCATGTCAATAATAAAATAAATATTAATGTCGTCATTTTCTATTAAATGTTTTACAAAGTTTTGACAGTGAGGACCATATAAAATGTTAAATGAAAACTTAGGGATTATAATGTAGCCTTTTAAAACATAGAGACTAAATAGAATACAAAATTAAAACTTAGGGAACAAAAATGTCTTTTTTTTTAAATGATAAAAGATACAAGATGACAATTAAATGGTTTGAATGATGTATTTCTTCCTTGAATCTGATATGAGAAAAACAGTTTTCACCAAGCAATAACTTATTGCAAAAGTTTTAGTCTTTCCATCAATATCTTCCATAGCATTCAAAATTTTAAAAAACACTCTACCAACTCTTCATTAAGAATCTCCATTCTTAGATGATTGACCCAATTAACTAAAGTGATTATTAAATTAACAAATTTATTCTCAAGGATATCATATCTTTTCTTTGCATTCTCAACATATACATTCACAAGAAAAGAAATAAAACCACTAAGTATTCTATCTTCCTATGACTCTGCTTTACACTTTTTTCAAGTCCACTATCTTCACCAACAAAATTGGTATTGCTTCCAACATCATTTTCATCTTTAGAATTAAAAAGAAGTTTTGTCAAAAAAGAATGAGGTCATATTCATCATGATCTCTATTAAAAAAGCATATTCATTTCATCATTTTCATCTTCCAACATCATGCCCTCTATATTCAACTAAAATATTGAATGAGGTCATATTCCACCATTGAACTCTATTAAAAAAGAAGCTCCATTAATCTCTAGAAATTAACATTTATGGACAAACAAAGGGTGTACCTACATTGTGACTATGAGGACCATGACCCTATATCTTATAATGGTAGTTTAAATATAATTTTGGTCCTTATGGTTTGGCCATTGTTCCATTTAGGTCCTTATGGTTTAAAAAGTTTTGAATTGGTCCTTATGGTTTGATTAAAACTTATTAATAGCCCCTTCTGTTAAGGGTTTGACAAAAAAATTACGTGGCTATGATGTGGTGTTACGTGGTAGAGAGAGGGATGACGACATAAAAACTTCAGCATTGCGTCAGATTTAAAACAAAAAATAAGTGGGTCCGGTAAAATTAGCTATTATTTACGGTTACATAATAGCCAAAGATTTTCAGTTTTCAAACGTTGATATAACTAAAGACTCTCATCTCTCTGTCACGTGTATGCCACATCATTATCTTGCGGGCCACATAATTTTTCTATCAATCCATTAACGGCAGGGACTATTAATAAGTTTTTAATAAACCATAGAGACTAATTTGAAACTTTTTAAATCATAGGGACCCAAATAGAATAAAGGTCAAACCATAAGGACCAATATTCACTATAAGAATTTCGGGAATAGGTGACATCCTTTTGGCGTCACCTATTCGAATAGGTGACGGTTTTTTGACCGTCACCTATGGCAGTGTCACCTATTTAAATAGGTGACGTCCAAAAAAACCCGTCACCTATTCGAATAGGTGACGCCAAAAGAACGTCACCTTTTTTAATAGGTGACGCTAAAAGAACGTCACCTTTTCGAATAGGTGACGCCAAAAAAAGGTCACCTTTTAGAAAAGGTGACGGGGAAAAACCGTCACCTTTTGTCTAAAATTTGAGAAAAAAAATATTTTTTTATTAATTGATTTCAAAAAATATTTTTAATACACCTATCAAATTTAAATAAAATATTACAATAAAAATTAAAAAATCACTAAATGCTTACATGAAATTACAATATTTTTAAACAAAAAATTAAATTACATCATACATAGACAATAAAGCAACAATTGCTAAAAGAACTTCAATCACCACTCCTATCAAAATTTCAATAACCAACCCGCATGTCAAGATCTTCTGTCGTCATTCCTCCAAATCTTACTTCAAGTATGTCACGATTTGAACAATGACAATTTTAAACTAGTTAGATTATTCTCTTTTGCATTTATAAAATTATTGTATAATTTCAGGAAAAACACGATGGAAAACTGATGACCAAGATAGTTCGAGTAATGAGCTCCTAAAAACAAACCAATTCCTCCAATAGAACAAAATTCTTTTTCAAAAGTCTCAAGCAGGATATTGAAGCATAAACGAACCATTCCATTTCCAATAAACACTAAAACTAAAAGACATGGTTCATCTTATAATTCAAACTACTAACTACATCGAATCCCAAGCATAAAAACCAAATCATGGATTACTAGGCACACAAAGGCTGCATTGTGAAGTTAAAACCATTATTTTCTAATTTAACACATAAACCATAAATAGCAATACAACAAGGGTGAGATTTCACAACCTATGAAAATCTGTAATTGAGTAAAGGTAATAAAAACTTATTCTCATATTCTTTAGTGAAAACTGAAGCGTTCGTGTTAGAATAGCATTGCCAGTTAAACAATTGAATTTAAGAATTTATAACCTAACATTTCCTAAAAGAAAATCTCAGAACTCTCCCATATCATTGCCTCATCAAGAGTTGTTAGATCACATCCTTGTGCAGTTCAATATATTTAAAGGCCACCATGTAAAAAAATCAAAGGAAAATTGGTAACCAATCAACATAGTAAATGACTGTTGCCATTCATGAAACTTGATAAACTGCTTACTTGGTATTTGGACTTGTAGGTGTTGGCAAGCCGCATGTGATAGGATAACATTGTGGGCGGAACAAAAGGTTCTCTTTCTCGGTTTTCAATTCTACATTTCCAATATGATAATTAAAATTTAAATATGGAAACTAATTACGATAATTAAAATTTAAGTAAACTACAAGAAATAAGATGGTAATTGAAAAACTTGATGCGAGATATGAACTAACCTGCCTGATTTGAAAAACTTCAACGCAGATGCATTTCAAATAAAACAAAAAGCAAATATGAAGATGCCAGAATGAATTTCAATGTGAGCGTTTACAAAACTAAATGGACTATCGCTATCTCACCCAGAAATTTATCAAAACATTCTTCCCTTGAACATCTTCGCCTTTCAATCGAGTTTTCCTGTAAGCATGTTCCTCATCATCCTGAAGGTCGACCAATGATACCTCAAAGACTCTATGTTTGAGTCCATTAGATGCAATCAGAGAAAGTAACAATCCATTTAAATCATTTGCATCATATGAAATATGCAACTAAAAAACTTGTCAACATTGATATCACCAAGCAAAATAAAGATACATGAAAACCAAAAAAAGATCGAAGGCTACAAATGTTTGATAGAAACTAACTGATCATACAAAACTCCATAAAAGCTAGTGCATTTGAAAATGAGGAAAAAGATGGAGGGAATAATAAATTTCAAATAACATCCTCAATCAAATATAAGGCTCAATTATAACCAAGTACTAGTATAAAAAAATCTTAAATACAACAATTATCTTACCATTACTTTACAAACCGAAGCCACCTACAACAGATCATTGAGCCAATGTTAAAGTGACTAGTGTATTTTCCTGCAAACAATAGTTGGAGATAAGATTTTAACAAACAAGGATGAATGTAGACTAAACCAAAATTGATCTTAACCCCTCCATTCATTGCAGCCATTCTTTACTTCGTTTTAAGCAATTAACCACTTGAAAAAAAAAAGGCAATCATGTGAAACAATTAAAAAAAATGACTGATAACTTAGATTATTGTTCTCTATAAGTAAGGAAATCAATAAATAAATAAAAGTGCTCTTTTCTACTTAATAAGTAAGCGAATCAATTAAAAAAATGAAAAGAATATATCAAAAAAATTAATAATATAAGAAAATTAAATAACCATTCTCTTTAAACTCTAAATCTATTTATAAAAAACTCTTCATACCATAAACCCTTGAAGCTTACTAGTTACTAAATTTCTCTCAAGTATATATCCAGTGAATTCTTAACAAGAAATGCAATATAATTGCAACACTGAATATAAGTTCAACAACTGACCTGTCCTATTAGTACAAAACGTTCTATACGTATCAACGAAAGCAAATCTATATTCATCATAAGAACCACCATTTGTTGAAAATAATTCAGAATAACAAGGACATCCATAACCTTGAGAGCATCAAAGAACATACATGTATATATTAGACATTTTTCAATAAAATACAATAGTAAACAAGTCTTCAAAGAACATGCATGTATATATATATAAGATTTCTTTCATTTAGAAATCTCACCTTTATTTTTGTATCACGTATATAATCAGGTTTGAAGGAGATGAGTTTTTCCATGGCAACCAGACAAAGAACCTAAAAAGTGCAAAGAAATTAAATATATTTGATATTTGAGTAAAAGTTGAAGTTTTCCATAGTGCAACCATGAATCAGAATCCTAGAGATTTAAGAAAAAATAATGGGTTAAGGAATTCTATAGAAAATTTAAGTCACATTAAATGTCATCATCAAAATCTCATTTCAAAGACATGGAAATAATTAGTGGATCGTTAAGCTACTAGAATTGGAACAAAAAAGTCCTTAGGAATGCAAGTGGAGGATAAATGAAACTGCATTAAGGAAAAAACAGATAAAAAAGAAAACTAAATTAATAAAAATAATCAACAATATCCTAAAATGGTAAAAACAATTGAAGCCTATACAAACTTTCACAATAATTCCTTTAAAAAATATATATAGAACAAAAAGAAGAAGAAAAAATCTACTCATGACCCCAGCAAGAAATCCATCTGCACAGTGATATTTGATCAGCTTTATTATAATTTGTAAACAATACAAAACCAAAGTAGTTATAGTTGTAAATTATAAACCATTACCATTCCGCTCACATCTTGGCAAAAAATTATTGAAACCATCCATGAGATCAGAATATCTTCCAAGTAAATCTCATACCTGATAGAAACAACATGAGTCCACAACTTAAAGCTTATGCTAAAATTTCTCCCTCCAAAAATACATTGGACAAAGTAGAAGCTGGAAAGGCATAAGAAAAATGAAAGCTCCAAGCAAGTACTTCTACTCCAGACCCCTTACAACAAAATAAATAAATAAAATTGTAAGCCTATCATAAAAAGAATGAATCAACAAATCATAACTTTCTCTCATGTCCTATCTCTCATTACATGTTTAAGGTTCTCAATATCTTTCATAGGTCCTTGTTTCATACATCCTTTTGTAGCTATCCTTTACATAATGAAGTAAAGATTCTTAGCTCAATCTATAAGAGCTATTTAATGAGAAATTTTATATGAGAGGAATTGAAAAATAATTGAAGGAGTGGAAAGCTCTCCAAATAGTAGTTTCAACCTTAATGGGTCTAACATTACAGAAAGCCATAACTTGTCATGCCCAAGTTTATCAAATGACATAGCACTTTGATATAATGATAAAATAATAAAATATATATCCTTCCATGTTCAAAATATAGGATCATCAAGAAAAATATATGTCATTAAATGAAGAGACAAATGGAAAATATGAAAGTATCCATACAAAAGATTGAAGTTCTTCTCTTATTATAAAAAAAAAAGACTGATGTTCTTCTCTAGTTATAATTATTTCCTTGTTATAGATATGGAGACATTTCAAAAATTCTTGGTAATCATCAACATTACTTAACTTCTCCTTCACTTTTTCACAGAACTCAAACTCATGGCTATATATACTTGTCAAGCACGATAATTAAGAAAGTAACTACAGAGAAACAGAGGTGGAAAAAAACAAAGGAAACTTTAACATTCCACACATGACTTAACTGTCATCTTAGCTCAAAATAAAAGGGAAAACGGGGAAATTGTAGAGTCATTTTATTCGAAAACAGGAAATCTTACAAAATATCATCAGATGCAAGTAAAAATAATCCTCAAAATACACAAATATAAAATAGATCGAAGGAAAAAATACTTGAATACCTTGCTTGAGATAATAAAGCTCCCAACAGGAATTCCTGACTTGGATACAAACCTGACCAATGAGAATCGAAATGAACTCTCTCATTTTTACTAACCTCAACTTTTGGTTTTCCTTCAAGAGAACGACAAGAAATAACTTAGATAAGAGAAAAAGCAGAAAAAGGGAAAACAAAAATTTAAAACTTATCATTTGCTGTAAAAAAAAAAACTTTTTTTTCCAAGGCTAATTGACTTAAAATTTAAAACAAAAATTATAAACATTTTTCCCCTGCATGATGAGCCACTCATTTCTTGTGCCTAATTATCCATTTACATCATTTTATTTCAAAGGCCAAACCTTTTTTGAATAATCAACATTCCCTCTGCTCAGTTATATTATAAAAAGGATGGAAATTTCAGAGCCTTTGATTAGTTTAGCTTGATCTCTTGAAGATGCAAGGAATGAAATTTTTTAAACCTTCAAGTCACATCCCAATCACACCCACATATGGACATGGATTTGGAAGCAACAAACTTAGAAAAACATATTTGGTTTTCAATTTATAAACTTATACAATTTCTACTATTATAAATAACAATTGATCGAATTAATAGCAGACACTACACCAGTAATGCTACTAATATAAGATATGTGTATAAGTGGACGAGTGTGTTCAAAATAAAGCTTACACTAAATTTTTGCATAATGCGTCTTAAAAAATTAGAGGATAAGTTATATAGAAATCTTCGTAGCTAATTCATGTCTTTGTGAAGAGAAAAACAACTAAGATTTTAGACTAAAACATAAATCAAAAACTATTGTTCACCATTATTATCACACATTTTCTATCAAATTTGGAGCAAAACAACTTTCTTGCTTCATATCTAATATCAGATTTTTGGGGAAAAAAAAAAAGGCAAATTACCTGAAACCCTTGCTTTCGAATCATTCTCTTCGAAAATCCAAAATCTTATATTTGAAATACAAAACCACTTGCTTAGAAAATCTTTGAAATTTCAAACCCTGGTGTTCAAAATTCCAACTTGTCTTCGAAACCCTAAGTTTTCGAGCAAAATATTTTGATAAGTGCGATTAAGGGTTTAGACAAAGAGGTGAGAGTCAGATGAAGAGAATGAATCGAAGAAAATTAAAGAGAGCGATTTTGAGAGTGAATCAAAGTGAGCTATGTCGAGTCTGAATCGAAGAGAGAAATGTTGAGTCTGAATCGAAGAGATAAATTTTGAGATTGAATCGAAGAGAACGATGCTGAGATTGAATCGAATCAAATCAAACCAAAGTGAAAGAGAAAGGAGAGCAATGGTTAGATTGGATCTTGAAGCCTGAAGGGAGAGCGACTTTGAGAGAGAGAGATCGTGAAACGGATATGAAGAGAGAATGTTTGAGCAAGAGGTGACGGGCTTTTTTTTTAATATCACTATTCATCCGGATTTTTAATCCTAGCGTGGTCTATAGTTTTTACCTGTGTTACCTATTGTCAAAATTCTTATAGTGATTGTACTTAAACCTATATGGTGTTATAGTTTTTGTTTCAATTTTATTAATATTTATATTCAAAATAAAATTATATGTATATTTAAAATAGTAATATTAAAAATAATTTTTAATTTTAATTTTTTATCCTCCATATATAATGATAGTTTTCAAAAAATGATATTAAAAATGAATGATACATAAATTTCATATGATTTTATGGAAGAAAGCATTGTTAAACTTCATGATTTGGCAAGGGAGTCTATCTTTTAATGAAAGCATTATTAAACTAAGAGGTCATTGAAAGATAGATTACGATAAATGAGTCTGTTTTTTTTTTTAATGAAAGTTCATTTGCTCACAAATTCAGCGCACACATTCTTCATTCAACTATAATATGGAATGAGATCATATTTGAAAGTGGAGCACTGCTAAATTGCAACTCTATTAATATTTTAAAATCAATATTTATGATCAACTAAGGGGAACCTACATTACGGCTATGAGGCTATGGCCCCCCATCCTATTGATTAGTCTTTCAAAGACTATGTTGTTGCAACATTTAGATAGTTAAATTAATTATGTTTTGTTTGGTTTGCAATTTACATTCTAATGAATTCAGAGTTGTATTATATGAATTTGTTAGTTCTGAAATTGTGTTTGGTAACAAATTTAAAATTTAGAATTGAGATCCAAAAATTTGAAATATGATATTCATAAATTCAGAAATGAGATTGTGTATCTAAACATGTGTTTGGTTCAAGATTCAAAATAAGAGTATAAATATCTTTTCCAATTGTATTAGCTTACAATGAATGTATTTATACAAGACTAGTAGTAGCTACTCCCTAACTAATTACATCAGTAAATATAGAACCAATTAATAACAACTTTAACAAACTCTAATAATAATAATATACTCTAACATTCCCCCTCGAACTCATGGTGGAGATGAGGTAACCAAAAATTACTCTTTCAATAACAGAAATCTAGAGGTGGGTAACACTTTAGTGAGAAAATAAGTAACGACTTGACTCTAGTAAAAACTATGAAAATGCATAACAGAAGACATTTAAAGTAAACACCTGATAAACAATTCTAGATTTAACCATATTTTTGCAAACGGGGGTTGCACAACCCTTTTTTTCATTTCCATAAAGTCTCAAATAAGCTTGAAATTATAGTTAAACATTAAGTTCATATTCAAAGTTTATCACCCTCCAAGCGTCAAACGACATTGGCACCACATCCCCTATCTCGATGGTTACATGAAAACAAGTGGTGTAACACCATGAGCATAAAAATGTTAGTGACCAATAAGCTAAAAGAAAAGCAATTCTATGAACCAAAATCCAAATCCGGATTTGTGTCCAAGAGCCTAATTTACTATTTATTACCCATTCACTTTCAATTCTCTCTCAGAACAAAACTTTTAAGCATTCACTCAAATAATCACCAAGAATATCACATTTTTCTTATCTCACTTTCATAACTCTAGCTCACTTTACATCACCATTATAAATTCTTTCTTTCTCATAAAGTCACATACATAACACACATCAATAAAACTTAACCAACTCATTCCACCATAGTCCATTTATTCACAAAACATAAGTATGTCATGGTCTTTTTCACCAATGGGATCGGCATGTCTCAAGAGTATACGTACACCATAGTCTTTTTCACTTATGAGAGATCAATATATTTAAAAGAAATATTTACATATATGGCCAGATTTTGATACCCAATTTCACAAATATAAATCATATATGTTATATTACAAATATGGCCATAAACAACCAATCCTGGTGGTGACACAATGGAGATCATTTTTTTTTGTTCCTGATATACCTTTACAAGCTCAAACGTAATAATGACTACGTAATTTCCTTAAATAATTTTGTTATTTTATTAACTTTCGATTCATTAATTCAAATTCAAATATTTATTATTGATTCCTTAATTTATGGAGAATCAAATCTCTCAATCTCTCTCTATAATCCTAGTGTTATGACTCCATAGAATTGTCCATAAAAATAGTCAAGATTCCGCAGCCAACAACATCCTCATCCACAAAAAACCAAGCCTACGTATATTTATCCATGGAAATTGATAATGTTTTATAGAGACAAAGCTCCCATAGAAGCAGAGAATGTGAAAGAATTCAGAAATCCAAACAAGTTAAAATTGATGAATCCCTTCCAAGATCATGATTATCTGTTGAGATGAAATCAGGGATTTATGGTTCAATGGGCTTAATGAATCAAGTTGTTTTTATTTTCCTAATGCCATTGTGATTCGTGACTAGTAAATGGTTTTAGGAAACCATACCCACGAATATCAGTAAATTAGGGATTTATTAAATCGTGACTAGTAAATGAGACGTGGATGCCTAAAATTATTTAGAAAGAAAGTTATTATTTATTAATGGAATAGAATTAAATTCCTTTCTTTTAATATTTTAGTTTTTAATTTTCCTTTAAATTTTCAAGATTTCATAATTTTAAATGGAGGGTATATTGGTTCTTTCACAATCCATTTAAAATAGCTTGTGGTATTTTTAGGTAATTTTTAAGGTGAAGGGAGGGTTTTTTTATTTAGGTCGAATATGTTTTGTCCCAACATATTGAATTAGATTAGTTGCAAGAAGAAAGTGCTAAGATTATCACACCACACAATTAGTGATTTTAGAGGAGAAAATTTAACTAAAAAGAAGATGTTGAAGCCAAGACAACTCAACTGTCACTATTGTTAGACTATAATATTAAGCTTTTGTGCTACTTTTAGAATTGAGAGGGTGCTTTTTTGAGTTTCGTTAAATCAATTTTCCTCCATAATAAACGGAAGAACAAGTATTAGGGTCTGATGTTCAATCAACATCACGAAAGCTTAAATAATTAATAAATGTAGCAGCTTTTAGTTGAAGACCAAAGGAAATTGTGCCAGCCAAATACCTAAGAATTCTCTTAACACTTTTCCAATGAGTATCTCTAGGTGTTTGCATGATTTGAAAAACCTTATTAACAGCAAAAGCAAGATTAGGTCTAGTAATTGTAACATATTCCATGGCACTAACTATACTTCTATACAAGTGATCATGTCTGAAAGCAGAGAACTACTAAACTTAGACAATGTTTCAGAATTTGCCAAAGGACAAGAGATAGGCTTTACATTCTTCATTTGAAATCTAGAAAGTAAGTCAGCAATATATTTAGACTAAGACAAAGGAATGCTATTCTTTGTGAAGAGTGCTTGAACACCTAGAAAATAATTGAGTTGACCTAAATCCTTAAGAGTAAAGGCACTATTCAATTGAGTAATGAGAGTATTGAAAAAATTTGTATCACTACCAATCACCAAGATATCATCAACATAAACTAGAATAAAAACAAAAGAACCACGAGAAGAATAGATGAATAATAACTAATCTCATTTAGCATATTTAATTCCAAGATGCAATAAATCAGTATTAAGTTTCTCAAACCAAGCTCTTGGTGCTTGTTTTAGCTCATATAAAGTTTTATGAATCTTACACGCATAAGCTATATGGTTTGGATCAGTAAAATAAAATTTTAAAACTTAATTTGAAACATAGAACTATAAATCCCATAATCTTAAAAGTCATGATTTTCACAATCAACAATACTTATGTTGGGTTTTGAACCCAAATCAAATAATTGAAATTATTATTCCATTTGATCACAAAGCCCATCAATACTAAGGCTCATATTAAAGACCACTACAAAGTAGCCAAATAATCTTATTGATCGTGATATGATATATGCTTATGAATACCTAAGTAAGTGATTTGCTTGACTTCAGCGTGTGGAGATAAGTCTTAGGCGGTGGAAATAACTGTTTAGAAACTTGCACACTAAGTTTGACCATGAGCTAAAAGTAAATGAGGCAGTGATTTTTTTTTTGTTGGTAGCCAAGAGAAAAATGTGAGACATCAACAAATGTGAGGGGGTGACCCTCTTGGCTTCATCGAGAGTGGTAGAGCTAGAGATTATTATTTTCGAGGTTTGTTTCTATTAAGAGAAAATGAGAGGGGGCACTACTACAAATTTGACGTTAGTTGACATCCAGTACGCGTCAACAATGAGAATACGCAATAATTTTTTGGCGTCATCTAATCGCATGTCATCTTTCATAAATGCGTCAACTTTACATTTTTATTGACATATATTATATGTCAAAAATTATCATATTTTGACTAGAATTTGTATCAAGTTAAAGAAATGTTGACATTAAATACGCGTCAATGTACATTTACAATATTGATATTTATATTCTATCAATATTTTTCTGTGTAGTTGACGACTTTTTGACATCAACTGTATTGTATTTGACGGAAAATAATAGTCAAGTTATCAGTTCAGTATTACTACCGGTTTTTGTAAGTTTGAAAACAATCTATAAACTTGCAGACACATCCAATAAAATTTTATTTTTATATATATCAATTTGAACATTAATATCCATAGTTACAAAGATTCATCCACAAAAATACCTTTGCCATATATAACTTTGAACACTAGCCAATATTAAAAAACTAGTCACATTCCCAAAAATAACTTTGAACCTAAAGATTCATCCACTACCACCTAAAAAATGAGTTCAAAGGACTACCAAATCAACTATTCCTTAAGAGGCATATGAGTTTCTAAATATGTTCTCACAAAACTAAACATTCACTATCCACAACAACTAATAGCATAGTCTCGAACTCTAAAAATATGCAATCGTTTCACTATATGTATTCGCACAAAAAACCCGCCATCTCAAATATAATATCATCAATCTCCAATTAAGTGAAGCGTCATTTCCTTATCAACTACAAATAAATAAATAACAATATTAATATATAAATAAGAATAAACATTTGTATAAATATTAGATGATTATGTATTTACCACATCGATAATTATCACACTTCTTTGAGTAATAATATCTCTTAAGAACTTCATTACGTAATATCCACACTCAATATTGCCCAGTTGATGAGGACATTGTAAAAAAAAGCAAAAAGATAACATGCTTAACCAAAATTTGATTACCCATTTGTAGGTAAATATTAGTGATAAAACTTACCTTATCAATATTCCATGTAAACTTTTTTGGAACTCTTATATTTTCTTGACTAGCACACTTTCTTAGAGACCTAATTTAAGAGATATATAAACACATATTTAAACTAAAATCTTACACATCTTAACAAAAAAAACATAAAATATGACTTTAACATTTAAGTGAGAGACATTTAGAGGAAATTTCTTTTAAGTGTATTGCTAATAAAAACATAGAGTATTAACTTACATATCAATAATGTTTTGAACATCATCACGTATCCTATGTTGAATAGAATCTATTGAATACATCATACCACTCACATAAGACATAATGATTAGCATCCAATGTTTCCTACAAATAAGTAATAGTTCAAGTTATTCCAAAAATATAATTACCAATATTATATTTTATTTGGTTTAAAACATACCCGAGATTATATGGAATGATGATTAACTGATCATTGCGATCAAGTGCGTTCAACTAGAACATATATCTTTTGAGCAATTTTCCACACGTCCAGAACAATGTGAAAGGATGCAATGCTTCACAAAGGCATATATATATATATATATATAATATTGAAGTCTCATATATTATAGACACATTAGCGAGTAATCTCCAACAAACCAATAAATTTTAAAAGTCCCATATAACAGATTAAAGGATATTAGACACTTTAATAAGATTTTCAACTAAAGAAAAACAAACTTGCCAAAACTTGCTAGGAGTTGACTCTTTAGATTCGAGTAGAGTAAAAGTTTAATACAAATATTGTTTGCTGCTCATGGATTTAAAAATTGAGAAAAGATAAGAGGTGGACTTTTGAATATTAGATTATGAAAGGAAGAAAAAGAAGAACCTTATGTGATTGTACTAAGTACTTTCTTCATCTCTTAGCAACACCACAAGCTCAGTACTGCAGAATGAGACTGTCTAAGACAAATGAAATATCACTTTAAGATATCAATCAATCCATCAAGTATGTTTAATCAAAATAAATAATATAGAAGATTGACCTCATTTTCCTTCTAGATCTTGGTTCTTTGAACCTACTTTTAAAAAGAAATAAAATTTTCAATATGAAAATATACTGCATTAATAGAAAAAAAAAACCACACATTTGTTTCTAGAAATTATATAAATACTCTTCCTTTAAAAAAAGTCTCTTAATATAAAAAAAATAAATGCTTTAATAAAAAAAACACATGGAATCCCCACATGAGATGTTGAAGGAAAATTGAAATCTCACCTTATAACAAAGCTTAGTGTTGGAAAGCTTGAAAATGCAATAATGGACAGTAAGAAAAACTGAAACATGTGGCTGGAAAGATAAAGGAACAAAGTCAATGAAGAAGAATTCACTAAAGGAACAAAGTCTAAAAATAAGGTTTTCCAACTTAATATATTCTATACACCCAAGAATCTCACAGTAGAGATAATCCTCCACAATATATAATCAAAGCTCTTTGATCTCATTTTCAAAGAAGCCAAAGTATTCTTTGTTAAGTTTGTGTTTACGGAGAAAATTCTATAACCCTACAATAGATATCACATAGAAGTTAGAGATAAATTAGGTACATGAAAAACGGTCCCAATACAGCCCTAAGAACAATCCAACAACAAGAGAAAGAAGCTAGGGAAAAAAATATGAACTATTGCTTACCAAAAGGTTAACCAAAACAAGCCACAATTTATCCAAGGTTTACAATTAATTTACAATCAACCTTAGACGAAACAAATGGATAAATAAAAAATCATGAAACTTCCATTCATGACACCTCAAAAAATAAAAATTTACAACAATGTATAGGTTGGAAACAAACTGGATGAGAAATCAAACTCACCAAATGAGTTGGTTCACTACGACATCGACATAAACAGTTGGCAATGTAAATCAGAGGTTCTTCGTGAATGAATTAATCTATGAAAAAATAAAATCAAGGATGGAAAGTTTTTGAAAGGCGCAAGATAGAGGAAATGGAAGATAAAAGAATTGAAGGAAAACTGAAATCTCACCATATAATGAAGCTTGGCACTAGAAATCTTGAAAATGAAACAATGGAGAAGATGAAAAACTGAAATTTGCGACTGGAAGGAAGAAGAAAGAAAAGAACAATAGGTTTTAGGGTTCAATCCCGTAATTCTACTATTTACGAAAACGCCACTGGTCTAATAATAGTTGACACGCAAAGCGTATCAATATTCACATTTTTTCGCTATGTTAAAACGATGTCGTTTTGATGTTTTGATCATTGAAAGTTGACACGCAAAAGCCATCAATAATCACCTTTTTCCGGGATTGTTCAAAGTTGACGCTTTTGTTTTTTTCTCTTATTTTTTATTTTTCTTTGTTGACTCTTAATTATTATAAGTTAATGCTTTCTTGCAAAAATATCAACTTACATGAAAATGATGGTGTCAACTAAGGCCAAATTTGTAGTAGTGGGGTAACCATTTGGGTGGATTCTCAAAAGTTATGTATAATTGTAAGCAATTATACACTTTCTATTATTCGTCTCAATTAATGTAATCAACAACTTCATAGTAGAACCTGTAGAGTTTGCAGAATACATGACATACCAATTGGGAACGTGTATAAATTTTGGTGTCATTTTTTCTTTGCCCTTTTACTTATTTTTTGTTGCATTATTTTATCGTTCTTGTATTAGGGACTTTAGGATATAATAATCCTTCAAATTCCCAACAAATTTAACATACATCTCTTCATGACAAACTTTAAGATAATTAGTAGACGAATTCAATAGATGAGTTTACGTTTCTCTCTCTATCACCCCTCTAATTGTACAATAACGATGGAGCAATGTGCACATTCCTGACGTAAATATTCTTGGGTTGAAAGAGGACCAAAAATCATATTTATAAATACCAAAGGTTATGTCTATTCAGGCCACAATGTAGGTTGTGTATTTTCCATCAAAAGATACAATCATTTAAAGAATCATAACCTTTCATTTGAAATTAACGGACATATTATAATATATATGTCCTTCCACCAATACCTAAATAAATTTAGACATTAATTAATTATTAAACCACTAATAATTATCATTTCGGTCACAGTAAATTACTATAGTAAATATATAGGAATATAATAAAATAAGATTTGTATGCTTTATAACTACATAAGAATATAACTAGAATATTTCATGTACAATTTTGTCTGATATCTCGCATCATCTTGAGTTGTTTAAGAATTCACAACACCTTGAGTAGCCTTTAGAAGATGTATAGAATTCTTTAGGGATAATAATGAGCCATATTAAAAGATGTATAGAGTTCTTGATGGATAATAATGACCTTGGTTTGAAAGTTTTAATATCAGTTCCTGAAAAAGGATTGTAACATCATCAAGGGTGAAGCAATGAGGGTATTACACACTGTTTTTTCGAATGATATTGTTCATGATTTTATAAACAAGAAGAAATACTCGTGTATGAAGTTTCTCCATAGTCTCTAATTAAAAAAAAAAGCATTAAAAATTGCCTATCCTTTATTTGGATAGAAAAATAAACAGTATCCAAAAAAACAGTTGTTTGGCCTTTGAAAATGCGGAAGCAAAAGTTTTTAAATTAGAATTGTAGGGGTGCAAATTAAAAAACACTTAAAATTCAAGAATCATTCATATATTTAACCTCCACTATATATTTTTAAGAAAATTTAGTAGAAGGAATATTTAGAACTATATCTTAAATTCTGGCGTTAAATTGTAATTTTTTTAAATTTCATAAGCAAATTGACACTAGATCTAAAATTTAATAACCAAAAATATAATTTGTTGTTTCAAAAAAATATGAGCTAAGAAATCGATTTATCTAAAGTCCATGTCAAAATTAAGAGGGTATCTCAGTCAATATATTCTAGGAGTGTACGTGGGTTGAGTTGGTTCAGTTTGAGGTACTTTATGAACCCAACCTAATTGTTTGGGTTACAGTTTAGTTGAACCTAAATGACTCGTATCAAGTTATGAACTCAACCCAACCCTATAGATTTGAATTGGGTTGGTTTGGGTTATGGTTGTTTATTTAGAAATTTGAAGAATAAAGCGTGAAATAATAGTAATTTTAAGATCTAGGTAACCTACTTCTATATATTAAATTAAATATAGTTGTTCAATATTACAAAATGTTCAATGAAAAATTATACTTCAATAACTTAAACTAAATGTTTGATAAAAATAAAAATAAAGAAAGAATAAGAAAATTTTATAGAGTCATTAATAAAAACGTATAAAAGTAGGGTAAAATGCAAATAAGCCCCTGTGGTTTTTGTTAAATGCATGAACACCTCCTGTGATTTGACAATGATAAATTATACCCTTATGGTTCCAAATTATCTCAATGAGACCCTCTCGTTTAACGCCATTAATTTTTCTTTAGCCATAATTTCTTCGTTTGAACTCGGATTTTGATGATTCAAGATGTTTTGGAATCCTCCTTTCGAGCTTTAAGCTATGGCCAGTTCAAAATTTCTAAATCATAGGTAACCAAAATTGGTATAATCATACCTAGTATTTTGATGATAATAAACTATTTTATTTATTAATGATTTTGAAGTTTTGAAATGACCATAACTTAGATCCCGAAATGAGGATTCCAAAAAATCTTGAATAATTCAGATCGGAGTTTAAACGACAATGCCAAGGGGTCTCATTGGAATAATTTGGAACCATAGGGTATGATTTGTCATTTTCAAATCACAGGAGGTGTTTATGCATTTGGCAAAAACCACAGGGGGCTTATTTGTATTTTACCCATAAAAGTATTTAGGTTATAAATAAATGAATATTTTTTTAGTTAGTAAATTCGAGTTGGTTCGGTTCAACCCAAACTTTTTTAAGAGAACTCCAAACCAACCCAACCTATAAAATTTTAAATTATTTGAACCCAACCCAATTCAAACAAGTTTATAACCCAGTCTAAATCGCATGGGTTGGATTGATTGGGTTTTTTCGGTCATTGAGTTTTTTTTAACACATTAATCTATTTATATGATTATGTCTTGATTTGACATTTGTCATCATTAAATTAAAGGAACAAATTACAAATAGAAAAATATTAGGGTCAATCTCAATATAATAAAATTGATATGCGAAGACAGTAAAAAAAAAGGACTATAATCTCACATCTTATCACCTCAAAATTTGATTTGGTTATGAAATTACATCCAAGGATATGAAGACACATCATTAAGTCTTTCCCTAAAGATGGATAGCTATATAATTATTTCAATTTGATGTGGGGCAAACTCTTTTATATTTTAGAAGAGATTATCAATGACTTCAAACTAAAGATAATGATATAATTAATAATGTGGTAGAAAAGGATAGAAGGTGAGTGAGACTGTTGAGAGGGAGAGAAAATTAAGTTTGGCAAATAGTAATGAAATATAATCTTAGTGGGGTACTAGGAATATGGAATCCACTAATAATTAATTTCCCTTGACAATTGTGACATAAGATGTTTTTCTTATAAAAAGAACTTTGGATGATAGCAATAATTAAATAAAACAAATTAACTAAAAGACAGATTTTAGATAAGTAATACTATTTATGTTCATGCATTAACTTGATTTTTTTTCTTAAAATAACTGATTTATTATTCAATAATTTATTCAAATCGATCAAGTCAATAAATTATTAAAATGGAGAATATGTTATCAAAATTAAAATAATAATTTACACTATAATAAAATGAAAGTTTTAATTTCTAAAAACTCATTCAGAGGATAAAATTATTTAGCACAATTTTTTTCCTTAAGTATCAAACTTATGTTATAGAGTGTTTAAAAGTTTGATCTCGAAAACTTATTGTCAACGTATTTTGACTCACTCGAAACAAACGTAAAACAAAAAAGGTTATGACCAAAACAAGTTTTACATACATCTAGCTTGACAAAACTCAAACGTTGATTTGACGTTCGAGTTCCGTCGAGCAAATCAAACTTGTCTTGGACATAACTTTCTTATTTAGTGTTTTGTGAGTCCAATTTAAATAAGTTTAGGGATACACTTATCACAACTAATATTTAATGTTTAAATATTTGTTCGAATCATTCAAGACAATTTTTTTTTTTTAAAAAAAACCTCAAAGTTTACCTGATAAATAAAAATTTTTATTAGTAACAATTCCTTCGTTCTATTTTGATCAGTTTTATAATGTATTAAAAATTTTAACCATATTAAATGAATGAGTGTTTTTAAAACTATTTAAATTTAAATATATTTTAAAATCTAGATAGATTTTAAAATTTTGAAAAGAAAAAAAAAACTTTATCACCAAACAATTTAAATTAAAATAATAAATAATAATAATAATCAATTTTCACAAGTCAGATCTTCCTCTGATTATGTTTTAAGTCAACCATGACTCTTAACAATGAACGGCAACTTGATTTTTGTTGTTATTGTTTTAATGCTACTTTTATGTTAATCTTGAAAATGAATATTAAAAAAAAAAAAAAAAAAAAAAAAAAAAAAAAGAAAAGTAAGCAATGATTTTTTAGGATATTATAATGATTAATGAGTAGTCTCTTAATATAAAATAATAATTTTTTTATAAGTATTCAAGTAAATGACTAACTTTTATTACTAATAAACTAAATACATGTCAATTATGTATAAATCAATCAATCAATTTATTTTTTATTTTTTCATAAATGAAATATTTTATAACTTCTATTTTCTTAAATTTAGATCTTGCTTAAAAATAAGGGTCAATGAATGAAATAGTATATTTTTGTAAACTAACTACTGAAATATCAGATTTTCTAAAAGTTACTCAATTAACAATTCAGCAAATTATTGAGCCATTTCATTGGAAAAAAGGGTCAAAAACCATGAAATTTATTAACAATAACCACGAAAAAGAATAGTTCAACAAATTATTGAATTGCTATTTAGGTGATTTGTAAAAAAAAAATATGTAATTAGTATAAAAAATATGTTATGTGAGATAACTTGAAAAAATAAAGTTTGAGGAATATTTCTCACAACCCACATAGTTTTGTTTTTAGGGGACAACCCGCATAGTTTATATGTGTTTCTTGTTTTCTTTCTTTTTTTTCAGAAAAACAAAATTAGCCAAGGATTTATAATTGATAACTCAAATTTTCATTTAGATAAATCTATAATTCATGATGATATAATTGATTTATTCAAAACAAATATTTCATTTACTAATTTTAATTTATTTTTATGAAATTCAGTTTTGCAATTTCTACACATGCCCCAAAAATTTGTTAATTACAGATGCATATTAATTAATCTGAAAAAAAAATGTAGTTTTCACGTCATAATCATTTTTGTATATAATTTTCCCTTTTCTAAAAAAAAAGACTTTTCATGAACAATTTTGTTTATATTATAATCTATTAGTCAAAAATATTTTTCAACTTCTTAATGATTTAAATAATTAAAAAAATTATTTTTTTTTGTTTAGAAAATTTAGGTAAGATTTTAAAGGTATTTTTAAAACAAGTTTTTTAAGTTCATAGCATATTAAAAAAACAGAAGTTTAAAAACCTGGACCCGTTTGAAACCATTTAGGGGGTGTTTGGTTGGGGGTTTGGGAAATGGATGTCTGGGTTTGTGATGCTTGAGAAAGAAAAGTGTGGGTTTGTGATGCCTGGGTTTGTGAAGAATGTGTTTGGATTGTATGAGAATGAGAATGAATAGTGGAAATAATGTGACTGTGTTGAAATAAAAATGTCAAATTGTTGAGATATATATAATATGATTAAATTTGTCTTTACCCATTGGCTTAAGCTTTTGGGTATAGTGGGTGATTTATCATATCTAATATGGTATCAGAGCAGGAGGTCCAAGTTCACTTTCCAGTTGTGTCATTTTTTCTTGTTTCCCCCCATTTAAATATTTCACATGTTTGGGTCTTGTGCAAATATCCAGCCCACATGTGAGGGGGAGTGTTGAGATATATATGATTAAATCTACCTTTAACCATTGGCTTAAGCTTTTGGTTCAAGGTAAATTTAATCATATATATCTCAACACTCCCCCTCACATGTGGGCTTGGATATTTGCACAAGACCCAAACATGTGAAATATTTAAATGGGGAGGAAACAAGAGCAAATGACACAACGGAGAGTCGAACTTGGGACCTCCTACTCTGATACCATATTAGATATGATATATCACCCACTATACCCAAAAGCTTAAGCCAATGGGTAAAAGTAGATTTAATCATATATCTTAACACTCCCACTCACATGTGGGCTTGGATAATTGCACAAGACCCAAACATGTGGAATTTAAATGGGGAGGAAACAAGAGCAAATGACACAACAGAGAGTCGAACTTGAGACCTCCTGCTCTGATACCATATTGAATATGTTAAATCACCAATTGAACCAAAAGCTTAAGCCAATGGTTAAAGGTAGATTTAATCATATATATCTCAACACTCCCCCTCACATGTGGGCTTGGATATTTGCACAAGACCCAAACATGTGAAATATTTAAATGGGGAGAAAACAAGAACAAATGACACAACGGAGAGTCGAACTTGGGACCTCTTACTCTGATACCATATTAGATATGATAAATCACTCACTATACCCAAAAGCTTAAGCCAATGGGTAAAGGTAGATTTAATCATATATCTTAACACTCCCCCTCACATGTGGGCTTGGATAATTGCACAAGACCCAAACATGTGGAATTTAAATGGGGAGGAAACAAGAGCAAATGACACAATGGAGGTTTGATCCAAGGACCTCTTGCTCTGATACCATATTGAATATGTTAAATCACCAATTGAACCAAAAGCTTAAGTCAATGGTTTAAGGTAAATTTAATCATATATCTCAACACAAATCCAATAGTAACTTGGGAATGTGATGTCAAACCCAAGTAAAAAAGAGAGTGAAACAAACATAGGAATGACATCACAAACTCATTCTCACATCCAAATCCCATGCCAAAACCTTCAAACAAACACCCCCTTAAGTTTTCTATTTTATGTTTTTGATTTTTGGTTTTTGACTTTCTGTTTTTTCAAAGCAAAAGCATTAACTTGTTTGATAATTGTTTTTTATTTTATGTGATTGAAAAATAGACAACCAAACATGTTTGATAATAATTTTTGGTTTTATAAAAAATAAGATTAAATAAAAAACACAAAACTTTTGAGTTTTACTGAAATTTTTAAAAACTGAAAACAGGAGTGATTATCAAACAACTTTATTATTCAAAAATAAAGAAGAAGGAAATAAAATGATTATCAAACCAGGGCAAAAATTATTATCAAATAAGAGGGTATATCACAGTTTTAGAAACTATGATCAATATGTTGAATTGGGCAATAAAAAAAAATGGTCATTGAAAATTGATATTTCAGATCACAAAGAAAACAAAAGGAATTAAGTAAATTAGATTCACTTATCTATCTAGAAAAAAATGAAATGTGGGAAAAAGCATGAAAAAACAAGTTAAACTATTTTATTACTTCCAAACTAAGTATTACAAACCAAAGTTTCTAAAGAAAGAGGCCCATACATTTTCTTAGATGCCTCTAAAACACCAAACAGATAATGAACTGATAAACAAAGGGGTCTTCTCTCCAACAAACTTAAACCCAAAAAAAAAAAGTTTTCACGCCAGTTTGTGTGTACCTCGACTAAAAACCGCAGAGTCGGGAAAAAACCCTCCAAACATGATGTGAGATCTTTTCTAATGAAACAGGTAGGTGACTAGACATGATTAACAAGTTAATCATGGAAAAACCAAGGGAAAAAAAACCACCTGCAATTTGAATCTCACAACTGAAATTTGCTTGAAGGGTAAATGGTTTAAAGTTTGGTGGAAAAATCAGAGACCTATGTAAACATATAAGGTTCTTAAAAAGGGATAAATTTTTAGTCTATAGTTTAATATTTGAGTAATTGTTTCTTATTGTATCATTAGGCAAATGGCTGTTTCCTAATCCTTCATTTGAAATTTGTGGGATCTTCCTCACTGGAACAAGCTGAGATTTGATTGCAGCTTCTTCACCACGTCCTTTACGGTCAAACCGAAATCTTTATCCATCTGCAAAAAGGTAATGATGTTATGTTCAAGAATGGTGTCACTTTTGTGAAGACAAAAAGATCGATTTTTTTTTCGGTTAGGAATCCGGGTGTTTTAGAATTTAGATGCCTGGGTATCTGAATGCTTGAGAATTAAAGATAACACAAAGTAGCGATGTCGTTACCTCGGCAATAATGGTAATGTCAAGAGCAAGGCTTCCAAATGTCATGATGCTGCTGTTGACTATTGTTAGATGCAATTTTTCAATTTCAGCTACTGTCTTCTCTATGATATCTTTCCTCTTCTCACAGTGTATTCTTATGAGGACATTTTTATCGCAAAATCTTGCTTCGATCTCCGGAAGTGGCTCATTGGATGGACCGGAGGAGAAATCCTGGTTTGAAGGGCTGTTTCCATCAGCAAAAACTTGGGATTTCTTGACAAATACCGCCGATTCGATGTCTTTCCTTCGAGTTTGTTCCTCTAGTGTCTTCACTTTCTCTTGCAGTTGTTTCAGGTACTTGATAGCATCTCCAAGAACAGAAGCCTTGTCCATCTATCAAGTAGCAGGGGAAATTATGAACAGCTTTAAATATCCTTCAATTATATTTACAAGAAATCTACGGTGCTATAACGAAAAACGATGATGGAGATTTTAGTACCTTCTTTAGGCCAGGAATAATAGCAGACAAAGCAATAAACCGCTGGCTGAGCTTCTCCCTCCGTTTCCTCTCCGCTATAATGTGATCTTGAGCCTGGGAAAATCTATTACTCGTCGCGTTTTTTTTCATCGGGCGATAGGACTTGGTTACAAGATTTTGGTTGTAAAATGAACCCTGAGAAACCAACATATCAGAAGGGAGGTTGCTGATACTCTCAGTACAAACAGCCTCCTCTTTTGGCTTCATAAATCCCATTTGATTTGCATAATTGGAACCGAACACGGATCCGACGGGATAAACAGCCGCTTGTGAGTTTGACAGATGATCAGTTTGGAATGAATCCCAGCCATCAGCTTTGAGCTGTTTCACATATCCAAATATGGCACTGTGAGAATTGTTTAGAGAAGCTTTTTGGTCAAAATTTGCTTGAGAATATGAATTATGCAGATTTTCCCCAAAAGCTGCAGCAAGCTCATCCATAGAGCTCTTTTGCCACTCATTGACAAATCCATTATCCTCCATTCCCTGAAATAATAAAAAAAAAGAGAGAGAATTCTCTTAACTTTCCCAATGCCTTAGTTTAAGTTATAAAAATCAAAGTAACAGAATTTTTTTTTCTATGCACTTGTTTTATACACATTTAGAAAGAAACTATGAAAAACGAAAGTTTAAATTGGTTAGGCATCAGTACTCTCTCCCAGTTGAAAGTTCAAGCCTCCCCTCGAGCATTCATTTATTAGAGATTTCCTTACCAAATCAGATAGAACTATCCTAGGCTTCTTCTTTTCCAAATGAAAGGTCTCAAGAAATACCCTGAAGTGTAGGTTATCAAAAAAAGAAAAGAAAAATTGGGTCAATTGATTAAGGCTAATAATTATTCACTTTAAATGAAAAGATTTGACTAAATGAAATACAAATTGGAATAAACAAAATCCAATGTGTAATGAAAAATGAAGAATATCCAATTTCAGCTAAGAAATTTAATTTGAGAGGATTAAATTATTTGGAAAGCAATGAAGGAAAAGTAAGCTCACCTCAATAATGGTCAAAAAAGCTTTGTTTTGTCCAAACTCCAAGCTGAGAAAGGGAAGAGAATTGGAGATTTTTTCAAGCTTTTTATAGTTGTCCCTTTTCCCATTATTGTTCACCTGTCTGTGGCCTACTTTTGAACAGTTGCACTCTTCTTTCTCATGGATTGACAATGTGAATTAGCCATAGACATTTTGCCCTTTTGAATATTAAGATTATTATTATTTATTCTTTATTATTATTAATATGTATATTTATAAATCACACCCTCGTAGTTTATGTGATTTACAAGTCGCATCCTATGATTTGTAAATTATACCCCTTTCTATCTGCTAATTTTGATAAATTTGAGATACTGTTTATTCTATTATAAAAGTTAGTTATTTATAATCTCAAAAAAAAAAAAAAAGTTAGTTATTTATATTAGAATTGGAAGATGTGGTGGACGTAGAATAGACACGTGATAGAGGGGTATGATTTATAATTTTACAAACTATATAGGTGTTTAAATTCGTTTTTAAAATTATAGGGGTATTATTTATAAATCAGGTAAATTATTGGGGTGCGATTTATAATAATTATTATTATTTATTTATGTGACTAAAAAAAATTATTATTTATTTGTGAAAGTCTTGAAGGGAAATAATCACTAGTTAAATAAATAATAGTGGGTCACTTTTTAGCTGACAAAATGATGGATGATTGCCATTCATTTTTTTGTTGTTATGTGGACTTTTAGAGGACACCTCACCAACCAGCTTTTGAAATTTTTGCTTCATGGGTTGATAATTTAAACAACAATATTCTCAAACCAATATGGTCCCATCAGTGATTTACTCCCAGATTTTCCTCTTTTTAACCTAAAAAATCAACAGCTCATTTATTGAAAGAAATCTTATAAAGAAATCATCCATTTTATACAACTTTATACTTTCAATTTCTATTTGGAATCTTCTCTAAGTCTTCAATAGTGAGTTGTGAGGTATCAGATTTGAAATTTTAATATTCAGTTCCAAAAATAAATCTTCATCATTTATGGTTCAATTATTAAAATAGTATATTTTTATCTATTAATTATTGAAATGTCAAAATATTTTTAAAAATTAAATTCGATAATTTTCGCTGAAAAATAACAAAATATTTTGATAAATTATTGCACTTCTATATGGATAATTTTTAAAATATTCAAACATTTTAATAATTAGTACACAGAAATATGTTATTTCAGGTAGTTTTTTTTATTATTTATTTGAATATAATTTAGTAGCTCAGTCCTCTTTATCCCTCACATGGATAAATTCACGCACACTCAAAGTTCAATCTTTTAAAAAATTTAGTTTTGATAGAAATTTTGATAGATGACACTTTTTATGAGTAATTTTAAAATAGTAAATGTTTTGAAATAATTCAAAATGATATTTTCATTTCACCAATCTCAATCTAAGATTGATAAATCTCAATATGAGAAATTTCACTTTTGAAAATTTTGAAATCTTTTAATATTTTTTAAAATATTAATTTTTAAAATGTCATTTTTACCTGGGAGGTTTGGAGATTTTGATACTTAAATGAGTTTTTTTTAATGGGTGTTTTTGTCATCTGAGATGGATGGGTTAATCCAGTAGGTAGCCTATTTTTTTTGTTAAAATAAGGCTTTTTGACCAATCAATAAATAATAAAGCTTTTCGGCATACTAGATATGTAAAATACCCAAACAACCCTTACTAACTTAATTAAGAAGGAAAGAGGAGAGAAAATTGAGATTCAAAAATGCTTAAATCATGGGATCATAAACTTAATGAAGAAGAAAGAGAAAGAATGGGGATTTGAAATAACATTAAAGGAAAAAAAAACCTTAGGATTAAGAAAAATAAAAAGAATTAATACACATTATGAGTTTTCTAAAAAAAACACTAATTTCATTTGAAAAACGATTTAAAAAAAAACGTATAATATATATTATAATGTACAGTATAAGATCATACAATGAAATGAAAACTTTTAGAGAAACGAAAGTAGGTGATGAGGTACAATATATATGTATAAAAAATATAGTTTATTTGTTTATACAATAAATATATTTATATACCGAAATGAAAAAGGAATTGAAAAATGAAAGATTTTTAAAGTAGTGTATATATTTTGTACATTAATGTACATATTGATAAAATATACCAATACATGTACTATACATTTTGTGTACAATATGTCATAATATTGTACGTTTTATCAATATGTATCGTTATGTACTGTACATAATTGAAGAATACAGAAAAATGCAGAAAATGTTGAAAGTGCATAAATGAAAATAATGCAAAAAAGTGAAGGAAAAAACACCATTTTTTTGCGACTGCGATGCTTGAAACTTGGAATGGATCAAAATCTTTTGGGATCGAAGTAAAACGAGAGAGACAAAAAAGATTGAACAAAAAACAATGATGAAATTGAAGATGAAAAATTGAAAAGATGAAGAAAAAGAAAATGAAAAACGTAGATCCCTAAAGAATAAGAAGATGAATATGAAATTAGAAAAGAGAGAGAAGAGGGAATGAAAAAAAGAAAAAGAACAACAAGCAAATAAACTTACCACAAAATGAACAAGAAAGATAAAGAGTAAAAATGCAAAAATAGCCACTTGGGAGGTTCCCTTTTCCCTTGTAGCCATTTTCCCTTTTTGTTATCATTTTAGCCACAGATTCATGTATGGATTTTGTAATATGCCCACTATACCCCTGCTGAGCCCTGCACGTGGGTCTTGGCTTTCCCCTCTACCAGACGCGCACGACTACCAATGATGGGTAGCTAATGATTACATTACATCAGAATTGTGATTCTTCCATTAGAAGCTTCATCATCCTTTTTTTAAAAAAAATTTAAAAAGTGCCGCTGCTTTTTGTTTTGTGGATGGAATTGGTTAGCTTTCAATGGAAGTTTGCACCTCATATTTATATTAAAACGTGTAAAGGGTAAAAATAGCCCTCTTATAGGATGCGCTCATACCGGGCCGAGTTGCACGGGAACAGGCCCATTCGGGTCACGTCCTGAAGGAGCCAACCCTCCTACGGGCCGCGTTCACTACAAGCCGGCCCATACGGGGATAAACCCATCCGAGCCAACACCATAAGGAGCTCGCCCTGCTGGGCCGAGTGCAAGCCCATTAAGCCTAGCCTCATGCTAGCCCGGTTGATGAACCCACGATCAAGGGACTATAAAAGGCACTTGACCTATCAAATCAGGTATGACACTTTAACCTAGAAAACGAACAACCTGATTGTCTTTGACCTAACCCTTGCGGCGCAAGGTAAATCTCACCTACCACCACCTAACTTGATCGTCGGAGGGTCGTCGGCCGGTACCACACAGGTGCCCTTCTGATTGTCATTTATTGTAGCATCTCAGGTTGCCCCGCCGCTAAGGAATAACACGTGACACGGCGTGCTCTATTGTGTGGAACAAGGCTCCGACAAGAAATATCCCACACAGTTTGGCGCCCACCGTGGGGCCGTTCATCTTTGATTTCAGGCAGAATCTAGATACTCACGCGGTTCCTACAAAGAAGAATCAATGACTACCCGTTCGACTAGGCAACGAGCTCTTAACGAAAACGCAAACAGAGAGAAGGGAGTAGCTGACGATGCTCAAGACCTCAATGCTCAGAACCTCAACCCGGCATCGGGAACCATCACCATCGCCTTGACAGAGCACCGAGAGATGGTAGAAGCCCACAAAGTTCTGAGAGAAGAAGTACGGGCAATGAGGGCCTTGCTAGGGAAAGGCTTGGCGGCGGTCCAAGCCAACAGCCAAAACATCCTGAACGTTGATGAGGGAGGCCCTTCCAAGCCGCGAACTGGCAAATCTCAGGCCAAGCGACGGCGTAGAAGGGCCACCACGTCCGAAAAGGCGAAGAGTGTACCAGGAGACGACCTCCGTACCCGGCTAACGGCTCGTCGACGGGGGGAAAACGCAAGTTTGGAGATATCCTCGTCGAAGAAAAAAGACGCACCAAGCAAAACAGGCCCCGCCCAGCAAATTCGAAATCAGGTGCCGTTGCAGAGAGGTGACGAAGGAAATCAAGATTCAAGCTATACCGGAAGCGACGAAGGAAGCTCGGCATCTGCAGGAAAGTACGAACACGGAGAAAAGCAACAGAAGTACACCGACGCGAGGCAGATCCTCAAAGAAAAGCTGGCAAAGAAGGCATCCGAGAAAGGAGCTAAACCTAATTCGGACGCCCGAGAACCGGGAGACTTTCCCTTTACGAGAAGAGTCATGTCCGTCCCACAGCCGAGGCACTTCATCCTCCCAAAGTTTGAAATGTACGACGGAACTGGAGACCCGATGGAACACGTGGCTCATTTCGTAAATATGATGGAATCCTCATGCGTGATTGGGCCCGATCTGGATGCCTTAACCTGCCGTTTCTTCCCCACAAGCCTGAAAGGGTCGCCCCTGCTATGGTTCAACAGCCTCCCTAAAAGGTCCATCAAAACCTTTTCGGACCTATCTTCTGCCTTCCTCAGCGAATATAGCATGAGTCGGAAGTTCGCTAAAACGAACCACGACCTCTATGATGTGTTGATGGGAGAAAGAGAAGCCCTCCGAGACTTCATTGTCAGGTTTCGACAGGTGAAATTAGAGGTCAAAGACTGCAATGACCTAGAGGCAGCCACCGCATTCTCACGGGCAATACACCCGAACCATCCCCTCTGGAGGTCTTTTAACAAACGGAGGCCTACGACTATGAAAGAGGAATTGGACAGAGCAATGGCAAAGATAGCGCAAGATGAGTCCGAGAGGGTAGCCCGAGAGATGCGGAGAGCGGGATCAAGGTCCGAGGGGATATGGAAGAAGAGAGAACCTCACGTTGATGAAAGGAAAGGAAGGGAGCGCAGACGCTCAGATAGGGGAAAGGAGGAAAAGGGAGATGAAAAGGAAAGAAAATCCGTGTGGGGAAGGATCAGAGATCCGAAGAAGCGTAGCCCGGAACGAATTCTCCACACGGAGACGTCTCGTTCTTTCCAAAAAGAAGAGAGAGAGAAGAGACCGCGGTACGCCCGAAAAAGTCTGGAAAGAAAGGAACCCTACTGCAGGTTCCATAAATCTAAAGGGCATGCCACGGAAGACTGCAAGATCCTAGCCCAGGAGATAGATCGCGTGTGCGAGCAAGGTCCGACCCGAAGGATCGATAGGCAAGATCCGAGAGAAACAGATGAAAGACTCGCCTCACCGGCGGAAGTTCCGGGAGACGGTCAAATTAATTCGATCCACTGCACCAGAGAATCCGTCAACGCTCATAAAAGGTCTCATTGCGAAGCTGGACTCCCCGTCTATCAGGTCGAGCACGCTTCTGAGGATCTGATTAAGTATTCCCAGAAGGACTTAAAAGACGTGCACCTGCCCCACAATGACGCGTTAGTAATATCGATATCTATCGGATCCTATACGGTCAGCAGGGTTTTGGTAGACCCAGGGTCTTCCATCAATATAATCTATATGTCAGCATTCCGAAGCATGAAACTAAGAAAGTCAGACATCACGATGAACTCTCAGGACCTAGTGGGATTTAACGGGGTGGTGACGAGGTCCAACGGAACAATCAAATTGCCAGTCAGAGTCGAGGGCGCAAGCCCTATGGCGCTCTTCCATGTCATAGACTCCCGCTCAGGGTACAACGCCTTGCTCGAAAGGCCTTGGATTCATGATATGAAGGCACATCCTTCAACGCTTCACCAGAAGCTGAAATACCCTACCGAAAGGGGGATTAGGGTTATAAAAGGGGACCAGCAGGTTGCAAGATCATGCCTGGTCGAAATCGTCAAGCTGAAATCTCGATGCCAAGCATAGAAATTACAGGATCGGGGCCCCGAAAGAGGCCCGCCCTTTTCTCGGCCAAGAATCGAAGCGCCTGAGGATGGATCAGTGAAAATACAGATCCATCCAGAAGATCAGGAGAAAACGACGAGCATTGGGAAAGATCTGAGAGACGGACTGGCAGACTTTTTGAGAAGAAGTTGGAAAACGTTCGTCTGGGACCACAGGGATGCCCGGTATAAGTTCCGATATCATAACCCACAATCTCGAGGTTGATCCGAATCAACCTCCCGTCAAACAGAAAAGGCGCAAATTCGCACCTGAGCGGAATGACATAATCAACGAGGAAGTGCGGAAGCTCCTGGAAGCAGGTTTTATCCGAGAAGTAAAGTACCCTGATTGGCTGGCCAACGTAGTAGTAGTGAAGAAGAAAAATGGAAAATGGAGAGCGTGTATTGACTTTACCGACCTCAACAAGGCTTGTCCAAAAGACTCCTTCCCATTGCCGAAAATAGATCAACTGGTAGATGCCACAGCCGGGTACGAGCTGCTCAGCTTTATGGACGCCTTCTCCGGATATAACCAAATCAAGATGAACCCTAAAGATCAAGAAAAGACTTCATTCATAACCAACGTGGGCACATACTGCTACACGGTGATGCCTTTTGGTTTGAAAAATGCTGGAGCCACCTATCAGCGCCTGATGAACAGAATGTTCAAGGATCTTCTGGGGAAAATGGTGGAGGTGTATGTTGACGATATGCTAATCAAGTCGCGAAAGGCTGAAGACCATCTGGCCCACATGGAACAAGCTTTCGAAGTGCTGAACCGATACGGGATGAAGCTAAACCCTGATAAATGCACGTTCGGAGTCCCGGCAGGCAAGTTCCTGGGTCACCTAGTGACCAGCCGCGGGATTGAGGCGAATCCCGACCAGATCCAAGCAATAATAGACATACAAGCACCGACGAATCTGAAAGGTGTGCAGAAGTTAACCGGGTGTTTGGCAGCATTGAACAGGTTCATATCCCGGTCATCGGATAGATGCATGCCGTTCTTCAAAGCGCTGAAAAGAAGCAAGGAGTTAGGGTGGGGAGTCGAGTGCCAGAAAGCGTTCGAAGAACTCAAAGCCTACTTGTCTTCGCCCCCGCTGTTGGAAAAGCCCTCAGATAATGAAAAGCTATTCCTATATTTAGCGGTGTCTGATGCGGCAGTCAGCTCGGCGCTGGTGCGCGAAGACGGTCAAGTTCAGCACCCAATCTACTACGTGAGTAAAGCGATGATTGATGCCGAAACACGGTACTCAAAGATGGAAAAGCTAGCACTGGCTTTAATAGTCGCGTCACGCAAGCTGAAGCACTATTTTCAGGGCCATCGGATAGTGGTAAGGACCACCTTCCCACTAAAAGTCGTTCTTCATAAGCCGGACGTTTCGGGACGGCTAACAAAATGAGCGATAGAATTGGGCTGATACGATATCACTTACGAGCCAAGAACGACCATCAAAGGACAAGTTCTAGCAGATTTCGTTGCGGAAATGACTCCAGCAAGTCCAAGCGAGACCGAACCAAACTCGCCGCTCGCAGTTGACCTCGGAGTGGAAACCTGGACCCTAAGCGTTGATGGGTCCTCGAACTCAAGAGGATCCGCCGCAGGGCTAGTCCCGTCGACCCCCGAGGGATACCTCCTAGAATAGTCAATCCGATTCAGATTTGCAGCTTCGAACAACGAAGCCGAATACGAAGCATTGATAGCTGGGCTACAGAGAGCGAAGGAACTGGGAGTAGAGAACTTAAACATCAGAAGTGATTCTCAACTGGTGGTGAACCAGGTAAAAGGGTTGTTTGAGGCAAAAGACCCCAGGATGGCGAAATATTTGGAGAAAGTTCTATCCATCCTATCCCAGTACATGAAATACGACATTAGCCAAGTACGAGGGCTGAAAATGGACATGCCGACGCCCTGGCTAGTCTCGGATCTGCAGTCTAAACGAAGACAAGAAGAATCATCCCCGTCGATCATTTGTCCGAACCAAGCATCACCCTTGATTCGAACATGGGGAGTGGAGACGACGGAACGACAGTTGGACAAGTAATGCCGGTAGAACAAAATCTAGAGCTCGAGTCAGATTGGAGAAATCAAATCCTCGAATACCTACAATTAGGACGCCTACCCGAAGAAAAACTAGAAGCACGAAAAGTCTGATCCAGAGCGGCTAGCTACTCGATCATTCAAGGAGAGTTGTACAGGAGATCCTTCAGAGGACCTTATCTGAAATGTCTGGGAAAGTCAGAAAGATCTTACGTTCTGGCAGAGTTGCACCTCGGACACTACGGAAATCACACAGGACCGAGGTCCTTAAGTCATAGAGCGTTAACCCAAGGGTACTACTGGCCCACCATGGTGAAAGATTTGAAAGACTTCGTTTCCCGCTGTGATAAATGCCAAAGGTTCGCAAAGACCATTCATGCACCGCCGACGGTGCTAACTACAATCTCGGCACCTTAGCCTTCATGCAATGGGGCCTAGACCTGGTGGGAAAATTGCCGTTAGCTCCAAGACAAAAATGTTATCTGATCGTTGCAACGGACTACTTCTCCAAGTGGATCGAGGCCGAGCCACTGGCGAAGATTACAGAGAGGAAAGTTGAGATGTTCCTCTGGAAGCACATCTTTACCCGCTTCGGAATTCCCAAAGTTATCGTCACCGAAAATGGAACTCAGTTCACGGGAAGTTCTATCAGGAAATACTGCGCGGATAGGAAAGTGGAGCTTCGATACTCAACGCCTCGCTACCCGCAGGCGAATGGGCAAGCGGAAGCTTAGAACAAAACCATCATGGACTCTCTGAAAAAGAGACTAGGACGAGCGAAGGGGAGATGGGTAGATGAACTGCCTGGAGTCCTTTGGGCATACCAGACCACTCCTAGAATCCTAACTGTCGAAACTCCATTTGTCATGGCTTTCGGGGTAGAGGCCGTTATTCCCACAGAAATGATCATCCCCACGACCAGAAGCTCGATCCTGGAGGCAGAAAATGCCACCATGATGGCAGAGGCGCTAGATTTGGCCGAAGAAAACAGGGAGCAAGCGCTAGTTCGAATGACATGCTACCAGCAGAAACTGACCTGAGGAAAGTATTCAAGAACACACAAGAGCCCGGAGCGGGAAAGTTGGGACTTAACTGGGAAGGTCCGTATAAGGTAATCGAAGAAGTTAGGCCGGAAACTTAGCGTCTTGAAGATGAAAAGGGTGAACTGATTCCGAGGGCATGGAACACCACACACTTAAGAATTTATCATGTGTGAGTATGAGAGAATCATGTAAGTACTTAGCCGAAGAGGCCCATTTCAAATTAATGTACAAGTATTACGTGTCTTTCCTCCCACACGATCGTTTGATGCTTTTTACGGCAAAAAGCCCCAATCCGATTAGGCAAATTACTAAGTCCCCCTCGGATCGAAAAACCATACTCGCTGGAATAATTTCTAAGTCCCCCGCGGACCAAAGAACCTAACACGTTCGGAACTATGGAAAGTAACTCACGCAATAAGTAAGGCAAAGAAACAGAAGGTGAATAAAGTGCCAGCTTTTATTTCACAACAAACAAGTAAGGCTCGGACCCACATGTTGGGAACTCAGCCGAAAGAAATCACACGAGTTCTGCAAAGTAAAATTGTGGAATTCGAAGTATCGTCGTCGGAAGCAGTGAGGACGTCCTCCTAGGAGAGGATGAGGGTTTTGCTCGAAAGACGAATGGCCGGGGCCAGACCACCCGTCGGCTACTCCGCCAACTCATCAATTCCGAGGCTCAGCAGAGCCCGATAGATGAAAGAAAGGGAGGTCTTCGACCCGCCACACCTGGCTCCCCGATGAATTTTGGAAAGTAGCCAAGCTCTCACCCGAAAACTTTCATCCCGGGCGGGAATACGCTTCTCTCGTCATATCAAGGCAAACCCAGGAAACCAGAAAACCACCCCTTCCGTCTGGCATCGCTCCATGCTCGACTTGGCGGAAACGCATTTCTCGCTTCCTTAAACATGGAACGAACTGCCACCTCCCATGCTGAGGTTCCGAACGATGTGATGATGAAGAAGACCATCGACGGGACGGGAAGGGAGTTTTCTTCCCCTCGTTCGCCCCAATTCCCGGAGACTACTGGAACAAACTTCGGAGCCGCGGTGAGAGGTGGTAGAGCAATTGGTCACCCCAGGCAGATAGTACCCTAGATCCAACCAAACAGGCGTAGAAGATTACGACCAAACTTTCTCGACACAAGCCATGGCCAAGGAAGGCCAGACGTGGAAGAGAAACAGGAAGGAATGGGAAAACCCCATGGTATGGAATCTTAAGCTCTGTTGGAACACTTGAGAGTCTGGGAACGAGAGAAAAGGTTATTCCAGAAGGTAGGGTTCAAAATGTGCCAATGAAAGGCTCTAAAGTCCCTATTTAAAGGAGCGGACAACCGTAGCGATCGCGACACGTGTCAAGCATAGAACACCACGAAGCGAACCTCGGGCATGTAAGACAACGTGTGCGTTAACCTGCAATTAATGCGGTTAATCACCCCTGATTAACAGCATTTAAGGCGATTTGACGAAAATGATAGACGTTCGACACGACAATTCACTACCTGACGTCACGGCCTCGAGATATGAAACGACCCTTTGCATCGAATGCTATCCGAATTAATGAAAAACCTCTTCGACTCCTAGACTAAACGCCTCCTTCTCACTATAAAAGGATAGGGATCTAGGGAATGTCCTACAACCTGATCATTCAGCCACCCAACATCTGACTGAAGATATGGACAACTCCACAGCAACCTCGAAAGTGACTAAGCGAGTCCTAAGGTGGGAAAACCGCGAATTACGTGCGGAGAATGCCAGACTCGAGGCGGCTCTTCTAAAGAAGAAGAAGAGAGAAGGAGACACTGAGACCCTGAGACAAGAAATCCAGAGTGTCCGAGAGGCCCTCGAAGCAGCGAGAAGCCGAGCAGAGCACCTCGAACTAGAGAACCTTTCTCTCCGAGAATGCTTGGAAATCGCAGGAACGGACGAGGACGGCGACCCAGGTGAACCCTACCACGTGCTCGAGGATCGCCTTCAATCGGCAAATAATCTCAACGATTATTACAAACAGGAGATCCAATCCTTGAAGGAGGAACTGGCCTCTCTGAAGCAGCGAAAGAGACTAACTCTGACGGTCATCATCGACAGCGATGAAGACTAGAAGGGTGGAACCTTTTCCTTTTTTCTTTATTATTCATTATTTGTTTTTATGTTGTGATCAACAATGTACAAGAAAGTAAGAAAGAAAAGAAGTTCCATCGTTTCCGCTTCACATGGTTGGCCTACACCCTCCGTCAGAGCATTTTAAAAGCCTTCTCAGGAAGCAAAAGCCTCTGCCCGTCCGAGCATTTAAAAGCCTTCTCCGGAAGAAAAAGCCTCGGCCCGTCCGAGCATTCAAAAGCCTTCTCCGGAAGCAAAAGCCTCGGCCCGTCCGAGCATTTAAAAGCCTTCTCCAGAAGCAAAAGCCTCGGCTCGTCCGAGCATTTAAAAGCCTTCCCCGAAAGCAAAAATCTCGGTCCGCCCGAGCATTAAGCACTTCCTATTCCGAAGAATAGAAGACGTTGGAGTATTAAAACGTAACAAACCTCGGTCCGTCCGAGTATCCGAAAGCCTTCTCCGGAAGCACGAAACCTCGGTTTGTCCGAGTATCCATAAGCCTTCTCCGGAAGCAGAAAATCTCGGTCCGCCTGAGAAATCGAAAGCCTTCTCCTGAAGCAAAGAATCTCGGTCCGTCCGAGTAATTTAAAGCCTTCTCCGGAAGCAAAAAAGTTCAGTCCGTCTGAACATTCAGAAGTGAGAAACCTCGGTCCGTCCGAGTATTCGAAAACCTTCCTTGTAAACAGAAAGTCTCAGCCCGCTCGAGCAATCAAAAACATTTACAAGGATATTTACGAGTCAAAACATTTCCTGTAAGGCGAGCGGGGAAGCACGACGAGTAAACATAGGAAAAGAGCATATGCATTAATCTTAACAAAGTATGTGTGTTCGAACATCAAGAAGGAAAAAATAGTTCAAAGCAACAAATAACATAGGGGTTCCACAATCCGGAGTTCACCTTGGAAAAAAGAGGAAAGTCAGTCCGAAACATAAACGGTATCAGTGGGGGGGTCTTCAGTAGGAGCCTCTTCAATAATCGCTCCATCTCCGTCATCAGCTGGGACAACAGCCTCCTCAACCGCCACACCCTCCGCAGCGGCCTCACTTCTGGAAGCCTTCAGACTTGTAGCCAGCTCAAACAACTCCCTTCGGCGGTCCACAGCGTCATCATAACCAACCGGACTGATCGGATCATTCTCATCCTCAGATTGCTCCATCTGCAGCTTGATTGAATCTCGTCCGATGGCTAGCCCGATGAGGATGGAGTCCACCGACGCAGCATTCGCCACAGCCAACTTTCGTTGAAGGTCACTAATACTGTCATGAAGGATTGGGAGCTCGGACACCTGATTCCTCAGCGAATCATTCTCCAACGCGAGGAAATCCATCTCTTCTTTGACCTTCCTGAGGGACTCAGCTTCCCGGTTGTAAGCATCCATGGTTTTGGACCCCTCCTCGCGAGCAGCGCCCAGATCCTCTAACGCTTTGTTCCGAGCGACAATAGCCTCATCGAGCAGCTTTTTGTTGTTCTCATTGAGGGATCAAAGATCCTCGTATTCCTTCCGAACGCGCTCAAGATCTGCGGAAAGCTGCAGCCCATTGACCTCCAATGAAGCAATTTTCTTCTCGGACTCATCCAGATCAGCTCTCAATTGAAGACCCTCATTCAGCACCGAGTCTAGGACGTGGGACTGCCGGCCGCTGGCCCTCGCCTCCGCTAACTCCTGCTTAAGCTCCCGGTGCTTGACAAGCAGACTCTCCAAATTAAGAAGTATTTGCGTCGAGGCCTGGGTCCCCTGGCAGATCGGATATGTTAAAATGTAAGAAACCAACTGGGGACAACAGAGGAAAGGTAAACAATGAAATAAACGACTAACCAGCCAGCTTCTGTAGCACATGCGACTGAAGGTCTCGACCTCGCTGTCGTGGTCGACTAAAGGTTCCAACTGCACGGCCCCTAAGTCACGAACAAAACCAACCGCATCCATAGCCCGTCGAAGGCAAAAGTCGTTAGAGAGGGACCCTTGGTCAAAGTTGGAGCCAGGGGAAGCGAACAGGCGAAGCAAAGAAGATCCACCGCCTGCAGCGCCCGATCTGCTTGGCATCGACGGACCCGCACCCGATGGAAGGAGTATAGCTGGAGTGGTCTGAGTGGGTAAGATTGGAACTCCACCATCAAGAAACCCCCCGATCTCTTGGTCGTCCTCCTGTTCAAAGTCCGTATCAGAAGATAAAATATGGGCATGATCAGAGGGAGAGGGCGAATCCTCCTCGGAAGGAAATGACTGATAAACCATCTCAGGATGCTTCAAAAGATACGCATCAGCACCCCTTACCGCGCGGTCGAGTGCCCCGATGATTCCACCCCTTCTTCGCTTCGGGACGGGAGAACCCGTAGAAGGATTTATAGGGGAATCCGAGGGATGATCAGCAGGAGGATCCATTGGAAGAACCGACACACCCGCTGAAGAGGGTACCGCACTCACGACATTCACAGACTTCCCACCCCCGGATTTATGGGGACGGGGACGCTTGGCAACAACCACCTTTTTTCCTTTCGGATCGGATGAAGATGCCGCCTCATCTCTTTTCTTTCCCATACCCTGAAGAAGGGTAAGGAAAGCCTCGGGGTCGTTGGAGTTGGGGACGGGGGTCAGCGTGACACCAGACATTCTTCCGCTGAAACCTGCCTCGGAATCAGTCCAAATCAGCCACATGTCAAGATAAACACACAAAAAAAAGGGAGGAGTGAAACAAACACTTACGAGGCGGAACGGGCACAAAACCTGGAGGTGGAACCCAAAGTTTGGCAAAAACTAGCCAAGGATGTTGGTTAAACTCCTCCCAGTTGAAAGGGCCCTTCCGAGCGATAATCCGGCACTGACTAAGAGTTTCTCGAGAGGCACCCTTCAGAAGCGGATTCTTCACTGAAACAAGACAAACTGAAGACGGTTAGCACGACTATAAATAAACGAGACACGAAGTAATACGAAACTCATGTTCTCACCCTCATCTTCCCACGAGGCAGGAAGGGACCCGCCCCCAGGAAGAAAGGGGCCGCGGATGAAGAACCACTCATCTTTCCAGTGCTTGTCACAGGAGGTCTCATCCACCAGAGTCGGTTTATTATTATTATGAAAGATGAAACGCATATTGTCCTGGACATTCAAGCGAAGGGACCAGAAGTGGGAAACCATACTCAGGGTAGGCCGAAAGCCCAACCCATAACACACCACTGAAAAGGTGATCAAAGATCTCATAGCGTTCTGCATCAATTGACCCAACGCGAGGCCGACATTCTAAAGCAACTCGGCCATCAAAGGGGAAAGGGGAAGCCGAACACCCCATTGGAAAAACCGAGGATAAAAGGCGGTCCAACCCTCCCCTGGGGAAAGATAAACCCTTTCTGACGCCTCTGGGAGTCTCATTTCAAAATCCGAAGAGATCCCATAGCTGGCCCTCAACCTATCGAGTTTGGCATGCGTTAGTTTCGAGGGAAAATTGAAGGGGCCCCTATCCTCCTTGATGCCCTTCGGCTGAGGCTCCTTTTTCTTCTTCTTCTTCTGCTACTTGCTCACTGTCTCCACCTCGCCCAAATCAGCAGAAGGAGATCCAAGAGGATCAGAGACGGTGACCTCGTCAACCAAAGAGGAATCTACTTCCCCCGACGGCGTGGGGACGGATGGACCAACCTGAGATGCGGCCTCACTACCCTTAGAGCAGCTTTTCCTTTTCTTTTTCTGGGCCGCCTCCTCGGCAGGAACAGGAAGAGGAGGATGGGAAAGGTCGAGAACAGTAGTTGGGCCCATCGAAACGGAATCCGTCTCCCCCAAAGGGTGAGAAGTAGGAGAAGGGATGAGGTCTAAACCTGCATGAATCTCAGAAACCGATCCAAGTTCACTCACAGAAGGGAGGGACTCATCACCAATCGATGAGCGAAGGTCAGTCGCAGGCTCATTCCCCTCAGGTTCACCTCGAGGTTAGGGAATGGCATTAGCCCCACCGGCACGGGTAGAGGAAGGGGAAGCCCTAGACTCAATTCTCTCAAAGACCAGACCGTCGTAATCATCATCCCCCACGGCTAACCTAGGGGTCCTATGACCTCTAACCACGGAGTTTCCCTCAAAATTATCCATTACAGCAAGAAGGGGAATCAAAAGATAGAGCAGAGAAGACTAACCTTCGAAGAAGAACAGGGAAAGCTTCGAAAAAACAGAGCGAAGACGATGAAGAATCTCTTGGAAGCGGACGGCTCACAGACTACTTCGAGAGTTCAAAAGGAAAATGAGCCTTAAAGTCTGGGAAAAACCCTATTTAAAGAAGAGAACACGCGTCCAATCATCGCGACATGTGGGGAGGTTCGCGACGATCCTGGATCACCCAAAACCCATTGGAGCTCGCGCCCATCCGAAAATCCAACGGATCAGTTTCGCAAAGGGCTGCGTCTCTTGGAACGGACACATCCACAAGAGAATGTGACGACTCCAGAGACGAGATCAATAGAACCTGAGTCATGACAAGGCCGAAGCGGTCTATTTTCCGAAGGGTCGTGGTCCCTGACCGCTCCACGGTAGCACGAAGGTTAGGGCAAACACCACGCCCCTAATCCAATTGATCTACTATCCCCTGCATCGGACTTTCCGACCCAGGAAATAGGGGAAAACTGTAAAGGGTAAAAATAGCCCTCTTATAGGCTGCGCTCATACCGGGCCGAGTTGCACGGGAACAGGCCCATTCGGGTCACGTCCTGAAGGAGCCAGCCCTCCTACGGGCCGCGTTCACTACAAGTCGACCCATACGAGGATAAACCCATCTGAGCCAACACCATAAGGAGCTCGCCCTGCTGGGCCGAGTGCAAGCCCATTAAGCCTATCCCACACAAAACGTATCAGACTGAAGGAATTTTTTTTTCTTTCATTTTGAGCTGAGACAATGGAGATGTTAAATGTTACGACAAAGAGAAATGGTACGTGGAATACAGAGGGGAAGTAGGTTTCATATGTAGATCAAAGTATATTGTTTCCCTTGACGGAGGTATTCAACGAATTTAAAGGTTACGTTATATCTGCCCTTGATCTCACCCTAAAGATGAAGATGTTTATCGAAGTAGTCACCGGGGGAAACGCTTCAAAGTATCTTCCTTTAATTACAGACGATGACTGCAAGTTTTTTGTTAATATATCCAAGATAGAAGGCGTTAAATGCTCTATAGAGATTGTAGTCATCGACTCGCTTGTGGATTACGATAGTGACGATTCTGCCTTTGCTAGTCCCCTGGAAGATGAAGGCCTTGAGGATGTAATCAGGGTTTCAGCTGTCAATTGGAAAGCCCGCAGCCAAATTATCGACGACTCCGATATATATAGTGTTCCGGAGTCCATTGGAGATGAAGGAATTTCTGTTTCCGTACACAACACGGTGGTCAGTGAGCATGACGGTGATGTTGATGACAGATGTACGAAAAAGAAGGCGCACGGGTAAACAAACTTGGTAGTTGATGATGATAGCACCGAATCACTTATTGATATAGATGTTATACACAATATACATGGTGTACCGGGGGACGGAGCTGATGATCATTTGTCATCACCTAGAGCACGATCTCCGTATTGTCACGAAGTATATATTTCTGATGGAGCGAGGTACATTGATAGGCTTGATATAAGAGACTATCAAAGTACTTTTGATGTCCTCGTTGATGATGTATACGCAAGCAAAAAGTTACTTATGGATGCTTTGAAGATTCTGGCCATCAAGGACAATTTCTATTTTAGGGTTGTTCGATCGAATCGAACACGTGTGTATGTTGCGTGTCACAAGGATGGGTGCGACTGGCATGCACATTTTTCGAGAGTTTTAGATTCTCAAGCGTTCAAAGTCCATACGTTACACAACGTGCACACTTGCCCTCCTGACTATCTTCCATTCGACCACCCCCAGGCAAGTGCGGTGATCATTGCAGAATTTATTAAGGGATTTCATCCACCAATTAAGGGTAAACTATTACGCCCGCATGAGGTAAAGGAGATTATGAGGTCTGAGCAAGGGATACACGTTAGTTATTGTAAGGCACGGAAGGCAGGTGAGTTAACATTAACATACTTTCGTGGTAGTCCCGAAGGTTCTTATCATAACTTGACGAAATTCCTCTATGTCGTGAAGGAGAGGAACCCTGGTATGACAACATTTACGTTATTCTCTACATATTTCTGATCGCATACACGCTATATAACTTTTCATTGCTATACCGTCTATCAGAACTAGATGTTCTATACATAATGTACGTATTTCTACATGTACAAGCACAGTTATATTCGTTGTTCACCGTGAGGAATTCAGGTTCAAGTACATGTTTATTGCACTTAAGGCAATTATTGAAGGTTTCAAGTTCTGCCGACTAGTAATATCCGTCGATGGTACTTTTCTTCGGGGGAAATACGGTGGAACAATGTTAGCTGCGATATGCATGGACGCGAACAACCATATCTTTCCGATTTGTATGGCTGTTATTGACTCAGAGAACGACGCTGCGTGGGAATGGTTTTTCAGCAAACTGAGGGTTGTGATTGGGAACAACTTGTCTGATATTGCAATTATTTTGGACCGGCACCATAGCATCAAGAAGACTGTTAGAAAGGTGATGCCTGAAGCAAAATATGGCTACTGCATTTATCACATGTCGAATAACTTGAAAAGTCGGTTCAAGAAGAAGGGGATAGGAGAGATATTCATGCGTGCTGCCAGGGCATATACACTTTAAGAGTTTGAATTCCATTCTAATCAGCTGTACAACATATGCCCGTCAGCCCAACAGTATTTAGAAGATGCGGGGTCATCTTTGTGGGCTTGAGCATTGTTTCCCGGATCTCGTTTTTCGATTATGACAACTAACATATCTGAAAGCTTCAATTCAGTTATGTCACCATTCCATGATTATCCTTTAGTTGCGTATGTGAGTGTATTGCCTGACTGGAGGCTGCCTGTTTATATAGAAATATATAGTACAACCTGTATTCTATAAAATTAAAAAACTGCAAAACATAGCATATTGCCTGACTGGAGGCTGCCTGTTTATATAGACAGTACATTCAGATTTCCACATCCATCTTATAAGCATTTTTCACCAACAAAACTAACTTGCAGAAAATCTAGTATTCAACATATAGCGTATATAGTGCATATAGTGTCTATAATTAAAGAGTCCAGTATTTAGCGTATAGCATGTGTAGTATCTACGCACAGAATAACAAATGTATTACAACCAAAAATTTGTCCAAATATAGGAACAAAATTATATACATGGGTAAATATGTATTGTTGAGCACAACAAAACGCACAAAAGCCTACTTCCACACATTTAAAAACATCACTTTGATCATCTTAAAAATAGAAATATATAGTAGAGCCTGTATTCTATAGAATTAAAAACTGCAAAACATAGTGTATTGCCTGTCTAGAACATGGAAATACAGTTCATTGCATAAAACATAGACAAAATACACTGTTAGAATGTCACTTTCCACCTGGATAAATGCATCCAAATATACTATGAATGTCATGATTAGGCAGTAGTAAGTTTGTTAAGAGTATATAATTACCCATTACAAACACATAGTTACTCTGTACAACATAGTCAACACATGAAGTTACTACTTACTGTCGTCCGCACCCCGAATTTCATTAACTGTCGCTGTTAATTTGACGTTAAAATTTGGTTCATTGTCCTGTGAAGGTTGGTCACCATCAACATCGTGTTGTTCGGTGCTAACGTCTTCAAGCTTGCTTTTCTTATTATGCTTTGAGGCCTTTGCCTTTCCTGTTCGCTGCGACCGTTTCCTCGTTGGTTTTGGTGCCTTTGATCCAGTGGACCCGAATGCATCGGTATACGGTTCACTAACGAATTTGCCGCGATTTTTTTCTCATCGAGGCCGTTGCAATCAGAGGATAACGGCAATGTGAGAATGAGCTACTATACATTATATACAGCCAATAACATACATCTAAGCTTACTTCCACCCGAGTTTCCACTTGAGTCTCCATTGGTGTATCTTTTGGGTCATTATCCACGGAAGTTTGCTGAAATTTTTGGGTAAAACAAAGTAATTCACAAATATACGGACTTGACACATAGTCTATTTTTACACGTTAACATGCTCAGTTTTGTTGTCTGCAGGCTAGATTCTTCTATAGCAGGCGACTCATGAACCTCGGAAGTTACCTGTACACACGATACAGTATACACAACGATTAATAGTTACCATACATGCTATATAGGCAGTAGTATATATTCAAGCTTACTTCCACACACATTACTATTTATGTGTCTATATTGCTGACTGTTTGTTTAAAACACAGAGTAATGCACAAATATAGGCAGTTAATATAAAGATTCTTAGATGTTAACATTGTCGCCTTTGATGTATACATAAATATAGGCAGTTAATATAAAAATTCTTATATGTTAACGTGGTCGCGTTTTGATGTATGCAAGTTAGGTTCTTGTAGAGCAAGTGTTTCCTGGACTACAGCATGTGCCTGTTATAACAATTGTATGTTTCTATCAATATAGACATTAGAAAAGAAGATGCATGACATTGCACAACATATAAAGCTCATGATTGAGTCCTGCAGGTCTAGTTGTTGTACAACAGGGGTATGATCAACCACAGGAGCTGTCTCCATAACAATCAACTATTTTTAAACAATTCCAGAGAACATTATACAGACTATACACGGGATACAGTCTACGAAATCACAAATATTCACGATTTTTGCCTAGCCTAAAAGCTATGCAATGTCATGTCATTACACACTGTGCAGCCTGTCCAAGCATAAACCCATGCATGACATTGCAGTGTACAGAAGCTCACCTTTGAGTCTTGCAAGCTACGTTCTTGTATAGCAGGTGTATCACCCAACACAGTAGCTGCCTGCATGACAATCATGTTGTTTTTAAACATTTATATACAACATTGAACAGAATATACACGTGCTCCAATCTAATGTAATTAAAAAAAAAGTCATGATATTGCATAGTGTAAAAGCTACTGATGTCATCTACCTCCCCCATATTTTTGTGCCCTGCATCATGCTTGCTCAGCCAGTCTTGTGAATCTAAATTGGCGTTATCGATTGCAGGATCCTCCGCCATCTTCCACAATAATAGGTAATGTATTAGTATGTTCATAAGCCTCACAATAAGCATAAGTAGTTGTATATACATACAATTTCAAAATCTTAAGCCACATATTCCATAATGTTGCTGACAACTTTGTCAATTTGATCAACAGCATGCTCGTCTGCCAACAAACCCCCGATTCCTTTGTCCTTTTCGTCATCTCTAATTGAATCGTCGTCTAGAACAGTATCATCATGACCGACCTCCATATTGACGCCCGGTTCGAATCTTTGTTTTTTAAAGAACATTAGTGGGCTCATCATGACCGACAAGTATAACAATTACAATTGTATAGCATGTACAATACCGTATAGCATATACAGTATTTATAACAAAATTTAGAATAAAAGAACGTACGACTTCATCTTCGCGATGCCCATCTTTAGTATTTCTTCCTCGTTCCGTTTCACCATCACCCACTCTCCCCTGGAAACATTTTTTTTCCAGTTCAAATATGCTATGTCAGTGTCATATAAGAGAATACTAAAAATATTATCTGCAGTGTTTTGAAAATTAGCTGCCAACTGACCTTCTCTCCATCATTGTCAAAAACCACATTCCTTCTCTCTTTTTCTTCAGCCAGATATCTCATGTATACAATGTCAGATATGAAATCAACCTTTGTTGCTAGTGCAGTTAGTACAGCCGATATCTTATCAAGCTTCTTACTCAGCTTTGCGTACCCACTTATTTTGTGCGATTTGTCACTATCAGACTCCATTTCTTCATCCGCGTCGGAGCTTCCTGATTAGCCCATTTTTGGCTCATGAACCTCCTCTTGCACACTTTTACCTTTCCTCTTCCTACTTTGTTGAAACTCATTCAAGTAGTAGTATTTTTTCCGGATTTAATACAGGCTGCATGCTCTAAACAACAATCTGCACATGAAGTTACCAGAAGACAGTAAACGCAGAGCGTCAAGTAATATAGCGAGTATAGCACCAACAATTTTGAACAATAGTATAGTGACGAAATAGGACATTACAAATCACTACCTGGTCATTGAACACATCTTTATCAAGTTCCTTACATAAACCATGCCTCATAACATCCCATGCTAACACCCTGGGCTCATCATAACTGATTCGTCTTGCATACTTTTCTCCAATACTTAACGCTGAAATTAGCTCGAAAGCCCAGTATATGAGTGCATAAGCACACCCACCAACAGCCATGCACAATGAGCTGCTGCTTCCCACTGCTCGTGTCACACTTTGACGTAACATATCATATGATATCCTCCCCCACGGGTATGTTTCGAACGAATCATCATCTTCAACTAGCCTAAAGTGCAGATCACTTATTGTGTTTTTTTGTTGATTTGCAATGACTATGCTCTTCAACATAGCCAACTTTGCAACCTTAATCGACATCTTGTCATTTTGAAAGTCGTAGTCATCAATCTCTTCAATCAACGCTTTCAAGTTGTGTATTGTGTGAGTCTTGAAGAACTTCTTCTCAATGGAGCTTGCTGGAAGCTTATCTAAGTTTGTGAATTTAACGTCATCACATATAAGGCCGGTGATTGTTGCAAAATCCTCAAGGGTGAAGTCAACTGTGTACCCACATATATTGAAAATGAGCAGTGACTTATCGTCATTGTGCACCCTTCGACGAATTATCTGCAATAGTGGTTGAGTGGGGAAGTTTGCTGTTGGAAGTTCCCAGAAATTCCACAAGAAGGATTTTTTCATAATCCTTTTTTGCTTATCCGTCATTTTTTTGTGCAGAACCCCGAGCAGCTTTATCTTCGAGTACACATTGACCTTTTGATCCTTTTGCCATGCATGCCTTGGCTGAATCAAGGAGGGGCCTTGTTTGAGACACTATACATGTTATACACCTCGTACTATACAATCATTTACACACAGTATAGTATGTATAGTTTGCACTAAGCAGAGGGCAGCACTTCAATTAATTATGTACAGGCGAACATAATGAAAGTACTGTCTAGTACACATAGTAAGTATACTATGTGTAGTTAACAATAAGGCACATTTAGTTTGTAAAGATAGTACATCTCCAGTAAGGTAATAATGCAGTGCCATAAATCACATAGTTATAGTATCTTAGATACATTAGTCATATGCTAGTTTAGGCAAAGCTAACCCCTACACGAACATGCATGTTTTCCTACACCTACCTCTGACTTCCTTTTCTTCGGTCTAGACGAAGAAGATGGAGTTTTCATCTTCTCTTTCCCCTCATCCCTGCTTTTTGCTTGTTCAGACCTCTGCATGTACAATCGTAATTTTTGTTAGAGCCCTTTCCTTCAAATTTCTTCTTTTTTTAAACTGAAATATTACCAACTACCTTATCCTCACTATCGCTTGATCCTTTTAGACTGCTATATTCTTCTTCGTCTGCTACCTTGTCCTCTACAGCATTTGATTCTTCTTCGTCTAAATGAACCGTGAGTTTCTCCTTCCTCCCTGATCCTCGAGTTTCAACCATGTCTGACATGTTAAGAACAAATTTCTTAGGTTTCTATACATAAAGAAGAAATGTATCGATTTTTTTTTAAATTTGATAAAAATACCTGTTTTTGGGGATTTTATGTTGTTGGCGTCCTTCTCCAATGGTGGTTTCCAGAAGTTACAATGCTAGGAATGGGGGGAGAATATTTTGTGGTGGTTTGTAAATGTTTTGATTTGACGAAAATAGGGGGAGAAGGAAACTGAATCATGCGAAGGAAGTCTTATTTTTTATTTTTTTATTTATTTATTTTTACTGCTGTTAACCGAAAAGACATCTCGGTATAGTGTGCCTATCTGACGCCGCCATCATGCCTGTTCTCATTATACTTGCATACATAGTTGAGGGTATTTAGGTAAAAGTACTGAAAACTGAAATAGGGGGATGCCTATCAATGTGAAAAAATCGGAATGTGGCTACTTTCACATTTAAGGCCCATTAAGTGGCTATCCTTATTTTTCACCCTAAGATAAATAACATTGCTCCCGGAAAAAACCATTGATGAAAACGGAGAAAATGACAAATGCAAACGAACAAACCCTAGAAATCAAATAATATGAATACAAAATTTTAAAATAAGAGAAAAAGGGAAAAGGCACATGGACTAAAATTAATTGTAATTGATAAAAAAAAGGAAAAGAAATCACTAGGATCATGGGCATTCAAATCTTGGAGAGAGAAAGAACAAATCAGGTATAAAGTAAAATATCATATTAAAAATGGGCTAGAAAGCATTAAAAAAAGTTGATAGGCTAAAAAGTCTTATCAAATAGTCAAAATAGGCTATATGCTAGATTATCTCTATTTTATAGTTAGATTTTACTTTTATATGTTTTTTTTTCCTTCATATTTTTTAAGTTTGATTAGTTGGTCTTGGATTAATTGTCTAACTTAATTTTTAGGAGTGTTAAGTTCACCTCTTATTTAAGTTTATAATTCAAGTTGACCTTATAAAAAATAGCGTTAACGTAGTGTATAGCCCTTTTTTTTAGCGAAATAACACTTTTTATCCCACCCAATTAAAATAACCCTTTTTGGCCTACCCGGATACCAAGGGGTATGTAAATTACCCAAAAAAACCCTTAGAAACTTTATTAAGAAGGGAAGAAGAGAGACGATGAATATTTGAAAGAAATAATATCACAAATATCCACATTAAATCACTCAAATTCATTATTACCGGTGATTTTTTTTTATTATCAATTCTACCCTAAAAACACCATTTCTGGCGGCGATATCATTTATTCCAGTTGCATAGTTTACGTTTTTGCCCCTGTTTTTAATGAGCTGTTGATTTCGGTTTCATATATGTTTTTTTTCCTTAAATGTATTATTTTAATTAATCCTTTGATTTGTGGTGCATATCTTTGAAATGTTTTTTTTTTCATATCTTTTTGTTCTTTTTCATCAACCTGCGTTAGTAAACAGAACAAGATTTGAAATGTTTTTTATTTGCATCAATCAAAATTCATTTCAATTTTTAATTAGATTATATTTCCTATCCATGCAGATTTTTTCAGTTCTCCCTCTTGTTCTCCTAATTGTCTCTTTCGTTCTCCAAATTTCCTTTTTTTTTAATTTCTTTGATTCAAATTTTCCGTAATAAATGAGAATCCCTCGTTTCACGCTCTTGATACCATTTTCTGACATTTTTTTATACGCTATAATCATTTTCCGACGGCTTTTTGACATGCAGGGGTACATTCAGTCATTTCCTCGTTAGATTGGAGGCGCGTGTATTCCAAATGGGTAATTCTGAAATTTGTTTCAAAGAAACGGTTTATTTAAAATATCCATTTATTATTTGGTTATTACTGAAATTAACCCTATTTGAAAATACTTAAATCAAGGAATCATAAATTAGGGAAGAAGAAAGAAAGAGAATGATGATTTGAAAAAACATTGAAGATAAAATATATATATATATATATATATATATATATATATATATTATAGACATTAGAAAATAAAAAGAATTAACACAATAATTTAAAAAAAACACTCATTCCATTTTTATAGCAAAGAACGATTTATAAAATTAAAAAAAATGTATAGTGTATAGTATAATGTACAATGATGTGAAAAACTTTAAGAAAAAAAAGTAAATAAGGTACGATAAATATATGTATAAAAAATATAATATTACTGAAGTGAAAATTGATAGAATAGTGTTTAATATGTACTGTACGTAAGAACATTAAAGAAAAAAATATGTCAATAAAGATAATATATATAGTGTGTATATATATATATATATATATTGTACATTAGTATTATTTTGTAATAAATATGAAAAGATCCAAAAATTCATGATTGATAAAAATAAAAATAAAAACATGTTTTTGAAAGCAACAAGAATAAAAAAAAAACCCAACAAAAATTAGATCGGGGCGTCACCCACTTTCTAGATTTGAGAAATCAAAACAATATAAACAAATAAACCATGAGAAAAAGAAAACAAAGAACAGACGAGATTGAAAACATTCTTACCGACGTTGAATGAAAAGTAAAACCACGACATTCAAAATATGATAAACAGAGAGAGAAAATACGACAAACAAGATGAACAGAAGCTTGAAGAAACTCAAAATGGGAGGGAAGTGATTTCTAATATCGAACAGCAATGTAGAGAAAAATATGGATGAAAAAATTGAAAATGAAAAAAATGTCATTAATAAAAATCGTTTGGAGAGGGAAAACTAAATCAGCCTATAAGAAATTCAAATTTTAAACAAACCAAAAAGAGATAAGGAATGACAAAAAAAAAAAAAGGAAATTGTTAAAAGATAAATCAGAGAATAAATCACATAATTATAGGAAGTTAATGATACAAAATCATGAATGTCAGGATATTGATGACAAACCGGTGGCCAATAAAAATAAATGCTATAGAGGGCAAATCAGGTATAAACAAAAATAGGATCCTCAAAATAGGTCAAAAAGTATTAAAAATATTTAGTAGGCTATAAAGGGATTGAGTCCCTCCAAAAGAGGCTATATAGTATATAGTACATTAACTCTAAAAAAATACTTATGGTGAAAATGATTTTTTCTAAAAATTTTGTTAGGAAATTAATTATAATATAAAGTTAAAATATATATTTGACCCCGATTTTTTCCCACAATTTTTTATTTAGTCCCTCACATTTTGATTATGTTCGATTTTGATCTCGGGCACTTTTTTACATATTAGCATTGATATTCAACACCCCCCCCCCCCCAAAAAAAAAACGTACTTAATATACTATGTCATCAACATGTTCAATGTTCATGTTAGTCAATAAGAAAACTTGTCACACCAATTTCTGTTAAAAAATATATAATGATGATAAGGATGATGATAAGGATCGGAATTAAACTTAATCAGAACGTGAATGACTAAATTAAAACTTATAAAAAAATATGAGATACTAAATCAGAACTTAATCAAAAGGAAAATTATGCGTGGTAGCCAACTTTTGAGTTTTGTTTTCACATATGCCACACTTTCATGTTTATATCAGATTTACCCATTTTTATATATTCTATTAATTTAATGATATATCATTGATGTAATTTTACAACAATAATTTATCAGTAATGTAAATTCTAGTATTAAATTTATATCAATGATATAAATTTACAAAAATAATATATTAATTATAATCAAATTTTCATTAAAAAATTATGGGTTAATTATATGTTGGGTAATTTTGATATTTTTCAATGTTTGTGGTTTTTTTGAAAACTGAGACTCGATATTGGGTATATGTGATAATAGCCCTAATCAAAATGTGAGAGACCAAATTAGAACTTTTAACAAGTTAAAAATTAAATAAAAAACAGAGAGGAAACATGAGGGATAAATATATATATTTTTTAATCTAGATATAAACAATTTCTATATACTTTTTCATGATTTAAACAATAATAGTATATATTACTTAAACTAATATACAATTTAATGATAAGATAGCAACTTTGATATCAAAAAGAATATTTCCAAACCAATGAGCTTTAAAGGTGAGCTGGTTCAGCCAACTCATCCCTATCACCTATGATAGGTAGGTATAGAACGAAAATTGAGAGATCAGATCACTCAAAAAGAAAAAAAAAATTAAAAAATGAAGTATGAAAGCCATCGTTTAAATTTCAAAGTTTAAGCGACTTTTTGGCCTCAATAGTCAATATGGTAATGACACGAATTTTGACAAATAAAGGGAACGGTCCATGATTAAACATACCGACCTATGACTCATTATCCCAAATAAAAACCCCCCCAAAAAGTTGGAATTTTCAGTATTTTGTGATTATTATTATTATTATTATTATTATTTGATAAAAAAATAATTAAAGAAAAAATATTTTTTACCAAAATACTTTGAAAAACTATTTAACATCTTACAAGTTACAATCCACCTATGAAATTATCTCCACAATAAACTATTCTATGTAACTCACAATATTCAAATTAGATGCATTTACTGAAATAACATATTCTTACACACTAATTATTGAAATATTAAATTTTTTTAAAAAAATTCTCAAATAGCTTAATTATAATTCAATAAATTTATTGAACTAAAAAAAATTAATAAATTTATTGAAATAATAATGAAAAATAATCAAATAGTCGATAAATTATTGAATTTGAACTTAAAAAAAGTAAAAAAAAACAAACAAATTCATTAAAAATACCCATGAAAAAGAGTTCAATAAATTTATTGAACTATAATTATGCTATTTGAGTATTTTTTAAAAAGTTCAGATATTTTAATAATTAGTACGTAAATTTATGCTATTTGAGACAAATATTATTGTCAAATTAAGAGTTATAAATAATCTAAATTCATTGATCGATTCTAATTTTAATTTCTTCATCTTTTTTCCTTTAAAAAATATAGATTGGGTATACAATTTCGCTCAAAACCATACTTTACATCAGTTAAAAACTACTATAATTTTTTAAATATCATTAGAACCATTATATTTTTTGAAATATTCTAAAAATATATAATATTGATAATAAAAAAAATCCTAAAGCAAGGTGGGTATTTGAAATTAAGTTGTGATATAGGGAAAGAAAAGTGGGAATAAAATATAAAAGATAATTTCAAAAGTTCTTATCCATGGTTGTTGCTGTGAATGGAAGACTCCCTAAAAGAAAGGGCAACTGGTGTAATTAATATAAAATCACCCAAAGTTAGGTGTAGAGAAGAGATTGTGAAAACCTTTTTCATTCTTTTTTTTTCCCATTCAATCTTTTTGTTGAAAAAGAGAATATACTTATGAGATTATTAAACTTTGAATTATTTAAATTTTGATTTGCATGATTTATTTTGTTTATCTTGAGAGAGAATCATGTTAATATACATTTATTTCTTATTTTTGTGTTTGGTTTATTTTTATTTTCAAATTATATATGTGACGAAAGAAAGATTTTTTAACATAGAAAAATGGTGCCTCCATAAGAAATTTAATTTATTATGTGGTATAAAAAATAAATACATATTTTTCCTGTTAGTTTGAACAAATTTCTTAAAAACAATAATAACACATATACTCACTTTATTTGATTCGTTTCATATTGAAAATTATTTGTTAAGCTAATACTAATTTATTTTATTTATTTTTTCATTAACTCAGGTCTTTGGAAGCAAATAGTTATGTCTGATAAAACTTCTAATGATTATTAAATATCTTTTTAAGTTATTTTTATTGTGTAGTCTTTCGTTAATTGATTATTCATTTTAATACACTTTCAAAATGTCGGGCCATTACAATTTCAGATTAAAAATAAAATTAATTTTCTGAATAAAATATAATTAGATTAATTATTTTGTAAAACTATTTATTGTTGTGACGTTGAGAACCAATGTCGGAGCAATATAACGAAAGTTAATATTACTTTTGATTTTGATAAAAAGTAGAGTTCAAACCTCTATTAGTGAGAGTTTAATTTTGCATTGGAAAATACATTAATCAGGAGGAGATCCTCCTATATCCAGTTTCTATTGGTTAAAAGTAAAATGGTGGACCCCATATAATTAATAAAGGGTAAAATGCAAATAAGACCCCTATGGTCTTTTCAAAATGCATGGACACCACGTCTTTGAAAATGGCGAATCGCACTCGTGGTTTTCAATTTTTTCAATCGGACCACTCATTATGTCAATAATTTTTCTTTTAGCCATAACTTCTTCGTTTGAACTCCGATTTTGATGATTCAAGATGTTTTGGAATCTTCATTTCCGGCTTTACATAATCGTCGCTTCGAAACTTTGAAATCATCAATAACCAAAAGAGTTAACGATGTCAATCATACTTAGTATTTTGATGTTAATAAAATCTTTTATTTATTAATGCTTTCAAAGTTTCGAAATGACATACATAATCGTCGCTTCGAAACTTTGAAAACATCAATAACCAAAAGAGTTAACGATGTCAATCATACTTAGTATTTTGATGTTAATAAAATCTTTTATTTATTAATGCTTTCAAAGTTTCGAAATGACATATATGTAGAGCCTAAAATGAGGATTCCAAAACATCTTCAATCGTCCAAATCGGAGTTCAAACGAAGAAGTTGTGGCTAAAAGAAAATTATTGACATTGAAGGGGAGGGGTCTGATTGAAAAAAATTAGAACTACAGGAGTGCGATTTGCCATTTTCTAAGTACATGGGGTGTTCATGCATTTTGAAAAGACCACAGGGGTCTTATTTTCATTTTACCCATTAATAAATTATCTTTTTATAATTTTTAACCAATAAAAATAGAGATGAGAAGGAGATTCTCCTGATTTATCAGGTAACTATTCTCCTTTTGCATTTGTTTTAAAGTTTAGCTAAACTTTTTTTTAAAAGAAAGTGTAGTCTACGAGGTTTAAGGCATTGATTGCTGAGGTTTGAGAAATATAAAATTTGAATAGTTTCCTCAAATCTCAAGATGACAAGTATTTTTAAAATATATATTAATATATAAAGGAACTTGTTATACATTTAATTTTGATCTATATGTTTTAAAATGTGATATACCAGATTTAAAAAATAATTCGGATAAATTTAATCAAAATTTCAAACGTCAAGGACACGTAAAGGACCTTTGGTAATGGTTTAAGTAATTAAAAAAAAAGCAAAATACATAATAATTAATCATAGTACCCTAAAATTAAGGGAAATTTCATTGGGTGGCAGATTTTCTTATAATATTTGTAAAAATATCAATTCAAAAAAATATTTACAAATATAGCAATTTTTATCATGTTTATTAATGATAAACAGTGATTTATATATTTATCAGTGATAAACTTAGTGTAAAACTATGTAATTCAATGTTTATCACTGATAAACCCGATCAAAATTTGCTATATTTATAAATATTTTTTTGAGCTTTTATTTTTACAAATATTACTAAATTTTTTTTTGCTAGATTTGCAAATGCCCCTAAAATTAAGCATACCACAACTTTCTTAAAAACCATAACATAAATAAACTCAAACATAGATATGACAAAACTAGACATAGAAAGTCAATCGAGATTAACTCATTGACATTTAGCAACACATATGATATGATTGCTATTTAGCGTCATAAATCACTACATCGCTATCTCTGTTATTACAGAGACACATTTTGTCGGTAATTAATGTCCGAAATGGATCCATCGTTATTGTTTCGTCTGAAGAAAAGGCACGCAACTTCCCGCCAAATTAGCGATTCTTTTAGAATCTAATTTAATGACGAAATGCGTCTCTGAAAAGTTGTCTCACAAAAGAATTGATGTGAACAATTCTCGCCTTATTCAGAGACGGGGTCCGTCGCTGACGAAATCTATTTTACTTTATTTAAAGATGGTGGCGTCACTAAAAATGGCAAGAAATTTTCGCTCCATTTGTTTAGACAAAATTTGTCTTTGTTTTATGGCGGGAAGAGACACATTTAGTTGCAAGAGAGCAGTAGAAAAAATTATAAATAGGTGTACATAATCATTATTCAAACACAAGTAAATTTCATAAACCATATTATCGAGAGAGAAAAAATGCATGAGTGGATGTACGTCTGTTTGGTTGAAAGTTTTCTAAACATCAATTTGTTGTCAGGGTCGAAGAGTTTGTTGGATTATGTGAATCAATTGTGTTCTTTGATCAACACGGACAAAAGATACGATATCCATGTAAAAAGTGTAGAAATTATATTTTCGGCCTTTGATTAAAGCTTGTGCATTGGTTTATTATGATTTGAATGGAATAGGTTATTTAATTCATACCCATGTTATTGAATATGCATTCGGGGATGACCCTTTTATTGTCAATGGTTTTGTTGAATTTCACACTTTGATCATTTTGAAAATTACATGGCTAGTGTTTGATTATAGTTCTGTGAAGCAATTTTTTGCTATTTAGATTTGATTAATCATGATGGGGGTTTTTTGGCTAATAATTATACCTTTATGCCTTGATTAAAGCTTGTGATGTGTTTTGCTTAGGCGGATGTAGGAAATTGAAATCGAGGCTAACGAATCAGTTGTTGTTAGCGTCCTTACTGCTTGTGCTCATTCAAGTGAAATGATTAGTTTTCCAAGAAGGTTTTATGTTTAGTACCTCAAAAAAGTTTGATTGTTTTATGTGCTCATTCATTCACGTGAAATCGAAAACTTTGATCGCAACATTCATTCATCCTGAAATACCAAACGGCCCTCATTAACCTTGAAATAGAAAACTTTGATTGTTTCCTATTCTTTCTTTACCTTGATATACCTATCAAATAAGGATTGTATCTTATATAATATTTACCATTTTGAGAGGTATTATAATTTGGTTGGTAAAGATGCATTAATTTTATGTGGTAAAGTGAAATAAAAATGATAGATAGCTAATATGAAAATAAGTTGAAAATGTGCAGGGAGTGGGTGTCAGAGTTATGGTATGTGGAGGAACAGATGTATTGGCTCTCTCTTTGAATGGAAGAATGAAAACTTGAAAAAAATGCACCAAAAGATCATAAGTTAGAAATAATTTTGAGTTAGTTTGTAATTATGTAGTTGTGGGTATGTTAAAGTGAATATAGAGATTATAATTTGTTGATGTATCTGTTTGCGGTTGAAGAGTGTTTTGAGTTGAGAATATTAAAAAATTGTGTCACTACAAGAAAGATAGGTATTGCCTCTTTTTTCGCCGGCAAAAGCTTTGCCGTCGAAACAGCCTATCCGGCGAAATACGTGTTTCACCGGCATAACTAATGCCAGCTGAATTTCGCCGGCATAAATTTAAAAAAAATGTAAAAAAAAATGCCGGCGAATTTCACCGGCATAGCCACCGTATCAATATTTTTTCCATTTTCTTCATTATGATTTTACATTTCTAAATTTACAACCTTCTTTTCCTGTTTAATGCACTACTATTCAATAACGAATATTTATAGGAAAGTTAAAAATATCTCGCTTACATAAAAAACATAAAAGAGTTACGAGACAAGTTTTATTACAATAATCTAACTAGGCGGAGTCTCCGTAAATGTAGAAAAGAAGTTCCTCATCTCGCCGAAATCTCGTCTAAACTCATCTAAACTAAATTTCATCTCGTTGTATTTCCTTGTAAGTTATAAGTTTTCTGCCACTAGCTGATCGACCCTCGGATCTTCTGTGACGCGTGATCGGCCCACACGTGTATGAGAAGACACCCTATTATGTGCAGATCCGCCCCTAAACCTTTAATGTATCCCGAACGATAGCCTCGAAATCTCTCCATGATCTCGACATCAATTAGGCGTGGTTGGACAACTCATTCCACCTCCACTTTAGGGGCAACAAGCAAATCACACATCATGCCCTGCACGTATGTAGATAATTATGATTTAACTAAAATTGTAAAACCACACTTGATAATAAATTCTTTTAGTCTTGAGAAACTTACATATTATTCCTTCGTCGCATCGTTGATCCAATCACCCTTATCATTTGGTATGCGTGACTCGAAATAGATCAATCTGATCGAACTCTTCTTCATGATCTTCATCTTCCACTTGCTAAAATCAAAACAATACGAGTTATAATAGGTAAAAATAACTTTAGTAATGTTTATTATTTCATAATATAAACTTTAACATATACTTACATGATCCGTCATGACTCGCACATGTGATCTCGAGCCTGTTATGTGATTGTATTTTATTTTCCCTCAATTTTCAACATTAGCCTCAGCCATGACCTACAACACAATCGAAGTAAGATTACAATATGTGATTATTTTATAAACGATAAACTGAATATTTATGTGTTTACCTTGAACTTAGGTGTCTCCCACATATCACACAAAAATATCCAATCATCTAAGTTCTCCACTTGTTCGTGTAGTTTTGCTCGGGCTACTTGAATATCGTCTTTGTCTTTATTTTGCTTATAGTATCGATGTAACTTTCCACGAAACTCGTTCAATGCGTCAGACATTTTATGATATGAGGTAAACATTCATCGTCTCTCAAATAGGGTCGAAAATGAAGTTATTCTACGTCAATGTACACAAAAGAAATAAAAATTAACTTGATTTCACATTACAAAACTAAGAATAATTTCATTTATTATATTGAAAGTACTTACCAAAAGGCGGTGGACTACCTTATCCTTGTCGGCTTGTGTCACATACTTTCACTTCACGATATGACGAATGGGAATGTGCATATGACAAAGAACACCGACTTTGTTGATGAAGTATGTGGCAATGGCGCCAATGAGAGCACATAATTTGTCGGGGATGTCCACAGCTAGTTTCCCTCTATTGTCCCGAATCACTTAAGAAAGTGCTAGACTTTTAGATACCTCTCTGCGCTTCGGTGTCTGTGAACATGTATACACTATCCATGCATACTAACTCGATGTAACGAACCTAAACTTCCAGCCTCATGATCATCCTGCGTACTAACTCATTGTAATGCACTATTACGTGCCTTGCATATGTTAAAACATGTAAACTCACAATATATACATGTAAAGTAAAATGTATTACCTAAGATAATATAGTATCTAAGGATTCATAAATGACATTACCTCACATAACCTAGTCACTAAAATCAGATTCTGATGTTACTATGTCTGCAACTCTTTTCCTCGTTAGAATCATAATCATCTTCATTAACATTATCGTTAATGAACTCAGCCTCTCTAGACCAGTATTACCAATAGCTCGGTCCATGACTTCAACATTTATCAACTCAGATGGTACGTCATTTCTTAAAACTGTGACATCTTCTACAATATCAAGAACTTCCGTCTCAAATGGTCCAATATTAAGATCATATTCTTCGTTCTCTTCATCACTATCCACCTTTGGAACGTCCCAAACTCTTTTTGGTTTCAAAGGTTGAACCACTCGCCATTCCTCACGGTACTTCCAAGTATAACAATTGTTCAGCTTGGTTGGCAAGAATGAAAGGTTCGTTCATATACCACTGACGAGATATATTAATAGAAATGCAACCAAAGTCACTATGGACTCTATTAGAGGATGTGTCTATCCATTCATAATTGAATATAATAACTTCATTTCCCCTACATATGTACAAGTTAAAACCCCACTTAGCAGTCCATACATTATTATAGAACACTACAAGAAAAATGCGATTTAACGACAAATTAGCGACGAATTAAGGCAATAGTGCGTCGTTACAAGGGATTAACGACGCAATTAATGACGATATGGCCTGACGTTATATTTGTCATCGTTAGACGAATCTACCAACGGAATGCCTCGTTCCTTAATGAGGGAAAACTATTACATCGCTGTGTTTCGTTGACTAGAATATAGCGATGGTGTTCGTCGTTAGGATAGTCAAAGACACAAGTTGACCTTAACGACTCAATTAGTCGTTATTTAAGTCAAAGTCATGTTTCACTATAACGATAGACTACGTCGTTAATAGTCAAAGACTCATGTTGACATTAACGACTCATTTCGTCGTTATGTAAGTCAAAGTAATTTTCACTATAACGATAGAATACGTCGTTATATAAGTCTTTGTTTTATTTGACATTAACGACGGAATGAGTCGGTCAATTAATTTTTATTTTTTTTAAATTTAATTAGGGTTTAAGGTTTTAATTACAAATTATTGTGATTTGAAAATTAAATTTAATTACAAAATAAAAATTAAATTAAATTTAGGAAAAAATAATATTAGATAAATAATATTAAAAATCTCAAAATAATACAAAATAATGTTTTTTTTCCTAAAGCCTAATCGAGATGAGGATCAGATGGAGGATCGAGAGGAGGGAAACAAAAAACGAAAGTCGAAGAACCCTCGCCGCGCATCTGCGCCATGAACATGTCCATCGTTGCCTTCATCGACCTCTCGAACTCTTGCCTGGACCGCTCGGACTCATCGAGACGAGCCGTAATCCCTGTCACCTTCGCCTTGAGCCGTTCGTTGCTCTCTCGAAGCTCTGCAGTCTCAGCCCTCAAAGCATTGTTGCTCGCGCGAAGCTCGGCAGCCTCTGTCGAACGATCTGCTTGGGAAGACCGAGGCTGATCAGCGTAAATGACAGGGCCGAGGTTGCCGAGTCCAGGAATAGTACCGTCTAGACGTCTACCTCATACTGCCTCGAGAAAAGCTGACTCGATATCCTCCTGTGTCGGCAGGGTGTCGGATCTCGGTAAGCGATCAGCGAGAATCGCTTCGTAACGAGCCTGAAAAAAAAACAAATCATTTCATTAACTAATATACTAATAATGAATAAATTTGAAAAAGAATAAACAATAATTAACACGTACCGCTTTCTCTCTTGCCCTATCGTCTACAAAAGTCTGTGTATCTCCACCTTTGGTGTGGAGACGGATAAACAGCTCAGCAGCATGAACCGGATGACCCAATTTTTCCTCCTGTGAATGTTAAAAATAATTAACGAATAATGAATAACTTACGAAAATTAAGTAAAAGTTAATTAATACAGAAAATAACTTACGAGTTGTTTCTTGTGCTTGCATGTGGAGCGTGACCCTCTAGTGTGCTTCGACGGGTTGGCATTCCGGTTGGCGCTATTGATCGTCGAAATGCGCTGGGCATCCGGCGTCTGAGTACGCGCCAAGATCTCTGCCAAGTCCTCCGCAGAAATGTGGGCCGGTCGTTTATCGGCAGGGGCACGACGAATATTGTAGCCAGTGTCCCTGTACCAAATGCCGCCCTGATGATGCCAGGGAGCATATATGACCTCATCGGTCAGCTCCTCTGGAATATCAAAATATTGCTGAAAAAAATTAACTGTCACTTTTCTAAATATTATATATATATATATATATATATATATATATACATAATTAAATATAATATTTTGAAAATGTTTACCTTCCATGCCTCAAACATTCGCAGCTTGTGCGCAGCAGAGACGCTCTGCCAACGAGGGTGTCCCCGTACAGGAAGCATCTTCAATACCTCCGTAAATCTCCTCGAAACCTCTCGTGATGAATGTAACCTATCGAAATGAAAAGGAAACATTGAAAAGTTAGAATTTGTAAATAATAAATAATTAATGAAATAAGAATACAAACTAAACAAAACTTACTGGCCGCCCTCGATCGACAGGCGAACCCTTCTAGAAATAGACATCTGCACGGGCTCTTGCGCCGGGTCGATAGCCTCGTCCTGAACGATCGTGTCAGGGGTATCCCCGAGACGGACATCATCCTCCTCACTGGGGGGCTGACTCCCTGAACTGCTGGCACCAGGTGTGCCAGAAGGTGCTGGAGGGCGTCTACGGGTAGGCATGACCTACAATACAATAATTAAGTAATTAAAATTCTAACCTATAAACTATATTAATTTCAAAACTAAATTAACTAATTAACATATAATTAAATGAAAACATACATACGTATTTCAAACTAAATTAACTAATTAACATATACTTAATTAAAACTAACTAAATACATATAATTAAATGAAAACATACATACTAATTTGAAACTAAATTAACTAATTAATATATAATTAATTAAAACATACATACGCATTTCAAACTAAATTAACTAATTAACATATAATTAATTAAAACTAACTAAATACATATAATTAAATGAAAACGTACATAATAATTTCAAACTGAATTAACTAATTAACATATAATTAATTAAAACATAACTAATTACATAAAACTAAATACATATTACATACATTATCTAAATTACACAAAATTAAATTAAAATCAACTAATTTTAAACTAAATTAACTAATAACGTGCTAATTAGAAATTTTAAACTAATTACATAAAAACAAATATTAAATTTGAAGAAACTTACTTGGATTCGTTCCAATGATTGAGGTTTTTGAGAAAGGGAAAGGGTTTTTAGAGAAATGGGAAGGAATTGGTTGAGAGAATCGAAGGAGGAAGAATGTTGTTTGAGAGGAAAAGAAGAAAAACGGAGGAAGGATGGTGAAAATGGAAGAAACGGTTCTGTTTTAAAAGAGATTTAACAACGTCTTCCGTCGTTAATCACTTAAAAACTCGTCGTGCGTGTTTTCGTAACGACGGAATACCTCGTTCTAGCTATGCAGTTCGTCGTCTACGTTCTTATGATGATGAACAACACGACGCAATTCATCGCTGATAGTTATATACACTACGTATTGCATCGTTCAATCCAATTTTCAAACAAAGCCAATGTGACTGTTCGTATTCATGGGCGACGAATTGCATCGCCCATTCGCGCCACAATTTTCGTGAAATTTTTTATCTTCGCGCCCTATTAATTACATGTAACGACGCAATAGGTCGACTTGGAATTTGAACAGTTTCCCATAAACTATCCGTTTGAGTTACTTACGATGTCTTCCGTCGTTAAAGGTCAGATATACATTGGCCACTAATGACCCATGGCATCATTATATTTAGATATACATTGAATATAACGATGTCGTCCGTCGTTAATATCATTCCCATACTTAGAAAAAAATCATCCCATCATTGTGTTCTGTGAACATTAACGACCCATGGCATCGTTATATTCAGAGTATATCTGAATATAACGATGCCTTCCGTCGTTATTTGTATGTTTTTTTTTTAATTATTTCCCCTGTTACACATAAATACTTCAATCATCGTAATCAAAATCATTCATCTTTTTTGAATCAATGATGTCTTCTTCAGTGTCTTCTTCGTTTGTTTCATCTGGAGAAGAATCTTTGTCATTTTCAGGTGGAACATAGACATTCCCTTCATCAAAAAGTATCGCTGATGCGTCATTCAACGGACGCGTAGTGTCAGAATTAATACCTTTATCGATTTCACGATCTTGCACTTCATCCTCCTGGAATGCAACGTAGTTCTCACTATTTTTATCAGGGAGGCTGTCATCTATTATCATCGGTCTTACTTTACAGACAACTAACTAATCAGATAAATCTCGACGCTGAAGCGGGATAGTTTAAGTAGTATACCTGAATTGCTTGTTGTGCCAAAACAAAACGATCTTGGGTGTGCATGTGTTTTCTCCGGTTCACCTCAACAATTTTAAGATTGCTATTATTACGAACTCCACCTCGTCGCGTTGTTTCAAACCATGTGCAGTTAAAAACGATTGTACTTTTAAGACTCGGACCTGCAAATTGAAGCTCAATAATCTCATCAATGATTCCATAGAAATCTTCTGCATTGTTCCCGAACACTTGACCCTTTATACATACGCCACTGTTGTTTGTTGCCCGGTTCACTGAATGAGCTTTTGTTTGAAATCTGTAACCTTGCACCAGATAACCAGTGTAAGATCTTGCAATTCTGGACGGACCTTTTGCGATCCATATTATACGTTGATCAGCGATCGGATTTGTGGGATTGTTAACGTAATTGTAAAACCAGGAACGAAAATGTTTATCGATGATGTTCCCTTCTTCTGATTCAGTAATACCGGGATGCAATGGTCGTACACATGAATTCACAAATAATCTACATAAAATTTATTAATTAATGAAAATTTAAACAAAATTATTCATGTTAAATAAAACAAAACTCCATGAATTAGAAAAACTTACTCAATATATGGCTCTACTTCCGCACAGTTGCATAATAAGTAAGTCTGGACGACATGGTACTCCTCATCACTTAAGTTTCTCCGCATAGATTTGCCTAAACCTTTGCCTGGTACGATAAACATATCCAAGTCGTTTAAGTCTACACCTTCTGGAAAAGTGTCAACCACGTTACGGTTCACTGGACGAAAGTGGTCGGAGATATGCTGGTCGAAGTAATACGAACAGAACGTAGTTGTCTCGTGTACCGGGCACGCATTACAAATCGATCCTTCCACTCGTGCTTTATTTTCAACAGCTTTTCTTCAATCTATGCAAATATCTAGAATTCGTGCGATAGAAATAAATCTAAAATTTAGCATCATGTGTATTTAAATATACTAAAAAAGGCAATTAACATAATAATATTTTACCTTTCAAATGGGTACATCCATCCAGATTGAACAGGGCCCCCAAGTAGTGCCTCATACGGTAGATGAACAGGAAGATGCTCCATCGAATCGAAAAATCCGGTGGAAACATTCGCTCCAGTTTGCATATTATAACTGGAATCTCTCGGTTTAATGATTTGATTGTCTCTCTTGTTAAATCTGCGCATGTCAAATCTCTGAAGAACACACTTAACTGCGCCAACGGTTCCCAATGTTTCTGCTCGAGGAACGGTCTGAACGCAACAGACATCAATCGTTGCATAAAAATGTGACAATCGTGACTTTTCATTCCGAAAACAGTATGACTATGCACGTCAATGCATCTCGAGAGATTAGAAACATAACCATCGGGGAACTTAATCGATCGCATCCATTCAAACAGCAATTTCTTCTCTTCTGTACTTAACATGTATTTGGCCTTGGCATAGTGCCCATCTTCATCCGGCTCTAACTCGGGGCGACGGCATATTTCTTGGATGTCATACCGTACCTTCAGGTTGTCTTTCATCTTATTTGGCACATTTAAAACTGTATTGAAGACATTGTCGAACACGTTCTTTTCGATGTGCATTACGTCCAAGTTGTGCCTGATTAATAAATCTCCCCAATACGGTAAATCCCAAAATATATTTCGTTTCTTCCATCCACTGTTCTTACCAGCGGCCTTGTTTGCAACCTCAGCACCTATTTCAGTAATTTTTTTCATGCCAGTAGAATCTAACCCGTGTAATACTTCGATTCCACTATAAACTCGGGGCGGCCCTTGGTTACGTGCATTACGACCCTTATACCAATCTGTCTTGTTTGATCGAAACAAATGGTCGCTCGGTAAAAATCTTCTATGACAATCAAACCAACACGTTTTCCGTCCATGTTTCAAAGAAAAAGCTCCAGTATCAATCATGCAATGAGGACAAGCAAACTTTCCGCATGTGCTCCAACCTACGATAAGTTTAAATTAATTATACATAGTATTATGCAATGAAAATAATTTATAATTAATAAGCTATCGTGCTTACCAGATAACATTGAATATGTCGGGAAGTCACTTATCGTCCAAATTACTGCGGCTTTCATACAGAAATTTTGTTTTCTCGATATATCGTAAGTCAACACTCCATTATTCCACAAATTAGTCAGCTCAACAATAAGAGGTTGGAGGTAGATATGTAACCTTTGTTTTGGACTCTTTGGACCCGGTACGATAACCGTTAAGAATATCATAGGATCTTTCATACACATCGATGGAGGGAGATTATAAGGTGTCAACATAACAGGCCATACAGAGTATTGTGCACCAGAAGCACCGTACGGGTTAAAACCGTCAGTACATAACCCCAATCTCACATTTCTAATCTCACTTGCAAATTCTGGATGACAACGATCCAAATGCTTCCACGCGTCAGCATCAGATGGATGTTTCATATGACCATCCTCTTGCGAATGCTCGTAATGCCATCTCATATGAGATACCGTGACTTCCGATGCATACAGTCGTTGAAGTCGAGGAGTGATCGGTAAATAAAACATACGAGTATGTGGAATGAGAGTGTGTTTACCTTGTTTATATCTCGGATGGAAACAAAATTTACAATTATGGAGACTCGAATCTTCATCACCCCAGAATATCATGCATCCGTTCAGGCAACAATCAATCTTCTCAACAGGCAACCCAAGACCCTCCACTAATTTTTTCGTGTCGTATAAACTTTCTGGCAGCGTGTTGTTCGCAGGAGCGCAACGATGAAACCATTGTGCAATCGAATTAAAACCTCTCTCTGGAATATGATATGCCGATTTTATATTTAGAAGCTCCGTCGCTGCAGCCAGTTGACTGATATCACAACCCGAGTATAACGGCATACTTGCTGATTCGAGCATATGGTACATTCGTTGCGCTTCCGGATTCATTTCCTCCTCCTCCTCTAGAATAGTTTGATTATCGTGTTGAGTATGATTAAATGTACCTTTGTATATCATATGCTGCATTTGTCCATACTCTTGCTGTCTTTCATCAAGATCTTCTTCCAAATTTGGTATAGCATTTGAACTGCTTCCTTGGTACAACACGGCTCGCTCCAACGCCGCATTATATTGATCGTCAGATTCCCCTTGATAAACCCACTTGAAATAATTCTCCACAAACCCACGACTATACAGGTGTTTCTTCACATCAAATGAAGAATATAACTTCTTATTTTTACATTTTCTGCACGGACATCGTATCGTTTTTCCATTACGATCAAAATCCTCTGTACTTTCACAAAACTCAACGAATTCTTCAACCTCTGCTACGAAATCATCATTCAAATAGCCTTCTAAGAGACGAAAATACATCCATTCACACATTTTTTTGTAGTAGAAAAAAAACGAAAAGAAAAAACAAAATGTTTCTGATGATGAGTTCTTTCCATTCTTGAGGCATATATATACTGTGATATAACGACGGATTGCGTCGTTAATATCTAATATAATGATCGTTTTTGTCGTTGTAATGGCGGGAAACATTCCCTCCATAACGTTGGGCGACACAATCAGTCGTCTAGTAGCGCGGGAATGTTTCGCGCCATCGTATACGACGCATTGCATCATTCGATATTAACGCGGGAAATTTTGGCGCCATTATTACCGACGCCAATCATCGTTAATACCAAATTATTTTTTCCATTAAATATATTCGATTAACTAGGTGATGGAATGGATCGCTGAAAGTCAACTTTTCACAGGAGCGATGCATTCCGTCATTAGTGTGGGACGTATTTACTTTTCGTCGCTATCGATCCTTCACTATTACGGTAGTTTCTTATAGTGGAACCAGTGTCGTGTTCCCCTAGAACTGAAACACCACAACTGCTAGTTATACGAGCACTTGAACGATCTAATGTGTGAAAGCGCAATCCGTTCACACAACATCCACTATAAGAATGAGCTCGATTATCTGGTCCTAGTGAAAGTGCAAACATATCATCACTAATTTTTCCCGCACTACGTAGTTCTTGGGCCTGTGACATACTCATATGATTAGGATAAATTTATAACATCTAGTGATAAAATATTATTCCAATAACAATTCCTTACATGAGTTTTGAACCATTCTGCAAATTGTCTCTCTTGACATGTGTATATATTTACATTTTATCTTTCCATTTGAAGAATATCAAAATGTTTCCTATTGTAGAAAGATAGTCAATTTCATAAACCATACATGTTAATTGATTTTTTCAAATAACATTTATGGTTTGAAAAAACCGTACCGAATAAATGGTTCAACTTCGTTGCAATTGTTTAAAATGTACCAATGTGCTTCGTTCATTTCGTGTCGTGAAAGATGTCGAAATAGAGACCTCCCAAATGGACAAGCTTGGAGACTATAAACAGAAATATCCCGATTTGCACGAATGAGTGATGACCTTTCATCATTTCTGTTAACCCTGTTATGCCTTGTCTCAATTTTTCCCAAATACATTGAACAAAAACTTATTGACTCATTTAGCACATATGCCTCAACAATAGACTCTTCTACTCGGGATTTGTTTCTGACATATTGTTTTAATGTTCTAAGACTTCACTCTATTAGGTACACTCAGATTAGTGACAAATTGAAGAAGAGATAAAGGGGGAGAGGGGTTTTTTTGAGAGAAAATGAAAGGAAGAAAAAGAGGAAGGGGAGAATGATCTCCCCTTTTTGTCCACAGCTTGGGATTAAATCCCAGGCCCTATGCCGACCAAATAGCCTCGTCCCTCTTATATAAGTCACAAAACCGGCGAATTTTTCTGGTCTTGCTTATTTAAATAAAAAAAATTAAGTCACAAGGCCGAAGAATTTTTTTGAAAAATATATATGAAAAAACTTAAAATTAAATTGTACACAATGATTTCACTGGCATTGCATAAAGAAAGGCCGGCGAAAATTTCACCGCCCTTTCTTACTTCTTCACATTAAAGCCGGCGAAATTTCAATTTTGCCGGCTTTACCATATCAATGCCGACGAAATGAATTTCACTGGCAATATTTCACCGGCTTTACCTTGTAGTGTGTATGTAGGTTTAATTTATAATATATTGTAAAATATTTATGATATTTATGACATTTTTTTTTTAAATTTAAGAGTTAAGTTGGGCGTGCAATAATTGTCAATCTTAATTATATAGTTGACAACAAAAACGTTAATGGTGTGTTTACTTGATATTTATTAGATGTCGTACATAGTATAAAATTGATGGTTTATAAATGACAATATTATAAATAATTTTGATACTTTTGATCGGTCAACAAAGACGTAAAGTTAACGCTTCTATGAAAGATGACACATGATTAGATAACGCATCAAAAGTGTTTAATTATTGACGCGCATTAGAAGTTCACTGACGTCAAATTTATAGTAGTGTATTAAATTTTTGTGATCAATTACAAATTAATTCATATTTTCCTTTTCATAGAAAATGAAAGGGTTAAAATTATGAGAAGTATATAAACGGACACTAATTTTGGAAAATTACACCACTACCTTTTTTTAAACCCACTTTTCTTCTTCTATTTAATCCCAATAAACTTGAGATTCAAAATAAAAAAGTGATGTGTAATTAATTAATTATTAATAAATAAAAATTATTAAAAAAAGCTAAAAAATCAAATCATTATTCATTCAGATTTAATAAATAAATTTCAACACTAATAATCAGGTAAATAGAATACTTTTTATAAATTTAAAAAATAGAGATAAGTATATATCTAGACTATTTTTAAGAAATAATTCCTTAAATATTAGGAATCTAAAATATTTACAAAGATAAAAAAAATGATGCCAGTGTTAGAATTTTTACAAAAAAAATGTCCCTTATTATAATCTGTAATTATGAGTCATCTTTAAGTGGAGGGAGAGTGATATTTCGAAAATTAAATATGGAAAGTGAGATATTGATACTTGTTTATAGAAATATATTTACAATAAATATAAATTATTTATTATTTTATTCAAAAATAATAACTCACAAATATATTGAATGATGAAGGTATGGAAAAAAATCATGGATAATTATCCACATTTCTTATTTTGAATTGCTCATGTTCTTAATTAAAAGACACATTTTAAATAAAGATTTATTATAATTTAAAATATATTTGAAAATAATAAAATTTGATATACACGATAAATAATTGACGGGTTAAGATAATTTTGAAAATAGAATTAAAAAATCCTAAATTCAAGGTACGTAAAAATTATTAATATACATGGTACATATAGATTATTCAATTTTTTTTGATATATAATTGTTAATATACAAGATATATTTGTACAGTGAAAAACTATTCATATAAACTCTCGTAAGATCTTTTCATGTTACCAATATTTTATTTTAAAAATAGAAAAACTCAACCGAATATATAAAATATTAGTAATATATATAGATGATATAAAATTACTTGTGTCTAAAGAATTATAAGGAATGGTATAATTATGAAAGCGAATATGAGATGATTGTCACAACGTGTTTGCGACACGGAGAGCCAACGTCCAATTTATAGGCCTCTTTGTAAAGAGGAAAATTTGAAGCTGCCACCAACCAAATTCTAGTGTGAGTAGTCACCTAATTAATAAAAATAGTCTACGAAAACCAGATTGGGTTCGAGAGTCATTTATGTGTAGAGAGGGTATTAGCACCCTACAACATCCATTAAAAAATGGTTACCATATTCTTATCTTATATTATCTAATTTTAAATTATTGGTTCTTAATTTAACTAATTTGTGAAAGATTGATTTTAATTTATGAAAAAAAATGTCTCATTTGATCTTCTCTTAACACCAAGAATGGAGTAAGTTCAAATATTAATTCAGCAGGGTTACAGTCGATAATTGAACAATATCGAAATTGAGAATTCCCCACCTAGAGAAATTGGGAGAATTGTTACTTCTAAAATCTCATCACTGGGTTTGTATTTATATTTTAAAAGGTTTTATTATTTTTTATTTAAAGTACATCTTTGAAAATACTAATAAAACAAGCCAAATATAATAATTTGAGAGAAAGAGAGAAAAGCAAAAGGAAAATGAAATGGGAAAATGGAAAGACTCAACATGAATAGTATTGAGACTAAAGTTCCATTATATAGGAAAAGTCAAACACGTGTCATTACATGATTTGTAAGTAAAATAACAAACATAAAAGTAAAATCAAAAGTGCTAAAATAAATTAATTATCCTCTAAATTCCTACACACTCTAACATCTCCCTGCAAGCGAAACGGTCTGTGATGATCGATGGGTTTGGAGATAGAAAAGACTGGACCATTATGTATGGCATTAGTAAAAACTATTGTCTTACACCTTGAGTCAAGGTGAATGAAAAAGAAAGAGGTAAAACAGAAAAGTCTATAATGAGACAGATTAAAGAAAAACACAATCATAAGAGAGAAGGGCTAATAACAATAAGCCCATCAATATTTTCTGGAGTTTTTTTTTTTTGAAAGTAAGATAAAATTGTACTGAAAAAAAATGAAATGATGAGAGGTCATATCAATGTGAAGAGAGATGAGAGAGGAAAAAGTATTTGAAAGACAAATCCCCAAAGAAAAAGAAAAAACAAAAGTTGGAAGAAGGAGAGAGATAGGGGAAAGCCAAGGGACAAAGAAAGTGAGGTTCAAAATATATGGTGGAAAATTGAGGAAAGGTAAGATGAAAAGTTGAGTAAGGCAAGGTAGAATGGAAAATTAAATACAGAAGATTGAAGATGGTTTTCAACAATAAAGAGAAAATCAGAAAGAAAATTATAACCATGGAAGATAAATCCCGAATCATAAAACACTTAATATCCTAAAATAAAATAAAAATGTGTTGGAGATGGAGGAAGATGGTTTAGATCTAGATCTAGATTTTTTTTAGCTAAAGAGAGAACCGGGTAAAGATTATAAAAAATGAAAGCCATTAAAAGAGGTTCAAGCAAAAGGGAAAGAAGATTGACATTATCAAAAGCTTAATTTCAGATCTGACAGAAAAAGTTTTTAAACCCAAATAAAGAAGAGACTACCATTGCCTATTGTAAGAACTCAACCAGGAGTTTTGAAGCCTCATAGACACGACTCTTACGTCTGATTTCCCTCGTTTGATAGTGACTAGAGGGATTTTTAGATCTGACTTGTGAGTTTTTTTCACTATTTTCATTGATTGTTATCATTGATTGAAAGAGATTTTGAGGTTTGTTTGAAGAAGAAAAAATGTTCTGAAAGGTAAAAGAAAAAAATGGATATAAAAAATAGAAAAAGATAAGAGGGAGATCTAAAAAAAATAGATTTTGCGGTTTTTTTTAATGACGAACAAGGAGATCTTAAAAAAAAAAGAATATGGATTTGAGATCTGTTTTTTTTTTAAATAATGACGAACATAAATATCTTAAAAATAAATGACAAAGGGAACTTTAGATCTTTTTTTTTTAACATTTCCATGGATTCAGCTATGGAATAAAATAGGATCTGTTAGAAAAGGAAGAGAGAAAATTCAAAGGGGAAGAGAGAGAAAAAAAATGATGCTGCACCATTTTAAAAAAAAAAGGATTAAATGAAAAACCCATCCCCAGAATCATATGAAAGTTACTCCATTTTTTTTTAATTTTTTGGAGCTGCCATAACCCTGATACCATATAAATTTGAGAGAAAGAGTGAAAAGCAAAAGGAAAATGAAATGGGAAAATTGAAAGGCTCAACATGAATAATGTTGAGACTAAAGATTGATTAGATCTTTTACAAAAAAAAAAAAAAGATTCATTAGATAGGAAAAGTCAATACACGTGTCGTTACATGATTTGTAGGTAAAATAACAAACATAAAAGTAAAATCAAAATTGCTAAAATAAATTAATTATCCTCTAAATTCCTACACACTCTAACATCCCCCGGAAGTGAAACGATCTGTGATGATCGGTGTGAAGGAACTATTTACTAAATTAGTGGAAATTCTTTAGTAAATTAATTAACATTTAATTACGGATCCGTTAATAACATGCAATTGTGATCAAACCGTAATATAATCATAAGGTTCTTCGAAAAATTACATTGTAGATTTATGGAGAATCGGTTGGGGTTTTCTTTACAGCATCAATCCACTTTACCAAGCCTTCTATGTTATATCTCGATCATTAACCAACCCGACTTGTGGGAATCGAACCGAAAGAACAAAAGAATAAGAAGAAAAATTCTTCTTATTTTTAAATGCCAAAATCGGCAATAGAGGAAGAATGGGAGAGACCTTTTTGAGGTTTTTCAACTTATGTTCATAATGAAACCCTAATGGTCCTATTTATAGAAAAAGACTAGGTATATTAATCCCATTAATATTCCTATTTATCTTTATCTTAAAATTTGAAAAATCTCATCTCCCATTTATCTCCATATAGCCGAAATTTGCATGGTGATATAGGGGAGATAATTCTTCAATTTTATCTTTTACCATTTGAATATTTATCTCATTATTTATTGCATTTATAATTAGAAAAATTCAAATAATCTTTTCTAATTATTTATATATTGCCGAAAAATGTCAATATTAATTAATATTGAATCAAATTCATTTAATTAATTATTTTTGGCAAAATACAAATATTTAATTCTCTCTCCTTTTATTATTTAATTAAATAAACTCATTATTTAATTAATAATATTGATTATTAATTTCTATTTAAATAAATTCATTATTTAAATAATTAATAATATTAATATTAATTTCCATTTAAATCTTTTATTTCAACAATTAATATTCCCCTTTATTTAAGTAATTAAATTACTTAAATATGATTCTTTCTTCCTAGTTAAATCAATAACTTGGTTAGTTGCAATGATATATGGGCTAGCATAGGGACCTGATGGACCTATAGATCATGGGCTCCAATAATTATTGATTTATTAATTAAACTCATTAATTAATTAATCGTAATTATTAACGTAAGGTAATTCCACTATAAACTCTAAGTTGAACTCCCCTCACTATAGATGGGTTATGTCCATTTGTTATTAAGTTTGTTTTGACATATCCTTCAGGAGCTAATCTCATAATTACAACTGGGTCAAAATTACCGTTTTACCCTTGTAATTATCTTTTTTATCCTTGTGTACCCGATGATTCTCTAATGAACATTTTTCTATAGTTTTCAAGTATAGAACGATCCTTCTCGGGCCAATGAAAAGGTGAGTTCTCATGTTCAAGTACCGAATCATTACAACAAGGGAGATACCTAAAGTTCCTAAGTTAGAATAGTGTCGCACTAACACTTTCATTTGTTTTAGGAAACTCATGAATGCCATCTTGTATAGAAATGTTCTCAAGCACCAATTTAGTCATTTCCCCAAAACGGGAGTTTATCGAGTGTATCAACAGATCACCCTCAACTATGTGAATCAAAGGAAAAGACTTCATTAATGTGAGTTCACAACATACTTAGGATTGAGACGTATCAATCTTAATAAAGTAAATTTGATATTATAAATCATTTCCTATCAACGGTGTTATTTAGGAATCGATTTATTATCCTGGTCCAGTCTTATATAAACTCATTATATATGATGTTTCCACTTGCATCTACACTATGCTAATGATTTGGATCAAATCAGTGAACAACATCAACAGTGTTATTAGAATAAGGTTTCCTAACCGTATTCGTTTACTGTAGACTATTTGAGTTACTATCTTGGACTAGATCCACTTTATATCTCATAGTAGTCAAGATTACAGAATTAGTAACTCTGGAATTTTCATTAATGTTTGAATATTTAACGAATATCAACATGTAAAAAATTGCACAAAATTCACTAAAATAATACTTTTATTTATTCATAAAATATTCTATTACGAATTCTAGGGCATAAATCCCAACACGATGAGCTTGGAGATAGAAGAGACTAGACCATTATGTATGACATTAGTAAAAATTATTGTCTTGCACCTTGAGTCAAGGTGAAAGGAAAAGAAAGAGGTAAAACGGAAATTTGAGATGAGAAATGGACAAAACAGAAAAGTCTATAATGAGACAGATTAAAGAAAAACACAATTATAAGAGAGAAGGGCTAAGAACTATGAGCCACTCAATATTTTTGTAGAGTTTTTTTTTTTAAAAGGAGATAAAATTGTACTAAAAAAAAGACGAGAGGTCATATCAATGTGAAGAAGAGATGAGAGAGGAAAAAGTATTTGAAAGACAGATTCCTAAAAAAAAGAAAAAACAAAAGTTGGAAGAAGGAGAGAGATAGGGGAAGCCAAAGGACGGAGAAAGAGAGGTTCAAAATATATGGTGGAAAATTGGGGAAGGTAAGATGGAATGGAAAATTAAATACAGAAGATTGAAGATGGTTTTTAACAATAAAGAGAAAATCAGAAAGAAAATTATAACCATAGAAGATAATTCTTGAATCATTAAACACTTAATATCCTAAAATAAAATATAAAAGTGTTGGAGATGGAGGAAGATTGTTTAGATCTAATCTAGATTTATTTATTTTTTAGATAAAGAGAGAACATGGTAAAGATTATAAAACATGAAAGCCATTAAAGAAGGTTCAAGAGAAAAGTGAAAGAAAATTGACATTATCATATGCTTAATTTCAAATATGACAAAGAAGGAAAAAAAATTGATTAGGGTTTTTGACCCAAATAAAGAAGAGACTACCACTGCCTATTGTAAGAACTCAACCAGGAGTTTTGAAGCCTCATAGACAAGACTCGCTCCTCTGGCGGTGACTAGAGGGATTTGTAGATCTGACTTGTTGGTTTTTTCACTGTTTTCATGGATTGTTAACCATTGATTGAAAGAGATTTTAAGGTTTGTTTGAAGAAGAAAAAGGGACTGAAAGGTAAAAGAAAAAAAACGGGGGGGGGGGTCTAAAAAATAGAAATGGATAATAGGAAGATCTAAAAAAAAAGATTTTGAGGTTTTTTTTTTATAATGATAAATAGGGAGATCTTAAAAAAGGAGAATAGGGATTTTAGATCTGTTTTTTTTTTAAATAATGACGAATAGAAAGATCTTAAAAATAAATGACAATGGGAATTTTAGATTTTTTTTTTTAACATTTCCATGGATTTAGCTATGGAATAAAATATGATCTGTTAGAAAAGCAAGAGAGAAAGTTCAAAGGGGAAGAGAGAGAGGAAAAAAAATGATGCTGAGCCATTTTAAAAAAAATGATGAAATGAAAAACTCATTCCCACAATCAAATGGAAGATACTCCATTTTTTTAAAAAAAAATTGGAGCTATCATAGCTTTGATACCATAATAATTTGAGAGAAAGAGAGAAAAACAAAAGGAAAATGAAATGGGAAAATGGAAAGGCTCAACATGAAAAGTGTTGAGACTGAACTTTCATTATATAGGAAAAGTCAGTACACGTGTCATTATATGATTTGTAGGTAAAATAACAAACATAAAAGTAAAATCAAAAGTGCTTAAATAAACTAACTATCCACTAAATTCCTGCACACTCTAACCAAATAAAAGATAGCAATTATTTCAAATCAAAGTCTAAACTTCAAAATTTCATAGTTCATTAATCATAATTTGTTTTGACTTGATTTTTTCTCCTAAATACACCTTATTAATCTATCATTGACTTATAATGTTAAAATGAGTTAAGTTTATATATAAAAATAAGAATTTATGTAAAAATTACCTCGATCACCTTTTTTTAATACAAAAATCCAACATCATTTGTATCGATTTTGAAAAATCATATCTTTTTTTATATTGAGCCAAATGAAGTGATTCATGTTGCTAAAGTTTTCTTTATCAATCTAGTTTCAAGAAAAAATAAATTTTAAACATAGATATCAGAGAATTATCACCGAAAACACTCATAGGAAAAGACGCTGTAGTTTTTCCCGAAACAGTAAATCCAATTAAAACCTTGAACTTAAAAAAAATCATAACTTTGAAACCATAAATCAAAATCGATTGATTCTTTTTCCTATATCTTCGTTTATCAATCTATTTTCAAATAAAATTAATAAAATAATAAAAACCAGTACATAAAACTACGATTTTAATGAAAAATAAAAGACTCATATGATTAGGAAATAATTTGAAGGAGAAATGAATATACCTTGATTTTTTGAAGAGATGGAATGAGATGGATTCGTTTGGGAGAGAATGAGATGGAGAAAGTTTGATAAATTTTCTCCCCCAAACTTTGATATATGATTTTTTTTCTACATTTTGTCTCTTCTTTTTCCCCCTCTTTTTCTTCTCTTTTTTATTCTTTTTTCCCCATTTTTCCTCTTATGAGGGCTCTATTTATAGCCAAACTGAGATAAATAAAAAGTAGGAGATAATTTCTTTAGATAATTCAAATTATTGTCAAAATGATTATCTCCCATCAAATCAATTAAATCACTAAGAATTTATCTTGATATATTTCAAATTATATCTATCTTTGATAAATCAAACTTATCTTTAAATCAATTATTTATCTCTACAAATTTAATTAAACTCTTTTTATCTAATTGAAAATCGTTTTATCTTTAAAATTAAAGCCAAAAAAAATATATTGTCTTTATCTTTTAAAATTAAATACAAATTCAATTTTATTCATTTCAATAAATTTAGCCTAGACAAAATACGATGTCTACAGTTTGCCCCCATTTGTTCATCTCTGAAGAATTTAAAAGTTGGACAAATGATTAGTTATAGTATTTAGGAAGGTGAAGGTTTATTTTGAAAAGAATGACATGGAATGAGTTTGGCATGAAAATTTTCATACGGTCTAGTGCGATCTGATGAGAAGTGATAGGAAATGAGTCTGGCTTGAAAGTGATCTGGACTTATGTGGTTGAGTTTGATATCAATAAAAGGGAAATGGACTGGACGTGGCTTAACACACGTTTCGACTTTTACTGGGATTGAACTGTGAAATGGTTTGATGTAAATAAAAGAGCAAAAAACGGCGTACCTGGATTGACACAGGCTTCAACCTCTACCGGGACTAAATTGCAAGTATGGTTTGATTTGACCAAAAAAAATTGTAACAGATTGCGATTGACGCAGGCTTCGATCTTTACCAGGACTAAACCGCAAGTATGGTTCGATTTAACCAAAAAAGTAAAATACGACGAACCTGGATTGACGCAGGTTTCATCCTTTAAAGGGACTAAACTACAAGTATGGTTCAATTTAACCGAAAAAGTAAAATACGATGGACTTGGATTGACGTAGGCTTCGACCTCTACCGGGACTAAATCGCAAGTATAGTTCGATTTAACCGAAAATGTAAAATGCGACGGACTTGGATTGACCTAGGCTTCAACCTCTACCGGGACTAAACCATAGTATGGTTCGATTTAACTAAAAAGGTGAGAATTAATTTTGATGATAAATGAGATTTTTGAAATTTTCAACTCAAGATCAAAGAGCTGCCCAAGTCTTATGGTTAAAATAATGTATATGATGATTAAATGACAAATCACTTTTCTTTTTCTTTATTATACTTTCGATAATGTTGAAGAAAGTTGAATGGGACAAAGATAGATCTGCACGCGATTAAAATTTTTTGGATTAATCTTCAAATGACATTGAAGAGAATGAGATATGAATCCATGGTGTATTTTTTTTAAATGACATTGAGAAAAATGTTGTGTGATGCATGATGCATGCTTGATGAACATTTTTTTTTATTTCACAAGATTTGAACATAGTGAGATATGATGCATGATGTATGCTGGATGATTGTGTATTTTTTTTAAAGAGATTCAAAAGATTTGAAGACGATGATATTGATGGTTTTGCATGAAAATCTTGAGTTTTATGATGCAAATGAATAACAAGATGATGTAAGTAATGATGCAATCAACTATGAGATGCCCAAAATTTCAAATAATTTGAATATCTTTTTTATCATGTTATATCAGGAGTATTTTTTTTAATATTGTATATTTTAATAATATTTAGAAAAATATTGTAAAATAGAAAATATTAGGAAAAGTATGGTAAATCGCATAATCTTGTATGCAATTTCAAGATTATTAATGGATTTGAAATGAAATCGCATACCTTGTATGCGATTTTAAGGCAGAAAGATTTTTTTTAGATCCCCAATTTAGTCGTCCTCTCCATCCCTCTTTCTTCAAGCAAGTTTTCTTTTCTTCTTCCCTTCTCCATCAGTCCGATCTGCCGCCCCACTTACATAAAAAAGGTAAGAAAAGAAAAGAAAAACCTCTTCCTTCAATCTTCATTTTCGATCCCATGTGATCGGAGCCTCTAATCTTTCCGAATGAAAAAAAAAAAGAAAACTCAAAATATTCTTTCACCATTTCCTCTTATTCTCAAGGTCGTACGATGAATCCGTACGGTCTATGGAAGCAGCTTTACACTCCGATCCGTCGCCGGAATGGTCTTTTCCGGTTCCTGATTCAGTTCACTCCGGTCAGTTCATCCACTCTATTTTCTTTTTTCTGAGATTTCGTTTTGATTTTGGAAATTCGCGATAATGCAGAGCATCTGTGGCCATTAGGATCGAGAGGATATGGTGAAATAAAATCTTCTTTTTCTGAATCTGTTAGCTCAATCTCCTCTCTCTCCCTCTCTATATGTTTTTCTCTTTCTTTCTGTGATTGATGGAGTTGATTTGAATCTGCAGGCAAAGAAAAGAATTTCATATCACATACAGATTTTGAATTGTTTAATAAAAAAAAATTGAAATCGCATACAGAGTATGAGATATCAACTTTTTTTTTATGAAATCGCATACTCTATATGCGATTTCAATTTTTTTTTTCAAAATCGCATACTCAGTATGCGATTTACAATATTTTTAAGAATACTTTCAATGATACAATATTTTTCGGAATATTTATTAAAACTACAATATTTGCTCCCTTAACCCTGTTATATCAAGTAAGATGCATGCAAAAATATGACTAGCAACTGCAAAAACATTTACAAAATTATTATACATGGTTTTGCCCTAGTGTTGTAAAATGCATATCAGTTTGACTTTATATGCAAATATCACTCAAATTATGCTCTTAAAGAATCAGGCTAATGCTCCTAATAATGAAAAATGACCATGCATAATGCAATATCTAATACACCATTAACAAGTGTAAAATCATTTACAAAATTACCATATAGGATTTTGCCTCAGTGTTGCAAAATGCATATCAGTTTGACTTTATATGCGAATATCACTCAAATTATGCTCTTATAGAATCAGACTAATCATGCTCCTAATAATTAAAATGACCATGTAGAATGCAATATCTGATACACCATGTGGCGATGCATGCACATGTGATGAATAAAAACTCATGTTCTTTAAAATGTGAAGTGTAATATTTTTCATGATCACAAAAGATAATTCATGCTCTTGAACAAGACGTTCATGAGTTGACTTTTCTTTTAGATTATGCACGTGTCATGTAACTTATGCTTGTAATGTAAATAGCCTATGAAAGTGTGTCTCATTATTGAGAAATGAATGATTTTCATGGATTTTTTTTAAATGATATGACAAATGACCTTGAAGTTTGCTTGAGATGCATTTATCGCAACTTTTTTCTTTATCAAATGACATAGAAAATGATGACCTATGAGGTTTTATGCATGAGATACATGTTTGATTTAGGTATTGTAAATGACCTTGAAATAACCTATGAGGTGTTCTCATCATTAAGAAATGCATGGGATGAATGAATTTATTTATGTTTTTCCTCTTTCAAATGAAATGACAAATGATATGTGAGGCTTGCCCTATTATTGAGAAATGTATGAGATGCATGTATATGATTTTACATTTTTTTATACAAAAGATATGAAAAATGACCCTTAAAGTTTGCGTCACTGATGAGAAAATGCATGCATCATTTTTTACTCTTACAAATGGCATGAAAAAGTGACCTATGAAAAATGCATGAGATGCACTTATGATTTTTTTTAACAACTAAAATGACAAGGGGCCTATGAGAAACGTCCTATCATGAAGAAATGCATGTGATGCATATATGTTTTGGGATGATGTGGAATGACCTATCTGGACGTGAGTATGAATTTATTATGATGTCAACTATGTGATATACGTAGAATTACATAATCTCAGATGAGAGAAAATGTTCATGAATAAGTAAGACATTGCAAGAAATCTGACTATATACATGTGATGTCTTTTTTTTCAAAGTTGAATTTGTCCCATTATCAAGATGCATGATTTTTCAACTACAATCTTATTGCGAATGAAATGCTTAACATGGGTTATGTAAAGGGTAAAAATAGCCCTCTCATGGGCTGCGCTCGCATTGGACCGATTCACACGGGGACGGGCCCATTGGAGTCACGTCTTGGAAAAGCCGGCCCCCCAGCGGGCCGCATTCACTGTAAGACAGTTCACATGGGTACGGACCCATCCGGACCAGCACCATAAGAAGCTCGTTTCTCATGGGCCAACTGAAGAGCCCATTAAGCCTAGCCCTACGCTAGCCTAGTCGACGAACCCTCAATCAAGGAACTATAAAAAACACATGACCTATCAAATCAAGTATGACACTTTAACCTAGAAACGAATAACCTGATTATCCTTGACCAAACCCTTGCGGCGCAAGGAAAATCTCACCTACCACCACCTAACTTGATCGTCGGAGGGTCGTCGGCCGGTACCACACCGGTGCCCTTTTGACAGTCATTTACTGTAGTGTTTCAGGTTGTTCCGTCGCTAAGGATTGGCACGTAGCGCGACGTGCTCTGTTGTGTGGAACGAGGCTCAGTTCGAGAAATATCCCACACAGGTTACAAGTTGAAAATAATGCAACATGACTAAAATGCATGAGACCTATATATGCATGTGCTAGATGCATCTTTTCTTTGACAATTTCATTTTCTCATAGTTGAGCGACTCATTTTTGGATCAAGATCATGAGTAAATAAAGATTAACCAATACAGTAAAGAAAATGTCTTTTTTTTTTTTGCAATGGTTTTCATCTAGATACTCACGCGGTTCCCACAAAGATGAATCAATGACTACTCGTTCGACCAGGCAACGAGCTCTTAATGAAAACGCAAACCGAGATAAGGGAGTAGCTGATGACACTCAAGACCTCAATGCTCAGAACCTCGACCCGGCACCGGGAACCATCACCATCGCCTTGACAGAGCACCGAGAGATGGTAGAAGCCCACAAAGCTCTGAGGGAAGAAGTGCAGGAAATGAGGGCCTTGTTAGGGAAAGGCTTGGCGGCGGTCCAAGCCAACAGCCAAAACATCCTGAACGTTGACGAGGGAGGCCCGTCTAAGCTACGAACTGGCAAATCTCAGGCCAGACGGCGGCGTAGGAGGGCCACCACGTCCGAAAAGGCAAAGAATGTACTAGGAGACGACCTCCGTACCAGGCTGACGGCTCGTCGACGGGGGGAAAACGCAAGTTTAGAGATCTCCTCGTCGAGGGAAAAGGACGCACCAAGCAAAACAGGCCCCGCCCGGCAAACTAGAGGTAAGGCGCCGTCGTAGAGAGGTGACGGAGGAAACCAAGATTCAAGCTATACCGGAAGCGACGAAGGAAGCTCGGCATCTGCAGGCAGGAACGAATGTGGAGAGAAGCAACGGAAGTACACCGACGCGAGGCAGATCCTCGAAGAAAAACTGGCAAAGAAGGCATCCGAGAAAGGAGCTAAACCCGATTCGGGCGCCCGAGAACCAAGAGACTCACCCTTTACGAGAGGAGTCATGTCCGTCCCACAGCCGAGGCACTTCATCCTCCCAAAGTTTGAAATGTACGACGGAACCGGGGACCCAATGGAACACGTGGCTCATTTCGTAAATATGATGGAATCTTCGTGCGTGATTAGGCCCGATCTGGATGCCTTAACCTGCCGTTTCTTCCCCACAAGCCTGAAAGAATCACCCCTGCTATGGTTCAACAGCCTCCCTAAAAGGTCCATCAAAACCTTCTCGAACCTATCTTCTGCCTTCCTCAGCGAATATAGCGTGAGTCGGAAGTTCACTAAAACGAACCACGACCTTTATGATGTGCTGATGGGAGAAAAAGAAGCCCTCCGAGACGTCATCGTCAGGTTTCGACAGGTTAAGTTAGAGGTCAAAGACTGCAATAACCTAGAGGCGGCTACCGCATTCTCACGAGCAATACACCCAAACCATCCCCTCTGGAGATCTTTCAACAAACGGAGGCCCACTACCATGAAAGAAGCGCTGGATAGAGCAATGGCGAAGATATCACAGGATGAATCCGAAAGGGTGGCCCGAGAGATGAGGAGAACGGGATCAAGGTCCGAAGGGGTATGGAAGAAAAGAGAACCTCACGTCGACGAACGAAGGGGAAGGGAGCGCGGACGCTCATATAGGAGAAAGGAAGAAAAGAGAGACGAAAAGGAAAGAAAATCCGTATGGGGAAGGATCAGAGATCCGAAGAAGCGTAGTCTGGAACGAATCCTCCACACGGAAACCTCTCGTTCTTTTCGAAAAGAAGAGAGAGAAAAAGGCCGAGATACGCCCAAAAAAGTCAGGAAAGGAAGGAACCCTACTGCAGATTCCATAAATCTAGAGGGCATGCCACGGAAGACTGCAAGATCCTAGCCCGGGAAATAGATCGCGTGTGCGAGCAGGGTCCGACCCGAAGAATCGATAGGCAAGATCCGAGAGAAACAGATGAAAAGCTCGCCGCATTCTCGGAAGTTCCGGGGGACGGTCAAATCAATTCGATCCACTGCACCGGAGAATCCGTCAATGCCCATAAAAGGTCTTATCGCGAAGCTGGACTCCCCGTCTATCGGGTCGAGCACGCTTCCGAGGGTCTAATTAAGTATTCCCAGAAGGATCTAGAAGACGTGCATCTGCCCCATAATGACGCGTTAGTAATATTGATATCTATTGGATCCTATACGGTTAGCAGGGTTTTGGTAGACCCAGGGTCTTCCATCAATATAATCTATATGTCAGCATTCCGAAGCATGAAACTAAGAGAGTCAGACCTCACGATGAACTCACAGGACCTAGTGGGATTTAACGGGGCGGTGACAAGGTCCAACGGAACAATCAAATTGCCAGTCAGGGTTGAGAGCGCAAGCCCTATGGTGCTCTTCCATGTCATAGACTCCCACTCAGGATACAACGCCCTGCTCGGAAGACCTTGGATTCATGATATGAAAGCACATCCCTCGACGCTCCACCAGAAGCTAAAATACCCTACCGAGAAGGGGATTAGGGTTATAAAAGGGGACCAGCAGGTTGCAAGGTCATGCTTGGTCGAAATCGTCAAGCTAAAATCTCAATGCCAAGCATAGCAATTACAGGATCGGGGCCCCGAAAGAGGCCCGCCCTTTTCTCGGCCGAGAATCGAAGCGCCTAAGGACGGATCAGTGAAAATACAGATCCATCCAGAAGATCAGGAGAAAACGACGAGCATTGGGAAAGATCTGAAAGAAGATCTGAAAGACGGACTGGCGAACTTTTGGAGAAGAAGTTGGAGAACATTCGCTTGGGACAACACGGACATGCCCGGTATAAGTTCCGATATTATAACCCACAACCTCGAGGTCGATCCGAATCGACCTCCAATCAAACAGAAAAGGCGCAAATTCGCACCTGAGCTGAATGACATAATCAACGAGGAAGTGTGGAAGCTCCTAGAAGTAGGCTTTATCCGAGAGGTAAAGTACCCTGATTGGCTGGCCAACGTAGTAGTAGTAAAGAAGAAAAATGGAAAATGGAGGGCGTGTATTGACTTTACCGACCTCAACAAGGCTTGCCCGAAAGATTCCTTCCCATTACCAAAGATAGATCAACTGGTGGATGCCACAGCCGGGTACAAGTTGCTTAGCTTTATGAATGCCTTCTCCGGATATAACCAAATTAAGATGAACCCAAAAGATCAAGAAAAGACTTCGTTCATAACCAACGAAGGCACGTACTGCTACACGGTGATGCCTTTTGGTTTGAAAAACGTTGGAGCCACCTATCAGCGCCTGATGAACAGAATGTTCAAGGATCTTTTGGGGAAGACAATGGAGCTGTATATTGACGATATGCTAATTAAGTCGCGAAAGGCTGAAGACCACCTGGCCCACATGGAACAAATTTTCGAAGTGTTGGATCGATACGGGATGAAGCTAAACCCTGATAAATGCACGTTTGGAGTCCCGGCAGGCAAGTTCCTGGGTCACCTGGTGACCAGCCGCGGGATTGAGGCGAACCCCGACCAGATCCTAGCAATAATAGACATGCAAGCACCGATGAATCTGAAAGGTGTACAGAAGCTAACCGGGTGTTTGGCAGCATTGAACAGGTTCATATCCCGATCGTCGGATAGATGCATCCCGTTCTTCAAAGCGCTGAAAAGAAGCAAGGAGTTTGGCTGGGGAGTCGAGTGCCAGAAAGCGTTCGAAGAACTCAAAGCCTACTTGTCTTCGCCCCCGCTGTTGGCCAAGCCCTCAGATAACGAAAAGCTATTCCTATACCTAGCGGTATCTGATGCGGCAGTCAGCTCGCCCAATCTACTACGTGAGTAAAGCGATGATTGATGCCGAAACACGGTACTCAAAGATGGAGAAGCTAGCACTAGCTCTGATAGTCGCATCGCGCAAGCTGAAGCACTATTTTCAGGGCCATCGGATAGTGGTAAGGACCACCTTCCCACTAAAAGCCGTTCTTCACAAACCGGACGTGTCGGGACAGCTGACGAAATGGGCGATAGAATTGGTCGGATACGATATAACTTACGAGCCGAGGACAGCCATAAAAGGACAAGTTCTCGCTAATTTCGTTGCGGAAATGACCCCAGCAAGTACGAGCGAGATCGAAACAAACTGGCCGTTCGCGGTTGACCCCGGATTCGAAACCTGGACCCTAAGCGTTGATGGGTCCTCGAACTCAAGAGGATCCGCAGCAGGGCTAGTCCTGTCGACCACCGAGGGGATACCTCCTAGAACAGTCAATCCGATTCGGATTTGCAGCTTCAAACAATGAAGCCGAATACGAAGCGTTGATAGCCGGGCTACAGAGAGCGAAGGAACTGGGAGTAGAGAACTTAAACATCAGAAGTGATTCTCAGCTTGTGGTAAACCAGATAAAAGGGATATTTGAGGCAAAGGACCCCAGGATGGAGAAATATCTGGAGAAAGTTATGTCCATTCTATCTCAGTTCGTGAAGTACGACATCAACCAAGTACCGAGGGTTGAGAATGGACATGCTGACGCCCTGGCTAGTCTCGGATCCACAGTTCAAACGGAAACAAGAAGAATCATCCCCGTCGATCATTTGTCCGAACCAAGCATCACCCTTGATTCGAACATGGGGAGTGGAGACTGTGAAAACGATGGAACAGTTGGACAAGTAATGCCGGTAGAACAAAATCCAGAGCTCGAGTCAGATTGGAGAAATCAAATCCTCGAATACCTACAATCGGGACACCTGCCGAAGGAAAACTAGAAGCACGAAAAGTCCGATCCAGAGCGGCTAGGTATTCGATCATTCAAGGAGAGTTGTACAGGAGATCCTTCAGCGGACCCTATCTAAAATGTCTGGGAAAGTCAGAAAGTTCTTACGTTCTGGCAGAGTTGCACCTTGGACACTGCGGAAATCACGCAGGACCAAGGTCCTTAAGCCATAGAGCGTTAATGCAAGGGTACTACTGGCCCACCATGGTGAGAGATTCGAAAGACTTCATTTCCCGCTGCGATAAATGCCAAAGGTTCGCAAAGACCATTCACACACCGCCGACGATGCTAACCATAATCTCGGCCCTCTGGCCCTTCATGCAATGGGGCCTAGACCTGGTGGGAAAACTACCGTTAGCTCCAGGACAAAAGTGTTATCTGATCGTTGCAACGGACTACTTCTCCAAGTGGATCGAGACCGAGCCGCTGGCAAAGATTACAGAGAGGAAAGTCGAGATGTTCCTCTGGAAGCACATCTTTACCCGCTTCGGAATTCCCAAAGTTATCGTCACCGATAATGGAACCCAGTTCAAGGGAAATTCTATCCGGAAATATTGCGCGGACAGAAAAGTGGAGCTTCGATACTCAACGCCCCGCTATCCGCAGGCCAATGGACAAGCAGAAGCTTCGAACAAAACCATCATGGACTCTCTGAAGAAAAGACTAGGATGAGCGAAGGGAAGATGGGTAGATGAACTGCCCGGAGTCCTTTGGGCATACCGGACCACCCCTAGAATCCCAACTGGCGAAACTCCATTTGCCATGGCTTTCGGGGTAGAGGCCGTTGTTCCCACGGAAATGATCATCCCCACGACCAGGAGCTCGATCCCGGAGGCAGAAAATGACGCCATGATGGCAGAAGCGCTAGATTTGGCCGAAGAGAAAAGGGAGCAAGCGCTAGTCCGAATGGCATGCTACCAGCAAAAACTGGCCAAATACTTCAAAAAGAAAGTAAGGCAGCGCAGCTTCAAAGTGAACGATTTCGTCCTGAGGAAAGTATTCCAGAACACGCAAGAGCCCGGAGCAGGAAAATTGGGACCAAACTGGGAAGGTCCGTACAAGGTGATCGAAAAAGTCAAGCCGGGAACTTATCGTCTTGAAGATGGAAAGGGCGAACTGATTCCGAGGGCATGGAACGCCACGCACTTGAGAATTTATCATGTGTGAGTATGAGAGAATCATGTAAGTACTTGGCCGAAGAGGCCCATTTCAAATTAATATACAAGTATTACGTGTCTTTCCTCCCACATGATCTTTTGATGCCTTTTACAGCAAAAAAGCCCTAATCCGATTAGGCAAATTACTAAGTCCCCCTCGGATTGAAATACCAAACTCGCTGGAATAGGCTCTAAGTCCCCCACGGACCAAAGAACATAACGGGTTCGAAATTATGGAAAGTAACTCACGCAAAAAGTAAGGCAAAGAAACAGAAGGTGAATAAAATGTCAACTTTTATTTCGCAACAAGCAAGTAAGGCTCGGACCCACATGTTGGGAACTCAGCCGAAAGAAATTACACGAGATCTACAAAGTAAAATGGTGGAATTCGAAGTGTCATCGTCGGAAACAGTGGGGACTTCCTCCTAAGAGAGGATGGGGGTTTTGCCCGAAAAGCGAATGGCCGGGGCTAGATCACCCGTCGGCTACTCCGCCAACTCATCAAGTCCGAAGCTCAGCAGAACCCGTCAGATGAAAGAAAGGGAAGTCCTCGACCCGCCACACCTAGCCTCCTGATGGATTTTGGAAAGTAGCCGAGCTCTCGCCCGAAAACTTTCAACCCGGGTGGGAGTACGCTTCTCTCATCATATCAAAGAGGGCCCAGGGATGGGAACCGGAAGACCACCTCTTCCATCTGGCGTCGCTCCATGCCCGACGTGGCGGAAACGCATTTCTCGCTTCCTTAAACACGAAACGAGCTGCCACCTCCCATGCTGAGGTCCCGGATGATGTGATGACGAAGAAGACCATCGACGGGACGGTAAGGAAACTTCCTCCCCCTCGTTCACCCCAGTTCCCGGAGGCTGCCGGAACAAACGCCGGAGCCACGGTGAGAGGCGATGGAATGATTGGTCACCCCAGGCAGACAGTACCCTGGATTCGACACTCACAGGCGTGGAGGACCACGACCACCAAGGCCAAGTCCTCCGGTACTGACCGAACAGGCGTAGAAGATCACGACCAAGCTTTCTCGACGCAAGCCACCACCAAGGAAGGCCAAACATGGAATAGGAACAAGGGAAAATGGGAAAACCCCATGGCATGGAATCTCGAACCCTGTAAGAAGACTTGAAAATCTGGGAACGAAAGAGAGCGTTTCAGAAAACAGGGTCTAGAAAAGCGAGTAGAAGAAAAATCGCGGAGGTCTATTTAAAGGATCTTGAGGCCGTTTCGATCGTGACAGTTGTCAAGCATCCAGCGCCGCTACGCGAGTCACCAGGCACGCGAAACGACGTGTATGCTAACCCGCAGTTAATGCTGTTAATTCCCTTAGTTAACTGTATTTAAGGCGATTCGACGGAAACGACAGACGTTCGACACGATAATTCATTACCTGACGTCACGGCCTCGAGATATGAAACGGGCCTTTACATCGAGTGCTATCCGAATTAATGACAAGTCTTTTCGACTCCCAGACCAAACGCCTCCTTCTCGCTATAAAAGGATTGGAGTCAAGGAAATACCCTACGGTCTGATCATTCAACCACCCGACATCTGACCGAAGATATGGACAACTCTAAATCCACAACAACCTCGAAAGTGACCAAGCAAGTCCTGAAGTGGGAAAACCGCGAGTTACGTGCGGAGAACGCTAGACTCGAGGCAGCCCTACTAGGGAAGAAGAAGAGAGAAGGAGACGCTGAGACCCTAAGGCAAGAAGCCCAGAGTGTCCGGGAGGCCCTCGAAGCAGCGAGAAGCCGAGCGGAGCACCTTGAACGGGAGAACCTTTCTCTCCGAGAGTGCCTAGAAGTCGCGGGGACGGACGAGGACAGTGACCCGGGTGAACCCTACCACGTACTCGAGGATCGCCTTCAGTCGGTGAAGAATCTCAATGATTACTATGAACAAGAGATCCAATCCCTGAAGGAAGAGCTGGCCTCTTTGAAGAAGCGAAGAAGACTGACTCTGACGGTCATCATCGACAGTGATGAAGACTAGAAGGGCATCACCTTTCCTTTTTACTTTGTTATTTATTTTTATGTATGATCTACAATGTACAAACAAAAAAAAAAGAAGAGAAAGAAAGAAAAGAAGTTCCAGCCTTTCTGCTTCACATGGTTTGCCCACACTCTCCGTCCGAGCATCTAAAAGCCTTCTCAGGAAGCGAAAGTCTCGGTCCGTCCGAGCATTTAAAAGCCTTCTCTGAAAGCGAAAGCCTCGGTCCGTCCGAGCATTTAAAAGCCTTCTCCGGAAGCGAAAGCCTCGGTCCGTCCGAGCATTTAAAAGCCTTCTCCGGAAGCGAAAGTCTCGGTCTGTCCGAGCATTCAAAAGCCTTCTCAGGAAGCGAAAGTCTCGGTCCGTCCGAGCATTTAAAAGCCTTCTCCGGAAGCGAAAGTCTCGGTCCGTCCTACCATTCAAAAGCCTTCTCAGGAACCGAAAGTCTCGGTCCGTCCAAGCATTTAAAAGCCTTCTCCTGAAGCGAAAGTCTCGGTCCGTCTGACCATTCAAAAGCCTTCTCAGGAAGCGAAAGTCTCGGTCCGTCCGAGCATTTAAAAGCCTTCTCCGGAAGCGAAAGCCTCGGTCCGTCCGAGCATTTAAAAGCCTTCTCCGGAAGCGAAAGCTTCGGTCCGTCCGAGCATTAAGCATTTCCTATTCTAAAGAATAGAAGACGTTGAAGTATTGAAACGTACAAAACCTCGGCCCGTTCGAGTAATCCTAAGCCTTCCCCGGAAGCGCAAAAACCTCGGTTCGACCGAGTGAACTTAAGTCTTCTCCGGAAGCACAAAAACCTCGGTCTGCCCGAGTAATCGAAAGACTTCTCCGGAAACGCAAGACCTCGGTTCGTCCGGATAATCGAAAACATTTGTGAATATATTTACGAGTCAAAACATCCTCATGAAGTGAGGGAAAAGAGCGACGAATAAACATGGAAGAAAGAGCATGTGCATTAATCTCAATATATGCGTTCAGACAAAAAAAAAAGGGGAAAAGAGTTCAAGCAACAAAGAAAATTAGGGGCTCCACAATCCGGAGTTTACCCTAAAGAAAAGTCAGTCTGAAACATAAACGGTGTCAGTGGGGAGGTTTTCGGTAGGAGCCTCTTCAACAGTCGCTCCGTCTTCGTCATCAACAGGGAGGTATTCAGTAGCAGCCTCCTCAACCGCCAGGCCCTCCACAGCGGCCTCACTTCGGGAAGCCTTCAGACTTGTAGCCCGCTCAAACAACTCCCTTCGGTGATCCACGGCATCATCATAACCAACCGGACTGATCGGATCATTCTTATCCTCAGATTGATCCATCTACAGTTTGACCGAATCTCGTCCGACGGCTAATCCGATGAGGATAGAGTCCACCGACGCGACAGTCGCCACAGCCAACTTTCACTGAAGGTCACTAATGCTGTCGCGGAGGATGGGGAGCTCGGACACCTGATTCCTTAACGAATCATTCTCCAACGCGAGGAGATCCATCTCCTCTTTAGCCTTCCTGAGGGACTCAGCCTCCCGGTTGTAAGCATCCGCGGCTTTGGACCCCTACTCGCGAGCGGCGTGCAAATCCTCTAACGCTTTGGTCCGAGCAACAACAGCCTCATCAAGCAGCTTCTTGTTGTCCTCATTGAGAGATCGAAGATCCTCTTTTTCCTTTCGAACGCGCTCGAGATCTGCGGAAAGCTGCAGCCCGTTGACCTCCAACGAAGCAATTTTCTTCTCGGACTCATCAAGATCAGCTCTCAATTGAAGACCCTTGTTCAGCACCGAGTCAAAGGCGCGGGACTGCCGGCCACCGGCCCTCGCCTCCGCTAACTCCTGCTTAAGCTCCTGGTGCTTGACAAGTAGACTTTCCAAATTGAGAAGCATTTGCATTGAGGTCTGGATCCCCTGGCAGATCGGACACTTTAAGATGTAAGAAACCAGCTAGAGACAATAGAGAAAAGGTAAACAACGAAGTAAACGACTAACCAGCCAGCTTCTATAGCACATGCGACTGAAGGTCACGACCTCGCTATCATGGTCGACCAGAGGTTCCAGCTGCACAGCCCCTAGGTCACGAGCAAAGCCGACCGCATCCATCGCACGTCGAAGGCAAAAGTCGTTGGAGAGGGACCCTTGGTCAAAGTGGGAGCCAGGGGAAGCGAACAGGCGAAGCAAAGAAGATCCGCCGCCTGCAGCCCCCGATCCGCTTGGCATCGACGGACCCGCATCCGACGGAGGGAGTATAGCTGGAGTGGTCTGAGTGGGTAAGATTGGAATTCCACCATCAAAAGACCCCCCGGTCTCTTGGTCGTCTTCCTGTTCAAAGTCCGAATCAGAAGATAAAACATGGGCATGATCAGAGGGAGAGGGCGAATCCGCCTCAGAAGGAAATGACTGATAAACCATCTCAGGATGCTTCAAAAGATACGCATCAGCACCTCTTACCGCGCGATCGAGGGCCCCGATGATTCCGCCCCTCCTTCGCTTCGGGACGGGAGAATCCGTAGAAGGATTTACAAGGGAATCCGAGGGATGGTCCGCAGGAGGGTCCATTGGAAGAGCCGACACATCCGCTGAAGATGGTTCCGCACTCACAACATTCACAGACTTCCTGCCCCTGAATTTACGGGGACGGGGACGCTTGGCAGCAGCCACATTTTTTCCTTTCGGATCAGATGAAGATGCCGCCTCATCTCTTCTCTTTCCCATACCCTGAAGAAGGGTAAGGAAGGCCGCGGGATCGTTGGAGTTGGGGACGGGGGTCAGCGTGACGCCAGACATTCTTCCGCTAAAACCTACATCAGAATCAGCCTAAATCAGCCACATGCCAAGATAAACAAAGAAAAAGAGAAAGGGGGAGTGAAACAAACACTTACGAGGCGGAACGGGCACAAAGCCTGGAGGTGGAGCCCAAAGTTTGGCAAAAACTAGCCAAGGATGCTGATTAAATTCCTCCCAGTTGAAAGGGCCCTTCGAGCGATAATCCCAAGATCGACTAAGAGTTTCCCGAGGGCACCCTTCCGAAGTGGATTCTTCATCAAAACAAGACAAACCAAGACGGTTAGCACGACTATAAATAAACGAGACACGAAGTAATACTGAACTCGTATTCTCACCCTCATCTTCCCACGAGGCAGGAAGAGACCCGCCTCCAGGAAGAAAGGGGCCATGGATGAAGAACCACTCATCTTGCCAGTGCTTGTCACAGGAGTTTTCATCCACCAGGCGGTTTGCTATTATTACGAAAGATGAAACACATATTGTCCTGGACATTCAAGCCAAGGGACCGAAGTGGGAAACCATGCTCAGGGTGGGCCAAAGCCCAACCCATGACACACTCACTTAAAAAAGTGATCAAAGATCTCATAGCGTTCGGCATCAATCGACCCAATGCGAGGCCGGCATCTCAAGCAACTCGGCCATCAAAGGGGAAAGGGGAAGCCGAACGCCCCATTGGAAAAACCGCGGATAAAAAGCGGTCCAACCCTCCCCTGGGGAAAGGTAAACCCTCTCCGACGCCTCTGGGAGCCTCATTTCAAAGTCTGAGGAGATCCCATAATCAACCCTCAACTTGTCTAGTTTAGCCTGCGTCAGTTTTGAAGGAAAATGGTAGGGCCCTCTATCTTCCTTGATGCCCTTCGGCTGAGAATCTCTTTTCTTCTTCTTCCTCTTCTTGCTCGCTGTCTCGGCCGAAGGGCATCAAGGAAGATAGAGGGCCGAAGGGCCGTACAAAGAGATTCTCAGTCGAAGGTAATGATACCGGTGAAGTGCCGTACAAAGTTCCAAAGTGTGATTGGATGGTTATTCAAAATACTTAGTATAAAACAAATAAATTCCAAAACCAAATTCTAAACTCCAAAATATCTAAACAAGTTATAAAGGTTTAAAAATGTTTAAATACTTAAGTCTAAAATTACTTAAATAAGTTAGAGGGATTAATCTCTTAAAGATGGTTCTCAAGGAGTTTGAGATGATAACCATATTAATCCACGAACTTATGGGATAAGTAAAATCAAATATCTTTGATTTATCGAGATAACTAGACTTAAACATCACTAAAGTTGGACATTTAGATGTTAGGACTTAAGTGATAAGTAAACATTAAATCGATTTCTTATATTCCAAACATTCAGTTATTTAAAAGGATGTTTTAAAGGTAATAACCGATATGGAATAAACAAAACAGAATCGAGAGAGTAATAATTAGTGAATAATTGAATTCACAAATTATCAAAGAAAAGTTTAGTAAATCGGTGATACTTAAAAAAGTTTAAACCATACTTAAGATAGAAAAGAATTACAATGATTTTATTTCACAATAAAACAAGTAGTCATTTAAAAGTTTAAATGGTAAAACTACTTATAGAACTTTATTTGAGTGGGAGCGTCATAATACGAACCAAAGGACTTTTGAAGTCCAAGTGAAACTCATTGACTTCAAAATCAATGAATAAAGTTCAAAATAAGTGAAATAAAAATGACACGAATTTTCAATAGTGGAGTTGAAAAATGGTCACTTATACTTATACATTATTTTTGAAATAATAACAAGTATAAAATTGTAATCATTAAACAAATGAAAGTAATGGAGAATTACTTTGTAGTGGGAGCTTAAGAATTTCGAGAATCCTAGAACCAATGTGACTAAAATAATAATTGCAAATAGTATGTTAGTGTACATAGATAAAATGAGAGATTTTATGAGTTGTACGGGCTCAAATTCGAACATGAATTTACTTCCATGTAAGAATTCGACAAAAGACCTTTGCGAATTAAACATCAAATGAGTTAAGTATAAGTAAAAAAAGTTTTTACTAACTAAACTCTAGATTCGCGTGATTACTAAGTTGTTAGTAAATGAAAGGTGGTTGAACATGATGGTTTCAAATCAATAGTTAATAGAGTTTATTTTATGGCGATAAAATATGGAATCTATTACACTTAATGAAACTAACATCAGACAAAAGAAATACATACTAAACAGATGAAAACGTTACTGATAAAGTATTAAAATGACTACCATGGCTAAGTAGTTGATAGTCATCCAGTTTGACTGGAATTACAAGTCAAATCTCCAAAGATCTAGGACAAGTGGGAGATTGTTAGGAATGGTGTCCTAGAACTTGTAATTATTTAATTATAATAATTTATTTCGAATAAATTAAATAAATAAACATAAGTTCTTTATATTATCTAGATTGATTCAATTGACGATATTAGGAATATATGGAAATATATAAATATCAAACATTCAAATAGTAAACCCTAAGTTACTCTTATGAAATCACGACTTAGTATGTGAGTCATACAAGAGGATTAAAGTCGAGATGAGTAACTTAAAAGTGTCTATAGTAAATGGATAACGTTTGGGAACCTTATCCTGGTAACACTGTTGATAGCTTCGCATTTTGTTTGTAGACAAATGATCTAATCCTGATCATTCATGTGGGAGACATGAAATGGAAGTATCATATACAATGTTGATTGTATAAGACAGGACCACAATGTTCGATCAAATTTCTCCTTACTACCGTTTACAGAAATGATCGAATATCAAACTAAGTTTATCAACCGTGATAGATCTCAATCCTGAGTGAAATGCGGACTCCTATTTGTGGAGTTATGTTCTTTGATTCACATAGTTGAGAAGCGTCTGTAAGAACGCTCAATACACTCCTGTTTTGGGAACATGACTAGATAAGTAGTGGGAACTCATTTTCACAAGATGGAATTCATAACTTTCCTATAAATTAACAGTATCGAGTGTGATACCCAAATATTTTAGGAACTTTAGGAAACTCCTTGATGTCCTGATTCGAGACATGAACAAGTGGCGCCACGACTTCTATTGATCACGAGTATATTATCTCTAGTTCGACTAAAGATAAAGTTCATTGGAGAATCAGGCGGAACACAAGGATAAAGCGGTAATTACAGGGGCAAAACGGTAAATTTATCCGCTGTAATTATGAGGGTTCCATGTGAAGGATATATCACGATATAAATAAAGATAAACTAAATGGACATAACTCATCTATAGTGAGGGGAGTTCAATATGAATCTATAGTGGAATTATTCATAGTTAGATAATAAGTAATTAATCGATTATGTGTTAATCACTTAATTAACTAATTATTAAGCCCATGATCTATAGGTCCATCGGGTCCCTATGCTAGCCCAAATATCGTAGTCGCGAAATCAAGTAGAAGAAATGGAAATTTTAAGTAAAGTGAATTACTTAAAATAGGCAATATTAATTGTTTAAATATTGAGTATATTTAAACGGTAATTAATATAAACATTATTAATTGTTTAAATAATGAGTTTATTTAAACATGAAATTAATAATGAAATATTATTAATTATACATTATTAATTATTTAAATATTGAGTATATTTAAATGGTAATTAATAATTTGAAATTAATTAACAATTATTAATTGTTTAAATAATTAATTATATTTAAACGGAAATTAATAATTGAAATTAATTAAATTAATAATAAAATATTGTCAGTAAAAATATTAATTTATGGAAATTAATAATTATAATATTTATTATTAATTATTTAAATAATGAAAATTATTTAAATGGAAATTAATAATTAAATATAAATTGGATAATATTTAGTCGGGAGAAAATATTAATATTATTAATTGTTTAAATAAAATATTTTATTTAAATGGTAATTAATAAATAAATTAATTAAGTTGGACTTATTAATTTAAGAGAGAGTTTCAAGCCCAATTGGATTAATGAACCCAATTGAAATTGGCCCAAAATAATTAATTAAATAAATTTGATTTATTAATTATTTATTATTAATCTTGGCCTTCATAGATAATTTGTAGGAGATAATTATTTGAATTATATCCTATAATAATTATATAGATTTATTTACCCAAGATAAATAAAATAAAGAAAAGAAAATAATCTCCTATTTATCTATGGCATTTTTCGAAATTGCAAGATAAAGGAAAGAGATAATCTTTTTTCTTTTGTATTTATCTCTATAGATTAATCCTAATGGGATTAGGATTCCTATTTTTCTATAAATAGGAGGGTTGGGTCATTCATAAATCACACAATTAAATTCCTTAGAAATTCGAATTCTCTCTTCCTTCTCCCTCCCCCCTTAGCCGATTTTCCCTAGTCCATTGGGAAGAAAATATTTTTTCTTCTTCCCAATTTCTTCTAAAGTTCGATCCCACAATCGGGTTTCGTTTGATCGATCGGGATATAGCGTAGAAGATCCAGGTGTTCTTGAGGATTTGATGTTGTAAAGAAACCTCCAACCGATTCTCCATTTATTACTCAATGTAAGTTTTGATTTTAATTTTCAAATTTAAAGCATGAATCTACATGTTTTTTCACAAATTGCATGATATTAATAGATCCATAATTAAATGTTAATTAGTTTACTAAATCAAATTCCGCTAGTTTAGTAAATCATCCCTTGAGCCTGTCATTAAGGATTGGCACGTAGCGCGACGTGCTCGTTGTGTGGAACGAGGCTCGCTCCGAGAAATATCCCACACAGGTTACAAGTTGAAAATAATGCAACATGACTAAAATGCATGAGACCTATATATGCATGTGCTAGATGCATCTTTTCTTTGACAATTTCATTTTCTCATAGTTGAGCGACTCATTTTTGGATCAAGATCATGAGTAAATAAAGATTAACCAATACAGTAAAGAAAATGTCTTTTTTTTTTTTGCAATGGTTTTCATCTAGGATCATAGGTTTTTGACATTTAAGAAAGAGATCTCAACATAAGCTTGACAAAACACTTGGATGGTTTGAGAATTTTTACAAGACTCCAGGACTGGCCTTTAGAAATATCTGACAAGGCAATTGGATTGACTTTTTCAGAAATTTTAGTAAGGCTTTTGAAATGACATTTTAGAGAATTTAAACAAGGCACTTGGATTGACATTCTAAGGGATTTGAACTGCCTTTTGGGAAATGTTTGAAAAGGCACCTAGATTGGCTTTTGAGAGGTTTGGTAAGGCACTTGGGAATCCTTGGTAAGGTATCTAAACTAGCCCATCGAAAAATTTTGATAAGGTATTTGAATTGCTTCTGAAGGTAGAAATACACTTGGACTGTTCTATGGGAAGCTTTGGCAACTGGAATGGCCTATGAAGAATTTTTTGGTATGTCATTTGGCTTGTAAGATTAAGGATTATTTGGTAAGGTACTCATGTGCTGTCTTAGATAACTATCAAGAGTGGTTCATAATATTTTTTTAAAAAAAACATTTGAATGTTTTATTGACCTAATATTTGAAAGATCAAATCTAAAAATGTTTATTAGCTTACTAAAATTATCCAAAATTATGAACTTTTAGAAACATGTATTTCAGTGTAGGAAAAATGTTAATTCAATCGAGGTTGCCCCAGTGTGATTTGGTTTTATCCCAATAAAATATGTTGATCACTACATTTCAAGAGTAGAATACGACAAACTCTAACCTAAATCTTTTGGCTGCCTAAGTTTTTCAACAATTCTCTATTATGATGATAATTCTTGCTTCCTACTTGTTAGTCCAATATTTGAAATAAACAACCCAAGCCTCATCATAAAAAATTTAAAGTTTATGCAAAATATCACGCAATGTTAACCAATTTAACTATAAAAACAGCTTTCATCGCATTTAAGGTTCTATACAGTGTGTGTGAGCAGCCCTCCCAATTTTGTTATTTTTCAAATCAAATATGTTTATGCAAGATGAAAATTCACTTGGCGTTTAATAACTCTTGAATTTTCCATTACATTACCCTCCACTCGAGCTAAGTAATAATACACTAGGATCGTGAGAATTTAAGAGATGTCACTTTTTTTTACATTAGCTTTTACACATCCATTGCGGGGCACCATACCCATGGTAGTTCATCCCTTGACTATTTTATGATAGACAAGCTTAGATTACTCAAAGGTGACCCTAACTGATCACAATAATTGTAGCTCTTTCTGTCTTAATTTTCTCTTTTTTTATACATCCATTACCGAGACCTTTACCCAAAACCAGTCTTAGAAGATCGTAATGGAGGCATGGCTTTTTGGCTTGGCTTTTTGGCTCACCTTTTTTTTCTTTTCATTTTTTCTTTACTCAGAACTCCACCCGATCTCCTTCAAATAAAACGAGAAAATTGATAATTTCATTTTAGAGCATACATTAGTTATCTCCTAAGTGGAACATTACCAAACTCTTACTTTAGACAGCCATCTAGAAAATCGCAAAGTCTTTGAAAACTAAATGGACCACACACTCACGTAAATGGTTCTAAAACTCTGGAAAATAACATAAGTTGGACTGTGTACACGAGTAAGGTGTAAAGGAAGTATAAACAAGATGAAACAAGTTTGAAGCCAAATTAGAGAACATACAAGAATATTTTACAATTTTCAAAAACTTGAAAGTTCTAATGGTTCTATCATTGGCCAATAAGAAACACTATTTCATTGGAACTGGATTTCTCTTAAGTTTTGAGAAAGTCAAAATATAACAAAGTTAATCAACTTTTTTTAATATGAAATCAAAGCTCAGAAAGCTCAGACGCAACTCAAGATTAAACAAGTAATATTACTCTAGAAGTTTTCTAAACTAGCACATGAGTTCAAAGTTTGTCTAATGAGATTGGATTTCAGACTCAGATTTATTGATAGACTACCCTCTGGCCAACAAACCAACGTGAAGATCTTAGTGACATAATATCTTTTTATTATATTTGATTACAAATCCAGGGCACATTAATTTTTAATTTTAATTCATATATATATTTTTAATTTATCTAATTGAGGGGGGGCACGTGCCCCCTGGTCCTACTATAGATCCGTCCCTGGGAATGGGGGATTGAGAAAGAGATTATTTCATTCCCATTGTTCTTGTTTACCTAAAACTTGGAATGAGAATGAGAGTGTGGAACCCACACAATTTGGCAATCTCATGCCTAATTTTCAAACAATTTCATTCCCCCATACAACTTCATCAATCCCATTCTCATTTCTTATTTTGTGGGTCCCACCAAACTTTTATATTTTATCAATTTTCTTTTCTCTCTACTTTTTGTGGGTCCCAAACTAATTAATACTTCATTCTCATTCCAAGACTCTAGTAAACAACTTCAATGGTAATTTTTTTCATTCCGATTCCGATTCTAAATTTTTTTAAGTAAACATAATTAAAGAAATCTTATTCTCATTCCATAAATTTTCATTCCGATTGATTTTCATTCAGATTCTTTCATTCTCATTCTCACTTAGTAAACGAGGTAGTAGGAATTTGTATGATGCCCACACTTGAGCCTTTTTTATTCCCACAATTACAGATGCGTTTAAAATCGTTCTCATCTCTCGGCGTCTGAAAAAGTCTTAATTGCCCCTATTTAATAACTTATCCCAAAAATACCTCTTTCTCATATACTCTATCTATTGTGAAACCATGGACCATTATCTCCCTTTTTTTTTTTTTTTTCGGAATTCATCTCTTCCCTTCTTCATCTTTAAGAAAAAATTGATAATGTATTATCTTATGGAACATAGATTAATATTTAAAAAAAAAAAAATTAAAGACACGTAATAATTTTGATTTAAATTGATAAAAAAAAGGTCTTTTAAGTATCGCATTTTAAGAATTGATAGAATGGTAAAAGTCTTTTAAAAAAAAATTATAAAATGACATTTCTCATACTGAGATCCATCAATCTAAGACTGAGATTGGTCTAATCTCAAACTGAGACTGGTGGAATCTTAATTTAAAAAATGTCATTTAAAAAAAATTCCAAACTTATGCTATTTTTGAAATTACTCATACAAAATGTGTCATCTATTCGAATTTTTGTATAAAAAATTATGTAATGTTTAAAGCTTCAAAAATTAAATTAATTTTTTAAATTTAATGTGAAATTAATATACTAAATTGAGTTATAATACATCTTTATAAATATATAGAATAAAACTATTCTACTATAAATTCATATATTAATTTAAATTATTTTAATATTTCAAATAAGTTTTGTAATAAGTTATTTCATAGTTCTCTTAAGTTAAAAGGTAATATTGAGATGTTGTAGATTCCTATTAACAAATCCTACTAAAATAAATATAAGATTTAAATATTCTCAATCTCATTTTATAATTGTTCAAAAGAACATAATAAATATTTTCAGGCCGGTGTTTACATAGTTCAATTAGTGCGACGGAACAAGTCCCCGAATATTAGGCCCAAATCTAAGATAAATCATTATAGTATTAATTATTAAATGTATACAAATGAAAAATTATAATTAAAGTAATTTGTGACATGTTGGCTTGCGTGATTTCTTTAATATACTTAGAACTTTTAGTCTGAGTTTAAATTCAATTGAAGGCAGAAAATTTATTTTGTTAATTGTTATTTTTAGAATTTAAATGTCCCAAAACTATATATCGCACTAGGCCTTATTTTTTTTAAGGCCAATTCTGAATATTTTATTTCACACATTTTGATATTAGATATCTAGATTCTTAGACATATGAGACATGAATTCCCTATAAGTGATAGGGTTCCTTATGAGTTCTATCTCAGCGTCTTGTAAAAAATTTATGAGGTTCAATTGGTAGGTATTTGTAATATGCAACTAGAATAATAATGATGTCCAACTAGCCTTTTATTTTTGAAAATAATAAATTTAAAAAAAGAAAAAAAAAGTCATCTAGTGAAGTTTTGCTAAACTTATTTTGAAAACAAAAAGAGAAAGTTTAGCTAACTGGGTGCGTATACACTAACATTTGCACAATTCAACTATAATGTTAACAATTTACTACCGTGATTAATAACACTTTGTTTAACAATTCAAACCCGCAAAATAATTGAATATATCATTTTTATCTATATTATTTCATATTAGTTATATTTTAATCTATAAATTTATAAAGATACAAGGTTTGGGAGATAATTTAGATAAATTCAGTTCGTTTGCTTTTTTAAATAGAAAACAAAATACATAATGATTATCAAACTGCCCTAAAATTAAACATACCACAGATTTCTAAAAAAAATCATAACCTAAATAAACTCAAACATAGATGAAGCAAAAGTACATATAGAAAAGTTAGGGGTATAATCAATCGATACTTTGTATTCCCTTCGTTCTCAAATAAAAAATTTAATATATTTCTCTATATATTGTATAGATAAAAAATTCACAAATTTATGATATTTGAAGTGTAAAACACATTAATAGAGTGGTAAAACGACTCTAGGTATTAATTATGATTATAAACCCTACTCATAATTATAACTAAAATGTTATAGGTTCAAACTCCATCCTCCTCATTCCCTTTATCGAAAATGATAATGAGATTGGCATTTGAAACCTACAAGTAGGACAATAATGGCTCTTCCTCAACCACTTTTGTATACAATTTCCATGAAAAACATGCAAACAAGGCATCTGCACCTCATACCTTCCATCCTTACTAAAATTCTCCAAACAAATTACACAACTTTCTTCTTCAAAACAAACCTCTTCAATCTTCACTCTCTTTAACATCCTAAACGCTTCGTCGCTCGCCGGAATCATTCTGTATCCTCCGACCATTCTCATCACTAATTGTCTTTCAATGTACATATCAATCTTCCATACCGTCAAATCAATCGTGAACGAGAAAACTCGGTTAGAGCTTCTTGCATTCGCTTCGTTTTTTATTTGAATCCATATATTAAACAACCTTTGCGCTACGAATGTAGTGTCAAGTTCTTTATTAAAATTCAATGAAAGGTACCGGTGCAAGAAATTATAATGAAATAATTTGACATGGAGTTGGTGATTGGAGTATGGAACTCGAAACCCTACCTTTTCCGATACGATCGCTTCTTCGCCGTTTTCAGATATTTTTAATCGCCGGTGTCCAATTTGTATTGTGAAAAAGAGAGTGATTTGTTTAATTGGTAATGGTGATTCTAGTTTATGACCTAAAGGAGGAACACTCACATGGAATTGGAAAGCTGATTGGCGCAAAACTAAAGCATCCATTGAAGAGAATGATCAAATAAAGTTTCCAACTTCAAGCGGATGATTTTGAAGAGGATTTTTAATGAAGATTAAGGCTAAACAAAGTAAGTAGTAAATTACGATAAGGATAAATCGTATTGAATTATTTTTTTATATATACATTTACCAATTTTGATTCAATTAATATTAAAATATGGAGTCTAAATTTTTTTTAAAATATTTTTATCTTTGATATTGGTATTAATTTCTTTGCAGTTAAATTGTAAAAGAAAAATAATAAGATGTTGAGATAAATATTATTTTTGATAAGGGTTGATAATTTGATCGCTATTTTAACTCTAATATAGATTTTTATCTTTTTTCTAAGAAAGATATTCCTTTTCATAAGGCATGGAGCTAAAAGTACTAAAAGATTCGATTTTGTAACTAAAACGGTTTGGGTTTATGTTATCTTTTTAAAAATAGAATTAATATGTAGAAATTTCACTAACCATATTTTTGATATTTCAAAAAATAGTATAAATTAAAAAAAAAATGACATTTTCAACTTAAAAGCATATGAGAGTTGAATTTCACACCGACTTTTTAGTAGGGGTGAAAGATAAACCTCCGCCCTCCTCCCCGCCACACCCGCTTCGTAAATGGGGCAGGTCCGGGGCATGGCAGAGAAAAAAATTCCCATATTTACTATATGGGTCGGGGTTAGGGTCGGGGTCAGGAACACTACTCTTATCTTCTCTGAGATTTTGGGCGGGGGATTTTTTTGAATATTTTTGTTTAGGGGATTTTTTTTAAATATTTTTGTTTAGGGGATTTTTTTTACTGCTTTTATTTCTTTTTTGAATATTTTTGTTTAGGGGATTTTTTTCTCTCTATTGTTTCAGTCTTCCCTGAGAGAAGAAGATTTGGATTGGGAGCACTACTCTTATCTTCTCTGAGATTTTGGGCGGGGGCGGGATTTCTCCCTTAAACGAGGTGATGGTAAACGGGGATCTCGCCCTATTTACACACCTAGCTTTTGGTGAGAGAGGAAAAGAAAAACAATTTTCAATTTTTTTGCTATTTTAATAATATCAATTTATGTTGAAAACCCAGTTAATATTTAGATTAAAAAGGGGTAAGAAGATTGAAAAGGGAAAAGAAAAAAGAATTTGCGACACTGATCTGATGGATGTTTTTATTCATACTTCAAAATTTTACTTTTTTGTATGTGTTTTTTTTAAGGTGAAATTATCAAAATAGGAGAAAAAAATACGTAATTATCAAAATATGGGATTCCCCGTCCGGGAATCGCTTTTCCCGCCGGGAATATTTTCTATTATATTATTTTAATTAAATATTAAAATATATATTAATTTATTTAAAAATAATTAAAATCTAGGGCTAATTTCATATTAGACCATAATAAATAGGTATAATAGCATTAATACTTATATGTTTTATAAATTAGTAAATTTACCCACTTTAACTCCACGCGCCGTTTAAGAGAACAATGAAAAGACGTTTTCTGCCCTCTATTTATTATGGTCTACAACATTTAAGGAAAGAGCATGATGGTAATTGTTTAAAACAGAAAACATGAGATCACCGCCATTTATGATGTTTTTTGGGCAAAATTGATATTAAAAAAATATAACCGATATTAGTGAATAAATGTGAATTAATGTGGATATTCTTGATAATATTTCTAAAATCTATTTTAAAAATAAGTTATAATTTATAAGGTGAAATTGCAAATATATCAAATCCTGTCAGTTCCTCAGTCTTCCATCGTCTCAGGAAAATTATTTTCGGCTGGCTAATCAACAGGTTACTCTTTCTTCTTCCCCATGTCTAATTTTATCAAAGTTTCTCTTTCTAATTTCTCACTCTTCTTCCGATTTCTGCCCTTTTATCTTTCTTTTTTTTGACCTAATTAGTGTTATCAAATTCGTTGGATTTTCAATTTTTGTGTTTTTTTTTTCTTTCTCTCACCATGTTTTGTGGCTAGATTATGAATTCTTTGTGTTCTACAAGAATTCGTTATCTTATGGTTTGGTTTGGTTTGGTTTCTGTTCTTAAAAAGATGTGTGTTTTTTTTAATTAGTTTTTATTTTTCTGAATTTTTCAATTTTGATTCCGTGCCAATAGTCTCCTTTTTTGTCTCACTGAATAAAGATTGAATCCCTGTCTTCGAGAGTTGGAGGCTTCTTAACTCTTTTTTCTTGAAACCAGAGGTGAGGACGAGCAGCAATACATGTAAAAGTTCTAGGGTTTGTATCATTAGTAGTTGAATGATAGCCAAGAAAATTCAAATTCCAAGTCCATTTTAAAGAATGAATCTTTCTAGCGAAATAAAAAATCTTGGTAAGATAAATTTAATGAATCTTTATTGAAATATTTTGTTATGTTTTCAGTGAATTTATTGGTTTTTGGCCTTTATTTGTTCAATAAATTATTGAACTAACTATTTAACTTCTATTTGGATAATTTTTAACAAGCTATGATATTTTGTAATTTGTATGCAGAAATGTGCTATTTCAGAAAATTTTCCCTTAAAAAAAAAGTTTCATTTTTTCATGCAAGGTCCTGCACATGTCATCTTACAAAACTGCACAAATCCGTCTCGTGAGTTCCCATCGTGAGGTTTATGAACCTTGTGATGATTCATTTGCTCTGGTTGATGCCCTTCTAGCTGACCGAGCAAACTTGTTAGAGCATCATCCAACATTCTGCTTAGAAGTAGGCTGTGGTAGTGGGTATGTTTTAACCTCCCTTGCCCTAATGCTGGGTCAGGAAGCTTCTGGCGCTCACTATATTGCTACAGATATCAGCCCTCATGCAGTGAGAGTCTCCCAGGAGACTCTGGAAGCACACGGGGTTCATGCAGAGTTGGTATCCACTAACATCGCATCTGGACTGGAGAAGCGTTTGGCTGGGATGGTTGATGTTTTGGTTGTGAATCCACCCTATGTTCCAACACCTGAGGATGAAGTGGGCCGTGAAGGAATTGCCTCTGCTTGGGCTGGAGGTGAAAATGGCCGCAGTGTTATTGATAAGATATTGCCAGTTGCAGACAATCTCTTATCTGACAAAGGATGGTTGTACATGGTCACTCTTATAGCAAACAATCCCTCTCAAATATGCCTTCAAATGAGAGAAAAGGGCTATGCTAGTAGAATCGTTGTCCAGAGATCGACTGAAGAAGAAAGTCTTCATGTCATCAAGTTTTGGAAGGATATTGAGAATAAAGTTGATGGGAAAGAACCATTACATAAAACAGGTTCTGGTAGGTTTGTGGAGTCTCTAATTTCACAATTTCCTCGGCTTTCTTTCTGGAGAAATCAGAAACACTAACAGATGATTGATATATGAATGTATGTTTTTAGACCTATGCCTGATCTTGTTTCCCATTGCTTTGAGTTTAATTGTTTTTCCATTTTTAGTGATTGTCATTCCTCAAATATCAAAAGCATGCGTCAGTGCTGGACGTGTGGTAGTTTTATGACTTCCCTGTTAGATTTATTTTTCTGCTCCCTTATGCTTTCCCATTCATGCTTGTCCTAGTAGCCAGTTACTGAAAGCCTCTTACTAGTGAAAGAATGATTGTTCATCCCTTGTTCGGTTTTCAGGAAGGTGTTAGCTGCAGCGTCTTTCTTCAAAATTTTGTTCCATTATCCAGGTTACTTCTCGCTTACCCCTTGTATGCTAATGAGCGATTTGTTAGTTTGATAGTGTGAACAATTCTTTATTCTCTGCTTGACGGCAGCCCATATTATCTTCCCATCCTCAAAAAATGCTTCAATTCGATAAGAAACTTCCAGCATCTTGATTCCACAAGATTTCCAGTAAAAACTTTCACAACTTTCTTTTGTTTGCTGCATGCAAGGACTGGAACTACTAATTTACATGCTAAGGCCCAGTCTAGATTCATTTTTAAAAAACAATTTTCTACTTTTTAGAAAATTAAAATTAAAATCTGAGGAGCATTTTTTTATGATTTTTTTTTCCTTGTTTTCTATTAGTTTGTTTTCAATATTTTTCTTCTTCGGATAACTGGAGTTATTTTTCCTTCGACGACCATGGATTTAATTTTTTTGGATAAGAGACATTTCATTGATATAAGAAAAAGAAAAGAAGGGACAAGAAGCTCGAGAGTTACAAAAAAGTCCTCCAACTAGGGAGAATCAAGGATGGGGAATAGTTACCAAAAAAAAAAAAAAACTTTTGATTGAGCACTCCATAAGGAAGTAAATCTAACAATAATATCTCAAAGGTTCTATGGATTCATCACGAAAAACCATTTAGAATCTTTCCCACCAAATAAGCCTAAGAAGAGCCCTCTCAACATTTAACCAGGGGACGAAAGCTTTGCCTTTCAACAAAGCACTGCAAAGCAGCCCGTTAATAGCCCGGGTCTTCAGAATTGGTATTGCATAAGACACATTTGTTGGGTTGGGACTCAGAGCCATAAAATAGATCTTTCTCTGGATTTTATCATTAGTGTTGAGACCACCTTGACAAAGAGTCCATAGGAATACTTTAACTTTCTTAGGGTACCGATCCTTTTTTTTTTTTTTTGATAAGAATCATTTCATTGATAAATGAAAAGGATTGGGGGCAATAAGCGAAGACATGTAATGACAAAAAGCCTTATTTCTAGCAGACCAATGAGAGTTAAATCTAACAATTTGATCCCACAAAAATATCCTCCAAGAGACTTAGGGTACCGATTCTTCCAAATGCAATTGAGGAGATCTGAAGGAATGAGGCTGTTGGCTTGACCAACAAGTTAAAACACTCTTATAAGAGAACCCCCACCACCTGACCACACCTAACATCTTGGAAGTCGCATAGACTCATCAACCCAATAACACCACTGAGAGAGAAAATCATCAATCTCACTATCCATGAGATTCCTTCTAAAAGTAATGTATCAAGAACAGCAAATTGTATCCCAAAGATCCTGAAAAAAGTTGGGGAAACGGCCAGCAAGGGAGAAACCTTTAGTGATCCAAACATCATCCCGAAATCTAATTTATCACCAACACCCAAACGAAAGATAGACTTAGAAGCCAAGTAATCATTGAAATTGGCAATTTGCTTCCATGGGGCCATGGGCTACGTGATGAGCAATAAGGATTAGCCTTAGTCGTCCACCCCGGATTCTTATTGCTGGTAACATGGGCTACGTGATGAGCAATATATGTTGGTAACATGCATCTTTAATTAAAATAAATAAATAAAGGAAAAGAATAGTAAATTGAGAATAATGTTATTTTCCAAAATAATTTGCATAAAGAAAAATTTTAAAATTAGTACGGGCAAGTATTATTGAAGATGATTGAATTAAAAAAAAATTGCTAATTATAAATTCTTATACTTTCTCTTTTTCTTGGTCATGATAGTTATATATAGTTTACCAATTCTTGATAACGTAGTTAGGGATTTTTACAATAGAATCAGACCCAATGTTTATGAAAAATATGTAGAAATTGAAGAATGATATTTTCTCATTGAATAAACAAATAGTAGAATTTAGGTTAAGAAAAGATAAATAGCTATTTCATATCAAAAAAGATAAATAGCTATATAAAGATAAACTAGGAAAAAAAATAAAAAAAATAAAATATCTTTAAAAAATTGCATTGTGGCCGCGGTCGTGAGAACTCGCGGCCGCGGCTATGTAACAAAAATTGTATACTTTACCGCTTTGGTCACCGCAGCGACAAGGCTGGTGGCCGCGGCGACCATCCTCGGGAATTTGGCCCAAAAAGTCACAACTTGATGCTTGAAATTTGAAAGTTGATATGAACTTAGTGAAATAGTTAACACTGTCTAGCTGTTAATGGAGAGTGGAGACCAATAAATTGGACAGTTCTGGTTGCATTGTACAGTTAAATTATTGGATGGGGCAGTCTCAATGTGATCGTTTCTCTCACGAATGGCGTGCAGTCTTCATGGAATTTTTTTTATGTGGACAGTTATATATGGACGTTATATTTTCACCGAATTATTTCATGTCCATTTTCCAAATGCCTAACTACTCTGTGATTAAGCTGCTAGAGAAAAAGTTTAGAAATTTTCTTTGGGCGAGAACTGGAACAGAGGAGGGTAGTCATTTGGTTAATTGGAAGGTTGTTAAATCTCAAAAAGGGAAAGGAGGTCTGGGCATAGGCAACCTTAAGGAGAGAAATATTTCCCTTATTTCCAAATGGTGGTGGCGCTTTCCGATTGAAGCTGGTTCTTTGTGGCATTTTGTGATTGCTAATATTCATGGTCAGGATAGCAATGGTTGGTTTACTAACACAAGATTAAGCATTAAGGGTTGGAGCCCTTGGAAATTTGTGGCTACTTGTGGCAAGAAGCTGGTGGACTTGGTCAGTTTCAAGTTGGGGAATGGGAGGAAGATTAGTTTCTGGCATGATAGGTGGATCAACGATCTTCCTCTGAAAAGAGTCTACCCGAGACTCTTTGCCATTGCTTGTAATCAAAAGGCTTTGGCTTCGGATTATTGGGCTGAGGGATTAGAAGCTTGGTATCCTATTTTGAAAAGACCTCTCTATGATAGAGAGATTGATGATTTCATTTCGATCCTCCAAAGTTTACATTCTCAGAAAGTCACCATTAGGGAGGACGAGTGTCTCTGGATCTTGGATTCTCGAGGTTTTACATCAGCCTCTTTTTTTTGTTATCCTACAGATAATGTGGGCAGTCTTGATGAAAAGTTGGCTAAGGGCATTTGGAAAGTTGGTTGTCTGAAAAAAAATCATTTTCTTTATTTGGAGCCTTGCTCTTGGGGGGCTTAACACGGCAGACATCATTCAGAAGCGGAATCCAAAGAGTTGTGTGTCTCCTAATGTGTGCTGCCTCTGCAACAAAGATGCTGAAACACAAAGTCATTTATTCTTCAATTGTGAGTTTGTAGGTCTGATTTGGGGGAAGTTGCTGATACTTTTGGGTTGAATGGGTGTTTCTCTAATTGTCCCAAAACAAATCTTATGACTCTTCTTATGGGACACCCCTTAAAGGACAAAGCTAAATTGATTTGGGAATTGGCAGTTAAAATCATCCCGTGGGAGATTTGGTTGGAAAGAAACGCTAGAATCTTTCAGAACAAAAAGCATGAGTCGATGGAGATTTGGGGGAGTGTCCACTTTAAAGTTTCTTTGTTAGCTTCTCTTTCTAAAATTTTTTGTAATTATGATGTTCTTTTGATTAACACTAATTGGAAGAATTTTTGTTTTCCGATTAGTGAGGGTTGATTTCTTATCACCCAATTTGTATTTACTCTTTTTTCAATGAAAATTTCAGTTTCCTATAAAAAAAAAAAAAAAAAAAAAAATTCACCGAATTACTATATAGAATATAAATAGTTAATCTTTCTTTATTTTCACTGTAATTAAAAATGACAAGATTTATATACTTCTATTAGGGGTGCAAGACGGAACCGAAACCGCAAAAAACCGAACCGGACCAAAACTAATCAGTTCGGTTTCGGTTCATGAGTAAGAACCGATATACATATCGGTTCGGTTTGGTTTACTTTAGAAAAACCGAGTACCACCCGAATCGAACTGAACTAATCTGATTCCACGCAGCACTAGAAGAGGCAAGTGAAAGTTTTTTATATAATTCTTTATATATTTCACGCAGCAGCTTTTGAAAATAGCCTCTGCCTCTCTCAAGAGAAAAGTGAAGAAGTTCCTTCGCCCCCCTGCCGCCACCGTTCGTCTTGAAGTTCTCCGCTGTCCAAAAACCAACATCAAACTCGAAAATTAGGCTTCACCCTCTTATTCAGGTTTTTATTCTTCCTTTACTCTCTTATTCGCCCTTGCTTCTCCTCTTGTCTCCCTCCCTTTCTTTTGTTTAGTTTGTAATTTTTCTTTCCAGACTCGACCCGAACCCGCCTAGGACTAACCAAATCAAGCAGACCCAACCCGAAACTGAAACCGATAAATAATTGGTTCGGTGGCTATCGGTCGGGGTCGGTTTTCGCCCAATTTCTTCCTCATTATCGGTTCAGTTTCGGGTTCAGTCCAAAACTGATAGAACCCAAACCGATTACAGCTCTAGCAGTTACCATAACTTTTTTTAAAAAAATCATTCTTACATGAATCAATCCCAAACGCACAGCCTCTGTCTTGTCTCTCTGCTTCAACAAGAAGGAAAACGAAAACAAACAAACAAACCGAGGCTTAGGTATTTCAAGCTCAATTTCTCACCTCTCTCTGTTTCTTTCAAGCTTAGGGATTTTCTTAAATTGAAGGCTTTCAAGTTTCAATCTCCGGTTTGTTTCTTTAATTTATGTGATTCTTTGAATTATTTGTGAAACTAATGTGAATTTCAGATTTGTATTCAATTTGGGGGAAAAATTGTCCCAGACCCGAAAATTCAGCTCATCAAGAAACCGAAACCAATTACTTATCGGTTCGGTCTTGAATTGTACGAGTTTAACAACATTGTTTTCTACCTCAGCCCGATGTAATTAGATGTTTAGTTTCTTTGGTCTGTACCTTACTGGTTTGATGAGCTAAGAAGTCCAAATTAATATTAATATTATGTTCATTTTGATTAGTTTGTGTTAATTTCATTTTAATTTCCAGCTCACCCTCCCGCTTGTTGGTGTGTAGTTACTAAATAAAATGAATGAAATGATTAGTTTGTGTTAATTTCATGTTTGCTTCCTGTGTTTTGATCCTTCATGTTGTTGTTGTGATCTAGACTTCTTGTAATGTACTCATGTAAAGTTTAGGAGGTTTTTTTTTTTTCCTTTTGTAATAATAATTTTTCTTTGTTTTTCTCTATATAACTTGATGCAAGTTCTTTTTTTTTTTGCTGGTTACTATTATTTTATCCTTCTTGGTTTAGCCCTCCTTTTATTTTTCTTCCCCTTATGAGTTTTATTACAGAAGTTTGTATGGCTGATAATAAGGTTGACCTTAGCACCTCAGTAGAAGCAAGTACAGATGATTTTAAGATTAAAAAAGGCGACAGACTCATATTAAGAGGTTTGAAGTTTCATGGTTATCATGGGGTGCATCTTGAAGAAAAGAAAATGGGACAACCGTTTGTGGTCGATGTGGATGCTTGGTTGGATCTTCGAGCGGCTGGAAAATCCGATGATTTGTCAGATACTGTAAGCTATACTGCTATTTACGGGTGAGTACTATGTTTAAGCCTTTTGTGTTATGACTTCTAAGACTTCGAAGTTGTAAAGGATGAGATGTATGTTATCTTCAGTGTTATACTTTATTCACAGAGTTGGACATGCTATTTAAATTGAAAGTTGTAGAATTCTGAAAGAAGAAGATGGTTTTAGGAATTAAAAAAAGTCACATTGAATTTGTTTGCTGGACTATTTATTTATTTATATTTTATTTTCATTTTCATATTTGCCTTATTTAGACTTTTATGTTTTTTATTATTATTATTATTATTATTTTTTAAAAGAATCATTTTGCACTATCTTGCTATAAAGAAAAAAGAAGGCAAGAAAGAGACCTTAGCAATATGTTTAGTTGATTACTTGATTATGGTATTTCTTTATGGAGCTTTGTCCTTAAGTGTTCTATCAATTAGAAACAAGTACCTGCCATTCTATGTTTGTAATTATTTTTCCAATTTCAAGTTCTCATGAATTGAATATTTTAAAGGAACCTGAAATATGTTGCGATGCGAGACATCTGGATAGTTGGTATCTGTTCAAGTTGTTGGAATAAGTGGGTAGTGATTATGAATCGGGGAAGAGGGTAGTGAAAGAAAGGAGGCTGATTTTGATAAAACCTTAATGGGAGAGATTTAAGCCTCTTGTAAACTTTAGAAAATCCTTGCAGTTTTTCTTTCAATAGTAATATGATATCTCTCCATTTTACCAGCCTACCCTTGTATTATATGACGCTCCCTATGTCTGTTATTTAGGTAGTTGAAAGAAAAAAAGTTTAAGATCCTTTCTTTAGGAAGGTCATAACTCATAAGGGAGTAAAGGTAGTATTTTGGTCAAATGCCGGGTTCTGTGACGACCTGGTTATTTGTAATTTCAAAGAGGAATGAAACCTTTCTTTGGCTGTGAAGGTTCCCTAATGAACCCGGCAAGGTTTGAAATAACGGGGTGGCAAGGTGAGTATTTTCAGGAGAGACGTCATGGGATGGTGCACGAGAGTCAGGAAAGCAGGTAGTTCTAGAAGTCTTCAGTGGAATATTTCTAAACTGAAGGATTATATGGAGTAGTTTTTGGTGATTAAGGTTGGCAATGGGAATGAATTAGATTTGGGTTAGATAAATGGGTGGCTAGTGCTACTCAACCTTTTGTACTCTTTTCTCTAGCCTTTTTGTGGTCGTTCTTGATAGAGAGATCTTCATTAAAGATGTGTGGGATGTCTTCTAACTCTTGAGATGTTAGATCGAGAAGATGCCTTGTAGTGGCTGAAATGGAAGAGTTTGCAGATTTGTTGAGGTTACTTTACGAGTTTAGAGTGGAGAATTCTGATGTCGTAGAGACATTCTTCATGCGATTTTTCTTCTCCTCCTTAGCTAAGGAGTGGGTGCTTTATGGGGGAGCTGAGTGTTTGGAGTTCAAGGAGCAGCTTTGGGATATTTGAGGCCCTAAGAAAGTTACACTCTCTGTGTGGTGTGGACTTTATGGCAGGAGGGACTCAACACTAATGACCGGTCTGGATGGCCCTTGATGGTTCTCAGACCAAATGCTTATCCTTTGGGTCTTAAGTATGAAGAAACGCAGACCCGTTGATTCGTTCACTGTCGGTTATAGTAGGCAGGTTGGTCCATTAGTGATAGCTAGCAGGTATATCTTGTTGTGTGTAAAACATTTGTATGAACTAGAATAATTGTAATTTGTAATATTGCATAGTTACTAATTGATAGCGCTAAGATGATTAATCATTTGATATTTGGTCATACAAAAGGAGTAGAATTTTAATTAATAAAAATATTCATTTTCAGAGTCTACAACCGCTATACAAACTTGATCTTGTATTCTCGTTTTGACTTTATTCTAATTTCTAATATGTTGTCTAATATGCAATGGGACTTATTTGGACTATTGAATCGAATTGCAGCATAGCAAAGGAAATTATGACTGGGCAATCACATAATCTTTTGGAATCAGTTGCTCAAGACATTGCATTGAACACATTGACTACCTACAATCAAATAACTGCGGTTCGTGTGAAAATTGTGAAACCTGATGTCGTTGTTCGGGGACCTATTGACTACTTAGGTGTTGAGATTTTCAGGAGTAGAAATAAGGATGCGCCAAGCTTGAATTCTTGTTAATTTCTGAACAAGTACTATATTCATGATCAAGTAAACCTGTGTGGGACAGAGGTCCCCTTGTTTTTATAATATTTATGCATCTCTTCTCTGAGAAGAAGCAAAGATGTCCTGAAATATTGTTTGTTACTAAACGTTGGAGGCTTTGGTGAGTAATTCAACTCTTGCATTGATATTTCATTAGCATTTTATCCTTACTTCAATTTGATCTCCTAACTCTTTTTTTTTTTTTTTTTTTTTTTTTAAGTTCTTCGAATTTAAACAACTCTCCAATGTAGTCTTCATCATTAAGATTTGAGTTAATTTTTTAATGAAAATATTTTTTTAATGAAAATGAGATTATGTTTCATTAGGGACATTTTGTGTTTTAGTTAGTACTGAAGATGGTGATCAACTACATAAGATTAATCGATTTCATGTTGTCATCAAATTCTAATTTTATTTAAATTGGAACGATGAAAATATAAATTTTAGAAATTGGGAGACCAAATATGTGAATGGGGAAATTTAGGTCCAGAATTTTTATACATATTTCATTGTTATCTCCAAACTTTTAAATGTCGTTTTTTTAAATAAAACTTGGGAGAAGGTCATCCTCACTTACGTATGTGTATTACTCTATTAGTTTATTTATATTATAGTTAATAAATATGTGAGTCTCATTAATTCTATTGGGTCTAATAAAGTCAATACACATGAAAGTACGGAGGAGCTCCTCCTAACTAGTGATAAGACAAGTTTTTTTTTAAGAAGATAAACTTTGTATTTTATTCCTTTAGTTTTACATAACAAATTAATTTAGTTTTTCTTTTTCTTGATAATTTTTCATTAATAATTTAAATTAAACATTATATAACCTTTCTTTTGTCCATTAAAATCATGCATAGTGAGTGGAGAATTGGTGTAAAATATGTGATTTTTTTTAATGATTTATATAGGAAAAAAAAGGTCAATGACTAAAATGATAATTTGATTGAAATTTAAAAAATAAAAAACACGTTAGAAAATTGAGGCATAAAAATAAAATAAATCTAAATATTTAGAAAGTAAAAAAAATAGAAATGAATGTAAATAAAATTTATATGGTTTACTTAAGTACAAATAGCACCCATCTGGTTTAAAAATGTTTTTCAATGTCCTTTGTTTTATTCAAACAGTTAATTATTCCTTTGATTGATTTTCTTGTCATTTCTACCCACAATGTTTTGACAAATACGGTTTCACTTACACACGAGGTTACATAATTCATACAAATCTTCCACATAAGATTCACATAGTAGCATAACAAAATAGTTGTTTTTTTTTTTTTTGTTTGACATATGAGGTTACATGTGAAGGGTATTATTATATATGCAGCGTGTCTAAATAATATTAAGAGTGGCTGAGACAATATAAGACTCTTCTATTTGTCTATTGATTTTTACTATCATCAATAATTAATGTAATCATAGTTATGGATATATTCATCCAGGTATATAAGACCCCTAATTTCACTTATGAAATTGTAAATAAGGATTGCAAAAGACTCACTCACACCACTACAAGAAAAAGAAGCAATGCGGTGAAAATTTTCACCGGTAAAGCGCCTAGCCTATACCGACGAAATTTTAGAAATTCAAAGCCGGCGATTCGCCGGCATTGCGTTTGTAAAGGCCGGCAAAAATTTCGCCAACCTTACTTTAACAAATTTACCTTGCTGGCGAAATTTAATTTCGCCGGCAATTCCATATCAATGCCGACGAATTCAATTTCGCCGGCATTGCACCTTTTTTTTAGTGCACTCACAATACCACTCACGTACGATCTTATCAATCGAAACATATTGGGTCATGTAATACTTGAATTAAAAATGACAAACATTAATCCTAGAAATATGATTAATTCTGGGGGAATTTCCAGAATAACAGGAAAAAAATGTAATTATTTATATCGAACAACTTTAAAAAATTTATTGAAAAATTATATGTTATTCAATAAATTATAACTTTCGTTTCAGACTGAATAATTGTCATAAAATAAGTTTAGGAACTAAAACTCTCATTTTATCCCAAGTTAATTATTAATTTATTTTTTAGAATATATTCTTGGGAAATAATTTATTATTTTTATTTCAATAAATTATTGCTTTGATTTCAACAACTTAGTTATAAATATACTATTTAAGTTTTTTTTTTTAAAAAAACTAAAAATAATGACATAAATAGAAATAAATATCTGAAATAGATAATTTCTGAAAATAACATGAAAACTGTTTTCAAAACGCGATAATAGGATTATAGTTTGAATAAAATAAACCACATAATTGTTGAACTGATTTTAAATTGTAAAGGTACTATCCACAATTTGAATAAATGGTTAAATGCACCAATGACCCCTGGATTATCAAATCAAGGTTTTTCAAATTACACCCTTGTATCATCAATTTAGATTTTTTTCACCTCTGCACTTTGTTTAGGCCAATTTCTGTTAAGTAAACCATTCAAAATTAACAGAGCTATTTTATTATTATTATTTCTAAATATGGTTATAGGAAAAGACATTCTAGTCCTCATTTTGACTCTAATCTATTTCTCTTTTATGATCTACCATCTGATAAACGAATCGGTGAACGTTTCTCCATCGGCGAATGATAGAAGAGGTTGGAAAAATTGGGTAAATTGACCTCCAAAATCCACAATTAAGGGTTATTGACCTCCAATATCAAATTAACTTTTTTTTACCCTTAGATGATGTCACTTTGGTTTGAAATATCAAAAATACCTTTCACTTCTCTTTTCCAACTCTCCACTCAACTTCTCTCTTCTCCAACTCTCCACTCAACTTCTCTCTTCTCCAACTCTCCACTCAACTTCTCTCTTCTCCATTGATCTTTCATTCATCTCACTTCTCCATTGATCTTTCATTCATCTCACTTCTCCATTGATCTTTCATTCATCTCACTTCTCCATTGATCTTAACGACGGAATACGACGAAAATGTATGACGAAAGTTACTCGAATGAAGGAGATTTTGAAAATCCCGAAATCCATGGACATCTGTATGGATTTTGCAAGGAAATCCAAATCTCCAGATTTTTTTCTAGCCCCCCAATTTTTTTATTTTTATTTTTTCTGGAGGAGACTGAAGAAATCCGGAATCTGGAGGAAATCCGTAGATCCATGGAAGGAATCCATGGGGGTTTCGGGATTTTTGAATTCCAAGTAACTTTCGCTGTACCTTTTCACCGTGTAGTCTTCGCGGTATTCCGTTGTTAGAGATTGAAAGACGAGAAGTGAGATGAAAGATCAATGGAGAATAAAGAAGTTGAGAGGAGAGTTTTTTTTTTTTTTTTGAAAGAGAGAGGAGAGTGGAGAAGAGATGAAGGGTATTTTTTTTTTTTTCAAACTAAAGTGACATCATCTAAGGGTCAAAAAAATGTTAATATGAGAATGAAGGACAAAAATCATTTATTGTGGATTTTGGAGGTTATTTTACCCAAATTTCCGAGAGGTTGGATGAACAAAGACCAATAATTAAGCTACAAAACGAATAGGTTGGAAGAAATCTCCACCACCAACGAACAATGTTTTGAAATATTTTCTGCAAACTGTTTTGGGTTCATAGTTATGGTTTCGTTCCAAAGTTTGGGTTGGGTATTTTTGATTGATTAAGGTTTTGACAGAAACATGTTTACTTAATAAAACCAATCACAAGCAAAAATCTCCCTCACGTTATTTGATATCTTTGAGTTTGATGGAAAGGATTTGAAAAGTTGGTTAAAACATGTTGTACGATGGGGTTCGTATCCCTGTTTTTCATTCAAAAGATTTTATTTTCTTGCTCATATTGTTAACTTGACTAAAATAATTACAAGGTTTCAAAGATTTTGCTTGCAGAGGTCAAATTCGATGGTGCATCTGCATCCCAATTTCTATACATATGAACTTCGCCCTTTCTTACGTTTACAGAGTTCAAATTCGATGGTGGTAAGGAATTTTATTTTATGACTATATATTTTTTGGGTCTGAGATTCCATCGTCGAAAAATGTTTAATTTTGAGCTTAGAAAGAACAGTTCTGATCAAAGAGTCATTTTTCTCGACATTAGTGAGGTTTCCGGGTTAAAAATAAAAAAATAAAAATATAGTCAATTAATTTTAGATGATTTTTTTAATAGATATTGGCCTAAATAAAGTGTAAGAGTGAAAAAAGTCAAAATGATAATACATGTGTGTAAATTAAAAACCTCAAAAGTATAGGGGTCATTGGTGCATTTAACCCTTGAATAAACTATAAGGAAGTGTTTAGGATACCTTTATAAGATTTAAATGTCTGAGAAATGGATTCCATCTTGTGTTTGGTTTGTATATTATTATTTGGTTTTTTATTTAAATTGTCATCTAACATTCAATAGGAAATTTTGAAATTAATTAATTGTATACTTTTTTTTAAGATATTATATTAAATTAGAGAAAAGAACACTCAAACTTTCAACTTTTAGGAAAATAAGAAGGTATTTAACCAATTGATTGAATTGTATTCATGTTGACATTTAATTAAATTTATCAAGTATATATTGTTTGAAAAATTATTTTATATTAAATTACAAAATAATAAAAATAATTAATTTTCATGTTAGAGTATTTAAGTTTTGGATGCCAACATGATCATAACTCAACTGGTCAGGCAACTGCTCCTTTCGGTCGAAGGTTCGAGTCTCCCTCTCTCAATTTAATTTGATGTGATATCTAAAATAAAAAAAAAAGTTTTGAATAAGAATCTCAATAATCCTCCGACATTTAAATCCCACGTGGGTATACCAAACACCCCACATATTTGGATGGGGCTCTTGTGAAAATAACAAAATTAGGTCTAATATTTGTAAAAATAGCAATAAAAAAACTTATTTGCAAAAATAGCAAAAAACTGAAATTCGCGCCTAAAAATATTACAAAATTGCCACTAGTTTTGCATGAGTAAGCTATGATTTCCTCAAAAGTAATCAATGATTTTCATACAAGTAATTACTGATTTTACTAATATTCTGATATTTCGTGCATGAATCACAGATTACTTAATATTTATCACTGATTATCTTATAAATTATCAACATGAATGAGGGTTTTAAAAAATTGCTATATTTATAAATACTTTTTAAAAATCCTATATTTATAAATATTGCAGAAATTTCCGTTACCTAATGAAATTTCACTATTTGGATTGATCACAAGAGAATATTTAACCAGCCTGAATTTTAAGCAATTGGATGACACCAATTTCAAGTTTCACACAAAAAAAAAAAACTCTCAGTTTCAGTTCCAAGAGCTAAGTGGGTCAGCATCAAAATCAATGGCGTTATCGCATGGCAAGCTCGAGTTACGGAAGCTGGGGAACACAGGTCTCAACGTCAGCAGTGTGGGATTCGGTGCCTCTCCTCTTGGAAGCGTCTTCGGTCCTGTTTCTGAAGAAGACGCCATCGCCTCCGTTCGCCATGCTTTTCGTCTTGGCATCAATTTTTTTGACACTTCTCCGTATTTATTTCTCTTTCTCTTTCTCTAAACATCATTGAATTAAAATTATTTTCTATTCATCTCTTTGTTCAATTGGGAAAAAAAATAATTAAAAATCTTGTTTTTATGTGATTTTTTGCTCTGCAAATTGAACATGATCGTGGAGATATGTTATATGCCTCGTGAATTGGAAGATGAATTTAGGTTTTTATCGATTTGTTTTAATTTCTTTAGATATAAAGAGATGATCTTTGAAATATAGTTTGTGGGAAGTATGTGTTCGAACCGGAGTTCAATATCAAAACAGATTACTATAACAAGAATTTAACTGAATTGAAATACAATAATAAGAACTTTCCTGTAATATGGTAAACAATGAAAGAACGTCGAAGCACGGACAATCCATATCCAACAGTATGTTATTCTAGTTAGTTCTAATTCTTTTGTGCTTGCATTAATAGGAAATTACTATTGAATCAATCACCACTATTCTTATAAGTTTAAAAAGTTGAACTAAGTTAAATTATTTTAATAACAAAGGTAAATGATTCAAATAGAGAGATGAGCCTTTTAAACTAATGATTATGTCATTACACTAGGTGGACTAAGGTAATTACTAATCAAACGAAAGAAGAAAAAAAAGGTTGTAAGCTGTATTTTTTTTCCAAATGTATAAGTAATGAGTGACAGTTAGGATCTGACTTCTCTTCTCTTATCTTGTCAAGTTTCTTTGGAAACAACTAAATGGATCCTTCTTTGAGTTCTTTTAATTTTCTTGGATTAGTTTTATTTTTGTCGCTATGTTAGGTGTGTTATGGCCCGTTTAGATTAACCTTTTGAGGCCCTAAAGTGCCTTTGAGCTAGAAATGATAAGAATTTTTGCTTTTGGACCGTTCTAAAAGTTATTCTAAAAGGCACTTAGACTAATTATTAAGGATATGTAATGGACTGTCTAGCTTACTTTCTCCATGGTTTCTATTATATTAGTTGTTAGTTAGTTGGCGTTAGTTGAACAGCTCAGCTTATTCTGTTAGTGAGTACTCACGTGAACTGATATGTATTTATACTTAATTATTTCCACGAATAAAAATAAGGTGATTTTCTTATGTCTAGCTCTAGCACTTAATGTCTGGTTTTCCCGTTTCACTACATATGTAAAGGTTCTATGGAGCGACATTATCAGAGAAGATGCTCGGGAAGGGATTGAAGGCTCTAGGAGTTCCAAGGAGTGAGTATATTGTATCAACAAAGTGTGGGAGGTATGCTGAGGGTTTTGATTTCAGTGCTGAGAGGGTGACAAGGAGCATTGATGAGAGTTTGGAAAGGCTACAACTAGATTATGTTGATATATTGCATTGTCATGATATTGAATTTGGATCTCTTGATCAGGTGTGTGACTTGTTTTGTCCTCTTCAATTTTGCTGTGTTATTTGTATTAGAGTTGGTCAACCATTTGGGTCTTATCAATAAGTATGGTAATTGTCATTATAATAGAAATGAGAAGGTGGGTCTTCAGCTGCTTCGCTTTATTTCAGGTCGTGAATGAGACAATTCCCGCCCTTCAAAGACTGAAGGAAGCTGGGAAGATCCATTTCATCGGTATTACGGGACTTCCATTGGAAATTTTTACTTATGTGCTTGATCGAGTACCACCTGGCACTGTTGATGTGATTCTCTCATATTGTCACTACTGTATAAACGATTCAACGTTGTTAGATATACTACCTTACTTGAAGAGTAAGGGTATTGGAGTAATCAATGCTTCTCCTTTTGCAATGAGACTTCTAACAAATACTGGTCCCCCGGAATGGCATCCAGCTTCACTAGAACTGAAGGTATGATTTATCTTACCTTTTTCTTTGATAATAATGTAAAGCAATTTAAATCAAGTGTCTTCATCTGTTAGATTTTGATTCAGAATTTTACTTCATTAGCTTGAAATGTAAAACTTGTACAAGCTGCGTGTAGAAAACACTCATTTTGAAATGGACCATGTCATATAAAGTATAAAGAAAGTACATTTATTCAGAGACTAGAGGAGTTAACTGGTCATTCTTTTCTCTTGTGAGGTTTAAGGTTCCACAATGGAACTTTTATCTCTGGAAGGAAAATGAACTTTTCTTGGTATTGTTCAGAGTATGTGATAACTACTGGGTAGCTGTTGAGATGTGCTCCAAATGACTGAGTCTTTTAGCTGATGTGGGTATTGAGCAGCAATTAATGGAGTTGATCCTCTTCCCGTGGATGTAGACTAAATTAGTCGAATCACGTATATCTTGTCTCTGTTTTCATCTCAATTCTTGCTTGATTTCTTGCTTTAATCACTGAATTGCGTTTCTTTGAGTGTTTGATTCATTAATGAGTAATTACTAGATAGATTATCAACAGTAGTTTTACCCATGCTGCCTATGATTCAATATTTTATCAGTCTGCTTATAATAATTTTGGATGCTCTTCTCAGCTGTCATCTTAATGGAGAATGAACTCTCTTTGATTTCAGTTGAAAAGTTTTCCTATGATCATTTATCTTGCAAAAATACTTGGAGTTGTGATCACACAAGCAGACCTGAAACTATTTGCTCCAAAGCCATAATTATATCTTTTATTTTTCCAGCTCTAATTTGAGTTTGGACTTAACATGGAAAATCGATATTTTTCTCTTGTTTAAAATTGCTACAGAATGCATGTCAAGCTGCAGCAGATTATTGTAAAAAGAATGGAAAAAATATTTCAAAGTTAGCTCTGCAATACAGCTTATCAAACAAAGATATTTCAACAGTGCTGGTTGGCATGAGCTCTGTTAGACAGGTACCCAATATGATTTTAAATAAATTGCTTTCAATTTTCTTTTCTGTATATATTATTGTGATCTCTGTAACAATGTAAACTGGAAACGGGAAACTATATGTAATGACACTTGAAGATATAAATGTTTCAGTCATTATTCTTTCCACCTAAAATGAATCTTTCTCTTGATCTTGCTAAGGTCGATAACGTTAAACACTTGAAGTAAACTAAGTTAGCTTCTTCACTGATTTTTATCATTCTCCATCATCACATAGACTCAGTGTCTAATGTGTAGATTGTTTTATTTTCCCTGTCGCTCTTACCTTCGATGGATAGCTCCTAAAAGGCACCTCTGCACCAATTGATCTCTGGATTTCCGTACTATATTTTTTTTCTTTTCTATTTTTATAGAAACAAAATTTTTATTTGAAGAAGGGAAAATATGGAAACCAAACATCCTAAACCGCCAAAGGAAATCACATAAAGACACTCCACCCCAATTGGCATTGATCAAAGTGGGAATATAACTGCAAAAGAGAGTAACAAGAAGAGGCTAATCGAAGTGTCCTCGTAAAGGATTCTCATCCAAACTAGCTCCTGAGTGATGCAATATTTAGACTGTACGCTTCTTCATGCAGTGATTTTCTTGTCTAATTATTGAATACAATGCATTCAGAACATTAGCTGCAGACTGAATTGATATGCAACCCCCAGCATCTATCATTTGTTATTTATTTGTTTGTAATTTTCTCGTGATCATACAATTTTGTTTGCAAATATTATAGATTTGGAGGTTCAGGTTCAGTTTTAATAGTAAACAGAAACTTTTCATAAAGACTTATTGATGTTGAGGATCATCTTAACCGAGTTCTGATAATTTGGAATATCAGGTGGAGGAAAATGTTGCTGCTGTTGAAGAGCTTGCAACATTTGGGAGGGATGAAAAAACTCTGTTAGAGGTTGAAGCTATCTTAGAACCTGTCAAGAATCAGACTTGGCCAAGTGGAATCCAACAGAGCTGACATTTTAGCTGTTGCTGCTGCTGTTGTAGTTTGTAACATATAAATTATGAGCTCAATTCAGCCTCATCATGCATGTGAGTGATGCTTTTCTGACATTTTGATGGAAGCATAATGTTATGAATGACCTACAATAATAATTCTATCATGTGTGGAAGGCATATCTATTCTCCTTAACATTTTTTATTTCCCTGCAATTTAATTAGCTTTGAAATATGTAACACCTTTAATGTACGTATTTTTTTTTTTCATTATTTATTAGAATAAGTTTTAAATAAATTTGATTTAACTGTGTAAAACGGAAGCTAAGGTGTTTAAAAGAATTATCATTGGTTTCTTCAAAAAAAAAAAAAAAAAAAGAATTATCATTGGTTTTACATTTAGATATATTGTCCATTGGTATCTGCTTTTCCAACTCGTAATTTAAAAATTAATCAATAGATTTGAAAATATACATAAATTACCTAGTCATTAGTTTTGGTTTTATTTTATTTTACTTAAATAGTAGATTAATAATTCAATAATTTATTGAAATCAAAACAATATATTATTGAAACTAAGAGTAAATTATTAAAATTAAAGTAACATTAAACTTGTAAGTGTTAATTCCTAAAAACTCATTGAAATGATAATTATTCATTCTTAAATGAAAGTTATAATTTACTAAACTATACATTTATTTAAATATTTTATTGTTATGGGAGCAATATGTTATTTTTGGTACATTTTTAAAATATACGTCGTATAACTTATTAAAAAAAGTGTTTTCCTTCTATCTCTAAAACGAATGTTATTTTCTCAAATACTTTGAGGTTAACCCTTTGGTCTCTAATATTTTGAAAATTCACCTTTCCAAAAAGCCAATAAAATGATTGCCCGAGTCAAACACGTCATTTTCAAGTTAACCTAAGACAAAAATAACTCTACTTCTCCAAATACTTTCAAATGTTTCCTATATGCTTTTAAAAACCTATAATTCTGAAATTATTGGAGAAGTTTGTTTTCGGCATGTGTTACATGTGATAGCTTCTACAAGATAAAATGAAAATACACGTGATAGTTTGTACAAGATAAAATGAAAACTATCACGACTCTTCCAATAATAAATTGACATTAATGACAATAATAGATGGACGGAATTCATCCAAAAGTTTGGCCATGTTCTTTAATTTTTTCAACTTCATGACTTGTCCATATATAACTGTCCACATAATAATTAAAAAAAAAATCTATGAAGAATGCACGTCACTCGTGAGAGAGACGATCACATTGAGACCGCCCCATAAAATAATTTCACTGTACAATGCCAACCAGAACTGTCCAATTTATAGGTCTCCACTCTCCATGAACAACTTGACAGTGTCAACTATTTCACTAAGTTCATATCAACTTTCAAATTTCAAGCATCAAGCTATGGTTAAGACAATGCCTCTACTGCATCTACAAAAGCAGATATAATTTGCATAACTCAAATGTGCAAATTAGGAGGAATGAGGAATGCAGATGAAGCATCAAATCCTGCATATGAGAAATGATAAATAAGCACATAGACCGTAAATGTTTCGCTTTATTGATAAATATAAAAAGCATGGATGAGTCTATAACCACGGTTGTAACTTCAAAACTTTAGACCCCATTTGAGTACTGTTTTCAAAATAATTTTTAGATAGCTAGAATTTTATATATTTAGAGTCAGTTTCCACCACCGATTCCCAAAAGGCTTTGCTATGGGGAAAAATACAGTGCTTTCTAAGGGTGGTAGGTTTACTTTGGTCCAATCGGTCTTAAATAGCCTCCCAATCTATTACCTCTCAGTGTTCTCGGTCCCTATTGCCATTGCTAAAATTCTGGATAAAAAGCTTAGAAAAATTCGTTTGGAAAGGTGCAGCCAGCCAAGGAAGGAGGTTATAATCTTATCAATTGGTCCATTGCTCCTAAACCTTTGGATTGTGGTGGATTGGCTTTTGGTAGCATCATTAGTAGGAAGAAGTCTCTCCTTATTAAATGGCTTTGGAGTCTCTCCCCTCTTGAAGATAATACCTTGTGGACATCGGTGATTGAAGCAATTCATGTTGTCTTGGATCCGGGGTGGAGGACTAAGGCTAATCCTTATTGCTCATCATGTAGCCCATGGCCCCATGGAAGCAAATTGCCAATTTCAATGATTACTCGGCTTCTAAGTCTATCTTTTGTTTGGGTGTTGGTGATAAATTAGATTTTGGGATGATGTTTGGATCACTAATCCCTAGCTGGCCTGGCCGTTTCCCCAACCTTTTCGGGATCTTTGGGATACAATCTGCTGTTCTTGATACATTACTTTTAGAAGAAATCTCATGCATAGTGAGATTGATGATTTTGTCTCTCCCAGTGGTGTTATTGGCTCAATGAGTCCATGCGACTTGCAAGATGTTAGGGCATGGTCAGGTGGTGGGGGTAACACCTCTTGTAAGAGTGCTTTTAACTCTCTGGTCAAGCCAACAGCCCCATTCCTACAGATCTCCTCAATTGCATTTGGAAGGATTGGTACCCTAAGAAAGTTAAAGTATTCCTATGGACTCTTGGTCAAGGTGGTCTCAATACTAATGATAAAATTCAGAGTAAGATCTATTTTATGGCTCTGAGTCCCAACAAATGTGTCTTATGCAATACCAATTCTGAAGACCCAAGCCATCTCCTTTTGCATTACCCGTTTACCTCTTAATTATGCGAGAAGCTTCTCGGGGCTTTTAAGATTAGCAGGCCTTTCAATTGCCACCTCCCCTCAACTATTAACGCCAACGGGCTGCTTTGCGGTGCTTTGTTGAAAGGCAAAGCTTTCGTCCCCTGGTTAAATGTTGTGAGGGCTCTTCTTAGGCTTATTTGGTGGGAAAGATTCTAAATGGTTTTTCGTGATGAATTCTTAGAACCTGACGACCTTTGAGATATTATTGTTAGATTTAATTCCTTATGGAGTGCTCAAATAAAAAAAAAAAAAATTGTAACCATTCCCCGTCCTTGATTCCCCCTAGTTGGAGGATGTTTTTGTAACTCTCGGGCTTCTTGTCCCTTCTTTTCTTTTTCTTATATCAATGAAATGTCTTTTATCCAAAAAATTAAATCCATGGTCATCGAAGGAAAAATAACTCCAGTTATTCGAAGAAGAAACATATTGAAAACAAACTAAAAGAAAACAAGAAGAAAAAAAAAACATAAAAAAATGCTCCTCAGATTTTAATTTTAATTTTCTACAAAAGTAGAAAATTGTTTTTGAAAAATGAATCTAGACTGGGCCTTAGCATGTAAATTAGTAGTTCGAGTCCTTACATGCAGCAAACAAAAGAAAGTTGTGAAAGTTTTTCCTGGAAATCTTGTGGAATCAAGATGCTGGAAGTATCTTATCTAATTGAAGCATCTTTTTGAGGTTGGGAAGATAATGGGCTGCCGTCAAGCAGAGAATAAAGAATTGTACACACTATCAAACTAACAAATTGCTCATTAGCATACAAGGTAAGCGAGAAGTAACCTGGATAATGGGACAAAACTTTGAAGAAAGATGCTGCAGCTAACAGCTTCCTGAAACCCGAACAAGGGATGAACGATCATTCTTTCACTAGTAAGAGGCTTTCAGTAACTGGCTACTAGGCAAGCATGAAAGGGAAAGCATAAGGGCGCAGAAAATTAAATCTAACAGGGAAGTCATAAAACTACCACACTTCCAGCACTGCACATGCTTTTGATATTTGAGGAATGACAATCACTAAAAATGGAAAAACAATTAAACTCAAAGCAATGGGAAACAAGATCAGGCATGCAGGTCTAAAAACATACATTCATATATCAATCATCTGTTAGTGTTTCTGATTTCTCCAAAAAGAAAGCCGAGGAAATTGTGAAATTAGAGAGTCCACAAAACTACCAGAAGCTGTTCTATGTATTGATTCTTTCCCATCAACTTGATTCTCAATATCCTTCCAAAACTTGATGACATGAAGACTCTCTTCTTCAGTCGATCTCTGGACAACGATTCTACTAGCATAGCCCTTTTCTCTCATTTGACGGCATATTTGAGACGGATTGTTTGCTATAAGAGTAACCATGTATAACCAGCCTTTCTCAGACAAGAGATTGTCTGCAACTGGCAATATCTTATCAATAACACTGCGGCCGTTTTCCCCTCCAGCCCAAGCAGAGGCAATTCCTTCGCGGCCCACTTCATCCTCAGGTGTTGGAACATAGGGTGGATTCACAACCAAAACATCAACCATCCCAGCCAAACGCTTCTCCAGTCCAGATGCGATGTTAGTGGATACCAACTCTGCATGAACCCCGTGTGCTTCCAGAGTCTCCTGGGAGACTCTCACTGCATGATGACTGATATCTGTAGCAATATAGTGAGTGCCAGAAGCTTCCTGACCCAGCATAAGGGCAAGGGAGGTTATAACATACCCACTACCACAGCCTACTTCTAAGCAGAATGTTGGATGATGCTCTAACAAGTTTGCTCGGTCAGCTAGAAGGGCATCAACCAGAGCAAATGAATCATCACAAGGTTCATAAACCTCACGATGGGAACTCACGAGACGGATTTGTGCAGTTTTGTAAGATGACATGTGCAGGACCTATCATGAAAAAATGAAACTTTTTTTTAAGGGAAAATTTTCTGAAATAGCACATTTCTGCATACAAATTATAAAATATCATAGGTTGTAAAAAATTATCCAAATAGAAGTTAAATAGTTAGTTCAAAAATTTATTGAACAAATAAAGGCCAAAAACCAATAAATTCACTGAAAAAATAACAAAATATTTCAATAAAGATTCATAAATTTATCTTATCAAGATTTTTTATTCCGCAAGAAAGATTCATTCGTTAAAATGGACTTGGAATTTGAATTTTCTTGGCTATCATTCAACTATTAATTATACAAACTCTAGAACTTTTATATGTATTAAATCAAAATTGAAAAATTCAGAAAAATCAAAACTAATAAAAAAAAACACACATCTTTTTAAGAACAACATTTAATGTGGAAACCAAACCAAACCATAAGATAACGAATTCATGTAGAACACAAAGAATTCATAATCTAGCCACAAAACATGGTGAAAGAAAGGGGAAAAAACACAAAAATTGAAAGGAAATTTGGGTAAAATGACCTCCAAAATCTTAGATTAATGTTTTTTGACCTCCATTTTCATTTTAACCTTTTTTGACCTTATGATGATGTCATATGTGTGTGAAAACCCCCTTTTACCCTCTCCACTCTCCTTTCCCTCATCTTTCCAAAAAGAAGAAGAAACTCAAGAAATGCATCTCTCTCTCAACTTCAACCATTGATTTTTCATCTTCTTCAACTTCAGCTTTCATTGATTCTCACATCTAACAACGAAAAGGTACACAACAATTCGAAATCTCAAAAATCGGATCTACGGATTTACATGGATCTCCTAAAACTCGGATCTACGGATTTCCATGGATTTTGAAGGAAATCCATGGAAATCCTTCGAAATCGAAGGAAATCCATGCGATTTCCATGGATTTCTTTCGATTTCCATGGATTTCGAAGGATTTCCAAAACCGGACCTCGAACAACACATGAAGAAGAAGAAGAAGAAGAAGAAGAAGAACTCATGAGAAGAAGAAGAAGAAGAAGAAGAAGAAGAAAAAAAATTTAAAAAAAAATGGGGGAACTCCGGAATCCAGAGGTACCTTCCTCCGGAATTCGATTCCGGAGTACCTTCCTCCGGATTCCGGAGGAGGTACCTCCGGAATCCGGAGGTACCACCTCCGGAACTTTGTGATTTTGATTTTTTTTTTATCAAAGGTTACCTCCGGATTCCGGAGGTACCCTCCTCCGGAATTTTGCAATTTTGATTTTTTTTTTTTTTTTTTTTTTTATCAAAGGTTACCTCCGGATTCCGGAAAAAAAATTTAAAAAAAAAAGTTGTGGGATCTCTGGATTCTAAAAAAAATTAAAAAAAAGTTGTGGAGAACTCCGGAATACGAAGTTAACCTCCGGAATCCGGAAGAAGAAGAAGAAGAGAGAAAAAAAAAAAAAAAAATTCCGGTCCTCCGGATTTTCAAGCGGGGGGGGGGGGGGGGTGGCCCCCCAATTATTTATTTATTTATTTTTTCCGGATTCCGGAGTTCTTCACAACTTTTTTTTACATTCCGGAGATCCCACAACTTTTTTTTTTAATTTTTTTTTTCCGGAATCCGAAGGTAACCTTTGATAAAAAAAAAAAATCAAAATCGCAAAATTCCGGAGGTACCTCCTCCGGAATCGAATTCCGGAGGAAGGTACCTCCGGATTCCGGAGGTGGTACCTCCGGATTCCGGAGTTCCCCCACTTTTTTTTTCTTCTTCTTCTCATGGGTTCTTCTTCATCTTCTCATGGGTTCTTCTACTTCTTCTTCTTCTTTTTCTTCTCATGGGTTCTTCTTCTTCTTCTTGTGTTGTTCGAGGTCCGGTTTTGGAAATCCATGGAAATCCTTCGATTTCCATGGATTTCGAAGGATTTCCATGGATTTCCTTCAATATCCATGGAAATCCGTAGATCCGAGTTTTAGGAGATCCATGGAAATCCGTAGATCCAAGTTTTGAGATTTCGAATTGTTGTGTACCTTTTCGTTGTTAGATGTGAGAATCAATGGAAGTTGAAGTTGAAGAAGATGAAAAATCAATGGTTGAAGTTGAGAGAGAGATGCATTTCTTGAGTTTCTTCTTCTTTTTGGAAAGATGAGGGAGAGGAGAGTGGAGAGGGTAAAAGGGGGTTTTCACACACATATGACATCATCATAAGGTCAAAAAAGGTTAAAATGAAAATGGAGGTCAAAAAACATTAATCTAAGATTTTGGAGGTCATTTTACCCAAATTTCCCGATATATTTACAATTTCACCTTGTAGTTGTAAGTTATATAACGTATTTTTAAAATAGTAAATTTATTGTTATTTTTATTATTTTTAAATAAATTAAATATAGTATAATATGTTTTGAAATATACGTCTTCTATTTTTATTTTTATTTTTTTGAACAAAACGAGAGATAATATCCATGTTTCTTTTCTTTATTATTTTATTTTTAATTTACAATAATGTTTTTATTCATAAATAGAAGGAAATAAGTTCAAAAAAGGAAATAATGTTTTTATTCGATATGGAAATTTGGGTAAATTGACCTCCAAAATCCACAATAAATGTTTATTGACCTCTAATATCAAATTAACCTTTTTTGACCCTTTGTTGATGTCACTTTGCTATGAAATATCAAAAATACCCTTCACTTTATCTTCTCCAAATTTCCATTCCACTTCTCTCTTCTCCAACTCTGCCTTAACTTTCCAACTTCCATTGATCTTCATCTCCATTGATTCTTCTTCATCTATCAACTTCAACTTCCATTAATTTTTCATCTCTAACAACGAAATGGTACACGACGATTCGAAATCTCAAAACTCCTTCGATTTCCGGAAATGGAAATCCTTCGAAATCCATGGAAATCGAGGATTTCCATGGATTTTAAAAACCGGACCTAGAACAACAACAACAACAACAACAACAACAACAACAACAACAACAACAACAACAAAACCCATATTTTTAGCTTCATCTTCAACAAACCCACCACCATTACCAACTCTTGGAGCTTCATTCTTATATGGGTTTCGTTCATCATTTTGAGTAAAAAAAATGGGGGAACTCCGGAATTCGAAAAAATAAAAATAAAAAAAATCTCCGCATTCCGGAGCTTCGGAATCCAGAGATAGACCTCCGGAATTCGAAAAAAAAAATCAAAAAAATCAAAAAAATCAAAATTATTATAAGGAATGATAGTTATTGTGATTTAATTGGCTCTACTAATTCATAAATTGATTTTCATTTTAAATAATATTAATAAATTGATTTAAACTAAGATAATTTTTTTTATTTAAAAAAAAAAATTAATTTGGTGGGCTACCTCCGGAATCCGGAGGTATCCTCCGGGATTCAAAAGAAAGAGAGAGAGAGAGAGAGAGAGAGAGAAAAAATTATTGGGGGGCCATCCCCCCCCCCTCTGGAAATAAATCCGGAGGGCCGGATTTCCTCCGGATTTCTTTCCCCAGGGGTGGGGGTGGGGGTGGGGAGGCTGGCCCCCCAATAATTTTTTTTTTTTTCCCAATTCCGGAGGTAGCCTCCCAATTTTTTTTTTCTTCTTCTTTTGAATTTCGGAGGTAGCCTCACTTTTTTATTTTATTTTTTCTTTTGAATTCCGGAGGTGTGCTCCGGATTCCGGAGGAGATCTCCGGAATTCGAAGAAATTTTTTTTTTCTGTTTCTTTTTCCGGATTCCAGAGTTCCCCCACTTTTTTTATTCAAGATGATGAACGAAACTCATTTAAGAATGAAGCTCCAAGGCTAGTAATGGTGGTGGGTTTGTTGAAGATGAAGCTAAAAACATGGGTTCTTCTTCTTCTTATTCTTCTTCTTCCTCTCATTCTTCTTGTTGTTGTGTTGTTCGGAATCCGGAGCTATGGAATCCATGAAAATCCTTCGATTTCCATGGATTTCGAAGGATTTCCATTTCTGGAAATCGAAGGAGTTTTGAGATTTCGAATCGTCGTGTACCATTTCGTTGTTAGAGATGAAGAATTAATGGAGAAGAATCAATGGAGATGAAGATCAATGGAAGTTGGAAAGTTGAGGGAGAGTTGGAGAAGAGAGAAGTGGAATGGAAATTTGGAGAAGATAAAGTGAAGGGTATTTTTGATATTTCATAGCAAAGTGACATCATCAAAGGGTCAAAAAAGGTTAATTTGATATTAGAGGTCAATAAACATTTATTGTGGATTTTGGAGGTCAATTTACCCAAATTTCGAATATTAAAATAAACCCGATGGGAGGGAGCAAGGTCCTTCGAAAATGAAGGTAATTTAGACTTTAAAAAAATTAAAATTTATGAGTTCAAGAATAAGTTTGGGTTTTTTTTAGTGACTACATTAATTTGGTGGAGAGATTACTCGAGAAGTAAATAAATGTCTAACCTTAGTTTAGGGTAATTTTTTAAATTAAATGCTCGAATGCAATTCTCAAAATACTTATATTTATGTGCAAGCATTTGTTTAATGACAATTTTTTTTCTCCTTTGTAACAATTTCTAATCCACCTTTTTATAATTTTTTAAATACAGTTTTAAAATTTTTGAATTGTTTTCAGATAATGACTTTTATTTTTTAAATTTAGTTTAGATTTGTGTTTTAGAGAAGTTAACTTCCCTCCTTAGGTTGTCATTCATTTGAGGGAGAATATTAGAATATTGTGGTATTATTATTTGAGTTGTTGAGTTAGTTACATATATTTTGTAATTAGTTAGATGAGTTAGTTCACTCTTATACTCAATAAATACGTCTTTATATTTACATTATTCTAATATTGTAAAAAGATATTATCAAAAGTAAAAAGATATTGTCTCTCTTACCCTTTAACCCTTCATAGCATCTTTGTAATATAACGGGTCAAGTAAGTATTGATTAAAAAATGACAAAAAATAAATAAATCACGTAGATGACAGCAGTTACTTTTATCACTTTTTTACTCAATCATTACTTGATCCATTATGTTTGACCGGATGAGACTGGCACATGAGAAGTGCAATTTATAATTTGAGTAAACATAGATGTTACCCTTTTATTTTTCATTTGAGTTCATGGTTAGAAGGTTGCACAATTAACACCACATCTTTGGGCACGCCCTAAGCAATGTCTCTATTTAATAGCCATTTGTGTTTATTCTTTATCATATGCAACTCACGCAGGTTTTCAAAATTATATGGTTTTCAACCAAAACTCATTCCTGCACTAATTAATTGAGAAAAAAAATTCAAATTATTCAGCACCTTATTCTTTATGGGGAAAAAATATTATTAACGATAACTTATTCACATATTTTCTTGAGACAATTATTAAAATAGTATATTTTTACATACTAATTACTGCAATATCAGAACTTTTCAAAAATTACTCAAATAATATAATAATAGTTCAATTATTTATTGAACCAAAAAAATTAGAAAAAACTTACAAATTCATTGAAAATAAAAATGAAAAATAATCAAATAGTTTGATAAATTATTGAACTTAAACTTAAGAAAAAAACAAATTCATTCAAAATACCTATGAAAAATATGCAAATTTATGCTATTGGAAGAAAAATTCTATATTTTCTAGATCATGTCCCAACGTTACATTCTTCATCAATAAAACTAACTTGGAAAGGAATATTAAAAAAAAAAAAAAAACAACCACCACCACAACCAAAAAAACAAAACAAAACAAAACAAAGTTTGGGAAGAAAAATATTCAAATTAACTGGTAAACTATTCTATTAGAATGCGGAATATAAGACCACCGAGATAATGATATAGAGGCATATAACAACTAGTTTAATAGACTTGTTCCTAAAAAAGGAGTATGTTCGAATCTCGCAATCTCTATCCCCTATACTTCAAAAAAAATGTGGAGCATAAGAAAAAATTGAGGAAGATAAAATATATAACATCAATCGGAGAGGAAGGACAACATCCTTATCGCCGGCCACTCTCCTTCCACATCTTGCCTCATTACCTTCACAATTCATGAGAAAATGCCAGCGTTGTCTGCATCATAACAATTAAGGTTAATTTTTGGAATATTAAATCATTAATCTGAGAGCTTTCATTTCTTTCCTATTTTCTGGTTTACATTCTTGTGAGTTTGAACATTACAATTCACGGTTTAAAAAAAATGAAGAGGCTTGTGCGTTTTATTACAATAATGGGCTACAAGAAACAGCAGTAGGGTACCGGGAAACATCTTTGACCAACAGCCAGTTGCGGATGATTGGAGATGCCAAGCACAGCCATAAATCAGATTTATGTAATACATTGCAATTGCAATCGGTCTAACTGGCAGCCTGCTGTAATGAGGGCCAAGCAATCTCGTCGTCATCTGTGTAGCCTTGTATGAGGAAATCAGTGCAATTCTTTTGGCACCCATGATTATAAGGATTACGAAACTTCCCATCTGGACCACGGAGATATCCATATCGAATGGCATTCGCCAGCTCATTAGTTGTGATATTTCGAGCTATCTGCAGCCAGAAAGATCATTATTCCATCCACAATAACATGGTATTTTGGAGTGAGATAAAACAGTTATTAGTCGCAAACATTTCAACAAGATCAAGTAAATAAGTTTCATTTAATACAAACAGATGGAGACAATTACTGCACAATAAAGAAGTCAATCCATGTCACGCAGTCCCTTCCTTTTCTGCTATTTAAAAACTACCAATAAATATGATTATCGCCGGTAGATCTTTATTTCAAATTTAATATTCTGACAATCACCTATAATTAAACACTTCAACAAAAAAGAGAGATTACTACAACAGTCAACATTTAACAGTTGCTTATTTCATGGCAAAACCATGAGGGCACTTGGCTACCATAAGGTTCAGAATTTACCGTAAATGGAAGTTCATATATAATAATTGATTCATTAAAACTTGTATATGATGCACCACTGATAGTTCAAGCAATAACTAGGTTTCTTAGTCATATTTCATCTCCTAAAAGCACATTCTTTCATGCAGATCCATTTTATTTCAATCGTCCAGACCTACTTGTATAAAACAAACAGGTTGAGAAACTACAAATTCCTTCAAATTCACTCCAGCAGGTTGAAAGCTACCAGATACAGGAGATACCTCATTAAGCATGATACAAGTGTCGTGGTGCAACATATCAATCAAGGTCACACCACTTCCTCAGATATAGATACTGAAGTGCTAAGACATGCCACAAACTGAGGGCACCACCAAACAATAATACATAATTGTGACAGCAAATTGGGGGTGGGGGGTTGACAAATACCTGGGACGACTGAGCTACGGTCAAAGTTGTGGCAGCAATAAATATAATAGCATCCACAAGAAGAAATGTAATAACACCAGGATGATGAACTACCACATGATGAAACCACGTTTCTCCAGTTAGCAATACGGGATATGATGTCCAAATTCCTGCAATGGAGATTTCCAAGAGAAGATATGTAAAATATTTCAACAAACTCAACTTGTATCATTCACTTGTCTTAAATAACATACTTTGTAGAGCAACAGAACCAGAAAAGAATGACGTCAAAGTTCCCATGCAAATGAATACAAAAAAGTCCCGCTTATTCCTCTGCAAGAGAAACCGAAGAAATTAATGGGATAAAGATATCATGAGAATACTTGTACAATGACTAATGTAAATAAAATATCAATGAGAACCAAGGGAAAATAATAAATATTTGAATGACAAGAATGGCATGGAACTGCCGTCCAGATGACAAAAATATCATCTATTTATATCATGTACAAGTACAACTAGCAAAGCACTCTTCTTCCATCCATCTGACTATCTCAATCATTTATAAAACAAGATCAATAAATAAATTACTCATTAAAGTACAAACTTAAAAATACATACAGCTTCTCTCACCTTTCCCACACAGTTAGATATCCATGGACAGTGATGGTCGAACTGTTCCACACATCGCTTACAAGTAGGACAGTGTTTAGAACGGACCGGTCTAATTATCTGAAGAAACATGATTACATAAACTTAGATAATGTGATAATCAATGACACCACGAAATTATTTACACTACACTTTGTCTTTTAACAAGAGGCTTTCTGAAATAAACCTTGCAGGTGGGGCACAGCTGAGACCAATTGCCCGTCCATACTGAAGAATTGTTGAGATCAATACTTAACAAAGGATCCTGCAAAATGCAAATTATTCATATATATAGTTTAGAATTTTTTGGTGGATTGTAAATATCCGACTTGAACTGTTAATCCTTTTCACAAATCAATTGAAAAGATGTTTCCTCTTCAAAAAAATAAATAAATGAAACAGTGAGAGTGAGAGATCGTAAACTGTTATGAATAAGGTGAGCACGTAATTTCTTAAAAGATAACTTAGAGAGAAAGTGGGGAACATTTATGACATTGATCGAAGTCTGAACATCTTTATCTCCAAATAGTTATAATAAATTGATTGATTCATGCATTGTTTTCGGTTCAAGACAAAACATTCATCAACCATCAGCGCATGAAGGGTTTTATTATAAACTTATTGACACAGAAACATTTGATACTCTTTCCAAGAGAAATACCAACACCAAGCTTAGAAATCAGTTGTTGATAAACTTGTCATCACTCAATAAGCCATATCGGCGAAAAAGGCCAGACTTAGGATAAGCCACTTCAGCTGCCAACCTCACCAGGAAATGGTGTGATAGGGGGAAGAGGACCCACGAAGCTAAATAACCGAGGGGTTGACGGGCAATAAATGAAACCTTAGAAGGTCGTTTGACCATCGGAGGTAACACACGAAAGACGTCTCTTCTTCTCTTCATGTATGTGGGCTGCCAGCCCCGTCCCGAATAGACGAACAGGAACAAGCTGAAGAAAGGCACGAGAGAGAGAGAGAGTTGTTTGATATAGGGGATAGAATCCATTTGCTCTTTCTTTCTCAATTTTTTTTTAGAGAAAGCAGATATAGATATAACGATTAAAAAAAATCGGGAGATGATAAAGAATACATAGACATCTAAAGGGATGTCTATTCTATTCCTCTTTAAAAAAAAAAGATATCTATCTCCTTCATCTATCTTTTGTCTATCTATAATTGATTCTATCTATGAATCAAACGACCTTCTAAGGTTTCATTTATTGCTGGTCAACCCCTCGGTTATTTAGCTTTATGGGCCCTCTTCCCCCTATCTGCTATTATGGCGGGGGAAGGGTCTACTTCTGCTCCAGCGGAATGCTTTTTGTGGCAGGTCTTTCTATTACCGATATGGACCTCATACACGGATCTTGTTCTGTATCTAGGTATAGATCTATATCACTAAGGTCAGTATATGAATAACTTTATGAATGCACTTCTAAATGACAATGACCAAACTCTCACTCTATTTATTAATATGCCCGTTATTCTTTTTTTTTGTTTTTTTTTTTTTTTTGATAGGAAACGATATATATCATTAATAATCAAAAAGAAAAGTACAAACAAAAAAGGTGATTAGTAAATCACCAAGGCCGAGAAATAAAGTTGGCCCAATCGACCAAATTCCTAATATGCCCGTTATTCCCATCCTAACATTACCGAACCCTCAAAGACACCTTGTCTTCAAGGTGTGGTTCAAGTAATAACACTCGAACAACTCCAACCCCTACCAATATAATGCCATACAAAAGAGGAAACTACAACAAAAAAATCCCCTCCAGTTAAGAAGAAAGCTATATTATCCTTAAAGAAAAAATAGACGGTCTTGAACAAGAAAAATGGGTCTGATCCAACACCAGATTCCTCGGTTAATAGTTGTTCTTGTCCCCATTTTACAAAGTCAGTACCCACATGCCAAAAACAGAGAAAATTACCATGGTCATCATCAAATGCAGGTGTAAAAGTAAAACAGTCAGCCCCATTAACTTCCGCATTCAACGACAACAATCCATCGTGAACAGATTTGAAGAACATCATGCTTTGGGATTTCGATTTCACAACCACCTCCAGGAAGCTAAAGAAAAGTGGTCCAACCAACTCAAATCTACCGACTTTGAACACAACAAGATGGGATGCTCCTTCTCACTTTCATGCCAAATGCCCAACACCTCATAATAAGAAGATTCAACTTGGGACTGGCAGAAAATTGCTTGAATTACTCCAAAACCTTTATTCCCATCCTTATTCACAGATCTCAATAGGGAAAACCAAGACCCCACGCACAAAATTGAAAAAATTAACCAATAAAAAATTACACTGGTCAACCAACTAAGAAGGCAAGTAGTAGTCTGAGAATAGTCAAAATATATGGCTACCTCAGATGGTACATCAATCTCAAACTGTAGGGGCCCAGTCAAAATCCATCCCAACCCATATCCAATACAGCCACTCCATGCTCCTCCAAATGGGAAATCCATGTATTGCATGCACAACATTTGTCGCTTATGTACATTGCCATACATTGTTCCACTCATTCCCTGGATCTGCCCTTGTACGAAGATTCCATTCTTAGCCTGAAGTAGTGACAATGGGAAATCAGGCAATTCCAAAAAAGTGAAGCTTCTAATTGAAGAGAAAACAATCTCAACACCAGTAGCAGTAAGGTCGATTGAATCAAAATCAAGTAGTTCGGATGCAGTTGCTCTTTTTTTCACAAACAAATACTCCGCATTTGTAATGCCCTCTAATTTCGCTATTATCTTTGGATTTGAGCCGAGAACATGGAGCATAAATGTAGTAGCTACCTAGACCCTCCACTCCCAAGTCGTTGGCTTGTAATCATTCCACAGTCGGTTCCATGTTATTTTTGAAGCCCTGTCATTTTGTGGTTTTTTCGATTTGATGGAGAAGTAAATAGAGTTGTTGGGTTAATTTCTGATGGTTCAGGCTCATAACTTTCCATATAACAGCCTCCACAAAATGAACCTTTCCCATCACACCTTTCTGCAACGTATTCACACTGAATTATATTCTTCTTGGAGGCCTTAAATTGGGCTTTTAAACTAACTTTGATTTGCAGCCCATTAATTACATGTGTTGTTGCTACCCTAATTTGTAGGCCCCTTTCTTCCCTTCCAGCAACTTCTTCACGAGATATCCAATTCCCTTCGCTATCCTGCTTTGCATGTTCCATCTTTGCTGATGCTGCCTCCACCACCTCCCTCGCAACGACAAACACCACCTCCTGTATTGCTGGAAATGCCGCCACTTTAACCTTCTCCTGATTTCCAGCGACACAGTCGCCATCCTATGTTTCCACAGTTTGCAACACTGATACTTGTTGTATCTCTTCCCTGATAACAGATTCCTCCAACTTCGTATTCTCTTTTTCCCTGAAGATTTTCCTTTCGTTGGAACACAGGAAGAATTTCTGTCATCGTCATTGGCCTTGGTGCGTAATCTCCACCTTTTGCGCCCTTGTTTTCTCAAGAAGTCCGGCGATGTGGTTGTCGTCTGACATTTCTTCCTCAATTCAAAAAACTTGAAATATCTACGTCGTCGACTCCAACCCTTTATCACCACCTGTCTCATGTTTAACTCCGATAACTGTAGAGTATTTTTCAGAATTTTAGAACTAATTTTGTGCCTCCCTGATTTAAACTCCAGCTTTCCGTGCTTCCTCTTTTTCTTCCTTCGAGCAACCATTTTCCATTGATGTCCCCAAAACCTAGGTTGAATCTGTCGTATGCAAATTTCTTAGTCTTGATCTCAGATTCGTTGGTATTGCAATCATCCACTTGATAAATTTCTCTTCTCACTTTGTTTTTACTCAATCGGCATGTTTTCTCGTATACTTTACGCCAGCTGCGATCAGCAAATTGAAATCGTTTTGTTTTGCTCAATTGTGGCCTCATCGAATTGGATTTACATCCTTTGAATCTCAATCCACGAATTGCTTCATCTTCATCCAGTCGATCTTCTTCAATTTCATCTTCATCTTGCCACTGTTTACACATTTCACCAAAAGATTTGAGTTCTTCCTTCAATTCCATGAATAATCTTGACATGACTGCTTCAAAATTGGATATGGCTGCATCAAATTTCTTCATGTTCTCCTTCGTGTTTTTCTCGGTCTCTTCTTGGGCTTCTTTACGCTCCTTCATAATTCCGTCGATTCCCTTCATCAGTTTCCACAACATTTCCCCACTAATTTCTTGATTCATTCTCAAGGATTGAAACTCATATACCAATTTCATAGGATCCAAACTGATATTAGTATTGAAATAGTAAATCAACGAAACTACTAAGCATTCACGAGGCTTAGAACTCTCCCTTTCAATAGCCTAAAGACTACAGTTCTCATATTAATGGATAATCATAACCCTTCTCATTCACTCTATTTATAACCATATTCCCTAACAAACTCTCACTCTATTTACTAATATGCCCTTTATTCTCATCTCACAAAGACTTGTTCAATTCACATGTACTCCCCTTTTTCATCACGGTGAAATATGTAGAAGTCGGAAAATGGGCACTGATCAGAGCAATATATTTTGTCTTTTTCTACTTTTCACTTCATCGCCTTGAAACAGGATTGAGACATTAAATTTAACATGCTCAGACTAAAAATAATAAGTCTCAAGCGTAAAGATCTTTTAACTTCTGTAGCTTCAAGCCTTTATTTTAAACATATTTGAGATCTTTTAGACATCCCAATAAATCTGAAATCACTTACTGCCATTATTAAAATATATATATAAATTGAGACTAAGACTATCCAACTTTCTTAAACACGCATCACAAATTTGGATATAGAACATGATGGAGGCTTAAATCAATGAAAATATGTATAATGTAGGAGAGAGAAGAGTCATCATCCAGGCAAAAAAGGTTAAATAACATGGGGCAAGAATAAGAAATACCTCCCTAGAATAACTAATGATAGGAATACAACTGTACAGTAAAATATTCTATGAAAAGAAGTCATCTTCAGTGCAGCGTCCTTCTAGCCAGGAATGAAGAGAGTTATTGATAGGCATCTTGTTCAGATTAAAAATGTTGTGGGAAGGAAATAAGGCTTCTTATGGAGATTAAGAAAGAGACAATTTCAGCCTCAATATCAACATCAAAGTTGATGTTGCTTCCTAAAGAATCAATGAGCTCCAAAATGAAGTCTGGCCATCCTAGCTTCTGATTGAGGACAACACCTAGCCATCCTTGAAAAGAGAGAGGCCCACCAAATGTCAAAATGAGTGTGGAAAGACCAAAGGGAAAGCCAACAATTCTCAAAACTGAAGGGAGTAGGGGTACGTCCCCAATTGAATGAGCCAGTCTCCAAGAGAATAGTATAATGGTCTGAAGTCAATCTCTATTTTATGGAGCGTCTAGAATGCTAGAACATAGATAGCAAGCCACATAAGTGGAAACAAAATCTATCAATTAGAGTAAGAGTAGGAGTCTCCCTGAAGCTCAACCAGGTGAACTTCTCGTTGGAGAGTGGAATTTCCTGAAGATTGAGGTTCGAGATGAGTTTATTGAATTTCATCATGTTGCGAGAAAGTCTACTGCAGGAGGAATTTTTGAAACTCTATCTAATGACAATGAAATCCCCACCAATACACTAGGTACTGAAGCAAAGGCCGGCGAGATCGTAAAGCTCCCCCTAAAAGTCATTTTTGTCATTATAAGTAAGGTCTTCCTCTTATTGAATGAAGCAAATTAACTCAACTTGCCAGCTCAAATACATTGTCATTCCTCCTAACTACCTCAACTAAGTCCTACACGCTTAACCCTCAGTGGTGTTGTCTGTGCAACCTTGGGTCAGAAGATCACAATCACATCATGTGGAAGTGCAATTTTTCGAAGCTTATTTGGCAAAAAAAATTTCAATCCTTTGGCGTGTCTTGGCTTGATAATGATACTTTCCGTCAATCTTCGGAGGAGGCCTTGTACCCTCCCTTCAAAAAGAAGGGGAAGTTACTGGGTTGCAGGTTTTTGTGCTATTACTTGGGGTTATATGGTTGGAGAGAAATAGACAAGTTTTTAGGGATGAAAAAAGATTATGGGAGTATGTTTGGGATTTAGTGCATGTAAATGCTTCCTTTTGGGTGTCAACCACCAAACTTTTTTGTAATTACCCTTTAGGTTTGATTATAAATTTTTTTTTGATAAGAAACAAGACTTTTCATTGATAGATGAAAAAGCCCAAAAAGGCCAAGCGAACTACAAAAAGCCTACCAAAAGGCAGCAAAAACAAAAAAACTCCTAAACCTTTAAGCCATTCAACACTGGGGCTGAACACAAAACGAAATGCCTCAAGAAGAACCTACTGCTACTAGCCCAAAGAAACTACAAGAAAAAAAATTCTAACAAGGCTTCAATTGGACTTGCCTCCGAGCCCTTGAACAAACCCGTTTATCATATATCATCCTTTTGAACCCTTTGGAGAGGCAAACTATTAGATGGATGTCTCTCATAATTGACGGCACTTCTAAGATTTTCTAATTCCCTTTGACCTCTTCTATTTTTCGAAGGAGTAGCTCCCTTATATTTCTTCTTTCTATTAGGAGCTATATGAGTATCAGTGAATCTCACCCAATCTGCCAACTTCATCTTCGTTTCCCCTTTCTTATCTTTAAAGATAATAAAAGAGCCTTCCTCTTCATCTTCTTCTTCCACCTCGATATTCTGATCATCATTCATAATCAACTCTATATTTAGATCTTGAGTTTCGGAATTACCATCAACTCCATGGAATTACATTGAGATTTTTCGGCGTTAGCTTCTCTATCTCCATCTTCACTTCTAAACTCATCAAAGCTTTCCTGGATGTCTTCAATATTATTCGCATTTTACTCTGCCTTTCATTATTGTCATCAAAGTTTTCTTGACATTTAAATCTTTCAAATCACTCAAAATTAGGCCACCATCTCATTTCTAATAAAGTCCTCCGAGAAATTACTTTGGTACACCCCTTCATCCACCGCATCTACCACTTCATCCGCATCGGACATTATGGGGGTTGAAGTGTAGAAATCTGGATCCGAATCGATCCTACCTGATTCTCCAAATTAGTAGTATGATAGATAGGCCTACTTTTGAAAAAGACCTTGGTTTGATCTTTTTTGTTGAAAGTGACTTTCCTTGGCCCATTGTCTTCATCCTCTTTTTTTTGTATGTCGTTTTCCACCTGGGCCCGACCCAATCCCATAGTCTATCCCAGTCCATTCATTAGAATTCGAATTTTTCCCTCCATTATTGCCTATCAAAGTAATCTCCTGATTGGTTCTATTAACATTGTCCCTTTCTCGTGCGACCAACCTGTAGCCCATTATCCAGCCCTTTGATTTGACTGTTGGACAGAAGGCTCTTATCATTAAGGACCCTTTTCTTTACGCAAATTGAGGAGCTCGAGGATCCTACCTCAAAAGTATCAAGAAACCCCTTATTTCCAGCGTCAAGGAAACTTTTTGCGCGAATCGAGGCTCCGATATGAATATTTTCACACGCTTGAGTCAGGAATGGGGGCTGGTCCAGCTCTTTTCTGCCAAGCCACTGTACTATTGCTTTTTTCCTTGTCCTTTTTACAAGAACTGGCGGTCTTTGGGTTTTCCAATCCACCCTTCTAATATCCATAGGATAAGGACCTCCTGTCATTTCTCCTCCAAAAAAACTCACCGCACTTGCCTAGCAAAACATCCATGGATCGCCGGAGTTTTCATTGCCAGGATGATGCCAATCTTGGAATGTCACGATGGTTACAACGAATTTATTTCCTTTTCCATTCTTAACTTCGACCTCACTGGTATAAAACCACAATAATTGTCTCTCACTTGTATCATCGCTTCAAAGCTTCCAATTCTATTAAATGTATTCTTAGAGCATTTAATAAAACCTCCACACATGTCTCCAATAACCTTGAAAACTTCCAAGTCCCAAAAAATCAGGGGAATGTTCCTGACTTTTATACATCCCCCATAAGATGGAATTAAATCCATTCTACCATGCTTCTCTTCATTCCAAAACTCAAATTTAATGGTTAAATCATCATACGTACACCAGTTCTTGTTCGAACACAGAGAATGTGCCATCACACTATCAGGACATAACAACAGGGCTTTATCAGGATGAAAAGGATTTATGGCAAACTCCTTTTCATCAGTGTTACGTTTTATACTATCCAAAATTCTACCCCAATCATCATGAAAACACCTTCGAGTAACGATAATCATAGTATCAAGTCAAAGCTTACTCACGAAGTCTTCACCATAATTTTTTATCTCCAAGACTTCTGTAGAATGGTCTTTACTTTTAAGAATCTCAGCATAAGAAGCTTGGCTACGAAAGGCATAAGGATTTTTCTTCATTTTTTCATGGTTAGTCTTTTCAAATTCTCCATCTAAGAGTCTAACAAAATTAATCCAGCCTTCCGAGTTAACACCTGCTGGAATATAGAGTTGAGACATCGCACCATTGGACATAACTTTAGAAACATCTACAAACGCTCCTCTTCTATTTAACACTTTCTGAACCCAGCAAGTCCCGTTTTCACACTCTATCCTTCTATAAAACTTCTGAATACTTGGTCTGTCTAACAAGTCTTTGATTGCATCTCTAACCCAAACCACATATTGAGGTTCTAAAGAGATTTCAAACCACTTGTCCCCGTTTTTCTCCCTTAATAAAGCTTTTCCACGTCTCTGAACACGATCTGGTCCTATAAAGAAATGCTTATTTTCTATCTTACAACTACTGTCTATAGAGAAAGCCATGAAGGAAGAAAAAATAAAAAGAGGGAAAAAGGTTTGAGGGAAAAAAAAAACGAAGAGGAGGAACCCTCACCGGTGAAAGACCGGCGAGGGTGAAAAAACCAGCCACGTAGAAGACGCGGACAGTGTTGGTTTGGAGGGTGTCTTGGTAATCGTGTCTGAGAGCATTGGATAATTTTTTAGTTTGTTAGGATTTAGGTTTGATTATAAATTGTTGGCCGCCTACTTGTAATTAGGTGGCGGACACGGGCTTTTTGGGTATTAGGGTATATGTTTCTTTTGTTTTTCTGGCTTTGGTATGTCTTGCCACTTCTTTGTATTTGTTTTTCTTTAATCTTTCTTTCATTATATCAATGAAATGGCCTTGTGAGATTTCTTCTTAAAAAAAAAACCACCTCAACTAACAAGACTAACCAAGTGGTTACTTATATTGAACTTTATTTACATTCTTCCATAAGTAAATCTTATTGGATGTAATCACGTAATACATTCTCACCAATATGTTTATAATATCCATGCATTTTTTTTCAATCAAATATATATATTGCCAAGTAATATAGACTACAAATTCAAAGCAAGATAACATGATTTGGTTTTAAAACAAGCCACATATCTAAAACACCTTCTAACAGGATTGGAGACTGGAAGTACAAATCAGAACACCATAACCCGTAGACAAAGAGCGTACCTCTGTATCTGTGTGATTTCCCAACTCTCCTGGTCTTTTTATATAACCTGGATCTTTGCTGCACATAATTGTAAATACCATCATTAAATTATTTGGATCAGAAACAATTTCATTGAAAATGTACAAAAGAACAGACTGCGCCCAAGATTCCAAGAATTAGCTTCACCATCAGAAATCCTAGAACAAGTCTCAAATTCTAATTGTTTATACACTAGGAAGCACGGACACGGACACGGACACGATACGGACACGGGGATACGTCATTTTCCAAAAAAGTAGTATACGGATATGTCAAGGACACGTTATTTTTTTTTAATATATTTATATATATATAGACATATTTAGTTGATGAATTAGTAGAAGAGGCCATCCTAAATCATTTAAAAAAAAAACAAAATAAATTTATAAAACAACAGTAAGTAAAAAAACAGAATTGAAAAACAATAAACAGAGAAAATTAAAAAAGGATTGAAAAAAGAAAAAAGCTGAACAATCTCCAGCGAAAAAGAAAATAGAAAAAGAAAAAGAAAATAGAAAATAGAAAAAGAAAAAGAATTTTAAAAAGAAAAGAAAACGGAGGCAAGCCTCTCTCGCTCGCGACAGCTTCTCTCTCTCTCTCTCGCGACAACAATATCCAGCGAAAAGGGTTGTTTCCAAGCGAGATCAAGCTCGATTCTTCTTCCTTTCTCTTTTTCGGCGAGGTCTGAAGCTATTCCAAGAGGCAAGTTTCACGTTTTCTTCACTTCTCCTCCAATGGAAGTTAGGGTTTTTCTGGGTTTTCTTAGCCTCTTCGTATTGCTGAGGGAAAAGGTTTGTTTTTTTCTTCCTTTCTTCCAATCTTTCTTTGATTAGCCGTATTCCAGCCGTGTCAGAGCCGTGTCCAAAGTCTGATTTGGAAAAAAGAAAAAGGACACGTATTTTGTCGTATCAGACACGTGTCCAAGGCGTGTCCGGACGAATCCGTGTCGGACACGTGTCTGATACGGATTCTTCATGAAAATAGAGGTGTCCGTGCTTCCTAGTTTATACATATGACTAGTTTTTTTATTTTTTTATTTTTTTTGGAAATTAATACATATGAATATGTATTATTAAATGAAATCAAAATTGTATATAGAACTACCAAGAGAAAAACTAAATAAAAGAATTTCATTAGCCCAACAAAAAGTGTGATACAAAATAACATCCCCAAAAAAAAAAAATACAAGAATTAGCTTCACCATAAAAAATCCTAGAATTGCGTTCAGTCCAAACATTACAAGAATACACATACATACATACGTGTGTGTGTGTGTATACACATAAATATAATTTTAATTTTCTATTTTCTTTTTTTTCTTTTTTTTGATGGGGGAGGGCAGGGATCTAAGGTCCGCCTATGAATGAAATCCATTTACCCTATCATCACAACTCTGTTTATAAGGTTGATTGATAAATCTCATTTCAGCATCAGCATCATTATGTTCATCAGTCATGTAATTGCAAACCTCTTTCCTTAATTGGTTTCACTTTATAAAAGAGTCATACAAAAAAACATACTAACAAATACTCACATAAACCATTCTGAACAGATCAGACAAAAAATTACATGAATAGAGAATGTGTCGGGAGAGGTTACAGACCAAGGTATTACCTACTACACCTGTAGAACATTATCAGTGAAAGAAATGAAAAAGAGAGAGAAATCCATCCCCAGAGGCCAACAACTGCTGTAACCTTTGCAAGATTAGAGCCTACAGTCAATAACAATTCAGTCATACTTATTATGAAAATAGCCATTTGCAATAAGAAGAAAACTTTGAGATGCACCTGCAAGAACTGAATTGCTGAAGATGATCGTAAGAATGACGATGATACAAAATAAAATAGGAGCATAACCAACATTTTCCATCTTCCTGCTACAAAATTTTCCTCCCCAGAAGTTGTGATGTGTCTGTCGTGCTTTAGACTATGGAAGATCAAAATAACCAACATTACATCAGCTTGGGAAAAGGATCTAAACAAGACATGAAAAAACTTAGATATAAAATGCAAAGACCACATGATTGTTTGGTTACATACAAAGAAATGAGCAACTTGACGATGACCTTTATCAGATGCAAGCTGAATAGGTGTGAAGCCTGCATTATCTTTGATCATCAGTTCTTGCTTTGTTCCTGCATGCACAAGAACAGTGCACGCCTCCACGTTTCCTCTTATTGCAGCCCAATGCAAAGGGGTACAACCTTATTGAAAAGTACGGAAAAAATAATGAAAACCTCCGGTCAAAGAACTAGCATATTCTCTACTATAAATTACACAATTTGATGGAGTGATTAGACAATCATTATGTGTAATAAGGTATGCTTTGAATAATCAACCATCAAGTTGTCTAAATTTTGTTTCTCGACATTTGAACTCATTGGAATCTTTTTATTGAAGAATTGAAGCTGATAATTTATTTTAAAATAAGGCTCTGGCAAATTCTATATCACCTTTTTCTAAGCTGTAATACAAAGATGGGTGGAAAGATCAAATTCTACCATTATAAAGAAATCAATCACAAAGTACCCGGAAGTATAAATGATAAAAAAAAAACTTAATATCGTGGATTATTTAAAATAAAATATGCCGTGCTTTGAAAATGTGAGCCATTTATTTCTTCTTTGTTCTTATGTTTCTCAGATCTTGTGGAATTTATTCAAGATCTTTTGTGTGAGTTTTGCAGTCACTAAGCATCAGCAAGGAACATTCAGGGTCTGTATTTGTTCATATTTGCTCAAAAAAATGGTCAATATCCTTTGGTAAATGCTATCAAGGCTTTTTTTTTTTGGTTGGTGCTGTTAGAAAGATATAGGAGGGTCTTCCAGGATACCCGTAAAGATTATTCGAAGCTTTGGGACTTTACAGTTATTGGACTTCTCTTTAGAGCTCTAGTACTAAAGAGTTTTGTAATCATTCTGCTTCCACAATTGCCTCCATTGGAGGTTATTTTATAACTACCCTCCCCAGGAGATGTCTTTTTGTATATTTCTTTTTATCCAATGATGTTTTCTATTTCTTATTAAAAAAAACATGATTACATAATAAAATATATGGAGCATACCATGCAAACATATCAAGTTAGAAGATACATGTGATGTTTTTCTTTTCCCTTCTCTTTGGATGATTACTGATGTAGAGTATACAATAGACAACCATCACATGACTTTCCCAGAGCTTAAAAAGTGAGCAGGCATACCTCTTCTCATTCTAGCCTAGGAACATGATCACACAAGAAACTGACACTACCCGGAAAAAAAAAAATAACAGCCAAAAAATAGCATCAATATTAATTTTTTAAGGAAATATTAACTTTAATCAATCAAAGAGAACAATTAAGAAGTACAAGAACATCAGAGGACGAGATATCATCAAACAAAAACAAACTACAAATTACAGAAAAGAGTTCCTCATGGAGTGAATCCAAAAATACAAGTAATCTTAATGTGTTTCACTTAGAGTAGACAATGGTTTGGTTTCAATATGAAAATGTCCATGTAACATACCTTCTTTATCTTGTCTTCCTTGGCTTGCATCTCTGAATAGAAGTAGTCTAATTGTATCTGCAAACCCCTTGTATGCAGCCCTGATTGAAACCATGACATTCTAAAGCTTCTAAATATATTTTAGATGAAGGGGAAGATACCTATTTACAATTGCTGTAGAATTAGGAGAGAGGATCACACTTAAATATCGTAAAGAGAACAAGTTTTTACTCAATTTGAATGGTCAGAATTGCAAAAATGGTGTACATGCACTTGAAAAATATGATTTAGAGCTATAAATTTAACACAAGTTGATGGAAGAAACTAAAGCCAAAGGTTGAATGTGTAACTATTTCAAACGGCTGAAGGTTTTTAACATCTTAAACAAACAACCAAGTCAGAAATCTCTACAAACAGTAGAGCTGCAGTAAATATATATATTCAAGAGCTCAAACTCCCCATATAAACTTATAACAATAATTTCAGCAAACAAGTTTGGGTTAAAGAAAAAAATTGGCTAGGTGATAGATACTCAGAAATGTAAGTTTGACATGCTGTTGACAACAGTGATATTATCTACTCTCACTACTAGCATTTCCTTCTTTTGGAGGAGAGAGTACAGAATCATCAAAGTATATCATCACCCAACGAAGATGAATTCACCCATGAAGAAAATTGAATATCTTCTGTTCTAACGAGGTATTTTCTTTTCCAGCTAAAGAAGATAATTCCTCCCCACTTTCCAGATGTTTACATTGAATTATACCTTCTACTTGCCAATGGTGAGTTTGATAAAGTTTAGTCATCTTTGAAAAATCACAATTAACAGAAAAATTAGTAGGAAAAGAGATTGCACAAATGCTAGAAAAAAGAAGGGGCAAAGAGGAATGTTAACAATCTCCACACTCAGTTTGAATGGTTATCATTGTTTACATTTATAGCCTAGGCATACCAATGAAGAGGACTCCTCCCTTCATTATCAGGAACATCAAAGTCAGCATGGAATTTGGCGATAATGTGATTTAAGAATGCAGTTTGTCCATATTGAGCAGCAACATGAACTGCCTGCATTTCAATACCAAAATGTTCAAATAATGCACTAATAAGTTCCTATAAGATTTAAAAGTAACAACAATAGATAGATATACAAAGGTCAATCTTGCATTTTCCCCTTTTGTTAGAAGAAACAAGAAACTTTCCATAGATAGGTTCTATAGTTTTAAAGTAGATATTAACAATTGATTGTGGTTTCCCGGTACTCCATTACATTGGTAAACTGACATTTCTTAACATCCAAAGATACAAAATTTAGAGAAATGACACCAGTTCTATGTATAAACCATTAGGATCCAGGAGCAATTCACCATTTTCACAAAAATAATAATATCAGATAAACGTTTCCTCGTATAATCAAGGCCTAGCCAATGAAAAGTGGCAACAAATTTCGAAGTTACCCGATACCCATTTATATCAGTTGCCTCCACTCGAGCTCCATTCAGCAGGAGTACGTCTGCAGCCACTATCGCACCTCGAACTGCTGCCCAATGAAGCGCCGTCTGCTGCAATTTATCAGAGGCATTGACATCTGCTCCATGCTGTAGAAACAATCACAAAATTCAGAAGTCATAAAATTAAACTTCACAACCAAGCCAAAAGGTCTAATTGCTACAATAATCATTAAAATAAAAAGACAATTGAGACCAAATTTGAAAAACGCGATATTACAATCATAATCAAATTAACAAATAGTATTGAGAACACCTCGATTATGTACTGAACGATATCGGAGAAGTTGTTGAGAGCAGCCCATTGAAGAGCATAATAACCATTGGCATCAGGAACCGAAAGGGAAGCTCCATCTTCTTCAACAAAATTCCTCAATTTTTGAAAATCGCCATAAGCAGAAGCAGAAAACACGTCTACTATGGAAACTTCAGGGTTTGTTTGGGATTTCGAGTCCGATGATGCTACGACCTCAATCTCGGAGGAAGCCATAGAAGCTTAAAACTTCGAGCAAGACAATTTTTATGATGGAAATTAGGGTTTCAGATGATTTTGGGGGTAGAATTGTTACAGAATTCACATAATGACGAAAGTGGAAATGGTATTAGGTACTGTTTATTCAATCTGCAGAAGCTTCTTTCTTTCATCCACTTCAAGCTCTCTCTCTCTTCATCTAACCGTGGGCTTCTCTCTCCTCCAAAAATTAGTTATTTGCAAAAATAGTCTTACTTTATTATTTAATTAAAAATGATTATTGAAATAATAGAAAAACAAACGAAAAAAAAAATAGTCACTTTTGAATTCACTTTTAACAAAATAGTCATATGTTTTAAAAAGGTAAGAGAATAGCCATTTGTTACTATTCAAATTTTAAATATACCAAATTTACCCTTTCCATATATTGAGTATAGTCTGACACTGACATCCTGACAGTTCTGTATATAACGTATGTCTGACATTTTTCATTTCTCAATGCTTTCTTTGATAATGCATTTTTTCTACCCAGTTTTTAGTATATTGTTTATAGTTTTTATTGGATTCAGTATATTTTTACATTTCAATATTTTTGTGTAAATGTTTTATACTACATATTTCTATTTTAATTTGATTTTATAGATCATTTTTAGTATATTAGGTATATCGTCCTCTCATATAAATGTTTTGTTTTCTGGTATATTAGGTACATCATCTTCCATTTTATAAGTTGGATTTGAGAAAATATAATGTATGTGTAATATACGTAATATACATGTCATTTAATCTACAGATGAAAAACAAAAGAATATCAATACACAAATACTTAATATACAAATAAAAAAATACTTAATATGCAAACAGACAAAACAATGTATATTACATATAGCAAAAAAACATAACATAAAATAAAGGGGGTGTGTACATTAACCCCTCGTTATTTTTGTATATTGCGTATATTACAAAATATACATTTAGTAAAACACATAGTGAACTGAAGAAAAACACACAGTTATGTATATCACGTATATTACATAATATATATTTAAACCAACAGAAAGAACATATATTACATATATTATTGAATATACACTTAGCAAATTCGAGACAGGATGTATATTACGTGTAATACAAAGTTACAAAATATATTATAAAAAACGAGACACGATGTATATTACGCATATTACAGGATCCATGTTTAGTAAATCTGAACACGTCAAGAAAAAAAACAGAAATATTTTCCAGAATATGTGAAAAAGTTCAAAAAAAACTTAAGAGACGTGAAGGAAACGAAATTGAACAAAAGAAAAAAAAAGCATACCTTCTATTAGATCTATACTTTTCTTGTTTTAGATTTTTCAAGATTTAGCGAGATCTAAGATTTATATGGAGAAAAAAATGAAGGAAAAAGTAAGAACGGTTTTTTTTTCTAGATCTATGTTTTTCTTTCTTTAGATCTACAATAAACGTATAGATCTAAGGAAAAAATGGAGTAAAACGAAACAATCGAACTTTTTTTGCATGACTTTTGTTAGATCTATGCTTTTTATATATTTTTTGAAGATTTGTGGAGCAAAAATGGAAGAAAACGGGGTTGGGATGCATCTTTGGAAAAATGTTGAGAGAGATGAAAGTAAAGAAAGAAAAAAAATAAGAGAGAGATAATGAAAGAGAGTAAAATAAGGTAAATGAAGAATAAGAGAGATATGGTATCAACAAAAGGGGGGGGGGGGGGGGTGAAATGGCCTCCGTACGTGAAAAGCGGAGAGGGAAAAGAGGATATGAGAGATAGAGAAAAAATGTTAGAAATGAGGATGTATTGGAAAAGAAAAAATGTCAGACTACACGTACTATACGTGTCAGAGGTGTCAGACTATGTCTGCCATACGAAAAGGGTAAAATTGGTATATTAAAAAATTGAATAGTAAAAGTGGCTACCTAAAACTTTTTTTAAAAAAGGTGGCTATTTTGATATTTTTTTATCCAAAAAGTGGCTATTTTGATTTTTCACCCTATATATAAAATGTTAGATAATTTAGAAACATTTTAGGACTCATTTACCCCTTAGTATATTTGGAATTTACATTATTGCTTCTAATAGTTTCATGTAATTATATTTGTATTTGAATTTTGTAACTCCCATAAATACGTCAATGTCAGATTTTTTTAGTTACTTTATGACATACTAAGACTAATCAAATTCCAAAACTCCAAAAATACAATTCAATTAAAACACCAAAACTAATCATATCCCAAAACTCCTAAAAAATACTGTCATTAAATACAATAATACCATGAAAAGCCAAACACTATATTCAAGATTTTCTTCTTCCGTTCAATTATGTGTATGATTTTCATCTACTTCCAATTTTCCCTTACATTTAACTTTGTTTTCATTTGAGTAAAATTTTTTATCTCCCATATAATTTTAATTTGATTTAAAAAAAAAATATTTAAGGTATACTATATCAATTTTATAGATTGTGGAATTTTTTTTTTGCAAAAGAAGATTGTGGAATTGCAACAAGGCTAATCTGCTCATTCAATGGTGATGATGGCAACAATTGGGGCGGGACTGTGCGAGACCTAGGGCTAGTTTGGTGTTGCTGTAGCTTTTAAAATAATTGTTGTTGGCTGTGCTGTAGAAAAAAATCAATTTTACCATGAATCAGATTTGTGTTTGGTAAATTCCACTTATGTAGAATATTTTTTGCAAAAGCAATATATATAAAAAGATAGAAAGGGGATCTCACAGCCCGAGATCAAGGCAAAAAGAACATCCTTTTAGCACAGCACCAAAAGGATGAACAAAACAAAAAAGTAACCAGGCAAAAGCCAAGACAAAGAAACAACAATGGCAACAAGCCAAACAAGCTAAGTGAATAACTCCCATGGAGAACAGTTCATAATTATTTAAAATATAATACAGTTATCGAGTATTAAAAATTATTTACAAATCAATTTCAAATTATATCCTTATCGTTATCCTTAATATATAAAAGGTGGGATAGTTTAGAAACTTTTTTAGACACTTCTACTGTGACGACCCGTCACTTTTAAATAAATTAAATTCAGAGAAAACAGCGGAAGTCTTTCAATTTACGAAAAATTGGCGTGGTTTTGTTTGAAAATTGGCATGCCGAAAACCTGTTTACATCCTAATTTTCAAATCTAATAAAATCTCATGGACTTTAAGTCCAAATCAGGAGTTCAAATATATAATATCATAAAACATCATCCAGAAGCTCTTATGAGCCAAAATACAACATTAAAGTCTTTGAAATTCATAAAAGTGATACATAAACTATACAATGACAAGTCCATCTCGAGGCCAGGCATCCCTCGATCACGCAAAGACCATCTCCCCGTCCACGGCCTCTATCCAAGGCATTACCTGAAATTGGTTGTAATATCATAAGCTAACAAACTAAGCCCAGTGAGAATAATAAGCATAAAAAGTAAAGATAGACCTCAAACTCGCATTTCGATTTGTGTCCAATTAAACTGACACATTCTACTCCTAAAGTTCTCCAAACTCTAGGTAATTCTATTCCATAAAATCCAAAGTATGACGTTACTACACTTGTAGTCAATTCTCAAACATTAACTTGTTATGACAAATAAAGTAAAGCGAATAAACTTTGTTTAACATATAACATCTCGATTCTCTTTCTCATCTATCATAAGCATAAAAGTAATGAGTACATCCCGTAGGATACGCATTCGCCATTTATGCATGAAATGAAGGTAATGTGGATTTTTACATACTATCCACCCTTATCCTTATGTATAAAGTAGTGTGGGCAACTTAAAATATCCCACCAAAACTTATGCATGGAAGTAGTGTGGGCAACTTAAAATATCCCACCAAAACTTATGCATGGAAGTAGTGTGGGCAACTTAAAATATCCCACCAAAACTTATGCATGGAGGAAATGTGGACTTTCTCATATTCCACCATTATCCTTTCGTTTTTCTTTCTCACTTTCTTTTCTTTTCAATAATGCGAGATGTTATGCATATGGTTGCATATGCTTGCAAAAATAATAAAGTAAATGTAAATGATAAAGCAACTCAAAACAAGCATAAAGTAAAGGGGCATAAAGTAAAGAACATAAAGTAAAGGGCATAAAGTAAAATAGATAGAATCCCGGGATAAACGATATATCGATCGAACTCCGCTAACAATAATAAAAGTAAAGGTCAAAATATAACGATTAACCTAAACTTTCAAGGATTCTAAACTTCCAAGTGAACCATTCTAAACTCCGAAACTAATCTAACTTAGAATCTTCTAAGATTCAAGGTTTTCAACGAGAAATCCTAAGTTTCTCGCCTAAAGGATTAACTTCAAATCCTAAGGCACTAACTCACTTCCTCTAATCTTAGGTTGGATTCTAATCTTAGTTCCGATTCTACAAATCATCGTACTTATTCGATTTCTATAATTACTTTAAATTCTAATCATTCTCACCTTAATTAAAAGTGAAGACTTCGCTCCTAAGCACCTGAAGAAGCGATCAAACAAACGGTTCAAAAACACCTACAAAAGGATTAATATCCCGAAAATTAATAAAATACCAACCAACGATTAAACAACGACCAAACATACAAAACGACGAAAAACTCAACAAACCCCCCATAAGAGGCTCTCGTCCCTCTCATCAAAATGATGTCTCGGGTTTGGTTTTTCGGCTTTTTGGCAATTTAAATACGTTTTGAGTTGGTTTTAAGCAAATTCGATAATCCCGATTTCAATGGGTATCGATGAATAGGGTTTTTGAACATTACTCCCTTTCCCGAATTGAATTTAAATAAACATTCATTCATTAATTTTTAACCCAAAATCAAACCCAAAAGGGTAAAATTCAAACGGAAAGGGTTTCGACTGAAACTCGGTTTTAGGGTTATGAAATAGTTTCCAAAAACACGTAAAACTACTCCCGAATTGACAAACACCGAGTTTCACGGCAAGAAATCGAAAGAAAACAAGTAAAACTCCATTAAAACACTATTTGGAGCTTAGGGTTTGAAACTTTACTTACCGAGAACTCCGCAAAACACGAGTGGCAAGTACGAAGGCCAGGTGGAAAAGGATCGTAGGATCGATACCTTTCCAATGGAACGAGAATCAAGTCGATCCGGCAAGAAACGAACAAAAACCAAATTTTCTCTTTTGGTCTTTGAAGCTCACGGCAAGGAGGAGGAGAAAAATGAAGAAGTTTGGTCAATTTGTGGTCAAAGTTGTGTTTTTAAAGACAAATGAATAGTGTTTTTAGATATTTTGCAAATTGGGTAATTACGACTTTGCCCTTTTTACGACTTTTGGCTTAAAAACGATTCCCGAACATCTCAAACTATCCCAATGGTGATTAATAATTATTAATTGGTCCGTTAATAATTATTAATACCATTAAAACGTATTTAAATAAATAAAGCCATTAAAAGGAATTAAAATGAAATAAATTACTAAATTCTAATTTAATAATAAATAAATGAATTTTAATTACTCAAATTAAAATAAAATAAATAAAAGTTTTTTTTTATCACAAAATAACGGGACGTTACATCTACCCTTTTACTTTTTAAGATATCTCAAACATATATTTTTCATTGAATGGCCACCTCAAACCTATTAAGAGAGATGATAATTAAATTAAATGTTGGATTAATCTTCACAATTGAGGTGCACGGTAAGATGCTCATGAATGAATTAATGAGTGGCAATTAACATTTTATTAAATTAAAAATTTCTCTACTTTAAGAATACGAAACCTTTGCAAAGTGAATTCATTGAGTGGCAATTAATATTAAATTAAATTAAAAACTTATTTATCTTAAGAATACGAAGCAATTATATAATAATTAATATTTTATTAAATTTAAAATTTCTTAATAAATAAAATTTGGAGTTACAATTCTCTTGAACTTCTAAAAAAAAAAAAATATAAATAGAGATGTGTTTCATTCAAATAGTGTTACCAATTGACAAAATTGAGAGTGCTCTTCATTTTGTAAGTCAATTATTTTTATTCATTTTATTTTTGTATTTCCATATCTTTTTTATACAAAATAAAATAATAATTTGGTTTTTATTTTTATGCAATGTGTTATATTCAGGATTGCCAGCGATAGAAAAAGTTGAGGATTCTCTTATATTTGTAAATTGATTATTTTTTAACTTTTTTTTTTCTATTATTTTCATACAGTATCCAAAAAAAGACATCAAATTATTATTAATTTCTAAGCCCTAAACCTTAGACATACTAACATTTTTAGTTGATGAATATTTTTATGATGCAGTGAAACATCATAACAGTAATAAGGAAATATTTTTATTTAATGAAAAGACTAGAAGAAAAGTAACAAAATCGATTTTAAACCTGTCACGTAGTCAGTTTATTCTTGTAACACATGTTATTGAAAATTTCTAAGCAGCCATTTGAGGATAAATTATCACAGTGCTTTTATTTTTCTAAAAAAGCCAAAAAGAAAGTGTTATTGTTCGTGATTTTGGCTAACCAAACTGCATAAGATGAATAGACTTCCTCCACTGGTTGGATGTCAGAGCGCACAGTCGATTTTGAGTTCTTGCACCGAACTATACCCGCCCCAAGTCGAAATTTTGCCAGTTAAGCTTCTTTCAAGCAAAATTAACAAAATCAATTTTAATTTGCAAACATGAAATAAATGGAAAGAATCTTAGGAAAAAAGCAAATTATAATGGCCCATTTAATTCGAAAACATGGGCTTTGGTCCGATAAACATTAGATGATGTTCACAAAGCCTTCGACTCTTATATTTGTAAGTTAATTATTTTTTACCCTTTATTTTATTTTTAATATATTTTTGTGATTCTCTCTTTTTTATTATTATTTAATATTCATCCATTATATTAAATATTTAATTTTAATTTTAATTAATCTCATGCTAGGAGGTATGGAGGTCACATTGATCAAAGATTTGGAGCCTTTCAAACGGATCTGGACACTTAAATGTACCGTTCTTCGAAAAAGTGGCATTGAAACATTCAACTCAAAGCAGAGAAAGGGGAAACACTAAAATTGATGAAAGTCATTGTCATTGATGAAGAGGTATAATCCTCTAATCTCTTACATGATTAGTCTTTAAGTTTTTAAGTCTTTTGTATTTACAATGAAGTTTTAATTATTAGTATTAAAGATTTAACTAAATATGAGTCCCTATAAACTATTATATATTGTATTTAACTTATTCATTAAATTAATTTGTGGGTATAAGATTGATCATAAGTATTTTTAAGATTTACAAAATCTAATTACGATATAATAATGTGATAAAAAAATTTGGATATGTTAGTTTTCTAATGGGCATTATAATTGTAGATTATGAAACAGAAAACAAAACGGATTTTTAAAGGAAATAAAACAGAAAAATGGTTAAAAATGTGTGAGCAGGGATTTTCATATATAAAAAAAAGGAGACATTTAGATTCCTAATAATTATTATTTTCTTTATTGTTATACAGGAAGATAAGATTCAAATAATATTATATCGTGACTTAATTGATAAGTTCGGTGATATTTTAGAGAAAGGGAAGGTGTATACTATTAGCAACCGAATGGTTAGCACAGTTAACTATCAGTATCGTACTGTTCACAAGGAATTTGAGATTGTATTGACAGAAAAGAGTGAGATACATGAAATCATGGATGAAATGTTCTATAGGAAGAAGAATACTTTTGTTGATTTCATTTCGATCAACAATTAAATTCCTACCACCAAAGTCTTTGGTAAGATTGCCTTTGCATATTTTAAGTAAATGGTATTCAATTTTAATTTGATTTTAACGATGATATTTTAAATTTATAGATATAATAGGAGTTGTGATAAGTGTCTCACCAACTATTATCATAAAAGCTACATATCCAAAGGATTTCCCTTCCAAGAAACGAGATATTATTCTTATGGAGAAGGTAATTCTCCAAAATATCTATAGTAGTTATTTCCCACATAAATTTAAATAGTATCTTTCCTTACAGTGTTTTTTTTGGATGTTTATAGGTGAGGAAGAAAGAAATCTGGTCTTGGCTCAAGACAAAAAGTAGTATTTTTTAGTGCGGTTGGATAAAAAGAGAGAACAAGATAGAGGAAGGCGCAAAGGTTAGATCCATGGCATTAAAAAGAGCCTCAATAGAGATGGAAAATGAAAAGCAGAATGACATAACTGAGGAAGAAGGGCAAAAGAGCATTGAATGATATTGATGTCCAGAATAAGAAAGTTAAAGTCTCTTTTGAATAAAAGCCGGATAATTGAGTACAATTAATTTTTAAAGTTTGGAATAAAGGTTGTACTCCAGGATGTTTGATGTTTGATGTTTTTGTTGGGTTGTATTAAAAGTTTATTAATCTATAATATTATTTTACCTTCTTATTAAGATTAGGCCTCATCATATGGATAAAACTGGTAAGTACGTAGGTCGACCAGTTGACGGTAGGCGCCAGCCGACCTATACATCAATAGACTGGATATGGATCATGCATTTGCGCTGGCCTACCATGGCTTTATCCATAGGGCCCATCAGCCCAGGCCCAGAGGCCTACCTAAGCCCTGTTCAAAACCCGTTCAAAAATTATTTAAAATATATATATATATATATATATATATATATATATATTTTTAAAAAAATTATAAAATATATATAAATATATTTTATTTTTTGAGAAAAATGCACATGATTTATGCATATAAGTAGGTCAACTAGTGGGATGTATTTACATTGCAATGATGTAAATTATTTCTAGAAAAAACAATTATGTAAATCTTATTTCTTGGTGAAATCATTATACTTCATTATTATTATTTATCCATTTTGGTTTGTCTCTTTTTAAGTTAAATTAAAAAAATATATATATAGTCAAATTAAATTAAATGAATGATAAATAAATTTAATTTAAAAAGTTTAATTCCATATAAAATAAAGTATAAATAAAAAAAATATATAATAACAAAATAATAAATTAACTTCATCACTTTTTAGTTAAATTTAAGTTTAATTAAATATAGGAACAAATATAAATAAATAATTTAATAGTAAAAATTTAAATTAACTTTTTTTTCATCATTTTAGAGTTAAGTTTAAGTTTAAAAAGTTAAAAATAATTTTTTAAAAATACAACTAATAATTTAATGGAAATTTAATTAAATGCATAAAAATTTGAACGAGCTGGGCCAAGCCAGCAAAAACGGGCCAGGCACGGCCCGGCCCGTATTTTATCTCATGGGTCCAAGCCCGTGGGCTGGGCTTGGGCTTACCCTTTTAAGTCAGGCCCGAGCCCGGCCCTGGCCCATTCATTTGTCCGGCCCGACCCATTGATGAGGCTTAATTAAGATACAATTTCTATATCAGACATTTAGCGAAACAGAGAGAACATTTGACCGGTAGTCAAATATTATATTAAGATAATATCATCACTAAAATAAATAGCGTTTTTTTTTTTTTAAAACAATAAAAGGTGGTAATATTCTTCTCATATACCACACTTAAAAAGTATAATTTTTTCCATTCAATTTAATTTAAAATTGATTTTTTTATAACTAAATGTGTTTTAAAAAAAACCTTTAAAAATATATTCAATGGTTTTCAATATGAAACTCAAAAAAAAATAAAATTAGTTTAACTTAACAATTATATCAGTCTAATTAAAGATTATATAATATAATGATAATAAATAGAATAAAAAATAATAATTTAAGAAAACAATGTACAAATTTCCAAAATAATTTAAGCAACCCTGTTTGGTATGCAATTCAGATTCAATTTTATGAATCTGGATTGCATGGATAAAAAGAAATTGAATTTTAAATTTGTTTGATTTCCCCTCCATATTCACAAAATTAATTTTGGAAAGTTTGGATTCTTACTTTAGTTGAATTTGAATTTTAAATTTTTCAAAAAATTATATCTAAAATTTTTGAATTTTGAGGGCCAAACAAACAAATTTAAAATTCATTTTTTTTAATTCCTGCAATCCAGATTCATAAAATTGAATCTGGATTGCATACCAAACAATAGGAATTTGGTCTTACAAATATAAAAATTTTGGTGTGAAAATAATACTATAAAAAATATATAGAAAATTCAAGAATAAGTTTTTGTGAACATGCCGAACCCGAAACACCAATAATTATTTAACTGTGGGTCTGGAGTTAATTTATATAAGATAAAAAATATTCACGAGGTCTTAAAAAAATCGTCAGTAATAATACATATAATATATGTTTAATGACCAACAATACTATGCCATATCCAATTTCTACCGTTTAATATTCTTCTTTAAAAAATCGATTTAAGAAACTGTTATGGGTGAAAATATTGTTAAGAGTGAAGTGACCACGTGTCAAGTATACGAAAAGACACGAGGAATTTCAAACCCTTTCGGCCTATGCGTGTGAGCCTAATTATTTGAGCATGCCGCGCACGAAGGACCCGACCTCCACCACTAGCGGAGAACATACCATCCAGAGAGGTGCGTATAGACGCGGACCCATCTCAAAGAAATATAGACTAAGTGTCCAAGAAAAAAGCTCCGCTACTGTGCTGTGCGCATCTACCCCCACCTCAGAGAAGCGTAGGTACATACCTACATACTGACACACCTACATACCGATACACCTACACCCAATCAAGACCCAACACATAGACCAATCCGTGTGTGACACGTGGCTTGATGACATCATCCATTTCCACTCCTATAAATAGGAGATGAGAAATGGCCAAAAAATGATTTTTTTCATTCCTCATTTGCTCTAACCACAAGCTCAGCTCAGCTCTGCTCTACTTGAGCAGGTGATCACCTACGTAGCAGGACACCCACGCAAGTTACCTCCAACGCGGATCTTCGTCTCCTACTCAATACAAATTTATTATTCGTTGCACACGTGGAAGCAAGAGCGGCATTAGCGCGGAGCACGCCCGCTCGTTATACTTAGTACCATTTCCACGCAACAACAGAAACTAAATACAATTTTATTTAAGAAAATTTCATTTTAAAAGTTTATAATTATGTAAAGATATGTTAAATATGATTTTTTTAAAACAGTTTTTAAATATGAATTTAATTGACACGTGGGTTGCATTTGCGATCTTTAATTCTTCATTATGTTTAAATAACTTAAAAATATTGACCACCTTTGATAGATTTACTATACTATCTTGGCAAAATCTCAAAATAAAATTAAAAACAAATATCCAAGAATAATTAGAAAAATTAACATATAAAAATAATATAATTTTTTTTTTTTTGGAGATTACAATATAAAAATAATATTATTCATAGATGGAGATTAATTGTTTTAATTGAAACATTTTTCAATAATTTAAAAGATAAATAAAATATTAAAATAATTAATTTCGTACAAAGATTCGTTTCATTCGTTTTAATATATTTTAATAAAATTAATGGCTAATGAGAGACAGGGTTAATCTAAAGATTCCCGTGGGCTATGTTCAACACTTACTTTGGGTAAATGTTATTCTTAAATTATTCTTTTGTACTATTTTTTGTGATATCATTTCATGTAATACTTTTTTTTTTACAAAGAAAACGTAATTAAAAATAAAAACGTGATGTTGATTGAGGATTTATCTCCACTCTTAATATTTTTGAATGATTAAGAAAAAAAAAATATTTGCATATATTTTTAACATGTAATTATAATGTCAAAATGCACATAAATAATATATATAATTTCAATCATATCCTTTAAAACCAGTTGCTCTCCTTCCGCATTGATTTCTGTTGTTAAATCCTCTCATTAATGCCATCGGGTGGTGAAGACGTTTTATATATTAAAAATAGTTTTTCCTTTTTAACTTTTTGGTTTTTTAAAGGTAAGATAAAAAATTATTTTAATCTCATCATCTCTTTTTCATCTAAATTGCAGTACTGTGATATAACCACCAATAATTTTCATAGTATCCATACTGGCCAAATTTATTGTGGTCCCTATCTTACAATCGTTGTTGGGTAAGTTCAAATAAACAAATTCATTCACTGCTTAGTAATTTACAGGGCCGGTCCTAATAACATTGGGGTCCAGTACTAAATATAATTTTGGGCCCCTATCATGAATTAGTTTTAAAATTTTAAAATAAATTAAATGAGGTTAAAAATACTATTGAGTGTAAAATTTTCATTTATAATAACTAAAAGAGTTATTTATATTTTTTTTATTATAAGAATTATTTTAATTATTGATCAATAATATTTAATAAGTTAAAAATTAAATTAAATTAAAATAAACAATTTTATTAAAAACGTCATTTAACCTATATTAACTTTATTATATACAAATACCAAAAATAAAAAAGTGAAAAAAAAACCGTGATAAGTCATATAATTTATACTATTAAATTTTAAATAAAAAATAATAAAACACTTCATATATCATCAATATAAAATAATATAAAGTTAGAATATACTATTAAATTTTAAATAAAAAATAATAAATTACGTCATATATCACCAAATAAAATAATAGAAAGTTAGAAAGAAAAAAAATAGAAAGTGAGATGATGGGGATTCAAACCCCAGTTAGTGGCCCAATTGATTGAGAGTAAGTCAGACAATAAGCCATTGCACCATAAGCTTCCTCATTGTTTTAAATTCTGATTGTTTTTATATATAATATAAATACTTTCATCATAATTTTTGGCCCTGAAATTTGGGGGCCCGGTGCTATCGCACCACTGACACCACGTCAGAGCCGGCCCTGGTAATTTATAAGAAATGTTCAAAAATTTCAAAAATATAAAATAAATTTGTTCGATTGTACATTTTATTAAGGAAAGAAAATTGTAACATCCAGAAGTTATCAAAATATAATTTTTTTTATATCAAGTTACACAATTGTTAAAAATAATAGACATCACTCTCCACAACCACATCGCAGGATTGCTTTTTTCCTAACAACTTCACCTGAGTAATTATCGACCCACACGTTCAAGGTAAGTTTATTTAAACCAAACTTTAAAATTATTTAAAGGAATTGACAGTGTGTTTCATTAGATTTATACTCTACAAGATATTTTATACTAACCAGCTAGCCTTTTTAGCTTTTCAAAATTTTAAAATACAAAATAAAAAAACAATGTTATGATGTGCCGTTTTTTCCTTTCAAAACAAAAGTTTTAAAAGATATTAAATAATAATTGTGAATCATCCAAACATAAATATTAAAAAAACAGTTTCAAAATTTAAATTAAAATAAAACATTTAACTGTTCGAAACATGATTTTAGATAATAGAATCTAATTAATTATAATAATACATAATACAGGTGTAAAACAAGGAAAAACACAATGTATGATAAGCTAACAATAGATGTAAGGAGAAAGAAGATTCAAAACAGCATTGAGACAAAGAAAAGAAGACAGAACGGAGAGGGTAGCAGTGGCTCCAGAAAAATGACACCTACCTACCTTGAGACGGCAAAGATTATATCGGAGGTGCAAATTATATACTCTAGAAGAAAGCAAAGTCTTATATCTCTACCTCTACTATATATATTATTATTATTAATTAAAAGTTACAAAAGGTTTGAGGGGAGAAACATTTTTAGACCTATTTACCTTTTATCATATCATATCATTTCTTAATTTTTCAAAACATACCATTTTTAAATTATTACCATTTTTTTTACTCAAAATCATTTAAAAATTATTAATTGCACATTACCATCTAACTTTTTATAATTATAATATAATTATTTAATAATTCTAAATTGCACATTACTTTGTTCTTTCGGTATTCTAACATGGATTGGTGTAATTTTTAAATTCTTAATATTGTACTATTTAAAAGAAGAAGTTGATTCGATTAGAAGGGAAAAAATTTCATAGTTTAGAGTTTAGGGTTTAAAGAGAAGGAGATCTCAGAATTTCAGAGTTCAACTCAGAAATTGAAGAAGAAGAAGATGAAGGTATAAGGAAGACTAAAGTAAGTAATAATACTAAATATTGTACTATACATTAGAAACAAAAATAAAACAGTACAATATAGCAAAATTTCTATTAAAAAATAAGTAATAATAGTAAACACTATATTGTACGTTATAAACAAAGAATAAAACAGTACAACATAGTGAAATTTAGTAAGTAATAATAATAAACACTGTAATGTACGTTATAAACATAGAATAAAACAGTACAATGTAGAAATATTTCCATTTAAAAAAATAAGTAATAATAATAAACACTATATTGTATGTTATAAACATAGAATAAAACATTACAATAGAGTAAATATTCCGTTAAAAAATAAGTAGTAATAATAAACGCTATATTATACGTTATAAATATAAAATAACAAAATAGTAGTAAATAATTATAACGTATAACCATATTCATGCATAGTATAATAAAAAAACTGGTACTATATAGTGAACGCAGAAAAAAATATGAAGAAGAAGAAGAACCATATTCATGTACAGTATAATAAATAAAACGTGTACTGTATAGCGAACCCAAAAAAAAAAGAAGAAGAAGAAGAACAAATAAGAGGAAGAAGAAGAAGAAAGACCTTCGACCTTGGCTATAAAAAATTGCAGATCTAAGGAATCGTGATTAAGAAAAATCACCACAAACCCTAACTCAATAAATGAAGAACATCCCAAAAACAATTTTTTTAAAAAAAAAAAAAGCCATTAGAAGAAGAAGACGAAGAAGAAGAAGAAATGAGAAGAGAGAAATCCTCAAACTTACAATGGTGCAACTATAGAAAAAAGAAAATAATAAATAATAAAAATACAAACCCACAACAAAATCCCAACAAAATAAAGAAAATAATAAAAAGAGATAAAAATAGAGTCAAATCAGGTATAAATTTAAAAAAGGAGAGAGAGACATTTAATGAAAGGAGGGTAAATCAGGTATATTAAAAAATCTGATACTCTAAAAAAGCTATGAAAACATAAGAAATTTTAAAGGCTATAAAAATACAGGGTATAGCCAAATTAGACTATGTACTGGATTATCCCTTCATTTAGATACCACAATTAATTTATTTTTCTAAATTTGTTATTTTATTAAAATATCTCAATATTATGTTCAATTTAGTGAATTTTTATAGTAAGATTACATATTATTTATATTCATGAAATAAAATATCAATTAAAAACATAGTAACAAGGTTAAATAACATATATTTGATAGTTACTTTCAATAAAAGCTAATAAGAAATCCACCCACATTTATTTTTAGACCATTTTAATCAAATTTAAACATTATTTTATTGAAGAACTCAAAATTTCACGTACATCACATATATCAATAATCTAAATGTTATATTATTAAAATATATTATCTTTGTTTGAATTTTGAATGATTTATTAAAATATATTATTTTATATATTATTTTATAAAATAAAGATTTATACATACATGCATTGCATGTGGTAAAAGACTAGTGGACAAAAAATGTATACATACTACAAGAATATAATGGTTACAAAATTAATTACAAAACAGATCAAATACCACCACTGAAAAATATGAAAAGATGAAAAATACCCTCGATTTAATTTCCTAAAATCATGCAATATTTATGGAATGAGTTTATTAAATCTCTTAAATTCTGAAAGATTTAAGAAAAATTAAAAACTAAAATAATAAAAAGGTAAAATCTAATTCTAAGTAACTAATAACTCTCTATACAGTACAAAATCAAGCTTCCTCTAAACCTCTTTCTTCTTCAAGTGCGATAAATTTTCCATTAATACTTCTTTAAACTACAAAATTTAAAAAATGAAAATATAATGATTAATTTAACAGATTTATATTTTATAAACTCATAACATGTTTAAAAATTGTCAAATAAAAACCAATAAAATCCAGTAATTAATATTTAAAAACAAAACATGGTTAGGTTAACAAATTGTCATTGATGTTTTTCAAGCTATGAAATTTATAAAATAAAAAAATATGGTTAGTTTAACTAGTTTATGGGTAAAAAACGCAAAAATGAACCCAATAAAAACCAGAAATTAGGAATCACAAAAAATAAAGAGGAAGAACTTATAAGAATGGGAAATTTGCCTATATGACCTCGAAATGAGGGCCCTAATGAAACTTGACCTCACTTTTCAATTTTCATAAATAAAACCTTATGCTGATGCCACTAAAGTGTGAAAAGACCAAAAACTCTTTTCTTTGTATTGATAGAACTCTTCTTAACCCCACTATCTATTTTTCTCTCTCTAAACTTCAAAATTTAAATCATTTTTCAAAAACTCACGACTCTCTCTATTAATTCTAAACTTGCCATGGATTTAGATTCAATGGATGCTAATGAAAAACCGAATGGAATCGATATCTTTTACGCGAAACAGATGAAGAAGTGAACACCAAAGTATTAATTTTTTGAAGAAACAAAAATCTGGATTTTTTTTTGTTGCCTATGATCTGACCGATCATAAACAATGATCTGTCAGATCATAGGCAATGATCTGACCGATCATAGGCTATAATCGATCAGATCATTGAGTAACAAAATATTAAAAAAAAAAGGAATTTTACTTGTAACTTTTTCTACAAAATTTAGATTGTCATGAATTTAGATTCAATAGATAGATATCGAAAAAACGTATGTAATCAATATCTTATTTGCGCGAAGCGGAGTTCGGATGAAAAAGTTAACGCCAAAATACTAAATTTTTTAAGAAAGAAAAATCTGAATTTTTTTATTGTTGCCTGTGATCTGACCGATCATAGCCTATGATCGATCAGATCATAGGCAACGATTTGAACGATCATAAGCTATGATCGGTCAGATCATTGAGTAACAAACGATTCGAAAAAATGAATTTTACTTGTAACTTTTTCTACAAAATTTGGACTGCAACGAATTTAGATTCAATAGATAAATATCGAAAAAATGTATGAAATCGACATCTTATTTACGCAAAACGGAGTTCGGATGAAGAAGTTAACGCCAAAATACTAATTTTTTTTAAGATTGAAAAATCTGGAAAATTTATGGAAAAAAAAAATTGATCGGTCCGAACGGACCAATCTTGGTCTATGATCGGTCATGGATCGGTAAGATTTTTTTTTTCCCTTCTTCTTCGTTCGTTCGTTCGTTCATCTTCTCCAGAAATTTTCCACATTTTTCAGTCTTAAAAAATTTAGTATTTTGGTGTTAATTTCTTCATCCGAACTCCGTTTTGCGCAAATAAGATGTCGATTTCATACATTTTTTCGATATCTATCTATTGAATCTAAATTCGTTGCAATCCAAATTTTGTAGAAAAAGTTACAGGTAAAATTCATTTTTTTCGGATCTTTTGTTACTCAATGATCTGACCGATCATAGGCTATGATCGGTCAAATCATAGGCAACAATAAAAAAATTCAGATTTTTATTTCTTAAAAAAATTAGTATTTTGGCGATAACTTTTTCATCCGAACTCCGTTTCGCGAAAATAAGATATCGATTTCAAACATTTTTTCGATATCTATCCATTAAATCTAAATTCATGGCAATCTAAATTTTGTAGAAAAAGTTACGAGTAAAATTCATTTTTTTCGAATCTTTTGTTACTTAATGATCTGACCGATCATAGCCTATGATCGGTCAGATCATTACCTATGATCTGATAGATCATTGCTTATGATCGGTCAGATCACAGGCGATAATAAAAAAATTTCCAGATTTTTATTTCTTCAAAAAATTAATACTTTGATGTTAACTTCTTCATTCAGATTCTGTTTCGCACAAAAGATATCGATTCCATTCGTTTTTCCGATATCATCCATTGAATTTAAATCCATGGCAAGTCTAGAATTTATAGGGAGAGTCATGAGTTTTTTGGTAAAATCTTACCTTCTTCTTCCTTCAGCAAGATTATAGTTTAGAGAGAGAGAGTGGTGAGTTTTTCTTTAGCGAGAGAGAAAGAAAGAGTAGTGTGGTGTGTTAATGAGCTAACAAAGCTGTCTCAATGGGCTTTTGGACTTTTCACACTTGGATGACATCAGCATAAGGTCTTACTTATAAAAATTGAAAAGTAAGGTTTATTTTCATTAGGGCCCAATTTTCAAGGTCATCTATGCAAATTTCCCAAAATAAATATAAGGACAAATCAGGAAGAATGAAAATCTTTCTCCACCGCGTAAGGCCTAAATCTGCCAAAACTGAATTTAGAAGGTAAGTCTCTATATTTGTTGTAATTACCTATTTCGATATGGTTTATCATGTAAATAATCCTAAATAATAACGTCAACATGAACATAACTCAACTGGTTAGGTAACTGCTCCTTTTGTATCAATTTGAAAATTTGAATCTCCCATCCCTTAATTTAATGTAAAATATAAAAAAAATAATAACAAAAATTATTTGCATGACTTTTCTTTCATAACATTTTTAATTAAGAACATATGTTAATAGATTTTTAAAATTTACAAAAATAATGCAAGTTCAACCAAAATATCCCACCTAATTAAGGATAAAAGACGTAATAAAAGTTATCAAAATTCATCAACATGGAAAAATTCTTTAGTGATTGACATTTAGATTTCTCTGACCAAATGAGAGCTTACATATTAAAAAAAAAGGGAAATACACTTCTGGTCCCTGAGTTTTCATTTTATTTTCTATTTAGTTCCTAAGTTTTAAAACTCGGTAAATGTACCCCTGGTGTAACGTCCCGTTATTTTACAAGGTAAAAAAAATTTATTATTATTATTTTATTTTAATTATTCATTTACTATTTATTTTATTTAAAGCATTTAATTTCATTTTAGAGTTAATTAATTTAATTAGAATTTATAATTTAGAAATTACGAGTTTATTTCGTTCGTAAATTCTATTAATCGTTCTATTAGCTTAAATTAGTTTTGGTCGTATTAATAATTATTAACGGGCCAATTAATAATTATTAATCACCATTTGGTCATTCTAAAAGCTTCAGGTTTCGTTTAATAAGCTCAATAACTTGAAGGAAGTATCCGTAATTTTCTAATTTCTTTAAAAATATCTTGTTACTATTCATTTTCTTCTTTAAATTGAGTCAAAAGTCAAAACCAAGCCAAATTCCATTTCTTTCTCTTCCCCTTCAATCGTGAGCTCTCTCTTCTCCATGGATGAGAAGACTTTTTCTTGGGCTTTCGTCATTTCTCGACCATTTTCAATGAGGTCGGTTGCGTTGGATTGCTCGGGACGAGGGCTACCTATCCAACCTACCTTTTCGAGCGGAAATAGGCCGAAAATAATAGCAAAGAGAGAAGAGATTGCAAAAATTTGTAGATTTTATGTGAAAAAACATTTCTTTTTAGAAATAATGTGGGCTGAAGACAAGAAATTCACTACGATCAAATACATGAGTCTATAATAGATAGCTGTTTGTCAATGTCAAAAATAATAATAGAGGCATAAAACCTTATGTAGACTGATTTTTCCCCTGAAATTATAAATAGAACATTTTTATTAGTTTTTAGTTGTAAGTGGATGAGTTATTTGAAATAGGTTTCTTTCTCTTTTTGGCTTTATTAATGTTTTCCATTGTTATAGTCACTGAAAATCATAGTCTCAAGTACATGAATTTAAGTACTTTATTCCAATTAAAAAGAAGAATGATCTTGAATGATTTTTATATATATATGAAATAAAATCTTCAGTAGAAACTCAGCTGACAAATTTTTTCAAAAATATAAATTTGATCATTACTTATGTCATTGTGGTATCTCAAATATATATTTCCGCAATTTAGCTACTCTCTTGATAGTGGTTATACAATTATACATATATTGTGAATCCATGCCAAATTTTTATTAAATTTAAAGTCTTCCACTGTCAATCTGATTTTAAATTATTTAAAAAGAGTCGGGTCGTCACAGTTGGTATCAGAGCCTTAGGGTTCTGTAGACTACATGCGATGCATGTTAGTGTTTCATGTTTTGTTTTAAGTCAACTCTCTAGTCATCATTAGAGATCATCGGCACCAGGAATGCCTAGAACTTTTATTCTCAAGCTTTAATTTCTTTAATAGTATTAAAGTTTATGAGAAGGTTGTTTATCTGTAAATGTGATAGTTCACATCCTCGTAAAAACCACTATGTGGTGATGTTTATTTTGACCCAGATTGAGGTTTGGGTAAGGATGCTGAGAATGTAAATGACCCCGTGTAGTTTTGGAGGTTATACACCTCGTTAAGAGTATTGACATAATGTCAAAGTAAAGGAGACGAGATACTCCGAGAGATTGATCAATTAATCCTCATTGATTGATTAAACTTTAAATGTCACACAATTGCTAAATAGTGTTTTAATAAATGTGTGTTGACATTTGTGTGTAAAAGGGTACATGATTGTCTGAAGCCCACAATTAAGAGATAAAACACCTATTGGAGGTGAGTAATTGTTGATAAGTAATCGGTCTGACTCTGGTCCAGTAACCTAGATTTAACTCAATGGACAAGTTCCTAAGTTGAGTAGAGAAAGTTGGATTATGATAAATGGTAAATCATTGTGAAAGTAAAATATATTAAAAGAAAAGTGAGATGTCACTCAAAAGAGGAAGTAAGAACATTTAGTGATAAGTCTCAACGAGGACCATTAACGACAATGTTAATTGGTGAATGACCTAGTTTGGTCGCTATTACACTATGGTGTATCAATCTGAATTTGGATTATACTCGAGGTTGAGTAATGAAGATCCATATTAGTAAATTGTCAAGATTGACTAACACTAAGTTGAGTGTTGGTATTTGATTGAATTATAGAAGAAAGTTGATAGACCGTGATATCGGTAACTTCTATAAGGCAATGAGATGGTTTGGTGAACATCAATTCACATTGTGTTTGACCATGTAATTGGACGGTGAACTTTGAGAAACTTGTAGGTCATAGTTGGACCTACTGAGTCTTTTCAAGATAAACTCTAAAGTGAATCTTATGTTGGAAGGTTAGAATGTTATTTGGACTAAGATGTTTGACAGACGCCAGTTTTGCTTTGTAAGAAAGGAAATGATCTATGAAGTCGAGATCATTCAAGATTTTGAATAAGGAGACTTAGGAGTTATCCTTATCTTGGATTTCACATATTATGAAAGGAAGAGAAAACTAGACAATTTAAATTCCAAAATCTAAAACACAAGGAAACTCAAGTTCCTATTCAGGAGTTCAAAGAGGTTTATAATCATAAAAGTGAAATAAGAAGCTCTAAAGAGCTTATAACAAATTTACATCTCAAAGACCGAAAATAAAACAAAATAAGATAAGATAAGCCCTGAGACTTTTAAATCACCCGATACCAAGTAAGAGTATAAAAAAATTGAAATTTTTTATAATTCTCTCAAAATGATATTAATGAGATTGGATCATAAATTGAATGAGAAATATCTCGTTATCTTGTAAGGACATTTTGGTAATTTCCAAAACCTCAAAATTAAAACCACAAGATCCATATTAATAATTTACAATAGTTTTGCATGACTAAAAATGTATCATATTTTGGCTCTCTTTTTTTGTAACCCTCGTTTAAAATTTATAAGGGAAAAAAATAAAAAAAATAACTAAACAGAAACTAAAAAAATTAAAATTTAAAACTAGAGATTTTTCTATATTCTATAGCCTACATTAAATTGTGACCACATAATAGGTGTGTAATATAAAAATAAACAACTCATTAAATTAAAAGAGATCATGTATGAAATATTATGTAAATAAAAAAAAATAGTTTACAGCATTATCACATCTAAAAAAAGTAAGAACTTAAAGGAGAAAACAAAATGAAATATAAGTTCTTTAAAAATAAACAACATTACATATATTATTTTAAAAATAAAGGGAGAGTATTTTAAATAAAAAAATTAAAACCATGCACTCATAACAAAACTTAACAACTTAACCTTAATTAAGGGCCCGTTTGGTATTTCCCCTAAAAGTATTTTGAGTTAAACATTTTAAAAGAAGTATTAATTAAGTGTTTCATCTAAAAACACTTGAGTATACTAAAATGTGTTTTTGGAAAAAATACTTGATTGATGATTCTTAAAAAAATGTTCATAAGCAAGTATTTCACTTAAAATACTTCTCTCAAGTGTTTTTAGATGAAACTCTTAATTAGTATATAAAATCAAAACATTTTTATGCGAAGTTATACCAAACGGACCATAAATACATTTAGACTAGGCTAGAAGGTGATTAATTATTATTAATTGGCCTATTAATAATATTTAATGCACCTAGTTTACAAATAACATTTGGAAAATAAAATTACTAACTAAAGACTAAAGACTAAAAGCTTCTAAATTAATTAAATTAAATGCTTTAATTAAAATTAAAAAAAATTAATTCTACCTTAAAAAATAACGGGACGTTACACAGTGTCCCTTAACAAGTGGTATTAGAGCCATGCCCCGACCCTAACCATGTGGGTTGAATCCTTGGGTGCCAAACAAAGTGAGGAGCCTCGAAGACCCAATCTGTGGTGGGCTCTCTCTAACAGGCGGTGCGCTCCGGAGAATAAGAGTTAGCCTGGATAGAGTGGACGAATGGAGGGGATGGTCCGTGGATATTTGTTCGAGGGGAGGATTGTTGGGGTACGAACAAAATCTCACATCGGTTAAGGAAGGAGATGATCATGACTATATAAGGGGAATGATACATCTCCATTGGTATGAGGCTTTTTGAGTGAAACCAAAAGCAAAGTTATGCGGGCCTAGACCCAAAGTGGACAATATCATACCAATGTAGAGATTGTAGAGGCCCCAGTGTCCCTTAACATGTAACATGTCTTAGTTAATCTCCCGCTTTCTCTCAACTAGACTTTTACCACGTGCGTCGCACATGTTCTTGTTCAGATATTTGAAAATTTAATAATGTAGCTGTGAGTTAGAATTTTTTATTTTTATTATTTATTATTAGGTACATTAATAAATTAAAATCAAAATATAATTTACTAATTGAAGAAATTATATTTCCGTCCAACTAATTATATACTTACTCATAAGATATATTAAAGTTTTTTAAATTTTAAATTATCATAAGAAATTAATAAACCTTTTGTTCTAAAATATCTATATTTTCTAAATTTTTAATTCTTTAATTTTACTTATTGAAGGTTCGGATCATAATTCAACAAATTAGTTTTTTTTTATGAATTAAAAGCTACATATATATATTTTTTGTCTTGAAGAGTTTTTTTTGTTTGATTTAATTAATAGAATTAAGAGTTTATTCTCATTAATAATATGATTTGTTTTTAAATACTCATAAAAATGCATCAAAATTTTATTTTTCTTAACTATAAACTATTTTTAGTGACTTTTCTATAAAAGAAAAGTGTGATGGAACTTACTAATTCTTGTATTTTTATAAATTATTTGAGGATTGATTTTTTAGAAGGTTGAGAATCCTAATTTTAAACCATATATTCAAATAAATTAACTCTTAATTTCAATGGTAATAAATTACAATACGATAAAGAATTTGAGTCTTTTTTTTTTTCAATACAAAGGGTCAGTTTTAACATTCATAAAACAATAAACTCATTAAAATTATAAAAATAACAAAACTTAGAAAACTATTATATTTGAATTTAAAATAACCTAATAAAAAAAATCAGATAAATAAAAATAACAATGAAACAGAAACTAGTAATAAAACAATTCAAAATAGCAAAAAAGTGTTATTTTAAAAACAATTCAAAATTTTACTTTGTTTAAGTTAGAGTAAGAAACAAGTGTTATTCACTAATTTTTTTTACAAGTCCCTCATTCAATCTCTAAAACCTCAAGTTTCCAAATATATCATTTTTTACCCAAACTGACAAATTTCAGAGGACGATGGCAATTTAAGTTTGGCCCTAATGTACAAAAGGTATGAATTGTCGTCATATCCATGTGAAGACTTAGGCACCTGAAATAGAAGAATAAACTCAGAAAAGTAAGTATAAAATATAAAGAGAAATGAAGCAACTTTGATGGGTGGAACTGGTACACGGGCAGATCTTAATAAGGACTAGGGGCCATGGCCCCCACATTTTTCATTTTTTTTTCCTATATATTACTTTACGAATTTTAAAAGCTAAATAATATAGGTTTTTTTTTTTTTTTTTAATATATAAAATTATAATTTAAAAAACTAATAGTAAATAGTTATAATTTAAATTCATTTAGATTTGGTTATAATTTATATCATTTGCTAAATATCAAAATTTGTATAAAAAAATATTTTTCATCATAAAATAATTTTAAAATCGTATAAATTGATATTGATAAGATATCTATAAATCTTTTTCAAAGTCTTTTAAATAACTTTGAGATTTACTTAATTAAAATAAAAATGTAATATAGAACAAATGATATTCACCCATGTCGCTAAAAAATGATATTCACCTATATTCAATTATAAAAATTCTATTTTCCATTTATATCTATTTTACATTATAGCCTTTTCAATTTATACAATTTCATCTCAGTTATCTAAATTTTTATTCTACATACATTCTTAGCTATTATTTTTTTTAAAGAATTTTGTAAATAAAATAAAATATTTTTACATACAAAATTATTAATTTGAAAGAAAAAGATCAATAGTAATAGTATTGAAGTTGGTTTTTATTAGAAGTAGATTTTAACAAGTGCAACACAGATGATTTATTTGTTTTTTTTATTATTGTTTATAATTATTACATTTTTATAATATTAATTATTAAATTAAATGTAACAAAAATATCCTACCTATTATTTTGAATAGGAACACATATTCTGAAATGTTATCTTTATTAATAATTATTAACTATAAGTAAAATTTTAGTTAATCAATTTTATTTGCCAGGTCGCAATTTATAAAAATAAAATTTATTTCATATACAATAATATTAAATATTTTTACTAGTTGATATAAAAATCTATGTCACGTTAAAAAACTTAGAAATTATTACTTTTTAGATACAATCTCATTTGTATATATCCTTGTAATTATATCCCATAATATTTGAAACAAATATAACTAATTTTTACTTCTCTCGAAGCAAATAATTTAAACTAAACAACCATTATTTATTATTTTAATTGAAAATAGGGAAAGAAAAAGGAAAAAGTGCAAAAACAATATTTTAAAACAAAATTTAATTTTGTTTTAAAAATGCCTCTCATCATCTTAGGTTGTGTATTAAATATTTAATATATCTTTTGCAAAAAAAAAATATTTAATATATGAAGTATAATTGCATTAATAAATAATTGGTTTGTTTTTTTATGAGAAGAATTGGTTAGATTTGATATAATTAAATGATTTCTTTTAAATGTCTTAATGTAAAATAAAAAAATAACAAAAAAAAAACTCCAATTCCATAACAAAATGGTAACATTCTCTCCAATTTCTTTTTCTTAGTTTATCTCATGTCTTTCTATAAAAAAAGATGTCGGATTTGTCATAAAAACAGAAAAACCAATGCAATTTCTATTTTAGTGTTTAAAATATTTTGTACAATAATTTAACTTCGATAAACAAAAATGTATTTTATTGCAAATTGTTTTATACTCATTATGTTAAAAAAAAGAGAATATTTTATAAGAATATAATAATTAAGTGTTAGTGGTAATTAATTTTTGTAGTGACGTATTTTGTAAATTTCATAATTAATAGAAAGGTATAATAGTTCTAAAATGTTTCTAAAACATCCTCATTTTTATATATTACTATTAGGGTTAAATGTACCACTACCCATACACTTTCAAGCTATCAAATTTTCAATTTCAATCAAAAAAAGTGTTAAAACTAACCGCCATTATTTATTTAATATTTTTTTTAATATTCATGAGTATGGGAAAAGACATTTTTTACCATTTGCGTCACCCATCTGCGAACGAAAGAAAAAGAAGAAAAGTCATATAAGAACGAATAACGAAATCTGCGAGTGAAGGCTTTCAATGTTTTGCAAACGAAATCTACGAACGAAGTTTATGTTTTTAGTTAGGAATTCACGTTTCGAAGAAAAGTGAGGAAAATTTTCAAGAGATTTGAGGTAAGAACAACCACTTGAGTTCTTGTATTGCTATGTTTCTTTTGTTTGGTGGTTTTAGAATTTTTTACCCCAACTAAAAACCCGAACTTCGTTCGCAGATTTCGTTATTCGTCTTCACCATAGATGACTTTTCCCCCTGTTACTTTTGTTCGCAGATGGTTACGTTTTTCGACCCAAGTGTAATTGACTAGGGTAGTAGGGTAGGGATTAAAAAGTCTTGTTCTCAAATTTCTTTAACCATGGTTAGAAATAATATTAAAAAATTATTCATAATTAGTTTTGGATTTTTTTTTAACGGAAAATGTAGGGGTGAAAAAAGCTAAATTGATACTGCACTAAATTGAAAAAGTTTGAAACTGTAGAGGTCATTAATGCATTTAACCCTTACTACTAATAATATTAAATAAGTTAATGTTTAGAATATCGACTATTTAAATAAGATATGAAAAGAAACATCTTACTTACATTACATAGAGAATGAGAATGCTTCGCCACTCACGCAGGGGCGGCTCAAGGTTATTTGAGGCCTTAGGCAAAATTTAAAATGAGGCCTATTTTTTTTTTTCATTTAAAAAAAATTAAAATGAATTAATGTCTTATATAAATCTTTCTTGCTTTCTTTTAGATGCTATTTTTTTTCCATTGAATTTTCATTATCTAAAACTATCAAAATATCTTTTTCAACTGATAATATTGTTATTGGATCAAATTCTACCATCATTTCATTTTAAGCTTAAAAAAATTTGCATTGTTTTTTTTCATTATTTCTACTAAAAAATATTTTTGCAATATTTTCAATGATCTTTTTCTTTACCAATTAAATCTTAAATATTTTTAAGAATCAATTGTATAATAAGTACTAGAAATGTCTACAATGTTATCTTTTGAGAAAAATTATGTCACTTTCTTTAATTGGACCTTTTTGTACTAATAAATATCTTAAATTAGAATAAGTATTTTCACATCTTCCTGGATCATATATATTATAAGTACAATGCATAGAACAGATATTAGAATTACTATCAAAATATTGTTGTTTTCACTTATTTAGATTTCTTCATCCTATTCTTGTGATTCTTATGCAATTTTCATCATTTTTTCCAATTTCAATTTTATTATCATCTTTTTATTTTTATTTTTATTTTACCTCATCTCCTGATTCTATTCTATCATTATTTTTATTATTTTTACTACTTATAACAAATTTATCAAGAGAGCTTTTTTGAGATTGAATCAATTTCTTTATTTTTTTTAAAGTGTTTTTAATCTCGATTCATGTTTTCTAGTACATATAAAAGGATAAAATGAAAAGAAATTAATCACAAACAATATTGTATTAAATACTATATACTAAAAAAAGTACACAAAAACCTAAAGCAATTGCTACTTTATAAATGAGAAGAGAATGACAATGGAAGTTTTGAGTTTCTTGGAGTGTTAAAAAAATACTGAGATTACTTTGTTAATAGAACTCTCAATTTGCAATTGTGGTTTAGTTTTGTAGATTGCCAGATGAATAGAAAATGAATGAGAAGGTCAAAAGGTTTAATAAACAAGTTTCAATTTTCCAAATGAGTGGTTAAGTAATGTTTACATTTATGTGGGTATTTATGGTGAGAATTGATAAATTGGAATTCATCTTAAGAATTTCGAAATGCCAAGTAATAGTATACCTATTTATATATAAATCATTTAACTAAAGGTGATTTGAATATTTTTTTTTCTTTTTCAAAAGGCATTCAATGTTATTAATAGAAAGAGTTTGATACTATTTAGATATTTGATAATATGAAAATTATAAGTATAATAATTTAGAATTATAATAAAATATTAATACATATGTATTTAAATATAAAAAAAAATGAGACATTCTAATATTCGGGGCCTTAGGCTGTTGCCTATTTCGCCTATAGTTTAAGCTAGCCCTGCACTCACGCAGAGGAAGGGTAGTGTCGCGGTTGCGGCGATTGGAGACGGGCCTGGCCATGATTTTTGCAGGTATGTTTGATAGTCCGGTGAGTACACGGATCAGCAGAGGAGAGGGTGTTGGTGAATATATGAGAAATCTCTGTAATGTAAGGGTGAGAAAAACTGAAAAATGGAAAAGGAAAGAGATAAGAGATAAGAGAGAGAGGGAAAAGAGCGCGTTTTTTTTCCAACCTTAAAGAAAACTTGATTGCGTGGAAAGCACCTGTTGAGACAAAATAATTGGAGAGATTCGTATATAAAAAGCAAAAGCTAGATAAACAAAAATTAAAGTAGAGATTGAAAATCTAACTCTCGTCATTATATATGATGATTAAAATCTCTAATTTTTTTTAAAGGTTATACTTATGAGCTATCCTTCGGTAATTTTATTGGTCAATTATTTTATTAAATATTATCGTATTTAATAAATCTGTAGATCCCACTAACTTGTATCCAATATAAATAAAACATATATGAAAGTATAAAAAACTCATTACGTATATTCCTTTCTTTTAGAGGCAACTACTGAAATAACATATTTTTATATACTAATTACTGAAATGTCAGAACTTTTAAAAATTACTCAAATAATATTAATTATAGTTCAATATTATATTGAACTACAAAAAAGAAAAGAAACCAAAAAATTCATTGAAAATAATAATGAAAAATAACAAAATAGTTCATTGAACAATAATCCAATATTATTTTGAATTAAAAAGGGTAAAAAAAAAATTAACTGAAAATAACAATAAAATATAACAAATTAGTTCAATATAATATTGAACTAAAATTAGGTTATTTGGATACTTTTTAAAAAGTTTTTATATTTCAATAATTAGTATGCACAATGCTATTTGAGACAATAATATATATATATATATGATATATCCTTCACGTGGAACCCGCTGATTCTTGTAATTACTGCTTTATCCTTGTGTTCCCGATGATTCTCCAATGAACATTATCTGTAGTCAAACTAGAGATAAAGTACTTATGTGATCAATAGAAATCGTGGCGCCATTCATGTCTTGAATCAGTACATTAAAGAAGTTTCCTAATGTTTTTAAAATGTTTAGGTATCGCACTGATACTGTTAATTTATAGGAAAGTTATGAATTTCATCTCTTGTAAATGTGTTCCCAGGCTACTATCTCGTTATGTTCCCAAAATAGGAGCGTATTGAGCGTTCATATCAGATCGCTTTCAACCATGTGAATCAAAGAACATAACTTCATGAATAGAAGTTCACATTTCACTTAGGATTGAGATTTATCACGGTTGATAAACTTATTTTGATATTCGATCATTTCTCGTAAACGGTATATTTGAGAAATTTGATCAAATATCGTGGTTCTATCTTATATACAATCAACATTGCATATGATACTTCCATTTCATGTCATCTACATGAATGATCGAATATCAAACCGAAACGGTTCGGTTTTTACGGCACTGTTCGGTTCGATTTTATTTTTCACCCTTAGTGAGAATTGAAAAGGTAAAGTATGAGAGAGATGTGTGAAATTAATTATATATAAAAAAAACATTGTAGATCCCACAGAACATATTGGGAATGACATTGACACAAGTGCACAGTTTTACTGCAAGTCATGGACCATGATCTATAATATCTATAAAAGCATATTCATTTCATTCTCAAAGGGAGAGTGATATAATGTAATGGCAGGATCAGAATACTCAGTTGTTTTATCCATAGTGAGTGTCCTAGTGAATTTGGTACAGGTACGTGATGGCGGCGACACTTTCAAAACATATCCCATCATCTCAATTTTTGCCGTTGCCGCTCTCTTCTTGATTTCTCTTTCAGTTTCTTGGAAAACATTTACAAATAATAATCAACGAAGTTCTCTACTTGCTACTTTTATTGTGGTTTTGTTGTTAATTGTGGTAAATTGCATTTCCACAATTTTATTCCCTCAATCCATCAACTTCTTACCTTTTCTCATTTCTTTTTTCTATCTTTTAATCACAGCTTTATTATTTCAAAGAATTATAATAATCACAAAGTCACCGGTTGGGTTAAGATTTGGGTATGCATTTGGAGAATGGTATTCGGAGATATTTCGCCGTCATTGGTTAATCACCATTTTTGTACGCCCACCAAGGAGGGATATTTTGCCGGTCCGCTGCCAAAACTGAAGAGAGATAAAGATTACTATATTAATTATCAATAAGTCAGCTTGTTTGTTCTATAATTATGTAACTTGGCTGTTATATATTTGATTTGATGGTTAGAAAAAGCATGAAATCCTTTATCCAAATCTATGAAGAAAGAAACATTTCGGCGTTTTTCATTCAGTTTACTATTCAATCAAGAATATTCATATTTTTCACGTGTAAAACTATTTTATTTTATTTTGGTATATATATGTATAAGTAAAGAAGGCTAGTAACCATGACTCGCCATCATCAATGGGCCGAGTGACCCGGCTTGACTGGTAATGTTCGAGTTGATCGGGCTCGGCTCAGCCTAAAAAACAAAGGTTCACAGTTCGGTTCGTAGGGTTGGCCTGACTTGTTGAATCGAGCCGAGCTCAGCCCATCAAATAGCTAGATTTGTTTTAATATTTTAAAAGTAAAATATTACATTGATTTATTTTTAGATTGGTCTATTTCTCTCAACTTAAAAAAGATACACCAAATGAATCAATTTTTTTTAACTATTCTTTGAAAGAATCACATTTTTTAAGAATGAATATTGGTGAAAAGAATGACTCAAATTCTTTGGTTAACTTTTATAAAGGATTTTTTCTTGTTAAATGTTAAACAACATAAACAAATATATGTTAAGTTTTAGGGGCAAATACTGAAATAACATATTTTTGTATACTAATTACTGAAATGTTTGAACTTTTCAAAAATTACTCAAATAACATAATTATAGTTCAATAATTTATTGAACTAAACAAATTAATTTTTTTAATAAATTCATTGAAAATAATAATAAAAAATGATCAAATAGTTCAATAAATTATTGACCTAGAACTTAAAAAACCAAAAAACAAACAAATTCATTAAAAATACCTATGAAAAATAGTTCAACAATTTATGGAACTATAATTATGATATTTTGAGTAATTTTTTAAAAGTTATGACATTTTAGTAATTAGTATGCAGATTTATGCTATTTGAGACAAATTCTTTAAATTTTATAACACAAGTTTCTATTTAAAAACTAATATATATCTTTTTAAATAAATTATGCAAGTTTTATTTTGGCCGAGTTCAAGTCGGTTCATTGAATAAACTCAAGGGAAGCTCGAAAGGGCCGGCCCAAAGGCTGTTGAGATATATATGATTAAATTTACCTTGAACCATTGACTTAAGCTTTTGGTTCAATTGGTGATTTAACATATTCAATATGGTATCAGAGCCCAACAAAGCCCAAACGGGCATTCGGTCCAAAATGGGATCCGACCCAAGAATGGTGAACCCAAAAGAGGCACTATCTTGAGGGGGCATGTTAAGGATCCCACATCCGAAAGATGAAGAGACCTAACAACATTTATAAACTCTAAGGGCCCCTCCTCTCATTACCAATTGGTTTTGAGATGGATGACCACATTATTAATAATGTTAAGGATCCCACATCGGAAAGATGAAGGGACCTAACAACGTTTATAAACTCTAAGGGCCCCTCCTCTCATTACCAATTGGTTTTGAGATGGATGCCCACATTATTAATATGGTATCAGAGCAGGAGGTCCTGAGATCAAACCTCCATTATGTCATTTGCTGTAATTTCCTCCCCATTTAAATATTCCACATTGAAACAAATCTTGCCCCTTTCCAGAAAGTCTTGAAGATTGCACAATATAAAATGAACAAAATAGAGTTGATGACAATTCCAAAGAGAAAAGAAATGAAAGAAACTTGCAAATGAACAACTGGGAATCTTAGAGCTTCCATTGATGAGAGAGGGAGCTTTTTAACCAAGCTTTCCTTTGAGACAGTTACATTTGAAAACAGATAAGAAACTAAGAAAATATCTTCTAACCAACTCTAACAACTATGTAATGATTAGCTATGAATTAACTAATGATTAATGATTTAAAGCTCAACTAATCACAACACACATGTTTGGGTCTTGTGCAAATATCCAAGCCCACATGTGAGGGGGAGTGTTGAGATATATATGATTAAATTTACCTTGAACCATTGGCTTAAGCTTTTGGTTCAATTGGTGATTTAACATATTCAATAAAGGCTGACTTGTTTAGAACAAAAGGTTTATATCCAATCTAAATATCTAACGAGCCGAGTCGGATCGTTAAAAGTTGACTTTCGAGCTCAGACCGACCTTTAGCCGGATTGATGACGGTGAACCATGACACATCTTTCTAATGCGGAAATTAGTTAATGAAGTAAATTCATCACTACAAAAGGTAATGCAGGAAATTAGTTAATGGATTAAAGTCATCACTACAAAAGGTAATGCAGGAAATTAGTTAATGGATTAAAGTCATCACTAACAAAAGGTAGAGGCTGTCTGTGAAAATTTTCGCTGTTAAAATCCCAAATTTCACTGGTAAAGCTTTTGTATTTAACTTTTATTATTATTTTAAAATTTAGTTATTCCCTCAGCAAATAGGAAACTTCGCCATTAAATGCTAAAAACAAAAAGAAAAAAAAAGGAAACTTCGCCATTAATTATTATTATAATAAAGTTAGTAGACAAACAAAATTGGGTTATTACGTAGCATAATCTTTAAAAGTAATATGGAAAAATTTGAGACTGTAAACATAAATCTTAAAAGGGTTCGGAGCTTTTACTGTTCCTGTTGTTGTAAAAAAAAAAGAGAAGAAAAAAAACAGGGTTGGAGCTTTTATTGCACTTTCGTGACAGCTTCTGCTTCGCTAGTCTCCAACTGAGAGAATATTAAAAAAAACCACGTTAGAGAGAAACAAGATTAGAGGTGAGCGAAAGTATGGTAAAAGGGAAAATATATTATTTTAAAAATAAAGTTAAATGCACCCGTGACATATACACTTTTAAACTTTTTTAATCTACACTGTGTACTCTCAATTTGGTTTTTTCACCCCTACACTTTCTTTAGGCCAACTTCTATTAAAAAAAGTATCCAAAACTAGTATAGGATTTTTTTTAAAATTTTTTTGTCTCAAATAACATAAATCTGCATATTAATTACTAAAATGTCAGAACTTTTTAAAATTACTCAAATAGCATAATTACAGTTCAATAATTTGAACTGTAATTAAATTAATTATTGAACTATTTTTCATAGGTATTTTTAACGAATTTGTTTGTTTTTTGGTTTTTTAAGTTCAAGGTCAATAATTTATTGAATTATTTGATATTTTTTATTATTATTTTCAATGAATTTGTTAAAAAATTTAATTATTTTAGTTCAATAATTATGCTATTTGAGTAATTTTTGAAAAGTTCAAACATTTCAGTAATTAGTATGTAAATATATGTTATTTCAATAATTGCCCCATTTTTTTAGTATTATTTATTAACCCTAATCAAGTTAGTTTGACTTAAGTCAATTCAATTTCAGTTGAAAAATACCCTTAAAAATAGAATGGGATCCACAATCCAAAATGGCACATTGTCATCGCAGTGGTAATATGAAGGAAGTTACCCCTTTTGAATAAAAAAAAAAAAAAAAATCAAAATTACGAAGTCTAATGAAATAGATTTTTAGTTATAACTTTTGATCGAAGCGTTAGAATAACGATCCGTTTGTGGTGTTAGACTTTTGATAATACTAGTTTTTTAGCACGTGCGTTGCACGTTATTTTGTATTATATTATTTTAGTATTTGATAGAACATGTCACGACCTGTCCCGGGTTCTCCCTATACACCTGAGACGAGACGTGTGCCGCTGACAAGTGATGACTAAACTTCAACACTTACCATCAAGGCAAACTAAACATGAATATGCTAAAAATATTGTAAACGGTTTTGACTCATGTACTAGCTAAGCTGATGCAGAACAGGTGACGGGTAAGCTTGTCGTAGATCCGATCGTATCTGAAACTCAAAAGCTACTTGTGGGGGGAAAACATTTGAAAAGAATGAGCTAAAAAGGCTCAATGAGTGGGATTTTTTTTAATAAAATAATACTTCCTTCAAAACAACATAATACATAATAATTGCTAAATTCATAAAACTGTTCAAAACTAATACTCGTAAAACTGGATAATCATAATATTCAGCTGATGAAACTAGATCAATAATTATACGTAAATATATATACAATAGAAACTTCTTATATACTATATCATAGTGTTAAAAACCACACTAAAAATGTACCCTTAACTGGTCATACTGTATGTAGAGTGAAATCATGCATGCAACTAGAGTAACTGAAAACTGAATTTGGTCCAAAAATTTACGGACCGAACCGAACCAAAATTGACGGATTCGGTTCAGTTCAGTGCGGTTTGATCGGTTCAGTTCAATCGGTTTTGCGGTTTCGCTTCTCACCCTACTAAAACATGCATAATTTTGAGTATCGATATCGGTTTACGGAAAAACTAAAACTGAGTTTATGCATGATTTTGTTTGGGTGTTTATGTATGTTTTTAAATGTTTTAAGTTGGATAAACCTTGCTGATTGTAATTGTCACGGTTGACTGATTAGTGTCCACTAAGTCGAAAATATTAGCCTAGGCGGTTAATTATTTATTAATCAAACTCTGAATCGATTGTGTGTATTTTTGGATGTTTAGGGTTGACTTTGTAAGTGCTAATAGAGCCGTTATGCTGCTGGATTTTTGTTAGAGAAGTATTAGATGTTGAATGTCTGAAAAAGGAGTGAAACTACACTAGTTTAGGCTAGTTTCATTTCTAGATTTGTGATTTGTTTGGAAGTCATTTGAAGTGATCCAAAGTGGGTTGTTGAGTGATTTTGGGTCGTTCCCAGATGGTTTTTAAGGTAAATTTCTAGAATTTAAGATTTGGGAAATTAGGCCTAGAAAAGGGCGTTTTTGTGGAGAAACGGAATTTCTAGGTGGATGGTTAAGCTTTGACTAGTTAAACATCTTGAGTAGTGATGTTTGTTTATCATATTACTTTAAAATACCTTGGGTAATATGGAAATTAGGCCTAGAAAAGGGTGTTTTTGTTAAGCTTTGTTTCGGGTCTCCTCGGGTCATATTTTGGTGGAACCGAATTTTCGGTTCGGGCTCGGGTCCAAAATTTTAAGGGTCGGTTCAACCCAAACCGACCCAAACTTTAAATATTATATAATTTTTAGATTTTTTTTTACTTTACTATTTTTCTTTTAATTTTTATTCAATAGGCCAACCTTCTTTCTTTTTTACTTTTTTAGTTTTACTTTGATTAAAAAAAATATGGTTTTACAAGTTTTTGTTTTTTTTTTTTAATGTTTTTACAAAAAAAAAAAGTTCATAGGGCCAACCCGAAGACTCAACCCTACCTTCATAGGGTCGGGTCGGGTTATCTTTTGAATTCGGGTTGTTTGGGTTAGGCATATGAACAACCCGAAAAATCGGTTTGGTCCAAAAATTAGATGAAAACCGACCCAAACCCTTAGTAGCCACATTTTACTATTCAAATTTTAAAAATACCAAAATTAGATGAAAACCGACCCAAACTCTTAGATTTTGATGAAGAAGAAGTGGTTGATATCCATCAGTCTCACAATGATGCCCTGGTGGTGGTAATTATTGTGGCTAACTTAAGAGTACATCGGGTCTTGGTCGATGGAGGTAGCTCGGTAGACATACTCTCTCTCAGTGCTTTTGAAAAATTGGGATTTGGGAGAGAAAAATTGAAAAGAAGTCCAGCACCCTTGGTGGGGTTTGGAGGAGAGCAGGTCATCCCTGAAAGGAGTATTGAATTGCCAGTCACTTTCGGAGAAGAGCCCAACGCCATCACTAAAATGGTGGAATTCATAGTGGTCGAGCACCCATCAGTTTACAATATCATATTAGGGAGACCTACTATCAACGCTCTTAGGGCCGTACCTTCGACTTACCATCAAATGATGAAGTTCCCTACTTTAGGTGGAGTTGGGGTAATTAAAGGGGAACAAAAGGTCTCCCGAGAGTGTTATTACACAGCTATGAGGGGTGCTACACCGGTAAACATGAACGCGGTAGAACAAACTGAGGAAGAGGTGCAGTCTGCAACGGCCTTCCTGGCTGAAGAAGCAGAGCAACCTCCCTTAGTAGTACCACCGAAAGAGTTCGAACAAAGAGCAATGCCAACGGAAGACATGGAGTCTGTCCCTTTTCTAAATGAAGAAAAGTTTATCAAAATCAGGACAAGATTGGGGTCAACAGAGAGATGACTTGATAAAATTTCTGAAAGAAAATATTGACGTGTTTGCCTTGACTCATAAAGACTTGCCGGATATAGACCCTAAAATAATGGTTCATCATTTGAATGTCAACCACACCTTCTGTCCCGTCAGACAGAAACGTAGAGTATTTGACCAGACCAGGAACGAAGTTATAGCTGAGGAGGTAGAAAAGCTTTTAAAAGCATACTTTTTTCATGAAGTACACTACCCAGACTGGTTGTCCAATGTTGTTCTTGTTAAAAAAGCTAACGAAAAATGGCGGGTATGTATAGACTTCACTGACCTCAACAAGGCATGTCCAAAAGATAGTTTCTCTCTACCTCGAATTGACCAGCTGGTGGACGCTACAGCAGGGCATGAGATGATGACTTTTATGGATGCCTCTTCAGGCTATAATCAAATCAAAATGTATGAGCCTGACTGGGAGAAAACGTCATTTGTGACAAGTCAAGTGCTTTATTGCTACAAGGTTATGCCGTTTGGGCTGAAGAATGTAGGTGCGACCTACCAACGAATGGTGAATAAGATGTTCACAAGGCAGATTGGGAGAAACATGGAAGTCTATGTAGATGACATGTTGGTCAAGAGCCGCCAGGCAGACCAACATACCTTAGACTGAAAAGAGGCATTTGATATGATAAGAAGGTACCAGATGAAACTTAACCAGGACAAATACGCATTTGGAATAACTTCAGGAAAATTTCTTGGGTTCATGGTCCACCAAAGAGGTATTGAGGCGAATCTCGACAAGTTAAAAGCTTTCCTGGACATGGAGTCTCCTAAGAACCTCAAACAATTACAAAGCCTGAATGGGAAGGTAGCAGCACTGAATAGATTTGTATCAAAGGCAATGAACAGGTGTCTCTGGTTCTTTAAAAATTTTCGAAAAGGAAGCAAGTTTGAATGGACGGAGGAGTGTGAGAAGGCCTTCATATAGCTAAAGGATTACTTAAGCTCCACGCCTATACTTTCCAAGCCCGTCCAAGGTGAAGAATTATTTTTATATTTGGCTGTGTTAGAAATGGCAGTGAGCTCAGCTCTAGTAAGAGAAGAAAGTGGAGTTCAACTACCTACCTACTATATGAGCAAAGCCATGTTAGACGCGGAGACGAGATGCCCGCAAATGGAAAATTGGCACTAGCCTTAACCTCAGCTCGAAGGTTGAGGCCATACTTTCAAGCACATGGGATTGTAGTTCTGATAAATCACCCATTGAGACAAGTTTTACAAATGCCAAAAGCGTCAGATCAACTGATGAAGTGGGCTATGGAACTCAGTGAGTATGATATTCAATACAAGCCAAGAACTGCTATAAAAGGTCAAGTTGTGGTTGATTTTATAGCGGAACTCACATCTGCAAAAGAAGAGACACACTTAACCCATGAAAAAAAACTTGTTTTAAACAAAGAACTCATCACTCCACAAAGAGAATGGTCCAGTTGGACATTCTACGTGGACGGATCTTTCAACATGAAAGGCTACGGAGCAAGCCTTATCTTAGTCTCACCTGACCAATCCCACATCGAATATGCTCTAAGGTTTGGGTTTAGAACTTCCAACAATAAGGTTGAGTATGAAGCGCTTCTAGCTGGGTTGCGGTTAGCAAGGAAGGTAGGGGTAAGCCGTATCAAAGTGTTTAGCGACTCTCAATTGGTTATCAATCAGATAACAATTGAGTATCAAACCAAGGGAGAAAGGATGACAGCCTATCTAGAAAAGGTTAAAAATCTTCTTTGCGCCTTTGAGTGGTGGGAGGTAAAACAAATACCGCGCTCAGAAAACTCTAATGTTGATTCGTTAGCAAGCTTAACATTCGCATACGAGACTGAGTTAAGTTGTACTGTACCTGTAGAATTTTTACCCAACTCAAGCACAGATGATCTAGAAGCTATGGATATTGAACATACATCGCAGTCGACCACCCCTTTCTGGATTGATCCCATCATAAAATTCTTAAAAAAATGGGAAGCTACCTCTCGACAAAGCTGAAGCACGAAAACTTCAACGCCGAGCAACCCACTATATCCTGGAAGGAGATGTGCTATATAAGAGAGGTTTTTCTCTTCCATTACTTAGATGTCTTATATCGGAGGTGGCGGACTACGTAATGAAAGAGATTCACGAGGGAGTATGTGGTAACTATTCAGGAGGGAGGTCATTGGCTCACAAAATTGTAAGGCACCTACTGGCCCACTTTACAAGAAGGTACCAAGTCATTCTGTCGAAGGTGTGACCAATGTCAACATTTTTCTGCGGTCCCAAGACGACCACCTAAATACTTAACAAATGTTACAAGTCCTTGGCCATTCACTCAGTGGGGGGTTGACTTGATGGGACCACTTCCACAAGGGTCAGACTAAATTTGCAATTGTAGCTGTGGATTATTTTACTAAGTGGGCTGAAGCTGAAGCATTAGCTACAATCACCGAATGCAAAACGATCGACTTTATGTGGAGGAGCATAGTTTGCAGGTTTGGTATTTCTTATGCCATTGTCTCTGACAATGGGAAACAATTTGACAACGAGAAGTTCAAGTCTTGGTGTTCAAAGCTTCGTATTAAACAGTTCAAGTCCTCTCTTGCACATCCTCAAGCTAATGGTCAAGTGGAAGCGGTGAATAAAATTATAAAAAAGAACTTAAAGACAAAACTAAAAGGGTTGAAGGGACTCTGGGCAAAAAAGCTACCTAATGTGTTATGGGCATACAGAACAACAGCTATAACTTCTATAGGCGAGACTCCTTTCTCACTTGCATTTAGAGCATAAGCGGTTGTGCCAGTTGAAATATGTCTCAATTCTCCAAGAATACAACATTTCAATCCGGAGATGAATGAAGAATGCATAAGGTTAAGCCTTGATCTCCTTGAAGAGCATAGAGAGACTTCTCGTCTCCATGTTACTGAGTACAAAAACCGGGTGGCATGATACTACAACTCTCGAGTCAAACCACGCAATTTCAAAGTGGATGACCTCGTGCTCAGAAAAGTATTGCCAAATACAAAGGACCCAAATAGTGGGACCATAGGACCAACTTGGGAAGGACCATACAAGGTCACTAAGATAGTGAGACCAGGTACTTACAGATTGAAAGACCTCAACAACAAGGCATTACATCATCCATGGAATGCAGAGCACCTCAAAACCTTTTATCAATGATGTCTTTATAATTTCATTTATGTTTGAGTTGTTTCAGCAATTTTCATTCACTATAATTTCATTCCAATAAATGAAATGAAAACGCACTCTTTCAACTTCATAAACTTACTTGTGTTGAAAAGAACCAACAAAGCATAAGGAAAGGCTACCACTAAGTGTGAATTTGAGCTCAGCCCAGAACAAACTACTTCAATAACTCATAAACTTAAGTAATACTTTAAGTTATAAAGTGCAGCTTGAGTGGGGGGCCTACTGCTACTAGGGGTGAACAAATCCAAACCAAACCAATTGTCCAAACTAAACCAAACCAAACCGATTTGGTTCGGTTTTTAAACCTTCATTTACCCAAACCAATTAATAACGGTTTGGTTCGGTTTGATAGATTTTTGTAGCGAACCAAACCAAAACATAATATAAGATCTATATGATATATTTGAATTTTTAAATATCAATAAAGAATTTAAAAAAAGGATGAATTTTTAATAATAAAGTGTTATGGTTGTATAATTATAACAAGATTTTATAAATTTGTTATGTTTGTATTTGTAATTTGTCTTTTATTGAATTTTAGGATGAATTGAAATTAATCCTGCACTTTTTAGAAGTTATTTTTTGAGAATTTGTTACACTTATCATGCTGCAAAATAAGTATTTATGAATAATTGAGAAAATAAAAAAATGTACGAACCAAACCGATCCAAACCAAACCATTTTAGTTTGGTTTGGTTTGGTTTCTTCATGTTCAACGGTTTGGTTCGGTTCATATAATCAAAAACGAAAATCCAATCGGATTTGAAATTTTAATAAAATCCAAACCAAACCAATCCAATGTTCACCTCTAACTGCTACTACTTTGCTTATTACTTGGATTATTACTACGTATTACGCTGCTACACCAACAAGGATGAGTGACAAGCACAACAAAAATTAAGTTTTTGAAAATTCTAAGTTCGTTTAGGTGTAGGGCTATGTAGCCACACTTGATTCATAAAACTTAGAAAGAACAAAAACTTAAGTTGATTAAAAATTCGAAGTTCATTTTAGGTGCAGGGCTATTTAGCCACATTTGATTGATAAAACTTAGAAAATTTAAGTTCATTAAAAATTCTAAGTTCATTTTAGGTGGAGGGCTCAGTAGCCACACTTGATTGATAAAATTTAGAAAGAACAAAACTTGAGTTTATTAAAAAATCTAAGTTCATTTAGGTACAGGGCTATGTAGCCACACTTGATTGATAAAACTTAGAAAGAACAAAAACTTAAGTTTATTAAAAATTCTAAGTTCATTTTAGGTGCAGGGTTATGTAGCCACACTTGATTGATAAAACTTAGAAAATAAATAAAACCAATAAATGAAGGCAACATGAAATAAATCTGATGATGAAAAGCAACATAAGTTCGGAGATATCCTAAATAAAATGAAAGCATGATAAAAACAGATTGTCCTATCTATATGAAACTAAAGAGGAACAAAAATAAAAGCTAAATCTAAGAAAGTCGTCATGTTGAATCGTCCACTGTTTCAATGTCGACAACATCATCGGTGTCACAACGTAATTGCGACACGGAGCGCCAACGTCCAATATATAGGTCTCACTATAAAAAGCAAAAATTTGGAGTCGCCACCAACCAAATTTGGGTGTGATTGGTCACCTAATTACTAAAAATTGTCTACAAAAAACCAGATTGGGTTCGGGAGTCATTTATGCATAGGGAAGGTACTAGCACCCTACGACATCCATTTAAAAAACGGTTACCCTAATCTTATCTTATACTATCTAATTTTAAACTATTGGTCCTTTAATTTAACTAATTTGTGAAATGATTGATTTTAATTTATGAAAACAACATTTAATCTTCTCTTAACATCAAGAATGATATAAGTTCAAAAGATTGATTGAGCGGATTTACGACCGTTAATTGAACAATATCGGAACCGAGAATTCCTCACCTAGAGAAATTGAGTATCATTACTTTCCCAAAATCCTATCATCGGGTTTGTATTTATATTTTAAAAGGTTTTATTATTTTTTATTTAAAATACATCTTTTAAAATACTAATATAACAAACCAAATAAAAGATAACAATTTTTTCAAATCAAAGTCTAAACTTCAAAAATTCATAGTTCATTAGTCATAATTTATTTTGACTTGATTCTTTCTCCTAAATACGTCTTATTAATCTATCATTGACCTATAATGTTAAAATGAATTGATTTAATAAATAAAAATCCGAATTTATGTAAAAAAGACCCCAATCTCATTTTCTAATATACAAAAATTCTGCAGCATTTGTATCGACTTTGAAAAATCATATCTTTTTATATACTGATCCAAACGAGGTGATTCTTGTTCTCAAACCTTACTTTATCAGTCTAATTTCAAGGAAAAATAAAGTTTTAAGATAAAAATCAGAGAAATATCACTGAAAATATTTATAATCAAAGATGCTGTAGTTTTTCCCGAAACAGTAAATTCCGTTAAATCCTTCAACTTCAAAAAATCATAACTCCAAACTCGAAATCAAAATTGATTGATTCTTTTTCCTATATCTTTGTCTATTAGTCTATTTTCAAATAAAATTAACCATATGATAAAAATCAGTACCAAAGAATCATAAAAATTAATAAATAGATAATTTGAGTGAGAAAGTTCATGCATCATACACGAGAGCCAAAACTCCACAAAAGACACATTACAAAAGACTCATATGACTAGGAAATAATTTGAAGGAGAAGACGAACTTACCTTGATTCCTTGAAGAGATGGAAAATGATGAATTTGTTTGGGAGAGAATGAGATTGGAAATTTTGTTTTGTTTTCTCTCCCAAACTTTGATACGTGATCTCTACCGTTTTTCTGTATTTCTACCGTGACCTATTCTAAGAGTGAGGGCTCTTATTTATAGCCAAAATTAGAGATATTTAAAATAGATTGAGATAAAGCTTATGATAATAGCAGATAATTCTTAGAGATTAACTCAACCTAAATCAAATAATATCTTTACAAATTTATTTAAGTCTATCCCAAATCATATTTATCTTTGACCATTTCAAATTAATTTAAAATTAAATACCTTATCTCTACAATAATTTAAAAAAAACAAATTTAAATAAATAAAATCGAAAATTATTTTATATTTAAAATTAAAAGCCAATTTTAATTTTGAAATAAAAATCATCTTTATCATTTAAATTTAAAACCAAATTAAAATCTAATTATTTTTAAAATATAAGGATCAATTTTATTTTTAAGAATAAAATTATCTTTATTTTAAAAACAATCAAATTTTATTTTTTATTTCAATTTTCTTTATTTTAAAAATAAAAATTAATAAATTTGGCCTGGACAAAATACGGTATCTACAATCGGTGCGGGAAAGGTTGAAACACTCCCTAACAAACTTGAGATCAAGATCTATAATTTTCTCGGTAACCTTCTCAAGTGCTCCTTTGACGCCGAGGTCGAAAAGAAAAACTTCTAGGTCTACGTCCTTATTGACAGATTTAAGCATAGTAAGTAGTTCGTCTTGATCCTGAGTTTTAGCTTTGAGTTCTTCAAACTTAATCAAGTTATTTTTTAGCCTGTCGGAAGCTTCATCTAAGTTTTTCTACACTTCAACTAGTTCACCCCTCAGCTTATTCTTCTCTACGCACTCTTCTTTCAGCAATCATACATTATCAAATAAACTTCTCTCACGAAGTTTCACTGTCTCTTTAAGACGAAAAATCACTCTCTCCATTTGTACGCAGGCCGTGTTCATCCTAGCTTTAGCCTATAATGGCGAAATAATCATTTAATTCATCTGAGTGAAAGAAAAACAAAAGAAATGATTAAAGTGAAACAATAAATACCTTTAAGTATCCCTTAATAGACGAGTTAATTAGAGCTTGCGTGGTCATGGACCGTGCACAATCTCGATCAAGTACCAGAACAGTATGAAAATTTGAACTTATCAGTGCAATTTCGTCCTTAAAAGACTCATCATCCTCTCCAAAGTAAACATAACCAGGATCAACTAAAGAACGTTGAACATCACGGTGAGAAGAAGGACCTGCACTTGAGCTTGAGACGGTAGTAGATAAAGATTTTTTACAAACATCTGACTCACCACGACGTTTTTCAACTGAAGTCCCAGGACGAGCAGGCTGTTTGTTAGTTACTTTCTTTGGAGCTTTACCAGAAGCATCTACGCATTTTTGGCGTTTTCCGTTTTCAATGAACCTGCGAGCTGCCTCACCTGACATAGCTAAAAAAAATGAAGTGTCAGATATGTACCTATTTGTGGCACAACATATATAAAAATTACAAAGATTTACCGGTATTTTCCGTTTCTTTGAAGCAGGAGAAATCATAGCTAATCGCCACGGGAGGCAAAATAATACATAGATGTCACCCCAGGTAAGCTCTTTAGTCGATAAAGGGCATAGATAGTTTTATAAGTTTAAGAAGATCCACTGCAATAGAGATGCCAAAGAACCCGAATCTCAAGTAAAATGGTCCAGCCATTTGGAGCAAGTTGAGCAGGAGTTAACCCCACCAAATTCAAAACTCTCTGAAGGAAATGATGGAAAGGAAGTCTAACTCCACATTTGAACGTGTGTAAATGAAAACTGACTTTTCCAATAGGGGGTCATGAATAGTCTCGCCCACTTCAGGACACCTAAGAGTAACGAATGAAGGTATATCATACAACATTCTAATACATTTTAGATGTCCTAAGGTAATGGTAGAAGGGTGAGAATCTATCTCGGAATCATCCTCGTGAGTACTCGGTTCAGTTTCGGAACTCGACCCCACCGAATCTTCTTCGCTCTCAGTTTCGTAATTAGAACTTTCATCTGACATCCTAAAATGAAAAAGGATTCTATCTTGGAGACCTTTGAAGCAACAACTATTTAGACGTACAATTTGAATGAAATGTGCTTAGAGGGAGACCAATGTGACATACTTGAATTCAACAACGAATAAAGAATCGTCTATGGTCCTTTAAGTAGATTACGCGACCGCAAACACGCCTGCAAAAGAGCACAAAAATTTAGTGTTAGACGTGAAAAAGAAGCTATAGCGCTAGAAAAAAAAAAGAAAAAAAAAAGCTACGGCGCTAAAAGACAAAAAAAAAAGAAGTTGAAGTACACGGGTCAAAACTTGACCCGCATACAAACCTGCGCGTCAGGTTTTGACTCGCGGGTTTTTTAACAAGCAGAAAAAAAAAAAGTTGAAGTCCGCGGGTCAGGTTTTGACCCGCGGATCTTTGAACCAGCAAAAAAATAAATAAATTTAAAGACACACGGGTCAAAGCCTGACCCGCATGCCAACCCGCGGGTTTAGGAACCACTATCACAAAGAAGAACAGCGCTAACGCTGTTCTTCATAGTTTTTTTATAATTTTTTATATATTTTTTTTACTTCTACTTAACTTTTATTCCTCTAATCCTTTTTCCTAACTATAAGTCTACTCTCGATTTATTTATTTTTCTCTTCCTCAATCCATAAACTTCTGTATGTCAAGCCATCAATTATTAAAATTCTACGTTTTAGAGAAGTTATCTTAAACTTAGAAAGGGGGCAATATGTACCTGATAATTTGACGCCCTACCACAGTTGTTTCTACTGGATGAGAAGGCGAACCTGCAAAATCAAGAAATTAAAGAAGACAATGTCAAAGAGAGTCTTCAAATAAAAGAAAGAAAGAGAGAATTTAAACTTTACTGGTTCTCCAAGTTGTGAATTATGGAAGAAGTTGAACTTTGATATTTATAGAGTTTCGATCTTATCTCATGATTTGATCTTATCTCATGTTTTGATCTTATCTCTTGATTTGATTGATATCTCAATCATTGGATCGAGGCACAGGCAACGACTCAGATCTCTTGTTCAATTTTTGATGATGTCAGGTTCAACAAAGATTAAAGCAAAAATTATGGAAGATAAATTTTTTCTTTGGTGGTGGAGGCTTCAGAAGAATTTTTATGAATTTTTACCTTGAATATTTTTGGGAAGTTAATTGAGGCAAAATTCCACTTTGAAAGAATACTCCCAAGTAGCATTGAACTCGCATCTCAACTCAACTCGGGAGTAGGGGGCCTCTGTTGTGGAGTGGAATTGGATTACACGTGGAATTTTACTACTTGATAAGATTTGTCTACGCACCTCGTCTGACCGCAGTACTTGGGCACCTCGTTTGACAGCAGTACTTGGGGCACCTGGTCTCACCGCGGTACCTAGTCATAGAGGTCATGCACCTGAAAAGATCTGGCTACGCAGTCTCCAACATAGACCTACATATTTAAACCGAATGCAAGTGTCCAATTAGAAAATGACACGTGGCATAACCCAAAAGCGACACGTAATTAAGAAGAGACACGTAGTCCAATCTTGACTCGACACGTGGCATGATGATGTCATCAACATAGGAGAAGAAATTCATTGATTAGGTAACTAATTTCTACTACTATTCTCTCTGGCACAATAGCTCTGCTTGCTCTGACTTTAGCATCGGAGGGTGTTAGGCCGGCACCACACCGGTGCTCTTTTCCTTTCTTGCAGGTACTTATGTAGCACGTCGTCGAAGCAGCGCACTACCTTCGACTCGTCCCATATATTAAGTTCATTGCCTACGTGGAAGCTCTACATTTTTACGCAACAACATTCAAGATGCTAATAACTTGTCCAATTGAATGCCTTATCAAGGTCAGGACAATATTCATATGGGTAATGGTTCTCCTCTTTCTATTCAACATGTTGGCACCTCTGTTTTATCTACTCCTTTAACTTCCAAATTGTTTGTGTTAAAGAATATTTTTCATGTCCCTTCCATAACTACAAATTGTTGGAAATTTTATATATAATATATTATATATAAAATAATAATTGAAAGTAAAGTGTAATTAAAACTAAAATTACTTTTAGTTTTATTGGATATATATATTATAATATATATGTTATATATGAATTGAAAGTTACTCCAGTTTTTATTGGATTTTGTATCCAATTTACTGGATGTACTTTTGGTTATATATCATAATATATATTTTGTTTGATTTGAAGTCAAATTTGGTGGCTTCAGATGTGGTAAATTGAAATTCTATTTTCCATTTACAATCCATTCTCAATTTGAATTGATTGCATAAGTTAAGGAATTTAAGTGAGAATTTTATTCACATTCAGTTTCTTATTTTCTTGAGACGTTTCTTACCATTTCATTTCGTAATGAATTACGAATTTAATTCGTTTTCATTCGTGGCTTTACAAGTTTCTATAAATAGGAGCTTCATTCTAATTTTTCAAGAGCGGAAAATTGAGACAGTTATTTCTGATTTCTTCTATTTTATTATTCTTAAAATTTCTTTAAGTGTTTTCTGTATAAAGCTTTGGAGAGCTGTCTTGAGGGGTTCTGCAGGTTTGTGAGTATCTGATCGTTGTTCTCACGAAACGCTTCATCGAATCCTGCCGAGCCGAATTGTCATTGAGCTGCAAATAATCCAAGCGGGGCAATATCGACTTCAGCACTGCAAAAAAAAAGGCAATTTGTGACAAGGAATTTGCGACCAACTGGTCGTTTCTATAGTAGAATGTGACCAAAAAAGCGACCAACAAGGTGGAGGCAAAAAAGCTGGTCGGTCCGGACTTTGTGCGACTGTATAGTCACAAATATACGACCAAGCATGGTTGGTCGCAAAAAAGTCAACATTTTAAAAAACGATCAGATGGTCGCTTAAAAAGTGACCATCTGGTCGTAATTTAAGTTGAAGATAAGTGACCAGTTGGTCACATGAAGCAGTGACCACGTGGTCATTTTATAAGCGACCAAATAGTCACTTTTTTACTCACACAAAATGCGACCAGATGGTCGTTTGTTTGGGAAAAAATACGACCATCTGGTCGTAATTTAAGTTGAAAAAACGTGGCCAGTTGGTCACATGAAACAGTGACCACGTGGTCTTTTATAAGCGACCACGTGGTCACTTTTGTACTCGGACAAAATGAGACCAGATGGTCGTTTATCTTATGGTAAATGCGACCATGTGGTCGTATTTAATAAATATTTTTTTTATTTATTTAAATTACAATAATTAGTTAATTGATTATTATTTATTTATTTAATTAATATTAAAATTTAATAACAAAAAATTGGAATTAAAATAAAATATATATATCAAATATTCAAAAAATGTTTTATACAGAAGAAAGCATCCTAGAACTACTGCGGAGGGGCGGGGGGTGGCGGAGGAGGCGTCGATGATGAATGGCCGCCGTCTAGGGATCTGAAGTACGCGGCCAAAGCTGCTGTGACCTGGGCCTCGACCCGTGCCTGCATGTCCGCCTCAATTGTAGCGACTTGAGAAACGAAGTCGTCGCGCATAGCGTCCATGTCCGCACGCAGCTGCTGCTCAACCGGAGAAGGGCCAGAGCTAGTGCTCTCTCTGCTCCGCTAAGGCCGGGGCACATCCGCGTAAAGGCGTCGCCCGTACGAGCCGAGCCTAGGAACTGATCCATCAGGTTGAACCCCTCCAGCAGCCTCCAAGAACGCCTCTCTACGGTCTTCCTGAGTCGGTTGCGAGTCTGGTGTGGGCAACCGCTGACTCAACGACTACGTGAAACGTTCCTAAACATTTAAAATTCAGAAAATAAAATAGTTAATATATAAGTTAGGAAAATTTTTAAAGAAAAAATAATAATTGAAAAAATTATTAAATACCTGAACTGCTTTTGCCTTATCGTCGACGAAAGTCCCGTCCTTCTTCGTGTGAAGAACGCAGTGTAGCTCATCGGGCGGGACATGGCGACCGTGCTTCGCTTCCTAAAAATATTAAAGATTGAAGAAGAAAACATAATAAATTAATAACTAATTGAAAAAAGAAAACAAGAAAAAAGTATGTAAAAAAAGGACAAAAAAAAAACTTACCAATCGACGATGGTGCTCGTCGTGGGTCCGGGCCCCGGCTGTGTGTTTGGTGGGATTCTTCGCGCGGTTGGCCTTATTCCTCCTTGACACTGCCATGCCCTCGGGAGTGCTCAAGCTTGCGATAAGCCGCGCGTAATCCTCCGGGCTCATCCACACGGGGCGGTTTGCTGCTTGCTTTCTGCGCGCCCTGTACATGAGGTCCTTGAATCGATCCCGGACGTGATTGTCCCATAGGGGGAACAATCTACCATCCGTGATATCGGGATCGATAACAAGAAACTTGCCCTGAAAAAATTGAAATAAAAAATTATTAAAGTAATAAATTTATTTCTATAAATTTCAAAATTAATTAATTATAAAAATAAATGAATGTTTTTACCTTCCAATTGTCGTACATTCGACGTTTCTCCGTCGTCGGAATCTTTTGCCAGCGAAGGTCGCTGGGTAGAGGCATGCTCTGGAGGACCTCGTGAAACCGTTTTGAAACGGTTGTATGCGGCTGTACTCTGCAAAAACATAAAAATATTGTGATATTAGAAACAATTAGTTAACAAAAAAAAACACTTTTAAAAAAGTTTAGAGATTTAAAAATTAAGTAATTAAAACAATAAACAAAATTACTTACGTATCCCCTTCAATCCGAAGGGTAGAGTCTGTGGCCCGAGGAGGCTGCGTGCCTGAAGTGGAGGGGCCAGTTGGATCCGACCCTGATGCAGACCCTGATGAGCCCTGCGACAATCGTGGTGTCGCAGGCTGGGTCTCAGGGACTGCATCATCGAGCGTGGCAGCAAGTCCCAGCTCGTAACCGAAGAGGAGGTTGTCCAACTCCTCTGTAGTCAGGTCTGCATCAGGGGTAGGGGCAGTAGGCGGCTGCGGAGTCACCTCGTCAATCGCGTTGTCAGGCTCGTCTGACTGGGGAGGACGTCGTCTGCCCGTCATAATCCTACAACCAAACTAAACTAATTTAATACTAATTACGTAATTAAAATATTGAAATAAATTAAATTAATTTATTAATGAAATAATCTAAATTAAATTGATTAAATAATGTAAATTAAACTAACATAAATTAATTAAATAATTTAAAATAAACTAATTAATTAATTTGAATTAAAGTAAATGAAAATTAGATTAATTGAACTAGAATGAAGTAATTAAAGTAAACTAAGTAGTGAAGAATTAAACTAAAATTAATTAAATTAAAGTAAATTAAGTAATGAAGAATTAAACTAAATTAGATTAATTGAACTAAAATTAATTAAATTAAACTAACATTAATTAATTAAAACTAAAATAAACTAAACTAATTAATTAAATTAAAGTAAACTAAAATTAGCTTAAGTGAACTAAGTAATTAATTAAAGTAAACTAAGTAATGAAGATTTCAACTATTAGATTAAATTAAACTAAAATTAATTAAATTTAACTAACATTAATTAATAAAAACTAAACTTAACTAAACTAATTAATTAAATTAAACTAAATTAAAATTAGATTAATTGAACTAAAATTTATTACTTAATTAAAGTAAACGAAATTTGATTAATTAACCTTAAGTAAACTAAGTACTTAATTAAACTAAATTGCATTAATTAAACTAAAATTAATGAAATTAACAACATTAAACTAAACTAATTAATTAATTAAAGTAAACTAAAATTAGATGAATTAAACTAAAGTAAACTAAGTAATTAATTACACTAAATTAGATTCATTAAACTACAATTAATGAAATTAACAAAATTAAACTAAACTAATTAATTAAAACTAAGTAAACTAAATTTAAACATAAACTAAAGCTAACTAAAAACTAACTTAAAACTTAAAATCTATACGAAAACTAACCTCGTAATAGAAACCGGGATTGGAGGTTTAGGGTTTTTAGGTTTAGAGTAGGAACGGGGAAAAAATAACGGGGAACGGAACGGGGGAAAGAGAGAAAAGAAAGAAAAAAAGAGAAAGAAAAGGAAAAGGAAATCGGGCAAGGAAACTGATCTGAATTTAAATCAGATTTTACGACCAAATAGTCGCAAATATGTAATCATGACCAGAAACAAAAGGTCGCACATGCTGGGGAAATTATGACCACCTGGTCGCATTTTTAGAGATATTTGCGACCACCTGGTAGCATTTATTGCCAAAGCGACCATCTGGTCGCCCCTTTGCCATTATCCAAAACAGCTGTCATATCATGCGTCCCATCAAATATTGCAACCATATGGTCGCAATAATGAAATTCACCGCTAAAAATTGCGACCAGACGGTCGTAATATTTAAATTCACCGCCATAAATTTCATGAAAATTTAAATTTACCTCTCATATGTGTGACCAGATGGTCGTAATTTAACTTATATTTTTTGAAAAATATAATTCTACTTTTCCAAAAATGCGACCAACTGGTCGCCTTTCCCTTCTAAATTACTACCATGTGGTCACTTTTTGTGTTAAATTGCGATCATATGGTCGCAAATATTAATATATATATATATATATATATTAATATATATATATATATATATATATTATCATTCATTAAAGAAATTGTTTTAATAAACACATGCATAGTGAATAATAAAGTTACAAAATGTCTCATTCATCATCCTCAGTTTCTTCGGTCGTCGCTTCTTCTTCTATTTCTTCGTCGGATTCATCGTCTCAAAGAAGTCCGTCACATAAAGTCTTCTTCTTCTGTTTCTTCATCGGATTCATCGTCTCGAATAAATTCAGCATCAATGTCTCGTGCGTGAGAAGTGGAAGCATTTGTATCATCATCATGCAATGTTATCGTTCCATCGTTCAAAGGACGAACAGTACTTGGATTCTGACTATCATCGATTGCACGACATCTTATCTCATCTTCTTGAAAAGCAACAGCTCCCTCTGCATCGTCGTCTTTCTCGGACAAGTTTTCTTCTACCTTGCGTGGTTTAACTTTACAAACAACTAACCCATCTGTTAGATTTCGTCTATTAATCGGATAGTTCAGGTAATAAACTTGAATCGCCTATGAAGCCAGGACAAACCTATCAGCGGTGCACATATGCTTAGACTTGTTTACCTCAATGATTTGTAAATGACCAAGCTTACGGACTCCGCCTCGTCTGGTTGTCTCAAACCAAGTGTAGTTGAACAGAACAATGCGTTTTAGCGTCGGACTTGCGTATATAATCTCATCGATTACTCCGAAGTAATCGTCTTCGTTTGTGCCGAACACATGACCTTTTATGCAAACACCACTGTTGTGTTGTTGCCCTGTTAACTGAATGTGCCTTCGTTTGAAATCTGGAACCGTTACCGACGTATCCAGTATACGACCTTGCAATCCGTCCAGGTCCCTTTGCCAAAGAAATAATGCGAGGATCATCTACCGGTAATGTAGGGGAGTCAACCTGTCATTGTTCACATACAGTAATGTTAGGAAGATATTACTTTTTTCAACAAATTGCCACGGTTTTTTTGACAATTTAAAATAACTCACGTATGCACTGAACCAAGAACGAAACTCTTTGTCGATTATTGACCCCTCTGGTTGTAAGACCAACTCATGTCATTCGAACGTATAAGTTTAGAAATAATCTGTATGTTACAAAAATAGTTAGCAAATAGTTTGTAATTGTTTATGCGATGAAATAATGTTAAGTTACGAACTCACTCTATGTAAGGCTCGATCTCTGGGCAGTTGCATAACACGTATGTCTACATTACGTGATACTCAGAATCGGTCAACGGCCTACGCACTGATCTTCCAACTGTCATGTCAGGTTCCGTAAAAATCGGCAAGTCGTTTACGTCAACACCTTCAAGTAAATTTTTGATCATGTTTCGTTTCGCTGGTCGAAACTGCTCTGTAATGTGTTGGTCAAAGTAGTATGAAAAAAATGTGGTAGTCTCTTGTGTCAGGTACGCACTACAGATAGATCCTTGTACTCTTGCTTTATTTCCGACCGTCTTTTTCAAACGACGTAAGTACCTGTGGGGTAGGTAGAATGTGTAGAAAACATTTACATTTGATATCACTGTACTTTATACATGTACATTACAAATTAACTGTGCTTACCTTTCAAATGGGTACATCCAGCGGTAATGTACCGGACCCCCTAAGAATGCCTCGTATGGAAGATGCACTGGAAGATGCTCCATGGAGTCAAAAAAGCCAGGTGGGAACATTCGCTCCAACTTACAGATAATAACAGGGATCTCTGAACTCATTGAAGCGACAGTAGCTTCAATCAGCTCTGTACATGTCAAGTCCCTGAAAAAAACACTCAACTGTGCAAGCGGCTCCCAATGTCGATTCTCTAGGAACGGTCTGAACGCGATCGACATCAATCGTTGCATGAATACATGACAGTTGTGGCTTTTCATCCCGAACATGATATGCTTTTGACTGTCTATACACTGACTCAAATTCGAAACGTATCCGTCCTGGAATTTGATGGATTTGATCCACTCAAATAATATTTTCTTTTCATCCGTCGTCAACATGTACTTTGCTTTTGCGTAATTATCATTGCCGTCAGGCTCCAACTAGGGACGGTGACATATCTCCCGTATATCATAACGTGCCTTCAGATTGTCCTTCATTTTTCCTGGAACGTTCAACATCGTATTGAAAATGTTGTCGAAGAAATTCTTCTCGATATGCATTACATCCAGATTGTGTCTAATCAGTAGATCTTCCCAATACGGTAGATCCCAAAAATACTCCGTTTCTTCCAACCCGTGTTTTTCCCAACCGCATTGTTTGCACTCTCTGCACCGCCCACTGTAATCTTCTGCATCCTTATAGCATCTATACCCTGAAGAATCTGCCTTCCACTATACATTGTCGGGGGGGTTTCGTTTCTTACTCGTCGACCCTTCTTCTAGTCAATGCCGTTTGACAGAAAGTATGATTCAACGGTAAAAATCGATGGTGACAATCAAACCAACAAGTTTTCCGACTGTTTCTGAGATAAAATGCATCTGTGTCTAGCATGCAATGTGGACATGCGTATTTCCCCGCCGTACTCCATCCTTTAAGAGTGGGAGATTGAGGTTCACACAATTAACTACACTGACTAAGGAAAGGAATAATAAAAGCTAAACACATACTCAAAAATGTATATGAAAGCAATTAAAGATCAACATACCTGACAACATTGAATACGCAGGGAAGTCACTGATCTTCTAGATTAACGCGGCGCGCATCAAGAAATTTTGTTTCTTCGAAATGTCGTACGTCATAACACCATCAGTCCACAACCTTTTCAACTCTTCAATAAGTGGTTGCAAATACAAATCCAGTTTCTGTTTTGGACTTTTCGGCCCAGGTACGATCACTGTTAGAAAAATCACCGGGTCTCGCATGCACATCGAGGGAGGCAAGTTATACAGGGTTACCATGACTGGCCAAACTGAATATTGTGCCCCGGATGCCCCGAACGGGTTAAAGTCATCCGTGCATAAGCGCAATTTGACGTTTCTCGGATCTTGTGCAAAATCAGGATGACAATTATTTAAATGCTTCCATGCCGCAGCATCTGAGGGATGTCTCATAACACCTTCATCCTGATGCCATCTCATGTGCGAGGCTGTCACATCCGATGCATACAACCGTTGCAGACGTGGGGTCAGCGGTAAATAGAACATGTTGGTGTACAGAATGAGGTTGCGTTTCCCTTGTTTATATCTTGGAAGAAAACAGAATTTGCAGTGATGCAGGTCCTCATCCACATCCCAGTAAATCATGCATCCGTTCCGACACGAATCTATTTTCTCCACGGGTAAGCCAAGTCCCTCCACTAGCTTTTTCGTGTCGTACAAACTGTTGGGCATAATATTTTCTTCTGGAGCGCATCGACGTAACCACGATGCAATCGAATCAAATCCTCTAGCAGGTATGTTGTCTTGCGCCTTTATATTTAAAAGTTCCAGAGCGGCCGGCAAGTTGACTTACCCGACACCCATCGTAAAATGGTCGGGTTGGTCGTCTCTAGCATCTCGTGCATCTTACGTGCTTCCTGGATTCGGTTCCTCTTCAACAACCCGTTCATCTTCGCTTCACGTTTAAACTTTCACGGAAATTTTCATTGCCCCCATACCCTGCACAATCAAGTATCATTTGTCGGATCCGATTATACTTGTTGTTCATCATTTCGTTCTTCAGAACAACCTCTACATTCAAGCCGCTACCTTCGTATCGTCTCGATTCATGTAATGCAGCGTCGAACATTTCCTGTGTTTCCTTCTGTAACACCCAGTGGTAATAATTCTCCACAAATCCCCAGCTATAAAGATGAACCTTCAAATCTGTAACTGGTATGATTCTCCTATTGTCGCATTTCCTGCATGGGCAACGTAGCTTTCCACCATACTTTTCATAATAGACAGTTGTCATGCAAAACTCAACAAACTGTTCAACCCCGGCCACAAACTCATCGTTCAAATACCCGTCTATCAAACGAACATACATCCACTCTCTCATTTTCTTTTTTCTTAATGCTAACAAACAATGGGAAGAGGGGATTTTATAATGAACTCCTCTGCTCATTTGCGATCAGATGGTAGTATTTTTGCTACCACCTGGTCGCATTTTCCAGCCAAAATTTCCCGCCATTTTCCTTACTGCCCCGGGTCACATCAAGTCGGAATTTACGACCACATGGTCACTTATTTTCGACCACATGGTCACTTATTTTGGTGACCACTTGGTAGCTTTTCTCCCACCAAATTATTTATCTATTACTGGTCACATAAAATCACAACGTTTGCGACCATCTGGTCACTTCAAAATGTGACCACGTGGTAGCTTATTTCCTGCCAAATTTTTAAGCTACCACTGATCACTAAAGTTCACCAAAATTGCGACCCATTTTTTGCTTCCAAGTCATATTTTTAGTCACAAAAATGCGACCATTTGGTCGTTTTTGTAGGTGACCATTGGTCGCTTCTTTCGCGCCATTTTTTATGACTACTTCTGATTTTGGTCGCAATCCGGTCGCAAAAAAAGTGACCAGATGGTCACTTAGAGTCAACCTTCAAAAAAAGTGACTAGGTGGTCACCAAAAAACTACCACTTTTTTTTTTGTCGTAAATTTCTGGTCGCATTTTGACAGTTTTTTTTCGTAGTGCAGGACAACGGCTTGACCGTGTTTTAAAGATTTACACTTTGTAAAGTTGTCCTTCAGTATTTCGTTTTAATTAAATTCTTGTTATTATTAATTTGTTTTGATTATGTAATTTATAGTCTCGATATCAATTTACATTGACCATGTTCACCGTAATTGTTGTTATATGAGTTCCGGTTCCAACACAAATCTCCTCAGTGTTTCTTCTTTTGCTAAGGACAATAGTGTTTTCTTTGAATTTCACCTTGATTTTTGTCTTTTCAAGGATCACGATTCCAAGGCAATACTCATGCACGGGAAGCTTAAATGGGGTCTATATGTGTTTGATACTTCTTCTATTACTTGCAATCTACCAAGTTTTCAATTTTCAAATAAATAGGCAAATGTCTTACATTTTGTCTCTACTTCTGTCTCTAATTCAATTTGTTCCTTTTCTCCTTTTTCTATACGACACTGTAGACTGGGGCATCCTTCTGCCAAAACTATGTGCATGCAGTGTCCTTAATACTTGTAATCTGTCTCTACCAAATAAAAGTGTAACTAATTTTTGTTCATCTTCCTATCTTGGTAAAGTACATAAACTTCCTTTTTCTCATACTACAACTGTACACTGAGCCTTTTCAATTAGTGCATACTGGTTTGTGGGGTCCATCTCCAATGGTTTCTTTTGGTGGTTTTAGATACTATGTTCGTTTTGTTGATACTTATTCTAGGTTTACATGAGTTTATTTTCTTAAGCATAAATCAGAGGCACTTTCATGTTTTGCAAAGTTTAAAAAGCAAGTTGAACTTTAGTTTGGTTTCAAAGTAAAAGTTGTTCAATCTGATTGGGTAGGGGAATATAGAGCCTTTACTTCTTTTTTACTACTTCCATTTTTAATAGATTCAATTATTTTTAACTAATATATGAACTATTAGTATATCAATTATTGTTTTTTTTTAAATATTTTTTTCTAATAAATTTATAAATATTTCACCAAATTATATCATTCAAGTAAATATTTCCCTATAATAATTTAGAATTATTATAAAATATTTTGTATATGTAATATATAGGTCTTTTAATATCGGGGTCAAACAATCGCCTATAAAAAAATCTATTATCACATAAAAAAATAAAATAATAAAAAGTGGAAAGTTGAATGAGTGTGAAAGCAGGAGCAATGATGTGCGGGTTAAGACAGAGCATGTGCAGCGGGATCGTGGGACCAGGATTCTTTTGATTTTATATAGTTTTGAGCAAGCAATCTCTCCCTCAGCGTCTATTTTTGGAACCACCGAAGCTGAGAGTGCTTTCCGTAGATCTACTAGACCCAAACATCGCCACCAATGGATTCATAAAAAAACAGATTGCCAATTGATGAAGTACGTGAATCAACGGCTAAGGACAGACGAAGAAGATTATAATGTAGAATATATATATATTTTTTAATATTACATCAAAGTGATGAGGGAAACTCGAACCTTCAATCTCAAGAAAATGGAGCAGATGCATGTCAAACCATCTGTGCCATGATGTTGACTAATGAGGGTTAGGATTCAAGTTCAGAGAGGTACACTGTCTATATCAGTATCTTTATAGTTCGGGCTGATATGATTATACATTAAATATTAATCAATATTAAAAAAATAAAAATTAATTTATTGATCAATATATTTAATTTTTAGAAAAAATAAATCAAGTAAATATTAATAAACTTTAATCTATCTAATATATGATGTTGAAAAAACATTTGATTCATAATTGTTTCTAATAATTATATTATAGGAAGATAATAAATTAGGAAAAAAAATTAGTAAAATTTTTATCTAAAAAACTTATTAAAAAGATAAAATATAAATTTTGATAATGTTATAATTTAAAAAAACAAGAAAGACACAACAAATATATATTAACATATATTATTTATATGAAACCAGAGTATAGAAGAATTAAAAAATATGATTTTTAAATAAAATTATAAAAATATTAATTTTGAGCCAATAAAAATTTGGTTTATTCAAAAATTGTATTTTTTTTCTTAATAAGATATATCAAATTAAAATTTACAAAGCAATAATAATTATAAGTTGCATTAGGTTTTACGTTTTTATAATTTAAATAATTATTTTATTTATTGAGAAAATTTTAATTTAAAATTGTTAAAAGTAAAAAAAAAAATAAATAAAATTTATAATGTAACATCTTATTAAATGAAATGAAATGCATAATAAACATTATATTGAAATCTGAACCAAACCAATTCCTATGAAATGAAATGAAATGCATAATAAACATTATATTGAAATCTGAAGTTGGCACGGCACGTGCCCCTCCTCGTCCCTAGGTGGCTCCGCCTCTGATGCTGACTTATGATGTGGGATACTAGACGTCACAATTCACATTATGACAAAACCATAATTTGTTTTCTCTCTCTTCCTTTACCCTCCATTTTTCTTCTTGTAATTTTTTTTAAATATCCTTTCTATTTTATACTTTTTAAATCTTTCTTTCTGTTTCATTTTTTTTATATCAAATTACAAAAGGGTAAAGTACCCTTTTAGTCCCTGAGTTTTGGAGGTCATGTCTATTTAGTTCCTGCGTTTTTCAATTTGTGTCTAAGTGGTCCCTGCGTTTTGGATATTGTGTCTATTTGATCCCTAGATTTTCAAGAACTATCAGAAATAAGTTTAATTGGTTCTTAATTTAATGTATTCGTTAACTTCTTACCAGATTATTAACTTAATGCTGACATAACATGTTTAATTGGTCACAATACAAAGATATGATTAAATCTTTCATAAATCTAGGCCTAAAATTTGACATAATTATTAATCTCATGTCAGTATTTTGATCAATTAAATATTTTACGTCACCATTAAGTCGATATTATGTTAATTAGTTAACAAATTAAAGAAGAATTAAACTTATTTATAATAATTCAGGAACCATTTGTGTTTTTTTATTTTAAAGTGAGAAGGAAGGGGCTGGGTCCCGTTGTCCAACATGGATATCAGGTTTTATTTCTTTCAAAAATTTCTTCCCGATTAATTTGCAATTTACATTATTTTAGTAAGGAAATAACAGTATGTTGTAAAAATATAGTTTTAGAGCTTAATCATATAAATTTCTTAATATAAAAAAAATCATAAAATTATAAAAACAAAAAATTATTAACTTTTATTAACACACAATAATATTAAAATAATATAATTCAAACTTTCATTTTAAAAGTGACGTGAATATTTAAATGTAAAATTATTTACTAAACTTTCTATAACAATGTCTTTCAAAGTTCGGTTTTCGATTGGTATCAAATCCAATTCATTGAATCTCTCTTATGATATACTTAATTGTATATTTGAAAATAAGAATTGAAAAACTATAACTATTTTAATCGAGACAACAATAATAAACATAGTCAATAATATATTAATATTCTATATGCAACAGAAATATTGGAAAGTAACTCATCTCTTTAAAGGAATTCACTATCCTTGTGGTTTCAATCTTTTCAATGTGAGAAATAAGTTGGGGTTGAGAAAGAGATTTAAAAATATATCCTCTTAATTCATATAAACTAAATTAAAGGCCAACCAACCGCGTGATGCCATGATCTATAAAAGCAAAGCATATATGTTATTATTAATTACTATTTTTCATTTGGAAAGTGAGAGGAGTAATATAATACACTACAATAAAATAGTTGATTCTTGACTGATTATAAGGGTTAATAATATAATTCTGGACCCGTATTATGGGTCAAGTTTTAAATTTACATTGACACATTTTAATGATCAAGTTTAATTAGTGAACCTTGACCCTTTTTTAGAATATTGTTATTAAAAAAAATATGCACCATACAATACATAGCTTGCCACTTGATCATATTTAATTCCAAAAATGAAATATCATTCAATGAAACCAAAAAATAGAAATTTATAACAATATTAAACATGATACTTAAATAATTTAAGATCCCTTAAAATCTCATATGTATGTAATTTAAATAAAATATTTCAATACTAATTGCAGCCACAAAAAAACTAAAGTAGCCTAGTCATAAGCAAAAATTATGTCCATATGATAAATAATAAGTCTGTCGATGTGTCATATTTCCTAGATAAATATTGCCACGAATTTAGCCAACTCGATCCACACTCCTGACAGCCAGAATAACTTCCAATAACAAGGGACCTGCTGAATTGGCCACTACAAGGGGAAAAAATCTGCATTGTAGAGCTTTACAGAAAACTCTAGGTACAAGGCAAATTATTGGACACATAACCAAGCTTTTTTAAAAGTACAACATAACATTCTAACAAGGATAAAAAAAGATGATCATGGACGATAAGGCCATACAGTTGATAAATTTATGTCGATCTATAGATATAAAAAAATTAATTAGCATAATTTTAAACTTTTAACCATGAACATGATAGTTTATATAAAATCAAGTCATTCAGATAATGAAACTTACTTCTTCTTATTAATTAATGTAAGGAATCTCACCTTTTTCACCTTTCTCCACAATCACTTGCACCTAAATGTAAGTAAAATTTCTTTCATGACAAACAATTTGTGGTCAAATTTATATAAAAAAAAAAACAGTAATTTCAATGGGCATGGCATGAATGTGATGTCTAAAAAAAAAAAATATATCCACTGAAGGTACCTTAGGGGCCAACTTGCTATTTTCATCAACTACATCATTGTTTTCATATGAATTTATCAGACTGTCCAAAAATTTCCAAAGCAAATAAATTAACACTAGACATAAAAATTACTCATATGTTACTTCATAAGAAATCCTCACTAAGAAACTTTAGTTTTCAAGAATATGGAAGATAAAAAAAACATAACTAAATTAGAATGATGATAACTTTGGTTTCTATTCTAATAGAATAAATATCAGTCCACTGTTTTGGATTCTAAAAATACAGATCTTGCTCCTATAAAGGTTTGGCTAGAAACATTTTTTTATTAAGAATGTCGTAAATATAAAGATTATTGCTAATGTGTCCATGGAATCTTCATATTGGGAGCAGAGAACTAAGAATCGGTGGTTAATAACAACCCAAAAAACAGCTAAAAATAAGTAATCTTAAACAGTGTCAAAAATAGCAGTCCAACATGATAAGCTGGAAATCTAACAAGAATACAAATTACGAATTTATCAAGAATCATAGTGTAACAAGAATAAGAAAAAAGGGAAACCACACTTACCTAAACCAACGGTTCACGACAACGGTGAGACAACAATAAATGAAAGAATGATAAGAGGCAGTTTGGGGAGGATCAATAACTGAAAGAAAATCAGGAAGTTTATGATGAAAGAAGATTATTAACAAAGAGGAAGAAGAACAATGGAGAACTCAAGCTTGACAGAATATCTCCCTAGGAAAACAGCTGGAGATTTACTCTACTGTAATTGTATTTTTGAGTTTATTTCTTCTTTATACAGCTTATCAATCCCATGAATTTAAGCCTATATCATTGGGCTATTACCTTTTATATTTTCCAATATTGATGTATATATTTCAAGGCTTGTATAAAAAAGAACAATACAATTATCTTACTAAAATTCTTCATGGTTTTAGAGCTCTCTATCGTTGAATAGAGTTTGATCCTTATTTCCCACTCCTCTCTTCTTCTTATTTCCCACTCATCTCTCTTTCTACAAAAGTCATGGAAAATAACCAAACTTTGCAGACCACCAACACAAGAACTACCTCTAAAGTTCCAGAAATCATTTCCTCTGCAATTCAAGGCATTAAATCCTTCTTTGGTTCAAACTTGATATCTCTTAATGCATCCTCACAAATCCCCTTCAAACTAGCAAAAAATGGAGGAAACTATTCCTCATGGAAATCTTAGATGACCAATCTTCTCTTTGGTAATGGCCTCTTAGGGTTTGTGGATGGATCTCTACCATGTCCACCACAAACTGATACTGGATTCCTTTTATGGACGCGTCAAGATCGATTGGTTCTTCTTGGCATTCAAGCTACTGTCCACAGCACAATCGGTCCTATGATCCACGTCAATGGAAGCCTGGAACAAGCTGGAAATTAATTTTCCAAATTCATCCAATACTAAGATGCTCTCAATCCTCTCATCTCTCATGAACAATAAAAAGGAAGGAAAAACTGTAGCCACATACATGAGTAGATTTAAGACTCTTGCGGATGATCTCACTCTCATTGGACAACCTCTAAACAATGCCCAACTCGTATCCTATGTCTTAAATGGTTTGGGTGAGGAATTCAAGGAACGTGCTACAGCAGTACGCGTTCGTGATACACCTATCTCATATGAAGAACTCTATAAAAAATTGCTTGATGAAGAACTTGTTCGCAACAATGGTGAACTAAAAGAAGAAGAAAAAACTCCAGTGATAGCTCAATTTGCCCAAACGGCGAAACCATCAACGAGGTCGTGGTAACAGTCACGGAGGCTATCGTGGAGGATACGGTGGCACACCTCTTGATCACAATTCAGGCGTTCCACCTTTTCAAACAAATCGACAGAATCAAAACTTTAACCAAGGTATGAACTCTTCCAATTTCCAGAACCACTCAACTCCTTGGAATTTGAATTCTTTTCAGGGAAATCAAGCATAAAATCGAGTTGTCTGCCAATTATGCGATAAATCGGGGCACAGTGCCAAAACTTGTCGAACTCGTGGTCGACCCTCCTCATTCCAGTTTCTACCCCAAGCAAATCTAACAGAAGGTGAGTCCAGTCACTCCAACCAAAACTGGGTTCTTAACTCCGGAGCCACACATCACATCACATCCGATCTTCAGAACCTTTTAATGCATTCAAACTATCTTGGTAATGAAGACATTGTAGTAGGCAATGGTAATATGATTCCCATCTCTTACATTGGTTCTTCCTTCCTCCACTCATCTAACAACTCATTTACATTAAATAATGTTCTTTGTGCCCTTCAAATTAAGAAAAATCTCATATCTGTATCTCAATTTTGTCACCAAAACAATGCTTCTATTGAATTCTTTCCCACCTATTTTCTTGTGAAGGACTTGAATACGGGGGCATCCTTGGCACAAGGTCGGAGTAGACACAATTTGTACGAGTGGTCAACATCATCCACCACGCCACCTATAAAATCTCTCTCCACTTCAATTGCTCTCTCCTCTCACATATGGCATCAACGTCTTGGTCATCCCTCATCTCAAATTCAACATCAAATTCTTACTAGCAATAAGATTCCTGTTTCAAATTCCAGCACTAATAAAGTATGTGACTCTTGCCATTGTATCAAGAGTTAGAAATTATCATTTTCTCGTTCTTCTCCCTTTCAAGTTTTATATTCAGATGTTTGGGGTCCTGCACCCATAAATTCCTTTGGCAATTTTCGATATTATGTTATTTTTATTGACTACTTCACTAAGTATACTTGGTTGTATCCCTTAAAACTCAAATCTGAAGTGGTTGATATATTCTCTAAATTTCACAAGCTAATCACCAACTACTTTCAAACAAAGATCAAAATGGCATTCAACATCTCACCTCACCTTCATACACACCCGAGCATGTTGGCTTCGCTGAACGAAAACATCGTCATATTGTTGAGACCGGACTAACTCTCCTTCATAATGCTTCAATTCCTCTCCGTTTTTGGTCTTATGCCTTTCAATATGCTGTTTATCTTATCAATCGAATGCCCACACCAACCCTTAACCATGATACACCCTATCACAAACTCTTTACCACCCGTTCCTCTTACCCATCTCTTCTCATCTTTGGTTGTCTTTGCTACCCTTGGCTTCGTCCCTACAATAAACACAAACTTGAACCTCGCTCTCGTCCTTGCGTGTATCTTGGCTTCTCACTCCCACACCATGCCTTTCTCTGCTTTGATATTAAATCTACCCGTGTCTTCGTCTCTCGTCACGTTATTTTTCATGAACATAAATTTCCCTACAAAAGCATGTCCCCCTCTGATCTAAGGTTTTCCCAACATACCATTTCCAACTTTTGGTCCTCTACTTCTACTCCCATCTCTACGGCTGATTCCTCTCTCCCAATCGCATTGACATGTCTACAAGGTCTTCGCTCCAAGATGCCTCCCATGACCAAGTAAGTAACACTGCTTCTTCCTCTTGTCTGATTCCAGTGGGCACCTCCACCCTAACTCCAACTATTGAGTCATCCCCGTCACCACATCTCAACCCCACACCCTCACCCACTGCCTCCCCTTCCCCTCTTACTGCCACTACCCTACCTATTACCTCTCCCTCTTCTACATCCACCCCCTTAGTCGATATCAGACCTACCCATACATCTCCACCCCCTCGCATGATTACTTGTGCTCAAAACAACATTTCTAAACCCAAACTCTCATTTTTCCTGCACACTTCCGCTCTTACCTCCCTTTCTCAATCCGCACCCACATCCTTCACCCAAGCTTCTAAACATTCCCAGTGGCGTGATGCTATGACTGCTGAATTCCTTTCCTTGAAACAAAACAACATTTGGTTGCTTGTACCACCATCCCCTACACAGAACATTATTGGATGTAAATGGGTCTACCGAATTAAAACACACCCTGATGGCTCCATTGATCGATATAAAGCTCGCTTGGTAGCCAAAGGCTTTCACCAACGGCCTGACATTGATTTTCATGAAACATTTAGTCCAGTTGTGAAACCGACAACCATTCGCATCATACTCACCATTCCTATTGTTCGGGGTTGGCCTTTACACCAACTAGATGTCAATAACGCCTTTTTACAAGGCACTCTTTCTGACCATGTTTTCATGCAACAACCTCAAGGATTTATTGACAAAAATCATCCTTCTCATGTCTGTCAACTCCATAAAGCAATCTATGGTCTTCGTCAAGCTCCTCGAGCATGGTACACTGAACTTCAAACTTTCCTCCTTACATATGGCTTTCTGAACTCAAAAAGTGATCCCTTTTTATTCATCTACACGTCTGGGACTCAAATCATGTACCTCCTTGTCTACATGGATGATATAATCCTCACTGGTAATCATTCTACTACACTTCGTGCCTTTACTACTCAACTATCCAACAGATTCTCTCTCAAGGATCTTGGAAATCTTGCTTATTTTCTCGGAATTGAAACCATCAGGACTTCAACGGGCTTATTCCTCTCTCAGAAAAAAATATATTTGTGATACGTTACAACGGACCAATATGGCAGATGCAAAAGATGTCAGTACACCTCTCTCTACCTCTATGACACTTAAGCTTAATGACGGTTCCCCTCCTCATGATCCAACTGAATAGCGTCAAGTCCTTGGGTCACTCCAATATCTATCCCTCACACGTCCAGATATCAGCTTTGCAGTCAATAAACTGGCACAATTCATGCATAAACCAACAGCTACTCACTGGCTTGCAGTTAAACGTGTATTGCGTTACCTTAAAGGCACTTCTCACTATGGTATTTTTATCTCTACCAAGGCTTCTCTTACTCTTCATGCCTTTGTCGATGCTGACTAGGGTTGGCGACGCTGACACTCGTCACTCCACCTCTGCTTATGTTGTTTTTCTTGGTTCAAATCCAGTTAGTTGGAGCTCAAGAAAACAATCAACCATTGCTCGCTCCTCTACTGAGGCCGAATATCGTGCCATTGCAGCAGCTTCTGCAGAAATAAACTGGGTTTTGAACCTGCTACATGAACTTCACATCCCTTCTCTTCCTCCAACAATTTACTGTGATAATATTGGAGCAACATACTTAGGTTCCAACCCAGTTTTTCACTCCCGCATGAAGCATGTTGCAATTGACTTCCATTTTGTACGGGATTAAGTCGCCCGCAAGGTCCTTCGTATCTCTCATGTTCACACATCCGATCAACTTGTTGACTCTCTCACGAAGCCGTTAGCTAGTCCACAATTTTCTGTTCATCATTCCAAGCTTAGTGTCCTTTCTGAACCCTTGCACTTGCAGAGGCATGACAGAATATCTCCCTAGGAAAACAGCTAGAGATTTACTCTACAACTGTAATTGTATTTATGAGTTTATTTCTTCTTTATACAGCTTATCAATCCCATGATTTTAGGCCTATATCATTGGGCTATTACCTTTTATATTTTCCAATATTGATGTATATATTTCAAGTCTTGTATAAAAAAGAACAACATAATTATCTTACTAAAAATTCTTCAAAGCTTACCTAACACGATAAAGCTGAAATTGCGGCATAACGTTTAAAGAAGAAAGAGTATCTCGTGCAGCTGAATGAAAGTGAAGATGAAGTCTAAATGGATTCTGATTCATTAGATTAGACTGAATCCCTCTTTTGGCTATTTAGAACCATCACTCATTCCTTAAAGGTATAAGAGAAAGTAGACTGCAAAATAGAATGCATACAAAAAGTACTTTTCTTCAGTCAATTCAGAATTATCTATTCAAACTAAAAACTTCACCACATGAATTTATGGGTTGGGGTAAAAAAAAAATTATGGGTTCATGATCTGTGACATAATTTAGAAAGAATGGCTTTTGAAGGAGGGCTCAACCATATATAAGAAAGGTCACTTGCATTCATTCCTAGCAAGCAAAGTTAATTAAGCTCTATGGTTTACATCTAGTTAGATATTACATCAATTCAATCAAATTTATAATCTTTTCCTGATCAGAAATTGAATTATACTCTTTCGCCTGAGACCCAAATAAATTAAATAATAAATATCTTGTCATGATAACATCATGTTAATTATAGATAGTGTATTTACTTGGAAAATTAAAAATTTAAAGTCATGAGCACCCTGAAAAATGAAGTAATTCGCGAGGGATAAAATATAGATCCGCAACTGTAGCAACATATATTATGCTGCAACAGCTAGTTAAAATGAAAGTTTACAACACCATTAAATTCTATTGAAATTTACATCCAAAGATAGCAATAAAAATGAATAAGACTTGCAAATTAAGGGGGTAGAAATATTAGAATAAACCATATTTGGTCCAAAAAATATTCATGCAACTACTCAATGGATGCGAATAACGAACTCCCGTAGCTTGAGCTTGCAACCTTGTCTAATAATTGGAATAGTGGACACATAGATTAGGTTGCAGAATATGCTTGAAGCCCCCTAGTCAAAACAATACACACACATATATATAAATATATCTCATCATGGATCAAACCTGAGATATATTCTTGTCATCTCCATATATAAATTTGCTTTTTATATAATTAATCAGGTTTGATCCATGATGAGATATATTTATATATATGCGTATCTAAGTTATGGTCTATTCAAAACTTCTAAATCATTAGTAACCAAAGAGTTAATGGTGTAAATCATACCTAGTATTTTGATGATAATAAACTCTTTTATTTATTAACAATTTTGAATTTATGAAGAAACCATAATGTAGAGCTCGAAACGAGGATTTCAAAACATTTTGAATCATTTAAATTGGAGTTCAAACGAAGAAGTTATGGCTAAAAGAAAATTTATGGCATTTGAGGGAGGAAAAAAAATTGAAGTATAAGGGTATGATTTGTTATTTTCAAACCACAGGGAGTGTTCATGCATTTGGCACAAACCACAAGGGGCTTATTTTCATTTTACCCTTATTACAATTGATAATTATAATTTTATTTAAAATCTAATATATTTATTCTGAATACAAAAGATTTATTAAAAAATTATTACAGTGGTTTATATTCATTTAAATCTAAATTATTCTAAAATAATACAATTATTTTTTTTAGATTTACAAAATATTTAGAGTTTCAACGTAGTTAGTGGATTTAAATCAAAATATATAAATTACAAAATATTAATTTTTTTTTTTGTATAATTTAGTTTTCTTAAGTTTATTTTCATATGGATTATGATTGAGAGTTTTAGTTGTTTATTTTTTAATGCTCTATTTTGCACTATTATCATTGAAAAAATTGAATTTTGAATTAAAATTATACGAAACCATGTATTTTTAACAATTTCCCCACCCCACCCCGCCCTGCCCCTAGGGGATACAGTTAATTGGGGTGGGAAAAGCGGGGTGTAAACGGGGCTATTGTAAAAAAACTTAAAACTTTGAAAGCCATTATATTTTAGTAAGCAAATTCAAATTAATATAATGTTATTGATAAGCCAACTAATCCTCCTCAATTAAGTGACTGATTTATCTCAATTAGCTGTCAAATTTATAGCCACATACATGAAAATATTCCAGTCATTATTTGTCTTTACTGTCAATATTTCCTGTCAATATTTTCCTTATATAACTCCTTGACTTTGTGTATAAATCTGTAACAACAATGAATGAGAAATATCAACTCTTCTATATCCCTTCTTGTAATCTTTTATGGTATCAGAGCCCTAGGCTCCCTTCTTCTTTTCTTACCCTCAATACTCAACCATGGCAGATCCAAATGAAGTCACGGTTATGCCTACCAATACTAGTTCTTCGTCAACACAATCTTCTCCTCAAATTGTATCAATCAACACAGCCACTCTCATTCCTTAGAGACTATCAAAAGGAGGAAATTATTCCATGTGGAGTTCCCAAATGAAAAACCTCTTCCTTGGGTATGATCTCATGCGCTTTCTAGATGGAACTTATTCAAGCCCATCAACAACTAGTCTTGAATACAAATTCTGGACTCGTCAAAACCGACTGCTTTTTCTCGCAATTCAAACTGCTGTCACTGGACCAGTTGGACCACTCATATCTTAGTGCCAAACTGCAGAGGAGGCTTGGAAAAAACTCAGAACCACCTTTTGCCAACAAATCTAACACACGTATGGTTGGTCTTATACACTCTCTCACACAAATTAGTCAAGAAAGAAAGAGCATTTCTGATTTTATGCAATCTGTCAAAACCATTATTGATAATTTAGCCATGATTGGACATGATTTGAGTGATGGAGAAATTGTAGTTCACACTCTTAATGGTCTCATTGATGACTACAAGGACATTAAGGTTGCCTTGCGTGCAAGAGAAACACCCATATCATTTGAAGAATTAATCGAAAAACTCCTTAATTATGAATCTAGCCTCAAGCGTTCAGTACCGACCAAACAAGATCCTTCCATAACTACTCAATATTCAAAAAAGCAACATAACAAGAAAGCAAGAAGTGGAAACCACAACAACTCTCATGGAAATACTGGTTATCTATGAAATAATAGTTCTCCTTGACATAACGGTTACCAACTAAACTCTTATGGAAATCGTGGAAACCAATATTACTCCAAACAAGGGCCTCCTTTCAAGTAGTCAACTCAAAATTGGAAACCTACCTTTAATTCCCACACGCCTCAAGTTGTCTGTCAATTGTGTCATAAGCCTGGGCATGCTGCCAAAACTGTTAGGGGAACAACCGGGCCTCCACAACTTCACATTGGTATGATATTGTCCACTTTGGGCCTAGGCCCGCATGGGTTTGCTTTGGTTTCACCCAAAAGGCCTCATATCAATGGAGATGTGTCATTCCCTTTATACACCCATGCTCATCCTCTTCCCTAACCGATGTGGGAATTTGTTCGCATCCCAACAAAAACATGTCGATCATAGTGTAGTTAATGATATTAGCCAATGGACATAACTATGTCTATATATAGTACTAAGAGTAAAACTTAGATATTTAGTGGAGTTATCTAGGAGTTAATGAATAATAATTAATTGATTGAAGGCATACAATCAATGTAATTCTAGATCATTGGAGCTTAGTCTTATAGGTTCATTAAGTCCTCCGAACTAATGCATGTAATTGAGAACACAAATTAATATGGATTAATTTCTTTGGAAAAATGATTTTAGCATTTGATTTGAAGTTGTCAAATCAATTAAGGCAAATACAAATAGAGGAGTCTATTTGATTAATTAAATGAAATGAAATAGAGGGTCTATTTGATTATTTAATTAATGGTGAAATTAAATAGAAGAGTCTATTTAATTATTTATTAAATAGAGGAATCTATTTAATTATATAATAGAGAGATTAAATAGACGAGTCTATTTAATTAAATTGATTTTGCAGTTGTCCAAAATTAATGGGGATTTAAATAGAGGAGTCTATTTAAATATTTAATTTGAGGAAGTCAAATTAAAGAGGAAATAAATAAAAGGAGTTTTATTTATTTATTTAATGGAATTGTTCTATTAAATAAAAAGGAAAATATTATCATGGAGATGATGATGGGTCACACGGCCCAATGGTTAATAATTTACAAATTATTTTATTTAAAATATATGTATGGAATATCTTAATTTAAATTAATATGATTAATTTAAATGTCAGATATGGAATAATTATTTTAAATTAATAAAGATTAATTTAAATTAAGATATGGGATTATCTTATTATGGAATAAGGTATTATATCTTAATTATTCAAAATATATTTTATAATATATTTATTAATTATTTGATAATTAAAAAGATATTCAAAGATTTTCTAAGCCCTTAGTTTTCCTATAAATAGGAACGTTGGGTGACCCCAAACATACAACTAAGAGAGCAAAAGAAAGGCTTAGAGAAATTCCTCTCCCCCTTCTCTCTTCTTGCCGCCGGCGACCATATAGTGATCATAGGGAAGATTTTTCTTCTCTTTCCTTTTTTTCAAAGGAGATATTGCCCACGCACCGATTCTCTTTTGTGCTGGTGGTCCCAGGATCATAACCAAGAAGAATGAGGAAGAGTCAGACACTTCTCTACAAGGGTTAGTACTCTTTTATGCAATTATGTTTTTGTTAATATTATACTGCAAGGAAAGATCATTGGGAATTTCGCATGAGAACTCTTTTTAAGAGACCTCAATCCCAACACTTCCTTTAGCATTTCGAGCGTTGCCATCAGGGTCTCGTCATCAGGGCAATGTCAATAGGGTTTTGCCATCAGGGCCATATCAATAGGGCTTTGTCATTAGGGCTATGTCATCAAGACTATGTCAATAGCGCTTATCATCAGTGCCTTGTCATTTGTATTTTGTCTTGGAGCTGTAAAAAATTGTTTGACCCTATCTTATGACAAGTTGACCCTTGACCCGATGACCGTTGACGTTTTGACCTATGATCGTTGACTTTTTTTTCCTCTACAAGCCCTGCCTGCACTCTTGGTAGACATGAAATTTTTTAGTCGTTTTAAATTCTTCTACCATGTGCGGCTCGTGCGAGCCCCACACTCCCTGGTAGACTTAGATTTTTTTTCTTAATTCTTCTAATAGGTGCGGTTTTTCGGAGCCCTGCACTTCCGAGTAGGCTTAGAATTTTTATGTAGAGATCTTCCACTTTGATGGACCAAGAACTTTTTGCTCTTCCACCTTGGTGGATTTAGAACATTTCCATTTTGATGTGCAACTCTTCCACCTTAGTGGACTTAGAACTTTTATTTTACTGTAGTATTTTACGTACTTGGCCCCCACTCGAGTAAATATTTATATCTTGAAGTGTAGCTCGAGTCTAAGGGTGCTCAAAATAATTTGACCATAATCTATTTACATAAATGTATTAAAACATTCTTAATTCATTTATTGTAGAAGCTCTTACAATAAGAAAAATTATTGGAATTGAAAACTGAAATAAATAAAATTGTAGAAATAAAACCTAAGTTGACTGACATTTCATAAGTGTAGTAGAGCCTTGCATTTCAGGTTGAATATTGTGTTGATGTCTCGGCCTACTACTTGAGTGATCAAGCATGCTTATCTTCTTGCCCCCAAAGATGGTTCTTATCTCTCCATCTTAAAAATCTTGATTATCACGGTCCTGATCTTTCTTATATCCTTTACTTCTCACGAATTCCTTCAAGTACCCTCTTTGAATAAGGGTCTCAATTTCTTCCTTGAGATCGAAGCAATCAGAGGTGATATGGCCGTGGTATTTTTGGAAGAGGCAATACTTGTCTTTATTTCTCTTGTTTGGCCCTACTTTCATCCTAGGCAGCCACATGACCAAGTTTTGTCTTTAATATCCATGAGTAGTTGATCAATCGGTACCAGGTAGGAGTGTAGTTTTTAAACTTACTAGAAGGAAGACTCTACTTATCAAGTTGGTCTCCCGACCTCTTCATTTTGTCATCCTCGTGATGATCAGTCTTCTAGAAAGATCTTCTGTTCGGTCTCTCTCTTTGTGGCTTGATTATTTACTACTACCTCCTTCATCTAAAGTCTTGCTTGCACTAAGCAACTCTCCAGTGCTCATATATTTTTGGACTCTAGGGAGGAGCTTGGTGTGTGTAGCAGGCGTCTTCTTGCCCAGTGACCACAAGAACTTTTCATCTTTCAAGTCGACCATCACATCAGTCGACCATCGATTTAAAATTAATTATTAAAAATTATTATTTTTAAATTAAAAAAAATTAAACAAATGTTCATCATCCAAATAAAAATATCCACCACAAAATAAAATATTCAAAATTTAATATAAAAGAAAACCAACTAAGAAGTAGACCCGGAGCCGGGTGCCCCAGTCTAGAGCATTCATGCCTGCATCTGAGCCTCTAATCGATCATGCTGAGCTTGAAGATCATCTGTACGGGCTTTAAAGCGGATTTTGTTAGCTTGAATCTATAGACACGATGATTCGTTCTCTAGCCTCAAAGCCTCGGTCTCAGCACGTGTAGAAGTTGAAGCACGCGGCAAGTCAGCATAAAGCTCCAAGACCTGGGACTAAACCATCAGGCTTCACGCCACCGACCCCCAGAAAGAAAGCATCACGATGGTTCTCCTGAGTAGGCTGAGACTCAGGAGTGGGCAATAACGTCTCGAGCTTATCTTTAACTTTATCCTACAAAAAATAACCAAAAATATATGTCAGTAATTTAAAACTAAATATTTTTAAATAAATTAGAAAGCACGAAACTAACATGTATTTCTTTCGCTCGATCATCAATATACGTAACCTCATCATGGCCCTTCGTATGCAGATGGAGGAACAACTCAATCGGGGGTACCTCACGGCCATCCTGGGTCTGTTAAAATGAAAAGAAAAAAAAAAAAAGAGATTAGTTAAACATTATTTGAAAACATTAAAAATATAAAAGAACAAGTACAATTACTTACCAATATCTCGTAATGCTCATCGTGGCTCCGAGTCACACCACAGTGCATATCCGGGTTCGACAGTCGATTGGCTAAGTTGATTTTGGAGATGCGCAACGCCTCCTCCATCTGAGCATCCGCTAGCAGCTTCAGACAATCCTCCTCCGTCATCCACAGAAGCTTTTCATCCGGTTTACCCTTCATTTTGTGGACGGTGTCCCTGTAACGTTTCCCCGCCATTCTACTCCATGGCGTGTAGATAACGTCATCAGTGAGCTCCGGAGGGATCGAAAAATGAGTTTGCAAAAAAACGAAATTCTTAAATTTGTTAGAAATTTAAAAAAAAATATAAAAATATAAGTTTTACCTTCCATGTCTGAAACCACCATAGTTTGGCGATTTCAGAAGTATCATTCCATTTCCCAAACTGGGGACTCTTCTTGAAGACGTCCGTGAAAACCTGGGAAACCTTACCCGATGGATGTAATCTATAAAAAAGACACAAAAAAAATATTAAAAAGTTAAAAAATAAATCATATAAAAAAAATAATAATTGAAACAAAAAATATAAAGTTCACTCACTTTTTTCTGGACATCCGTAAGCAAATCCCGGTGATCGGTAACTGCTCAGGGACGGGGTTGTTAGATGCCACTGATGATGAGGTCAGAGCGATAGGGACAGGTGCGTTGGATACCTGTATATCCCCTAACGCCGCTACACTATCAGACAACGCATGAGTATCGAACTCCTGCGAACGAGGTGGATGGCGCTCGACGTGGACATCTACAAAATAATTAGCATACGACGAATTTAATAAATTAACATTTAATATAATTAATATTTTAGAAACATTAACTTAATTAATGAATTACAAATTAATTAATAACACACAATTTAATTAATTAATTAATTAATTAAATTAATAACCATAATTTAATTAACACTAAAGTATAAAAATTAACATACTAATGAATTAAAAATTAAGTAATAACATATAATTTAATTAACACTAAATTATGAAAATTAACATAACCAATGAATTTAAAAGTAATTAATAACATATAATTTAATTAATTTATTAATTTAATTAACACTTAAATATAAAAAGTAACATATTAATTAATTAAAAATTAATGAAACACTCTAATTTAATTAAGTTAGTAACATTAATTCAATTAACACTTAATTTTGAAAATTAACCTAATTATCGAATTAAAAATTAATTAATAACATATAATTTAATTAATAAATTTTTTAAACTAACATTTATTTAATTAACACTAAATTATGAAAAGTAACCTAACTAATGAATTTAAAAGTAATTACCATTACATTTGAACAATTAACAAAGTATGATATTAAAGAATAATATATTAACAACAACAACATAACAATTTCCATTCTAATTAACATTTTTCCAAAAGTAATTAACAATTCACACTCTAATGAACACATCATAATTAACACATCACAATTCACACTCTAATTAACCTTAAACAAAATACATAATCATTAACATAAAAAACATAACATTTATCAATATCAATTATAAACATAAATTAATCTAACTAATTAACAATTAACATTTCATTAACTAAATGAAAACATAAAAATTAAACAGAATCATACCGTTCACCGAAACTTTGATGGGAAAATTAAAAAAAAAATGGGCAAGTTACAGTGGGGATTTTTGGGATTTCGGGAAGGAGTTTTTGGGGGAGGGAGGGAGGTAGGGGCAAAAACAGTGGTAGGTTGGACGGGGAGGCGGGGGATTGTGGTGGGAGGTGGTGGGACGGTGGGGGTTAACAGAAAGGGGAGAGAGAGATGGTGGAGGAAGACAGAAAAGGGAGAGGGGGAGAAGGGGAGAGAGAGAGAGAGAGAGAGAGAGAGAGAGAGAGAGAGAGAGAGAGAGAGAGAGGGTGGGAGAAGACAGAAAAGGGAGAGAGGAGAGACGGTGGGGATGGTGGTGGATCGGACTAGGGAGGTGGTGGGACAGAAAATCAGAAAGGGAAAGGGAGAAAGAGAGGGGAAAGCCATCGAGGGAGAGAGATCGACGGGGAAGAAAAGGGAAATGAGGGGAAGGGGGGGGGGTCTGGTGACCTAATTTAATTTTGGATTAGCGACGAATTCAATCGCTAAAGGTAATGATAAGTCGTGGGAATTTTCAAGGCACGCGCCCATTAATTGCCCATTAGTGACGAATTTGTGTTAGGAATGGTGTCCTAGAACTTGTAATTATTTAATAATAATAATTTATTAAGAATAAATTAAATAAATAAACATAAGTTCTTTATATTATCTAGATTGATTCAATTAATGATATTAGGAATATATGGAAATATATAAATATCAAACATTCAAATAGTAAACCCTAAGTTACTCTTATGAAATCACGACTTAGTATGTGAGTCATACGAGAGGATTAAAGTCGAGATGAGTAACTTAAAAGTGTCTACGATAAATGGATAACGTTTGGGAACCTTATCCTGGTAACACTTGTGATAGCTTCGCATTTTGTTTATAGACAAATGATCTAATCCTGATCATTCATGTGGGAGACATGAAATGGAAGTATCATATGCAATGTTGATTGTATAAGACAGGACCACGATGTTCGATCAAATTTCTCATTAGTACCGGTTTACGAGAAATGATCGAATATCAAACTAAGTTTATCAACCGTGATAGATCTCAATCCTGAGTGAAATGCGGACTCCTATTTATGGAGTTATGTTCTTTGATTCACATGGTTGAGAACGATCCGTAAGAACGCTCAATACACTTCGTTTTGGGAACATGACTAGATAAGTAGCCGGGAACTCATTTTCACAAGATGGAATTCATAACTTTCCTATAAATTAACGGTATCAGTGCGATACCTAAATATTTTAGGAACTTTAGGAAACTCCCTTGATGTACTGATTCGAGACATGAACAAGTGGCGCCATGACTTCTATTGATCACAGAAGTATATTATCTCTAGTTCGACTAAAGATAATGTTCATTGGAGAATCAGCGGGAACACAAGGATAAAGCGGTAATTACAGGGGCAAAACGGTAAATTTATCCGCCTGTAATTATGAGGGTTCCACGTGAAGGATTATATCACAGATATAAATAAAAGATAAACTAAATGGACATAACTCATCTATAGTGAGGGGAGTTCAGCTATGAATCTATAGTGGAATTATTCATAGTTAGATAATAAGTAATTAACTGATTATGTGTTAATCACTTAATTGACTAATTATTAAGCCCATGATCTATAGGTCCATCGGGTCCCTATGCTAGCCCAAATATCGTAGTCGCGAAATCAAGAAGAAGAAATGGAAATTTTAAGTAAAGTGAATTACTTAAAATAGGCAATATTAATTGTTTAAATATTGAGTATATTTAAACGGTAATTAATATAAACATTATTAATTGTTTAAATAATGAGTTTATTTAAACAGGAAATTAATAATGAAATATTATTAATTAGATATTATTAATTATTTAAATATTGAGTATATTTAAATGGTAATTAATAATTTGAAATTAATTGACAATTATTAATTGTTTAAATAATTAATTTTATTTGAACAGAAATTAATAATTAAAATTAATTAATTAATAATAAAATATTATTAATAGAGTTTTTAATTAAATAATGAGTTTATTTAATGGAAATTAATAATTAAAATATTTATTATTAATTATTTAAATAATGGAAATTATTTAAATGGAAATTAATAATTAAATATAATTTGATAGTATTTAGTCGAGAGAAAATATTAATATTATTAATTGTTTAAATAAAATATTTTATTTAAATGGTAATTAATAAATAAATTAATTAAGTTGGACTTATTAATTTAAGAGAGAGTTTCAAGCCCAATTGGATTAATGAACCCAATTGAAATTGGCCCAAAATAATTAATTAAATAAATTTGATTTATTAATTATTTATTATTAATTTTGGCCTTCATAGATAATTTGTAGGAGATAATTATTTGAATTATATCCTATAATAATTATATAGATTTATTTACCCAAGATAAATAAAATAAAGAAAAGAAAATATTCTCTTATTTATCTATGGCATTTTAGAAATACCAAGATAAAGGAAAGAGATAGTTCTTTTTTCTTTTTGTATTTATCTCCATGGATTAATCCTAATGTGATTAGGATTCCTATTTTTCTATAAATAGGAGGCTTGGTTCATTCATAAATCATACAATTAAATTCCTTAGAAATTCGGAATTCTCTCTTCCTTCTCCCTTCCCCCTTGGCCGATTTTCCTATAGTCATTGGGAAGAAAATATTTTTTCTTCTTCCCAATTTCTTCTTAAGTTTGATCCCACAATCGGATTTCGTTTGATCGATCGGGATATAGCGTAGAAAATCTGGTGTTGCTGAGGATTTGATGCTGTAAAGAAAGCTCCAACCGATTCTCCATATTTTACTCAATGTAAGTTTTGATTTTAATTTTCGAAATTTAAAGCATGAATCTACATGTTTTTTCACAAATTGCATGATATTAATAGATCCTAAATTAAGTGTTAATTTGTGTTACTAAATAAATTCCGCTAATTTAGTAAATCATCCTTTCAATTTGGCCACTGAAAAAATTGAGTAATTTAATTAACCACCTAAAATTTCATCCTTAGTGATACATATCATCGCTAAAGTTAGTGAAATTTTAAAATACGCGCTTTTTTATTTCATTTATCGATGTAATGTGTCTCTAATTTTGAAATATCTGGTGGACCATTTGGATTCCCAATAGAGACGGAAAAATGTCTTTATAAGGAAAAAAAATTTGCTGTCGTAATAACTATCCAATTAGAGACGAAATGCGTCTCTGTAAGCGGAATATTCTGAAATTTTATTCCCATTAGCGATGGAATTCATCTCCAAATCCCTATTTTTTTTTAATTCATTTTCATCATCATTATAGATTTCAGTGGGAAGAACACAGCCTCCCTTTGTAGATACAAGTGTAGTTCATAAGATGAGCTCTTAAATTCGAGAATCTATGAGCTTTCATAAAAGAAGTAACCATTGTATCATCAATTCAAAACCAAAAACTTCTTTCATAAGGTATCACCTCCCAACCGTTGGATCATTTATTCTTCAAAATTTTCAGTACGACACTGGAAAAAAACTTTTACTCCTTTTAAAGCAAAATTAAAAAATGTGGGGAAGATTCATTGTTATTTTTTTAGCAATGGCTGACTGTTCTTAGGAAATTCCTATTCCTCTTCCTCTATCAGTCGAACAAATGCTTGCTAGAATTTGTAGGCTACAAAATCAACAATTACCCGATGCTTTCTCTTTTTCATTTTGAAACACTGATTGATAATTGAGTCTCTTGCTTTACGGTATGATATTTATTGTTAATGAACTGGAAAGAGTTTTGAAATTTATGTAAAGCTGGCTATTAGCGTCGAATTTGGTCTCTATTACACTATAGCGACGGAATGCGTGCAACATTTAGAGACGCAATGCATCGCTATTTAACGTTTTTTTTTATCATTTTCTTTTTTTTCGCTTATAAGTTTAAAAGTTCATTGCTAATCAAACTCATCGCTGTTGGATTTAGAAGTGTTTTCCTCAGTATATTCTTCTTCGACCTCAAAAGGTTGAGGGGATGAATCATCAATGAAAGGAAGTTCAATATATAAGCTATCAGGATCAAACAATATTTCTGTTACGTCATTCAACGGTCGAGCAGTTTTAGAGTTTATTCTTTCATCTATTTGATGACTCTGAACCTCTTCTTCTTGGAAGGCTACAAATTCCTCGCTGTCTTTATCTGTAAGACTTTCGTCAATATGACATGGCTTCACTTTGCAAACCACTAACCAATCATTCAATTGTCTAGAAGACGGATAAGGCAGATAATACGTTTGAATCGCTTGTTGTGCCAATACAAACCGATCATTTGTGCGCATGTGCTTTCTCTTATTCTCCTATAAATTCAATAAATGTTGTATCTTTCGCATCCAACCTCGCATCATTTTCTCAAACCACGTACAGTTAAATAATACGGTACGTTTTACACTCCCTCCTGCATATTCAAGCTCAATAACTTTATCAATCACTCCAAAGAAATCCTCTTCACTGTTACCGAACACTTGACCCTTAATGCATACGCCGCTGCTATCTGTTGCTCTGTTCTATGAATGAGATTTTGTTTGAAATTTGTAGCCTTTCCTAGATAACCAAGGTATGCTTTGGCTATTCTAGCAGGTTCTTTTTCCAACATTACTATGTGATTGTTTGTCACTGGTGTTGTGGGCGAGTCAACCTGCTCAACAGTGAAACTGGATTGAGAAATCACAATATTGCAGTTAATGTGAACAATAATAACACGTAATGATACTCATGAAAGCATAAAACCATGGATGGAAGTCCCTGTCAATTATGACCCCCTCCCTAGCTACTTTTAGTCCAGGATTTACCGGGCGTACGAATAACTCGAAGAATAACCTATTATTGAAATTAATATATTATAAACAATAAAATTAATTAATAATATAAAAGTTTCACATATTAATTTAGTTCATCCTTACTCGATATACGGTTCCACCTCCGGACAATTATACAACACGTACGTCTGTGTAATGTGATACTATTCCTCATTTAATGATCTCCACACGGCTTTTCCAATAGTTTTCTCAAGTACTGTAAAAATAGACAAATCATCTGGATCGACTACAAGAGGAAGTGAATCTTGAACAAAATTCCGCTTTTGCAATTCGTTGATCAAAGTAATATGAACAGAACGTGGTCGTCTCATGTATTACGTATGCATTGCATATAGATCCTTCCACTTTAGCCATGTTTCCTACAGTTCTTTTTAGCCTACGTAAATACCTGACATAAAAAAAAGGGATCAGTTACAAACAATACTTTAGGAAAAATTCATAAAAACAATCAAATTCATAAACACAAGCAAACTATGTACCTTTCAAACGGGTACATCCATCGGTATTGAACTGGACCTCCTAGATATGCCTCGTAAGGTAGGTGCACCGGTAGATGCTCCATCGAGTTGAAAAAAGATGGTGGAAACATTCTCTCTAACTTGCAAATGAGAACAGCAATCTCACTGCTCAATGACTTGACAGTGGCTTGAGACAGCTCTGCACATGTTAACTCTTTGAAGAATACACTCAGTTGTGCCAAAGGTTCCTAATGTTTCTGCTCAAGGAATGGTCTGAATGCAGTAGGCATGAGTCGTTGCATGAATACGTGACAATCATAACTTTTCATTCCAAACACAGTATGACTGTGCACATCAATGCACCTACAAAGATTTGATACATATCCGTCCAGAAATTTAATCGATTGCATCCACTAGAACAATGTTTTCTTCTGGTCTGTTGTTAGCATGTACTTTGCCTTCGTGTATTTTTTTCCTGTTTCGTCCTGCTTCAACTCAGGTCGATCATAAATTTCTCGAATGTCGTAACGTGATCGTAGATTGTCTTTCATTTTGTTTGGAATATTTAGAACCGTGTTGAAGACATTGTCGAAAACGTTTTTCTCTATATGCATGACATCTAAGTTATGTCGTATCATTAAATCTCCCCAATACGGTAGCTCTCAAACTATACTTCTTTTCTTCCAGCCTGTATTTTTTCCCACCGTCTTACTCCAAGCCTCACCACCAATCTCTGTAACACTTCGCATGTCAAGCGCATCTAACCGTTGCAGAATTTGGTATTAATTGATGGTTTCAAAAGGGCCTCGTTTCTTACACTTCTCCCTTTATACCAGTCAGTTTTGTTCGATCGAAATGAATGATTGAGCGGTAAGAACCTTCTATGGTAGTCAAACCAACGAGAAGGCACCAGTATCATCCATACAATGAGGGCATTTGAATTTTCCCGAAGTGCTCCACCTTAACGAATTTAGTTAGGGTAGTAGATTCGTTACATTGTGCGTAAAAACGTAAATTTTAATCTAATCTAAACAGTTATAAAATTTTAAATTAAATCTAATTATGCACGGAATATTTTACAAACGTATCTGATAATATTGAATATGTCGGGAAGTCACTTATGCTGCTCGCATCACGAAGTTCTGTTTTTTAGAAACATCATACGTCACAACGTCTTCGTTCCATAAACTACATAGCTCAGCAATTAATGGTTGGAGGTAGACATCCAGCTTCTGCTTCGGACTTTTTGGGCCTAGTACAATTACTGTTAAGAAAATCATAGGATTTTTCATGCACATCGATGGAGGCAAGTTATACAGCGTCACCATAACTGGCCATAATGAATATTGAGCTCCAGAAGCCTCGAAAGGGTTAAACCCGTCAGTACATAAACCCAATCTAACGTTTCTGATTTCTTGTGTTGTAAGGCCCCGGGTTTTTAAAAGTAGTGAATTAAAATCATACTTAAATGATAAGCATTTTAGAAATTATTTAATATTTGTAATTTGGTTATTTGGTGGTTAATCATGGTTAAAATTAATTAAGGGTGGAAGATTTGTTGAAAAGAAAAAGTTTTTAACCATGGTTAGTTAAGGAGAAAAGGGCGAGTTAGCAAATAAACTTAAATTGGGGACTAGTTGGTAAAGTTTTGAGTGGAAAGGCTTTGGTTGTTAGGTAAAGAGGTGGAGGGACCTTAATGCAAATACCTAACTTTTAATTTCAGCCATGCTTTATCATTTCATTTGAGTTAAAAAATTTGAAAAAGAAAAATAAAAACCTCTCAACTATCTCCTCTCATTGCTATTCTCGGCCAAAGGAGGAAAACTCAAAGTCAAAAATGAAAAGCTTATAACTTCTTCAATTCTTCATCAAATCTAGTAAAATCAAGGTCCATTTTCATTGGATTTTCGAGTAGAAGCTGATTTTAGAAGAATCCCTATCAATTACCATCTATTTTCAGAGATTTTGGTAAGTTTTCCTTGATAGGTTTTCATGGGTTTCGGTTTTGGGGGTGTTCTTGATTGTTGATGTAAAAACCATTTTCTTTGTGTTTTAATCTCTTTTAAATTCTGTAAATTGATTTCAAAATATAACTTCAAACCCTAAGTTTGTCAATTAAAGATTTCTTGGAAGGTTGAAAGCCATGGATGAACCCAAGAGCAAAACCTCCATTAATGCCTATTTTCAAGCTTTCTAGCTTTTCCAATTTTTGGATTTTCTTGGCTTTTACATAGAAACTCTAAATTATGGAACTTATGTGTGTCTAAATATATATATTTCACATGAAAAACAACTTGGAAGAGTAAGCAAATGATTTTTTGAAGATTCTCAAATTTGGCCAAAATACTAGTTTTAAACTTAGCTAGTTTTGGGATTTTCTAGAGTAAGTTTGAAAGGTTATTAAATCTAGAATATATGAGTGTTTAAATATATATATAGAAAGTGGAAAAGATGAAAATCATTTTGGGTGGGTGTAAGCTTTCAAGAAACTCCATTAATGGAGTGTTCTCAAACTTCTATTTTTTTTTCTCAATTTTGTGTTTTCTTAGCTATCAATGGAAGGTTGTTAAATCTGGAAATTTTGGGTGTTTATATGTGTGTAATCTACATGAAAAACACGTTAGAAGTTCCACCCAATGAATAATTGATTATTTCCCAATTGGCCGAAAATTTCATCTAAAATTGACTAGTTTTGGGTTTTGATCTTCTAACCGGGTATGAGTTTGTGTGTTTTTGAATTGGGCTGAGATAAATGATTTTATATATATATCTAAATATGTTGGAATGATTGGTTGTAGGATAAGAGGCAAGAACGAGCTACCGAGAGCCTTTCGTAAAGGTGAGAACAAAAAGAATAAAAACGGTGGCGGTGGAAGGTTTGTAATTTGTTAAAAGAATGTGGTGGGATTTAAATGCTCATGGCTGATTGGTAGGTGCTTTGGGATGTGTTGTAAAAGAGAAATGGAGTGGTGAAAGTATTAAATAACGAGATTCAAGCTTGGTTCGTTCTTAAGAGCCGAAAAGAGCTAAAATTGCTAAAACCCATTTGTCTTTGGATACAATTTGAGTATTTAGGATGTGTTATTTGTTTTCATACATCTAAATTGGAAAAGACATACATGTTATTTAGTCTTCTATGCCACTTGAGTTAAATATTTGTTCGATAACCACAATCTTAGCTAGTTTACATCACCACTTGAGTACTTGCTTTATTTACATATCATGTGAGTTAATTTATTCCGTATCTTTGTTTCTACTCGTATTTCAAGTGAAGATCGAGTCATATGCTGATTTGGGACTAATTATACATATGCTCGATATGTTTTAGATTGTTGTTTGACAAGCACAGTTTGGCGAAATGCTACAGCATCACGTTTGAAGTTGGTGTTTTCTTAGACACTTTGAAAGTGTTGAACGATAGTTTGAAACTGAGTACTACGTTGTTTGGGAACTCTGTTTACTCGCTTTATCGTACTTATATATTAGTTTAAATGTTAATGATAAAGAAAGTATAGTTAGTGCATATCATTCCATTCCACTTCATTCATGCATCCTAAGCATTGTACAATTGGCCATGGGGTCGTAGCCCGTGTAATGGTGAGTGGTTGTTGGACATTACACGTGGCTACAGTGGCAGAAGTGGTGAGGCTCCGAGGCGCTGTGTGGTGGATGCCCCGGAAGCTAGAGTGGCTACAGAGATAGCCTGGAAGTATAATGAAATATGTGAAAAAGGGCAGAGGCTACTGAAAAAGCCAAGTGTGTATAAAACGGCAGATGGCAACTGAAAATGCCAAGTGTGTGAAACGGCTACTGAGATAGTCGGGAATGTGAATGGCTACTGAGATAGACAAAAGAGTGAATAGTCTCATATGGAAGGCATTAAAATGATTGAGGGATCAAAGTTAATGAGCTGTTATAAAAATAAGTAAAGTTAAACACGTGGAAGCAAATGCTTGACAATGTTGATCATACGTTTTACGTTTTATGTATGTGTTACGTGTAGTGAGACACGGGAAAGTTATGTAAAACTATACGGCCAGAAGTTAGTTCATAAAGTGGTATTGGTTGAATGATCGAAGACTCGGTTTTGCCTTGATTGTGAAATACCAATGATTTGGTCCACCTTATACATTTACTCTTTCCTTTTGTTTATGCATACATTGTGCATAATTTTTCGTATTTGCATAGCATCGTTTTTCTTTCCTTTTGTTTTCACTGAGTGTTATGCTCAGAGGTGCTCTATATCACCTTTCAGGACCCGGACAAGGACGGGGACGAGGCGCGGCAGGTGGTGCACGTTGATTCTTCGGGATGGAGCTTTTGGGATTAGGCCCCGGACACGCGAGCCACGGATCTTTGGGATAGGAGTGGGGTCTTTTCTCTTTTTGTCATGTCTCTCACTTTTGAGATAAAACGTAACTTTTTTGTACATATTGTAGTTTTGAAACGTTTTCTCTGGTGCACCACTTATCTTTTGAATTGTAACTATGATGTTTAAAACCGGCCGACGAGCCGATGCTGTTAAACAGGTTTATTTTGTATGCGGGTTAAGATATATATACAAGTACTTCATGCCGAAATTTCGATTATTTTGCAAAACTAATTGTTTAAAGTTTAAGTCCTTTTCCACTTCCACTCGCGTGCTTTCGCGTTCAGGCCCTGATTATTTAATTTAGTCGGGTCGTCACATGTGCAAATCCTGGATGACAAAGATTTAAATGTTTCCACGCCTCAGCATCAGAAAGGTGTCTCATTACTCCTTCATATTGCGAGTGCTCATGATACCACCTCATGTGAGAAGCAGTGACTTCTGACGCGTACAACCGTTGCAGTCGTTGTGTGATCAGTAAATAAAACATGTGGGTATGTGGAATAAGACTTTTTTTACCTTGTTTGTATCTCGTATGATTGCACATTTTACACATATGAAGATTTCCATCTGCACCCTAATATATCATACATCCGTTTGGGCAACAATCGATCCTCTCTACGAGTAAACCAAGACCCTCCACTAATTTCTTCGTATCATACAGACTCTGTGGTAATGTGTTGTTCGCAAGAGCACAACGATGAAGCCATTGTGAAATTGAGTTGTATCCTCTTTCAGAAATGTGAAATTCTGCCTTTATATTCAATAACTCGATAGCAGCTACAAGTTGCGTGACATCACAACCTTCATACAACGGCCTACTCGTTGATTCTATCATCTGAAACATTCTTTGGGCATCCTAATTTAAATCTTCATTTAATAAATTTTGAGGACCATCACCTTGATAACCGCATCCATCATAAACCATCTGTTCTAGCTGATCGTAGTGATGTTCAACGTTTTCAGAACTTTCATTCACATTCAAATTAAACTACGAGCTGCTTCCTTCATTTCGACTTGACTCGCCCCTCACTGCATTGAATATTTCTTTATATTCTCCTTGATAAACCCATTGATAATAATTATCAACGAAACCACGACTGTACAAGTGTAACTTCACATCGTCTGTTGGTACTATCTTCTTATTCTTACACTTTTTACATGAACATCGTATCTTCTGTCCGTTGTTATGAAAAATTATGGTAGATTGACATAACTCAACAAACTCTTCGACCCCGGCTACAAATTGGTTGTTGAGAAACCCTTCAAACAAATAGTCATACATCCACTCACGCATTTTCTCTCACCCGGGATTTTGTATGAAACGTGATTTTCTTTTATTCAAATCCATTCTTAACACACCTATTTATAATATTTCTTTTGTCTCTTTTAGAGACAAAATGTGTCTCTAATTAGGCGAGAAGCTTTCTCACCATAAAAAATTGGGGGAAAAATTCCCCCCATTATTAGTGATGAAATTAGTCTCTAAAGCAAGAATGACTTTTTCCGCTTACAACAAACTACGTCTCTGAATAAGGTGAAATTTTTTTATTGATTAAACTTTCATATTAGAGGCGCATTTCGTCGCTATTTTAGAGATCAATTGAGTCTGTTATGGCGAGAACATTTCCCGCCTTATTAAAATGGAGGGAAAAATTCCCGCCATAATTTAGCGACTGACCGTGTCTCTAAATAAGGAGATAGTTTAAGTTCTCAGATTAGAGGCGCAGTTCGTCTCTATTACACAGTCAAAATACGTCTCTATTATTAGGTTTCCAAATTAGCGATGAATTTTATCGCAGAAAGTCAAACTTGTGTTTCAGTGATAAAATCCATCGCTAAAATAGCAACCCCTTAGTTGCATCGCTAATATTGGGACGCTATTTCGGTTTTTTCTTGTAGTGGCATCTAGCCTTCCGTCTGGCATTGACACAACTCTTACTACTTGTTGATTTTCATAACCTTGTTGTTGCTCTCTAGTATTGCGAGTTTAATATCTTTGTTGTAGCTCCCATAATTTAGCGACAGACTAGGGGTAACAATTTTCAACGTCATTTATATCATCACCGTGTTGACTTCTTCGACTCATCCTTGATGGTAGAGTACTTAATTTTATACTCTCCCCACAGACGGCGCCAATTGTTGTTGCCTACAAATGGAAAGCTTCCACGTAAGCAATGAACTTAGAAGATGGGAGAGTCAGAGGTCGTACGCTGCATTGGAGGTGTTGCGTAGATGATGAGCTGGGTAGTTAATAAGTATACCTGCACAGAAAAGGAACGGAGCACCAGTATGGTGTCGGCCTAACACTCTCTGATGCTTAAGTCAGAGCTAGTGTGCCAAAGAGAATTAGAGTAGAATTAGTTACCTAATGAATGAATTTCTTCTCCTATTTATAGGAGAGGGGGTTGATGGCATCATCGTACCACGTGTCTCTTTGGGATAGGGCCACGTGTTGCATCCCAACGACATGTCGCTTGTTGGTTATGCCACGTGTTATCTTTTGATTGAATACTAGTATAATGTAGTTTCTCTGTCTTAGGTACGTAGCCTTACAAGATGATGTAAACGTAGCTTCCCGCGGTGACTTGATGGTACCTTTTCAGGCAACGTAGACGTAGCCTCCCAGGTGACATAACTTTATCTTTTCAGGTGACGTAGACATGTTGATTGTGTATTCATTGATCAAGTAAAGAAGTTCCACGTGTACTGATGTAATTTCACTCACAACACATTCTTACCTCAATTTTAACAAACTTTTAAATTTAAAAGTGTTTTATAGAGAACAATGAATTTTTTAGCGAGAACAATTAAAACAAATGTTGATTTTATGATATATTTAATATTAAAAAGTAAAATTTATGTAATTTAATCGTTTCCTATTCTTTATTAAAACTTCATTAATCCATATTTAATATCCCATCAATTCTTTCAATCTCTTCAAGTCCATCCATTTTATTTCCCTCTTCTCCCATTCAACTCCCCATCCGAAAAAACCTTCACAAAAGCTCCTAAAAATTGATACCCATAAGTTTGTCTATCTATATGGCATTTGTTCCTTCATGTTCCATTTAAGCCCTCTTCAAATTCTTTTCTTTTACTATAAATTTTGATGGGTTTAGAAAATTCCTTATTGCACATCCGTACAAACAAATCTTTGTACATAAAAAACACTTAGTTTGTTATAGAGAATTCAGGCACTCTTTGATACATTGTATTGTATTGAAATGAATTATCGTATTTTTTCAGTTTCATTTTTCATCTATGTAGATTTTTTAGTGTTTTGCAGTATCAAAATCTTCTATTGATTCTCTCGTTATGGTATCTTACTTTTTTCTTATGAAATTCATGTGGTTAAATTATTTTAGAATGCTTATTTTATTGAATACTTTGTTGTGTTTGGTATGTTAGTTATGTTTAAATTGTTATATTAAAAAACAACTCATACGTTGAAACCCACTGTTTTAGATTGTCGACAACATCACTGGCCCTGACAATAGCCACAATAATAAATTAGCCGACTTTAGCTCACATTTTTAGAAAAGCTTGATATCTCGAGCTCTCATTATCTCAATTGGATGCCTAATTATTGATATTGGAGTTTCTTTTATGTACTTTTCAAGGTAAATATCACACAATTTTGATAGGAGAGAAATAAATAGATGAATATGAGAGATTTTGAGGAAATGTTAGGGTAAAATGCATATAAGACCCTAGTAGTTTTTGCCAAATGCATGAATACCATCTGTAGTTTGAAAATGACAAATCACACCCCTGTAGTTCAAAATTATTCTAATGAGACCTTCTCCTTCAACGTCATAAATTTTCTTTTAGTCATAACTTCTTCGTTTGAACTCCGGTTTGGATGATTTAAGATATTTTGAAATTCTCGTTTCGAGCTATATGCTATGGTAATTTCAAAACTTTAAAATCGTTAATAAATAAAAGAGTTTATTATCATCAAAATACTAGTTATGATTTACACCATTAACTCTTTTAGTTATTAATGATTTAAAAGTTTTGAACTGACCATAACGTAGAGCCTGAAATGAGAATTCTAAAATATTTTAAATCATCCAAATATGAGTTCAAACGAAGAAGTTATGTCTAAAAGAAAATTAATGCCGTTAAAGTGGAGAGGTCTCATTAGAATAATTTGGAACTACATGAATATGATTTACTATTTTAAAACCTATAGAGGGTGTTCATGCATTTGAAAAAAAATCACAGGGTCTTATTTCCATTTCACCCTTTTAATTATTGAATTTGTTGTCCATTATCGAACAAGGTAATACAACTTGATCCAATTTCAGATTGGTGCTTAATCTGGCCTAATCTTATCTTGAAATTATGTTATTGTAAATAGAACATCTTGAAAGAATTTTGATCATTTTAACCTTTTCAATTTCTAAAAATTAACAAACATGCCATTAAGTACAGTCGTATATGCATTTTTAACCATTATATTAATATCTTAGCAAATTATAAATCTTAATATATTAAAAGTGGGAAAAGATGGAGAATCTTTCACTTCTATTTTTACCCTCATACTTTTCATTATGTCCATTTTACTCCAAATCTTTCCAATTCTTCGAACTATATCAATTTATTCTAAACCTGAAATCTATGTGCATGTACATTAAGAAATCAAAAGACTCAAATGAATTTATATTTTCTAGGTATTTACATTGGGCAATAAAACGACATATGAGAGGAACCTGCATGCTAGAAAATAAAACCTTTAAAAAATGAGAGAAATAAAAGGATAATAATCTCACCATTTTTCCCACCGTTATTCCTCTTCCTCACGTCACACCCCTAAAGAACTATTAGAAGTCCCTTTCTCCTTCTTATGCAATCATGAAAAGGGTAAAAAAAAAATTGAATCATCATGCATGTGTATAAAAGGTTTTGGTGATTGTACATCAGTATTTGTTTTGTTTAATGTTATTCGCGATTCGTTTGGACTATTCAGATTTAAGTTTCATCGCATCAACAAAAGATGAATCGATATGTTTTTGGTACGTCATCTCCTTTCTTTCTTTGTCATAAAATAGTATTTATGTTTCATTTTATTTATAAAAGTAAAATTGGATCCATTAAATGGTAATTTTGATAGACTCCATGTTTCTAAATATTGCCATTGTTGTTACAATCAAAATGCAGGAAATGATGAAGAGGCTAACAAAAACAAGCATATAAAAGCATAGCACGAGGGCAAAAATGTCATGAATTAAAAAGCTCATAGAGAGGGCAAAGAAACACACGATTTCACTGAGAGAACGACCATCAAATTTATGGATGAGAGAGAGCGATGAACTTCTATATCTTTGCTTCAAGAAAGATAGAATCAGAGAAGAAATTGGAGAAATGAGGGGGATTTGGTACAAGATGTATCGTGTTCTAGAGAGGGAGATGGTCTATCATGGATTGGCATTTTTTTTCCTCACTCCTTGTGTTTGATTTCATTTTAGTGTTTATGATTTTAAAAGTTTAGTAAATACACATTTAATTTTTTTTAATGTTTCGTTTCAGCATTTAGGAAAGATTACAATGAGTGAGATTTATCCCTTTACTCCTCTTTGCTTCCGATATAAATACAAAGCATTTTTTATTTATATTGTTTCCATGTTTTGCAAGGTATGGAACATTAGTCAGTCCATGGTCAATGATTTTTTTTTTGACCAAATTATGAATTGTGGTTCATGAACATAAAAATGTTTATGCATAATGAACTTGATTCTTAATTAATTGACAATAATTATTTATTATTCTTCATTAGCTTGTGTTTCTCCACCGTATTAAAAAAAATGTTTATGCAAAGTTTTAAATCCTTTTTAGGAATTAACTCTTTTCTCCCTTCTGGTTCTCTTTTATTCGTTAATGGAGTGAAATTAAATGGAAAAATGAGTGTTTTTTTACATGGTTCTCATTTTAATTGTACTCTCATAAACTAAAATAAATTTTCAAGATGAACAACTGTCATTTGAATACAAGATAATTAAAACACGCGTGCTCAACACGTGATACGGGGCTCCATTTTCACTATAATAGAAGGTTTGAGAATTTGCTGTCTTTCAAAGCACTTTTTAATATTTTTCATTTAAATTAATGCATTTTGAATTATTAATTGGATTCAGCACTTTTAAAATTTCTTGTAAATTTGCTCTTGTGAACTAAATAATCATATTTTTACTAAGAAATATAATAGCTTTCTAAATTTGCTTTTCTTTGTTCACATATTATTGTTTCTTGGCAAAAAAAAATTGGAACTCCTTTATTTCACCCATTATACTTCTATATGAGATACAATTTTTTCAAAATATGCTAAATTTAAGTAAAAACAAATTTAAATAAGATTTAAGGTATTGGGACCTGCCCTGTAATATTATTGTATCTTTTTCATATGCATTGAAATAGGTGATTAAGGGAGTTTATCTCATTTACTATTTCATCAAATTATAAGATCCACAATACGACCCCTTTTATTTTTTGGGCATCTTGGTGAATTAATGATGAAAACATCTGATTGTTAGGATTTTTTTTTTGTTAGGAAAGTTGTATACGATTTTGGTGATTACTCCAAGAAAGAAGCTATTAAATGGGCATGAGAATTGACCACCATTGAGGAATGAATGAATTATCATGTGTTTGTGACTTCTTCCAATTCATTGTGATGGTTAATAAATGTTGACCGCCTAGAAAACATTATCTCTTATTTATACAAAAGCTATTTACCTCCTATCAAACTTAATATTTTAAAAATATCAACTGAAACATGTATTAAATTTAACATAAAACAATGTATGATCACGTGCAACACACGTTATTTCAACTAGTAAATTCTAAAAGATATGATTACTAACCTTATATTATGATTCTTTTATTTAATTCAATGCATATTTTAGTTTTATTAAGAAAAAAGAAAAATTAATTTGTTATTATAAAATTTTGAAATAAAATAAAACATTTTAAAGTTTTTATTAAAGATAGTCAAAGGCGCTTTAAAATATTCAATTTATTATATCATTAGATGAGAAATATCAAGTAAATTATTTGACATAATTTACACCTAATAATTAATTATAAGTTACATAAGTCTTAATTTTTCTTCATAAATTAGCAAGCCCTTTCTTTTCCACGGAAGTTACAAAACAAGTAATTCACCTCCATTACAAAACTTACAAAATGAAATTAGTTTGAACTTTTTCCGATATTTTTTTAGTTTATGTGGAGGAAGGTTACTATATTTTAAAAATAATTATTAAGATTAGAAGAATTTGAGCCTCAGTAATATTATTATTATCGGAAACACTAACCTATTTTATAATGCTATTCTTTTAGGAAAAAAATCAATTTACACTTGATGATGTATCAATTTAAACCCTAAACTTTCAATTGAATCAATTTACACCTTGAATTTTTTCAAGTGAATCAATTTACACCTTGAATTTTTTCAAGTGAATCAATTTGCACCTGAATTTTTTCAAGTGAATCAATTTAAACCCACATAATAATAAAACTATAAAATTAATCAAATTGAATTACTAAATCACCCAAAGATAAAAATAACAAAACGTCTTGACCTAATCATAAAAACGTCCAACCTCAATTATGAAAAGACTCAAATCCCAATTGCCAATTTAAACGCTACAAAATGTTCTAACCTGACACCAAAATGGTCAAATTTAGACCTAAAAAATATTCAACATAAATATAAAATTCATTTTCAAAAAAATTATTTTATTTAGATATAAAAACGCTTTCGTCTAACTAAAAATTTCAAAAAAATAATAGTAATTTTATTAACAAAGGGTATAAATTGATTCATTTATTAAAGTTCAAGGTGTAAATTGACTATATTGAAAGTTTAGGTTGAAATTGAAACACCATATATAAAGTTTAGGGTGTAAATTGATTACATCGAAAATTTAGATTTAAATTGACCCACCATATAAAATTAAGGGGTGTAAATTGATATTTTCATTATTTTTTAAAATTTCAGGATACTAATTAAAAATTTATTATGCAGTGTTAATTTTAAGATTAAAATTGGACCTATCCTTTTAATTTTAAATTTATCATGCAGTGTTGATTTTAAGATTAAAATCGGACCTATCCTTTTAATTTTATCTGGTTTGGTTAAAAAATGTAGGCATACCTACTCCTTTAAAAATAGGTAACTTTTTTCAGAATAAAAATACCTGATATTAGTTGAAGGAAACTCACTAAATAAGATTAATAAAAAAAAAAAAAAAAAAAAAAAAAAACACTAAATAAGACGTATTTGCATACATAACATAGAATGAGAATGCTATCATCCCATCCATATATGCCACTCATGTAGAGAAGGAGAAAGTCGTGGTGATGGCGATCGAAGTTGAAAAAGTTGTTGATGAGAGATATATAGAAGTTGTTTGATCTCTAGCGACGTGAAAAGAAAAGAGACAAGGAAGAGAAAAACTGAAAAAGAAAGAAAAGGAAAGAGAATAATAAAACTCACGTACTCATTGGTGAGAATGAGCTCTGTTGTGGGGTGAAATGTCAGTAACACGTGGAATTTCTCAACTGGTTCAAAGAATGAACAATCGACATATCTACGTCGCCTAAGAGGCTATGTCTACGTCGCCTAGAAGGCTACATCTACGTCGTCTGGGGGTCTACGTCTACGTCGCCTAGGAGTCTACGTTTACGTCATCTAATAAGACTACGTATCTAAGACTAAGGAAACTACATTATACTAGTATCCAATCAAAAGATGACACGTGGCATATCCAACACGCGACACGTCTTTGGGAAGCAACATGTGGCCCAATCCCGACGCGACACGTGGCACGATGATGTCATCAACCTCCTCTCATATAAATAGGAGATGAAACTCATTCATTAGGTAACTAATTTCGACTACTATTCTCTCTGGCACACTAGTCTGCTTGTTCTGACTTTAGCATCAGAGGGTGTTAGGCCGGCACCACATCGGTGCTCTTTTTCTTTCCTGTGCAGGTACCTACGTAGCACGCCGTCGAAGCAGCACACTACCTCCGACTCGTCCCATATATTAAGTTCGTTACATACGTGGAAGCTCTCCATTTTTACGCAACAACATTTGGTGCCGTCTGTGGGAAGAGTATATAACTAAGTGCTCTACCATCAAGGATGAGTCGTAGAAGTCAGCAACACGGTGATGATATAAATGACGGTGAAAACCATAACCCTCGTAATACGAGATATCAAACGCGTAGCACTAGACAACAACAACAAGCTGATGAAAATCAAGAAGTAGTTAGAGTTGTGTCAATGCCAGACGGAAGGGTTGATGCTCTAGAAGAGCAGGTTCGAGGTGTGAATCGAGATCTTGCTAAAGTACTCAAAATTCTTACATAGAAAACTGATTATCAAGCCCCTGCTCACAACCAGGAAGTACAATCTAAGAAATACAAAGAACCTATCGAGCGTATAGGTGAATCACGGAACCATGAGAAGGGTGGCTCGAAAAGAAAGTCGAGGCTAAATATCCAAGACAGTTCCTCTTCCTCTCATAAATCTTCTCGGAACAAGCAACCTAGTCAGAAACGAAGGTCCGACCTCAGAGAAGTTCTTAATCAAAAGAGAAAAGAACATTCAAAAGTTGTGAAGTCTACTACAGAAAGTTTTCAGTCTTGGGCACCAGAGTTGAAAAAGCTCCAAGATCAACTTGGTCATATATAAAAAGAGTATAGAGGAAAGACTCCTCTTGCACTGAAAGATCTACTCGAGCAAACTGAGCCGCCATTCACTGATGATATAATGGAGGTGAAGCTTCCAACCAAGTTTAAAATGCCGACAATGACCACCTACGATGGTTCAAAGGATCCAATTGAGCATATTGATACATTTCGGACCTGGATGGAGCTCCAGGGAGTCCGAGATGCTATCAAGTGTAGGGCGTTCCCCCTTACATTAGGTGGCCCTGCGCGTGGGTGGTACATACAGCTCAAGCCGAGATCCATCTCTTCATTTAAAGATCTTACTAGATCTTTTGTAACTCAATTTCTTGGCGGAAGAGATCACAAGAAACCAGCTACGCATCTGTTGACTGTGCGTCAGAAGTAAGATGAGAGCCTCCGAAACTATGTAGTGAGATTTAATAGTGAGGCGTTGAAAGTGGAAGGTTATAATGACGACATAGCTCTGACTGCTATGATGGCCGGTTTGAAAGATGAAAAGTTCTTGTGGTCACTAGGCAAGAAGACACCTGCTACATACACGGAGCGCCTCTCTAGAGCACAAAAATATATGAGCGCTGGAGAGTTGCTTAATGCAAGAAGGACTTCAGATGAAGGAGGCAGTAGTAAACGATCAAAACACAAGAAGAGAGATTGATCAGAAGAGTTTCTCTGGGGGGGTGACCGTCACGAGGATGACAAAAGACATAAGACGGGAGATCAACTTGAGAAGCTGAGTCTTGCTTATAGTAAGTTTAAAAAATACACTCCCACCACGGTCCAGATTGAACAACTACTCTTGGAGATCAAAGATAAAGACTTGGTTAGGTGGCCACCTAGGATGAAAGCAGGGTCAAACAAGAGGAACAAAGACAAGTATTGCCTCTTCCACAAAGACCACGGTCATACCACCTCTGATTGCTTTGATCTCAAGGAAGAAATTGAGACCCTTATTCAAAAAAGGTACTTGAAAGAATTCGTGAGAAGTAAAAGAGATAAGAAAGACTATGACCGTGATAATCAAGATTTTCTAGATAGCGACATAAGAACCATCTTTGGAGGTCCAACTATATATAAAGAGCCTACCCCCTAGAAAGGACCATGCTAGGTCACTGAGGTATTGGACTAGGCATCAACACAATATTGACTTTACTCTACCTATGATGATGTCAAATAACTTAGATTTCATTTCAGTAATTTTATTTATTGCAGTTTTCATTTCCAATAAAGTTTTTTTATTATTGTAAGAAGTTTGAAAATAAAATGAATAAGATCATAGATTTTCTACATATTGCATTTATGAGAGTTAAATAATTCAGAGAACTCTTAGACTCGAGCTAGATTTCAAGACGTAAAACTCTATTCGAGTGGGGGCTAACTACATGAACCTACTACAAAAAGTTCTAAGTCCGCCAGGGTGGAAGAGCTAAACAAAAAATTCTAAGTCTACTAAGGAGTGCAAGGCTCGCACGAGCCGCACCTTGTAGAAAAATTTAAAATGACAAAAAATTCTAAGACTACTAGGGATTGCAGTGCTCACACGAGCCGCATCTGGTAAGAGAATTTAAAACGGCAAAAAATTCTAAGTCTACTAGGGAGTGCAAGGCTCGCACGAGCCGCACCTGATAGGAGAATTTAAAACGGCAAAAAATTCTAAATCTACTAGGGAGTGCAGGACTCGCACGAGCCGTACCTAGTAGCAGAATTTAAAACGACAAAAAATTCTAAGTCTACTAGGGAGTGCAGGGCTCGCACGAACCGTACCTAGTAGCAGAATTTAAAACGATAAAAAATTCTAAGTCTACTAGGGAGTGCAGGGCTCGCATGAACCGCACCTGGTAGAAGAATTTAAAACGGCAAAAAATTCTAAATCTACTAGGGAGTGCAGGACTTGCACGAGCCGCACCTAATAGCAGAATTTAAAACGACAAAAAATTTTAAGTCTACTAGGGAGTGAAGGGCTCGCACGAGCCGCACCTGGTAGGAGTATTTAAAACGACAAAAAATTCTAAGTCTAGGGAGTGCAGGGCTCGCACGAGCCGCACCTGGTAGAAGAATTTAAAAGGACAAAAAATTCTAAGTCTACTAGGGAGTGCAGGGCTCGCACGAGCCGCACCTGGTATAAGAATTTAAAACGACAAAAAATTCTAAGTCTACTAGGGAGTGCCGAGCTTGCACCAACCGCATCTGGTAGAAGATTTAAAAAAAAAAGTCAACAGTCAAAGGTAAAAAAGTCAACGGCCAACGGGTCAAAAAGTCAACGATCGACGGGTCACGGGTCAACTGATCAAAAACGGGGTCATGCTATTTTTTACATGTCTAAGACAAAATACAAATGACAATGCGCTGATGACGAAGCCTTATTGACATAACCCTGATGACGAAGCCTTATTGATATAGTCCTGATGACAAAGCCCTATTGACATAGCCCTCATGACATAGCCCTCATGACAAAGCCCTATTGACATAACCCTGATGACATAGCCCGAATGACGAAGTCTCATTACAAGCTATGAATCGACAAGGCAAGACAGAGTCCAAGTCATGCAAAAAAAGTCAACAGTCAAATGTCAAAAAGTCAACGATCACTAGGTCAAATGACGGGGATTTTTTACAAGCCCTATTTGACATAGCCCTGTTGATAGAGCCCTATTTGACATAGCCCAGTTGACATAGCCCTGATGACAAAGCCCTGATGACATAGCCCTGATGACAAAGCCCTATTTGACATAGCCCTGATGACAAAGCCCTATTTGACATAGACCTGACGACAAAGCCCTATTTGACATAGCCCTGATGACATAGCCCTGATGACATAGCTCTGTTGACATAGCCCTGATGACAGAGCCCTATTTAACATAGCCCTGATGACAGAGCCCTAATGACGAAGTCTCATTACAATCTATGAATCGACAAGACAAGACAAAGTCCAAGTCATCCGAAAAAAAAAAATAAATTGTTGAGCGCCGGGAAAGAGAAAAAAAAACTTTTTATTTATTTTTATTCTCGTTTCTCTACTTTCTAGTTAATTAAAAAATTTCTCTACAATGGACATTGGAGACTTACATTTATACTATGATTTTAAGAGTAAATTTTACTCCTAAAATCATAGGGGGCGAAGTATTTGATGATTGAATCAGACAACTTAGACATACAACCCAACTCCAAAATGACCAAAATAGAAAATTCAAACTACCAAGCTCCAATACTTAGTATTTTCTCAATATTTTGACCACTGGAAAAGTAGAAAATTCACGCTACAAACTTCAACACTTAGAATATCTTCAGATATATCACCGAGGCAAAATTCCACTTTGAAAGAATACTCCCAAGTAGCATTGAACTCACATCTCAATTCAACTCGGGAGTAGGGGGACCTCTGTTGTGGGGTGAAATGTTAGTACACGTGAAATTTCTCAACTGGTTCAAAGAATGAACAATCGACATATCTACGTCGCCTAAGAGGCTATGTCTACGTCGTCTGGGGGTCTACGTCTACATCGCCTGGGAGTCTACGTTTATGTCATCTAATAAGGCTACGTATCTAAGACCAAAGAAACTACATTATACTAGTATCCAATCAAAAGATGACACGTGGCATATCCAACACACGACACGTCGTTGGGAAGCAACATGTGCCCCAATCCCGACGCGACAAGTGGCACGATGATGTCATCAACCTCCTCTCATATAAATAGGAGATGAAACTCATTCATTAGGTAACTAATTTCGACTACTATTCTCTCTGGCACACTAGCTCTGCTTGCTCTGACTTTAGCATCAGAGGGTGTTTGGCCGGCACCACACCGATGCTCTTTTCCTTTCCTGTGCAGGTACCTACGTAGCATGCCGTCGAAGCAGCACACTACCTCCGACTCATCCCATATATTAAGTTCGTTGCATACGTGGAAGCTCTTCATTTTTATGCAACAAAGACACACTTTTATACGTACGTGTCATATTTTCATTTGACTAATATGGTAGTAGAACCCGCATATTTATTTATGGAACATGAATTTATTACATATTAACATATTTGACTTAATAAAATATGAGAGGTAGGAAGATGAGTATGAACTCAATACTTATAGAAGAATAATGTAAGTTTTATATATGAAATGCTTTGTACAGCAAATAGGGAACAAAAATAAAGAGAGGAAAAGTGTGCTAAGCTTACCAATACTGAGGCACCTAGCAATGTATTAATAGGGAAAGTTTCTTACGCGTGGCTGTCATTGATTGGAGAAACAATAACATAAAAGGGAATAAGGAAAAGGAAAACGTGAAGGGAAAGAAAAGAATTAACTAAGAAATTAATAGCTAATTAATCATGTATTGTCTTCTTCCTTAACAATCTAAAAAGAAAAAGAAAAGAAAAAAAAGAGATGGAGAATATGCTGTGTGAGACAGATTGACATGACAGTACAGTTGAGAGAAAGTGTGGAGAAATAGAAGAATCTGACTCACAGTGGTTCCCTTTTTCTATGAAGCAAATACCCAAAGAAGGAGAATATATCGATTTCAAAGGGAATTTTATTTTAAGATCAGGGAAAAAAACATTTTTCTTTTTAAATATTACATCGAATTCAAGGAAGGAGACTCGAAGATTCGATCTCAAGGGAAAAGAGTAAGTGTCTGACGAGTTTGAGCTATGCTTATTTAAAGTTATTTTTGTTTTAAATGATTCTGAAACTTAATTTTTATGAGTATTTATATAAAAAAAAAGTTATATAATTATATAAGTAACAGGTGCGTTTGATTAGTGAGTTCAAGTTGTTAAGTAGGATTTGTTTTTTTGTTTAGTTTGGATTGTGTAAAACAATGTATTTGTTAAGTTTTAATTAGTGTTAAATGTGATGAATTATGAAAATGAATGAGTTTATTAAAAAACCCATTGTCATGATTTTTAAAACTAGGAGGCAAACGCCGGTTATGCTTATGTAACTGCTAATTCCTTACTCGCGATTTAGATGATTTCTCCTAATTCCTTCCTGACGATTTAGATGATTTCTCTTGAGAGCATCAATCGGCTTTATTTTAATTGTACTTGTTTGTTTCAACTCGAATTTAGATTATTTAACATAATTTGAATCTTCGTTTTGAGGTTTTTTTTTTTTTTTTTAAATTTATGGTCACTACAAAAACGTCAATAAATAAAATGGTTTATTATCATCAAAACGGAAGTACGTGAGTGTAATTTTTTATTTTTCAATTAAAGAGAATGTTTTTATATTTAATCAAAACCACGAAATTCTTATTTACATTAAAAAAAAAAAAAGAAAAAAAAAAGAGGTCGTTCCGTCAAAATTGCATAGCTGCGTGAGAATGGGGAAAAACCACACTACGAAAAGTCTTTCCTTCCTAATTTCTGGATTTTTTTATTAAATATGTGATAAAAGCTATGAAAAAAATCCATGAGACAAACAACAAAATCAGCTCTTTTAGCTATTAAAAGAACTATAGAAAGTGAGCTAGACTTTCCCAAGTTAAACTTTCCACAACAAACCGGAAGTAAAGTGCTGGTATATAGACTACTGCTTCCTAGACTCGTTTGTCCTTTACATAAAAAGTATTACATTTATCTCTATCTTTATCTCTCTCTACTACCTTACAAAAACTGAATAATATGAGAAACTTTAGGTTCCACTTTTATCTCTAGTTTTTAATTAATAAAATACCCATTCTACCCTTTTATTTAAATTAACAAACGGTGCATGCTCATAGGATAATGATTACATTCAAATCCCCTTGAAAAATCCACAACCAAATAAAGTTTAACTCTTTCTTCCACGATAAGAAATAACCGGATCAGCGACACAGCGCTAGCGACGAAACGTAATGTGTCGCCATAAAAAAATAATTAAAAACATAAGAAAAAGTGAGACCGTGAGAACATGTTAAGACATAATTCTCTCTAAAAAAGAAATCTCTTCATTCTCTCAATTCTCTGTTCATCATACATTCTAGGAGGAAAAGGTCTAGACTGTGAACAATAAAGCGAGTCCATTTGGTGATTGGCTTTCGACGATCGATACTTTATATATTCGGGTTTCATTTTTTTTCCGCTGCGTGTTTACAAGAGGTTAGTCTCGTATTTATGAAACCCAACACTTTTACATACAGAATGCGTCGCTTGTTTGGTTGAAATTATTGGCGCCAAGAAATGATGCCAATAGAGACCAATGGATTGGGTCATTGGCCTTGGGGCCAAAAGTCCCCGCAAATATGACCCGAAGAAATGCATCGTTGAAAATAGCGCGATGGTTCCCGCCCTCATGGACGATGAATTCCGTCGATCCAAAATGTGGCACCAAAGTTTCCCACGTACCATTACGACGAAATCCGTCGCCAATATTTTGTGGGAAAATTCCTGCCAGCGTTAGCAAAAGAATGTGTCGCTCATTATGCAGTTTTCTACATATAAATAGATATTTTAGCAATTAGAAATGACAATCACAAAAAACATTTGATGAGGTTTTTCAACTCGAGAGATTCTGAGTTGTGTTTGTGTTTTAGGATATTTTCTATAAAAAAAAAACACGTGAATGGATGTATATTCGTTTCGTAGAAAGTGTAGACACCCATTTTCATCCGGTAATATTTAAAATTAACAATTTTTACATGTTTAAAAAAAAGACTTTGGTTTGAAATGTGGTGTTTTCTTTGACATGATTTGTTTAATTTGGATTTGAAAATAAAAATAAAAATTTAAATTAGCATGGTTAAAATTGATTTGAGTTGAAATTTAATTTAAAAAGATTTGGAAAATAATTTTTAAATGAGAATCAATTTAAACATGGAAAAGATGAGTAGGGAAATTATTTTTATGAGTTGTTGATGTAGGCCAAAGTTGTAATATTTTATTTGTACTCTTTTATTGTTTGTTTTATTTTGGTTGTTGTTTTCTTTTATTGTAATTAGAGTTTGATTTGAATCATTCTTTTGGCAAGCCTATATATATAAATGGCTTGGCCTTTTAGGTGTAATATATTCTTTTTTTATCTAATAAAAATAACGAATTTTCCCTATTCTTGCTCCATCAAGATTTGGTATCAGAGCCTCGCCGTTCCGGGAGGTCCGGTTCATCGAGGTGGTCGGATTTGAAGAATCTAAATCGGAGGTGGATTCAGCCGGTTTGTTCTTCGTTCATCGGTAAACTAATTCAATCATCACTTTTCATTTTTTACTGTTCATCCATCACTTTCCATTTTCCAGAAATTTATGACAGTATATATAAATATATATATATATATATATATATATATATATATATACACATAAAAGGCCAAGCCATTTATATATATAGGCTTGCCAAAAGAATGACTCAAGTCAAACTCTAATTACAATAAAAGAAAATAAAAGAAAATGACAACCAAAATAAAACAAACAAATAAAAGAGTACAAATAAAATATTACAACTTTGGCCTACATCAGTTGTCAAATAAAATAATATATTTTTTATAATTATGGGAAAGAATAAAAGATTTTATTTGATTTTTATTTTTATTAATTAAATTTTCCTTATTTATTTTTCCCTCTTGGCTATAAATAGAGCCCTTCTACAACCCTAAACACACACAATATTCACAAGAGCAAAAACCTTGAAGTTTTCTCTACATTTCTCCTTTTCACGGCCATAACTTTTCTCCTCTTGCTTTCTAAAAACACAAAATCATTCACAAGAGTCTCCCTCCCTTCATCATTTTTACTCTCCTCATCATCTTCTTGATTCACTCTTTGGAACTCGGGGCTACACATTTGTAAGGTTCTATCGAACCAAGGTAAAATCCTTTTCCATTAAAAATGTAGTCATTCATATGTTGCTGTTTTGTTTTATTTGATTTAGTGATTACTGGTTTAGATTTTTTTGAAATTTTTATTTAAAAATATACTTAAATACTAACCCATAGGAAAAAGAATCAATGGATTTGGATTTTTAGTTTAAAAGTTATGATTTTTTGAAGTTTGATGTTCATATAAATTCACTGTTACGAAAATTTCTGAGCACTTACTATTACTTGATTTTTCGACACTGATTCTTTGAAACTAATGATTTATGATTATTTTTTTATTAAAAACTAGACTTGTAAATAAAGATTTAGGAATAAGAATCACCCCGTTTTGATAAGTATTAAAAAAGATATGATTTTTTAAAGTTGATGTAAATTCTGCAGAAATTTATGTAGCAAAACCGTGGCTGAAACTTTTTGACATGAAATTATGATTTTTTTTCTTACAAAGTGTGTGTACTTTTCGATATTAGAATTCAATCTTGGATGAACTTGGAATATTTAGAAGAAAGAATCGAGTCAAAATACATTTTTGTTATAAAGTTATGAATTTCTAAAATTGAGGTGTTATATTTGGGATAATTATGCTAATTTTATTTGTTTGCCATATTTGTGACTTTGATTGCCATATTTTATGTTTTCTATTTATTATCTTCAAATTAAGGTAAATCTTGAATTGATTTGTTAATATTATATTGATGTATATTGGATTTTCAAAAAAAAGAAAGGAGTTTGAATTTATTAGGATACTAATTTTCCAACTTCCTAAAAAAAACATAATTTGATTAAATTACTAAATTTAAATATAAAATTGGAATTAATTAGAATACTGATTTTCTAAATCATAAAAATTAACAATAAAATTTTAAATATAGAGATTAGAATTTATTAGGGTTTTAATTTACCAAACTTTCTAAAAAAATATATATATAACATTAAAATCTAAACCTTAAAGAAAAATTGAATTTATTCGGGTATTAATTTTCCGATTAAGAAAAATTAAAAGATTTAATAAACAAAAGTTTTCCTTTTAAAACTTAGGGGCCAAAAGTGAAACTTACCTTAAACCTAATTTTGAGCTAAAAAAAATCATTATTTTTATAACAAAGATAAAAATTTATAATTAACTAAAATATCCTATTTAAAACTTAAACAACAAACAAATCACTTTCGAAAACTACGATGACAGAATATGGGTGTTGGAATACCATGCTCCTAAACATTCTTGAGGTAAGAAATTTTTTCTCGGAATACTGAGTTAAAATTCCTGACAATATTTTTCTAATGGCTTTACGCCACTCATACTTATTTAATCATGCCTTATTACTAAAGTATTGATTAATAAAACATGGGACATTTAAAAAAAAACCAAAAAAATAATTTTTGTTTAATAGATAAAGGCTTTCTTCAATAATACACCAAATAAAATAAAAAAACAACAATCGTTTTAAAACCGAACATAATAGGGTATTAATACCTTCCCTATGTGTGAATGAACTCCCGAACCCATTTTCAATAGTTAGTAGACCATCCTTAGTTAATGACTAGGTGACTAATCACACCTAATTTAGAAAACCAATGATTAGTGGCGACTCCCTTTTATTTTTCCGTGTCGCGTTTACGTAGCGACAGCATGTCGACTCTACTGGGGACACTTTGAGAGTCTTGTTGTTTTTAAGCTTATTTTGGTGTACTATTGTTTGAGCCTTACTTGTTTTTTTTATAATTGATGTATTGCATAATTGCACACACTTTCACAACCCTCTACCCAGGCTTCACCCTTTAGAAATAGTTTGGGATGATAGTGTTGCCTTCGTGGAGTTTACTCCCATGCAGGCCCACGAAACTTCCCGCCCAAGTCAACCTGACCAGAATACTGGAAGGGCTACTTTGTTATGATTGGTTTAATTTTATCAGAATACTGATAAAAAAAAAAAAAAAAAAACCTATCATGACAAAATCTTGGGGGCCTTTCAACCTTTTTAGATAGAGCTTAATGCCACACATCACCCTTACATGTTATATGTTATTTTTCTTTGATTATGTTTGATTATTTTCTTATAATATCTTTAAAAAAAAGTGTGTTTGTTTTTTGAGTTCGTTCTCTAAAAAAAAAGCATCAGCCATTTGATTAATAAAATAAAAAGGAAAAATCATCTTGTTCCTCACATTCATCCTTTTAAAATATGCCAAGAAAGCTAAAAAAAAAATTGTTTAGTCTCCCATGCATTTTGAACATGCAATACACATCATTGTTTTCATTTATGAATGTTTCATTGGAGCATTTCCTTCTCATAATTTTTTTTTTCAAAAAAAATAAAAAAAACATTAATCACTCTAGAGTAGGTCATATAGTTGAAATATTCATTATGCAATGCATATTCGTAAAAAAATACATAGGATTTTAATCATTTCATGCATAATAAATTTGTACATATTTATCAACTTTACTAATTCATACAATATTAGTAACAAACACGTCACACATGTGCATTGCATTTAAAAAATAAAACCAGGATTTCATTTCTCATGCATTTTTTTTAATAAAAAAGGAAAATCAATAAATAAATAAAAAATTTACATTTCATCCAAATCATGCATTGTATTTCTTAGATAATGATCAATATTTGAAAAAGAATTGTCAAAATAGCCGGTTGATTTAGCTTCATCTTTGTTAATGAGCTATCAGGAAATTTGAAATCATAATGAAAGAAAGCGTACTCATTTATGTGGGAAGAAGTTTAAAAAAAAAAGTGAAAAAAAAAAAAAAAGAAAAAAAAATGAAATGAAAAAAAAGTGAATGTCACCATGAACCCTCAAATAACTTTGGGCTTATTATTTTCAACTCTCGCTCATCATCAAGCCTCCGTATGCTTTGATAATAACCATCATTTCCCCTTAATCTTCGTTGCAGTATTACCGTGTCTCTATCCTACTGATTCCCGGCCCAACCATTTTTCAAGCCTAACACCATTCTTCTAGCCATAAATGCCCGAGTTATAACATGAGCATTCTGCCATCAATTCATCCTCGTCATTTCTTTCAGGCGCTTAAGCATTTCTCTCCTTACCCATATAGGTCAACTTCTTGCTCCTGGCCATCCAAACTTGGGCTACGATTGAACCAAAATCTTCCTTGACTCACCTTGCAACATTACACTGGGGCAAATTGCCATGTTTGTATCTTGACCAATTTCACACAGACTCGAGTTATTAATCGAACCAATTTCATATCAACTCACCACGATCAGCCCAACACAGGGGCAATTTACCATTTTTCTCTTTTTCCCCTTACCCATACATGTCATGTCATGTGTTCAACCCTTTAGAGCCTAAACTCATATGTTAAGAGGAGTTTTAAAAGTAATGAAATAGTGTTAAGACATTGAGTCAAATATTTTTACATCTCGAATTTGTGATTGCATGTATATGTCTTGTATTTCATCGCTACTTCTCCAAAATTTCTACATGGCCATTCCAACTTTCATTCTCATTGAAATCATTTCTTTTGGATCAACCTTTATGGATTAATTCTAAAGACAACAATTATAAGGATTGAATATACTGACAACTTGAGTATACTTTTTCTGCATTACAAGAAGCAGCTGCCAAAAGTGTGTTAGAAGATATTGAAGAATATCAACTTTCAACTTTTGATTGTCTTGAAAGAAAATAAATCAATACAAGGAGATTTATGAAGAGAACTATTAGCAAGTTTTATTAAAGGTCCAAGTTGGTTGTTTTGAAGTTGTCATCAAGGACTAGAGGATTTGACTTCCTAGTACTTATTTTATCTGGTTGTATCATATGATTTGTAAAATGATTGATAAGTTTTGATAGGTCCTGGGAAGAAGAACATATCTACCTTGGGTTTTGTTACATATTTTTTGGATTCCTTAACAAAGTTAGCATTGTTCATGTTGTGACTTTGACTTTGAGGTGTCAAATGTAGTCACTTCCAAGGAAAAAAAAGAGTGAAAATAGAAGAAAAAAAAAGGTGGAAAAAAAACAAAAAAAGGAGGTGGGAAAAAAAAAGAAATTTCATAGAAAAAAAAGAGAAAAACAGAGATTGAGAAAGAAAGGTCCAAGTCATATAACTTATGTTCTTTCGATAATCTTAGATATGATTAACACTCAAGCATTTTCAGAGTTTCAATTTAAAATAACTTAGACAATATGCTCAAAGGCTAAGAGAGCTCGGAATGATAAGCAACAACCCATGTGAGAATGAGTATATATCATATCAGTCATTGATTGTTAGACCCGAGGAGTCGAGTACAATGCAGGAAAAGAATAATCATGGGAAGTCATGTGTCTTCGATCTTTACAAGAGTTGTCTGAAGAATTGTCCACTTTGACCCTTTTTCATTAACACTTTTTGTATTACTTTCTTCATACACACCTTGAGATCTTTGAGATCTATTTCCCATGTTAATCATGTTTCTATTTCATTGAACATGAATTTCAAAGTATCATCCAAGTATCATACTCATATGACTTATCATCCTTCCTGAATCCTTCCATTTCAAAGTCATATTCCCATACCTTTAATGCATTGAGTCATCTACTCATTTGCTTTCATCATCATCATTATGCTTGTTTGTTGTAAATTTGAGGACAAAAAATGTTTGACTAAATGAAATAACACTTTGAGTTACTTTTACAAGTTGTTTCTAAACATATGAGTTATTTTTAAATGACCCACCAGATTACCTTCATGACTTGTTTCAGTTTCGATCAATTTTTTAGGCATTAAAATCAATTGTTGAATAAGAGAGTTATCCGTCATTATGGTGACATTCACTAAAAAAAATAGAGAAACAAAATTTGTAAAAATGAATTTTTTCCCTCGGACACTGAAGAAACTTTGTTTGTTATGCTTTCATCGCACCTAACAGTTCGTTAGTGAATTTAAGGTTGAATCAAATGTGTTATTTTGATAAAAAATGATAAAAAAAAATCATGCATATTTTTTTTTAGTTAATGCATCGACATTACAATTGATAAAAATCTTATGTTTGAGCACATGCTTTCCATAACCAAAAAGAATCTCATTTCATATTTAATATATGCAAAATTTCACATGTTTGCATCATAAGCATAGAACCTCATTTCTAGGAAAGGTTCATGGCATCTACATTTAATTTATGAACATAGATGCTCATATTTCATATAAGCAACATTTCACATGTTTGCATCATGCATCATAGGACTTTTCTCTAAGCAGTATCCATGCACCCACATTTCATTTATGAACATAGTTTAATCGTGTAAATTTTGCTTGAATAGTTTAAAAAAAGAGACAGAAAATTAGTTTTTTAGATAATAATTGCATCGTCAATATGCATTTTACACATAATTCATGATTTTTGTCCATTTATCGCATTCTCACCTGCAAAGTTGTGCATTAGCATTCATCACATTCCTTGCATGCATAAAAACCTCAACACATAGTACATCATACTAGATTTCATTTCCATTTAGCATATTATGAAATTAAAACATTTTTACATGTGACTAACAAATGTTCATGAGACTAGTAAATCAGTAGCATGCATTTTTGTATACATCTATCATCAACTTGAAGTTGGCTATAATGTTTCACAAAGCATCAAATCACTTGTCACATGACATTGATTTTCTTAAATCATACATACTTGGGAGAAATTGAATTTTGTTTTTACCTTGGGCTATTTTTTGTCCACTTATTTTCAAAATTTAAAATACTGGTGAAAATTTTGAAAGATTTTGATCTTGAAAAAAGAAAAATTCTTGTTCATTGAAGAAAAAATCAAGCTTTTGATTAAAAAAGAAAAAGATTGTGATAAAATTCTTTGAATTCTTGGATTCTAAATTGGACGACGCTTGTTTACTTCTGGTCTCCAAACTTTACATTACATCTTAAACAATCCTTGTGTTACCCTGCCTGTTAATTTTGTTGAACAGTTTTTGTTTACTCCTGATCGTTAAATTTTTAAAATCAATGTTATTTACTATAGTCAAGAACCAGTTGTTCGTAATCATATCGAGGGTGAAGTGCCGATATGTATCATTTTAACTTTTCCGTCACTGATCGTATCGAGGGTGAAATGTCGATATGTATCATTTTTATTTTCTGTCTCTGATCGTATCGAGGGTGAAGTGTCGATATGTATCATTTTTATTTTCTGTCTCTGATCGTATTGAGGGTGAAGTGCCAATATATATCATTTTTATTTTCTGTCTCTGATCATATCGAGCGTGAAGTGCCAATATGCATCATTTTAATTTCTATCTCTGATCGTATCGAGGGTGAAGTGTCGATATGTATCAATTTTATTTTCTGTCTTTGATCGTATCGTGGGTGAAGTGCATCATTTTTATTTACTGCTCCTGATCGTATCGAGGGTGAAGTGCCGATATGAATCATTTTTATTTCCTATCTCTGATCGTATCGAGGGTGAAGTGCCGATATGTATTATTTTTATTTTCTGTTCCTGATCGTATCGAGGGTGAAGTGCCGATATGTATCATTTTTATTTTCTGTCTCTGATTCGTATCGAGGGTGGAGTGCCGATATAGATCATAGTTCTCCCTTTAACTTTTGTCTAATTTTAAATAATATCGAACGAAATAAGGTCTACGCGTTTGTCCACCTCCTAATTATACAAGATGAACAAACGGGGGCAAACTATAGACACCCATTTTTGTCCAGTAATATTTAAAATTAACAATTTTTACATATTTAAAAAAAGACTTTGGTTTGAAATGTGGTGTTTTCTTTGACATGATTTGTTTAATTTGGATTTGAAAATAAAAATAAAAATTTAAATTAGCATGGTTAAAATTGATTTGAATTGAAATTTAATTTAAAAAGATTTGGAAAATAATTTTTATATGAGAATCAATTTAAACATGGAAAAGATGAGTAGGAAAATTATTTTTATGAGTTGTCAAATAAAATAATAAATTTTTTTATAATTATGGGAAAAAATAAAAGATTTTATTTTATTTTTATTTTTATTAATTAAATTTTCCTTATTTATTTTTCCCTCATGGCTATAAATAGAGCCCTTCTACAACCCTAAACACACATAATATTCACAAGAGCAAAAACCTTGAAGTTTTCTCTACATCTCTCCTGTTCACGGCCATAATCTTTCTCCTCTTGCTTTCTAAAAACACAAAATCATTCACAAGAGTCTCCCTCCCTTCATCATTTTTACTCTCCTCATCATCTTCTTGATTCACTCGTTGGAACTCGGGGCTACACATTTGTAAGGTTCTATCGACCAAGGTAAAATCCTTTTCCATTAAAAATGTAGTCATTCATATGTTGCTGTTTTGTTTTATTTGATTTCGTGATTTTTTTATACAAATTTAGATTTTTTTGAAATTTTTTATTTAAAAATATACTTAAATACTAACCCATAGGAAAAAGAATCAATGGATTTAGATTTGTAGTTTAAAAGTTATGATTTTTTGAAGTTTGATGTTCATATAAATTCACTGTTACGAAAATTTCTGAGCACTTACTATTACTTGATTTTTCGACACTGATTCTTTGAAACTAATGATTTATGATTATTTTTTTTTTTATAAAAACTTGACTTGTAAATAAATATTTAGGAACAAGAATCACCCCGTTTCAATAAGTATTAAAAAAGATATGATTTTTTAAACTTGGTGTAAATTTTGCAGAAAATTATGTAGCAAAACCGTGGCTGAAACTTTTTGACATGAAAATATGATTTTTTTTTTCTTACATGTTAGGATATAAGGCAACCTTAGAGGGGGTGAATAGGGTTTTAAAAAATTATAAAAAAATTTCAATCAATTCAAAATTTTAGATTAACAAAATAATTGGACTTTTTAAGTTCAATCAATATGAATGAATTTTATACTTAGAATTCTTTTTAGCAAAGTGAGCAAATATGATATGATAATAGAAAATGGTTTATCACAAATAATTTCTAACCATTTAATTATGCTTTGTAAATTATAAGAATAAATATGTAAAGCAATAATTAAAAGAGTAAGGGTTAGAGAAAGTGACACAAAAATTTATAGTGGTTCGGCCAAAAATGCGGCCTAGTCCACTCCCCGAGCGCCTCTCGGGAATTTGTATTCACTTTTTGCGGGAGCAAGTACAACCCAATCCTTTTAGCGGGATCAAGATCAAACCAGAACAATGACCCTTTCCACGGAGCAAGGACAACCGTTTTCTATCACTCTTTTTACTGAGGTTTAAGAATAAACCTTTTACAATTTTTAAATCCTCACAAAGGATGAATATTACAATAGGTTTGCTCATAATAAGAGATAATACTCTTAATAAAATAGCCCTTATACACAAATTTTGCTCACAAAAATGGCTCAAAGTAAGATAAAAAATGGAGAAATCAAGAGCACAATATTCTGAAATTAGCCTCTGTTTTCGTTGGTGTGTGTCAATCTGCCATTTCGAGCTCAATTTATAGGGGGAAAATGTTACCGTTTTTCTACTGTTCATCCACCTTCTTAAATATATTTGACTTCAATTGTGTGAATTGAAGAAAGAAGAGGCTCCATTTTTGACAAAAGGAAGAAGAAAGGAGCTAATTTTCGGACTGATATTTTCCATAAATGAAACTGATGGAGAAAGTCTTGAAATGACATTTATACCCTTTATGTCTTCAAAGAAATTCAAATCAGTGAAGGGCATAAAAGTAATAAACCAAAATTGTGTAATAATTGCTTCACAAAAGTCAATGGAGAAGGCCACGTGTCAAGCAATGAGAGGCTGAAGCATTTCTGATTTTGATTTTATTAATAATAATATTATTAATAAAATTCTCGGGCAGCAGGGGCAAATAGGGCGTACCGATCGTTGGAGAGAAATTCAAAAATCGGTCCAGGAAATGCAAAGAACATGGGTCGGGACATAAGCGGAATTGACTGAAAGACCAGAGGCATATATGTCAATTCACGTGCAAACGAAAAAACAAATCTACTTTATTGGGAAGCAGTTGGCCACATGTCACGTTGTGAGAGGCGGAGAAACATGGTGGGGTCCACGCGTACAGCAGCAGCTGGCGTTGCGCAGGGGCGCATCTGCGTCTGGGGTGCACGCAAGCGTACGTGGACGTCTGAAAGCCGTTAGATGAGATAGATAATGCGATCGTACGGCTGAGAATCGATTCTGATTTTCTTTTTCTTTTTCATTTATTTTCTGCTTTGAATTTTGAAGACCGTTGGATGATGGCTTCTTTGATGATCGAACAAATGATAATAATTCTAACATTTCCTTTTTCTTTAATTTGACTTTCTGAATAAATCTGAGCCATTGATTCAAAAAGAAAGAAGATCTGACGGCTGGCGTAAAGTCTGAATATTTCTTTTTCTTTAACTCATAATTATGAATCAATCTGGGCCTTCCATCTCAACTACAATCTCATCTGACGGATGAAAATTTGAGCGCAAAATAAATAAGATGAGCTCGCCATATCTGATCCGAACGAAAAAATTATTTTAATTCCAATCTTCTAAAATTAATATCTTGCTCGTTTGAAGTCTGATTGAGTCGATTCCAATTGCGTTGGACTCGTTATAATTTCCTCTACACAGTGGACTATCAAAACACAGAAAATTGATTAATAACAAAAATACGTTTGTTATCATCAAAATAAGAAATAAGATTAATTGGCTTAGAAAGTCAACATTACAAAGTGTGTGTACTTTTCGATATTAGAATTTAATCTTGGATGAACCTAGAATATTTAGAAGAAAGAATCGAGTCAAAATATATTTTTGTTATAAAGTTATGTTTGGGATAATTATGCTAATTTTATTTGTTTGCCATATTTGTGAATTTGATTGCCATGTTTTATGTTTTCTATTTATTCTCTTCAAATTAAGGTAAATCTTGAATTGATTTGTTAATATTATATTGATGTATATTGGATTTTCAAAAAAAAAAAAGGAGTTTGAATTTATTAGGATACTAATTTTCCAACTTCCTAAAAAACCATAATTTGATTAAATTACTAAATTTAAATATAAAATTGGAATTAATCGAATCTCGATTTTCCAAATCATAAAAATTAACAATGAAATTTTAAATATAGAGATTAGAATTTATTAGGGTTATAATTTACCAAACTTTCTAAAAAAAAAATAAAACATTAAAATCTAAACCTTAAAGAAAAATTGAATTTATTCGGGTATTAATTTTCCGATTAAGAAAAATTAAAAGATTTAACAAACAAAAGTTTTCCTTTTAAAACTTAGAGGCCAAAAGTGAAACTTACCTTAAACCTAATTTTGAGCTAAAAAAAATCATTATTTTTATAACAAAGATAAAAATTTATAATTAACTAAAATATCCTATTTAAAACTTAAACAACACACAAATCACTTTCGAAAACTCTGACGACGGAATATGGGCGTTGGAATACCATGCTCCTAAACATTCTTGAGGTAAGGAATTTTTTCTCAGAATACTGAGTTAAAATTCCCGAAAATATTTTTCTAATGGCTTTACGCCACTCATACTTATTTAATCATGCCTTATTACTAAAGTATTGATTATTAAAACATGGGACATTTAAAAAAAAAACCAAAAAATAATTTTTGTTTAATAGATAAAGGCTTTCTTCAATAATACACCAAATAAAATAAAAAAACAACAATCGTTTTAAAACGAACATAATAGGGTGTTAATACCTTCCCTATGTGTGAATGAACTCTCAAACCCATTTTCAATAGTTAGTAGACCATCCTTAGTTAATGACTAGGTGACTAATCACACCTAATTTAGAAAACCAATGACTAGTGGCGACTCCTTTTATTTTTTCACGTCGCGTTTACGTAGCGACAAGTATTTTGACTAACCAGTTTGTAGCAAGGGTGGAACATATCGTAGAATTTTGTGAAGGTACTGATTTCTTTGATCGTTATGGAAAGAAGATAAGGTGTCCATACAGAAAGTACAGAAATAAAAAGATATTATCGCTAGTTGATGTGAAAAAATATATGTATAGTCGTGGTTTTGTGAAAAATTATTATCAGTGGCTATATCAAGGGGAGACAGACAATCAGTATAATGCAGCGTTAGTGCAATCTGTATTGTACGAAGGAAGAGCTCGAACGCAATGTCATGCCAATTGTAGAAGAACTGAGTGAGGACAATGCAACAAGAGTATGGACAGATGCAGTAGATGATATTTAAAGGTATGTTTAATCATACTCAAGATGATAATTATAATATTTTAGTGGAAAAGGAAATGAATCCAGAAGCACAACAAATGTACCATATGCCCAAATCAGCTAGTAGGCTACTATACCCGGATTGTGATGTCATTCAACTGGCTGCAGCTATGGAGTTTTAATATAAAAGTGTCATATCATATCCCAGAGAGAGGCTTCAACTTGATTTCACAATGGTTTCATCGTTGCAATACTCCAAACAATATGTTCACTATAAGAAAAATGACATTAGGTGACGGTAGGATTTTAAATGGGTGACACTTGGATAAAAAGTAAGGAGGAACAGTAGAAAAAATTAGGCTGCCCGTCACCTATTTTTTAAGAAAAAAAAATATAAATGCCTTTTTTTCTCTCGTCTCTCCCGAAAAAACCCTAAACGCCGACTTCTCCTCTCCCATTCGATCTCACACAACAATTTTCACTCCATCTCTCTTGCCTCTCATCCTCATTCTCGCACAAAACTCTCTCAACTGCACGAAGTTCATCTCCGTCGAAGAAATGGAATCATATTTTTTTATTCTAGTCTTATCATCACGATTCCACCAAAATCGCTGAAAGATTTATGTGATTTCTTGAGAATCTAAGCGGCATAGTGAAGAAATTTCGAATCTATTCAAGATTCATGGTTGAGATGGAAGTTCTTAATCTCGATTTGTTATGTTTGTTCAAGCACACGTAAGTTTTTTTATACAGTATCTGAAATTTTTTATTATTTTTAGAGGTTTAATCATTCTTTGTTTGATGATGAAATCTATGTAATAAAATTAGGTTGTTAGCAGCGTGGATCAAGTCTGATAGATTTCATCCTGTTCTTCATCTGAACCTCCTGTAGGTACTCTACGTTCATTGATTTCTACATCATTGCTCAAATTAAACTTATGAATAAAAAAAATGCAGGAAAAGAACAAAATTGGATTTGAAGATTTAAATTTGATTGATTATAATTGATTTGATTTGAGAACTTATTGCAACTTTGAAACCTGCGTTCATGAGTATCAGTATAGTGTACAAAGATTTAGGAACTTATTGCAACTTAAAAACCTGCGTTTATGGAGATAACATTTGGGCTCATACTTGTGATGAATTACAAGGTGTTGTGGTGATTTTTCTAAATAACACCACCCATACTTTACTATTTGTTGTCTTTTTTTTTGTAGGTTTGAACAAAGATTTTAAGAAAATGTTGAGTGAAACGCCCAATTCACCGCTTTCTCTTTAAGGGACATTCTAACTTCCTCTGATGAAACTAAGAAGGTCCTCTCTTTACTTATTACTTTCATTCCATCCCCTTCTCATTTTATATATAATCCTGCTTTACTTGTTGTCTCATTATTCTTCTTATTAAAATTTTGAAAGCTCCCGGAATTTTTCAGATTTTGTTCAATCTGGATGAAGATCGACTTATTATAGAAACTGTTGTTATACGTTGCGATAGAGGCAGGACTACTGTTTGTGTTTCTAGTCAAGTCGTTTGTGCCATGAACTGTCAATTCTGCTACACAGGCAGGCAACCTTTCTTTTTTACATATTTTCTTCTGCATGATCTCAGTTAATATAGTAGACAAGAATGACCAAAATCTTTCTTTCTTTTTTAATTAAATTTTCAGGATGGTTTTGAAGAGACATCTGATTGCTGCTGAGATCGTTGAACAAGCTGTTTATGCGAGGTGTTTGCTTACTTGTGAAGTGGGTTCAATTACTAATGTTGTCTGTATGGTATGTTCATATTCTAAAACTACTCAACATACTAGAGGAAAATCTTTAATATATTGAAAATTTTGATAGCCTTTCTAACTATTTCCTTTCATATGTTGTCCTACACTGTATTTACTATAATACATGGCTGCGGTTTCAATTCTAAGAAACATAGTTTCAAATTCTAAGGATGTTGAGAATAACATGTGATAGGGCGTGGTTCCTTGCGGTCACTCTTACAAAGATATCATTCTACCTTCTCTCAAGAGTGATGTAGTTTGAAATACTTGCAACAATTATTTTCTTTTCAATGTTGTTGAATTGATGCTATTATATTTTATCTTCCTGGCCTATTCTAAAGGAAAAGCCTCTACATTTAGCAGGACGAATTTGCATGCATTTATGAATTCTCAATTTTCTTCCCTGATATAACTTATGTTGTTTCCTGTTTCAAACATTGAAGACATTTATAATGGGTTTCTTGGTCTTGGCAAGAATTTTATTATCCATAATGACTTGGTAAGTATGCCCTTCATTACTTTCAGTTATCATGTTTTCTTTAAGATTTCAAGAATCAAATATTGGTTTAATAATTCTACTTCATGTTGATTACCTCTTACTTTCTCATGCTTTAACAAAATGGAGGGTGATTGATGTTGCTATCAAGCGAATTAATGATAGGTGTTTTACTGGGAAGCCTTCTGAGCAGGATTGCATGGTTTGTAATTTTTAGTAGAGTTTGCCTTTTCTTTAATTTTGTTGTTCATGTTCATATTTCTTCTCTACTGAAGTCCAGTATTAATGATCCATGTTGTTCAGAGAGAGGATTTCTGGAATGAAGCAATCAAGCTTTCTTATGTGCACCATCCAAACGTGGTTGCTTTTTATGGTGTTTTGCTTGATGGCCATGGTGGGTCTGTAGCAACGGTAACTGAATTTATCTTTCTTTGCTGAAGAATGAGAAGTAACGATTGCTTTTTTTTCTTATCCGTGATTTGTTTAATTTTTGTTGTAATATTAAACATCTGCAGTTTTAGATTTATATTTTGAAGACATAATTCAATTGTTCAAGAGTCTCGACAAGCGTAAGCGCTTTTTGATTGCTATGGATGTGGCTTTTGGAATGGAATGCCTACACGAAAAGAATATAATGCACTTTGATTTGAAAAGTGATAACCTACTCGTCAATCTTCGAGATCCACATTGCCCCATATGAAGGTATGTTAGCTGATGATAGCTGATTCATAATTGTAGTGAGTTCCATTTAGTCAACATATTGAAATATTTCACCGCTTAAATGAAGCTAAGTCACAGGTCTGAAAATAGGCCAACACATATATGTTTTTAGGTTATTTTTTATTGGTCTTCTTCTTTTCCTTTCTTTTTTGATAGTTATGCTGGTTTGTTTCATCCGTATATGTGGTTGTTCTCCCATAGTCATATTTCTTGTGAAATGATGGGGATGCTGAGTCCCTGGCATAAGTTGACTCTTTTGCTTACTTTGTGCCTTGTGAGAAAGATTAGTATAAGTAGAAGAACCTGTAAAAATCTTATAGATCTATAATTCTCTCTTTATGTTATGTTGTGGAAACTTCTATCACTAGAGAAATATTGTGGCAAATTAATATGTTTTGGCTATTTATTGCTCAAATCGAATAATTGACCTTTTTGGGAATTTCTGCTTGTTTTTTTTGGTAGAATATTGCTCAAATCTAAATAATTGTATAATATTGCTCAAATCTGAATAACTGAATTTTTTAATTGGAAGATGGGCTTATAGGGTTGTCTGTTGTTTGACCCTTTTCTTTTTTACCCTTTGATTTCGACTTTCCGATAGACAGGGATTGTTTGTGGGAAAGCCAGAAACCAAATGGACTGGAGTGTGAATAATGCATTTAAGTCATTGAAAGGTAATTAACTTTTATTGTGTGATGTAACATTTTTATTTTCATTTGCACCAAATTAGATGGTATTGCTGTGTTAAGGCACATAATTTTTTACCATCATATTCTCAATCATAAATGGTAGAAAGCAAATGCAAATAGACTTTATTATACTTTGCATGTTCTAGCTTGTCAGCTTTTAGGCATGAAGACCATTGAATTGTACTAGTTAGGATTCCCTTGTGTTTTTCTTTCTTCTACCTAACCTTCATTTAAATGTCAGTTTAGTTATGATATCTACTCAAAATGTTACTATAGGTCTCTATGATTTAACACCTCATTGTTTATTGATTTTCTCTTTCTTCCAATGTAGTTTTGTGAAAAGATAGGATAGTACAATGTAATGAATATATCCTTCTTTGTGCTTCTGCAAGTAGATTTGGAACCCAAGCCCGTGATGGAAATGTTAGTCATACCAAACATCGAATTAATAGATATTGGTTTGGGCTCTTCTGACAAGGGGAATGCTAATCATTCAGCAAAGCCGAGAAAAAAGACAATGACATCAGTTTATCTCAAAAAATTTAGATCGTGGCGATGGAAAAGAGAAGATGCAAATTTTGTGGCCAGAGTTATTCCATTGCAACAGTACTGGTAATTTTGGCACCTTTTCTTGGAGCACTAGAGCTTCTTACATTGGTATTATTAGTTTTTATTAAATCGTTATATCCAAAATAATATCTCATTATTGGATCTCTCCATGACTATATATTATTGATGGAACCATACTTCATTCTGACCCATTTTTGCTGCATTGTCATTTTTTTATCTTTAGATTTTTAATATTAAACTTGAATAATGTTTTTTTATAATTAGATCTTTAATATTAAACTTGAGCTATTATCATTTTTTTATTTTATAGATTAAATTTATAAATGAGAGTTCTAATTCTCCATTTATTGACTATATTCAATGTGTCTCTCTTATATGAAGGGTTCTCTATTTGGAATATGTCAAGAGGATTACAATAGAGATGAAGACCTTAAGATATTAAGGTGCTGATGCTTTTATACTTGTAGTGCTTGTATTGCATAATTTGCGTTCAATTTTTAATATAAATGCAATGGCATTCTGTGTATGTATCAGTCTTTGAATATGGCTATTTGTATTGCATAGCTAGAAGATGTTTAAACGTGTTTTGTCATCACGAGAATCTATATATGTTTTAACGTTTAATGTAAAATTTTATTAGCGTGCTTGGAATCTTAAAGTAGGTTTGGGTATTTAACAAAATAACTCTATCATCATGTATTTGTTAATCTTATATGTTTGTTATATAGGAAGGGTAAGTTAACAAGTGTTTCTTCCCTATTGTCCTCTATGAGTTTTATTTTTTTTATTTTCATTGCATTGGTTCATATTTTTTGGCATTATTTAACATACTTTTTGTTGTTGATTAGCGGTTTTAACAATCAAACGAGAAGTTGGAACACAGAAGAGGGGAGATGAAAGCTGAGTCAGTGAGTTGGTTATTGTAATTTTGACAGGAGTGGTGATTGAAGTTCTTTTAGCAATTCTTGTCTAAGTATAATGTAATTTAATTTTTGTTTAAAAATCTTGTAATTTATGTAGGTGTTTAATGATATTTTAACTTTTATTGTAATGCCTACATCAGTTGTCAAATAAAATAATATATTTTTTATAATTATGGGAAAGAATAAAAGATTTTATTTGATTTTTATTTTTATTAATTAAATTTTCCTTATTTATTTTTCCCTCTTGGCTATAAATAGAGCCCTTCTACAACCCTAAACACACACAATATTCACAAGAGCAAAAACCTTGAAGTTTTCTCTACATTTCTCCTTTTCACGGCCATAACTTTTCTCCTCTTGCTTTCTAAAAACACAAAATCATTCACAAGAGTCTCCCTCCCTTCATCATTTTTACTCTCCTCATCATCTTCTTGATTCACTCTTTGGAACTCGGGGCTACACATTTGTAAGGTTCTATCGAACCATGGTAAAATCCTTTTCCATTAAAAATGTAGTCATTCATATGTTGCTGTTTTGTTTTATTTGATTTAGTGATTCTTTTATACTGGTTTAGATTTTTTTGAAATTTTTATTTAAAAATATACTTAAATACTAATCCATAGGAAAAAGAATCAATGGATTTGGATTTTTAGTTTAAAAGTTATGATTTTTTGAAGTTTGATGTTCATATAAATTCACTGTTACGAAAATTTCTGAGCACTTACTATTACTTGATTTTTCGACACTGATTCTTTGAAACTAATGATTTATGATTATTTTTTTATTAAAAACTAGACTTGTAAATAAAGATTTAGGAATAAGAATCACCCCGTTTTGATAAGTATTAAAAAAGATATGATTTTTTAAAGTTGATGTAAATTCTGCAGAAATTTATGTAGCAAAACCGTGGCTGAAACTTTTTGACATGAAATTATGATTTTTTTTCTTACAAAGTGTGTGTACTTTTCGATATTAGAATTCAATCTTGGATGAACTTGGAATATTTAGAAGAAAGAATCGAGTCAAAATACATTTTTGTTATAAAGTTATGAATTTCTAAAATTGAGGTGTTATATTTGGGATAATTATGCTAATTTTATTTGTTTGCCATATTTGTGACTTTGATTGCCATATTTTATGTTTTCTATTTATTATCTTCAAATTAAGGTAAATCTTGAATTGATTTGTTAATATTATATTGATGTATATTGGATTTTCAAAAAAAAGAAAGGAGTTTGAATTTATTAGGATACTAATTTTCCAACTTCCTAAAAAAAACATAATTTGATTAAATTACTAAATTTAAATATAAAATTGGAATTAATTAGAATACTGATTTTCTAAATCATAAAAATTAACAATAAAATTTTAAATATAGAGATTAGAATTTATTAGGGTTTTAATTTACCAAACTTTCTAAAAAAAATATATATTACATTAAAATCTAAACCTTAAAGAAAAATTGAATTTATTCGGGTATTAATTTTCCGATTAAGAAAAATTAAAAGATTTAATAAACAAAAGTTTTCCTTTTAAAACTTAGGGGCCAAAAGTGAAACTTACCTTAAACCTAATTTTGAGCTAAAAAAAATCATTATTTTTATAACAAAGATAAAAATTTATAATTAACTAAAATATCCTATTTAAAACTTAAACAACAAACAAATCACTTTCGAAAACTACGATGACAGAATATGGGTGTTGGAATACCATGCTCCTAAACATTCTTGAGGTAAGAAATTTTTTCTCGGAATACTGAGTTAAAATTCCCGACAATATTTTTCTAATGGCTTTACGCCACTCATACTTATTTAATCATGCCTTATTACTAAAGTATTGATTAATAAAACATGGGACATTTAAAAAAAAACCAAAAAAATAATTTTTGTTTAATAGATAAAGGCTTTCTTCAATAATACACCAAATAAAATAAAAAAACAACAATCGTTTTAAAACCGAACATAATAGGGTATTAATACCTTCCCTATGTGTGAATGAACTCCCGAACCCATTTTCAATAGTTAGTAGACCATCATTAGTTAATGACTAGGTGACTAATCACACCTAATTTAGAAAACCAATGATTAGTGGCGACTCCCTTTTATTTTTCCGTGTCGCGTTTACGTAGCGACAGCATGTCGACTCTACTGGAGACACTTTGAGAGTCTTGTTGTTTTTAAGCTTATTTTGGTGTACTATTGTTTGAGCCTTACTTGTTTTGTTTATAATTGATGTATTGCATAATTGCACACACTTTCACAACCCTCTACCCAGGCTTCACCCTTTAGAAATAGTTTGGCATGATAGTGTTGCCTTCGTGGAGTTTACTCCCATGCAGGCCCACGAAACTTCCCGCCCAAGTCAACCTGACCAGAATACTGGAAGGGCTACTTTGTTATGATTGGTTTAATTTTATCGAATCATCGATAAAAAAAAAAAAAAAACCTATCATGACAAAATCTTGGGGGCCTTTCAACCTTTTTAGATAGAGCTTAATGCCACACATCACCCTTACATGTTATATGTTATTTTTCTTTGATTATGTTTGATTATTTTCTTATAATATCTTTAAAAAAAAGTGTGTTTGTTTTTTGAGTTCGTTCTCTAAAAAAAAAGCATCAGCCATTTGATTAATAAAATAAAAAGGAAAAATCATCTTGTTCCTCACATTCATCCTTTTAAAATATGCCAAGAAAGCTAAAAAAAAAATTGTTTAGTCTCCCATGCATTTTGAACATGCAATACACATCATTGTTTTCATTTATGAATGTTTCATTGGAGCATTTCCTTCTCATAATTTTTTTTTTCAAAAAAAATAAAAAAAACATTAATCACTCTAGAGTAGGTCATATAGTTGAAATATTCATTATGCAATGCATATTCGTAAAAAAATACATAGGATTTTAATCATTTCATGCATAATAAATTTGTACATATTTATCAACTTTACTAATTCATACAATATTAGTAACAAACACGTCACACATGTGCATTGCATTTAAAAAATAAAACCAGGATTTCATTTCTCATGCATTTTTTTTAATAAAAAAGGAAAATCAATAAATAAATAAAAAATTTACATTTCATCCAAATCATGCATTGTATTTCTTAGATAATGATCAATATTTGAAAAAGAATTGTCAAAATAGCCAGTTGATTTAGCTTCATCTTTGTTAATGAGCTATCAGGAAATTTGAAATCATAATGAAAGAAAGCGTACTCATTTATGTGGGAAGAAGTTTAAAAAAAAAAGTGAAAAAAAAAAAAAAAAGAAAAAAAATGAAATGAAAAAAAAGTGAATGTCACCATGAACCCTCAAATAACTTTGGGCTTATTATTTTCAACTCTCGCTCATCATCAAGCCTCCGTATGCTTTGATAATAACCATCATTTCCCCTTAATCTTCGTTGCAGTATTACCGTGTCTCTATCCTACTGATTCCCGGCCCAACCATTTTTCAAGCCTAACACCATTCTTCTAGCCATAAATGCCCGAGTTATAACATGAGCATTCTGCCATCAATTCATCCTCGTCATTTTACTGGGCACTTAAGCATTTCTCTCCTTACCCATATAGGTCAACTTCTTGCTACTGGCCATCCAAACTTGGGCTACAGTTGAACCAAAATCTTCCTTGACTCACCTTGCAACATTACACTGGGGCAAATTGCCATGTTTGTATCTTGACCAATTTCACACAGACTCGAGTTATTAATCGAACCAATTTCATATCAACTCACCACGATCAGCCCAACACAGGGGCAATTTACCATTTTTCTCTTTTTTCCCTTACCCATACATGTCATGCCATGTGTTCAACCCTTTAGAGCCTAAACTCATATGTTAAGAGGAGTTTTAAAAGTAATGAAATAGTGTTAAGACATTGAGTCAAATATTTTTACATCTCGAATTTATGATTGCATGTATATGTCTTGTATTTCATCGCTACTTCTCCAAAATTTCTACATGGCCATTCCAACTTTCATTCTCATTGAAATCATTTCTTTTGGATCAACCTTTATGGATTAATTCTAAAGACAACAATTATAAGGATTGAATATACTGACAACTTGAGTATACTTTTTCGCGATTACAAGAAGCGTTGCCAAAAGTGTGTTAGAAGATATTGAAGAATATCAACTTTCAACTTTTGATTGTCTTGAAAGAAAATAAATCAATACAAGGAGATTTATGAAGAGAACTATTAGCAAGTTTTATTAAAGGTCCAAGTTGGTTGTTTTGAAGTTGTCATCAAGGACTAGAGGATTTGACTTCCTAGTACTTATTTTATCTGGTTGTATCATATGATTTGTAAAATGATTGATAAGTTTTGATAGGTCCTGGGAAGAAGAACATATCTACCTTGGGTTTTGTTACATATTTTTTGGATTCCTTAACAAAGTTAGCATTGTTCATGTTGTGACTTTGACTTTGAGGTGTCAAATGTAGTCACTTCCAAGGAAAAAAAAAGAGTGAAAATAGAAGAAAAAAAAAGGTGGAAAAAAAACAAAAAAAGGAGGTGCGAAAAAAAAAGAAATTTCATAGAAAAAAAAAGAGAAAAACAGAGATTGAGAAAGAAAGGTCCAAGTCATATAACTTATGTTCTTTCGATAATCTTAGATATGATTAACACTCAAGCATTTTCAGAGTTTCAATTTAAAATAACTTAGACAATATGCTCAAAGGCTAAGAGAGCTCGGAATGATAAGCAACAACCCATGTGAGAATGAGTATATATCATATCAGTCATTGATTGTTAGACCCGAGGAGTCGAGTACAATGCAGGAAAAGAATAATCATGGGAAGTCATGTGTCTTCGATCTTTACAAGAGTTGTCTGAAGAATTGTCCACTTTGACCCTTTTTCATTAACACTTTTTGTATTACTTTCTTCATACACACCTTGAGATCTTTGAGATCTATTTCCCATGTTAATCATGTTTCTATTTCATTGAACATGAATTTCAAAGTATCATCCAAGTATCATACTCATATGACTTATCATCCTTCCTGAATCCTTCCATTTCAAAGTCATATTCCCATACCTTTAATGCATTGAGTCATCTACTCATTTGCTTTCATCATCATCATTATGCTTGTTTGTTGTAAATTTGAGGACAAAAAATGTTTGACTAAATGAAATAACACTTTGAGTTACTTTTACAAGTTGTTTCTAAACATATGAGTTATTTTTAAATGACCCACCAGATTACCTTCATGACTTGTTTCGGGTTCGATCAATTTTTTAGGCATTAAAATCAATTGTTGAATAAGAGAGTTATCCGTCATTATGGTGACATTCACTAAAAAAAATAGAGAAACAAAATTTGTAAAAATGAATTTTTTCCCTGGACAATCGAAGAAACTTTGTTTGTTATGCTTTCATCGCACCTAACGATTCGTTAGTGAATTTAAGGTTGAATCAAATGTGTTATTTTGATAAAAAATGATAAAAAAAAATCATGCATATTTTTTTTAGTTAATGCATCGACATTACAATTGATAAAAATCTTATGTTTGAGCACATGCTTTCCATAACCAAAAAGAATCTCATTTCATATTTAATATATGCAAAATTTCACATGTTTGCATCATAAGCATAGAACCTCATTTCTAGGAAAGGTTCATGGCATCTACATTTAATTTATGAACATAGATGCTCATATTTCATATAAGCAACATTTCACATGTTTGCATCATGCATCATAGGACTTTTCTCTAAGCAGTATCCATGCACCCACATTTCATTTATGAACATAGTTTAATCGTGTAAATTTTGCTTGAATAGTTTAAAAAAAGAGACAGAAAATTAGTTTTTTAGATAATAATTGCATCGTCAATATGCATTTTACACATAATTCATGATTTTTGTCCATTTATCGCATTCTCACCTGCAAAGTTGTGCATTAGCATTCATCACATTCCTTGCATGCATAAAAACCTCAACACATAGTACATCATATTAGATTTCATTTCCATTTAGCATATTATGAAATTAAAACATTTTTACATGTGACTAACAAATGTTCATGAGACTAGTAAATCAGTAGCATGCATTTTTGTATACATCTAGCATCAACTTGAAGTTGGCTATAATGTTTCAAAGCATCAAATCACTTGTCACATGACATTGATTTTCTTAAATCATACATACTTGGGAAAAATTGAATTTTGTTTTTACCTTGGGCTATTTTTTGTCCACTTATTTTCAAAATTTAAAATACTGGTGAAAATTTTGAAAGATTTTGATCTTGAAAAAAGAAAAATTCTTGTTCATTGAAGAAAAAATCAAGCTTTTGATTAAAAAAGAAAAAGATTGTGATAAAATTCTTTGAATTCTTGGATTCTAAATTGGACGACGCTTGTTTACTTCTGGTCTCCAAACTTTACATTACATCTTAAACAATCCTTGTGTTACCCTGCCTGTTAATTTTGTTGAACAGTTTTTGTTTACTCCTGATCGTTAAATTTTTAAAATCAATGTTATTTACTATAGTCAAGAACCAGTTGTTCGTAATCATATCGAGGGTGAAGTGCCGATATGTATCATTTTAACTTTTCCGTCACTGATCGTATCGAGGGTGAAATGTCGATATGTATGATTTTTATTTTCTGTCTCTGATCGTATCGAGGGTGAAGTGTCGATATGTATCATTTTTATTTTCTGTCTCTGATCGTATTGAGGGTGAAGTGCCAATATATATCATTTTTATTTTCTATCTCTGATCATATCGAGCGTGAAGTGCCAATATGCATCATTTTAATTTCTATCTCTGATCGTATCGAGGGTGAAGTGTCGATATGTATCAATTTTATTTTCTGTCTTTGATCGTATCGTGGGTGAAGTGCATCATTTTTATTTACTGTTCCTGATCGTATCGAGGGTGAAGTGCCGATATGTATCATTTTTATTTCCTATCTCTGATCGTATCGAGGGTGAAGTGCCGATATGTATTATTTTTATTTTCTGTTCCTGATCGTATCGAGGGTGAATTGCCGATATGTATCATTTTTATTTTCTGTCTCTGATTCGTATCGAGGGTGGAGTGCCGATATAGATCATAGTTCTCCCTTTAACTTTTGTCTAATTTTAAATAATATCGAACGAAATAAGGTCTACGCGTTTGTCCACCTCCTAATTATACAAGATGAACAAACGGGGGCAAACTGTAGACACCCATTTTTGTCCAGTAATATTTAAAATTAACAATTTTTACATATTTAAAAAAAGACTTTGGTTTGAAATGTGGTGTTTTCTTTGACATGATTTGTTTAATTTGGATTTGAAAATAAAAATAAAAATTTAAATTAGCATGGTTAAAATTGATTTGAATTGAAATTTAATTTAAAAAGATTTGGAAAATAATTTTTATATGAGAATCAATTTAAACATGGAAAAGATGAGTAGGAAAATTATTTTTATGAGTTGTCAAATAAAATAATAAATTTTTTTATAATTATGGGAAAAAATAAAAGATTTTATTTTATTTTTATTTTTATTAATTAAATTTTCCTTATTTATTTTTCCCTCATGGCTATAAATAGAGCCCTTCTACAACCCTAAACACACATAATATTCACAAGAGCAAAAACCTTGAAGTTTTCTCTACATCTCTCCTGTTCACGGCCATAATCTTTCTCCTCTTGCTTTCTAAAAACACAAAATCATTCACAAGAGTCTCCCTCCCTTCATCATTTTTACTCTCCTCATCATCTTCTTGATTCACTCGTTGGAACTCCGGGCTACACATTTGTAAGGTTCTATCGACCAAGGTAAAATCCTTTTCCATTAAAAATGTAGTCATTCATATGTTGCTGTTTTGTTTTATTTGATTTCGTGATTTTTTTATACAAATTTAGATTTTTTTGAAATTTTTTATTTAAAAATATACTTAAATACTAACCCATAGGAAAAAGAATCAATGGATTTAGATTTGTAGTTTAAAAGTTATGATTTTTTGAAGTTTGATGTTCATATAAATTCACTGTTACGAAAATTTCTGAGCACTTACTATTACTTGATTTTTCGACACTGATTCTTTGAAACTAATGATTTATGATTATTTTTTTTTTTTTATAAAAACTTGACTTGTAAATAAATATTTAGGAACAAGAATCACCCCGTTTCGATAAGTATTAAAAAAGATATGATTTTTTAAACTTGGTGTAAATTTTTGCAGAAAATTATGTAGCAAAACCGTGGCTGAAACTTTTTGACATGAAAATATGATTTTTTTTTCTTACATGTTAGGATATAAGGCAACCCTAGAGGGGGTGAATAGGGTTTTAAAAAATTATAAAAAAATTTCAATCAATTCAAAATTTTAGATTAACAAAATAATTGGACTTTTTAAGTTCAATCAATATGAATGAATTTTATACTTAGAATTCTTTTTAGCAAAGTGAGCAAATATGATATGATAATAGAAAATGGTTTATCACAAATAATTTCTAACCATTTAATTATGCTTTGTAAATTATAAGAATAAATATGTAAAGCAATAATTAAAAGAGTAAGGGTTAGAGAAAGTGACACAAAAATTTATAGTGGTTCGGCCAAAAATGCTGCCTAGTCCACTCCCCTAGCGCCTCTCGGGAATTTGTATTCACTTTTTGCGGGAGCAAGTACAACCCAATCCTTTTAGCGGGATCAAGATCAAACCAGAACAATGACCCTTTCCACGGAGCAAGGACAACCGTTTTCTATCACTCTTTTTACTGAGGTTTAAGAATAAACCTTTTACAATTTTTAAATCCTCACAAAGGATGAATATTACAATAGGTTTGCTCATAATAAGAGATAATACTCTTAATAAAATAGCCCTTAAGAATGACTAGAAATACACAAATTTTGCTCACAAAAATGGCTCAAAGTAAGATAAAAAATGGAGAAATCAAGAGCACGATATTCTGAAATTAGCCTCTGTTTTCGTTGGTGTGTGTCAATCTGCCATTTCGAGCTCAATTTATAGGGGGGAAAATGTTACCGTTTTTCTACTGTTCATCCACCTTCTTAAATATATTTGACTTCAATTGTGTGAATTGAAGAAAGAAGAGGCTCCATTTTTGACAAAAGGAAGAAGAAATGAGCTAATTTTCGGACTGATAATTTCCATAAATGAAACTAATGGAGAAAGTCTTGAAATGACATTTATACCCTTTATGTCTTCAAAGAAATTCAAATCAGTGAAGGGCATAAAAGTAATCAACCAAAATTGTGTAATAATTGCTTCACAAAAGTCAATGGAGAAGGCCACGTGTCAAGCAATGAGAGGCTGAAGCATTTCTGATTTTGATTTTATTAATAATAATATTATTAATAAAATTCTCGGGCAGCAGGGGCAAATAGGGCAGCCGATCGTTGGAGAGAAATTCAAAAATCGGTCAGGAAATGCAAAGAACATGGGTCGGGACATAAGCGGAATTGACTGAAAGACCAGAGGCATATATGTCAATTCACGTGCAAACGAAAAAGCAAATCTACTTTATTGGGAAGCAGTTGGCCACATGTCACGTTGTGAGAGGCGGAGAAACATGGTGGGGTCCACGCGTACAGCAGCAGCTGGCGTTGCGCAGGGGCGCATCTGCGTCTGGGGTGCACGCGAGCGTACGTGGACGTCTGAAAGCCGTTAGATGAGATAGATAGTGTGATCGTGCGGCTGAGAATCGATTCTGATTTTCTTTTTCTTTTTCATTTATTTTCTGCTTTGAATTTTGAAGACCGTTGGATGATGGCTTCTTTAATGATCGAACAGATGATAATAATTCTAACATTTCCTTTTTCTTTAATTTGACTTTCTGAATAAATCTGAGCCATTGATTCAAAAAGAAAGAAGATCCGCGGTGGCGTAAAAGTCTGAATATTTCTTTTTCTTTAACTCATAATTATGAATCAATCTGGGCCTTCCATCTCAACTACAATCTCATCTGACGGATGAAAATTTGAGCGCAAAATAAATAAGATGAGCTCGCCATATCTGATCCGAACGAAATAATTATTTTAATTCCAATCTTCTAAAATTAATATCTTGCTCGTTTGAAGTCTGATTGAGTCGATTCCAATTGCGTTGGACTCGTTATAATTTCCTCTACACAGTGGACTATCAAAACACAGAAAATTGATTAATAACAAAAATACGTTTGTTATCATCAAAATAAGAAATAAGATTAATTGGCTTAGAAAGTCAACATTACAAAGTGTGTGTACTTTTCGATATTAGAATTTAATCTTGGATGAACCTAGAATATTTAGAAGAAAGAATCGAGTCAAAATATATTTTTGTTATAAAGTTATGTTTGGGATAATTATGCTAATTTTATTTGTTTGCCATATTTGTGAATTTGATTGCCATGTTTTATGTTTTCTATTTATTCTCTTCAAATTAAGGTAAATCTTGAATTGATTTGTTAATATTATATTGATGTATATTGGATTTTCAAAAAAAAAAAGAAAGGAGTTTGAATTTATTAGGATACTAATTTTCCAACTTCCTAAAAAACCATAATTTGATTAAATTACTAAATTTAAATATAAAATTGGAATTAATCAGAATACTGATTTTCCAAATCATAAAAATTAACAATGAAATTTTAAATATAGAGATTAGAATTTATTAGGGTTATAATTTACCAAACTTTCTAAAAAAAAAATAAAACATTAAAATCTAAACCTTAAAGAAAAATTGAATTTATTCGGGTATTAATTTTCCGATTAAGAAAAATTAAAAGATTTAACAAACAAAAGTTTTCCTTTTAAAACTTAGAGGCCAAAAGTGAAACTTACCTTAAACCTAATTTTGAGCTAAAAAAAATCATTATTTTTATAACAAAGATAAAAATTTATAATTAACTAAAATATCCTATTTAAAACTTAAACAACACACAAATCACTTTCGAAAACTCTTGACGACGGAATATGGGCGTTGGAATACCATGCTCCTAAACATTCTTGAGGTAAGGAATTTTTTCTCAGAATACTGACTTAAAATTCCCGAAAATATTTTTCTAATGGCTTTACGCCACTCATACTTATTTAATCATGCCTTATTACTAAAGTATTGATTATTAAAACATGGGACATTTAAAAAAAAAACCAAAAAATAATTTTTGTTTAATAGATAAAGGCTTTCTTCAATAATACACCAAATAAAATAAAAAAACAACAATCGTTTTAAAACGAACATAATAGGGTGTTAATACCTTCCCTATGTGTGAATGAACTCTCAAACCCATTTTCAATAGTTAGTAGACCATCCTTAGTTAATGACTAGGTGACTAATCACACCTAATTTAGAAAACCAATGACTAGTGGCGACTCCCTTTTATTTTTCCGCGTCGCGTTTACGTAGCGACAAGTATTTTGACTAACCAGTTTGTAGCAAGGGTGGAACATATCGTAGAATTTTGTGAAGGTACTGATTTCTTTGATCGTTATGGAAAGAAGATAAGGTGTCCATACAGAAAGTACAGAAATAAAAAGATATTATCGCTAGTTGATGTGAAAAAATATATGTATAGTCGTGGTTTTGTGAAAAATTATTATCAGTGGCTATATCAAGGGGAGACAGACAATCAGTATAATGCAGCGTTAGTGCAATCTGTATTGTACGAAGGAAGAGCTCGAACGCAATGTCATGCCAATTGTAGAAGAACTGAGTGAGGACAATGCAACAAGAGTATGGACGGATGCGTAGATGATATTTAAAGGTATGTTTAATCATACTCAAGATGATAATTATAATATTTTAGTGGAAAAGGAAATGAATCCAGAAGCACAACAAATGTACCATATGCCCAAATCAGCTAGTAGGCTACTATACCCGGATTGTGATGTCATTCAACTGGCTGCAGCTATGGAGTTTTAATATAAAAGTGTCATATCATATCCCAGAGAGAGGCTTCAACTTGATTTCACAATGGTTTCATCGTTGCAATACTGCAAACAATATGTTCACTATAAGAAAAATGACATTAGGTGACGGTAGGATTTTAAATGGGTGACACTTGGATAAAAAGTAAGGAGGAACAGTAGAAAAAATTAGGCTGCCCGTGACCTATTTTTTAAGAAAAAAAATATAAATGCCTTTTTTTCTCTCGTCTCTCCCGAAAAAACCCTAAACGCCGACTTCTCCTCTCCCATTCGATCTCACACAACAATTTTCACTCCATCTCTCTCGCCTCTCATCCTCATTCTCGCACAAAACTCTCTCAACTGCACGAAGTTCATCTCCGTCGAAGAAATGGAATCATATTTTTTTATTCTAGTCTTATCATCACGATTCCACCAAAATCGCTGAAAGATTTATGTGATTTCTTGAGAATCTAAGCGGCATAGTGAAGAAATTTCGAATCTATTCAAGATTCATGGTTGAGATGGAAGTTCTTAATCTCGATTTGTTATGTTTGTTCAAGCACACGTAAGTTTTTTTATACAGTATCTGAAAATTTTTATTTTTTTTTGAGGTTTAATCATTCTTTGTTTGATGATGAAATCTATGTAATAAAATTAGGTTGTTAGCAGCGTGGATCAAGTCTGATAGATTTCATCCTGTTCTTCATCTGAACCTCCTGTAGGTACTCTACGTTCATCGATTTCTACATCATTGCTCAAATTAAACTTATGAATAAAAAAAATGCAGGAAAAGAACAAAATTGGATTTGAAGATTTAAATTTGATTGATTATAATTGATTTGATTTGAGAACTTATTGCAACTTTGAAACCTGCGTTCATGAGTATCGATATAGTGTACAAAGATTTAGGAACTTATTGCAACTTAAAAACCTCGTTTATGGAGATAACATTTGGGCTCATACTTGTGATGAATTACAAGGTGTTGTGGTGATTTTTCTAAATAACACCACTCATACTTTACTATTTGTTGTCTTTTTTTTTGTAGGTTTGAACAAAGATTTTAAGAAAATGTTGAGTGAAACGCCCAATTCACCGCTTTCTCTTTAAGGGACATTCTAACTTCCTCTGATGAAACTAAGAAGGTCCTCTCTTTACTTATTACTTTCATTCCATCCCCTTCTCATTTTATATATAATCCTGCTTTACTTGTTGTCTCATTATTCTTCTTATTAAAATTTTGAAAGCTCCCGGAATTTTTCAGATTTTGTTCAATCTGGATGAAGATCGACTTATTATAGAAACTGTTGTTATACGTTGCGATAGAGGCAGGACTACTGTTTGTGTTTCTAGTCAAGTCGTTTATGCCATGAACTGTCAATTCTGCTACACAAGCAGGCAACCTTTCTTTTTTACATATTTTCTTCTGCATGATCTCAGTTAATATAGTAGACAAGAATGACCAAAATCTTTCTTTCTTTTTTAATTAAATTTTCAGGATGGTTTTGAAGAGACATCTGATTGCTGCTGAGATCGTTGAACAAGCTGTTTATGCGAGGTGTTTGCTTACTTGTGAAGTGGGTTCAATTACTAATGTTGTCTGTATGGTATGTTCATATTCTAAAACTACTCAACATACTAGAGGAAAATCTTTAATATATTGAAAATTTTGATAGCCTTTCTAACTATTTCCTTTCATATGTTGTCCTACACTGTATTTACTATAATACATGGCTGCGGTTTCAATTCTAAGAAACATAGTTTCAAATTCTAAGGATGTTGAGAATAACATGTGATAGGGCGTGGTTCTGTTCTGGTCACTCTTACAAAGATATCATTCTACCTTCTCTCAAGAGTGATGTAGTTTGAAATACTTGCAACAATTATTTTCTTTTCAATGTTGTTGAATTGATGCTATTATATTTTATCTTCTGGCCTATTCTAAAGGAAAAGCCTCTACATTTAGCAGGGACAGAATTTGCATGCATTTATGAATTCTCAATTTTCTTCCCTGATATAACTTATGTTGTTTCCTGTTTCAAACATTGAAGACATTTATAATGGGTTTCTTGGTCTTGGCAAGAATTTTATTATCCATAATGACTTGGTAAGTATGCCCTTCATTACTTTCAGTTATCATGTTTTCTTTAAGATTTCAAGAATCAAATATTGGTTTAATAATTCTACTTCATGTTGATTACCTCTTACTTTCTCATGCTTTAACAAAATGGAGGGTGATTGATGTTGCTATCAAGCGAATTAATGATAGGTGTTTTACTGGGAAGCCTTCCAGGCGAGGATTGCATGGTTTGTAATTTTTAGTAGAGTTTGCCTTTTCTTTAATTTTGTTGTTCATGTTCATATTTCTTCTCTGGTCAAGTCCAGATTAATGATCCATGTTGTTCAGAGAGAGGATTTCTGGAATGAAGCAATCAAGCTTTCTTATGTGCACCATCCAAACGTGGTTGCTTTTTATGGTGTTTTGCTTGATGGCCATGGTGGGTCTGTAGCAACGGTAACTGAATTTATCTTTCTTTGCTGAAGAATGAGAAGTAACGATTGCTTTTTTTTCTTATCCGTGATTTGTTTAATTTTTGTTGTAATATTAAACATCTGCAGTTTTAGATTTATATTTTGAAGACATAATTCAATTGTTCAAGAGTCTCGACAAGCGTAAGCGCTTTTTGATTGCTATGGATGTGGCTTTTGGAATGGAATGCCTACACAGAAAGAATATAATGCACTTTGATTTGAAAAGTGATAACCTACTCGTCAATCTTCGAGATCCACATTGCCCCATATGAAGGTATGTTAGCTGATGATAGCTGATTCATAATTGTAGTGAGTTCCATTTAGTCAACATATTGAAATATTTCACCGCTTAAATGAAGCTAAGTCACAGGTCTGAAAATAGGCCAACACATATATGTTTTTAGGTTATTTTTTATTGGTCTTCTTCTTTTCCTTTCTTTTTTGATAGTTATGCTGGTTTGTTTCATCCGTATATGTGGTTGTTCTCCCATAGTCATATTTCTTGTGAAATGATGGGGATGCTGAGTCCCTGGCATAAGTTGACTCTTTTGCTTACTTTGTGCCTTGTGAGAAAGATTAGTATAAGTAGAAGAACCTGTAAAAATCTTATAGATCTATAATTCTCTCTTTATGTTATGTTGTGGAAACTTCTATCACTAGAGAAATATTGTGGCAAATTAATATGTTTTGGCTATTTATTGCTCAAATCTGAATAATTGACCTTTTTGGGAATTTCTGCCTTGTTTTTTTTGGTAGAATATTGCTCAAATCTAAATAATTGTATAATATTGCTCAAATCTGAATAACTGAATTTTTTAATTGGAAGATGGGCTTATAGGGTTGTCTGTTGTTTGACCCTTTTCTTTTTTACCCTTTGATTTCGACTTTCCGATAGACAGGGATTGTTTGTGGGAAAGCCAGAAACCAAATGGACTGGAGTGTGAATAATGCATTTAAGTCATTGAAAGGTAATTAACTTTTATTGTGTGATGTAACATTTTTATTTTCATTTGCACCAAATTAGATGGTATTGCTTGTGTTAAGGCACATAATTTTTTACCATCATATTCTCAATCATAAATGGTAGAAAGCAAATGCAAATAGACTTTATTATACTTTGCATGTTCTAGCTTGTCGACTTTTAGGCATGAAGACCATTGAGTTGTACTAGTTAGGATTCCCTTGTGTTTTTCTTTCTTCTACCTAACCTTCATTTAAATGTCAGTTTAGTTATGATATCTACTCAAAATGTTACTATAGGTCTCTATGATTTAACACCCATTGTTTATTGATTTTCTCTTTCTTCCAATGTAGTTTTGTGAAAAGATAGGATAGTACAATGTAATGAATATATCCTTCTTTGTGCTTCTGCAAGTAGATTTGGAACCCAAGCCCGTGATGGAAATGTTAGTCATACCAAACATCGAATTAATAGATATTGGTTTGGGCTCTTCTGACAAGGGGAATGCTAATCATTCAGCAAAGCCGAGAAAAAAGACAATGACATCAGTTTATCTCAAAAAAAATTTAGACTGTTGCTGATGGAAAAGCAGAAGATGCAAATTTTGTGGCCAGAGTTATTCCATTGCAACAGTACTGGTAATTTTGGCACCTTTTCTTGGAGCACTAGAGCTTCTTACATTGGTATTATTAGTTTTTATTAAATCGTTATATCCAAAATAATATCTCATTATTGGATCTCTCCATGACTATATATTATTGATGGAACCATACTTCATTCTGACCCATTTTTGCTGCATTGTCATTTTTTTATCTTTAGATTTTTAATATTAAACTTGAATAATATTTTTTTATAATTAGATCTTTAATATTAAACTTGAGCTATTATCATTTTTTTATTTTATAGATTAAATTTATAAATGAGAGTTCTAATTCTCCATTTATTGACTATATTCAATGTGTCTCTCTTATATGAAGGGTTCTCTATTTGGAATATGTCAAGAGGATTACAATAGAGATGAAGACCTTAAGATATTAAGGTGCTGATGCTTTTATACTTGTAGTGCTTGTATTGCATAATTTGCGTTCAATTTTTAATATAAATGCAATGGCATTCTGTGTATGTATCAGTCTTTGAATATGGCTATTTGTATTGCATAGCTAGAAGATGTTTAAACGTGTTTTGTCATCACAAGAATCTATATATGTTTTAACGTTTAATGTAAAATTTTATTAGCGTGCTTGGAATCTTAAAGTAGGTTTGGGTATTTAACAAAATAACTCTATCATCATGTATTTGTTAATCTTATATGTTTGTTATATAGGAAGGGTAAGTTAACAAGTGTTTCTTCCCTATTGTCCTCTATGAGTCTTATTTTTTTTATTTTCATTGCATTGGTTCATATTTTTTGGCATTATTTAACATACTTTTTGTTGTTGATTAGCGGTTTTAACAATCAAACGAGAAGTTGGAACACAGAAGAGGGGAGATGAAAGCTGAGTCAGTGAGTTGGTTATTGTAATTTTGACAGGAGTGGTGATTGAAGTTCTTTTAGCAATTCTTGTCTAAGTATAATGTAATTTAATTTTTGTTTAAAAATCTTGTAATTTATGTAGGTGTTTAATGATATTTTAACATTTATTGTAATATTTAGTTAAATTTGATAGGTGTAATAAATGGCATTATTTGAGAATCAATTAATTAAAAAAAAATATTTTTTTCTCAAATTTTAGACAAAAGGTGACGGTTTTTCCCCGTCACCTATTTCTAGACGGTGACGAGTATTTTATGACCGTCACCTATTCCAGTGTCACCTATTTTAAAAGGTGACGGGTAAAAAAAGTCACCTATTTGAATAGGTGACGGGTAAAAGACGTCACCTATTTGAATAAGTGACGGGTAAAAGACGTCACCTATTCAAATAGGTGACGGTTTCTTATGGCCGTCACCTATTTAAATAGGTGACGGTCAAGAAACCGTCACCTATTTGAATAGGTGACGCCAAAAACGTCACCTATTCCCGAAATTCTTATAGTGGTTGCCTGAAAGTTTGTACGACACGAAAAAATTAGTTGAGGGTCTCAGATGCATGATATTCTGGGGTGACGGAAACTCGAGTCTTCATAAGTATAAAATATGTTTCCATCTGAGATATAAACAAGGTAAACGCACTCTCATTCCACACGTATGTTTTATTTACCGATCACTCATTGTCTACAACGGTTTGTATGCATCTGAAGTCTCGGCTTCTCACATAGATGACATCACGAGCACTCCCAAGATGATGGTCTTATGAAACATCCATTTGATGCTGTTGTGTGGAAGCAATTTGGACCGTTGTCATCCATAATTTGAAAGGGAGAGTAGAAATGTCAGAGTGGGGTTATGCATTGACGGGTTTAACCCGTTCGGAGCTTTTGGAGCACAATACTCCTGGTGGCTTGTTATGTTGACCCTGTATAACCTGCCTCTATCGATGTGCATGAAAGATCCTATTATTTTCTCAACGGTAATCGTATCGGGTCTGAAGAGCAATTACTGAATCTCTCTCTCTCTCTCTCTCTCGTCAATTCTTTAGTGAAGTCATGCATTTAACATGATTGATATCTAACCTTTTTTTCTTCTCTTTCTTCTCACTGCCAAACCTTCATACTCTTCGATAATGGCGTCAAATTTACCTACTTCGACGATAGTTGCTAAAGGATCTCAATTGAGTAAACAAGTTTCTTTTTCGCATAATCTCTCTGTCAAGTTAGATCAAAGCAATTTTCTGTTATGGAAGCAACAAGTTAAAGCAGCTGATTCGTGGTCATCGTCTTCAGAAATTCGTTTTCTCGAAGGATCAAATTGTTCCATCTAAATTTGCTTCTTATGAGGATGATAAATCTGAGATCTATATTCAGGAGTTTATGGATTGGGATGCTTAAGATAATTTGGTTGTTTCATGGCTTCTCTCCTCCATGACTCAGTTAATTCTTACTAAGGTGGTTGGTTGTAACACTTCTTCAAGGATAGGACGACCTTAACTTGTTTATTTTGCAAATCAAACTAAGGCTAAGTAGGGGCAGAGCCACCAAGGGATAAGGGGACAAATGCCCCTCCCTCATATTCCAATATATATTATTTTATATGCATTTTTTTTTCCATAAAACCGTTTGGTTCAGCGATTGTACCCACCAATCATCTTTTCACCACCTTCCAATTGCAAGTTCGATCCCCAGCTAAGATTTCATTTAAATTTTAGGATTTTTTACTTTTATAATTTTAAATTAAATTCTTTCTATCAATAAAATAATTAATTAAATTATAAACAAGTAAAACCTAATGAAACTTAAAATTTGTAAAATATAATTCCATATATCTCATTAACTAAAATGAACTTATAAAGAAAAAAATACTGTGTTTAACGAAAACCAAATTTTAAAATGTTATCTAAAAATCTTTTTTTTTTAATTTTTGTATACTTTTGATGTGTCTTTCTTATTTTTTAAATTATAACATTATCAAAATTTATATTTAATCTTTTAATAAATTTTTTAAATAAAAGTTTTAATAAGCTTTTCATAAATTTATTATCGTCATCATCATCATATATATATATATAATTATTAGAAACAATTATGAATCAAATGGTTTTTCCACATCATATATTAAATAGAATAAAATTTATTTATATTTACTTGATTTATTTTATAAAATGTAAATATATTAATCAATAAATTAAATTTTATTGTATTTTTATTTTTATTAATATTAATATTTAATTTTATAGTCATATTGGCTTGAATATTACTATAGATTTACTAGGTTAGAGCAGAAGTCTATAATGATTAGGCTCGACTCAGCCTATGAAGATAATGATATGGATAGTGTGCCCCCCTGAATTTGAATCCTGGCTCTGCCACTGAGGCTAAGGTCTCACAGTTTAAGGATCAATAGAAGGAATTGAAGAAAGATAATCAGTCCATCAATGATTATCTTCTTAAAGTAAAACATATTGGTTATGTGTTTAAAAGAGGTAAATTGTAAGCCACATATATGAATTAAAAGATATATTAATTCTAGATGATAAACTATGTAAAGTATAAAAGAGAGTATATTTAATTACCTATTTTTATTGGATAATTATTTATGAATTAATTTAAGTATAGGTTAATGATAGTATTAATTAAAAGTAGAAACAATACACCCTTTTTTAGTTAAATTAAATACATGATAGATAAGTTAATTATAAAAGACATATTTAAAACAATACATGATTATATATTTAATACATACTCTATTAAAAGTGAACTTTAAATAATATGGGTGAATAATAGTAATAATTTAAATCAACTCACAAATAAAAAGGTTTAAATTAATAAATTTTTGATAAACACGTATGTGTAAAATAACAAAAATACTTGTATAAGTAAAATTATTATTACTAAATATAGTAAAACTAATTGAGGTAACGAGAAATAAAAAAATTGTTTTCACAAAAGAAATAAAAACCGGCCACTTTATAAGAATTACATAACTAAATTAATTATCAAGAATTTAACATACGTCGAATAATTACCTTTAATAAAATCGAAGTAAAAGTGGAAAAACACTTTAGTAAAATATATGGTGGTAACTCGTGCTGATAACGTGTTATAAAACTAAAGGAAAGCTAAAAGAGAAGATACTAACTTGAAAGATATTTAGAGAGAGATAATTGCCTTTTGTTGTGTGTTATATTCTCAAGAACTCCTCTATTTATAGTACATGAAGAATACAAACTCCCACAATATTAATTAGGAGAGTTTCTTCATTTAATTAACAAAAAGTAAAGAGAAGGAGTTTTGAGTGTGGTATCCATAACTTAACTCCAATATTTATAACACTTAAGTATATGATAAAGCTAACTCAATTACAATATTCAAATAACATGAAAACTCTCACCAATTTACAGATCAGAGATCAAAGAAGAAGAAGAACTCAAAATATGATGAATGAATACACTTGTTTATTAAGAAAATGATTACAAGCTTTCTATCTCTCTCTCTCTTACAAACTGAACTAATCAACCTCTCTCTAAGAACTATCACTCTAGCCTTATACACAATAATGGAACTCCCTCTCTTTCAGCCATGATAGTTATAACAAAAATAACAAAAATGACAGCAAGACAATTGTCTCTTCCTGGCTTCTTCGTGCACTTCTATTTCGCATCAGCTGAGGTATTTTCCATCCTTGAGATTCGATTACTTCACTTCCACGTGAAAGAAAGATTTTCAATTTCCTTTTCAATTTGCTAAGTATATCACATATGCTTCAACAAATCTCCACCTTGTGATTACTTGCAGCAAACTTAGTCTCCACCTTTCTTTAAGTGAAAAAACAAAACTAACTCTTTAACTCAATCAGTTTAATATCATCAAGAAATCTAATGAACTTTGGACTAGGAACAGGCTTTGTTAACATATCAGCTGAGTTGCTGTCAGTATGGATCTTCTCCAGGCAAATTTCTCCTTTTGCTACAATGTCTCTAATAAAATGTAGCTTGACATCAATGTGCTTTGATCTTTCATGATACATTGAATTTTTAGAAAGATACAATTCACTTTGATTATCATAATGAATCTTTACTTTCTTACAAACACTCCCAGCTCTTATAAAATTCCCTTTAACCACAAACCATCCTTCACTACTTCAGTAATGGCTATGTACTCTGCTTCTGTAGTAGACAGTTCAATAATTGGTTGTATCATAGCCTTCCAACTAACAGCAGTTCCAAACAAGTTAAACACATAACCTGAGATTGACCTCCTTTTATCTATGTCACCGGCAAAATCAGAGTCAACAAAGCCTTTTAAACAGCTTTCTTCTTCCTTATCAGTCTTGTGATATTTCAGTCCCAATTTATAAGAACCTGCCAGATATCTCATTACCCATTTTGCTGCCTGCCAATGTGTCTTTCCTGGATTAGTCATGTACCTGTTAATTAAGAACATACCATTGCATACATGATGCTACCTACTACGTTTGAATAAGGAATTCTTTCCATTTATGATCTTTCTTCATCTGATTTTGGACAGAGGTCACTTGAAAGCCTGAAATTACTTCCAATAGGAGTAATTACCGGTTTAGCCTGGTTCATGCTAAACCTATCAAGTATCTTTAACATATATCTTGACTGATACAAATGAAGCCATCCTTCTCTGGTATTCCTGCAAATCTCCATGCCAAGGGATTATCTTTGCTTCCCCAGGTGATTCATTTCAAATTCAGTATTCAACATGCCCTTCAATTCATCTATCTTCCTTTCATCCTTCGAGGCAATCAACATATCATCTACATAAATCAGTAGATAAATGCTTGTTTCAATTCCTCCTCCCTGATAGTAGACACATGAATCAAACTTGCTCCTTTTGAATTGATGTCTCAGTATGAAATCATCAAATTTCAGATACCATTATCTTGGTGACTGCTTTAGGCCATAAAGGGACCTTTTGAGTAAGCACACCTTGTCTTTATCACCTTTCTGCACATATCCCTCTGGTTGAGCCATCAAGATCTCCTCTTCTAAACTACCATGTAAGAATGTTGTCTTTACATCAAGTTGTTCCAGCTTCATATCAAACTGTATTACCAGGGCAAGAATGATTCTTATGGATGGATGTTTTACAACTGGTGAGAAAATCTCATTATAATCTACACCTTCCCTTTGAGTGAAACCTTTTGCAGCCAATCTAGCTTTGTACTTTGGCATTTCATTCATCAAGGTTGCTTATTTCACTTTGAATATCCCCTTACGCCCTCTAGTCTTTGATCTTGTTCCCTTTTGACTAAAACCCGAGTTTGGTTTTTTTTTTATCAAAGATTGTATTTCTTCATTGCTTGCTTCCATAGATCATGCTCTTTACTTCTTATGGCTGCTTTGTGAACATGGTTCTAGCTCTTCATATTCCCCAGCCATAAACAAGTCAAATGAAGTAAAGTTTGAAGAAGTGTACCTCAGTGGCTGTGTGTTGGTTCTTCTGGTTCTATCTCTTGTCAATTGATATCCATCAGTAGCTCTATCTTGCTCCTGACTAGATTATGCTTCTGACTCAGTTGGGGTTTGTTCTGAAATTTCAGGTTGGTGATTCTCCACCTCAAATTGAGTGCATTGCCTTTCATCACCCACAATCTGTTATTTGTCTATTTTTCATGTACATTTCATCTTCTCAAAATGTGACATCCCTGTTGTTAAAGCATCCTCCATTCCTCCCTTCATCATGCCACAACTTGTATCCTTTTACTCCATCAGGGTATCCCAAGAACATGCATTTCCTGGCCCTTGGTTCCAGTTTTCCTTCCTTTACATGTGCATATGCCACACATCCAAAGTTTCTTAGGTGTTTGTAATTTGATGCAATATTTGACCAAACTTCCTCGGGGATTTTGAAATCATTTGTAGTGGAAGGACTTATCACTACAACAAAATGTAGTATTCTTGACCCTAGATATTTATATATTCTTGACCCTTTAAATAAAAATAGTCAAGAAAATAGGAATTTATGTTAAAAGAGTCAAGACAAAATTGAAGAGTTACGAAGGTTTAGATTTTTTTTTTTCGTCATGTTTTCTTGACCCTTTTAAATAGTCAAAATAATTGCAATTAGAAACATTAAAAATCAAAAAATTTTAAGAGTCAAAGATAAAAAAAATTATTTTAAGCGTAATTTTTTATTTTTTTACTACGGTGTTTTTGACCATTTGAAAAGGTCAAAATAAATGTATTTAAATTCTAAATCTATGACACGTTTAAATAGTCAAGGATAATCTATTAAAAAAAATAAACAATCCCATCTAGCCGCGCGCTTATGTGAAAATTTTTCGTCCCGTGATTTCATCGCTTTCGTTTTGCCTCTCATTCGAAAAAAACCCTCTAAGCCTTCATACGAATAACTTCTAAAAAAACCCTAAACCTTGATCTTCGCTTTCGTTTTTCTTTCATCACTTTTGTTTTCTCTCATTCTGATTTCTTATAGATTTTTCCTCAACCCTCGTACGGAAAAACTTCTCCAAGGTGATTGAGACTTGCGATTTGCGATTCGGAGAACCATTAGCGCATCAGTCTTGCAATTCGGAGAACCATCAGTGACCATAGGCTTCATCATCTCAGTTTGATTTCAGCCTCTATTACCAAATCGTTTAATTTCCAATTGATTCGAAACACCGCTCGTCATTTGTGTTTCAGTCGAAGGGGATTTCAGTTCAAGCAATTTCCCTTTCATTCTATTCCTCTCCACCGCTCGTCAATCAACCAAAAGGTATCTTTCTTTTCTTTTTCGTTTTTGAATTTAGGTTGTAGATTAGATTATGTTTTTAGTGCGTTTTGTGTATCTGGAATACTCAATTACTGAGTTATGTGAGATTTACTGTCAATTATGTTTTGATAACTTTCGATTGGTGATTATGTATGTTGTGATTTTATGTAAATTATTGTTTTTATAAGAAACAGAAACTCATGATTTTCTTAGGTGATCAAACCTTCCTTAATAATCCTTTCCCTAACAACACCTCTAGCCAATACACCACCATAGGCACGATTAATCGTCCTTTGGTTCCTAGGCAACCTAGACCTTTACTGGCTGTTGTTACAATTTAGAACTCTCCTATCTTTCACAAATTTCAGCTGTTTAGATAATTTGGTTAGGGGGGAGGGGAGTGTAAGTGTAGACAAGGTTGGGTGATTGACCTGCTAATCAACTTTTTCTTCAATTGTTTTGCTTTCGATCTAAATTTGGTCGTAGTAAGAGACAAAAATTGTGTGGCCTATGATCAACAACTAATCAATTTTGGATGAAGGAGAACCAACCCCAACAGCGCCCATCGCACTATGTCAATACTAGAATCCTTACATCAACTGTGAGTAATCAAAATTAAGGTTCTTATAAAATCGAAAGTTTCATTAGTGTTACTTTCATCCTTACATTGATTTTCCAAGCCATTAGATCAGGTATTCTTCTCTTCGATTCTTCATTTTTCGATTAATGTATCGCAGGATTAGCATGATGTAGCCAATTGTTTTTCTTTTCGAATGTATGATTTCAGACAAAGCTTTGAGGTATAAGACATTTTGTTTGAAATTTTTAGGGCCCTAAAAGCTAGAATTATTAAAACCTTTTGGAATTTTTTAGCCTTCAAAGTTGAGAAAATAGAAGGAACAGGGCAATGGAAGGTTCAAGCAAAACAATTTAAAGTTGGAATGGAACAATGGCTTCAACAAGGTTTTGAATTTGTTCATCATATACCCTCAATTTAGTTATACATAAGAGCTAATGTCTTATTTTTCACTACCCTACTTCTTATTAAGTTAGTGTCTCCTATTTTGTTTTTTTGTTTTTTTTTTTAATTTTAATTTTGTTGTTGAAGAATTCTTATTATTTGTGTTAAGAAATTTGCCTAAAAGAAACAATTTCTCTCTTTCTCGCTATTTGCTTCAATCTTGAAAAATTTGCTCTTTGATTTATTTCACGACTATGCCCGATATTTGCTTCAATCATTTTCAATCCATGAACTCCTTATTTTCTTGCTCTTTATAAAGAACCCGTGAAGGTTGTCTGTATCCCCTCCCACGCTTTCCTTGCTAAGCAACAAATGATGATGCTTGAATGATGACAATAGGAGGAGGCTGAAACACTAAAGCTTGTTTTTATAAGTTGGGACTCTGAAGAAATCAAGGTAATGTTATCAAACGATGCCTTAGTTTTTAATTTTAAAGCAAAAATTGTGGAATTTGTTGTTTTCATTCTAGTTTAGGGATCCGAATCTTAGTCGATTGATTTTTTTCACTCCTTGCTTTTTACACATTGGGGCTGATTGTAACTATTGTTTTTCAATCTTTATCCAAAGTTACTTGAATCAATTTTAAGACATTTTCTATGCTTCCAAACATAATAACCAGTTAGAGTAATTTATAAAATGATGGTATTTGGTTTTGGTTTGCTTGATACACGTTCTGATGGAAATAAATGATTAGCGTTGATGTGTTGAAAATGAAAAATAAAACTAGAAAAAGAGGTGACGTTTGTGTTGAATGAAAGGGTATATTATAAAATGGAAGTTTGCATGCTGAGACAAAGAGACCCAAGGCCGTGAAATAGTTTGAATTACATTGGTGCGCTCATGTCATAGCATTTTTTTGCAGAATACTTTGTAAATTGTTGAATGGAAAAAGTGATAATTTTTCTAGTTGAGACCATAGGTATGCATTGTGAAGTAGTCTTTAATTATGTGTCTTTGTCTTTGTTTTCTGTTTATCAAACTTATGTTTTATATTTATAGTTTTGTTAGATTTTACTCTGTACAGGAAGGAATCGATGGTATGTTTAGGGTGAATTTGTGGGCACATGATCTGTGAAACAGACTTACTTATAAAGGCCACCAATGGAGAAATGATCACTATTTTCTTCGTTTTTGGTATGCTTCAATTTTTAATTTTTTTTTTAAATTTATATGCAGAGGAATTGAATTATTAGATTATATAAATATGAATATTAGTGATGGGGTTCAAGGTGTGCGTAAGCTGACCCATATACTTAACAAATATATTTTTTTTTTGTTGATGGCTGGTTTTGTTTTTGTTATTGTGTAGTTGTGGAGATATTGCAGAATTTGGCATATTTGGAAAATGCAAGAAACCTGGTGATGTATTTTTCAAAGTATATGAAATTTACACTATAAAAATCAACCAATAATGTCACAGATTTTCATGGGGAACTGCCTTCCTTCTTGCCCTCTTTGGAGGCTTTTCTTTGTAATGTTTTTCTCACTTTTTTTTTAACTAGTTTCTGGCTTTGGATTTTGGTACAAATCTAAAAAAAATAAATCAAAATAGAATGGCTTTCTATTAAATAGTTTATGAAACTGTCTATCATTGTTTAGTGACTTGCATGTTAAAAATACATAAAACATCTATATCAATTTGTTTTTTTTTTTAAAAAAATTATAGAGGTTCAATTTTTTATATGTGAATGTCATGCCTAGACGTGAATATTTTCACGATCCTTCATTTCTTTCTTCCAATGATATGTAGATGTTTATCTCTTATGAACTTTGATGCTAGTTTTTGACATTTGTCTCTATAAGATGTTTATAAGAAATCTTAGAAATGATAAGTCATTGTCATAGGGAAAACATGAGCATACATCCAACTTATTTGGATTGTTCACTCTAAATGTGAGTTTGATCTTTACATCTCTAAATCATCTCCTTGATTTCTCTCTTATTTAATTTTTCAGTAGTTGAGTAAATTAAGAGTGACTTGAAACTTATTAAAAAGACATAAATTTCCTATATTCTTTTATATTAATGTTTGTATCGTTTAATTTCCTTAGGAATGACTTAAATGGTTAGATATAACAACCATCAATGAGATGATAATGAAGCTTGGGCATGATATAGTGATGTTGCTTTTAATTGGGGTTTTTATATAAAAGTAAGAAGATAGTGATACAATCTCCAGGTGATTTACTTTACTTGGCTGCTTCAATATTCCTTTTCTCTAGTAGCTTGTTTTTATTGTCTAAATTAAACGATTCAAAGTATGTTATTAGTTTGTTATGTACAAATATAATGTAGTTTTTCCTTTTCTGGGCCATTAATGGTTGAAATCATGAGATATCTATTTTTGTATATGGGAGTGTAAGAGTATTTGTTCCAAACATACGTTGTTGGAGTGTAGAACTAACTGTAATTAAAAAAACTATACAAAAAGGTTAAAGATTTATTACTCTACTTTTAAAAGTATAAAATTATACTAAGTAATTTTATTATACTTTATAGATCGACATAGGGGTTGGATACTCTCAAGAAGAAATTGATGAAGTGTGGGAAGAGTGCGTTGAATTTTTGTCTCAACTTATCTAGAAGTTACATCTCCTATTGACTGTTTTTGTCGACGTCGACTGAATTTATCCTAGAAGTTACATCTCTTATTGACACTAAGACATGATTTATTCTTTTTTATGGGCAAAAGTTTATTATGTTAGAAACGTAAACTACGACATCGAAAGATTTTGGTTGGTAGAACTTTTTATTATAGGATATATTATAGCTTTTTATGGTTTCAATCAATTAAATTTGAATGTTCTGGTTGGATGAATGAAAATTTCTAATTATATATTATAATGGTGTGAACAGGTGGCTAGCTTCGAATATCGTATTTTTTTTTTTAAGAAAAGAAATATATTGCTTGACTCTTAAAACAGGTTGACTCATATTCTTACATTGGATCCAATTATGTGAATTCTTGACTGATAAAAAAGGGTCAAGATATGATATACCTTGAACCTTAAAAAGGGTAAAAAATAATAAAACTTGAACCTTAAAAAGAGTCAAAAATCATAAAACTTGACGTTTTTAAAAAGTCAAGTGAAAGCATTATTCTTGACTCTTAAACTATTCTTAACAGTAGCTTATTTGGCACTTTAAAAGGGTCAAGTAAGCGATTCTTGACTCTTTTTAATGGTCAAGTATCAACTATTTTGTTGTAGTGTATGTTTATCAGGTATACTGATGTTGAGGCAGCTTCTCCTCAAAACCTTCTAGGCAACATTGTGCTTGATAGTAGGCAACTCACCTTCACCAAGATTGTGCTATTCATTCTTTCAAACAATCCATTCTGTTGTGGTCTGTATGTTATTGTCATGTGCCTAACAATTCCCTGATCTTGACAGAATTTGTTGAATCTCTCATTTACAAACTGAAGACCATTATCAGTCTTAAGCTTCTTAATCTTCCTTCCACTCTATCTTTCAATCATGGTTTTCCACTCTATGAACTTGTTTAAAACTTGATCTTTTGTCTTCATCAGATATAACCATGTCTTCCTGGAGTAATGATCTATAAAAGTAACATAGTACCTGTTAGGGGTGAACATGGGGCGGGTGGGGCGGGTCGGGGTACCCTGATTACACCCCGACCCCGTTTAAGCCAAAAAATGGCACCCCGACCCTGCCCCAATTATATTTTACCCCGACCCCGACCCCGCCCCATGTAATTGTCTAGGTCGGGGTACCCCGAATACACCCCATTTAAAAAAAAGTCACAATATTGTGTTTCTCCAAAGTTTTGAGTTGAGAAAACAAAGAAGAAAAGAAAAATAGAGAGTTGAGAATAGAAATAGAAAAGAAAGAGGGAAAGGAAGAGGAAAAAAAAAAGAAAGGAAAGGGGGATGGGTTGGGAGAAGAACAAGAAAAAAAAAAAACGTAATCGAGGTCGGGGCCCCGATGGGGTCCAATTCCATCACCCCGACCCCACCCCGTTTAATAAACGGGGCATCACATCCCACCCTGACCCCGACCCCGACCCTGACCCCGATTACACAATTAAATGGGGCGGGTTCGCTGGGGTATCGGGGTGGTTGTTCACCCCTAGTACCTGTTACCCCCATTGGTTTCAACTCTGACTGGACCCCAGACATCTGAATGCACATAGGCTAGTGGCTCTCTTATTATGAAGTTAGATGTCTTGAACTCAGATCTGATAGCTTTCCCATATATGCAATTTTCACAAACAATAGCTTATCCAAGCTTTCCATCAGTCAGGTTGTGTTGCTTTTGTAATTTCAACAATCCCCTTTCACTGATATGCCCAAGCCTTTGATGCCATCTATTTGAATTTTCCTCATTTTTGCTTTGAACAGCTGATGCAGTGTCACAATGTTGGTGCCAATGAGTGTATAGAGAACATTTTCTCTACTTCCCTTCAAGATAACCTCTGACCCCTTTGCAATGTTCAAGATTCCATCTTTTGAACAATAATGATATCCCTTTTTCTCAAAAGTTCCAAGAGACAAAAGGTTTCTCTTCAATTATTGACATACCTGACCTCTGTCAGCAACCTCTCAGTTGTATCATGTGTCTTGATTCTTGTTGTGCCAATTCGAGTGACTTTGCAAGGTGTGTCATTTCCCAGCAACACTTCTCCTCCATTCTTTTCATCAAATTTCTCAAACCAATCTCTGTTTGAGGTTATGTGGAAAGAGCAACCAGAGTCTATCATCCAGTTTTTGTCCACTACTACATCAGTGACTACAAGAATTAAGGCATTATCAAACTTTTCATCTTCTACCAGTGCATTTCTTGGCTTTTCATCATAGTTTCTTCCACCCTTCTTTCTTTCAAGACAATGTCTCTAATGTTCCCTTCTTTATGACAGAAGTAACACTTAAAGAACTTTGCTCCACCCCTTCTCTGACCTGCCTTGAACATTTAGCAATTCTCCACAGCTTTTGCCTTTCTTCTCTGACTGCAACTCAAGATCTTTGGATCTTAAAGTTTCAACTACCTCCTCCAATTTCAATGATATCCTCCCATAGTTCAATCCAATCTTGACTTCTTTAAAGTTATCAGGAATGACATTCAGGAGTAGAATTGCTTGATCCTTGTCACTTGTCTTTTCGCCAGCATTTGTTAAAGATTGGATTATCTTCTTGAAGTCATCAAGATTCTCATCCAGAGATTTGGATGATTCCATCTTGAAATTGAAAAGTGTTTCCTTCAAGAAGATAGTATTTGGCAGTGATTTCACCAAGAACAGACTATCTAATTGGCCCATAATTCTGATGTTGTCGCTCCTCTTCTACCATGCACATGACATTATTAGAGAGGTGTAAGGTGATTATGCTCGAAGAAACTTCTTTCATCTCCTTCTTTACTAATTCTCTTAACTCAGCAGGCATTTCAAATGGATCTTAGAAAGCAGCAGAAACTTTTTGCTGAATTAGAACAGCCTTGATCTTCCTTTTCCATAGTGCGAAATCACTTTTCCCATCAAATTTTTCAACTTCAAATCGTGTAAGACTCATTCTTGAATGTGTTGCAGATTATTTATCGTGAATATTTCTTCTTCACAATGGTCGTGGATCTCCAGAACAGGCTCTGATACCAATTTGATCAAACTAACTGAATGAAAATATTCAAATAACATGAAAACTCTCACCAATTTACAGATCAAAGATCAAAGAAGAAGAAGAAACCAAAATATGATGAATGAATACACTTGTTTATTAAGAAAATGATTACAAGCTTTATGTCTCACTCTCTTACAAACTGAACTAATCAACCTCTCCCTAAGAATTCCAATTTCCTTTTCAATTTGCTAAGTATATCACATAAGCTTCAGCAGTATATTTCTTTCTTTTAGGGTCAAATACTAAAATAACATAATTTTACATAATAATTACATGTCAGAACTTTGAAAATTTACTACAATAGCATAATTATAGTTCAATATTATATTGAACTAAAAAAAGAAAAGAAAAAAAATTCATTGAAAATAGTAATGAAAAATAACAAAATAGTTCATTAAACTATAATTCAATATTATTTTGAGCTAAAAGGGTAAAAAAAAGAGAGAAAAAATAAACTCATTGCAAATAACAATGAAAAATAACGAATTAGTTCAATATAATATTAAACTAAAATTATGCTATTTAAATTATTTTAAAAAGTTCTTATATTTCAATAATTAGTGTGTTGAATGCTATTTTAGACAATAGATATGGATATAATTTTAAAAAGTTCTTATATTTCAATAAAAATAGATATGGACTATGAAACTGACGGGTTATATTTGAATTATTGTTATTTATATTACTATTATTTTCAACTTTATCTTAATTAATTTTTTTATTATATTTCTATTGATTCGTAGGTAAAATTAATAAAAATTAGTATATTTTTTAATGTTACAATATTTAGAATTGTCATTTTTCAATGGGTGTGTAATGACTCGACCAATTCTAATTTAAAAATTATCAAATGTATAGCGGAAGACATTTAAACTAAACACTTATAATAAGTTAATTTGGATTTAATCATATTTTCGCAAGCGTGTGGTACGCAACCCTTCTCATTTCGACAAAAGTTTTCATGTAAAAATGATATTCAATCATCCTTAGAAGTTATAAAGGATTAATTAGTAAAATGATAGGAAATTTAAAAAAAAATTGGCAAAAACATCTACCCTAGAAAGTATTTAGTAAAACCATCTCCTTTTGACTAGTCAGACTTCAAATACGTAGTCAAAGACTACGTATCCGACGTGGCATGCTGACTGGCGCTTGGCTGGCACGAATTGGCTGGTGGTGGGGCGACACGTAAGATACGTAGGCCTTGACTACGCATTCATTGCATGGAATGCGTAGTCAAGGACTACGCATTCTAAAAAAAAAATAATAAATAAATAAATAAGCTGCGTCGTCACAAGGGCGTGCATCGGCACAGTGTTGTTCGATCGGCGATTGCGTAGTCAATGACTACGCATCTATAGTGAATGCGTAGTCTTTGACTACGCATTCACTTAGGTGAATAATAAAACACCTCTTCACAGAGGTGTTTCATTCGGCTGGAAAAAAAAAAGGGGGCAGACGCAGCAGTTTTTCATTTCTCTCAACTCCGAAAATTTCCTCCTTCAGATCTGGACAGATTTCAAGTGATAAAGGTAAGTTTTTCATGTATTTTGACAATGTAGGTAGTTATTTTGTAGTTCTCTCTTCCAAACTTGAATTTAGTTGAGATTTTGAGATATTTTGATATACAATTTGTAGGTCGATTTTGTTCGTTTTCGGCGGAGATTCATCTTATTTCTAGGCAATATATTCTTCAATCTCAATCAATTTCAATAATATTGGTAAGTTTTTTGTAATGTATTTAAATTTTTGCTATGATTTTGATAGAAAATGTTATTTAGGGATTATGATAGAAAATGTTATTTATAATTAATATAGGATTATTTTTGGCATGATTTTGATAGCAAATGTTTTTTAGGAAATTAAAATTTTTTATAGAAAAGTGTGATAAAAAATAATATTTAGATTAATATATTAGAATTTTTGTCAATTTTTTGAAAGAAGTTGTTATTAAGGAATTTGAACTTTTTAGATTAATATACAAGAAAGAGTGTGATATAAAATGTGATTTAGTAAATTTGTATGTTTATTGAATTTATTTATTATTGTGTGTTTAGGTTTTGGATTGATTTAATGGATGATAGATTGGTGTCATTATTGTGTTATATGAATGGAAGTATAATTGAAGGAAATAATGGGATTGAATATGATAAACCGGCAAGTCGAGTGTTGAATGTTCGTAGCATTATTGGGTTTGATTCATTCATTGAGTATGTATGCCAAAATCTTGACTTAGATAGAAGTTTACCTGGGTTGGAATTTGTTTATAGATATGGGTCAAGAACACCTTCGGGTAATGTATGGTTTATGCCTCTATTTATTCGTAGTGAAAATGATCTCACTTTTATGATGAATCGCTCACCTTCTCCACAACACCTAATAGAATTGTTCATTACAAAACCGAGTGTTGGGAGTCAAATGTCAGGTAGTTCTAGAAATGTAGTGAGTGAGAGTGAAGAGGTAGAAGATAATGATGATGATGATGATGTTGGAAGAGAAGATATAGATGATAGTGTAACGGGGGTATGTGAACCATTTGGACGTTTTCGTTCAATACCAGCATCAAATGATGAAAATGTTGAAATAGACATGTTTACTGATGAAGAAGAAATTGATGAGGGCGATGGGCGTTTACATGAGGTTCCTTCAACTTCCATGTCTGAACTAGATATGGATTACATAAACTCAATGACTGCCATGAGTCTTCAAAATGTAGAAGGAGGAATGTCTGACGAGTTGAAAAAAGGAAAGACTTTTGTCTCGAAACATGATGTTAAAAATGTTGTAAAGAGGCATGCCATACTTGGGCACCATCATTTTGATGTAGTGCAATCAAACAAAAAGCTATGGGTCGTTCAATGTAAGAAATATGGAGATGGGTGTGAATGGAGGCTTCGTGCAATACCTCGAAAATCTCATGGAAAGTGGGAAATAACACAATATTATGGTGTCCATACTTGTATTTATCAGAGTTATTCACAAGACCATGAGCAAATTGATTCGAAATTCATTGCCAATGAAGTGAAACAACTTGTCAAGAACCACCCAAGTATTAAAATAGTTTCTTTACAAGACATTTTGAACAAACTTTTCGAGTATAATGTGAATTATTGGAAGGTGTGGGATGGGAAGAGAAAGGCGAAAGAAATGTTGTATGGGAATTTCGAGGATTCTTATAGATTGTTACCAAAGTGGATGAATATTCAGAAAATGACAAACTCTGGTACCGTGGTTAAGTGGAGGCTTGGAAGAATGGAAGAAAGGGGAGATAGGATGTTTGAAATGGTATTCTGGTCATTTGGTGCAATGATAGAAGGTTTCAAACATTGTAGACCGATTATACAAATTGATGGAACATTTTTAACAGGAAAATATAAGGGGAAATTGTTGATTGCTACAGCTATTGATTCGAATGGACACATCTTTCCACTCGTTTTTGCAATTGTTGAGGAGGAGAGTGCCGATTCATGGGGTTGGTTTTTATGGCATTTGCGACATAGTGTTACTGATAGGGAGGGTATATGTTTGATATCTGATAGGCACAAGGGAATTATAGCTGCTATGAATGATGCAGATAATGGTTGGACGGAGCCAACAGCACATCATAGATTTTGCCTACGTCATATTGCTAGCAATTTTAATCACAAGTATAAAAATAAGCAATTGAAAAGTATGGTGTATGCAGCTGGAGCACAACACCAAGTCCGTAAGTTTGAGGCATGTATGAATGAGATCAAAGATATAAATCCCAATTGTTTACGCTTTTTTGATTCTCTTCAGCTTAGACAGTGGACATTATCCCATGACGGTGGTCATCGATATGGGTGGTGTACAACTAATGTGGTGAATGTATCAATGGTGTGTTAAGGGGTGGAAGAAGATTACCGATAACCGGGTTGGTGCAATTAACCTTTTATCGGACCGTGAAATATTTTGAAGAAAGGAGAAAGGAGATACGTCTTGCATTTAGAAGTGGAGAGGAGTATACGAGGTATTAAAGATGAGTTGTATTGAATTTTTTATTTTGCGAGTCATTTTAATTTTTAAAACATTATAATGTTATTAATGTGTGTCAAGTTGGCACTTGATAAAATTATCGAGTGGAATGCACGAGCAGATAGACATCACGTGACCGGTTTCAATAAAGCAAAGGTGTGTTCGAGGTAGTCACGATCGTTCAAAAACGACCGGTCGAGGTGGAAATACGCATGTAGTGAAACTATCTGAGGGCATATGTACATGTAACAAATGGCAAGGGTTTGGGATTCCTTGCTCGCATGTAATAGCTGCATGTAAGCATTGTCGTATCGACTACATGCAATTCGTTGAGTCGTGCTACCTACTGGAATCTTATCAAGAAAGTTATGCACCCAACTTTGAGCCCATACCACATGAGGATTATTGGCCAGAACCGGACTTTCCTATTTTACATCCTGATCCTACTTTTGTAAGACCACCGGGAAGACCTCGTACATCTTGGATTAGAAATGAGATGGATGAGAGGACACAGGTAGTTAAAGGAAGGTGTGGTATCTGCCATCGAGATGGCCATAATCGTCGAACTTGTCCTGATGCAGTTAAAGCTAGTAGGCCTTAGATTATCATTAGTAGTTTATGTAAAATACTTAATGCAATACAATGTCATTCTGGATAATATTATTAGGATATTTTGTAATATTGTTATGATGAGCTTTCAATGCAGGTAAAGCTACTATACATTTAATGTTTTGAATGTTTTTTTCATGATAGTTTTGAATATTCTTGCTATGATGTTTTATACTATTATTATGATATTTTGTAATATTGTAATAATGTTTACAAATTTATAGGACATGGACCCATTCATCCCGGCGATAGATCCCCTTTTATATTTCCACCTAACCATCGATCGCGGGCGGTTTGGGATGACGAGTATCCACATTCAATGTGTAGCCGGCGCCGAGATTCTAAGGTACGTGTCGGCTATCTAGGGGGGATTCGAGGGGTGTCTCGTATTAAATTTATTCATTAGATTGGCATTTAATTACCGCATTTGTGGAGCGATGGAGGCAAGAAACACATATTTTTCACATGCCACACGGGGAGTGTACTATTACATTACAGGATGTGGCTATTCGGTTAGGGTCGCTGTGGATGGACGTGCGGTGATGGCGAGTACTAGCCAGGGTTGGCTAGGTTGTGTACTCGGTTATTAGGATGGACACCCACTAGTAATGACTTGAAGGGAGCTCGACTTAACCTCAACGAGTTAAGTGATGCTTTTAATGCCTTCACTCCACTGCCAGACAATGCATCCGAGGAGGCTTTAGTTCGGTATGCTAGGGCATACATTCTTACCCTTATTGGAGGCGTCGTTATGCCAGACAAATCTGGGAAGGCAGTGCATTTGATGTATCTCGGATTACTAGAAGACTTTTATGTAGCTGGCGAGTATAGTTGGGGAGGTGCTTGCCTCGCATGGTTATACAGAGAGTTGTGTAAAGCCTCTGTGATTGATGCTACTAATATTGCTGGGTCTCTTATTTTATTACAATTATGGGCATGGGATCGATTTCCAACTATTGCACCTCGTCGATTGAAGGAAATAGATCTTGCTGGGGGACCATTAGGTGTTCGGTAAGTTTACACTAAATTAACCTTGTTCACTTGCTTTAATAAAATAAATATCATAAATTGACATTATCTTGTCTGTATTTATAGATGGACCGGGCCGAAGACCACCATAGAGACAACCACACACGTCTTGGCTGCGAGATCGTTACATGCTCGATCGACTTACGTGTGATGAGGTATCGTAATGTATATTTGTATTAATATAGACTTTTTTTGTTGTTAATATAATTATTTCTTTTACGAGATCATATGGGAGCCATATCATCAGTCATGGATAATCTACCATATTATTGTTTATCGGGTCAAGCGATTTGGACGACTAGATGTCCACTCATTTGTGTTTTTGTTCTTGAGTGGCATTACCCAGGATCGTGTAACACGTCAATTTGGGATCCGTCGACTATTCCAGAAATATGCACATCTTGATAGACGATTGCATACCATTGACCTTCGTGGGACGACAAGAAGAACATTGGCTCCTAACACTACAACCTGAACTTGCATTGTGGGCAACTCGTATGAATTATCTCATACAAGGCGAGTTCATAGGTAATGGTTGTGATGTTGATGATCATTACATTACTTGGTACAACCGCATCACACGACGGTTCATCACGCAAGTCGGAGCATCATTTGACTACGTGGTAGGTACTATTATAGTTTTATTCATAATTTTAATTAATTAAAATGTTTAATCCTAATTTCTTTTTTCAGGCCAACTCATATCCTCGTCTAGTTATAGAGGATGATATTGAACAAAGAAGAGTTATATGTGACACTTCACTTGCCTATATGGATACTATAGGCGGTATGTATTGTGTTCGACATGAACATGGACAAGTTCCCACTCAGACATATAACCGAGGCTGAGGTACACCCGCACAACCAGGTTCTTCTATTCATGAGGATCCTTACAATGGCGGACATGATTCTCCACCTCCTTCAAATACACCCTATACGCCGATGATGTATACGCTCCCCACTCCTGGGTCGTCTAGTCAGTTCCATCCTAGTTCTTCTACACCTTATGCCGGAGAATCATCATCTCAGGTTCATTTTGAACATCTTTATGTCGGGGAATCATCGTCTCAAGTTCATTTTGATCCTTTTTTTGCCGGAGAATCATCATCCCAGGTTCATTTTGAACCTCTTTCGCATGAGTCTAGTGATGTTCATACCGATATTGGGGAACCTTCTGCTAGTGTACGAGGTCGTGGTAATCGTGGACAAATCGTGAGGCGAGAGCAACCTCCTCGTAACCGGCGTCGTCCCCGTTGTGGAACTGGTGGTCATCATTAGTCTTTCTTGTTTTTATTCTACCTGTTTACTTTATGATTTTGAGTATTGAACTCCTGAAATGGGACTTGATGTTCCTTATGTTTTATTAGATTTTGAAATTAGGCTGTAAACAGGTTTTGGCTAACAAATTTTCAAACATAACCACGCCAATTTTTCTTAAAATAAAAGACTTCCGCTGTGTTCTCTGATTTAATTTAATTAAAAGTGACGGGTCATCACATTTATCATATAAAATTAGAAGTTGATTTTTTTATCATATAAAACGTTATTTTTAATTGTAAATTAAAGAAAATTAAAACAAAATATTACACTAAAAATATATTTTTAGGAAGATATTTTTCAAAACGATATTTTTAATTGTAAATTAAAAAAAAATTACACTAAAAATCTCTTCCTCAAAATTACTTAGTTTTTATTATTTTAATAAATTTAATAGTTTCATTAAATTTAAATTAATGAAACTATTGTGTTAAATTTAATAGTTTTTATTATTTTATCATATGGAAATGAGTTAAATTTTTGTAATTTTGAAAATAAGGCAAGAAAAAATTGTTGTGAAGATTATGCACCTGCCACCTGCTGCACGTACGTGGAAATTTAAAAAAAAATATATCAAAATTGGATGCGTAGTCATGGACTACGCATCCAACGTGGCACCATCTACCCAGTCATTGCTCAACTCGGATACCCCATACGAAAAAATAATGAGAATAGATTTGGTGAACTAATCATAAACTTGTTAATAAAAAGGTTAAACCTGGGACTTCTTATATATATTAAGTTAAAATTGATAACCTGGGACTTCAACTAGTTGATAGAGATTCTATTTTTTCTTTTCTATTTAAAATTAGTAAACTTGGTTTTTTAATCATCTTCAACAGTTTTACCAAAAAAATAAAAAAAATTGATTTTCACATATTTCAAAAATACTCTTGAAATCTATGTTGATTTAAAAAAAAAAAACATGTTTTGAAATCTAATTTTGTAATATTTGAAAATTAGTTAAAAATGCAATTATAGATTATATTATAAAATAAATTATTTTTTAAAACCGAAATTAGATGTTTAATATTGGATGAAGTTTATTATTGTCCTGATAAATTATTATTATTTTAAATTAATTACAGCAAAAACAATTTCTCAGATTGGTCAAAAAATTTAAAAATGTGTTTAAAAATAGGGAACTAAGAACAAATAGGACCTCAATTACTCATTGATTTCCATTAATTACTCAACTCGCAACAATAAATAAAAATCCTAATTAATCAAGGAGATTAATGTTAATTTTATTTGTATAATGAAGTCATCTATAAAATCAAATTCTTTTCCCTCTTTTATTTATTTTTTCCTTAAGAGAAAATATAATTTGCATTAAATTAATGAAAAGAATAAAATATTTGGAGGGACTAAGACGAGAGCATGGGTTTAAAATGTGAAATAGACAACTGGAATTTGTGGAATTCAAATTTACGTCAAAATTATTTGGTTCGGTGCTCCTCAAATCTATTCTCATTATTTTTTTATTTTAATTTTACTAATGTAAGAAATAAAAGAAGCTTTGCAATTTCAAAATTTTAATATTATTATTATTATTTTTTTCTCAATCTGTCAAAACCCATTATGTTAGCCATCTGCACGCCTGCCAACGAGCAGTCTTTTCTTTTTTCTTTTTTTTTTTTTTTTGAATGCGTAGTCCTTGACTACGCATTCCATGTAATGAATACGCAGTCAAGGACTACGCACCTTACGTGTCGCCCCGCCTTCAGCCAATCCGTTCCAGCCAAGCGCCAGTCAGCATGCCACGTCGGATACGCGGTCAAAGAACGCGTATTCGAACTTTGACCGGTCAAAACAGGATGGTTTTACTAAATACTTTCTAGGGTAGGTGTTTTTGCCAAATTTTTTTAAAATCCGGATGCTTTTACTAATTAACCCAAGTTATAAATAACATAAAAGATGATTCAGAAATCCATAATTTAACGGACCAAATTCATTATATAAGTCTCAAACAATAATGACATGAAAATTTGGGCATCTCGAGATTCTAAAGAAACCATAAGTCCATATCCAAGATCATCCACCTCCAAGTGTCAAGCGACACCGGCACCTCGCCCTCTTCCACAACGTTTACTTAAAAAAACAAGTGGTGAACCAAAACCCAAATCCGGATTTTTGTCCAAGAATCTAATTTTCTTTTTACTACCCATTTACTTTTTAATTCCCTCGTAGATCCAAACTCTTAAACTTTCTCTAAAAGTAATCACAAGGAACATAACACTTTCCTTAACTCATTTCCACAAGTTTTAACTCATCTTACATTACAACTACAACCTCTCGCTTTATCCATATATAAATCATTCAACAACCACACTTTACTCATCTCAGCTCACAATAACCATTTCTTCTCATAAATTATACATATATACACCATGATTTTTTTTCAGCCATGGAATCGACGATATATCTCAAGAGTATACGTACGCATAGTCTTTTTCATCTATGGGATGGTCAGTATGACTCAACTAGTATACATACACTACAGTCTCGTTGCCCTACTCCTCAGTCCAACATACATTAATTAAATAGACAATTCAATAATTTACTAAAGTAAATAACATGCTTCCCATTCTTATTAATTCTAACATCGGAAAATAATCTTTTACCAAAAAAGAAGTTTTACAAATTAAAGATTAAGAGAGTTTTGGATCAGGTAGATAGTCGGTTCATGCATGACGCAATAAAAGTTGGTTTGTGGAAAGATGTCAAGCAAAGTCAAAAGAGAAGAGAGCATATAATAAGATTTGGACGATTGAAAAGGTAAAGTATGAGCCTGTGACAAAAAAGAAACCATTGTAGATCCTGCACTATGGGAATATGACAGACATTGATAACTATCTATAAAAGCATATTCATTTCATTTTGTATGGACTAATCATTTTATTCTCAAAGTGAGAGTAATATAATAGTATTCAATTCATGGCAGGAGCAGAATATTCAGGTTTCGTTTTATCAATAGTGAGTGTGCTAGTGAATCTGGTTCAGGTTCGTGGAGGTGATCCTTTCAAATCATACCCCATCATTTCAAGTTTTGCCGTAGCCACTCTTTTCTTCATTTCCCTTTCAATTTCATGGAAAACATTTACAAATAATAATCAAAGTTCTCCACTTGCTATTTTTATTGGCTTTTTGCTGTTAATTGTGGTAACTTGCATTTCCACAATTCTCGTCCCTCAATCCATCAGTTTCTTACCTTTTCTCATTTTGTTTCTCTATCTTTCAATCACTGTTTTATTGTTTCACATAATTATAATAATTACTCGCTCACCGATTGGTTATAGATTTGGGTATGAATTTGGAGAATGGTATTGGGAGGTATTTCGCCGTCATTGGTTAATCACCATTTTTGTAACTCCACGACCAAGGACATATATTTTGCCGGTCCGCCGCCCAATCTAAACAAGGTTTCATCCATCAACTTCATCGGAACTACATGTCTAAAATCAATAACGGGTTAGGTCTTTGGTTGACGCAACCCATTATGTATTTGATTTGATACTTAAAAGGAGCAGGTCGTTTTTCCAAAATCTATGAAAGGTCCGTTTTGTCATTTTAAATTAGTATTTCTTTTAAAATAGTGTTTCATCTAAAAATAGTTAAGTAGAGTATTTTAAGTGAAATACTTGTTTATAAATATTTTTAAGAGAATCACAAATCAACTATTTACTCCAAAAACACATTTTAGTATATTCAAATGTTTTTAGATGAAACACTTAATTAATATTTTTAAAAGTTTCACTCAAAACATTTTTAGGGAAAATTGTACCAAACGGACCGAAGAATGTAAGTTTTGATGTTTTACTTTTTTTTTTGTTTTTGTTTCATTCAGCTTATTAATTCAATAATATTCATATTTTTTCATGTGTATTAATCTATTTTGATATATAAAAAGTAAAACATTTATCTCCATTTAGCTCAACCGTAAACTTAATGCAATATCTTATTTAAAATTTGCACTATATTATTATTTTTTGATAAACTGAGGAATGGCACGTGTGACCCCGTGCCCACAGAGTTCCAGCCTCCACCTGGGTCTGACGGCTAATATATTTGAAAATGCTTAAACAGGGACCCACTAATATCCCTCTCTGTTATTTTTTTTTCAGCCCATCTCCCCTACGTGACGTGTCACTGCTTTAATGTTTTGTTCACTCGACCAAGGACTGCGCCTAGGGATAGGAAACGGTGAAAGTCTGATATTTTTGTTTTGTTTTTTTTTTTTAATATAAAATACATCTCTGCACTTTAGATTATTGTTACAGTTTAGTAAAATTAATCACACCCTTCAATTGATTAATTTTAACAAAAATTGAGATACATTTATATTTTTCGTATGTTATGTATTCTGATTTTATTAAAAAACAAAAAAAAAATTGACATATGGGTAGAATTTTAGAATAAACTCTTATGTTAATAAGAATAACTAGAATCTATAAATCGCACTCAAATGTTTACATTTCTTAATGGTTTTGGAATATGTAGTATGCATATAATATAAATGTGTCTAAATTTCGTTAAAACTAATCGATTGAAAAAGTGTGATTTGCAATTTTTCTAAAGTGCAAAGGTATTTTAAAGCAAAAAAAAAATATATATATATATATATATATATATATATATATATATATATATATGGGGTATAATTTAACAATTACCCAAAATGTAGGAGTGTATTTTGCATTTATCTTTTTTTTTTTCTACTAAGGGGTGAAGTTTAAAAAATTGTTCCTTTTCTGCTAATATTAAAAATTGTAATTTTCTTTTCTACCATGTTATTTCTCACTAACTAATTTATATAATTGGAAAATAGCAAAATACACATAATAATTTTTAAAAATTTATTAAACTTCTACTCAATACCACATTATTGACACTAATTTATTGAACTATAAGAGAAAAAAAAAACTAAAATAATATTAAAAGACAATAAAATAGTTCAAATAATCTTATCTTATCTTAATATATTTAAAAGTGTCAATCGATGAAGAACCTTTAGTTCCCATTTTACCCCTATGTTTTCAATGTATTTTTCAAATGCCATTTTGGTAATATCTTTTTCCATGCGTGCTTGCGTCCTTTCTAATTTTTTTTATCCATTTCGTAAAAAAATTGCAATATATTTAATGCTTTGTTTAGATTCATTGTTTTTACTTCTCATCGCTCTTCATTGTCATTATTCCATTTATGAGTACAACTCCTTTACATGATGGATGCACATTGGGAAAGAAAAAGTCTCTTCCAAAGCCACTCTTTACTTCCTCTGTATCTTTTATTCTTTCTCTCAATTTACAAGGAAAAGCCTCTTTCAATTTTCATTATCTCTCACCACTTGCTTTTTTTTTTTTTTTTTTAAGTTTTGCATATTTCAATTTTTCATCAAGTTTCAAAGTATTGAAGGAAGCTATCTATTTGATAACATATTTGAGTATTTGATGTCTATTTTGATGCTTAATTATCAGTTTTTTTTTTCCATGTAGATTTATTAAAGCTTTTTTTTTTTTTTTTTTATCCTGATTCAAGTGCATGCTTTACTTTGGAGCCCATCAATTCAATGATTATAGGTATTAAATGCCGGTTTGAATTCATACTTTTTCATTTTGGTTATCAAGCATCAATTGATTTCAATTTATGATATTGAAGAAACCTCTCATATCATATATCTTAAATTTTAATTATGGTGTGTGATCTTTTCATATTTTCATGAGTCACGATAAAGAACTCATAGTTTCTCTTTTTATCAGTGGCTATATATGAACACTGATTCAAAGGACAAATCCTCAAAAAAAATATAAATCAATTGTTTTGAACCAAATCTTTCCATGTCTTCAAGCAATGTAAAACACAACAATATATCGATTTTTTTATTTTTTTTTTCCATTTGATCATTTGTTTTTGTTTTTTCTTTTTTCATACCCAGATTTGGATCTCTCTCCCAACGTTAATTTATTCTTGGGAAAAAATCAATTTACACCCCTGAACTTTACATGGTGTGTCAATTTAAATCTTAAACTTTCAATTGAATCAATTTACACCCTGAACTTTTTTAAGTGAATCAATTTAAACCCACATAACACTAAAACTATAAAATTAGTCAAAATTCAATTACCAAATCACCGAAAGATAAAAATAACAAAACGTCTATGACCTCATCATGAAAACGCCCAACCTCAACTATGAAAAAACTCAAATCCTAGTTACCAATTTAAACGGTACAAAAATGTTGAAACCCGACACCAAAACGGTCAAATTTAACCATAAAATATTTAACATAAACTTAAAATTAATTTTCAAAAAATTAACTTTATTTCGATATAAAAACGTCTATGTCTAATTTAAAATTTTCAAAAATAATAGTAAATTTATTAACAATGGGTGTAAATTGATTCATTTATTAAAGTTCAGGGTGTAAATTGATTCAATTGAAAGTTTAGGGTTTAAATTGGGGTGTAAAATGATTTTTTCCCTTTATTCTTTTAGATTAAACTTTTTCATGTGAAAGAGAGAAAATGTTGTTTTTGATGTTTTTATTTTTTGATAAAGTAAATTCAAGCTAAATTTGTTAATATTTTTTTTATAATAGCTCTCTAACTTGGGAAGTTGGAAAGCCATTAAGGATTAAGGAAATGAATTTGATACCATCACATATAATCAAGGTTTGAAACAAATCTTAAAAAAAAAAGTTTTTGTTTAATAAACGAGAAATAAACATTAAAATAACCAATTTTGATAGAATTTTTTTAGTAAAAAAAGAACCCTTTTATTTGAAATAAAAAGATTCATAAAGAGAGAAAGAGAAGGATCTGGAAATACTAGAAGAGGAAGTAAACGGTCTTTGAAATCAGGAGAGAATCAGACAAAAAGGAGAATAAATGAAAATCTTATAAAACGGACAACACGAGATATGTTAAGGAAAGGGACACAAACACAACTAAATGTGGAAAAGGAAAAATTACAAATGACTTTCATTCACAATTGGACATCTAAATGTGGAAGGAAAAATTAGAAATGACTTTTTATCCATAATTGGATTTTTTAATAGCACGTGCCTAACCACTTGTTCGTGTTGGTATACACATTTGGATTGGGATGGAAAGCATTGTATTGTGCAAAGAGAAATTATTTTGGGCGAAAAGTGTCACTTCAACATGCCATTTTAATTTATTTAGCTACATAGAAGTCTGACTCTTAAGTTTTTTAATATATTGTTATTTTCTTTTTCCAATAAAAAGGGGTGGAGGTTATATAAATAATTAATTTTTTTTTTCTTTCTATAAATAGAAAAAATTGTAAATTTTTAATTTTTAAAATGTTAGTTTTCATCCGCAGTTCTGACTACAAAACTGTTTTTAATAATTTTAGATTCGCCTAGTGAAAATTTTAAAATATTTAATTAAGTACGTATTTTAAATATTTCTTTTATAACTTTTCATACTCGGATAATTTTTTTATATTTATATTTCTAGAAATGGAATTTATTTGTATTTGTGATAATTTTTTCCATCGGTTTATATTACTATTCGATATGATTTCAGATTTTTAAAACACACAAAATATATTTAAAATAGATATAATTTGTAACGATTTCATATTTTTTAATAATTTATCAAAATAATATATTACTTTTTATTTTAGTAATGTATTGAAAATATACGTACCATTAATTTAATATATTGCTTCAATTTTTAATATTTGATATTTTAACTTTTATTTTTACTTGAATAATTTTCATCTAAATGAGTTTTTAATAACTTAAACTTTTATTTTGTTACAAGTTAATTGCAAACTTAATTTTAAACTTTTATTTTTAGTCAAATAATATCATAGAATTTTCATTAGTAGAATCCAAAATTATTAAAAATGTTTTTATAGTTAAAACTGAGATGAAAACTAACATTCTAAAAAAAATATAAAAGAAATAAGGAAGGAGGGGTCTCTTTCATGTGAAAGCTAACAACAAGCAAAGGAAAAATTAGGTTTCCACTCCTCTTCTTCCTCCCTTGAGCCGAAGCCACACCCTCCCTCATAGGGTGAGATTTTGTTCAAACTTTACCAATTCTTTGTCGTTTTGAGCGTGGAATCAAGGAAAACGTGGATTGGGTTCGTGTAGATCGGGTTTCAACTCCGTTTTCAAGGATTCAAGAATGTAAGGAATTAGGTTTTAGCCTTTAAATCCCAGAATTATTATTTTCATAAAAATCAAGGTTCATTCTTGATAAATCTTAAAAAATTTCAAGGAAACTATAACCAATTCTTTCGAGAAACCAAAGTTCTTCTTGTTTCAAATCGATTTCATTTAAATTTGATCCAAACCTTACGAATTTTTCTTCTCTTTTCAGCCTTAAGCCGACGCCATAGCAGATTTTTCTTCCTTTTATTTTTTTCTTTCTAAAAACCGTGGCTAGGGGGGTTTCGGGCCGTTTTCGCATTTTCCTTCGATTACCCATTGCGTAATTTGGATTGTTTTGTGTTATGATATTTTTAATAAGCTTTTAGGACCTTAAATTGTAGGTTGTGGGTTGTTGTGAAGAAGTTATATTTTTTCCAAAACCACGAAATGTCAAGGCGAGTGAGCAATTTCGGTAAAAACAACGTGTTTTAATACCACTACAAGAAAATGCGATTTAACGACGGAAATTAGCGACGAATTGAGGAAATAGTGCGTCGTTAAAAGGGATTAACGACGCAATTAACGACGATATGGCCTGACGTTATATTTGCCATCGTTAGACGAATATACCGACGGAATGCCTCGTTCCTTAACGAGGGACAACTATTACATCGTTGTGTTTCGTTGACTAGAATAGAGCGATGGTGTGCGTCGTTAAGATAGTCAAAGACACAAGTTGACCTTAACGACCCCATTAGTCGTTATTTAAGTCAAAGTCAGGTTTCACTATAACGACAGAATACGTCGTTAATAGTCAAAGACTCATGTTGACTTTAACGACTCACTTCGTCGTTATGTTTCACTATAACGATAGACTACGTCGTTATATAAGTCTTTGTTTTATTTGACATTAACGACGAAATGAGTCGGTAAATTAATTTTTATTTTTTTTAATTTAATTAGGGTTTAAGGTTTTAATTACAAATTATTGTGATTTGAAAATTGAATTTAATTACAAAATAAAAATTAAATTAAATGTAGGAAAAAATAATATTAGATAAATAATATTAAAAATCCCAAAATAATACAACATAATATTTTTTTCCTAAAGCCTAATCGAGATGAGGATCAGATGGAGGATCGGGAGAAGGGAAACAAAAAACGGAAGTCGAAGAACCCTCGTCGCGCATCTGCGCCATGAACATGTCCATCGTTGCCTTCATCGACCTCTCGAACTCTTGTCTGGACCGCTCGGACTCATCGAGACGAGCCGTAATCCCTGTCACCTCCGCCTTGAGCCGTTCGTTGCTCTCTCGAAGTTGTGCAGTCTCAGCCCTCAAAGTATTGTTGCTCGCGCGAAGCTCGACAGTCTCGGTCGAACGAGCTGCCTGGGAAGACCGAGGCTGATCGGCGTAAATGACAGGGTCGAGGTTACCGGAGTCCAGGGACACGATCTGCCTGGACGTCTCCCCTCCTGCTACCTCGAGAAAAGCGACTCGATACCCTCCTGTGTCGGCAAGGTGTCGGAGCTCAGATGCGATCGATCGAGAATTGCTTCGTAACGAGCCTGAAAAAAAAACAAATCATTTCATTAACTAACATACTAATAATGAATAAATTTGAAAAACAATAAACAATAATTAACACTTACCGCTTTCTCTCTCGTCCTATCGTCTACAAAAGTCTGCGTATCTCCACCTTTGGTGTGGAGACGGATAAACAGCTCAGCAGCATGAACCGGACGACCCAATTTTTGCTCCTGTGAATGTTAAAAATAATTAACGAATAATGAATAACTTACGAAAATAAAGTAAAAGTTAATTAATACAGAAAATAACTTACGAGTTGTTTCTTGTGCTCGTATGTGGAGCGTAATCCTCCAGTGTGCTTCGATGGGTTGGCGTTCCGGTTGGCGCTATTGATCGTCGAAATGCGCTGGGCATCCGGCATCTGAGTACGCGCCAAGACCTCCGCAGAAATGTGGGTCGACCGTTTATCGGCAGGGGCGAGGTGAATATTATAGCCAGTGTCCCTGTACCGAATGCTGCCCTGATGATGCCAGGGAGCGTATATGACCTCGTCGGTCAGCTCCTCTAGGAATATCAAAATATTGCTGAAAAAAATTAACTGTCAGTTTTCGAAATATTATATATATACAATTAAATATAATATTTTGAATATGTTTACCTTCCATGCCTCAAACATCCGTAGCTTGTGCGCAGCAGAGACGCTCTGCCAACGAGGGTGTCCCCGTACAGGAAGCATATTTAATACCTCCGTAAATCTCCTCGAAACCTCTCGTGATGGATGTAACCTATTGAAATGAAAAGGAAACATTTAAAAGTTAGAATTTGTAAATAATAAATAGTTAATGAAATAAGAATACAAACTAAACAAAACTTACTAGCCGCCCTCGATCGACAGGCGAACCCTCCTGGAAATAGACATCTGGACGGGCTCCTGCGCCGGGTCGATAACCTCGTCCTGAACGATCGTATCAGCGGTATCCCCGAGACGGACATCATCCTCCTCACTGGGGGGCTGGCTCCCTGAACTGCTGGCACCAGGTGTGCCAGAAGGTGCTGGAGGGCGTCTACGGGAAGGCATGACCTACAATACAATAATTAAGTAATTAAAATTCTAACCTATAAACTATATTAATTTCAAAACTAAATTAACTAATTAACATATACTTAATTAAAACTAACTAAATACATATAATTAAATGAAAACGTACATAATAATTTCAAACTAAATTAACTAATTAACATATAATTAATTAAAACATACATACGCATTTCAAACTAAATTAACTAATTAACATATAATTAATTAAAACTAACTAAATACATATAATTAAATGAAAACGTACATAATAATTTCAAACTAAATTAACTAATTAACATATAATTAATTAAAACATAACCAATTACATAAAACTAAATGCATATTACATGCCTTATCTAAATTACACAAAATTAAATTAGAATCAACTAATTTTAAACTAAATTAACTAATAACATGCTAATTAGAAATTTTAAACTAATTACATAAAAACAAATATTAAATTTGAAGAAACTTACTCGGATTCGTTCCAATGATTTAGGTTTTTTAGAAAAGGGAAAGGGTTTTCACAGAAATGGGAAGGAATTGGCTGAGAGAATCGAAGGAGGAAGATTTTTGGTTGAGAGGAAAAGAAGAAAAACGAGGAAGATGGTGAAAATGGAAGAAACGGGTCTGTTTTAAAAGAGATTTAACGACGTCTTCCGTCGTTAATCACTTAAAAACTCGTTGCGCGTGTTTTCGTAACGACGGAATACCTCGTTCTAGCTATGCAGTTCGTCGTCTACGTTCTTAAGATGATGAACAACACGACGCAATTCATCACTGATAGTTATATACACGACGTATTGCGTCGTTCAATCCAATTTTCAAACAAAGTCAATGTGACTGTTCGTATTCATGGGCGACGAAATGCATCGCCCATTCGCGCCATGATTTTCGTGAAATTTTTGATATTCGCGCCTTATTTATTACATATAACGACGCAATAGGTCGGCTTGGAATTTGAACAATTTCCCATAAACTATCCGTTTGAGTTTCTTACGATGCCTTCCGTCGTTAGTGTTCTGTGAAAATTAACGACCCATGGCATCGTTATATTCAATGTATATCTGAATATAACGATGCCTTCCGTCGTTAATATCATTCCCATACTTAGAAAAAAATCATCCCATCATTGTGTTCTGTGAAGATTAACGACCCATGGCATCATTATATTCAATGTTTATCTGAATATAACGATGCCTTCCGTCGTTAATATCATTCCCATACTTAGAAAAAAATCATACCATCATTGTGTTCTGTGAACATTAACGACACATGACATCGTTATATTCAATGTATATCTCAATATAACGATGCCTTCCGTTGTTAATATCATTCCCATACTTAAAAAAAATCATCCCATCATTGTGTTCTGTGAACATTAACGACACATGGCATCGTTATATTCAATGTATATCTCAATATAACGATGCCTTCCGTCGTTATTTGTATGTTTTTTTTTTGGAATTATTTCCCCTGTTACACATAAATACTTCAATCATCGTAATCAGAATCATTCATCTTTTTTGAATCAATGTTGTCTTCTTCAATGTCTTCTTCGTTTGTTTCATCTGGAGAAGAATCTTTGTCATTTTCAGGTGGAACATAGACATTCCCTTCATCAAAAAGTGTCTCTGATGCGTCATTCAACGGATGCGCAGTATCAGAATTAATACCTTCATCGATTTCACGATCTTGCACTTCATCCTCCTGGAATGCAACGTAGTTCTCACTTTTTTTATCAGGGAGGCTGTCATCTATTATCATCGGTCTTACTTTACAAAAAACTAACCAATCAGATAAATCTCGACGCTGAGCGGGATAGTTTAAGTAGTAAACCTGAATTGCTTGTTGTGCCAAAACAAAATGATCTTGGGTGTGCATGTGTTTTCTCCGGTTCACCTCAACAATTTTAAGATTGATATTATTGCGAACTCCACCTCGTCGCGTTGTTTCAAACCATGTGCAGTTAAAAACGATTGTATGTTTAAGACTCAGACCTGCAAATTGAAGCTCAATAATCTCATCAATGATTCCATAGAAATCTTCTGCATTGTTCCCGAACACTTGACCCTTTATACATACGCCACTGTTGTTTGTTGCCCGGTTCACTGAATGAGCTTTTGTTTGAAATCTGTAACCTTGCACCAGATAACCGGTGTAAGATCTTGCAATTATGGATGGACCTTTTGCGATCCATATTATACGTTGATCAGCGATCGGAATTGTGGGATTGTCAACGTAATTGTAAAACCAGGAACGAAAATGTTTACCGATGATGTTCCCTTCTTCTGATTCATGTCTACGGGATGCGATGGTCGTACACATGAATTCAAAAATAATCTACATAAAATTTATTAATTAATGAAAATTTAAACAAAATTATTCATGTTAAATAAAACAAAACTCCATGAATTAGAAAAACTTACTCAATATATGGCTCTACTTCCGCACAGTTGCATAATAAGTAAGTCTGGACGACATGGTACTCCTCATCACTTAAGTTTCTCCGCATAGATTTGCCTAAACCTTTGCCTAGTACGATAAACATATCCAAGTCGTTCAAGTCTACACCTTCTGGAAGAGTGTCAACCACGTTACGGTTCACTGGCCGAAAGTGGTCGGAGATATGCTGGTCGAAGTAATACGAACAGAACGTAGTTGTCTCGTGTACCAGGTACGCATTACAAATCGATCCTTCCACTCGTGCTTTATTTCCGACAGTTTTCTTCATTCTATGCAAATATCTAGAATTCGTGCAGTAAAATAAATCTAAAATTTAGCATCATGATGTGTATTTAAATATACTAAAAAAGGCAATTAACATAATAATATTTTACCTTTCAAACGGGTATATCCATCTGTATTGAACAGGGCCCCCAAGTAGTGCCTCATACAGTAGATGAACAGAAAGATGCTCCATCGAATTGAAAAATCCGGGTGGAAACATTCGCTCCAGTTTTCATATTATAACTGGAATCTCTCGGTTTAATTATTCGATTATCTCTCTTGTTAAATCTGCGCATGTCAAATCTCTGAAGAACACACTTAACTGCCCCAACAGTTCCCAATGTTTCTGTTCGAGGAACGGTCTAAACGCAACAGGCATCAATCGTTGCATAAAAACGTGACAATCGTGACTTTTCATTCCGAAAACAGTATGACTCTGCACGTCAATGCATCTCGAGAGATTAGAAACATAACCATCGGGGAACTTAATCGATCGCATCCATTCAAACAGTAATTTCTTCTCCTCTGTACTTAACATGTATTTGGCCTTGGCGTAGTGCCCATCTTCATCCTGCTAACTCGGGCGACGACATATTTCTTGGATGTCATACCGTGCCTTCAGGTTGTCTTTCGTCTTATTTGGCACATTTAAAACTGTATTGAAGACATTGTCGAACACGTTCTTTTCAATGTGCATTACGTCCAAGTTATGCCTGATTAGTAAATCTCCCCAATACAAGAAATCCCAAAATATACTTCGTTTCTTCCATCCACTTTTTCTTACCAGGGCCTTGTTTGCAACCTCGAGACCTATTTCATAATTTTTTCATGCCAATAGAATCTAACCCGTGTAATATTTCGATTCCGCTATAAACTCGGGGCGGCCCTCGGTTGCGTGCATTACGACCCTGATACCAATCTGTCTTGTTTGATCGAAACAAATGGTCGCTCGGTAAAAATCTTCTATGACAATCAAACCAACACGTTTTCCGTCCATGTTTCAAAGAGAAAGCTCTAGTGTCAATCATGCAATGAGGACAAGCAAACTTTCCGGATGTGCTCCAACCTACGATAAGTTTAAATTAATTATACATAGTATTATGCAATGAAAATAATTTATAATTAATAAGCTATCGTGCTTACCAGATAACATTGAATATGCCGGGAAGTCACTTATCGTCCAAATTACTGCGGTTTTCATACAGAAATTTTGTTTTCTCGATACATCGTAAGTCAACGCTCCATTATTCCACAAATTAGTAAGCTCAACAATAAGAGGTTGGAGGTAGATATCTAACTTTTGTTTTGGACTCTTTGGACCCGGTACGATAACCGTTAAGAATATCACATGATCTTTCATACACATCGATGGAGGGAGATTATAAGGTGTCAACATAACAGACCATACAGAGTATTGTGCACCAGAAGCGCCGTACGGGTTAAAACCGTCAGTACATAACCCCAATCTCACTTGCAAATTCTGGATGACAACGATCCAAATGCTTCCACGCGTCAGCATCAGATGGATGTTTCATATGACCATCCACTTGCGAATGCTCGTAATGCCATCTCATATGAGATGCCGTGACTTCCGATGCATACAGTCGTTGAAGTCAAGGAGTGATCAGTAAATAAAACATACGAGTATGTGGAATGAGAGTGCGTTTACCTTGTTTATATCTCAGATGGAAACAGAATTTACAATTATGGAGACTCGAATCTCCACCACCCTAGAATATCATGCATCCGTTCGGGCAACAATCAATCTTCTTAACAGGCAACCCGAGACCTTCCACTAATTTTTTCGTGTCGTATAAACTTTCTGGCAGCGTGTTGTTCGCAGGAGCGCAATGATGAAACCATTGTGCAATCGAATTAAAACCTCTCTCTGGAATATGATATGCCGATTTTATATTTAGAAGCTCCGTCACTGCAGCCAGTTGACTGACATCACAACCCGGGTATAACGGCATACTTGCTTATTCGAGCATATGGTACATTCGTTGCGCTTCCCGGATTCATTTCCTCCTCCTCCTCTAGAATAGTTTGATTATCGTCTTGAGTATGATTAAACGTACCTTCGTATATCATATGCTGCATTTGTCCATACTCTTGCTGTCTTTCATCACGATCTTCTTCCAAATTTGGTATAGCATTTGAGCTGCTTCCTTGGTACAACACGGCTCGCTCCAACGCCGCATTATATTGATCGTCAGATTCCCCTTGATAAACCCACTTGAAATAATTCTCCACAAACCCACGACTATACAGGTGTTTCTTCACATCAAATGAAGGATATAACTTCTTATTTTTATATTTTCTGCACGGACATCGTATCATTTTTCCATTACGATCAAAATCCTCTATACTTTCACAAAACTCAACGAATTCTTCAACCCCTGCTACGAACTCATCGTTCAAATAGCCTTCTAAGAGATGAACATACATCCATTCACGCATTTTTTTTTGCAGTAGAAAAAAAAAACGAAAAGAAAAAACAAAATGTTTCTGATGATGAGTTCTTTCCATTCCTGAGGGATATATATACTGTGAGCTAACGACGAAATTCGTCGTTAATATCTACAATAACGATCGATTTCGTCGTTGAAATGGCGGGAAACATTCCCTCCATAACGTTGGGCGACGCAATCGGTCGTCCATTACCGCGGGAATGTTTCGCGCCATCGTATACGACGCACTGCATCGTTCCCTATTAACGCGGGAAATTTTGGCGCCATTATTACCGACGCCATTCGTTGTTAATACCAAATTATTTTTTCCATTAAATATATTCGATTAACTAGGCGACGGAATGGATCGCTGAAAGTCAACTTTTCATCTGAGCGATGCATTCCGTCGTTAGTGTGTGACGTATTTACGTTTCGTCGCTATTGATTCATCGCTATTACGGCAGTTTCTTGTAGTGTACCCCTAGGTTTCATTAACTGTTAGGATGTTAAGATTATGTTTAGGATGATTCTAAGGATGTTTTTATATGATTTTATTGAAAACAAATGTTGCTGGAATTTATTATGAAATTATTATATTCAAGATTACAAGTTTTGCAGGTTTGTGTGATTCTTGGAAAATTACCGTTGGGCGTTAGTGGTAGTTCTTGGATGGACGTTAGGATGGGTTGGGTGAGTGAATAAGGATGTTAAGGGGCTGTTTTGTTGAGGTTGTGAATTTTGAAAGTCGTTTAGATAAGTATCGATGTGATCGGGAAGTAAAGAGCGTTTTTACCGATTTTCACGTTAATTAGTCCCTTCTTGTAAATTGTGTGTGTATATGCATGGAAGGTTCATATTGAATGATGCGCCATTCAATAGAAAATATTTATGGAGGTTCATTTTAAGTTTGGCCACTTAAAAGAGAATAATATTATTTTAAGAAACTCTCTTATCATGTATGCGCGCTTGGTAGAGTTATGTGAAGGTTCATATTGGGTAGAAATATTCAATAGTAAATCGGTTGTGTGTTGCGTTATATTTTAGTTTGAAAGGATTGTTAAGATGGAATTTGTTAGAAATGGAACACATTAGATTTAATCTAATGTAAACCTTGAGAGGTTGTGTGGTTTGGATGTTTAAGCTATGTGTGATACCTGTATTGGACTTATTGTCATCGTAGGTGTTCTCAAACTATATTGTTTTTATTGAAATTGTTTACTCATTGGGCGTAGCCTCATGACGCTACTTTTTTTTTAGGTACCAAAGGAAAGGAGTTGGCAAACGTTGAGGAGCTCGAAGAATGAAGAAGAGTTGAAATATTATTATTGTTATTAGCGCCGAGTCTTTGAATTGTTCAACTTTTATTTTGAATTTATGTCCTATTGATTTATTAGTTTGTTTTTGGTTTAAATGTCGTTCTTTTATCTGAATTGTCTGGTTTTGATGTTGGATTTAAAGTTGTTTCTCGAATGATGTTATTATTTGTTTTCAATAAAGAACATGGCCATGTCTATTTGATTTGATTTTCTAATAAAGGATTCGATTTCTCCAAGTTTCGTTCCGCTGCATTTTCTGATTGAGTTTATTATTGTATTTTAAAATGTTGGGTTGTTAAAAAATAATGTAAAAACACGTGTTGCAGACGCTCATTTGTACTAGTAAATATAAAAAAAAAAGATTGAATTGAATTGAGTTAGATTTTCACACGTAGAATTTTTTTTTTTTTTTCCAAAGATAGACTTATATAAAAAGATCAAACCAAATTATTGTTATATTATTGAAGACAAATCAAATTAAATTGATTTAAAGCCCAAAGTTGATGAAGGCCCAATGGACTATTTGAATGAAAAATGCTTCAGCGTGGGTGCTAATTTCTTATTGGCCAAAATTGAAGTAGGTCTTTAATATGACCTTACTTTGTGAGGCGGTGATCATGCTGAGCATCTATTTGGCTTTGACTTTCAATAAGAGTGGCGGTGGTCTTCAATTAGGGTGATTATTGTGAGAGTGCACTTCAGCCGAGAGGAAGAAAAATAGCCAATATTATTTTTCTTTCATATTTTCGTTCATGTTGAGCGATTGAGGGTTGGTGAGTGACTTTTGTGGTGAGAGTTTGAGAGAAATATTGTAAAAGAAAGGGTTTTCTTTTCTTGGGGTTTTTAGGCGGTTAATACGCGGTTTTGTGTATTGGATATTTCTCTATTAGAACTCGAATCATCATGAGAATTCCGCAATGTAGAAGAACCTGGACGTAGCCAATTTGGGTGAACCAGTATAAATTTTTGTGTCCTTTTTATTGTGTTTTATTCTTTAATTTCTCGATTACTTTTTTATTCCTAACGGTGAATGTGGGAAGGTGATTTTTCCCAACAATTATAAGTAGAGTCATCAGCCCTTTTAACAAGGGATCAACAATAAAATTAAACTCTCTCCTAATGAAAGAAAGAACAACAACATCAAATTAGAAAGAACTACAAAGATTAAAGTCGTCTAAAATGCAAAAAAAAACCAGATGGTCAACTTGAAACTCTATTGAAGATGTCAAATGCAAATTTAGCATTATAAGGCACCTTCACTTTGGAGAAACCACTGTCAAAAGTATGTTTTAAAGTAGCTAAAATACATATTCCATCAGCATGAAGAGCATTGAAACAGTGAGGACCCAGCGTGCTAGTAAATGATAAAGATAAACCATCTTTTTTAAAGATCCAAAATGAAATATTTAAGAATTGGACGTTTCCTAAGCGTAGTATTTAAGAATGGGAGGTTTCCTTGCTTTTATTTTTGGAAGAAACTTGGTTCCATAAAATTTTGCAGCTAAGTTTTTTCCTTTATTTTTATTTGCAAGGAATCTCCTTTTTCTTTTTTCTTTTTTTTTTCAATCTTAGATATTAAGGAACCCTCTTTATATCGATTTTTCTTTCCTTCCCTCCGGGATTAATTGGCAATTTACATGGTTATATTAAGTATGATCAGAAAGGCGCAGTTATGTAAAAAAATATTGGTCTGACATTGAAGGAAAAGCCCGAGATTTCTCTAGAACTGAAATATGAAGTGAAGAGATTTTTTAGCCACGTTTGACTTAAATATCAAGATATTTGGGACAACGTCATCTATCTTTTTTTAGTCACCTGATCACCCCTACTATAAACGTATATTCTAAAGTAGTAAGATTAACATTATAGTATGAATGGCCAATGAGATTATTCAGGTGTCGTGTCAACGTGAGCATAGTTCGAGTCTCCACTCCCTCCATTTTGATGTAATCTAAAAGAAAAGAAAATAAAGAGAAGATTATTCAGGTGTTGTTATAACGCTAGCGAGCAAAAAGAACCTAACTCAATAGGATGAGGGCAAAAAAATTGTGATATGAGAGACTGGACAACAGTATCAGCTTCTTTTAGCGATAATGTTTTTTTGCAAAGTGCGAATACACGTATACGTTAAGGTTTTATATATTGATTAAAGTTTAACCTTTAACCCACTTGCACATTCCAATATACAAGTTTTTCTCGCTCCATTTTTTTAATTAATAATATTACATATTTTCTAAATGATTCCAAAACGAATAAGGTGGTTTTCAAATTATTTTCCTTCCCTGTTTGTTTGCTTTTGTTGATTAAAAAAAAAAATCACGGATGATAGAGAAATTTATTTTAGACAGTAATTATGCTCTCAAGTTTTCCGAGAATGTCATTTCTTAAAAGATTTAGTTCTTATGGCCAGTTTGGCATAGTTCCGTAAAAACGTTTTGAGTTAGAGATTTTAGGCCAGTTTGGCATAGCTTCTTCTAAAAACGTTTTGAATTAGAGAATTTAAAAGAAATACTAATTAAGTGTTTCTTCTAAAAACACTTGAGTATGCTAAAATGTGTTTTTAGAGAAAACACTTGATTTGTGTTTCTTTCAAAAATATTCATAAACAAGTATTTTACTTAAAATATTTCACTCAAATGTTTTTAGATGAAACACTTAATTAGTATTTCTTTTAAAATCTCTAACTTAAAACGTTTTTAGGAGAAGCTATGCCAAACTGGCCTTTTATAAGAAATACTAATTAAGTGTTTCTTCTAAAAACACTTGAGTATGCTAAAATGTGTTTTTGGAGAAAACACTTGATTTGTAATTCTTCTAAAAATGTTTATAAACAAGTATTTTACTTAAAATATATCACTCAAGTGTTTTTAGATGAAACACTTAATTAATATTTCTTTTAAAATCTCTAACTCAAAACGTTTTTAGGAGAAGCTATGCCAAACTAGCCCTTAGAAATTGAATCAAATAAGTCAAACATATGATCAAATAATCAATATATTTCATATATGAATGTACTTTAAAATATATATCTATAGAGTGAGCATTACCTGAGATATAAACCATAAAAATAAACTTTTAAGTAAATTAAATCTCTTTCTCTACTCCTAAAAAGTGTTTATATAACTAAAACAATTAATTATTTTCAATTATAAAAGACATTAGATTTAACCAATGTTATGTTATGATAAATTTTATGAGTGAAAAATAAACATGTGTGTCATATTTTTACTTTTCTTTTAGTTGTTAAACTATATGGAAGAGTTCGAACATGTGGATGGATTATAAACATTTTATAATCTTTTACTGAGCTTGCAATCCTAAGCTATCTTACTACCTTGCATGGTATTCATATATAAGACATGTGATACATACAGACTCCTAACGAACTACGTGTAAGTGCCCGTTTAAGATAGTTTTTGAAAGTGTTTGTTAAATGGTAATCAAAAACATTTTTTTATTTGAAAATACTTTAAACACTTTCAAAAGCTATTCAAACCGACAGTAAAAGTGGAATGCCTGGCTGAAACAAAAATTTTGACTCATTTTTTTACAACATATATGATATGAGGACGAGAAACTGTGAAACATACTAATCAACGGAAAAATCTTCGATGAAGAGAGAGATCAAGTAATAAATGCCCCTCATAAAGAGAACCCAATGAAAATCTTACGGAAAGGGAATCTTTCTATGTAGACGAGAGAGACAGAAAGGAAGGATGAGCACAAACCAAATCAATATGCAAGTTGATTAGAAGTAGTCCGTTGCCATTTGACTTCCTAGTCTTTGAATTTGACTTTCTTTTTTATGAGCCCCTTTTCATAGTTTTAATTGCAAGAGTCTAATTTCATCAATTAGCTTTATTTTGGTTGTATTTTTTTTATTTGAAATCCAATTTAGATTACACATATTTTGAAATCTTCATTTTGAGTTTTTTTTTTCCGTCTTTTTATGGTCACTACAAAAACGTCAATAAATAAAATGGTTTATTATCATTAAAACGAAACTATGTGAGTGTAATTTTTTATTTTTCAACTAAAGAGGATGTTTTTATATTTAATCAAAACCACGAAATTCTTATTTACATTAAAAAAAATGGTCGTTCCATCAAAATGGCATAGCTACGTGAGAATGGGGAAAAATCAACACTACGAAAAGTCTTGCCTTGCTAATTTCTGAATTTTTTTTTAATATGTGATAAAAGCTATGGAAAAAAATCCATGACACAAAGCTCTTTTAGCTATTAAAAGAACTATCGAAAGTGAATTAGACTTTCCCATGTTAAAATTTCGATAACAAAGCGGAAGTGAAGTGCTGTTTACTTTTAGAAGGGGTGAAAAATCAAAATAGCCACTTTTGAAGTCACTTTTAATAAAATAGCCACATTTGAAGAAAGTCAAGGGAGTAGCCACATTTTACTATTCAAATTTTTAAAATACCAAACTTACCCTTTTCGTATATCGAGTATAGTCTGACACTGACATTCTGACAGTTCCATATATTACGTCATTTTTTCTTTCCCAATATATTTTTTCTCTGCCTTAATTTTTAAGATATTAAGTACATTGTTCATAGTTTTTATTGCATTCAGTATATTTTTACATTTTCAATATATTTGTGTAAATGTTTTATTCTACATGTTTCGATTTTAATTTAATTTTGTAGATAGTTTTAAATTAGTAAAAGATTGACGAATTACTTTTTTTTTCTTTTTCAAAAGAGATAATTTCATTAAAACAATAAGAGGTACAACCAAAATCCTTAAAAAACAAAACAACAAAACAGAAAACAAAAATAAAATTACATAAAGATCTCCACTTCTCACAATCTCCACACAGTTTGAATGGTTATCATTGATAGCCTAGGCATACCAATGAAGAGGACTCCTCCCTTCATTATCAGGAACACCAAAGTCAGCATGGAATTTGGCGAATGCAGTTTGTCCATATTGAGCAGCAACATGAACTGCCTGCATTTCAAGACCAAAATGTTCAAATAATGCATTAATAGATAGAAATACAGAGGTCAATCTTACATTTTCACCTTTTGTTAGAAGAAACAAGAAACTTTCCATAGATAGGTTCTGTTAGAATATTAATTTTTATTGGCATTTTACTTTGAAAAAAATAATTTTTAGTAATTTTCAATATGATCAAACTATTTTATTTGAATTTTGAATTGATTAAGTTATTAGTGTTGTCTAAATTAAACCATATTTTATTCTTACCAATCTTTGTTCTTTATTTGTATCCTCAATGCTTCCAACGACATAATTGTTTTGTTTTGGTAAGTTAAATGGTGATTGGCTTAATTTATGTGATTAATGGGTTGGCCAATTGTATCAATTAGTTGTCTACTTTTTGCTTGAGATTTCCTCTACCCTAATTTGCCCAAAATTTCAATGATTGTCTACGATAAGGGATCTTGGTCTTCTTCTATAAAATGTATATGAGCAAGTCTCTTTGACACCACCTCTCCTACACACTCAATTTGGGTAATGAACAATACTAAAGAACAACTCTCTCAACAATAGAGAAACCTCACAATAAATAGTTAACTATGGTTGAGTTACAAACTAACCATGTTTAAAGACGTCGGTAGAACTCCTTATTTTTGTAGTGAAAGAACTAAACTTATTATGCTTATTACTCGTTTTGAAAATCCACTACAAAAAAACTGTCAATTTGCGACCATGAAATTGCGACCAAATGGTCGTTTTTTGTCTATAATGCGACCAAAAAAGCGACAAAATAAGTGGTGGCCAAAAAGCTGGTCGGTCCAGAATTTGTGCGACTGGATAGTCACAAATATACGACCATAAATTTTTGGTCGCAAACAAGTCAACCTTTTGAAAATACGACCAGATTGTCACCTTAAAAGTGACCATATGGTCGTAATTTATCTTCAAGATAAGTGACCAATTGGTCACATAAAAAAGTGACCAAATGGTCGTATTTTATGTGACCAAATGGTCACTTTTAGACTCAGTTAAAATACGACCAGATGGTCGCCTAAAAAGTGACCATCTGGTCGTAATTTATGTGAAAGATAAGTGACCAATTGGTCACATACAAAAGTGACCAAATGGTCGTATGTTATGTGACCAAATGGTCACTTTTAGACTCAGTGAAAATACGACCAGATGGTCGCCTAAAAAGTGACCATCTGGTCGTAATTTATGTGAAAGATAAGTGACCAATTGGTCACATACAAAAGTGACCAAATGGTCGTATGTTATGTGACCAAATGGTCACTTTTAGACTCAGTGAAAATACGACCAGATGGTCGCTTTAAAAGTGACCATATGGTCGCATTTAAGAATTTTTTTTTAAATTTAAAATTCAATAATTAGTTAATTAATTATTAATAATTAATTAATAATTAATTATTTAATTAATATTAAAATTTAATAACAAAAAATTGGAATTAAAATAAATAATATATATATCAAATATTCAAAAAACGTTTTATACAGAAGAAAGAATCCTAGAACTACTGCGGAGGCGGGGTGGGGGAGGAGGCGTCGATGATGAAGGGCCGCCGCCTAGAGATCTGAAGTACGCGACCAAAGCAGATGCGACCTGGGCCTCGACTCGTGCCTGCATGTCGGCCTCAATCGCAGCGACTCGAGTAACGAAGTCCTCGCGCATAGCGTCCATGTCCGCGCGGCACTGGCCGATCAACCAGGAGAAGAGCCGGAGCTAGTGCTCGCTCCGCTCCGCTGAGGCCAGGGCACATCTGCGTAAAGGCGTCGCCCGTCACGAGCCGAGCCCAGGACCCGACCCATCAAGCCGAACCCCTCCAGGCCCTTTTAAGAACGCCTCTCTACGGTCCTCCCCGAGGCGGTTGCGAGTCCGGTGTGGGCAACCGCGAGTCAAGGACTCCGTGAAACGTTCCTAAACATTTAAAATTCGAAAAAGAAAATGGTTAATATATAAGGTAGGAAAAATTTTAAAGAAAAAATAATAATTGAAAAAATTATTAAATACCTAAACCGCTTTTCCTTATCGTCGACTTAACGTCCCGTCCTTCTTCGTGTAAGAACGCGGTGCGACTCATCGGGCGGGACGGGCGCCCGTGCTTCGCTTCCTAAAAAATTAAAGATTGAAGAATAAAACATAATAAATTAATAACTAATTGAAAAAAGAAAACGAGAAAAAAGTACGTAAGTAAGAAAACGACGGAAAAAAAACTTACCAATCGACGATGGTGCTCGTCGTGTGTCCGGGACCCCGCTGTGTGTTTGGTGGGATTCTTCGCGCGGTTGGCCTTATTCCTGCTTGACACTGCCTTGCCCTGAGGAGTGCTCAATCTCGCGAGCAGCGCGTGGTCCTTCGGGCTCATCCACACGGGGCGGTTTCTTGCTTGCTTTCTCGCCGCCTGGTACATGAGGTCCTTGAATCGATCCCGGGACGTGACTGTCCCATAGGGGGGAACAATCTACCGTCGGTGATATCGGGATCGATAACGGGAACTTGCCACTGAAAAAATTGAAATAAAAAATTGTTAAAGTAATAAATTTATTTCTATAAATTTCAAAATTAATTAATTATGAAAATAAATGATGTTTTTTACCTTCCAATTGTCATACATCCAAGCTTTCTCCATCGTCGGAATCTTCCTGGCCAAGGGTCACTGGGTAGAGGCATGTTCAGGAGGACCTCGAAACCGTTTTGAAACGGTTGTATCGGTATTGCTCTCGCAAAATCATAAAAAATTATTGTGCTATTAGAAACTATTAGTTAACGAGAATAAAAAACACTTTGAAAAAAGTTTAAACGTTTAAAAATGAAGTAATTAAAATAATAAACAAAATTACTTACGTATCCCCTTCAATCCAGGGGGTAGAGTCTCGCGGCCAGAGACGGCCACGTGCATGAAAGTGGAGGGGCCACTTGGATCCGACCCCGATCACACCAGGCCGCAGACCTGGACGCATACCCTGATGCGACCACGATGCTAAGCCAGGAGTCGTGGCCAAGGGAGTCTGCGGCGATCGTAGTGTCGCGGACTTCGGTCTCAGGGATCGCATCATCGAGCGTGGCGGCAAGTCCCGTCTCGTAACTAAAGAGGATATTCAACCCCTCCGTAGTCGTCCGCATCAGGCGGCGGCGAGGGCGTCTGCGGAGACCCCCGGTTACCCGTCGTCAGGCTCGTCTGACTGGGGAGGACGTCGTCTGCCCGTCATAATCCTACAACCAAAATAAACTAATTTAATACTAATTACGTAAGTAAAATATTGAAATAAATTAAATTAAATTAATTAATGAAATAATGTAAATTAAACTAACATAAATTAAGTAAATAATTTAAAATAAACTAATCAAATTAATTTGAATTAAAGTAAATTAAAATTAGATTAATTGAACTAAAATTAATTAAATTAAACTTAACATTAATTAATTAAAACTAAAATAAACTAATGAATTAATTTGAATTAAAGTAAATTAAAATTAGATTAATTGAACTAAAATTAATTAAATTAAACTTAAGATTAATTAATTAAAACTAAAATAAACTAATGAATTAATTTGAATTAAAGTAAATTAAAATTAGATTAATTGAAATAAAATTAATTAAATTAAACTTAACATTAATTAATTAAAACTAAAATAAACTAATGAATTAATTTGAATTAAAGTAAATTAAAATTAGATTAATTGAACTAAAATTAATTAAATTAAACTTAAGATTAATTAATTAAAACTAAAATAAACTAATGAAATTAATTTTAATAAAAGTAAATTAAAATTAGATTAATTGAACTAAAATTAATTAAATTAAACTTACGATTAATTAATTAAAACTAAAATAAACTAATGAATTAATTTGAATAAAAGTAAATTAAAATTAGATTAATTGAACTAAAATTAATTAAATTAAACTTAAGATTAATTAATTAAAACTAAAATAAACTAACGAATTAATTTGAATTAAAGTAAATTAAAATTAGATTAATTGAACTAAAATTAATTAAATTAAACTTAAGATTAATTAATTAAAACTAAAATAAACTAATGAATTAATTTGAATTAAAGTAAATTAAAATTAGATTAATTGAACTAAAATTAATTAAATTAAACTTAACATTAATTAATTAAAACTAAAATAAACTAATGAAGTAATTTGAATTAAAGTAAATTAAAATTAGATTAATTGAACTAAAATTAATTAAATTAAACTTAACATTAATTAATTAAAACTAAAATAAACTAATGAATTAATTTGAATTAAAGTAAATTAAAATTAGATTAATTGAACTAAAATTAATTAAATTAAACTTAACATTAATTAATTAAAACTAAAATAAACTAATCAATTAATTAACATTAATTAATTAAAACTAAAATAAACTAATTACTAAATTTGAATTAAAGTAAATTAAAATTAGGTTAATTGAAACTAAAATTAATTGAATTAAACTAAATTAAGTAATGAAGAATTAAAATAAATTAGATTAATTGAACTAAAATTAATTGAAGTAAACTAAGTAATGAAGATTTCAACTATTAGATTACCCTAAACTAAAATTAATTAAATTTAACTAACGTTAATTAAATTTAATTACTAACATTAATTAATAAAAACTAAACTTAACTAAACAAATTAATTAAATTAAACTAAATTAAAATTAGATTGATTTGAACTAAAATGTATCAATTAAATTAAAGTAAAGTAAACGGAATTAGATTAATTAACCTTAAGTAAACTAAGTACTTAATTAAACTAAATTACATTAATTAAAATAAAATTAATTAAATTAACAACATTAAACTAAACTAATTAAATTTAAACTAAAACTTAAACTAAAACTAACTAAAAATAACTTAAAACGGAAACGAAACTAACCTCGTTATAGAAACCGGGATTGGAGGTTTTGGGTGTTTAGGTTTAGAGTAGGGTAGGATCGGGGAAAAAAGAACGGGGGAAAGAGAGAAAAGAAAGAAAAGGGAGAAAGAAAAAGAGAAAGGAAAAAAAGAAACGGAGGAAAGGAAAAGAGATCTGATTTTAAATCAGATTTTGCGACCAAATGGTCGCAAATATGTAATAATGACAAGAAACGAAAGGTCGCGCATGCTGGGGAAAATGCGACCATTTGGTCGTATTTATTGAGATATTTGCGACCATATGGTAGTATTTCTTGGAAAAGCGACCATATGCTCGCCACTTTGCCATGATGAACAACAACCGTCATATCACAAGTCCCATCAATAATTGCGACCATCTGGTCGCAATTATGAAATTCACCGCCCAAAATTGCGACCAGATGGTCGTAATCTTTAAATTCACCGCCATAAATTTCATGGAAATTTAAATTTACCGCTCATATTTGCGACCATATGGTCGCCATTGTCACTTATATTTTTAAAAAAATATAATTATACTTTTCAAAAAATGCGACCATATGGTCGCCTTTCCCTTCTAAATTACTACCATGTGGTCACCTTTTGTGTGAAATTGCGACCACATGGTCGCAAATATTAATATATATATATATATATATATATATATATATTTTTTTTTTTTTTAATCATTCCTTAAAAGAAATAGTTTTAATTAATTAAAAACATACACACACATTTGAATAATCAAGTTAACGAAATATCTCATTCATCATCGTCTCCAAGAAGTCCGTCACATACAATCTTCTTCTTCTTCTGTTTCTTCATCAGATTCATCGTCTCAAATAAATTCATCATCAATGTCACGTGCGTGAGAAGTGGAAGCATTTGTATCATCATCATCATGCAATGTTATCGTTCCATCGTTCAAAGGACGAACAGTACTTGCATGAGATCTTATCTCATCTTCTTGAAAAGCAATAGCTTCCTCTGCATGGTCGTCTTTCTCGGACAAGTTTTCTTCTACCTGGCGTTGTTTAACTTTACAAACAACTAACCAATCTGTCAGATCTCGTCTATTAATAGGATAGTTCAGGTAATAAACTTGAATCGCCTGTGAAGCCAGGACAAACCTATCAGCGGTGCGCATATGCTTAGACTTGTTTACCTCAACGATTTGTAAATGATCAATCTTACGGACTCCGCCTCGTCCTGGTTGTCTCGAACCAAGTGCGATTGAACGAACAATGCGTTTTAGCGTCGGACTTGCGTATTGAATCTCAAGAATCTCATCGATTACTCAAGTAATCGTCTTCGTTTGTCTTAGAACACGTGACCTTTTATGCAAACACCACCGTTGTTGTTTGTTGCCCTGCTTCACCAAATGCGCCTTCGTTTGAAATCAGGATCGTTACCCACGTATCCACCATACGACCTTGCTATCCGTCCAGGTCCCTTTGCCAAAGAAATGATGCGAAGATCATCCACCAGGTAATGTAGGGGAGTCAACCTGTGTCATTGTCCACATACGAGAATGTTAGGAAGATAGTAATTGTTTCAACATAATGCAACGGTTTTTTTGACAATTTAAAATAACTCACGTATGCACTGAACCAAGAACGAAACTCTTTGTCGATTATTGACCCCTCCTCAGCGTCTGTAACACCAACTCGTGTCATTCGAACGTATACGTTTAGAAATAATCTGTATGTTACAAAAATAGTTAGCAAAGAGTTTGTAATTGTTTATGCGATGAAATAATGTTAAGTTACAAACTCACTCTATGTAAGGCTCGATCTCTGTGCAGTTGCATAACACGTATGTCTGCATTACGTGATGCTCAGAATCGGTCAACGGCCTACGCACTGATCTTCCAACTGTCATGCCAGGTTCCGTAAAAATCGGCAAGTCGTTCATGTCAACACCTTCAAGTAAATTTTTGACAATGTTTCGTTTCACGGCCGAAATCGCTTCCGCAATGTGTTGATCAAAGTAGTATGAACAAAATGTGGTAGTCTCTTGCGTCAGTGCGCACTACGAGATAGATCCTTCTACTCGTGATCTATTTCCAACCATCTTTTTCAACCGACGTAAGTACCTGTGGGTACAAAACATAATTAACATTCGATGATCACTGTACTAATTCATACGCATACATTACAAAATAACTGTGCTTACCTTTCAAATGGGTACATCCAGCGGTAATGTACGGGACCCCCTAAGAATGCCCCGTATGGAAGATGCACTGGAAGATGCTCCATGGAGTAAAAAAAGCCAGGTGGGAACATTCGCTCCAACTTACAAATAATAACGGTGATCTCTGAACTCATTGAAGCGACAGTGGCTTCCGTCAGCTCTGTACATGTCAAGTCCCCAAAAAAACACTCAACCGGGCAAGCGGCTCCCAATGTCTATTCTCTAGGAACGGTCGAACGCGACGGGCATCAATCGTTGCATGAATATATGACAATCGTGGCTTTTCATCCCGAACATGATATGTTTTTTACCGTCTATACACCGACTCAAATTCAAACGTATCCGTCCGGGAATTTGATGGATTTGATCCACTAAAATAATGTTTTCTTTTCATCGATTAGTCAACATGTACTTTGCTTTTGCGTAATTATCATTGTCGTCAGGCTCCAACTCGAGGCGATGACATATCTCCCGTATATCGTAACGTGCCTTGATTGTCCTTCGTTTTTCCCGAACGTTCAAAATCGTATTGAAAATGTTGTCGAAGAAATTCTTCTCGATATGCATTACATCAAGATTGTGTCTAATCGGTAGATCTTCCCAATACGGTAGATCCCAAAAAATACTCCGTTTCTTCCAACCCGTGTTTTTCCCAGTAATTCTCTGCACCTTCCACTTGTAATCTTACGCATCCCTATAGCATCTATACCGTGAAGAATCTGTCTTCCACTATACATGGTCAGGGGGGTTTGTTTTCTTACTCGTCGACCCTTCTTCCAGTCACTGCCGTTTGAACGGAAAATGTGATTCAACGGCAAAAATCGACGGTGACAGTCAAACCAACAAGTTTTTCGACCGTTTCTGAGATAAAATGCATCTGTGTCTAGCATGCAATGTGGACATGCGTATGTCCCCGCCGTACTCCATCCTTTAAGAGGAGGAAATTAAGGTTCACCCAATTAACTACACTAACTAAGGAAAGCAATAACAAAAGCTAAACACAGACTCAAAAATGTATATGCAAGCAATTAAAGATCAACATACCTGACAACATTGAATACTCAGGGAAGTCACTGATCGTCCAGATTAACGCGGCGCGAATCAAGAAATTTTGTTTCTTCGAAATGTCGTACGTCATAACACCGTCAGACCACAACCTTTTCAACTCTGCAACAAGTGGTTGCAAATAGACATCCAGTTTCTGTTTTGGACTTTTCGGCCCAGGTACGATCACTGTTAGAAAAATCACCGGGTCTCGCATGCACATAGAGGAAGGCAAGTTATACGGGGTTACCATGATTGGCCAAACTGAATATTGTGCCCCGGATGCTCCGAACGGGTTGAAGCCATCTGTGCATAAGCCCAATCTGACGTTTCTCGGATCTTGTGCAAAATCCGGATGACAATTATTTAAATGCTTCCATGCCGCAGCATCTCGAGGGATGTCTCATAACACCTTCATCCTGTGAATGCTCGTGATGCCATCTCATGTGCGAGGTCACACATCCGATGCATACAATCGATGCGGACGTGGGGTCATGGTAAATAGAACATGTGGGCGTTCGGAATCAGCCGCGTTTCCCTTGTTTGTATCTTGGAAGAAAACAGAATTTGCAATGATGCAGGTCCTCATCCACATCCCAAGAATCATGCATCCGTTTTGACACGAATCTATTTTCTCCATCGGGAATCCAAGTCCCTCCACTAGCTTTTTCGTGTCGTACAAACCGTGGGGCATATTATTTTCTTCCTGGAGCGCATCGACGAAACCACGATGCAACCGCATCAAATCCTCTACCAGGTATGTTGTATCGCGCCTTTATATTTAAAAGTTCAGAGCAAGCGCAAGTTGACTTACCTCACACCCATCGTACAATGGTCACGGTGCTGTCTTTAGCATCTCGTGCATCTTTAGTGCATCCGGATTCATTTCATCTTCTACAACCCGTTCATCTTCGTCTACATTTAAACTTTCACGGAAATTTTCATTGCCCCCATACCCCGCACCATCAAGTATCATTTGCTGCATCTGACTATACTGTTGTTCATCATTCCGTTCTTCGTCAACAACCTCTACATTCGAGGCGACCTTCGTATCATCTCGATTCCTGTAATGCAAAGATCGAACATTTCCTGTGTTTCCCCTTGAAACACCCAGTGATAATAATTCTGCACAAATCCCCGACTATAAAGATGCACCTTCACATCTGTAACCGGTATGATTCTCCTATTGTCGCATTTCCTGCACGGGCAACGTAGCTTTCCACCATACTTTTCATAATAGACAGGTGTCATGCAAAACTCAACAAACTGTTCAACCCCGGCCACGAACTCATCATTCAAATACCCGTCTATCAAACGAACACACATCCACTCTCTCATTTTCTTTTTTCTTAATGCTAACAAACAATCGGTGGAAGGATTTTATAATGGACTCCTCTGCTCATTTGCGACCAAATGGTAGTATTTTTGCTACCATATGCTCGCATTTTCCCGCCAAAATTTCCCGCCATTTTCCTCACTGCCCAGAGTCACATCAAGTCAGAATTTACGACCAAATGGTCACTTTTTTGGTGACCAGTTGGTAGCTTTTATCCCACCAAATTTTTTATAAATTATTGGTCACATAAAATCACATAATTTGCGACCATCCGGTCACTTCTTATTGTGACCACGTGGTAGCTTAATTCCCGCCAAAATTTTAAGCCACCACTGCTCAATAAAGGTCACAAAAATTGCGACCAGTTAGTCACTTTTTATTGTGACCACTTGGTAGCTTTTTTTTCTCCAATTTTAAGCTACCACTGGTCAATAAATGTCACAAAAATTGCGACCAGATAATCACTTTTAATTGTGACCACTTGGTAGCTTTTTTCCCTCCAAAATTACGCGGCATTTTTTGCTACCAAGACATATTTTAGTCACAAAAGTGCGACCAGCTGGTCGTTTTTTTAGGTGACCAATTGGTCGCTTCTTTCGCGCCATTTTTTATGACTACTTCTGCTTTTGGTCGCAATATGGTCGCAAAAAAAGTGACCAGATGGTCACTTAAAGTCAACCTTCAAAGAAAGTGACCAGGTGGTCACCAAAAAACCACCACTTTTATTTGGTCGCAAATTTCTGGTCGCATTTTGACAGTTTTTTTGTAGTGATCTTAGAATGTTAGAAGATGAGTCTTCATTTGATTTTTACACTAAATTATGTGATATTCCAAATGAGTCTTTTGCTTTAGGTAAAAAAATGTTTGATTCTAAATTAGTTAGAAAAATTGTTAGGTATTTACCTGATAGATTTTCTTCTAAAATTACTGCTATTGAGGAAAGCAAAGACTTAGATAGTATTAAAGTTGACGAGTTAATGGGATCTCTTAGGACTTTTGAAATGAACATAAAAGAAAGAGATAAAGTGAAAACTATAGCTTTCAATTCTAATCATTTTGAAGATGGGGAAAATAATGATAGATACACTTTGTTATTTGAGAGTTTTAGAAAATTTATGGATGAAAAGTGTTCAAGGATTATATAAAATTTTCAAAAGGCAATTCTACTTTTTCTAAACAAAATGAGAAAAAGAAAGGTATACATTGTAGAAAATGTGAAGGTTATGGCCACATACAAGCTGAATGTGCAAACACTTTAAAGAAAAAGACCAAAGGCATGAAAAACACATGGAGTGATGAAGATTAAAATCAAGAAGAAAATATGACGGGTAATGTAGCTTTTACTGCTTCTGTTATTACTGATAAATCTACTAATGTACAGTTAAAGGCTAATAAGGTTATTGATGAAACAACCCAAGTTGAGGATGAAGACTATGATAACGAAGAATCAGAACTAGATGAAGATTCACTAAAAGAAGCTTACAAAAGCATGTACACTGAATGGGTTAAGGTTTGTGAAAACAAACAAATGCTTTGTAAGTCAAAATAAGATGTTGGTGAAGGTTAAAAATGATATGGGAAATGAAATAGAAAGGCTAAATAAATTATTACTTGAAAAAGATAAAGAGATTGTATGTACTAGGCTCAGGACTTAATCAAATCCTAACAGAATTTAAACCTTTCAATTCTAGTACTTCGAAACTTGATTATTTTTTAAGTACATAAAATGCCTCAGAGAATGGTAAAGGGTTGGATTTGAAGGAGAAACATCAAAAAGACCCTCGATGGTAAAAATGCAACGTAATTCTCACTTAGCTACAACAATGAGGAATTCAAAATTGAAGCAAAAAATAAATTCATATGGTAAGGTTCAAAATTTTATACCCATTTGTCATTTTTGTGGAATTCAAGGACATATTAGGCCAAAGTGCTTTAAATAAAAAACATATTGAAGAAAAATCAAGAAAATTATATCTCTAGTTTTCAAAATCATGCTCCTACACAAATATGGGTGAGAAAAGATGAGTTAGAAAATCTTATGACTCATAATTGCTTGAAAACTCATTGTTAATTTGCTTGATTTTTTGTATGTGCTCTTATTGTCATATTCTTTTAAAACTTTAATTTTGGATATTGTATGTTCTTTGTCTTGCTAATTATTTTAAAAAAAAAAAGGTCTTTTTTAAGATGGATATTGTGTTTAGGGAGAGTTTTGAGTTTTAATATTGAGGAAGAGAATTATTATGTTTTGAGAGAGAGTTTTGAAAATAAAAAGATTATTATTTTTTATTTTCTTTGGACTACAAAAAAAAGTCAAAATGCGACCAATCATTTGCGACCAAAAAAAGGGGGTAGTTTTTTGGTGACCATTTGGTCACTTTTTTTGAAGGTTGACTTAAAGTGACCATCTGGTCACTTTTTTTGCGACCATATTGCGACCAAAATCAGAAGGAGTCATAAAAAATGGCGCGAAATTATGGCGCGAAAGAAGCGACCAGTTGGTCACCTTCAAAAACGACCAAGTGGTCGCATTTTTGTGACTTAAAAAATGGCTTGGTAGCAAAAAATGGAGCGAAATTAGGGCGCGAAATAAGCGACCATTTGGTCACCTGAAAAAACGATCATGTGGTCGCATTTGTGTGACTTAAAATATAGTTTGGTAGCAAAAAAAGACGCGTAAATTTAGCGTATTTTGGTGGGAAGAAAGCTACCAGTTGGTCTCCTATGGAAGTGACCATCTGGTCGCAATTTGGAGACTAGAAATATACGTTGGTAGAAAAAAAAGACTCGTAAATTGGGCGGGAAGAAAGCTACCAAGTAGTCGCCTTTGGAAGCGACCATCTGGTCGCATTTGGAAGTGACCACTTGGTAGTAAAAAAATGAGGGAAATTTTGGCGTAATTTTGCGACCATAAGGTCGCAATTAAGCAGAGGAATGCATTATAAAATCTCCTCCTCCCATTGTTTGTAAAGGTAAGAAAAAAGAAAAATGAGAGACTGGATGTATATTCGTTTGATAGACGGGTATTTGAGCGATGAGTTCGTGGCCGGGGTTGAACAGTTTGTTGAGTTTTGCAAGACAACTGTTCATTACGCGAATTATGGTGAAAAGCTACGATGTCCGTGCAGAAAATGCTACAATAGGAGAATCATACCTGGTTCCATTTGAAGGTTCATCTTTATAGTCGGGGATTTGTGGAGAATTATTATCACCTGGGTGTATCATGGGGAGACGAGGGAAATGTTCGACGCCATGCGGACAGAAGCGAGACAATGCGAGGGTAGCGGCTTGAATGCGGACTCCGTCGAAAGAACCCAATGAAATACAACAAGATAGTCGATGCAAGATGATACTTGATGGTGTGGGATATGGGGGGCGGAAATGAAAGTTATCGCGAAAGTTTGAACGTAGACGACGGAAGAGAAGGGGTCATTGAAGAAGAAATGAATCCTGAAGCACGTAAGATGCACGATCCTTGAAGACAATGAGCCGACCGTTGTACGAAGGTTGTCAGGTTAGTCAACTTGTTGCTGCTACAGAACTTTTAAATATAAAAGCGCAGTATAACTTACCTGCTAAAGGATTTGATTAGGTCGCATCGTGGTTTCGTCGATGCGCTCCACAAGAAAACCTGATGCCGCAAAGTTTGTACGACATGAAAAAGCTAGTGGAGGGACTCGGGTTACCCGTAGAGAAGATAGATTCGTGTCGAAACGGATGCATGATCTACTGGGATGTGGATGCGGATCTGCATCATTGCAAATTCTGTTTCCTTCCAAGATATAAACAGGGGAAACGCGGGATTATTCCGTACTCCCGCATGTTCTATTTACCGCTGACCCCACGTCTGCAACGGTTGTATGCATCGGATGTCACAGCTTCACACATGAGATGGCATCACGAGCATGCACAGGATGAAGGTGTTATGCGACATCCCTCAGACGCTGCGGCTTGGAAGCATTTAAATAATTGTCATACTGATTTTGCACAAGATCCAAGAAACGTGAGATTGGGCTTATGCACAGATGGCTTTAACCCGTTCGAGGCATCCAGGGCACAATATTCAGTTTGGCCGGTGATGGTAACCCCGTATAACTTGCCACCCTCGATTTGTATGAGAGACCCGGTGATTTTTCTCACAGTGATCGTACCTGGCTCGAAAAGTCCAAAACAGAAGTTGGATGTGTATTTGCAACCACTTATCGCAGAGTTGAAGAGGTTGTGGACAGACGGTGTCATGACGTACGACATCTCGAAGAAACAAAATTTCTTATTACACGCGGCGTTAATCTGGACGATCAGTGACTTCCCTGCGTATTCAATGTTGTCAGGTATGTTGCGTTCATGTTCATTATTTCTTGAGTATGAGTTTTGTTATTGTTTTGCTTAGCGTTCATTAGTTTAGTAATTGTAAATATCGATCCCCATCCTCTATTCAAGGATGGAGTACGGCCGGTAAATACGCATGTCCACATTGCATGCTAGACACATATGCGTTTTACCTCAGAAACGGTCAGAAAACTTGTTGGTTTGATTGCCACCGTCGATTTCGCGCGTTGAATCACGCGTTCGTTCAAACGGTCCGACTGGAAGAAGGGTCGACGAGTAAGAAAGGAAACCCCCCCGATAATGTACGGTGGAAGGCGATTCGCACCAGGTATAGATGCTATAGGGATGCGGAAGATTACAGTGGAAGGTGCAGAGCTTGCAAACAATGCGGCTGGAAAAAATACGGGTTGGAAGAAACCGAGTATTTTTGGGATCTATCGTATTGGGAAGATCTACTTATCAGAAACAACCTGGATGTAATGCATATCGAGAAGAACTTCTTCGACAACATTTTCAATACGGTTTTGAACGTTCCTGGCAAAACAAAGGACAATCTGAAGGCACGTTAGGATGTACGGGAGATATGTAACCGTCCTGAGTTAGAGCCTGACGACAATGATAATTACGCAAAAACAAAGTACATGTTGACGACGGATGAAAAGAAAACACTATTTGAGTGGATCAAATCCATCAAATTCCCTGACGGATACGTTTTGAATCTGAGTCGGTGTATAGACAGTCAAAAACATGTCATGTTCGGTATGAAAAGCCACGACTGTCATGTATTCATGCAACGATTAATGCCCGTCGCGTTCAGACCGTTCCTAGAGAACAGACATTGGGAGCCGCTTGCCCAGTTGAGTGTTTTTTTCAGGGACTTGACGTGTACAGAGCTGACTGAAGCTACTATCGCTTCAATGAGTTCGGAGATCGCTGTTATTATCTGTAAGTTGGAGCGAATGTTCCCACCTGGCTTTTTTTGACTCAAGGAGCATCTTCCAGTGCATCTTCCATACGAGGCATTCTTAGGGGGTCCGGTCCATTATCGCTGGATGTACCCATTTGAAAGGTTAGCCAACTTACCTTGTATATAATTCAATTTTTTTAATGTTAAACATATCAGAGGTTTACTTAATTTTTTGTAACCCACAGGTACTTACGTCGATTGAAAAAGACGGTCGGAAATAAAGCAAGAGTCGAAGGATCTATCTGTAGTGCGTACCTAACGCAAGACACTACCACGTTTTGTTCATACTACTTTGATCAACACATTGCTGAGCAGTTTCGTCCAGCGACACGAAACGTTGTCGAGAATTTACTTGAAGGTGTTGACGTAAACGACCTGCCCATATTTACTAAACCTGGCATGACAGTTGGAAGATCAGTTCGTAGGCCGTTGACCGATTCTGAGTATCACCTAATGCAGACCTACGTGTTATGCAACTGCCCAGAAGTCGAGCCTTACATCGAGTGAGTTCTCGTAACGTTACATTATTCCATTGACTTAACAATCACAACTGTTTAAAATATTTTCTCACTACTTTCGTAACATACAGACTATTTCTGAACGTATACGTTCGAATGACACGAGTCGGTCTTACAGCCGCTGAGGAGGGGTCAATAATCGAGAAGGAGTTTCGTTCCTGGTTCAGTGCATGTCAAGTCATTTGTTGAAAAAATACTATATCCTTCTAATTATACTCTATGTGTGCTGAATGACAGATGGACTCCCCTACGTTACCGATAGATGATCCTCGCATGATTTCTTTAGCAAAGGGACCTGCACAGATTGCAAGGTCATATACTGGATACGTCGGTAACGGATTCGATTTCAAACAAAGGCGCATTCCATTATCAGGCAACAAACAACGAGTGGTGTTTGCATAAAAGGTCAAGTGTTCAAGATCAAGACGATTACTTTGGAGTAATCGATGAGATTTTTTAGATTCAATACGCAAGTCCGACGCTAAAACGTATTGTTCTGTTCAACTGCACTTGGTTCAAGACAAGAAGACGAAGCGGAGTCCGTAAGATTGATCATTTACAAATCGTTGAGGTAAACAAGTACAAGCATATGTGCACCGCTGATAGGTTTGTCCTCGCTTCACAGGCGATTCAAGTTTATTACCTGAACTATCCGAGTAATAGACGAGATCTGACAGATTGGTTAGTTGTTTGTAAAGTTAAACCACGACAGGTAGAAGGAAACCTGTCCGAGAAAGACGACCATGCAGAAGAAGCCGGTGCTTTTCAAGAAGATCAGGTAATATGTCGTGCAATAGACGATGGCCAGAATGCAAGTACCGCACGTCCTTTGAACGATGGAACGATAACATTGCATGATGACGATACAAATGCTTCCACTTCTCGCGAACGTGACATTGATGCTGAATTTATTCGAGATGATGAAGAAGAAGAAGAAGAAAAAGAAAAAGAAGAAGAAGAAGAAGAAGAAGCAATGATTGAAGAAACTGAGGATGAAGAATAATACATTTTGTAAATTTATATTATTCACTTTATGTTTTATAATATCGTCATTGTTGTGTTTCATTAAACAATATATATAAATATGTTATAAAAAAAATATAGAGGTATAATTACGACCAAATGGTCGCATTTGGCTTCAAAAATACGACCATCTGGTCGTATTTTTAAGCAAAAATGCGACCATATGGTCGTAACTATGTAAATGCAGACATAAGTTTTTTAAAAATTTGTATTCATTTACGACCATTTGGTCGTATTTTAGTGACTATCTGGTCGCTTTATTCAGTGGTAAATTTAAATTTTCATTAAATTTTTGTCGGTGAATTTGATAATTACGACCATTTGGTCGCAAAATAGGGCGGTTAATTTGACAATTACGACCATTTGGTCGCATTTTTTGATGGGAAGCGTGATGTGACAGCTAGTTGTCATAATGACACGATTACGACCAATTGGTCGCATTCTTCTTAAAATACAACCAGCTGGTCGTATTTTTGAACCAAAATGCGACCAACTGGTCGTAATCGAGGGACTTTTCGTTTCTCGTCATAATTACAAAATTGCGACCAAATGGTCACAATTCTTAATTTAAACTCCCCACCCGATTCTTTCCCTCCCCCACCCGATTCTCTTTTCCTTTCTTTTCTTTCCTTTTCTCTCTTTCCCCATTCCCGTTCCCCCGTTGCTTTTTGCCCGTTCCCCCAAACCCCGTTCTTTCTTACCTTTCCCGTTCCCCGTTTTTCACCCATTCCGTTTCAAAAACCTCCAAAACCCGGTAGGGTATTCGAGGTTAGTTTTCGTTTTAATTAAGTTATTAAAAATTGTTTTAGTTTCGTTAAATTTAGTTACATTTAATTGAATAGTTTAGTTTAACTTTAAATTAGTGTAATTAATTATGTTTAGTTAGTTACTTTAATTTGTTTAGTTAAACTTAGTTAATTAATTGAATTTAGTTTAATTACTTAATTAAATTTAGTTGCATTTAATCGAATAGTTTAGTTTAACTTTAAATTAGTGTAATTAATTACTTAATTAATTATGTTTAGTTAGTTACTTAATTTGTTTAGTTAAATTTAGTTAAGTAATTAGTTAATTAATTTAATATAGTTAAATTACTTTTAGTTTAATTACTTAATTAAATTTAGTTTAATAAATTATTAATTTAATTTAGTCACATTATGAGTTTAGATTACTTTTTTTAAATTAATTCAATTTAATTAGGTTGATTAATTAGTGTAGTTTACTTACTTTAATTAATTTAATTTACTTTGGTTTCATTAATTAATTAATTAATTTAATTTAGTAAATTAAATATATTAGATTACTTTAATTACTTACTTAACTATTTTTCTTAAATTTAATCAATTAATTTAGTTAAATAATTAGTGTAGTTTACTTACTTTAATTTAATTAATTAAATTTAATTTACTTTAGTTTAGTTTATTTAATTAATTATTTTAATTTAATTTATTTTAATATACTTAATTAATAATTTAATTAGTTTGATTAGGAAAATGGCACGCCAACGTCGTCCTCCGATGTCCGACGATGATGCGCAGGACCGCACTGATCTACCTCCAGAGGATGACGCACTGGAGTTGGACAGTTCTCCAGATGCGGGGGACCGGACGCATGCTGACCTGGACGAGATATTACGGTTGGACGACAATCCCGACCCGACATATCCCTCCGCAGTACCCGAGTCGCAGATTGCAACACCGCGTTTGGGGGAGGACTCACAGGCTCCAGCCACTCATGTCGCGGGACCCTCCACTTCTGGCACCGCGCCCGATCCAGCGGGAGTTGGAGCTTCTGGCACTGGCCGTCCTCTGGCCACCGCCAACCCGACCCTTAGGATAGAAGGGGATACGTAAGTAGACAAGTAATTTTTTTAATTAAATATTCATGTTATTTATACCCTAAAAATATTTTTTACTTTTTTTTTTGAAGAATACAGCCGCATCAAACCGCTTCAAAGCGGTTTCGACAGGTCCTCTAGAGCATGCCTCTACCCAGCGAGCTTCGCTGGACGAAGATTCCGACGACGGAGAAGCGTCGGATGTACGACAACTGGAAGGTAAATAACTTCACTTGTTTTTATAATTAATTAATTTATAAATTTGTAACAATCAATTTATTACTTTAACGTTTTCTTATTTCAAATTTTTTCAGGGCAAGTTTCCTATGATCGATCCCGATGTTACGGACGGTCGGATGTTCCCCCTATGGGACAGGCACGTGCAGGATCGATTCAAGGACCTCATGTACCGGGGGCGGCAGAAGCAAGCTGAACACCGGCCTGTGTGGATGAGCGAGGAGGAGCATGCCCGACTCCTCACGAGCTTGCAGTCTCAAGAGGGCAAAAAAGTGTCTACAAAGAATAAGGCCAACCGGGCCAAGAACCTGAGGAAGCACACCGGTGGCGCGAAGTCTCACGACAAGCACCATCGTATATTGGTAAGTAATTGTCATTTTTCTTCCACGTCATTTTTTTGTTTTTTTTTCAATTATTTATTAATTTAATTTATGTCTCTTTTTATAATATGTTTAGGAAGAAAAGTACGGTCGTCCTGTTCCGCCTGATGAGGTGCACCTGGTCCTTCACACGAAGAAGGATGGAACGATCGTCGACGACAATGCGCAACAAACTCAGGTATTTAATATGTTTTTTCAATTATTACTTAGAATTTGTTCATCATTTTCTAACTTTTACATACTTTCTGAATTTTAAATATTTAGGACCGTTTCAAGGAGTCTTTGAGTCAGAGGTTGCCCACACCCGACTCGCAACCCACTCAGGAAGACCGTCGACAGGCGTTCTTGGAGGCTGTTGGAGGCGTTCGTCCAGATGGATCCGTTCCTGGTCTCGGCACGTACTGGAGGCGTCTTTACGCGGATGTGCCTCGACCCCAGCGGAGCGGAGCGAGCACTAGCTCAGACCCTTCTCCGGTTGAGCAGCAACTGCGCGAGGAGGTTCAGCAGCTTCACACCGACATGGACGCTATGCGCGACGACTTCGTTTCTCGAATCTCTGCGATTGAGGAGGCTATGCAGGCACGGGTCGAGGCCCAGGTCGCAGCATCTTTGGCCGCGTACTTCAGATCCCCAGACGACGGGCCTTCATCATCGACGCCGCCTCCGCCACCCCCCGCCCCTCCGCAGTAGATAGATGATTTCTTTTTTGTATACAACATTTTTTGAATATTTGATTTATAAATATTTTATTTTAATTCCAATTTTTTATTATTAAATTTTAATATATTCATTAAATAAATAAATAATAATTAATTAATATTAATTAAATACATAAATAATACTTTTAATATTAATTAAATAAATAAATAATTATTAAATAAAAAAATTATTAAATACTACCAGATGGTCGCATTTACTCTAGAAGATAAACGACCATCTGGTCGCATTTTTCCTAGAAGATAAACGACCAGATGGTCGTTTTTTATCCCTAAAAAACGACTATCTGGTTGCATTTTGCCTGAGTCCAAAAGTGACCATTTGGTCACTTATAAAAACGACCACGTGGTCACTCTTTCATGTGACCAACTGGTCACTTGTCTTCGACATAAATTACGACCAGATGGTCACTTTTTAAGTGACCATCTGGTCGTTTTTTCAAAATGTTGACTTTTTTGCTACCAAACTTTATTGGTCGTATTTTTGTGACTATCCAGTCGCAAAAAATTCTAGAACGACCAGCTTTTTTGCCACCACTGTCTTGGTCGCTTTGTTGGTCGCATTCTAGAATAAAAACGACCTGTTGGTCGCAAATATCTTGTCGCAAATAGACTTTTTTTTTTGTAGATCTTGTATTGAAGAAAACAAGGAGAGAAGATTTAAAATTTGAGAAATGATTTTTTGAGGAAGAGTTTTGAAATACCTATTTGAGGGAAAACTTTGTTAATTTTCAAAATTCATTTTTGGTTTTTTCCAAAACAATGCCAAAAGGAGAGATTGTTAGAATATTAATTTTTATTGGCATTTTATTTTGACAAAAATAATTTTTAGTAATTTTCAATATGATCAAACTATTTTATTTGATTTTTGAATTGATTAAGTTATTAGTGTTGTCTAAAATAAAACATATTTTATTCTTACCAATCTTTGTTTTTTATTTGTATCCTCAATGCTTCCAACGACATAATTGTTTTGTTTTGGTAAGTTAAATGGGTATTGGCTTAATTTATGTGATTAATGGGTTGGCCATTTGTGTCAATTAGTTGTCTACTTTTTGCTTGATTTCCTCTACCCTAATTTGCCCAAAATTTCAATGATTATCTACGATAAGGGATCTTGGTCTTCTTTTATAAAATGTATATGGACAAGTCTCTTTGACACCACCTCTCCTACACACTCAATTTGGGTAATGAACAATACTAAAGAACAACTCTCTCAACAATAGAGAAACCTCACAATAAATAGTTAACTATGGTTGGGTTACAAACTAACCATGGTTAAAGAGTTAAATTGAGTTTTGGATAAAATTATCTATAGTTGCTTAAGAGGGACAAATTTCTTATAAAAATGAATGGGCTTAATTGTAAGGTATGGGGGCACTCTTCTATAACTAAAGACAAATGGGTTAATAGTTAACTAAGTATATAAGACAAATTACTTTATTTCTTATTAAAAAAAAAGAAAAGAAAGATGTTCAACTTTTCTTTCTTCTTCTCCCGCGCACGCCGACAGATCACATAGGAGGCGGGGTGAAGTTTTGTTTTTCATCTTTAATTCTTTGAAATTCAATCCCAAAATGCTAATAAACCAATTACCTCCTTACTTTCATCTTCTTTTCTTCAATTTAAGAACAAGGGCTGCTCAAGTTTTCTTTCCCTTTCTCCCAGTTCTTCAGCAATAGTAGTCCATGGAAGAAATGAGTGGGTTTTTCATTTCCTTACTTAAATTCACCCAAATTAAAGCCAAAAGTGAATGATATTTGTAGTAGAATCTAAATCTAGACGATTTAGAGAGTTTCCAACAACTTATAATGATGAAAATGTAAGTTTTCTTTCTAGGGCTTTTATTAAAAGTTTGGGAATTTATGAAAATCGATGGGGTTTAAGCTTGTAGTTAAGGAATTCATTGTAACAGCATGCTAAATATTGTAATTGAAGTCTTTAAAAACTAAAATTAAGTTAAGGTTTTGGATGTCTTCAAAATGAATTATACTTAGAAATTTCATTAAGAGCTTACATGAGTTTGTAAATTGAACTAAACCCATCATGACTTGTCTTTATGAATTCTTTTCACAACTTCAAGACCTAAATGATTTTCCTTTAATTTGTGAGTTTAAGCTTGTGTAATTTATATATTGATTATTTTTAGAAACAAGAGATTAAACTTAGCTATGTTCTTGAGCAAGATTTCAAACCGAATCATGTTTCCCCCCATCGTTTTTATAATTATAAGTTAAAGGGGGACTGTTTTTGGGGTCTTGGGTGTTATGTAAATGTTAATTTATATGTATTCATGCTATGTAAAGTCTATGAAGTGAATGGCATGAATTGTGTGTAGGTTTGGCTCAAAGTAAAGTCCTGATGTGCAAGCTAGATACATTGTATCACAAGGTGGGAATAAAAAGAATTTATGTTTTGATTTCTATATGAAGAATTTCTATGTGTTTTGATGTTAAGCTTTTGGGTAGAGTTGTCAAGCTTTAATAGTTAGATGAGGGAATTACTCATGAACTAGAAGTTGGAAGTACGTAAGACAAGAATGGGATATAAGGAGATAAGTGAAATTGTTGCCTTGACTAAATTAGTATAGTTGTGGGAATGAAATATGATTTTTTAATTGAGGTCTAGGTTTCAAATTATTAGAAAGGAGAACTAATTACTCGGTGGGAGATGCTATAGGCTAAATGTAATATGAGTTGTAGCTTGTTTTGGGTTATGAGAGTGTAGGTTGAAAAATAAGGCTTCATCGAAGGGTATAAGTGTTATCTTTCAATGGAATTGGTATCATAAAAAAAGGAAAGTTTAGACATTTTAGACACCACAAGAATGTAGGAAGCCATAGAAAGAACTCAAGTATAAAACCTCCATATAGTTGACCATTTGAAGTTTTCCTAATTTTAGAGTTTCTTAGCTTTCTCTTAACATCTTCTAGTTCTGGTATATTTGGGTGTCTAAATACATATTTTACATAAGAAAATCAAGTTAGGAACTCAAACAAATGATTTTTCAAAAACCCCTCAAATGGCCAAAATCACCACTTTTTCCTTTTAGTTAGTTTAGAGACTTTTGGAGAAAATCGGGTTTTGGGGTTTAGTTTATTGTTCTTACTTAATTATTTATGATATTTTAAGCTTAAGGTTAGCAGAGCAGAAGAAGGAATAAGATACATCAACAGTGGGCCTCCCTCCAGTATTTATAGGAAAGGCGTAATGATGACCCTACTGATTAGATGTCAGGTGAAGGTTGGAGGCTAGGGGTGGTTTCACTTGCCCTGTCGAAGGGTGGACCTCGCTGTTGTTGGTGCTCTTCCTTCGAAAGAGCAGTCAAGCCGTTTGGCTTAGTGTTGAGATGATACCACATCGGACGAGCTCATGCCTCATCTATCCTATGAGCCCATCTTTATCCATTCTTTATTTGAGTGGTCACCTGCTCTTCCGAGCCTAAGTGAATTGGTCTTCTAAAGATTAGCATGCACCTTGCTAGTCGCTAGGCCTCACATGCTCATTCCGCTAAGTTTTTCGTCTCGGTGTTCGATCATCTTCCTGCGGCTGAGCTCTCTTGAAGCGATCTTTCAAGATGAGCACCCACCCTATTGGGCCTGGTGTGCTCATCCGGCCCACTCCACGAGTGACGAGGACGTCTTTGATCATCCTACGTGGTCCTCAAGAGGGGTCCACATGATCAAGTAGTTGTTTGAAATTTCACCCATAACAGGCTTAGTAAATAAGATTTCAATTTTCCAAATGAATAGTTAATATTTGCATTTATATGAGTATTTATGGTGAGAATTGACAAATTAGAGTTTCTCTTTTGAATTACTTAAGAAATAGTAGGCTTATTTTTATATTTAAATCATTTAATTTAAAGGAGCCTTTAATTTTTTTTCTTTCCAATAGGCCTTTAATATTACTAGTTTTTTAACACGTGCAATGCACGTGAAGTTTTAAATTCTTTTTTTCCATCTTTTAGAATAAATAAATCTATAGACATGGAAAGATCAAATAAATTAGTAGAAGAAGATAATCAAACTTTTTTTAACAAATGAAATGATATCATTCTAGAATATCCAGAGGCTGATTAGCATCTATTTTTCCCCAAATCTTTAATTTAATTTGTTTGCATCTAAATGCAGGGGATTGAAACACAAAATAATGAATAAATAAAATACAACACTCCCTCAACTTTTCACTTTTCCTATCCCATGAGACCACTCAGATAAAAAAATAAAAAATAAAAAATATCTATTTTTGCTTCCCCTCGTTATATATGCTTTTAGCCAAAATTGAGCTTGAGCGTCAAACACAATGTTCTTCTATTGGTTTTCATCATTCTTCCTTAAGAGCGAATGACATCTAACCAAGAAACAAATTTATAGCAATTTATGTAACAGGTGAACTTTTTTTTAACTTGTATCTAATGGGAAAAAGAATACTAAAAGATGTGATGAAGTGTGTCATTTATGTTTTATATAAATAGCATTTTTTTTTTTTGAGATATTACATCAAATTGGGGGAGGGGGAACTCGAACCTTCGACCTCGAGGGAAGGGATAGATGCCTAACCGATTGAGCTATGCTCTCGTTGGCATATAAATAGCATTTATTATTATAAGAAAAACAATTATTCACATTGCATTCCAACCGTTTTTTAAGCTAATAAGATACTTACCAGTTCTAATATGTTTTTCATTATTAAATTAAATTATTGAATAAAATAAAAATGGTGAAAATAGAAAATGAAAATAAATTTTTTTTCATCCAAGCCACTTTTATATATAGTATAGATTAAAAATTTATCATCTAAATATAAAAATAAAATTTAAATAGTATAATAAAACACATTGAACAAAAATAAACTAATCATTTTATACCATCGATATATTTTAGTCATTTAATTAATTTATCATACAAACTATATTACTTTGTGTATTTTTATAAAAGAATAAAACAATTAATATGTAAAATAAGTAATATATTGTAAAAAAAACAGTAATATGGTTACTAAAAGTATTTTTGAATCATTTTTAGAGAAATTTATCAAAATTATTTCTCTCAGAATAATTCAAATTATAGTATACAATATTTTATTATATATATATCAATACCACATAATATTTCTTTTTAATGATTACACTATAATATTAATTTCCCAAGTATCTTAAAACAGACAAAAATAAACTAATCAAATCTATTATATTAACTTGCATGATTTAGTAATTATTAATAAATTCATTGTAAATTAAAGAGAGTACTCTAGTATTTTAGTAAATTAATTATTGATGATAGTTAATTAAGAATGAAAATTTTTATAATTTTAGATAATGACAAGTTTTGTCATTTCAAGAAATCTTCCAAGGACAAAATGGTCTAAAAATGATTCTAAAACTTCCCCACCTTTTAATATATTAAAGATTAATAAAAAGAGTTTGATAAGATTTAGATTATTTTATACTATGAAATTATAAACACAATGATTTAGAATTATCATAAAATATTTATTGTCTTTTAATATCTTGTGTCTTACACAATCACCTATAACTTGAGGTGGCCTTGGTTTTAACTTATGCGTTTCAAATGAAAAAGGCTCTTATCGCAAAAAAAGAAAAAAAAAAAAGTGGAAAGTTGAATGAGTGTGAAAGTAGGAGCAGAGATGAGTAAAGTACGGAGAGGGCCAAGACATAGCATGTGCAGGGGGAACGTGGGACCAGGATACTTTTGATTTTATATAGTTTTGAGCTTCTATTTTTGGAACCACCGAAGCTGAAAGTGCTTTCCGTACAGCTAAATTAGACCCAAACATCTATGGTTTTGAGCAGGCAATCTCACTCTAAGCTTCTATTTTTTGGAACCACCGAAGCTGACAGTGCTTTCCGTACAGCTACTAGACCTAAACATCTCCACCAATAATATTCAAAAAAAAAAAAAAAAAACCAAATTGCCAATTGATGGAGTAGATGAAAATAAGAGCACGATATCAAAATATTGTTTTAGAACTTCTATCATATCATTCTTAATATCAAAAATCACAATATTATAAAAAATAATAATTTTAACTTTTATTAACACACAATAAAAATAAAATAATACAATTCAAACTTTAATTTTAAAAATGATACGAATATTTAGATGTAAAATTATTTACTAACTTTTTATATCAATAACCACACGTTTTATTAGTTGATTTAGATGTATTGCAGTTTTTAGAAACTGTGCCTAGTGAAAAAGGAAAAGAAATCTTGCCAGGCTTACTGGTCAACCCTACTTTTACGCCACAAGTTAGATATCATGCATATCGAAAAGAATATTTGTGATAACTTGATAGGGACATTATTTTCGATAGATGGGAAAAACAAAGATACTTTATAGGCACGGTTAGATTTACAAGATTTGAAAATAAGGAAAGAACTGCACGTATGCAAGGTCGGTAACAAGTTTATAAAACCTTTGACATCTTTTACTTTGTCTTCAAAAGAAAGAGTTCAAGCATGTAAATTTTTGAAAGGCGTCAGATTCCCTGATTGTTTTGCATCAAACTTATCTCGTTGCGTCAATGTGGAATCTGGAAAATTATCCGGACTTAAAAGTCACGATTCACATGTTCTATTGCAACGTCTCGTACCACTAGTTGTTCGGTGTTTTGTGGACAAGAACATAGATCGTGTTATTACTGAGTTTAGTAATTTCTTCCGTTCTTTGTGTTCAAAAGTTATTCGGGTTGAAGATCTGGATAGGTTGGACAGAGACATTGTCACTATCTTGTGCAAACTAGAACAGATATTTCCTCTGACATTTTTCGATGTGATGGTTCACTTGTGTTCATTTGCCATACGAAGCCAAAATAGTCGGGCCTGTTACATATAGTTGGATGTACCCAATAGAGCGAAGTCTTAGAACCTTAAAACAATATGTCAGAAACAATTCCCAACCAGAAGGATCTATTACTAAGGAATATGTGTTAAACAAGTCAATCAGATTTTGTTCAATGTATTTGGAAAATATTGAGACAAGGTATAATAGGGTTGACAGAAACGATGAAAGATCATCACTCATTCGTGCAAATCAGGATATTTCTGTTTTTAGACTTCAAGCTCGTCCATTTGGAAGATCCGTATTTCGACAACTTTCATGAGATGAAATGAACAAAGTACACTAGTACATATTAAACAACTGCGACGAAGTTGAACTATTTATTCGGTGCGTATTCTTAAAACCTAAACTGATATTTTGAAAAATCGATGAATATGTACGGTTTATGAAATTGATTATCTTTCTACAATAGGAAACATTTTGATATTCTTCAAACGAAAAGATCAAACATAAATATATACACACTTCAAGAGAGACAATTTGCAGAATGGTTCAAAACTCATGTAAGAAAGTGTTTTGCAATAATATTATATCTCTATATGTTATAAATTTATCCTAATCATATGAGTATGTCATAGGCCCGAGAAGTACGCAGTACTGGAAAAATTAGTGAGGATTTGTTTGCACTTTCACTAGGACCTGATAATCGAGCTCATTCTTATAGTGGATGTTGTGTGAACAGATTGCGCTTTCACACATTAGACCGTTCAAGTGCTCATATAACTAGCAGTTGTGGTGTTTCAGTTCCAAAGGAGCACAACACAGGTTCTATAACATTTTATGGATTGCTAAGTGAGGTTTTAGCATGTACATATGTAGGGTAAAATTAAGTTATCATATTCAATTGTGAATGGATAGACACATCCTCCAATAGAGTCCATAATGACTTAGGATGCATTTCTATTAATCTATCTCGTCGGTGGTATATCAACGAACCCTTCAGTCTTGCCAACCAAGCTCAACACATGTTATACTTGGTAGACATTAAGTATGGTGATGAATGGCGAATGGTTCAACTTTTGAAACCAAAAAGAGTTTGGGATGTTCCAGAAGTGGATAGTGACGAAGAGAATGAAGAATATGATCTAAATATTGAACCACTTGGGGAAGGAAGTGGTTGATATTATAGACGATGTCATGGTTTCTAGAAATGTCGTACCACCTGAGTTGATTAATAGTGAAGTTATGGATCGAGCAATTGGTAATACTAGTTGTAGAGATGATGAATTAATTGACGATAATGCTAATGAAGATGATTATGATTCTAATGAGGAAGAAGTTGAAGACATAGTAACATCAAAATCTGATTTTAGTGACTAGATTATATGAGGTATTATTAGGGTTTATGGTTTATGATTTCTTACATTACATGTATATAAAGTGAGTTTAAACTTTTTTACATATAGGCCTCCTCCTGGTCTATGTAGGACACGTAAGAGTGCAATACCGATAGTTAGCACGCAGAATGATCTTGAGGCTGGAGGTAGTTAGCATGCTTCACGTTCGTTACATTGTGTTTTATGCATGAATTTATCATAATTACATACTATTTATCAGACTACTAGAAATTTGGGTATAGACCACACTTTATGTTTTATATTAGACCACAGTTTTTAAAAAACCGTGGTTAAAAATGACCAAAATTAATTAAACCGTGGTCTTTAACAAAACACGTGTATATAGACCATGATAAAAAAAACTGTTGTCTATACTTGTCAAGAAAATTAGATTATACACCACACGTAAATAAAAAAAGTGGTCTAAATTTTCATATATATGACTATACACTACAGGTAAGAAAAAACCATGGTCTATAGTTGTAAAAAAACTATAGTATATAATTGAATGTACATCATGGTACTTATAACTATAGAATAAATATGGTCTTTAAAATAATATTTTTATATTTTATATATTATATTTAGGTTTAAGTAATTATATTTTATTATCTATTTAGGTTTATATTTATATTAATATTTAGATGCTGTTGTGGTGTTGTGGTGTTGTGGTGTTGACTTCTTGGTAAATGATGCACCGTCGTGGGTTTCTTTGTTTTTTTTCTCATGTTTTGCGGGTGCTTGAGTTTTGTTTATAAAAAAAAGTGATGATTGCATTTTAATACCTAAAAATAATAAGAAAAAAATATTTTGTAACTTCTAATAGTTATTAAAAAAACTTCTCCATTCACGCACGCTCGTCACTCAAACCCTCGAAATATAAAATTAGTTTTTTTTAATAGTTATTAAAAAAAACTTCTCCATTCACGCACCCTCATCACTCAAACCCTCGAAATATAAAATTAGTTTTACTTATTATTTGTACATGGTATTAATCTTATCGTTGTAAGGATTCCAACGCTTGTTTGTAATTCTGAATCCTGGTGAGTGAGTTATGTTATTTTTTAGTTAATGGCATTTTCGTAAATAAGTTAAAAACGTGAATCAATAAAATTCTCATCCTAAACCTAAAATTTTTATCACGTTGGCTTTGCATCTTCCCTTTTGTTCTTCGTTGAGTAGCAGCCCAGTCAAGAGACGATTTCTCTCTCTCCCCCCATCTGTTTGATTTGAATAAACCTCATATGTTACCTCTCTCGTGCTCGCTCACTCTTCAAGGTAGTTTCAAACTTTTGAATTTTGATCCTTTTTTCTAATTTCAATTCTTACAAATACATCAATGAATTTATTGTATTATATTGTTTCTTTGTTTTTCTGCCTTTGATTATTTTTTATCATTTATTTTTCTTAATAAGCTTCTTATGTGTGGTATGTATTGATTCGTTAGTTAAATTAATCATTATTATTTCTGAATTTGATCATCTTTACTTTCTTTTTAATATTTTATTAAATCCTTATGTTAATTGAATTCCTCACCTTCTCCATTGATTCCATGTATTGAGATATCTATATATAATTCATCCACAATTTCAAATGAGTTTTGGATAAAAGCACATTGAACCGTAATGTTAATCCACTTGTTTTTATTGATTTCTTTATTTCTTTTAGTTATTCTGATAGTATTAAATGAGGGTTTGTGTAGTGGAAAAGAGTTCAATGCCTTTACCAATTTACATGTAAAAAATCAAGACTCCTAGTCTGTTAAAAATCCCAATTAGAAGCCTTTTCAATTTACAATCCAAGTAAAAGGTGTTTTTTTTTTTTATTTAATTAAAGACAATTAGTTAATAGCCACTGATTTGTTAATTTTTTTAACCAAAATTCGTACAAACTTAGTTACCTCCCCACTTCACTTAGATGAAAAGTTTGGTTCCCTACTAGTACATTTCCAACTTCCTTTTGTTTCTTGTGAACTGATAGCTTATAAATTGGGGAAAATTAACCTACTAATGTAACCTATTAGTTTTTCATGCTATATTTTTATATGCTTGTCATACTTTGTCTTAGATAAATAAAATTAAGTATAAATTTATTGGTATTTAAGCCTTCGTTTAGTAGTGGTTACAAGTTTATAATTTATTATTAATTTTGACAGATCTAACATTGTTATAAAAAATGGATAAGTATTGGATGAGATTAATGACTTACAAGAGAATATGTGTTGGGAGTGGAAAAGTTTATAGAATTTGGGTTGCGTAATGCAAATGGATCATCTAAAATTCGTTGTCCATGTTTAAAATGTGGAAATTTTGAGATGCATGAAGGTAGAGAAATTAGGAATCACTTAATTATCAATGGAATAGATCTTAGCTATGTTATATGGTTTTGGCACGGTGAGGACCTTCCTGAAAAGTCATGTGGAAATACAAAAACAAATTTCAACAATATGTGTGATGGTGATTTTGATAAATATTTTGTTGATGAGACAATTGAAATGGTACAAGCAGCGGAAGAAGATTTTTCTAAATGTCCCAAAAGTTTTGAAACTCTACTTAGCAATGCTGAGAAACCTCTATATGATGGTTGTAAAAAATTCACCAAGTTATCAGCATTAGTGAAACTTTACAACTTGAAAGCTAAGTATGGGTGGAGTGATATAAGTTTCACAGATTTGTTAAGCTTATTGAAAGAGATGATACCTGATGAAAATGAATTTCCTGTATCGTTGTATGAGGCGAAGAGGACATTGTGTGCATTAGGAATGGAGTATGAAAAAATCCATGCATGTCCTAAGGACTGTTGTTTGTACAGAAAAGAGTATGTTAATATGAACAATTGTCCAATTTGTGGAGAGTCAAGATGGAAACTTTGTAAAAATTCAAATGAAGAGAGAATAGGAGTTCCTGCAAAAGTGATTTGGTACTTTCCCCCAATTCCCCGTTTCAAGAGAATGTATCGAAACATTGAGATTGCAAAAAAATTAACATGGCATGCTGATGAAAAACAGAATGATGGAATCTTACGTCATCCAGCTGATTCACCTTCATGGAAGTTGGTTGATTACTTATGGCCAAACTTTGGTAATGAACCACGAAATCCGCGTCTCGCTTTATCAGCATATGGAGTTAACCCACATAGCGACATGAGTAGTAAGTATAGTTGTTGGCCAATAATACTAATTACATATAATCTTCCGCCTTGGCTATGTATGAGAAGAAAGTTTATGTTGTTAACGATGTTGATTTCTGGACCAAAGAAACCCGGTAATAATATAGATATTTATCTGGCTCCACTTATTGATGATTTGAAACTTCTTTGGGAGAATGGAGTTGAATGTTACGATGTCAATCACAAGGAGATATTTAATTTAAAAGCAATATTATTGTGGACAATTAATGATTTTCCAGCTTATGGAAATTTGAGTGGTTGTTGTGTCAAAGGCTACTATGCATGTCCAATATGTGGAGAAGACAAAAATTTGAAATATTTGAAAAAGGGGAAAAAATGTGCTATCTTGGTCATAGAAGATTCTTGCGTAAGAATCATCCTTACAGAAAACAAAAAAAATCATTTGATGGATTTCAAGAATTTAGGAATGCACCTCAACCAATTAGTGGAGAAGAAATTCTTAATAAGATAGTAGATCAAGAGAATGAAGATATTTTCCAGAGCTCCAGTAAAAATGCTTCAAAAACATGTTGGAAGAAAAGGTCAATATTTTTTGATCTTGAATATTGGAAAAAACTTCATGTTAGACATTGTTTGGATGTGATGCATATTGAAAAAAATGTATGTATGAATATAATTGGCACATTTCTTGATATGCCTGGAAAAACAAAGGATGGCTATGCAGCAAGGAAGGACCTAGTTGAAATGAATATTCGACCAAAACTAGCGCCAATAGATGGAGTAAAAAGTAATTATATTCCCCTGGCATGCTATATATTATCAAGAAAGGAAAAACAAAAAATGTGTAAAGCTTTGAGTGAAATTAAAGTTCCAAAAGGGTACTTTTCTAATATCAAAAATCTTGTCTCGATGAAGGACTTAAAGCTTGTGGGACTTAAAACTCTTGATTGTCATGTACTTATGCAACAGTTGTTACCTATTGCAATACGTTCAATTTTACCAAAACATGTTAGGTATGCAATCACTCGCTTGTGTTTTTTCTTTAATATAATATGTAAAAAAGCTTTGTCAGTACCACAATTGGATGCATTACAAGATGAAGTTTCAATGACTTTGTGTTTGTTGGAAAAAATATTCCCTCCATCATTCTTTACGATAATGGTCCATCTCACAGTTCATCTTGTAAGAGAAGTAAAATTATGTGGGCCCGTGTACTTGCGATGGATGTATCCTTTTGAACGTTATATGAAAATACTAAAAGGATATGTTAGAAACAAAAATAGACCAGAAGGGTGCATGTGTGAAAATTATATTGTCGAGGAGGCTATAGATTTTTGCTCATATTTCTTATCTGGTGTGGATCCGATTGGTCTTGGAAAATACAAATTCAATGAAAAACAAGATATTGGAAGATCATTGTCGCATGGATCATTTACTACTCCAGATAAGAAATTATTGGATCAAGCTCATCGTTATGTACTTGAGAATACAACAGATGTTCTACCTTACATTGAGTAAGCACATCTAACTCGTACTCAATATATTATAATACCCTTTTTTTTTAATAAATTTCTAATATTTTAAGCTTAAATATGTAGACGCCATATGCATGCATTAAAGATGAAAAATCCATCCAAAGCCAAAACTACAAAATGGATCCAAGATGAACACCATAAGACTTTTATCTCATGGATACGTGAAACGGTAAAACATATATTCACAATTAAGTATTTTTATCATTTTAAAATTTTATTATTAGATCATATGTCAGTTGTTTAATTTTTACTTTTTTAAATTGCGTCTGAGTTAGAGAATCCAAATAATCAAGTCTCAAATATCTTGAGATGGATTGCACATGGCCCACGAGCAGAAGTGACTACATATGAAAGTTACACAATAAATGGATGTCGATTTCAAACAAAAATTTGAGATGATGCACGCATTGTACAAAATAGTGGGGCTACTTTAGTGGCAAGTACTATGCAAGTATCCAGTGCTAAAGATAAAAACCCAATTATTACAGATATGTCATTTTATGGGGTTATATAAAGGAGATTTGGGAGCTCAGTTATAATATGTTCAAAATTCCGATGTTTATGTGTGAATGGGTCGAAAATAAAAATGGGGTTAACATTGATGATCTTGGGTTCACATTAGTTGATCTCAACAAAATCGGTCATAAGTCTGATAGTTTTATTATGGCTACTCAAGCGAGACAAGTGTTTTATGTGGAGGATCAAGTAAATCCACAATGGTCTGTAGTACTTACACCACCACAAAGAGATTATGAGGATCATCATGTTGAAGATGAATTAGAAGATACAAAATTATTTTGTGGTGAATTCTCGATGCACATGCCCTCCATTGATTCACTTGATATAAATGATACTTATGAAAATATGTATGCTCGAACTGATTGTGATGGTGTATGGATTCCAAAAGTATAGAGGTATTTGTTTACTTTAATTGTTATATTCATATGCTAATATATATCTATTTTTTTTAGATATTTTTTAATAAATGGCATCTATTCCTGAAAGTGATGGCAATGAATCTGATTCTAGTCATCCAAAGAAGAAAACAAGAGGACCCACCGTTATGCGTGAAATTATTAATATACGTTCATCTGGTGATCGTAAGGTTGTACAAGTTAATGCAAAAGGCCAGCCAATTGGCCGTATTGCAGAACAAATGCAGAGCTATATAGGATCTTGTGTACGTAACCATGTCTCTATTATATATGATGATTGGCCAGAAGTACCTAGCGAGATGAAAAAAAAAATTCATGAATTGATTGAGGTAATATTTAGAATGAAAGTGTGTGTATATATATACTTTTTTACATATAAATATTGAAAGTTTTATGTATTTACTTGATATTCTTATTTTTATAGGCATCTTTTGACATTCACAAAGTTAGAGAGACTATAATCTTGACATCAGCATCTCACAAATGGAAACAATTCAAATCCCAATTGACCGGACGTCTCTTTCCTAAAAATGGGAAAAAATCTAAATGCTTCAAGCATCCACCAAAACTTTATCCATTTATTTCTCAAACTGATTGGAATGTTTTTGTTCGAAGTAGACAAACAGAAGACTTTAAGGTATATATAATTTTTTACTCATTAGAAGTTTACTATTAATGCATTAATTATTTGTGGTTCTACAGAGGCTTCGTAAATTACAACAAGAAAGAAGATCGAAGAATGTTTATGATCATCGACTTTCACGCAAAGGTTATCCGAATTTGATTCAAGAGTTGGTAAGAAAAGTAGCATTGTTTATTGTTTTTATTATATACTTTTAACATAAATATTAATAATATGGTTTTTTTTAGGAAGAACAAGGAGTAGATGTTAGTAAGTTAGAAAGGGCGGACTTATGGCAATTAGCTCGAAAAAATAAGAAAGGTGAATTTTTGGATAAACGTACTGAAGAAATGGCAGAAAAAATGGTAATAATGATTATATTGGTTGACCCTATATAATTATTATTTTATTTTACTTCACCATAATCATTTATATTTTTTTATTGTGACTTTTATAGAATACACTTTCTCAATCAACTACATCGAAAAATTTTATACCTACTGTAAATGATGCCCTCACTCAAGCTTTAGGAACAGATGAACATAATGGACGTGTTAGAGCTATTGGAGAGTATGTGTTACCGAGCTCTTATTTTATAAATCCAAACAACAATGTGAGTTTTGATACACATGAACGAATCCTTATTGAGAAAAGTCGTTTAGAGGATGAGTGTCGTCGACTGAAAAAGGAGAAATCTTTTCTTGAAGCGCAAATGAAAATAATGGCAGAAAAGTTGAAAAAACTTGAAGAATTGGGAGAATCTAAAACTCAAACTCCAATAGTTGAGCGAGAGAGTTTCTCAAAAAATATTTTGGATACAATAACGCATGAGAATACTAAGCGGGATAAGGTATTTTTAATTTTTTCAATGATTAATTTTATATCATTTATTACAGGTGTAATTATTGAGATTTTTATGTATATGGAATTCCATATGAATTAGCAGTAAATTCTATCAAGAACATAGTAGCTAGTGGTACTATATATGATGCCGTTGGTCCGAATGATATTTTGCATGGCACATTGATAGGAGGGGATGTTGTGAGAGTGTCCATTGATGTGGCTCATCCTGGAAATCACTTATTACCATTTGCAATCAGTGACACATTAACATTTGTAGTAGATGCATCGGGATATCAAGTTGCTTGGCCTCACAACCTTATTATCTTGAAAACACATAAGAAGGTATTTTTCTCATCTACGTGTAAAATTTATTGTAGTTTTTGGCATAAAATATATGTAAGTTTGTTTGTTTTATTTTGGTAGTTGAATTGTATAAAAGAGAAACATGCAACAGTTGCTTCAGAAGAATATATGTTACCGGGTGTACTTAAAGCACTACGTCTTTATGCAAAATCAAGTATGCCAGATATTGATGCCATATTTTTTAATTATCCGGAAGAAGTTTTTGGAGAAAAAATTGATGGTTGTGTTATGAATGAAGATATTTTTGATTTTTGTGAGATGACTGAAATTGCAACTACTACTATTCTGGCCTACATGGGGTAAGTTATTAGTAATGAACATATTTTTTTAATAAGTCCATATACAAATTAATCAAATTTATTTATTTTTACCGATATTTACATATTTTTTTAGTTCGCACACATACAGTAGATAAGTTTCTTTTGGTAGATCCAGGTTCAATTTCAAATAGAATGGGTAGTATAGAGACAAGATCTCTCTATTTATTTAGAAGATTGGCTCAAGCTAAACAGAAATAATGGATTATTATTCCATTTAACACGACGTAAGTTAAATTTATTATTTATTATATTTTTTTGAGGTACATAAGAATTTTAATAACTATTTTTATTTCACAGAAATCACTGGATATTGGTCGTCCTAGATTTGAATGCTAGTATTGTATATTTATTAGATTCGTTGGAATTTGCAATTAACAATTCTGTTAAATCAACCATCACGATGTAAGTGTTATTATTTATTTTTATTATATAGCTTAAAAATCATGATCTCAATTCATTTTATATATGTTTAACTTGATAATAGGGCTATTACATTATTTCGATCTCAAAAGGGAATAAATGGAAGAAAGAAAATTATGTGGAAAGCAGTTAAAGTAAGTATTTATTTTATTATGTTATTATCATATGTTTAACGATTACATCTAATAATTTATTAATATGTTAATTTTCCTCCTTTACAATGTCCTCAACAACATGGAAGTGTTGAATGTGGATATTTTGTATTGATGTTCATGAGAGATCTTTTGTATGACAAATGAGCTACGTCGCTTACAGATTTGGTATGATACAATAATTGTACACTACGTTTAAATTAAATCTCTTGTTAGTATTAAAATAGTTCTTTTTTGTGTGTAGTTTGTTGAAAAACATACATACACCCAAGACGATATTGACGAGATGCGCATTGAGTGGGGAGAATTCGTTAAACAAAAGATTCCTACTTCTTTTTAGTTTTACCGATAGGTTTTAGTTGTTTACATTTATGTTAGTTTGAGTTGTTTTGACTATTGAACAAGTAGCTTATTTCTATTTATTTTGATTAAATTTGGATATAATGTTGTGGTTAGACATACATATTTATATTATATTATATATATATTTATTCAAGTTTTGTTGATATTTTTCTTTTGGAATTTATTGGGATGATGTTGAAATATAATTTAAGAATGAAATATTTAATTAATTTTGTGGGTAAAAAAAATAAATCTCGTGTAATCCTAAACCCAAATACAAATTTATATATTTAAGAATTTATATTTTATATAAGACAACGGTCACTTCAACTGTGGAGTATGCGAATAAACCACGGATAAAATAACTCTGGTTTATTCTTTAAAACCATAGATAATATTGTACGTGGTCTTTATTTATAGACCATATCATTGTTTAGACCACGGTTAACGTTACTAGTTGTCTTTATCATTAGACCACTACTGTGGTCTTATGATAAAGACAACGAGTAACGTTAACGTGGTATATCATGAAAAGACCACGATTAAGATCAATTGTGGTGTATAGGTAAAGACCACACTGGATGTAACAACGGTATAAAAACTGTGGTCTAAACTGATAGACAACAGTCATATGACCGTGGTAAATCTTAAAATTTCTAGTAGTGATCATTTTGTATATTTTTTTAATAGGTTCACGGACCGAAGTTTAGAGGGCTATCTAAGAGTCTAGCATTTGCTTAAGCGGTTCGGGACAATAGAGGGAAACAACCTGTGGACATCCCCGACAAATTATGTATTCCCATTGGCGCCAATGCCACATGCTTCATCAATGAAATTGGTGTTCTTTGTAGTACATACATTCTCATTCGACATATCGTGAAGTAGAAGTATGTGACACAAGCAGACAAGGACAATATAGTTCATCGACTTTTGGTAAGTACTTTTAATGTAATGTGAATGTATTATTAGTTTTGTAATATGAATTCAAGGTAATTTTGTGTACATTTATGTAGGATAACTTCATTTTTGACCCTACTCGAGAGGCAGTGAATGTGTACCTCAATCACAAAATGCCGGATGCATTGAACGAGTTTCGTCTAAAGTTGCATAGAAATTATGAGGATAATAAAGACAAAGACGACATTCAAGTAGCCCGAGTATAACAACACGAACAATTTGAGAACTTAGTTTGTGTTATATGTGGGAGACTCCTAAGTTTAAGGTAAGAACATAAATATTAACATTTTCATTCTTATCGTTTACATCATAAAACACATATTGTAACCTTACTTTGATTGTGTTTTAGGCCATGTCTGAGGCTAATGTTGAAAATCAGGGGAAAATGAAATACAATCACAAAACGAGCTCAAGATCAGATGTGCGAGTCATGACGGATCATGTAAGTTAACTTTTATATTATTTAATAATCAAACATTACTTAAGTTATGTTATCTAATATAACTTGTATTGTTTTGGTTTTAGCAAGCGAAAGATGAAGATCGTGAAGAAAAGTTCAATCAAATTGATCTCTTTCGAGCCACGCATACAAATGATAAGGGTGATTGGATCAATGATGCGGCGAAGGAAGATTATGTAAGTTTCACGAGACTCGTAGATTCTATTATAAAGTGTTCGTTTTATTGTGCAAAACATGATGTGTGTGGTTTGCTTATAAATGTTTGTTTTTTTTTTTTTTTTTAAATTATTGGTTTCATTGTTTAAAGCATGTGTGTGGTTTGCTTATAAAGTGTTGGTTTTTTTTTGTAAATTGTTGGTTTCAATGTGTAAAGCATGTGTGTTTTGCTTATAAATTGTTGGTTTTTTTTATCAATGGTTGGTTTCATTGTGTAAGGCATGTGTGTGCTTTGCTTATAAAGTGTTGGTTTTTTTTTGTAAATTATTGGTTTCATTGTGTAGAGAATGTGTGTGATTAGCTTATATAGTTTTAGTTTTATTGTGTAAACTGTTGGTTTTTAATGTAAATTATTGGTTTCATTGTGTAAAGAATGTGTGTGATTAGATTATAAAGTTTCAGTTTTATTGTATAAAGTGTTGGTTTCATTGTGTAAAGAATGTGTGTGATTTACTTATAAAGTGGTTTACTAGCTAGGATATTGTGATATGTTTTGGAGATTATGACTCAAAAACACTTATATATATCTTTTTGTGCTTTAGAGATTATGTCTTAGGACTTTATGGATAATTTTATTATATATGTTTTAATATTTTTCAATTGTGATGTCTTTAACTTTCATATGATTTTTTCTTATTGAATAAAGTTCAATAAACAGGAAAAACATTCTGTAAATGTAGGAATGTATTTTTGTAACTGTACAAGGACTGTAATTTTGTAACAAATAGAATGTAAATTCTGAACAATGGCTATGCCGGCGAATTTCGCCTGCATATATTATTATTTTTTTTTTAATATACCTATCCCAGCGAAAATCGCTCGCATAGGCAAAGCTAGCGAAATTTATTTCGCTGGCATAAGTTAATAATGGGGCAACCCATTAAGGCAAAGCCAGCAAAATTCGCAGGCTTTGCCTATGCTAGCGAAATCTTGTGTTTCGCTGATATAGGCTTCTTTGACGGGGTTTTTCCAGCGAAAAACCCTGGCGAATTTTTTCGCCGCCAAATCCTAAAGTGGTGAAATACAAGGCAAAGGTGGCGAAAAGTTTCGCCGCTTTTGCTCAACTTTTTTGTAGTGATTAAAATGTAGCGTGAAGCAAATTCTCATTCCATTCCTGCCATCAATAGACAAGGGTCTTCCTAAACTCGAATGGAATTGCCATTCCCAACTTGCCATCTAAGACCTTCCACCAGCACTTTTTGACCCTCTAAAATGCTGCACCAACCCCAAGAAACATTGCCTCCACAAATAGCTTTAAGAAAATCAAAATTCTTGAAATATTTGGCTTTGAGAACAAGAGCCAGTAGGAAGTCTGGCTTAGTTAGAATATTCCTAAAAGATATGATTACTAACCTTATATTATGATTCTTTATTTTAATTCAATGGATATTTTAGTTTTATTAAGAAAAAGTAAAATTAATTTTAAAATATTAATTTCTATTATTTTAACATTTTGAAATAAAATAAAATATTTTAAAGTAATTATTAAAGATAGTCAAAGGCGCTTTAAAATATCAAATTTATTGTATCATTAGATGAGAAATATCAAGTAAATTATTTGACACAATTTACACCTAATAATTAATTATAAGTTACATACGTCTTAATTTTTCTTCATAAATTAGCAAGCCCTTTCTTTTCCACGGAAGTTACAAAACAAATAATTCACCTCCGTTACAAAACTTACAAAATGAAATTAGTTTGATTTTTTTCCTGATATTTTTCTAGTTTATGTGGGGAAGGTTACTGTATTTTAAAAATAATTATTAAGATTAGAAAAATTTGAGCCTCAGTAACATTATTATTATTGTTGACGTAAATTATCAATTACCCGCAAGCGTACGGGATCAAGTTTTAATATAGTGATAAGAACAAAGGGTTGTCGTCCTCTGGGAAAAAGAATTAATTCTACCTAAGTACTAATGTATGACTAACTCAATTTTATTTAGAAATCGTAAAATAATGATGAGTGGACTAAGCTAATAATAATAAACTAATAAGAAAAGACAAAACTAAATGAAAACAAGTTGAATTAAATCTATGGAAAAAGAAGTCCTAGAGGAATGATTTCATTACTTTTATTTATGGAATTAATATTCATTTAATCAGGAACAACAATTTCATATTCTATAAGTCAAGAACGCTAAAATTCCTAATTACCTCTCCCGAGCGTCAAATCAAGAATCACAATTAATTAAGAAACCAATATCCCTATTCAATTTCAATAATTAAAAGTGTATGATTCACAAGTTCTTTTTAAGACTTCTAAACTAAGATTAAGTTTCCCAAGTTTAATCTATCTTCATTTATGTTCCCAAGATCTATCCTAAAACCACCTCTCCCGAGTGTTAGATTTCAGAATTAAAATCAATTAATTTATGGCCAGTAAATCAAAAGCATTCACTACAACAATATGTAGCATTCTTGACCCTTCATTATTATAAATTCTTGACCCTTTTAAAAAAATAGTCAAGAAAATAGGTTTTTAAAATTAAAAAGGTCAAGATAAATTTTAAGAGCCAAATTTAATATTTTTTATTTTAAACATAATTTTTTTAATTTTTCCTTACAGATGTCTTGACCATAATTAGAAGTCAAAATAGAAAAATAAATTATTGACTCTTTTAGAGGGTCAAATATAATAATGCATATTTAAAAAAAAAACGCATTAGCGCTTTCCGTGAAAATAAGAAAAAGACGCGCAATTAGGGCTTTTCCTTTTTCCCAAGTCCACGCGATTTCCCTCTATATTTTTCACAATTCCAGGATTTCCCCTTACAATTTTCCCAAAGGCAAGGATTTTCAAAATTCATTGATTGTTAACCTAGTCGATTTGAGAAGAATAAGCTAAATTCCAAGGCAATTTCAATGTTGATTTCCAGCCAAGATGATTTCGTGTTGATTTCGGTTCAAGGGGATTTTAGTGTTGAAGTCGAAGGCGATTTCAATTTTGAAGTCAAAAGAGATTTCCATCTAAGGTTAGAACGACTTCTATTTAAGTCCAAAGGACACGCGATTTCAAGTCCAACTTTTGCGATTTAGGGTATGGGCGATGGTTTCTTCTCCTTGATAGATTTTCCCTACTCATCTAGAAATTACGCTATAGAGAAACCGGGCGAGGGAAGATTCGGACGGGGTTCGGACCGTTTAGCCCTAATCACCTGGTCATATCCAATCGCTCCTTCTTCATCCGAATGAATTAAGGATTCATCCCGACCCTTGATCTCAATTGATCTAGATCTCCAATCCAACGGTATTTCTCCTTCTCTTCTTATTGCTTTTGGACTTTTGCTTTTACTTTAATTTTTTCCTCGAGGAACTTTGTTTCGAGATTATGCATAAATTTTACCTTTTATGTTGCATATGTAGAAATAGATTCATTGGAATTGAAATTTCATGAATTGATATTTGTATTTGATTGAAATGGAATGGAATTTAAAAAAAAGAATGTTTCATTGATGGATGAAAGGATACAAAAAGGAAGTATAATTCCAAAAATCGGAGAAAACAAAGAAGCCCAAAAGAATGCCAATTATAACCAAAACGAAGCCAAATCAAACAAAAAGAGATTACAAGAAAAGCTGTCTAGTTATGAACCTTATAGTGTAGTGTGTGTCATTGTTCTTTAACTTTTGACTTGTAAAATATTTTTCACATCTCCTTGTCGTGTATTTTTAATCTCAATATTATTAGGAAAACTAAGTCTAAATGGTTATGAAAGAGAGTGTTGAAAAACTCTTTACTATTGTTGTATTGAGTACTTGCTATCTTTGGTGTATTATGTATATACTCATTATGCCAGCAAGATCCGAGATCATAAGTCATACCGTTTCACTTTTTCGGAATGGAGGGCCTTGTTTTCTTCCAAATATTACTTGGTTTGCAATTTGAAGCATTGAACAAATTTCTCCTGCTCTTTACAATATTATTATGTTGTTCTTTTTATTCTATGTTATGGAGGTGCAAATTGAATTGTTATTTTGATTAAATTTATCTGCTTGCTAAAAATCTATAGTTCGGAGACCTTTTTTTATTATTAAAATGAATTGTATACATTATGGACTTTTTTTTCTTGGAATATAACTTAGGATTCTTGGTGGATACCTTGCAACAAGTTATCTCAAGTTTCATTGTCAAACCTCGTATTCCTTGTAGCAGCTGCAGGTTAGTAATGCTTTTTCACTTTTATAAAAATATAGGATATCTAATTGCTTTATACTGAACTTTTGCCTAGGATTGTAAAAATTAATGATAAAGATCCTATGAATATATGATTTTCTTCTTATGCTTTTGTTTTGCTTGCATTACATTGCAATGAGTATTTATATTAATGATAAATATCCTATGAATATATGAGATTCATGCGAGATATAATATCAAACCACTCGAATTTGATTTCAAATGTGGTGAGTATTTATATTATTCTTTATGTTCATTATTCTTAGAAGTATAAATTTATGCTAAGTACTTTTTTATGACTGTAGATCGACACACAAGGGTTGCCTGCACTCAACAAGAAATTGATGAAGTGCGGATCGAGTGGGCTGAATTCGTGACAATGTTTATCTAGGAAACATGACACATCGACGAACATATGAGGACATAACTTTTGCTCAAGTCTAAGTTTAGTTTTTTGTGGCTGCACAATTAGTTTAGAAAATGCTCTCCAAGAACTTTTGCTTGTAGTCTAGTCTAGTTTTTTGTGGTGCACAATGAAAATAGAATTTCTCTCATGAATTTTTGCTTACATATAGCCTAGTTTAGTTTTTTATGACTCCACAATTAGTATAGAAATACTCTCTTAAATTACGTACTTATTAGATATTATGGTTTGTTAAATTGTTGACATTACTTCCAATGGAAATCATGTTCATTGGAGGGATTAGATTCCAAAATATTATTATTTCTTTTCTATTGCTATGTTGATTCATTTTCTTTCGTATATTGGTGGGACGGGATTCTAAGTCCTGTTATGATTGATCCGGAGTAGAATTAGTGTATGTGTGGCTGGTTTGAATAAGTTTGATGTTCTTTAGTATAGTTGATTTATAATTTGAATGAATTTTAGCTTCATTGAATGAGATTTCTTTTTTGGAATTTAAAATATGATAAGGTGGCTAACTATATATATCGAATGGTGCATAATTTTTTCATAAGAATAAATAAATACCTTGACTTGTAAAAGTGGTCGTCTAATATCTTAAAAAGGGTCAAGACTTAGTAATTAAACTTGACCATTGAAATGTGTCAAAGTAAATTGAACACTTGACCCATAATAAGAGTCAAGAATTTTTTTGTTGACCCTTATAATCAGTCAAAAGAAATATTATTCTTGACCATTATATTATTCTTGACTCTAGCATAGTTGACCATTTTCAATGGTCAAGATTTATGATTCTTGACCCTTTTTGAAGGTAAAGAATCAACTATTTTGTTGTAGTGATTAAGAACATAAGAACATAAATAGAATCATAGAATTGTCTTCAAAACTAAAATAAATACTCAAACCATAAAAATAAAGTAGCTACATCAATCCCCTAAGAATAAGAAAATTAGCTATCCATAGAAACAGAAATCAGCATAATAAATAATCTATAAAACATAAAAGACTCCCTTGAAAATCGCTGAAAAACGCCCAAAAACTGCTTTCTAAGCTGCTGCCCCATGATGAATCCTGAAGAAAATTGATTCAGCTTCTTTAAACACTACAAAAAAACTGCCAATTTGCGACCAGGAAATTGCGACCAAATGGTCGTTTTTCACCTAAAATGAGACCAAAATACGACCAACTGAGTGGTTGCTAAAAAGCTGGTCGGTTTTGAATTTGTGCGACTGCATGGTCACAAAAATTCGACCATCTGGTCGCAAAAAATTTTGGTCGAAAAAAAGTCAAACTTTTTTAAAATGCGACCATATGGTCGCATTAAAAGGGACCATATGGTCGCATTTTATCTTCAATAGAAGTGACCATTTGGTCACATAAAAAGTGACCAAATGGTCACTTATTGGCTCAGTTAAAATACGACCAGATGGTCGCTTAAAAAGCGACCATCTGGTCGTAATTTATGTGAAAGATAAGTGACCAATTGGTCACATAAAAAAGTGACCAAATGGTCGCATTTTATGCGACCAAATGGTCACTTTTAGTCTTAGTTAAAATGCGACCAGATGGTCGCTTAAAAAGTGACCATCTGGTCGCATTTAAGAATTTTTTTTTAAAATTTAAATTTCAATAATTAGTTATTTAATTAATATTAAAATTTCATAAAAAAAAAATTGGAATTCAAATAAAAAATATATATATCAAATATTAAAAAAACGTTTTATACAATCGAAAGAATCCTAGAACTCTCCGGAGGCGGGGGTGGGGGAGGAGGCGTCGATGTAGAAGGGCCGCCGCCTAGAGATCCGAGTACGAGGCCAAGCGGATGCGACCCAGGCGTCGACTCGTGCCGTATGTCGGCCTCAATAGTAGCGACTCGAGTAACGAAGTCCTCACGCATAGCCTCCATGTCCGCGCAAGAATCGCTCACCCGGGAGAAGGGCGGAGCTAGTGCTCGCTCCGCTCGCCGAGGCCGGGCACATCCGCATAAAGGCGCGCCCGTCTGAGCCGAGCCCGTGAACCGACCCATCAAGCCGAAGCCCTCCAATGACCTCCAAGAACGCCTCATACGGTCCTCCCGAGTCGGTTGCGAGTCCGGTGTGGGCAACAGCCGAGTCAAGGACTCTGAAACGTTCCTAAACATTTAAAATTCAGAAAATAAAATGGTTAATATATAATGTATGAAAAATTTTAAAAGAAAAAATAATAATTGAAAAAAATATTAAATACCCGAACTTCTTTCACCTTATCGTCGACTAACGTCCCGTCCTTCTTCGTGTGAAGAACTCGGTGCGACTCATCGGGCGGGACGGGCGCCCGTGCTTCGCTTCCTAAAAAAATCAAAAGAGTGAAGAATAAAACATAATAAATTAATAAGTAATTGAAAAAAGAAAAGCGAGAAAAAAGAAAACGAGGAAGAAAACGAGGAAAAAAAAATACCAATCGGCGATGGTGCTCGCCGTGGGTCCGCGCCCGTTGTGTGTTTCTTGGATTCTTCACGCGGTTGGCCTTATTCCGCTTGACACCGCCTTGCCCCGAGGAGTGCTCAAGCTCGCGCAGCGCGCGTGGTCCTCCTGGGCTCATCCACACGGGCGGTTTGCTTGCTTGCCTTCTGGGGCCCGGAACATGAGGTCCTTGAATCGATCCGGACTGACGTCCCATAGGGGGAACAATCACCGTCGGTGATATCGGGATCGATAACGGGAAACTTGCCCTGAAAAAATTGAAATAAAAAATTGTTAAAGTAATAAATTTATTTCTATAAATTTCAAAAATTAATTAATTATGAAAATAAATTATGTTTTACCTTCCAAGCGTCGTACATCCGAGCGTTCTCCGTCGTCGAATCTTCGTCCGGTGAAGGTCGCTGGTAGAGGCATGCTCGGAGGACCTCGCGAAACCGTTTTGAAACGGTCAGTATCTGGTTATTCTGCAAAATCACAAAAAATTATTGTGCTATATATTAGAAACTATTAGTTAAAAAAGAATAAAAAACTTTTTGAAAAATAGTAAACAAAATTACTTACGTATCCCCTTCAATCCGAAGGGTAGAGTCTCTGACCCGAGGCGATGCGTGCATGAAGTCGAGGGTCCACCGTGGATCCGACCCGATGCGGACCGGGCGCAGACCGGGACGCGTACCCCGATGCTAAGCCCGGAGGCGTGGCAAGGGAGTCTGCGGCGGCCGTGGTGTCGAAGACTCGGTCTCGAGGACTCCATCATCCGGCGTGGGCTGCAAGTCGCGTCTCGTGAATCGAAGAGGATGTCCAACTCCTCCGTAGTCGGTCCGCATCGGGGCAACGCCCGATGGCGTCTGCGGAGACCTCTCGTCACCCGCGTCGTCCGGGCTCGCCTCGACCGGGGAGGACGCTGTCGTCTGCCGTCATAATCCTACAACCAAAATAAACTAATTTAATACTAATTACGTAAGTAAAATATTGATTAGTTTATTTAATTAATTAATTAATTAATGAAATAATGTAAATTAAACTAACATAAATTAAGTAAATAATTTAAAATAAACTAATCAAATTAATTTGAATAAAAGTAAATTAAAATTAGATTAATTGAACTAAAAGTAATTCAATTAAACTTAAGATTAATTAAGTAAAACTAAAATAAACTAATCATTTAATTTGAAATAAAGTAAAGTAATTGATTAGTTAATTTTAGTTTTAATTAATTAATCTTAAGTTTAATTGAATTAATTTTAGTTCAATGAAGCTAATTTATATTTACTTTAATTCCAAGTAATTGATTAGTTAATTTTAGTTTTAATTAATTAATCTTAAGTTTAATTGAATTAATTTTAGTTCAATTAAGCTAATTTATATTTACTTTAATTCCAAGTTAGTTAATTTTAGTTTTAATTAATTAATCTTAAGTTTAATTGAATTAATTTTAGTTAAATTAACCTAATTGTACTTTACTTTAATCAAATGTAACTAAAATTAAGTAATTAAACAATTTTTATTTAATAATTAAACTAAAATTAATTCATTAAATTAGTGTAACTCATTAATTTAAACTACTTAAGTATAATTGAAGTTAAACTATTTGAATTAATTACCCTACTTTAAATTAATTGATTTAATTAAAAGTAATCTAAATTACATCAATTAAACTAAAATTAAGTAAAAACTAAAATAAACTAATCATTTAGTTCGAAATAAAGTAAAAGTAAAATTAGATTAATTGAACTAAAAATTAATTGAATTAAACTGAAATTCAATTAATTTTAGTTTCAATTAATCTAATTTTAATTTACTTTAATTCAAATTAATTGATTAGTTACTTTTAGTTTTAATTAATTAATCTTAAGTTTAATTGAATTAATTTTAGTTCAATTAAGCTAATTTATATTTACTTTAATTCCAAGTAATTGATTAGTTAATTTTAGTTTTAATTAATTAATCTTAAGTTTAATTGAATTAATTTTAGTTCAATTAACCTAATTGTACTTTACTTTAATCAAATGTAACTAAAATTAAGTAATTAAACAATTTTTATTTAATAAGTAAACTAAAATTAATTAATTAAATTAGTGTAACTCATTAATTTAAACTACTTAAGTATAATTGAAGTTAAACTATTTGAATTAATTACCCTACTTTAAATTAATTGATTTAATTAAAGTAATCTAAATTATACATCAATTAAAACTAAAATTAAAAAGTTAAACTAGTGTAATTATAAATTAATTTAGTTTAATTTTATTAAATTAAAAGTAAACTATCTTAAATAAACTAAATAAGTAATTAAACTAAATTAGATTAAGTAATTAAATTAATTACTACTTAAATTGAATTAAAAGTAAACTAAGTTAGATTAATTAAACTATAGATTAATTAAACTAAAATTACTTAAAGTAATAAAATTAAAAGTAAACTAATTAATTAGTTAATGTAAACTAAACTAATTAAATTAAACTAATTAAATTAAACTACTTAAACTAAAAACTAAAACTAATTAAATTAACAAACTAAATTAAACTAAAACTAATTAAATTAACAAAACTAAAAACTAAAAACTAAGTAAACTAAATTCTTAAACTAAACTTCAATTTGTTACGAAAACTAACCTCGTGTAATCGAAACCGGGATTGGGGGTTGAGGGTTTTCGGTTTAGAGTAAGAATGGGAGCGGAAGCGGGGAAGAAATAACGGGGAACGGGATAGGGGAAAGAGAGAAAAGAACAAAAAGAGAGGAAGAAAAAGAGAAGAGGCGGCAGAAAGAAGAGAAAAGCGAAAAGAAGAGAAAGAAAAAACGGAGAAAAGAAAAGAAACGGGGAAAGGAAAGGGAAGGGAATTTAAATCATAATTTGCGACCAAATGGTCGCAAATATATAATTATGACAGGAAATGAACAGTCATAATTGCGACCATATGGTCGCATTTTCAGATACATATGCGACCATATGGTCGCATTTATTGAGCGACCAACCGGTCGCCCAATTACCATTACCAAGAACTGTCATTTCACGAGTCCCATCAACTATTGCGACCATCCGGTCGCAATTATGAGATTCATGCCAAATATTGCGACCATATGGTCGCATTCCTTAAATTCACCGCCATTAATTTCATGAAAATTTAAAAGTTACCGCCCGCCCATAATTGCGACCAAATGGTCGCAATTCTACTTGTATTTTTAAAAAATATTATTATACTTTTGCAAAAATGCGACCATTTGGTCGCATTTCTCTCTAAACCCTAAACCCTAAAAACCCTAAAAACCCTAAACCCTAAAACCCTAAATCCTAAACCCTAAATCCTAAACCCTAAATCCTAAAAGCGACCATTTGGTCGCCTTTCCCTTCTAAATTACTACCATATGGTCACATTTTTTGTGAAATTGCGACCACTTGGTCGCAAATATTAATATGTATATTATACTTTTTTTTTTGTATATTGGGTTACTTTCTGATATTTACATATGACGGGAACTCTTGTTTCCATGTTGTTATATTCATTGATATGTTTCTTCATGATTTTCGAGATAAATTTTTGTAATTCTTGATTTGGAACTATTTGATTCTATTTAAGAGTTTTTTTTAATAGATATAGATAATTTTATTCTTGTTTTTCAAGATAGAAAGTGCTAGAAGGGAACCAAATAGACTATTGAAGATGTACATATTTATATATAATTAATTTGCATCCACATATTCATTTGAAGCAATTCCAACTCTTGAATCGATATAAACATGTCAAAGTTGAAATCAAGAGGAATCTTTCTTATAATAAAAAAAAAAAGTTAATTTCATTTTCATCGTATTTCATCATCTTTTGATTTTAAGTTTGGTCTATTGCTTTATTCATAATTGTAAATGCTTTTCTTGAACAAAAAAAGAGTCAAACGACTAGATTCAACTAGAGGTTTAAGGAAAATATAATTCTTCCGTACAATATTATTGTTCTCTCTTTGTATGAAATTCGGATATTTTCAAGACGAGGTTAAATATTATTATTTACTCTACACAAATTTTAGAAAAATCTAAAAGGCGTTTAGATAGCGACTTATTGATCTTGAAGAGTTTTTATATTAATTGAAAGTGAATAATTTTTATTTAATTGACATTATTATTATTGTTAAGAAATGCAATCAATAAAATTAACCACATCTTGAAATTTTGGAATTATTGGTAATTTTTTCAATCATCTATTCTTATTTTTATTTTTTCTTTCTAAGCTTATAATGTAATTTTATTTTATGAACAAATAACATATTTAATATTTGTTGATTTTTTCAAATTGTATTTATGGGGTAAAATAGATAAAGGAAAAGGAAATTACCCCATAAATACGGAGGGGAAAAAATAAAAAATATTAAATATTTTATTTGTTCATAAAATAAATATAATTTAAAAATTGCTTAACAAACATTTTAACTAATACACATAAAACTCTTAAGTATACAATTATTGAATTGTAAAATAAGACAAAAATTCCACGTGCATCGCACGTGTTAAAAATAGTTATTTATAAATTATTGGTCATATAAAATCACATAATTTGCGACCATCCGGTCACTTTCTAATGTGACCATATGGTAGCAATTCCCGCCAAAATTTTAAGCTACCATCGCCTAATAAAGGTCACAAAATTGCGACTAGGTGGTCACTTTCAATTGTGACCACTTGGTAGCTTTTTTCCCTCCAAAATTACGCGCCATTTTTTGCTACCAAGACATATTTTAGTCACAAAAATTGCGACCAGGTGGTCACTTTTAATTGTGACCACTTGGTAGCTATTTTCCCTCCAATTTTAAGCTACCACTCCCCAAAAAAAGTCACAAAAATTGCGACCGGGTGGTCACTTTTAATTGTGACCACTTGGTAGCTTTTTCCCTCCAAAATTACGCGCCATTTTTTGCTACCAAAGCATATTTTAGTCACAAAAATGCGACCAAATGGTCGTTTTTATAGGTGACCAAGTGGTCGCTTCTTTTGCGCCATAATTTCGCGCCATTTTTTATGACTACATCTACTTTTGGTCGCAACTGTCGTGCAAAAAAGTGACCGGATGGTCACTTAAAGTCAACCTTCAAAGAAAGTGACCAAGTGGTCACTTTAAAACTACCACTTTTTTTTTGTCGCAAATTTTTGGTCGCATTTTGACAGTTTTTTTGTAGTGAAATAAGCTTCAAAAGTCGGTGGTAAAATTCGGGCTCGAGCGACGCCTCGCTACACTTCAAGCGATGGCTCGCATGAATGTCGTAAGGTCTTCAATTAAATGGACGAGCGACGCCTCGCTGATGGGCAAGTGATGGCTCGCTTAAGTTGATTTCTTGCACTCTTCATAATGGTCAAGCGATGCCTTGCTGAAGTTCAAGCGATGGCTCGCTTGAGTTGATTTTTGCCAAATTGATCATTTTTCTCTTATTTTGCAAATATGTTTCCAAACCTACATAAAAAGAGAAAAACTAATTAAAGTAGCATCAAACTCATCAAAAACCAAGTAAATTAAGGGTAATATTATAATATAAAACCATGTCAACAATTATCGGAAACACTAACCTATTTTATAATGCTATTCTTTTAGGGAAAAAAAATCAATTTACACCCTTGAACTTTATATGATGTATCAATTTAAACCCTAAACTTTCAATTGAATTAATTTACACACTAAACTTTTTCAAGTGAATCAATTTAAACCAAATAATAATAAAACTATAAAATTAATCAAATTGAATTACTAAATAACCCAAAGATAAAAATAACAAAACGTCTTGACCTAATCATAAAAACGTCCAACCTCAATTATGAAAAGACTCAAATCCCAATTGCCAATTTAAACGCAAAAAAATGTTCTAACCCGACACCAAAATGGTCAAATTTAGCCATAAAGAATATTTAACATAAATATAAAACATTTTCAAAAAAATTATTTTATTTAGATATAAAAACGCTTTCGTCTAACTAAAAATTTCAAAAAATAATAGTAATTTTATTAACAAAAGGTATAAATTGATTCATTTATTAAAGTTCATGGTGCAAATTGATTGTAATGAAAGTTTAGTTTTAAATTGAAAACTATATAAAGTTCAGGGTGTAAATTGATTATATCGAAAATTTAGGTTTAAATTGGCACACCATATAAAATTCAGGGGTGTAAATTGATATTTTCCCTATTTTTTAAAATTCCAAGATACTAACCAAAAATTTAGGGCAGAATGCAAAACACACCCCTGTGGTTTGAAAATGAATATTTATACCTGTAGTTTCAAAACTATGCAAATTGACCCTTTCCCGTTACATCTTTGAATTTCTTTTAGCCATAACTTTTTCGTTTGAACTCCGATTTGAATGATTCAAGATGTTTTGGAATCCTCGTTTTGAGCTCTACACTATAGTCTCTTACAAACTTAGAAATCATTAGTATATAAAATGAGTTATCATCATCAATATATTAGATCTAGTTGAAGTCGTAAAAAAATTTATATACTGATAATTTAGAATTTTTTGTGACTACAACGTAGAGTTCAAAACGAAGATTTCAAAACATCTTGAATCATTCAAATCGGAGTTCAAACAAAAAACTTATGACTAAAAGAAAATCAAAGGTGTAGCGAGAAGGGGTCAATTTGCATAGTTTTGAAATTACGGGGTTTAAATATTCATTTTCAAACCACAAGGGTGTGTTTTTTATTTGACTAAAACTACAGGGGTGTGTTTTGTATTTTACCCAAAAATTTATTAGTGTTAATTTTAAGATTAAAATCGGACGTATCCTTTTAATTTTATCTGGTTTGGTTAAAAAATGTAGGCAAACCTAATCCTTAAAATAGGTAACTTTTTTCTGAATAAAAATACCTGATATTAGTTGAAGGAAACTCACTAAATAAGACGTATTTACATACATAACATAGAATGAGAATGCTACCATCCCATCCATATATGCCACTCACGTAGAGAAGGAGAATGTTGTGGCGATGGCGATCGAAGTTGAAAAAGTTGTTGATGAGAGATATATAGAAGTTGTTTGATCTCTAGCGACGAGAGACAAGGAAGAGAAAAACTGAAAAAGAAAGAAGAGAGAGAAAAGAATAAAACTCACGTACTCATTGGTGAGAATGAGCTCATATTCACTTTTATACGTACGTGTCATATTTTTATTTGACTAATATGGTGGTAGAATCCGCATATTTATTTATGGAACATTAATTTATTACATATTAACATATTTGACTCAATCAAAATATGAGAGGTAGGAAGATGAGTATAAACTCAATACTTATAGAAGAATATGTAAGTTTTATCTATGAAATGCTTTGTACGGCAAATAGGGAACAAAAATTAAAAGAGGAAAAGTGTGGTGAGCTTACTAATACTGAGGCAGCTAGCAATGTATTAATCCGGAAAGTTTCTTACACGTGGCTGTCATTGATTGGAGAAACAATAACAGAAAAGGGAATAAGGAAAAGGAAACTTGAAGAGAAAGAAAAGAATTAACTAAGAAATTAATAGCTAAGTAATCATGGTAATGTCTTCTTCCTAAACAATCTAAAAAGCAAAAAAAAAAAAAAGAGATGGAGAATGCGTGTGAGACAGATTGACATGACAGTACAGTTGAGAGAAAGTGTGGAGAAATAGAATAATCTGACTCACAGTGGTTCCCTTTTTCTATGAAGCAAAGACCCAACGGTCAACACCTTTATGAAAATAAAACAGAGACTAGTTGGGGATTAATTTGTAATGCTTATTTTCTTTTACATTCAACTTTCTTAATGGTTATTATTAAACTTATTAAAATAAGGTGAATTGTATTTTTAGAAAACAGACACATCAAAAACTTATTATCAAAGCTAATTATATTTAAGGAGAAACATATATGATTTCAAAGCGAATTGTATTTGTTAAGTTTGAATTAGTGTTAAATGTGATGAAATTATGAAAATGAATGAGTTTATTAAGGAGAAGGTTAAGAAACCCATCGTCATGATTTTTAAAACTAGGAGGCAAATGTCGGTTATGCTTATGTTACTGCTAATTCCTTCTCGCGATTTAGATGATTTCTCTTAATTCCTTGCTCACGATTTAGATGATTTCTCTTGAGCATCAATCAACTTTATTTTAGTTGTACTTATTTGTTTGAATTCTGATTTAGATGATTTAACATATTTTGAAATCTTCGATTTGAGGTTTTGTTTATTTATTTTTTTAAATTTATGGTCACTACAAAAACGTCAATAAATAATATGGTTTATTATCATCAAAACGGAACTGCGTATTTTTCAACTAAAGAGAATGTTTTTATATTTAATCAAAATCAGGAAATTCTTATTTACATTAAAAAAAAGGTCGTTCCGTCAAAATTGCATAGCTGCGTGAGAATGGGGAAAAATCAACACTACGAAAAGTCTTTACTTCCCTAATTTCTGGATTTTTTTATTAAATATGTGATAAAAGCTATGAAAAAAAATCCATAAAACAAACAACAAAATCAGCTCTTTTAGCTATTAAAAAAACTATCGAAAGTGACTTAGACTTTTCCCAACTTAAACTTTCCACAACAAAGCTGAAGTAAAGTGCTGTTTACTTTTAGAATCGATTATTGCTTCGTAGACTCGTTTGTCCTTTACATAAAAAGTATTACATTTATCCCTATCTTTATCTCTCTCTACTACCGTACAAAAACTGAATAATAGGAGAAACTTTAGGTTCCAATTTTATCCCTAATTTTTAATTAATAAAATACTCATTCTACCCTTTTATTTAAATTAACAAACGGTGCATGCTCATAGGATCATGATTACATTCAAATCCCCTTGAAAAATCCACAACCAAATAAAGTTTAACTCTTTCTTCCACGATAAGAAATAACAGGATTAGTGACACAACGCTAGCGACGAAACGTAATATGTCGCCTGAAAAAAATAATTAAAAACATAAGAAAAAGTGAGACAGAGAGAACATGTTAAGACATAATTCTATCTAAAAAAGAAATCTCTTCATTCTCTCAATTCTTTGTTCATCATACATTCTAGGAGGAAAAGGTCTAGACTGTGAACAATAAAGTGAGTTCTTTTGGTGATTGGCTTTCGACGATCGATACTTTATATATTCGGGTTTCATGTTTTTTCCGCTGCGTGTTTACAAGAAGTTAGTCTCGTATTTATGAAACCCAACACTTTTACATACGGAATGTGTCACTTGTTTGGTCGAAATTATTGGCGCAAAGAAATGACGTCAATAGAGACCGATGGATTGGGTCATTGGCCTTGGCGCCAAAAGTTCCCGCAAATATGATGCGACGAAATGCGTCGTTGAAAATAGCGTGATGGTTCTCGCCCTCATGGATGATGAATTCCGTCGATCCAAAATGTGGCACCAAAGTTTCGCGTGTACCATTACGACGAATCCGTCGCCAATATTTTGTGGGAAAATTCCTGCCAGCGTTAGCAAAGGAATGTGTCGCTCATTATGCAGTTTTCTACTTATAAATAGATATTCTAGTAATTAGATATGACAATCACAAAAAACATTTGCGAGGTTTTTCAACTCGAGAGATTCTGAGTTGTGTTTGTGTTTTTGTATATTTTCTATAAAAAAAAACACGTGAATGGATGTATATTCGTTTGGTAGAAAGTATTTTGACTCACCAGTTTTCGCAAGCGTGTGTTAAGCAACCCTTTTCATCTCGACAAAAGTTTTCATGTAAAAATGATATTCAATCATCCTTAGAAGTTATAAATAACATAAAAGATGATTCAGAAATCCATAATTTAACGGACCAAATTCATTATATAAATGATTAAGTCGCAAACAATAAGTTCATGAAAATTGGGCATCTCGAGATTCTAAAGAAACCATAAGTTCATATCCAAGATCATCCACCTCCAAGTGTCAAGCGACACTGGCACCTCGCCCTCTTCCACAACGTTTACTTAAAAAAACAAGTGGTGAACCAAAACCCAAATCCGGATTTTTGTACAAGAATCTAATTTTCTTTTTACTACCCATTTACTTTTCAATTCCCTCTCAGAACCAAACTCTTAAACTTTCTCTAAAAGTTATCACAAGGAACACAAACACTTTCCTGAACTCATTTCCACAAGTTTTAACTCATTTTACATTACAATTACAACCTCTCACTTTATCTATAAGATTCATATATAAATCATTCAACAACCACACTTTACTCATCTCATCTCACAATAACCATTTCTTCTCATAAATTATACATACACGGTGATTTTTTTCACCCAATGGAATCGACGATATATCTCAAGAGTATACGTACGCATAGTCTTTTTCACCTATGAAATAAGTATAACTCAACTAGTATACGTACACGCCCTACTCCACAGCCCAACGTATATTAATTAAATAGACAATTCAATAATTTACTAAAGTAAATTACATGCTTCCCATTCTTAATAATTCTAACCTCGGAAAATAATTTTTTACCAAAAAAGAAATTTTATATCGTAGTTTTACAAACTAAAGATTAAGAGAGTTTTGGATCAGGTAGATAGTCGATCCATGCATGACGCAATAAAAGTTGGTTTGTGGAAAGATGGCAACCAAAGTCAAAAGAGAGGAGAGCATATAATAAGTTTTGGACGATTGAAAAGGTAAAGTATAAGCCTGTGACAAAAAAGAAACCATTGTAGATCCTCCACTATGGGAATATGACAGACATTGATAACTATCTATAAAAGCATATTCATTTCATTTTGTATGGACTAATCATTCCATTCTCAAAGTGAGAGTAATATAATAGTATTCAATTCATGGCAGGAACAGAATATTCAGGTTTCGTTTTATCAATAGTGAGTGTGCTAGTGAATCTGGTTCAGGTTCGTGGAGGCGATCCTTTCAAATCATACCCCATCATTTCAAGTTTTGCCGTAGCCACTCTTTTCTTCATTTCCCTTTCAATTTCATGGAAAACATTTACAAATAATAATCAAAGTTCTCCACTTGCTATTTTTATTGGCTTTTTGCTCTTAATTGTGGTAACTTGCATTTCCACAATTCTCGTCCCTCAATCCATCAGTTTCTTACCTTTTCTCATTTTTTTTCTCTATCTTTCAATCACTCTTTTATTGTTTCACAGAATTATAATAATTACTCGCTCACCGATTGGTTATAGATTTGGGTATGAATTTGGAGAATGGTATTGGGAGGTGTTTCGCCTTCATTGGTTAATCACCCTTTTTGTAACTCCACGACCAAGGTCATATATTTTGCCGGTCCGCCGCCCAAGCTGAACAAGGTTTCATCCATCAACTTCATCGGAACTACATGTCTAAAATCAACCCATTATGTATTTGATTTGATACTTAAAAGGAGCATGTCGTTTTTCCAAAATCTATAAAAGGTCCGTTTGGTCATTTTAAATTAGTATTTCTTTTAAAAGAATGTTTCATCTAAAAACACTTAACTAAAATATTTTAAATGAAATATTTGTTTATAAATATTTTTAGAATAATCACAAATCAAATATTTTCTCCAAAAACACATTTTAGTATAATCAAATGTTTTTAGATGAAACATTTAATTAATATTTATTTTTAAAAATTTCACTCAAAATATTTTTAGGGAAAATTGTACCAAACGGACCGAAGAATGTAAATTTTGATGTTTTACTTTTTTTTGTTTTTTGTTTCATTCAGCTTATTAATTCAATAATATTCATATTTTTTTTCATGTGTATTATTATATTTTGATATATAAAAAGTAAAACAGTGACCCACTAATATCCCTCTCTGTTATTATTCCACTCTTTGGGGATGCCTCTCCCCTACTTGACGTGTCACTGCTTTAATATTTTGTTCACTCGACCAAGCACTGCGCCTAAGGAAAGGAAACGGTGAAAGCCTGATATTTTTGTTTTGTTTTTTTTATTTAAATATAAAATACATATTTACACTTTAGATTATTATTATAGTTTAATAAAATTATTAATCAGACCCTTCAATTGATTAATTTTAACAAAAATTGAGATACATTTATATTTTACGCATGTTATGTATTTTGATTTCATTAAAAAACAATAAAAAAATTGATATATGGGAAGAATTTTAGAATAAACTCTTATGTTAATATGATGTAACTAGAATCTATTAATCACACTCAAATGTTTACATTTCTTAATGGTTTTGGATTATGTGGTATGCATATAATATAGATGTGTCTAAATTTCATTAAAACAATCGATAGAAATGGTATGATTTGCAATTTTCCTAATGTGCAGAGTTATTTTAAAACAAAAAAAAGTGCAGGGATACGATTTAACAATTACCTAAAATGCAGGGATGTGTTTTACATTTATCCTTTTTTTTTCTATACCATCTAAGGGGTGAAGTTTAAAAAATTGTTCATTTTCTGTTAATATTAAAAATTGCAATTTTCTTTTCTACCATGTTATTTCTCACTAACTAATTTATATAATTGGAAAATAGTAAAATACACATAATGATTTTTAAAAATTTATTAAACTTCTACTCAATATCAGATTATTGACTATAATTTATTGAACTATAAGAGAAAAAAAAACCTAAAATAATATTGAAAGACAACAAAATAGTTCAAATAATCTTATCTTAATCTTAATATATTAAAAGTGTCAATACATGGAGAATCTTTAGGTTCCCATTTTACCCCTATTTTATCAATGTATTTTTCAAATGCCCTTTTGGTTATATCTTTTTCTATGTCTACTTGCGTCCTTTCTAATTTTTTATCTATTTCGTAAAAATATTACAATATATTTAATGCTTTGTCTAGATTCATTGTTTTTACTTCTCATCTCTCTTCATTGTCTTTATTCCACTTATGAGTACAACTCCTTTACATGATGGATGCACATTGGGAAAGAAAAAGACTCTTTACAAAGCCACTTTTTACTTCATCTGTATCATGTATTCTCTCTCTCAATTTTCAAGGAAAAACCTCTTTCAATTTTCATGATCTCTCACCACTTGCTTTTTTTTTTTTTTTTTTTTTTTTTTTAAGTTTTGCATATTTCAATTTTTCATCAAGTTTGAAAGTATTGAAAGAAGCTATCGATTTGATAGCATATTTGAGTATTTGATGTCTATTTTGATGCTTAATTATCAGCTTTTTTTTTTTTCCATGTAGATTTATTAAAGTTTTTTTTTTTTTTTTTAAAATCCTGATTCAAGTGCATGCTGTACTTTGGAGCTCATCAATTCAATGATTTTAGGTATTAAATGCCGGTTTGAATTCATACTTTTTCATTTTGGTTATCAAGCATCAATTGATTTCAATTTATGATATTGAAGAAACCTCTCATATCATATATTTTAAATTTTAATTATGGTGTGTGATCTTTTCATATTTTTCTGAGTCACGATAAAGAACTCATAGTTTCTCTTTTCATCAGTGGCTATATATGAACACTGATTCAAAACACAAATCCTCAAAAAAATATAAATCGATTGATTTGAACCAAATCTTTCCATTTCTTCAAGCAATGTAAAACACAACAATATATCAATTTTTTTTTTCATTTGATCATTTGTTTTTGTTTTTTCTTTTTACATACCCAGATTTGGATCTCTTCCAACGTTAATTCATTCTTTTAGATTAAACCTTTTCATGTGAAAGGAAGAAAATGTTGTTTTTTATGTTTTTATTATTTGATAATGTAAATTCAAGCTAAATTTGTTAATATTTTTTTTAGGGTTAAATGCATCAATGACCCTTGCACTTTTGTGTTTTTTCAATTTACACCCCTAGACTATCAATTTAGTTTTTTTCACCCCTATATTTCTATTGTCCAACTTCTGTCCAATAAACCATCCAAATTTAATAGACCTATATTTTTTTTTAATATTTTTTATACATTAGTGTATGTGAAAAGACAATTTTAACCTCTTAATCAATTTTACCCATTAACAATAGTCAATCCTTTTTGTTCACATTGATCTTCCCACCGTTCCTCCGCCGTGCTCCACCATCTCCCCAATTGAAGGTCTTCTTTCTTCCTTCTCCTTTGCCCATAAAGCTGCCACGTTCGTTTTCCCTTTTTACCATAAACCGCCCAAGTACTACCTTTAATAGCACCCCCATTATTTGTTTAATCCGCCAATCGCCATAAACCGCCCAATCTCTAACTCTGACGGCCACCACCTAAAATTCGTCAAGTTTCAAATTTGAAATCATGAAAGCAGATGTTTGGAATTTCCTCATATCAACAATGGCTTCCTTCATTGATTGGTGGTTATTCTCCATAATTAGGTATGAACGATTTTTCCATTTGGAGTTTGGAGGAATTAAGGTTAATGAAAAAAAAATTGAACAGCAAAATAAAAAACTTCACAAAGTAGAGTATGAGTTTGGACATGGAGCTGTCACCGATCTTTGATCGGTCTTACTCGAACCTTTGAATTGATTGTAACTCCATCACAGACCATCAGATCTAGCCGAACAAGTTTCTTTAAAACAATGATTTATAAATGATTTAACTATGGTTGGATGGTCTAGTGGAGGCTAATCAGAATAACATCAACAAAGAGGAAAGGAAGAAGATGAATAGGAGGAGAGAGGAGGAAGATAATGATTTGGAGGGGTCAAAGATGTCTTTTCCCATACTACTGCCTATAAAAAATATTAAAAAAATAAGATCCGTTACATTTGGATGATTTATTTGATAGAAGTTGGATAATGGAAAGTGTTGGGGTGAAAAAAAACTAAATTAATAGTGCAGGGTAAAATTAAAAAAGCACAAAAGTGTAAGGGTCATTGGTAATAGTTCTCTAACGTGGGAAGTTGAAAAGCCATTGGGGATTAAGGAAATGAATTTGATACCATCACACATAATCAAGGTTTGAAACAAATCTTAAAAAAAAAGTTTTTGTTTAATAAACGAGAAATAAACATTAAAATAATCAATTTTGATAAAAAAAATTTAGTAAAAAAGAACCCTTTTATTTGAAATAAAAAGATTCATAAAAAGAGAGAGAAGGATCTGGAAATACTAGAAGAGGAAGAAGACGGTCTTTGACATTAGAGAGAGAATCAGACCAAAAGGAGAATAAATGAAAATCTTATGAAAGGGACAGCACTAGATATGTTAAGGAGAGGGACACAAACACAACTAAATGTGGAAGGGAAGATTACAAATGTCTTTTATTCACAATTGGACAACTAAATGTGGAAGGGAAAATTACAAATGACTTTTATCCACAATTGGATTTTTTAATAGCAGATATCTAACCACTTGTCTTGTTCGTGTTGGCATAAGCATTTGGATTGGGATGGAAAGCATTGTATTGTGCAAAGAGAAATTATTCGGGCGGCGTCTCTCATGGGCGACAAGTGTCACTTCAACATGCCATTTTAATTTATTTTGCTACATAGAAGTCTGACTCTTAAGTTTTTTAATATATTGTTTTTTTTTTTTTCTATAAAAGGGGTGGATGTTATATAAACTCTTAATATTTTTCTTTCTTTCTATAAATAGAAAAAATTGTAAATTTTTAATTTTTAAAATGTTAGTTTTCATCCGCAGTTCTTACTACAAAAATGTTTTTAATAATTTTAGATTCGCCTAGGGAAAATTCTAAAATATTTAATTAAGTACATATTTTAAATATTTCTTTTATAACTTTTCATACTCGGATAATTTTTTTATATTTATATTTTTGGAAAAGGCTCTCGGTTATATTGAACTATTCGATATGATTTCAGATTTTTAAAACACATAAAATATATTTAAAATAGATATAATTTGTAATGATTTCATATTTTTTTTAATAATTTATCAAACTAATATATTGCTTTTATTTTAATAATGTATTGAAACTATACGTACCATTGATTTAATATATTGCTTCGATTTTTAATATTTGACATTTTAACTTTTATTTTTATTTGAATAATTTTCTTCTAAATGAGTATTTAATAACTTAAACTTTTATTTTGTTACAGGTTAATTGCAAACCTAATTTTTAACTTTTATTTTTAGTTAAATAATTTCATAGAATTTTCATTAGTAGAATCCAAAATTATTAAAAATATTTTATAATTAAACTAAGACGAAAACTAACCTTCTAAAAAAATATAAAGAAATAAGGAAGGAGGTGTCTCTTTCATGTGAAAGCTAACAACAAGCAAAGGAAAAATTAGGTTCCCTCTTCTCTTCTTCCTCCCTTGAGCCGACACCCACACCCTCCCTCATAGGGTGAGATTTTGTTCAATCTTTACCAATTGTCGTTTTGAGCGTGGAATCAAGGAAAACATGGATTGGGTTCGTGTAGATCGGGTTTCAACTCCGTTTTCAAGGATTCAAGAAGGTAAGGAATTAGGTTTTAGCCTTTAAATCCCATAATTATTATTTTCTTTATTTTCTTAAAAATCAAGGTTCATTCTTGATGAATTCTTGAACAATTTCAAGGAAACCAGAACCAATTATTTCGAGAAACCAAAGTTCTTCTTGTTTCAAACCGATTTCATTTAAATTTGATCCAAAACTTACTTTTTCTTCTCTTTTCAGCCTTAGCCGACGCCATAGGAGCTTTTTTTTTCTAAAAACCGGGCCATTTTCGCATTTTCTTTCGATTACCCATTGCGGAATTTAGATTGTTTTGTGCTAGGATAATTTTAATAAGCTTTTAGGACCTTAAATTGTAGGTTGTGGGCTGTTGTGAAGAAGTTATATTTTTTCCTAACCGGAAAGTCAAGGTGAGTGAGCAATTTCGATAAAAAAAAACGTGTTTTAGTACCCCCTAGGTTTCATTAACTGTTTGGATGTTAAGATTATGTTTAGGATGATTCTAAGGATGTTTTTATACGATTTTATTGAATACACACGTTGCTAGAATTTATTATGTTCAAGATTACAAGTTTTGCAGGTTTGTGTGATTCTTGTAAAATTATTGTTGGGCGTTAGGGGTAGTTCTTGGATGGACGTTAGGATGGGTTGGGTGAGTGAATAAGGATGTTAAGGGGCTGTTTTGTTTAGGTTGTGAATTTTGAAAGTCGTTTAGATAAGTATCGACGTGATCGGGAAGTAAAGAGTGTTTTTACCGTTTTTCACGTTAATTATTTCATTTTTGTAAATTGTGTGTGTATGTGCATGGAAGGATCATATTGATGTTGGGATTGAGGCCTCTAAAAGAGTTCTCAAGCGGAAGTCCCAAGGATCTTTCCTTGCAGTATAATATAATCAAAATTTAAATGCATAAAAGAAATACTAACTCTTGTAGAGAAGTGTCTGGCTCTTCCTCGTTCTTGGCTGGTTATGATCCAGGTGTTGGGAAAAAACACCTTCCCACATTCACCGTTAGGAATAAAAAGTAATCGAGAAATTAAAGAAACAAACACAATAAAAAGGACACAAGAATTTATATTGGTTCACCCAAATTGGCTACGTCCAGTTGCAACCGCTACGGAATTCACTATGATGAATCAGAGTTACAATGGAGAAATATTCTCAATACACTAAACCGTGTATTAACCGCTTGAAAGCCCTCAAGAAAGAAAACCCTTTCTTTTATAATATTTCTCTCAAACTCTCACCAACCCTCAATCGTTCAACATAAAACAAAAACAAAAGAAAAAGAATCGCCGCTCCCTTTTCTTTTCTCTCGGCTTGGCTGTCTCAAATCCCACCGCCACTCACCAAAAGGAAAAAGCAATTGATTTATAAATAAATCATTTATAAGCTGCTGCCCTAATTTGACTAACACACTTTTTCATGCCAAATTTCCTTTTGATTTGATATCCACCAAAAAACCACAATATGTTGACCATTAAGGGAAAATAGGCCTTGGGCCTTGTTTTATAAACAATGTAATTTTATATTGTTTTTTTGTCTTGACTAACATACCCAAAAAATTCCACCTTGAAGACAACATCAAAACACCATGTCTGCACTGCAGCGGTAACAACTCCTCCAATTCCACCTTGGTAAGATAGAATAAACCGTAGCTTCTGCTACAATCATTGTCTTCACCGACAATCATAGTTCTCAAACTAGAGAGCTATCCTACTCCACCATATAAGTAGACCACTTGAAATATCACCTTTCAAGATTTCCCTTTTTCCGGCACATGTCGATAAAACTTGATGAAATTATAGTGCAACTTCCACCTACTTGGCTTCCCCGGAAGTTCTTCAGCTATCGACACCATTCCACATGCCTTGCATAACTGCCAAGTCAATGCCCACGTGCATCCGCTAACAACACATCCTCTATCATAGTAAAGCGGTCATACCATGAGGATGGATTTCCTTTTTCTTCAAACAAAGTCGTCATCTCCCTTTACAAGAGAGACAATGTTAGCTTCCAACCCAGAACCCTTTACCGAAACCTGCTCTGTTTGGACAATATCTTTTCAGGTGACCAGATAATCCACATTCCAAGCAACCTTTCTTTTGTATGAAATTCTTCTTCTTTCCATTGCTAACTACCAACATAGAGTTGTTATGTGAATCGTGCCCTTTCACTCTTCAACCTCCTCTCCTCTGATAAGAGTTTACTTGTAGTTTCTGCAAAATCTAAAGAATTCTTTCCATACATTAGAACCGTCTTCATGTGCTCATAAGATTTTGGAAGAGACAAGATAAGCCTAAGAGCCTTATCCTCTTCATCTACATCCACTTCAATTGCCTCCAGTTCAGAAATAATACCATTGAGAACACTCAAGTGATCTGAGATTTTTGTACCTTCATCCATTCGCAGTGTATGAAACCGCTCCTTCAGGTACAACCGATTTGAGATACCCTTAGCTTGATACAAGGCTTCAAGCTTCTCCCAAAGTTCTTTAGCTGTCAAAATTCCATGCACATTTGCAAGAACATTTTTAGCCAAACATAGTCTTATTGCACTCGCCGCCCTCAAATCCATCTCCTCCCAATCTTCATCATTCGAACTAGACTTCTTAGCACCTCCACTAAAACCACTGCCATCTGATTTCGTTGAATCACCATCACCGTTTGACTGATTGAGAGCACCACCGCTCGGTCTTCCTTTCAAAGCCTTGTGTAACCCAGATTGTATCAATACATCCTTGACTTGCACTTGCCCGTTGAAAATGATCACCCATCAATTTCTCCACATCAAACTTCACCGGACTCATAAATTTTAACAGCCTTTTGCACTCTAACCTGAATTGGACAATTATATCAATACATCCTTGACTTGCACTTGCCACAAGCCAAAATTGATCATCCCATCAAATTTCTCCACATCAAACTTCACCGGACTCATAAATTTTAACATACCTGCTTTTCACTCCTAACTTGAATCTGCGGACAATTATAACCTAAAGCTCTAATACTAGTTGTTGGGAAAAAACATCTTCTCACATTCACCGTTAGGAATAAAAAGTAATCGAGAAATTAAAGAAACAAACACAATAAAAAGGACACAAGAATTTATACTGGTTCACCCAAATTGGCTACGTCCAGTTGCTACCGCTGCGGAATTCACTATGATGAATCAGAGTTACAATGAAGAAATATTCTCAATACACTAAACCGTGTATTAACCGCTTGAAAGCCCTCAAGAAAGAAAACCCTTTCTTTTACAATATTTCTTTCAAACTCTCACCAACCCTCAATCGTTCAACATAAAATGAAAACAAAAGAAAAAGAATCGCCACTCCTTTTTTTTTTTCTCTTGGCTTGGCTGTCTCAAATCCCACCGCCACTCACCAAAAGGAAAAAGCAATTGATTTATAAATAAATAATTTATAAGTTGCTGCCCTAATTTGACTAACACACTTTTTCATGCCAAATTTCCTTTTAATTTGATATATCCACCAAAAAACCACAATACGTTGACCATTAAGGGAAAATGGGCCTTGGGCCTTGTTTTGTAAACAATGTAATTTTACATTGTTTTTTGTCTTCACTAACATACCCAACACCAGGGACCACCAAAAAGATCTTCCTCACTAAGAACAACAATGAATCGGTGCATGGGCACTATCTCCTTTAGAAAAATGAAAAGGGAAGAAAAATTTCTTCCCTTTGACCACACTTTGGCCGGGACTAAGAGAGAGGGCGGAGAGGAATTTTCCTGAGCCTTTTACTTTAACTCTCTTAGTTGTGTGTCTTGGGGTCACCCCAAGGTTCCTATTTATAGGAAAACTAAGGCATCAGAAAATCTTTTGAATATCTTTTAATTAATAAATAATTAAATAAGATATTCTAAAATATATTTGAATAATAAAGATATTATATTTTATTCCATAATGAAATATCTCACATCTTTTATTTAAATTAATCAATATTAATTTAAATATATTATTCCATATCTTCCATTTAAATTAATCACATTAATTTAAAATAAGATATTCATATATTTTAAATAATAAAATGCAAAACCCTTAGTCAACTTTTGACCAAAGTGGCGTGTGACCCCACCATGGGTCACACGCCCCTATCATCATCTCATGATAATATTGGGCATTTTATTTTCCTTTTTATTTGATGGAACAATTCCGTTAAATAATTAAATAAATAAAACTCCTTTTATTTATTTCCTCTTTAATTTGACAATATCAAATTAAATATTTAAATAGACTCCTCTATTTAAATCCCCATTAATTTTAGACAACTCAAAATTAATTTAATTAAATAGACTCTTCTATCTAATCTCTCATAATTAATTAAATAGACTTTTCTATTTAATAATTAAATAGACTCCTCTATTTAATTCCACCATTAATTAAATAATTAAATAGAATCCTCTATTTAATTTCTTTTAATTAATCAAATAGGCTCCTCTATTTAATTCCATTTTTCCAAAGAAATTAATCATATTAATTTATGTTCTCAATTACATGCGTTAGCTCGGAGGACTTAATGAACCTATAGGACTAAGCTCCAATGATCCAGAATTACCTTTGATTAAAACTCCTTTTAATCAATTAATTCTCATTCATTAACTCCTAGATAACTCCACTAAATATCTAGAGTTGCTTTCTTAGTACTATAGACATAGTTATGTCCATTGACTATAATCATTAACTACACTTTGATCCTTCACAAGTTAGTTCGTATCCATGGCTAGGTATTTGCACCGTATTAACCTCCATGATACATCTTGTTCCTTAAGCCCAACTAATTCTCCAATGAACAACCTTACATAATCTCCATTATGCGTCTTTAACCTTTTCCTTGATCAGAGAAATATGGGGCCCCGCTATTCAAGACCGAATCAGTCTATAAGGGAACTACTTATCTATTAATTTCCTATATGGAAAAAAGTGAATTCCAATTCTTGTGTAATTACGTTCCCAGCCATAAGCAAGATGCAATCCCCAAAGTGGGAGGCATATTGAGCGAACTATTCGAGTCACTCTCACCTATGCAAATCAAAGGCTTGTCTCTTGCGAACAGGAGTTCGTAATCCACTCAGGATTAAGATCAATTGTACATGATCAACCGGTTGATAAATGAAGTGTCTTTCTGTAATGACTTTCCCAGAAGACAGTAAGTTTATCTTAGTCCAGTCTACTACAATCTCTATTGCAGCAATACCCCCACTCACATGTCTCTACATGAGCGATCTAGATGAGATCACTTGTGCCAATTCATAAGTGGGCCGTGTTAGTGGTGTTACCAAAAATAAGGCACCCAAGCTTTATTCATGTACCACGACTTTTTTGAGTTACACTTAAGTGAATCTTCCCGCATCATATGCTCACTTTAAGTTATCATGAGTAACTCTGGATCTTATGATGGATTACATTTATTAAACTAATAATAAATGACAATGTAAATATTACTCATTAATAATTCCTTTATTTATTTATAGTTTAATTGGATTATATAAGATTTAGGGCAGAAACCCTACCAATTGAATGATGCGCCATTCAATTGAGAATATTTATGGAGGTTCATTTTAAGTTTGGCCACTTAAAAGAGAATATTATTATTTTAAAAAACTCTTATCATGTAAGCGCGCTTGGTAGAGTTATGTGAAGGTTCATATTAGGTAGAAATATTCAATAGTGAATCAGTTGTGTGTTGTGTGATATTTTAGTTTGAAAGGATTGTTAAGATGGAATTTGTTAGAAATGGAACACATTAGATTTAATCTAATGTAAACCTTGAGAGGTTATGTGGTTTGGATGTTTAAGCTATGTGTGATACCGTATTGGAGTTAATGTCATCATAGGTGTTCTCAAAGCATATTATTTTTATTGAAATTGTTTACTCATTGAGCGTAGGGTCATGATGCTATTTTTTTTAGGTACCAAAGGGAAATGAGCTGGCAAACGTTGAGGAGCTCGAGGAATGAAGAAGAGTTGGAATATTATTATTGTTATTAGCATCGAGTCTTTGAATTGTTGAACTTTTATTTTGAATTTAATGTCTTATTGATTTATTAGTTTGTTTTTAGTTTAAATGATCTGAATTGTCTTATTTTGATGTTGGATTTAAAGTTGTTTCTCGAATGATGTTATTATTTGTTTTCAATAAAGAATATGGCCATGTCGATGATTTGATTTTCTAATAAAGGATTCGATTTCTCCAAGTGTTGTTCCGCTGCATTTTTTGATTGAGTTTATTATTGTATTTTAAAATGTCGGGTTGTTAAAAAAAATGTAAAAACACGTGTTACACACGCTCATTTGTACTGGTAAATATAAAAAAAAAAAGATTGAAATGAATTAAGTTAGATTTCCACACATAGTATTTTTTTTTTCAAAGATAGACTTATAAAAAGATCAAACCAAATTACAAATAGAGTCAACGACCCTTTTAGCAAGGGAATCAACAATAAAATTAAACTCTCTCGTAATAAAAGAAAGAACAACAACATCAAAGAAAGAACTACAAAACTTAAAGTCATCTAAAATGCAAAAAAAATCAGATGGTCAGCTTGAAACTCTATTGAAGATGTCAAATGCAAATTTAGCATTATAATGCACCTTCACTTTGGAGAAACCACTGTCAAAAGTATGCTTTAAAGCAGCTAAAATACATCTTCCATCAGCATGAAGAGCATTGAAACAGTGAGGACCGAGCGTGCTAGTCGACGATAGAGATAAACCATCTTTTTTAAAGATCCAAAATGAAATATTTAAGAATGGGACGTTTCCTACGCGTATTTAAGAATGGGAAGTTTCCTTGCTTTTATTTTTGGAATAAACTTGGCTCCACAAATTGTGAAGCCAAGTTTTTTCCTTTATTTTTATTTGCAAGGAATCTCCTTTTTTTTTTTTAACCTTAGATATTAAGGAACCCTCTTTATATCGATTTTCTTTCTTCAAAAACTTCCTTAAATATCAAGATATTTGGGACAACGTCATCTATTTTTTTTTTAGTCACCTGATCACCCCTACTATAAACGTATATTCTAAAGTAGAGAGATTAACATTATAGTATGAATGGCTGATGAGATTATTCAGGTGTCGTGCCAACATGAGCATAGCCATCTAGATGAGACAAATACTCTCTTTTCTTGAGGTCGAAGGTTCGAAGTATTCTCTCCCTCCATTTTGATGTAATCTAAAAGAAAAGAAAAAAAAGAGAAGATTATTCAGGTGTTGTTATAACGCTAGCGAGCATCCTCGTAAATCTGGTTCAGGCTCGTGGTGGCAACCCTTTCATTCAAATCATGCCCCATCATCTCCATGCTTGCCGTAAACACACTTTTTTTCATTTCTCCTTCAGTTTCTAGGAAAACATTTACAAATAATAATCAAAGTTCTCCACTTGCTGCTTTTATTGTGGTTTTGCGGTTGTTTGTAGTAACTTGCGTTACTGCAATTCTAGTTCCTCAATCCATCAGCTTCTTACCATTTCTCTTTTTTTTTCCCTCTATCTTTCAATCACTGTTTTATTGTTTCAGAGAATTATATTCAAGCCTAATTGAAAATTGAGTTCATATTGCTGCTAGATTTTTGAACTCTACTTTATAAATCCTGATTTTGCCCAATTTTGTTTTGATATATAATATTCCATTTTCAGTTAGTGTCATCTGGGTGTTTCCTAGCCATAAATTTATACGCTTTTACCCTTAAATTTTGATTGTATTATCAATTTAAACCTTATATTATAGAAGTAGTCACAAGTTTAACCTTATATTAACTAATCGTTGGGTAAAATATAAACAAAGTATGTTTTGTTTGTATAGAAGGTAGCAAGAAATTTAAACAATTTAAGGAGAAAAATGTATCGAAGAAGTATGTGGTGTGAGATTTAAACCAACTAATATGAAAAGAACCTAACTCAATATGATGACGGCAAAAAAATTGTGATCATACGAGAGACAAAAAAACATAATCAGCTTTTTTTTTTTTTTTTAATTACATCAAAGTGGGGGAGGGGGACTCGAACCTTCGAGTTCAAGGGGAAGAGAGTATATGTCTAACCAATTGAGCTATGCTCATGTTGGCGATAATGTTTGTTCGCAAGTGCAAATACACGTATACGTTAAGGTTTTATATATTGATTAAAGTTTAACCTTTAACCCACTTGCACATTACAAAAGACAAGTTTTTCTCGCTCCATTTTTTTTAATTAATACATATTTTCTAAATAATTCCAAAACGAATAAGGTGGTTTTCAAATTATTTTCCTTCCCTGTTTGTTTGCTTTTGTTGATTAAAAAAAAAAATCACGGATGGTAGAGAAATTTATTTTTAGACAATAATTATGCTCTCAAATTTCCGAGAATGTCATTTCTTAAAAGATTTAGTTCTTAGAAATTGAATTAAATAACCGAAACATATGATCAAATAATCAATATATTTCATATATGAATGTACTTTAAAATATATATCTATAGAGTGAGCATTACCTGAGATATATACCATAAAAATAAACTTTTAAGTAATTAAAGCTCTTCTCTACTCCTAAAAAGTGTTTATATCTCTAAAACAATTAATTATTTTCAATTCTAAAAGACATTTAGATTTAACCAATGTTATGTTATGATAGATTTTATGACTGAAAAATAAACATGTGTGTAACATATTTTTACTTTTCTTTTAGTTTTTAAACTATGGAAAAATTCGAACATGTGGATGAATTATAAACATTTTATAATCTTTTATTGAGCCTGCAATCCTAAGCTATCTGACTAGCGTGCATGGTATTCATATATAAGACATTTGATACATACAGACTCCTAACGAATTATATGTAAGCGCCTGTTTAAGATAGTTTTTTAAAGTGTTTTTTCAATGATAATCAAAAATATTTTTTATTTGAAAAAGCTTTAAACATTTTCAAAAGTTATCCAAACTGATAGTAAAAGTGGAATACCTGGCTGAAACAAAAATTTTGACTCATTTTTTTACAACGTATATGATAGGAGGACAAGAAACTGTCAAATATACTAATCGACCGATAAATCTTCGATAAAGAGAAAGATCAAGTAATAAATCTCCCTCATAAAGAGAACCCAATGAAAATCTTACGGAAAGGGAATCTTTCTATATAGACGAGAGAGACAGAAAGGATGAGCACAAACCAAATCAATATGCAAGTTGATTAAAAGGAGTCCGTTGCCATTTGACTTTCCTAGTCTTTGAATTTTACTTTCTTTTTTATGAGCCCCCTTTTCATAGTTTTAATTGCAAGAGTCTAATTTCATCAATTAGCTTTTTTTAGCCGTATATTTTTATTTGAACTCCGATTTAGATTATTCAACATATTTTGAATTCTTGGTTTTGATTTTTTTTTCTTCTTTTTATAGTCATTACAAAAACGTCAATAAATAAAATGGTTTATTATCATTAAAACGGAACTATGAGTGTAATTTTTTTATTTTTCAACTACGAGAGGATGTTTTTTATATTTAATCAAAACCACAAAATTCTTATTTACATTAAAAAAAATGGTGTTGCCAAAATATGGCATAGCGTGAGAATGGGGAAAAATCAACACTACTAAAAGTCTTTCCTTCCTATTAAGGTACTGTTTTTAATATGTGATAAAAGGTATGAAAAAAAATCCATGAAACAAACAACAAAATCAGCTCTTTTAGCGATTAAAAGAACTATCGAAAGTGAATTAGACTTTCCCAAGTGAAACTTTACAACAACAGCGGAAGTGAAGTCTTGTTTACTTATAGAATGGGTGAAAAATCAAAATAGCCACTTTTGAAGTCATTTTTAACAAAATAATCACATTTTTAGAAAGTCAAGGGAGTAGCAACATTTTACTATTCAAATTTTAAAAATACCAAACTTACCCTTTTCGTATATCGAGTATAGTCGACACTTCCGACATTTTTCTTTCCGAATTATGCTTCCCATTTTTTTCTCTGCCTTAATTTTTAAGATATTAACTATATTGTTCATAGTTTTTATTGTATTCAATATATTTTTACATTTTCAATATATTTGTGTAAATGGTTTATTCTACATATTTCGATTTTAATTTAATTTTGTAGATCGTTTTAAATTAGTAAAAGATTGACGAATTACTTTTTTTTTTTTTTTCAAAAGAGATAATTTCATTGAAAAAATAAGAGGTACAGCTAAAATCCCTCAAAAAAAAAAACAACAAAACAGAAAAACAAAAATAAAATTACATAAATATCTCCACTTCTCACAATCTCCACACTCAGTTTGAATGGTTATCATTGTTTACATTTATAGCCTAGGCATACCAATGAAGAGGGCTGCTTCCTTCATTATCAGGAACACCAAAGTCAGCATGGAATTTGGGGAATGCAGTTTGTCCATATTGCACAGCAACATGAACTGCCTGCATTTCAAGACCAAAATGTTCAAATAATGGATTAATACAGAGGTCAATCTTGCATTTTCACCTTTTTTTAGAAGAAACAAGAAACTTTCCATAGATAGGTTCTGTTAGAATACTAATTTTTATTGGCATTTTATTTTGAAAAAAATAATTTTTAGTAATTTTCAATATGATCAAACTATTTTATTTGAATTTTGAATTGATTAAGTTATTAGTGTTGTCTAAATTAAAACATATTTTATTCTTACTAATCTTTGTTTTTTATTTGTATCCTCAATGCTTCCAACGACATAATTGTTTTGTTTTGGTAAGTTAAATGGTGATTGTCTTAATTTATGTGATTAATGGGTTGGCCAATGGTGTCAATTAGTTGTCTACTTTTTGCTTGATTTCCTCTACCCTAATTTGCCCAAAATTTCAATGATTGTCTACGATAAGGGATCTTGGTCTTCTTCTATAAAATGTATATGGGCAAGTCTCTTTGACACCACCTCTCCTACACACTCATTTTGGGTAATGAACAATACTAAAGAACAACTCTCACTACAAAAAAACTTAGCCTTTACCGGCAAACTAATGCCGGCGAAATGTAAATCGCCGGCATAGATGAAAAAAAGCCGGCGAAATTGGATATTTCGCCGGCATAGGTAAAAAGAGAAGGAAAGGCCGGCGAAATTTATAAATTTCGCCGGCCTTGAGTAAAGCAATGCCGGCGAAATTGTTGTTTTCGCCGGCATTGCCTAATAGAAGGAAGGCTTTTTTTTTTAAAATAAAGCAATGCCGGCGAATTTCGCCGGCATAGATGAGAAATGCTGGCAAAATTCGCCGGCATTGCCTAATTAAAAGTTTTTATTTTATTTTATATAAAGCAATGCCGGCGAAATTATAAATTTCGCCGGCATTGCGACTTAAAGTAAGAGGGACTCACGCGTCCCTCTTAAAGGCTATGCCGGCGAAATTAATTTTGCCGGCATAGCCCCTGGGGATAAAATCCCCAACCCGTAGACAACTTTCTCATTCCTCCTCTTTCTTCTTTTCTTTCTCTTCCTTGTTCTCTCTTCCCCCACCGGCGACATGGGTGATTGAAGGTGAGTTTTCATTTTTTTTTTTTTCCATTTCATGCCTCTAACTCATTTACTAGTACTATTTTCGTGTTTAGAGTACATGATTTTAGGTTTTTTAGCCTAAATCTATAGTTTTTATATATTAGGGTTTGAAAAAAAAATTGGGGCTTTTGGTTTATGTTTTATAATTCATTTATCAAAGGATTATGTTAGGTAGGAAATAAGTATTTGAATGATTTGAGTTTTTTTTTTGCCCTAATTTAGATTTGGGAAGTGTTAGGGTTTTTTTGAAAAAATTTAGGGCTTTGTGTTTTATGTTCCAATTGAATGTTCAAATGATGTTTTTTTTAGTTATGAAATATGGTTGTTTGATGAGATTTGATACATTGGGTTATTTTAACTTATGAGTTTTGTTTTATTTTCTTGAGTTTGATTGTGGTATAACTAATTTTAAATGTAAGGATTTTTGTTTATATTTTTGAAGGGACTATCACACTTGAAAGCTATTAAAGGTTAAATTTCATTCTTTTGTTTTTTTTCGATTGCCCTAAATTTACAATTTCTACATGTTATGGTTTTTTGTCTTTTAAAATTGGCATTTTTGGTTATGTAATAATTCTATATGCATTTAGTTTATGTTCTAATCTATATTCATTGATGTTTTTTAGTTAGAAAATTGAGATATTTTGTTTTATGTTCTAGTCCAACTCTCCTCCGGCGATTAGAATTCTATATTCATGTAAGATTTATTTTTTTGAATTTTCGATTTGGAATTGATGATTAAATTTGGGATAGAATGTAATTAAGTACTTTTTCTTCTTCTTTATAAAGTAAAATTGTTATGATTTTTTGGTACTAACTAACTACATATGTTTATTTAAGGAGGCGATGTTCGAATTCTCCGACGTTTTTGGCCATTTATGGTGAGCTTCGTCTTCCTTCTTCCTATATTACTTATTCTTGTGAATGTGTGCCATTTATGATTGAAAGATGTTATGTTTGCATTAAGTTTTCATGTTTGTAATATGTGTTAAGCGTTACTTTATTGGTCTCTTTGCACTTTTCATACACATTTTAAGGCTATTTTCATGATATGATAAGTTTACGTTTATAACACCTTAAACTCTTTTTTTTTTTTCAAATGAAGATTCATAAGCTCAAAAAATGGTAGAGCGCTCAAAACTCAATTAAGTTTTGAGAGGTTGGTTGTTCGAGTCCACCCGAATCTATTACTATAAAGTAAATAGCTTAGTTTCTAAAAAAAAAAAAAACTGGGGATGGGGCATTGGCGGCGAAATTCGCCGGCATAGGTAGCATTGCTGGCGAATTTCGCCGGCAAAAGTGGACAAAATGAAACAAATTGCTACAGGGAGCAATGGCGGCGAAATTCGCCGGTATTGCCTTATGTTAAGACAAAGTGTAAAGTTAGGCTATGCCAGCGAAATGTAGCATTTCGCAGGCATAGCCTTTGCCGGCGAATTTCAAATTTCGCCGATAAAGGCTATCTCGACGGAGCTTTTCCAGCGAATATTGCCGGCGAATTTTAAGGCTTTGCCGGCGAAAATTTTCGCCGGCAAAGCCTATATTTTTTGTAGTGTCTCTTGACAATAGAGAAACCTCACAATAAATAGTTAACTATGGTTGGGCTACAAACTAACCATGGTTAAAGACGTCGGTAGAACTCTTTATTCTTTTAGTGAAAGAACTAAACTTATTATGCTTATTACTCGTTTTGAAAATCTTAGAATGTTAGAAGACGTGTCATTATTTGATTTTTACACTAAATTATGTGATATTGCAAATGAGTTTTTGCTTTAGGTAAAAAAATGTTTGATTCTAAATTAGTTAGAAAAATTGTTAGGTATTTACCTGATAGATTTTCTTCTAAAATTGCTGCTATTGAGGAAAGCAAAGACTTAGATAGTATTAAAGTTGACGAGTTAATGGGATCTCTTAGGACTTTTGAAATGAACATAAAAGAAAGAGATAAAGTGAAAACTATAGCTTTTAATTCTAATCATTTTGAAGATGGGGAAAATAATGATAGATACACTTTGTTATTTGAGAGTTTTAGAAAATTTATGGATGAAAAATGTTCAAGGATTATATAAAATTTTCAAAAGGCAATTCTACTTTTTCTAAACAAAATGAGAAAAAGAAAGGTATACATTGTAGAAAATGTGAAGGTTATGGCCACATACAAGCCGAATGTGCAAACACTTTAAAGAAAAAGACCAAAGGCATGAAAAACACATGGAGTGATGAAGATTAAAATCAAGAAGAAAATATGGCGGGTAATGTAGCTTTTACTGCTTCTGTTATTACTGATTAATCTACTAATGTACAGTTAAAGGCTAATGAGGTTATTAATGAAACAATCCAAGTTGAGGATGAAGATTATGATAGTGAAGAATTAGAACTAGATGAAGATTCACTAAAAGAAGCTTACAAAAGCATGTACACTGAATGGGTTAAGGTTTGTGAAAACAAACAAATGCTTTGTAAGTCAAAATAAGATGTTGGTGAAGGTTAAAAATGATATGGGAAATGAAATAGAAAGGCTAAATAAATTATTACTTGAAAAAGATAAAGAGATTGTATGTACTAGGCTCGGACTTAAACCCTAAAAACCCTAAACCCTAAAAAGACCCTGGATGGTAAAAATGCAACGTAATTCTCACTTTGCTACAACAATGAGGAATTCAAAATTGAAGCAAAAGATAAATTCATATGGTAAGGTTCAAAATTTTATACCCATTTGTCATTTTTGTGGAATTCAAGGACATATTAGGCCAAAGTGCTTTAAATAAAAAACATATTGAAGAAAAATCAAGAAAATTATATCCCTAGTTTTCAAAATCATGCTCCTACACAAATATGGGTGAGAAAAGATGAGTTAGAAAATCTTATGACTCATAATTGCTTGAAAACTCATTGTTAATTTGCTTGATTTTTTGTATGTGCTCTTATTGTCATATTCTTTTAAAACTTTAATTTTGGATATTGTATGTTCTTTGTCTTGCTAATTATTTTAAAATTAAAAAAAATGTCTTTTTTAAGATGGATATTGTGTTTAGGGAGAGTTTTGAGTTTTAATATTGAGGAAAAGAATTATTATGTTTGAGAGAGAGTTTTGAAAATAAAAAGATTATTATTTTTTATTTTCTTTGGTCTTGTATTGACAAAAACAGGGAGAGAAGATTTAAAATTTGAGAAATGATTTTTTGACGGAGAGTTTTGAATTACCCATTTGAGGGAAAACTTTGTTAATTTTCAAAATTCATTTTTGGTTTTTTCCAAAACAATGCCAAAGGGAGAGATTGTGTGACGACCCGACTCAATGTAAAATTAATAAATAAATAATAAAAGAACTCATTTAATTTTACAAACAAATCAGAGTAAAATCAATAAATGCGGAAGCCTTTTATTTAAATAACAATTAAAAGATAAAACAAAACGTTAAATTGTGGCGCCAATTTAAAGAAATAAATCCTAAATAAAATAAATAAAACGCATGAGTTTAATAGTAAAATAAAATGTCCCAAATAAATGCAAAATGACCAATAATGAAAGTTAAAATGGAAGAGTGATAATGAATAAGTCCTAAGGCCTCCATGTAGCACCATCCTCGTCATGCGCCTCGAGCTCCAAAATTATTATCCTTACCTGCAAAATTTAAATTTGCAAGGCATTCGAATACCGTGAGTTTTCAACTCAGTAGATTAATTTAAACTTATATAAGTAAGCTAAATTGAAATTACACCAAATGTAATAATTATTGGATACTAGTCCAAATCCCCAATTTCTCATTTATAAGAATAGGTACTTAGCCTATTTATTTAGTAGGTACTTAGCCTACAACATTTCCTTTAGTCTTTATTTTAATTAAATTTGCATATATGTATCATAGTGGGGTATAGGGCCACTCATGATACATGTCATACTATGCACTTGAAAATATGATCATAGTGGGGTATAGGGCCACTCATGATACGTGCCATAGTATACGCTCTACAAATTTAATATTTATTATGCATAGGTTCATCCCAAGTTGTAAAACATAAAGGCTCTATTTATCACTTATCAACTAACCAAACATAAATAATAATTAAATAAAAATCAGAAATCACATTAATCACATAATCATTCCTAGCAACTAAATAAATTATCTCCCAAGTCATAACATGAATCGTAGACAAAGCAAACAATCAAAGAAAATTTCAATTAACACTTTAAGTAGGAATTAACCTACTTTATTCATAAATTGAATAAGCAAATAGCTTTGAAATAAATCCAAATAAACTCCTAACGGTGTCCAAGACCTGAAATAATAATAATATCAAGTCAATTTTACGAGAACCGGAAGAACGGGACGGAAACCAGCTCAATTAGACCCCAAAAAGACCCTGAACCGGCTGGACTGCTCAATTAGACCCCAAAAAGACCCTGAACCGGTCTGGACCAGTCCAGCCGGTCCAGTCGAACCGGTCTTCCTCCCTGCTATACAGCGTGTGTCCATGAAGGAAAACGCACGCTGTGCGTTTTCATGCAGCGATATATATATATATATATATATATATATATATATATATTTTTTTTTTTTTTTTTTTCCAAATCAAAACTTACCAAAACGATTAGGATCAGCTACCACCTCGACTCGGAACCTCGTACGAAGAACATGACGAAAACAACGACCCAAAACCCGAGCAAATCCGAGAACGATTTCCAGATTCTGGCTAAGAAGAGTCGGCTCCGACGAGGGTCTAAACCGCACTAAAAATGACCCTCGATTAGTCTAAAATTAACTCGATAACGATTGGAAACCAACAGAATCGAAAGTAAACAAAACGTACCAAAGAATTTGGAGATAGTTGAAGTGGAATTCTTTGAATTTCCGGCGAAGAACGGGGCTCGAAACTGAGATCGAAAGACAGTCAACGAGTATAAATTGATTCGAAACTTAAGATGACCCAAGGATTACAACCGATTTATCAAATGCTTACCATAATTCGAAGCAAGAAAAGAAGACGGCTTGAGAGACGAAAACGGCGCTGACGTGAGGAGAATGAAAAAGTAAGTTTGACCTAGGTTTTTGTGTCAACAGGTTGGCTGAGAAAATACATTAATACCTCTGAAAGAAAATTATAAGTTAGGGACGTAGACGGTATTCAGGCCATATCTTTTTACTCCGATTTCGGAATTGAGCGTAGTCAATTCTGTTGAATTCGTATCGACGCGACGGTCCATAATAATTCAAAATAAAATCATTTAGATCAAAATTGAAGAAAAGACCAAAATGCCTTTACCAAAACTCGGGTTGTTACAATCTTCCCTTCTTAAAAAGCTTTTGGTCCCGAAAAGCATCACTGCCGCTGGAACAAAAACGGGTACTTTGCAAACATCTCATCCTTGCGTTCCCACGTCGCTTCTTCAAACCTTTGATTTCTCCACAACACTTTAACTAGCTCGATCTCCCTGTTTCTCAAAGTCTTACGCTCCTCAGCTAAAATCTAAACAGGTACCTCTTCATAAGTCAAGGCCTCACTCAGCTGAAGTGGCTCAAAATCGATCACATGAGACGGATCCATAGTGTATTTCCTCAGCATAGACACATGGAACACATTGTGGACAGCTGATAAAACTGGCAGCAATGCTAATCGATAAGCAACTGATCCCACTCGCTCTAATATCTCAAATGGTCCAATAAAGCGAGGACTAAGTTTCCCTTTACGCCCAAACCGCATAACACCCTTCATTGGTGACACTTTCAAGAATACATGATCTCCCACAATAAACTCCAAATCACGACGTCTAGTATCAGCATAACTCTTCTGTCTACTCTGAGTTGTTTTCATCTGTCCTTTAATTACATCTACAGCTTCACAAGATAACAGTACTAACTCTGGCCCCAAAAGCTTTCTTTCACCAACTTCATCCCAATGCACGGGAGATCTACACTTCTTACCATAGAGTGCCTCGAAAGGTGACATACCATTTGTAACCTGGAAACTGTTGTTATAAGCAAACTCAACCAGATACAAATGGTCGTCCCAAGTACCACCAAAATCTAGAGCGCACGCTTTCAACATATCTTCCAAGATCTGATTCACCCTCTCAGTCTGCCCATCAGTCTGTGCATGAAAAGTCGTGCTGAAACACAATTGTGACCCCAAAGCTCGATGTAAACTCTTCCAGAATTTAGAAACAAAACGAGTGTCCCTATCTGAAACTATCTCCACTGGCACACCATGAAGTCGAACAATTTCCAGATACAACTTAGCCCATTTCTCGACTGGGTAGGTTAGCTTTCCCGGTATAAAGTGTGCAGACTTGGTCAAACGATCAACAATGACCCAAACGGTAGTAAAACCCGAAGCTGTGCTAGGCAATCCACTGATAAATTCCATAGATATCTTCTCCCATTTCCACTCTGGAACGCTCAATGGTTGAAGATAACCTGAAGGTTTTTGCCTCAAAGCCTTTACCTGTTGGCAAACCAAACATTTACTAACAAAATCTGTCACATCTCTCTTCATATTAGGCCACCAATAATGCTGCTTCAAATCTCGATACATCTTCGTACTACCCGGATGCACAAAAAAGATAGAGTTATGTGCTTCATCTAATAACTCACTCCAAAGAGTAATATCAGCCGAAACACATAATCGACCACGAAATAGAAGTGCAGAATCAGAAGAAATAGAATACTCGCTAACCTCTCTTGATTCAACTGAAGCTAACTTTTCAACCAACTCGGGATCTGCTCTCTGAGAATCAATAATTCGCTGCCTCAAAGTTGGCCTTACTGTCAACTGTGCCATCAGTGTCGTAACCTCTGAAGTCAAAACTGCTATCTGAGCTCGTTTCCAATCCTCTTGTAACTTAGGCTGAGTAACCACAAGTGCAGATGAGTGAGCTGACTTTCTACTGAGAGCATCTGCTACAACGTTGGCTTTACCTGGGTGATACTGAATATCGCAGTCATAATCTTTTACCAACTCTAGCCATCTGCGTTGTCTTATATTCAGCTCCTTCTGAGTGAAGAAGTACTTTAGACTCTTATGATCAGTGAAAATCTGAATTTTCTCTCCGTACAAATAATGTCTCCAAATCTTCAGAGCATGAATCAATACTGCCAACTCTAAATCATGAGTTGGATATTTCTGCTCATAATCCTTCAATTGTCGGGATGCGTAAGATATCACTTTCCCTTGTTGCATCAGTACACACCCTAAACCCTTCTTAGAGGCATCAGTATAAACGGTAAGACCACCGGAATTATCTGAAACTGTCAACACTGGCGATGAAACCAATCTCCTCTTGAGTTCCTAAAAACTCTGTTCACAAACTGCATCCCAAACAAAACCTTTACCCTTACGGGTAAGCTGGGTCATCGGCGACGCTATCTTAGAGAAATCCTGGATGAATCTCCGATAATAACCTGCAAGGCCCAGAAAGCTTCTAAGTTCACCAACATTGGTTGGTTAAGGCCAGTTACTCACTGCTTCAACCTTAGAAGGATCTACTGCAATACCCTTCTGTGAAACCACGTGACCCAAGAATGTGACTTCTTTCAGCCAAAACTCACACTTCGAAAACTTGGCATACAATTGATTAGCTCGCAAAACTTCCATCACAGTGGTGAGATGCGGAACATGCTGATCCTCTGAAACAGAATACACCAAGATGTCATCAATGAAAACTATCACAAAAGTATCCAAGTAGTCTCTGAACACTGTGTTCATGAGATCCATGAATGCAGCAGGTGCGTTAGTCAGTCCAAATGACATGACCAAAAACTCATAATGACCATATCGGGACCTGAATGCTGTCTTAGGTATGTCTCCCTCCATAATCCTCAACTGATGATAGCCAGATCGCAAATCGATTTTAGAAAACACAGAAGCTCCTTGAAGTTGATCGAATAAATCGTCAATCCTGGGCAAAGGATACTTATTCTTCACAGTCACTTTATTCAACTCCCTGTAATCGATGCACAAATGCATGGATCCATCCTTCTTTTTTACAAACAGAACAGGTGCACCCCACGTGGAGACACTAGGTCGAATGAATCCCAAGTCGAGCAATTCCTGCAACTGAGTCTTAAGCTCTTTCAACTCTGCTGGTGCCATTCTATATGGTGCTTTTGAAATTGGAGCGGTACCAGGTACCAACTCTATACAGAAGTCTAGATCTCTAACCGGAGGTAAACCAGGAAGCTCATCAGGAAAAACATCTGGATAATCTCTAATAACCGGCACATTATTCAAACTGGTCTAAGTTTGACTTTTATCAATTACACTGGCTAGATACACGCTCCTCGACTCAGCAATTTCGTGGCTTTCAAAGCTGACACGACTTTCGGAGTTGATTCAGCAATAGACCCCTTAAATGTAAAATGAGAACTAGAAGGCAATCTGAACTCGACTTCCCTCTTATCACAAATAATATTAGCATGGTTGGCAGACAACCAATCCATGCCAAGTATAACATCGAAATCACTAATACTGAGGACTACCAAAGTTACACTCAGTTGATGATCACACAAATCAATCTGACCAGATCTGACTTTCTGGTTAGCTAGCAACGACACTCCAGCCGGAGTGGATACAGATAACTCAAATCCTAACGGTTTTAGTTCAAATATAGCATGCCTCACAAAATCATCATATATAAAAGAATGACTAGAACCGGAATCAAACAAAACAAAGGCCGAATGACCAAGAATGGATAATGTACCTGTCACAACAGCTGCAGAATCAGATGTCTCACCTCTAGTGGTGGCAAACACCTTACCCTTCTGAGGGTCCTGACGTGGCGGAGCAGGAAGAGTCTTAGGAGCAGGCCTCTGATTCAGTGGTGTCGCTGTAGTAGGACACTGAGAAGAAATATGCCCCAACTGATTGCAAGTAAAGCACTTTATCTTTGTGCACTGACCCGTATGATACTTCAAACAATGGCGACACTGCGGATAGGTGTACTTTTGAGTCTGAGCTGACCTATTCTGGTGTTGCTGATTACCCTGATACGACTGATTACCCTAAAATTGTGGCGGAGCTGAGTTCTATTTCTGATGACCGCGAATCTGATCAAAATTTCTTTTCTGCCCAGAACCCTGTCCCTGAGAAGCTGGTTGGCTGAAACTTAGCAGAACTGCCCTTATCTAGAAACAGTGCGCTACTGAGAGCTGTAGCATAAGTAGCGGGAAAATGAGCTTCCACACCTCCCTGGATGTCCTATCTAAGGCCCATAACAAAAGCTTCCATTTTCTTTGCTTCAGTATCAACGTGCTCAGGAGCAAAACGCGACAAGCGGTCAAAGTCTCTCTCATACTCTGCAACAGATCTCGACCCCTGAGTCAAAGTCATCAATTCTTTCTTCATCTGATACTTGTATGATTTGGGATAATACTTGTCAAAGAATTTCGATTTGAAAGTTTCCCAAGGTATAATGCCATCGACCCGATCAATCGATCTAGCGGTAGAATCCCACCAATAGCGAGCTTATTCCTTCAGCATAGCGGCCCCACAATGAGATTTCAATCGCTCAGGAACATTAATCTCCTCAAAACCAGCCTCTAACTGATAAATCCATGCATCTACAGCTGCGGGGTCCATAGACTTCCCATCAAAAGTCATGATCGAACTCTTGCGAAGCATTGCAAGAAATCTCGCCTCAACAGTCAACCCGGATCGATCCAGTACTGGCTCAGGTGCTGGAGCTCTACTCATAGCCTGCATGAGCATAACAAACTGCTCATCTGAAAAAGTCACAACAAGAGCTGGAGCAACAAGAGCCGGTGCAACAGGAATTTGCTGGTTTTCCTGTTCATCATGAATCTCCTGCTAGTTAACATTGTCCTCATCTAATGGCACCTGATCCACTGGTGCAGCCTTTCTACGTCCATAAGTTTGCAAAAGTGGAGGCATTCTGAATCACAAACAAAAGCAAACCTCTTAAGGTTTATCCTTTTAAAAAATTGTATACTAGTTCGCCAACATAATTATGTCGTTATAATATATTTGAATTATTAAGTTCAAGGCCTACCTGGCGCTGACGAGGTGCTACACAAGCCATAAGACACTCTAATGTATGTGACACATACTGTCTTCACAACCCTTAAACCTAGGGCTCTGATACCAAATGTGACGACCCGACTCAATGTAAAATTAATAAATAAATAATAAAAGAACTCATTTAATTTTACAAACAAATCAGAGTAAAATCAATAAATGAGGAAGCCTTTTATTTAAATAACAATTAAAAGATAAAACAAAACGTTAAATTGTGGCGCCAATTTAAAGAAATAAATCCTAGATAAAATAAATAAAACGCATGAGTTTAATAGTAAAATAAAATGTCCCAAATAAATGCAAAATGACCAATAATGAAAGTCAAAATGGAAGAGTGATAATGAATAAGTCCTAAGGCCTCGATGTAGCACCATCCTCGTCATGCGCCTCGAGCTCCAAAATTATTATCGTTACCTGCAAAATTTAAATTTGCAGGGCATTCGAATACCGTGAGTTTTCAACTCAGTAGATTAATTTCAACTAAGTAAGCTAAATTGAAATTACACCAAATGTAATAATTATTGGATACTAGTTCAAATCCCCAATTTCTCATTTATAAGTATAGGTACTTAGCCTATTTATTTAGTAGGTACTTAGCCTACAACATTTCATTTAGTCTTTGTTTTAATTAAATTTGCATATATGTATCATAGTGGGGTATAGGGCCACTCATGATACGTGCCATACTATGCGCTTGAAAATATGATCATAGTGGGGTATATGGCCACTCATGATACGTGCCATAGTATACGCTCTACAAATTTAATATTTATTATGCATAGGTTCAACCCAAGTTGTAAAACATAAAGGCTCTATTTATCACTTATCGACTAACCAAACATAAATAATAATTAAATAAAAATCGGAAATCACATTAATCACATAATCATTCCTAGCAACTAAATAAATCATCTCCCAAGTCATACCATGAATCGTAGACAAAGCAAACAATCAAAGAAAATTTCAATTAACACTTTAAGTAGGAAGTAACCTACCTTATTCGTAAATTGAATAAGCAAACAGCTTCGAAATAAATCCAAATAAACTCCTAACGGTGTCCAAGACCTGAAATAATAATAATATCAAGTCAATTTTACGAGAACCGGAAGAACGGGACGGAAACCAGCTCAATTAGACCCCAAAAAGACCCTGAACTGGTCCAATTGGACCAGTCAGACCGGTCCAGTCGGACCGGTCTTCCTCCCTGCTGCACAGCGTGCGTCCATGGAGGAAAACGCACGCTGTGCATTTTCATGCAGCGATATATATATATATATATATATATTTTTTTTTTTTCAAATCAAAATTTACCAAAACGATTAGGATCAGCTACCACCTCGACTCGGAACCTCGTACAAAGAACACGATGAAAACAACGATCCAAAACCCGAGAAAATCCGAGAACGATTTCCAGATTCCGGCGAAGAAGAGTCGGCTCCGGCGAGGGTCTAAACCGCACTAAAAATGACCCTCGATTAGACTAAAATTAACTCGATAACGATTGGAAACCAACAGAATCGAAAGTAAACAAAACGTACCAAAGAATTTAGAGATAGTTGAAGTTGAATTCTTTGAATTTCCGGAGAAGAACAGGGCTCGAAACTGAGATCGAAAGATAGCCAGCGAGTATAAATTGATTCAAAACTTAAGATGACCCAACGATTACAACCGATTTATCAAATGCTTACCAGAATTCAAAGCAAGAAAAGAAGACGGCTTGAGAGACGAAAACGGCGCTGAAGTGAGGAGAATGAAAAAGTAAGTTTGACCTAGGTTTTTGTGTCAACAGGTTGGCTGAGAAAATACATTAATACCCCTAAAAGAAAATTATAAGTTAAGGACGTAGACGGTATTCAGGCCATATCTTTTTACTCCGATTTCGGAATTGAGCGTAGTCAATTCCGTTGAATTCGTATCGACGCGACGGTCCATAATAACTCAAAATAAAATCATTTAGATCAAAATTGAAGAAAAGACCAAAATGCCCTTACCAAAACTCGGGTTGTTACAGATTGTTAGAGTATTAATTTTTATTGGCATTTTATTTTGACAAAAATAATTTTTAGTAATTTTCAATATGATCAAACTATTTTATTTGAATTTTGAATTGATTAAGTTATTAGTGTTGTCTAAATTAAAACATATTTTATTCTTACAAATCTTTTTTTTTTATTTGTATCCTCAATGCTTCCAACGACATAATTGTTTTGTTTTGGTAAGTTAAATGGTGATTGGCTTAATTTATGTGATTAATGGGTTGGCCATTTGTGTCAATTAGTTGTCTACTTTTTGCTTGATTTCCTCTACCCTAATTTGCCCAAAATTTCAATGATTGTCTACGATAAGGGATCTTGGTCTTCTTCTATAAAATGTATATGGACAAGTCTCTTTGACACCACCTCTCCTACACACTCAATTTGGGTAGTGAACAATACTAAAGAACAACTCTCTCAACAATAGAGAAACCTCACAATAAATAGTTAACTATGGTTGGGTTACAAACTAACCATGGTTAAAGAGTTAAATTGAGTTTTGGATAAAATTACCTATAGTTGCTTAAGAGGGACAAATTTCTTATAAAAATGAATGGGCTTAATTGTAAGGTATGGGGGCGCTCTTCTATAACTAAAGACAAATGGGTTAATAGTTAACTAAGTTTATAAGACAAATTACTTTATTTCTTATTAAAAAAAAAGAAAGAAAGATGTTCATCTTTTCTTTCTTCTTCTCCGGCGCACGCCGACATATCATAGGAGTCGGGGTGAAGTTTTGTTTTTCATCTTTAATTCTTCGAAATTCAATCCCAAAATGCTAATAAACCAATTACCTCCTTACTTTCATCTTCTTTTCTTCAATTTAAGAAGGGCTGCTCAAGTTTTCTTTCCCTTTCTCCCTGTTCTTCAGCAATAGTAGTCCATGGAAGAAATGAGTGGGTTTTTCATTTCCTTACTTAAATTCACCCAAATAAAAGCCAAAAGTGAATGATATTTGTAGTAGAATCTAAATCTAGAAGATTTAGAGAGTTTCCAACAACTTATAATGATGAAAATGTAAGTTTTCTTTCTAGGGCTTTTATTAAAAGTTTGGGAATTTATGAAAATCGATGGGGTTTAAGCTTGTAGTGAAGGAATTCATTGTAATCGCATGCTAAATATTGTAATTGAAGTCTTTAAAAACTAAAATTAAGTTAAGGTTTTGGATTTCTTCAAAATGAATTATAGTTAGAAATTTCATTAAGAGCTAACATGAGTTTGTAAATTGAACTAAAACCCATCATGACTTGTCTTTATGAATTCTTTTCACAACTTCAAGACCTAAATGATTTTCCTTTAATTTGTGAGTTTAATCTTGTGTAATTTATATATTGATTATTTTTAGAAACAAGAGACTAAACTTAGCTATGTTCTTGAGCAAGATTTCAAACCGAATCATGTTTCCCCCCATCGTTTTTATAATTATAAGTAAAAGGGGGTTGTTTTTGGGGTCTTGTGTGTTATGTAAATATTAATTTATATGTATTCATGCGATGTAAAGTCTATGAAGTGAATGGCATGAATTGTGTGTAGGTTTAGCTCAAAGCAAAGTCCCGATGTGCAAGCTAGATACATTGTATCTCAAGGTGGGAATAAAAAGAATTTAAAGTACTTTTATGTTTTGATTTCTATATGAAGAATTTCTATGTGTTTTGATGTTAAGCTTTTGGGTAGAGTTGTCAAGCTTTAATAGTTAGATGAGGGAATTACTCATGAACTAGAAGTTGGAAGAACGTAAGACAAGAATGGGATAAAAGGAGATAAGTGAAATTGTTGCCTTGACTAAATTAGTATAGTTGTGGGATTTAAATAGGATTTTTTAATGGAGGTCTAGGTTTCAAATTATTAGAAAGGAGAACTAATTACTCGGTGGGAGATGCTATAGGCTAAATGTAATATGAGTTGTAGCTTGTTTTGGGTTATGAGAGTGTAGGTTGAAAAATAAGGCTTCATCGAAGGGTATAAGTGTTATCTTTTAATGGAATTGGTATCATAAAAAAAGGGAAGTTTAGACATTTTAGACACCACAAGAATGTAGGAAGCCATAGAAAGAATTCAAGTATAAAACCTCCATATAATTGACCATTTGAAGTTTTCCTAATTTTGGAGTTTCTTAGCTTTCTCTTAACATCTTCTAGTTCTGGTATATTTGGGTGTCTAAATACATATTTTACATAAGAAAATCAAGTTAGGAACTCAAACAAATGATTTTTCAAAAACCCCTCAAATGGCCAAAATCACCACTTTTCCTTTTAGTTAGTTTAGAGACTTTTTGGAGAAAATTAGGTTTTGGGGTTTAGTTTATTGTTGTTACTTAATTACTTATGATATTTTAAGCTTAAGGTTAGCAGAGGAGAAGAAGGAATAAGATACCTCAACAGTGGGCCTCCCTCCAGTATTTATAGGAAAAACGTCATGATGACCCTACTGATTAGATGTCAGGCGAAGGTTGGAGGCTAGGGGGTGGTTTCGCTTGCCCTGCCGAAGGGTGGACCTCGCTGTTGTTGGTGCTCTTCCTTCGAAAGAGCAGTCAAGCCTTTTGGCTTAGTGTTGAGATGATACCACACCAGACGAGCTCATGCCTCATCTATCCTATGAGCCCATCTTTACCCATTCTCTATTTGAGTGGTCTCCTGCTCTTCCGAGCCTAAATGAATTGGTCTTCTAAAGATTAGCATGCACCTTGCTAGTCGCTAGGCCTCACATGCTCATTCCGCTAAGTTTTTCGTCTCGGCGTTCGATCCTCTTCCTACGGCTGAGCTCTCTTGAAGCGGTCTTTCAAGATAAGTACCCACCCTATTGGGCCTGGTGTGCTCATCCGGCCCACTCCACGAGTGACGAGGACGTCTTTGATCATCCCACATGGTCCTCAAGAGGGGTCCACATGATCGTGTAGTTGTTTGAAATTTCACCCATAACAAGCTTAGCAAATAAGATTTCAATTTTCCAAATGAATAGTTAATATTTGCATTTATATGAGTATTTATGGTGAGAATTGACAAATTATAGTTTCTCTTTTGAATTACTTAAGAAATAGTAGGCTTATTTTTATATTTAAATCATTAATTTAAAGGAGCCTTTAATTTTTTTTTTCTTTCCAATAGGCCTTTAATATTACTAGTTTTTTAACACGTGCGATGCACGTGAAGTTTTAAATTCTTTTTTTTCCATCTTTTAGAATAAATAAATCTAAATTAATTTAATTTAATATTAATTATATAATTAAAATTAGATAAATTACACGTCACAATACCTTTTATTTAATCTAAATTGTAAAGGTGGCCAAAGTATTGAATCTGTTTCCATTAATTTGTTATCACTAAAACCAATAAAAATAAATGACACTTTAATTTCATCTAAAAATATTTATTAAATATGTATTGCTTGTTGCACCATGATTTTCTCTCCAATATTTCACAATTTATTGATATAATAATGAGCTTAAACTTTTTGAATAATGTATATATTTTTAATTATGTGCATCAAATCATTATTTTCTTAAATTATAACAAAATAACTTTTTTTAAAATAAATTATATATGACAAAATTTCTTATATTGGTTTGTAATATAATAGAGTGTTTGAGAAGTTTTTTTTTAGAAGATTGAGACTCTCAACAAATTTAAATTTTTTAAAGTAAATAATATTTTTAATTTTATTTAAAATGATCTTTAAAGAGATAGTAGTCTCAATAATCTTAAATCAAACAAATATAGGGATATGGGTTTCTAACGATTGTTTTTTGTTGTAATAGAGACTAAAATATTAATATTTCAAAGTTTAATTGAATAATCGTATTTATAAAGTAATGAAATTACAACATACTCTATCTATTACATACGATTCTTTGTCTAATAGATAATGAGGAATTTAGTAAGAATTTAACAAAAGTAAAATTAAAAATAAGTAAAGTTGAATTAAAAATTATAAAATCAAACTAAAAATATATAAAATTAAAATGATATCAAACCAATAGGAATTGTTAGAATATATACTCTTGTTATATTATTATTGGAGTTGTTTGTTAAAATTATAGTAAGTATACGATCGAATCATGTATAAGAAATAACCCTATAGACATGGAAAGATCAAATAAATTAGTAGAAGAAGATAATCAAACTTTTGTTAACAAATGAAATGATATCATTCTAGAATATCCAGAGGCCGATTAGCATCTATTTTTCCACAAACCTTTAATTTAATTTGTTTGCATCTAAATGCAGGAGATTGAAACACAAAATAATGAATAAATAAAATACAACACTCCCTCAACTTTTCACTTTTCCTATCCCATGAGACCACTCAGATAAAAAAATACAAAATACAAAATATCTATTTTTGCTTCCCCTCGTTATATATGCTTTTAGCCAAAATTGAGCTTGAGCTACAAACAACAATGTTCTTCTATTGGTTTTCATCATTCTTCCTTAAGAGCGAATGACATCTAACCAAGAAACAAATTTATAGCAATTTATGTAATCGGTGAACTTTTTTTTAACTTGTATCTAATGGGAAAAAGAATACTAAAGGATGTGATGAAGTGTGCCATTTATGTTTTATATAAATAGCATTTATTATTATAAGAAAAACAATTATTCACATTGCATTCCAACCGTTTTTTAAGCTAATAAGATACTTCCCAATCCAAGCCACTTTTATATATAGTATAGATTAAACATTTATCATCTAAATATAAAAATAAAATTTAAATAGTATAATAAAACACATTGAACAAAAATAAACTAATCATTATATACCATTGATATATTTTAGTCATTTAATTAATTTATCATACAAACTATATTACTTTATGTATGTTTATTAAAAAATAAAACAATTAATATGTAAAATAAGTAATATATTGTAAAAACAACAGTAATATGGTTACTAAAAGTATTTTTGAATCATTTTTAGAGAAATTTATCAAAATTATTTCTCTCAGAATAATTCAAATTATAGTATACAATATTTTTTTATATATATCAATACCACATAATATTTCTTTTTAATGATTACACTATAATATTTATTTCCCAAGTATCTTAAAACCGACAAAAATAAACTTATCAAATCTATTATATTAACTTGCATGATTTAGTAATTATTAATAAATTCATTGTAAATTAAAGAGAGTACTCTAGTATTTTATTAAATTAATTATTGATGATAGTTAATTAAGAATGAATTTTTTTATAATTTTAGATAATGACAACTTTTGTCATTTCAAGAAATCTTCCAAGGACAAAATGGTCTAAAAATGATTCTAAAACTTCCCCACTTTTAATATATTAAAGATTAATAAAAAGAGTTTGATAAGGTTTAGATTATTTTATACTATGAAATTATAAAACATAATAATTTAGAATTATCATAAAATATTTATTGTCTTTTAATATCTTGTGTCTTACATGATCACCTATAACTTGAGCTGGCCATGGTTTTAACCATGCGTTTCAAATGAAAAAGTCTCTTTATCGCAAAAGAAGAAAAAAAAAAGTGGAAAGTTGAATGAGTGTGAAAGTAGGAGCAGAGATGAGTAAAGTACGGAGAGGGCCAAGACATAGCATGTGCACGGGGAACGTGGGACCAGGATACTTTTAATTTTATATAGTTTTGAGCTTCTATTTTTGGAACTACAGAAGATGAGAGTGCTTTCCGTACAGCTAAATTAGACCCAAACATCTATGGTTTTGAGCAAGCAATCTCACTCTAAGCTTCTATTTTTGGAACCACCAAAGCTGAGAGTGCCTTCCGTACAGCTACTAGACCTAAACATCTCTACCAATAAATTCATAAAAAAAAAACACAAATTGCCATTTGATGGAGTGCGTGAAAATTAGAGCACGATCTAAAAATATAATTTTAGAACCTCTATCATATCATTCTTAATTTCAAAAATCACAAAATATAAAAAAAAAAATTACTTTTATTAACACACAATAAAAATAAAATAATACAATTCAAACTTTCATTTTAAAAATGATATGAATATTTAGATGTAAAATCATTTACTAAACTTTTTATATCAATAACCACACGTTTTATTAGTTGATTTAGATGTATTGCAGTTTTTAGAAACTGTGCCTAGTGAAAAAAGGAAAAGAAATCTTGCCAGGCTTAGTGTTAAATTTAAATCTCCATTTTTTTTATTTGAAGTAAAAAAAAAATGATTTATTTCAAAAATAAATATGGACTATGATGAAACTGACAGGTTATATTTGAAATATTGTTATTTATATTACTTTTATTCTCAACTTTACCTTAAGTATTTTTTTTTAATTATTATATTTCTATTGATTCGTAGGTAGAATTATCAAACCAATTGTGATTGTTGATTGCTTTACAAATGTATTAATGTTACTAAGTTTAATTATCAAACCAATACTAGAAGCAAGTTTGTTTTTATAAAAGTTTATTTATTTAATTTTTTGAAACTAAGTACAAGTTTAGTTTTTCAATCTTAGAAGATTTAGAATTGTAATTTTGTAAGTGGTGCTCCCTAAAATGGAGAAATTATTGGAGGAGACTGTCTCATTGAGACTGTCTCTTATATGTGGGACATGCGATATTTAAAAAAAAAATCTTTTAAAATATTAACTTCCCTCTATTTTATTGGCTATATAAAATGAAAATTACCACGTGTTCCACATGTAGGAGACCGTCTTATTAGAGTGATAAAGATGAGAGAGAAAGGAAATGTAAATAATGATTGAATTATTTATCCAAGAAAGGGAATATCCAAATATTTATACAAGTTCGTAAGAATGTAATTAAATATCAAAATGTAACAAACTAACTCCTAACTTCCTACTTTAACTAACTCTATTACGTCTCAATGCCGCTCCTCCAATAATTTGTCCCTAAAATGAAAATGCCAGACTTAGAAAAAAAAGGAGACAAAGACAGAGGAAAGGGCCGGGCTGTTTCCTAAAAACATTCCCACCTTAGGGAATCTTCCCGTGGTGGGGAAATGATGTCCATTTGTGTTTTTTATTTTAAAGTGAGAAGGAAGGGGCTAGGTCCCGTTGTCCAACATGGATATCAGGTTTTATTTCTTTCAAAAACTTCTTCCTGATTAATTTCCAATTTACATGATTTTAGTATAGAAATAAAGCTCTGGTAAAAAATATAGTTTTAGAGCTTTATCATATAAATTTCTTAATATAAAAAAAATCATAAAATTATAAAAACAAAAAATTATTAACTTTTATTAACACACAATAATATTAAAATAATATAATTCAAACTTTCATTTGAAATGTAAAATCATTTACTAAACTTTCTATAACAATGTCTTTCAAAGTTCGGTTTTCGATTGGTATCAAATCCAATTCATTGAGTCTCTCTTATGATATACTTAATTGTATATTTATAAATAAGATTTGAAAAACTATAATTATTTTAATTGAGACAACAATAATAAACATAGTCAATAATATATTAATATTTTATATGCAACAGAAATATTTGGAAAGTAACTCATCTCTTTAAAGGAATTCACTATCCTTGTGGTTTCAATCTTTTCAATGTGAGAAATAAGTTGGGGTTGAGAAAGAGATTTAAAAATAAACTAAATTAAATTATTTGATGGCCGCCCAACCGGGTGATGCCATGATCTATAAAGACAAAGCATATGTTATTCTTAAATACTATTTTTGATTCTGAAAGTGAGAGTAATATAATATAGTATGGGAGGATCAGAATATTCAGTTGTTAATTGACAACTAATAATAATGATAATGACAATCAGCCTTCTCCTCGAGCTGCCGTTATTATGGTTTTGTTGTTAATTGTGGTAACTTGCATTTCCATGATTCTAATCCCTAAATCCATCAGCTTCTTACCATTTCTCATTTCTATTTTCTATCTTTCAATCACTGCTTTATTTGGGACGTTTAGATTTGGAGAGATATTTCGCCTTCATTGGTTATACCAATCACCACATGTTTTATTAGTTGATTTAGATGGATTGCAATTTATAGAAATTTCGCCCAAAATGTGGCTAGCGCAAAAAGGAAAAGAAATCTTCCCAGGCTTAGAGTTAAATTTAAATCTCTATTTTTATATATGAAGTAAAAAAAAATATAGACTATGATGAAATTAACAGGTTATATTTGAAATATTGTTATTCATATTACTTTTATTCTCAACTTTCTTAAGGTTTTTTTTTTTTCCTTCCTATTGATTTGTAGGTAGACTTATCAAACCAATAATAGAAGCAAGTTTGTTTTTATAAAAGTTTATTTATTTAATTTTTTGAAACGAAGTATAAGATTATTAGAAGTTTGTCTTATTGAGTTTGTATTAATAATGTGGGTATTCATCTCAAAACCAATTGGTAATGAGAGGAGAGGCCCTTAGAGTTTATAAATCTTGTGAGTTCCCTACATCTTTTCGATGTGGGATTCTCAACATGCCCCTTCAAGATGGTGCCTCTTTTGGGTTCACCATCTTGGGTCGAATCCCATTTTTGGATCGAATGCCCTTTTGGGCTTGTTGGGCTCTGATACCATATTAATAATGTGGGCATCCATCTCAAAACCAATTGGTAATGAGAGGAGAGGCCCTTAGAGTTTATAAACCTTGTGAGTTCCCTACATCTTTCCGATGTGGGATTCTCAACAGTTTGTCTCCTGTATATTGGACACGTGATACTAAAATAAAAAATTTTGTTTAAATTTTAATTATCCTCTATTTCAATAGCTATATAAAATAAAAACTACAACATATTTCATATGTAAAAGATATTCTCAATGAGACAGTCTTATTCATCAATAATTTATCCCTAAAATGAAAAGGCCAGAGTAGAGAAAAAAAGGGGACAAAGACAGAGGAAAGGCCCCGGCTGTTTCATAGAAACATTCCCACCTTAGGGAATCTTCTCGTGGTGGGGAAATGATGTTCATTTGTGTTTTTTATTTTAAAGTGAGAAGGAAGAGGCTAGGTCACCTTGTCCAACATGGATATCGGGTTTTATTTCTTTCAAAAACTTCTTCCTGACCCGATTAATTTGCAATTTACATGATTTTAGTAAGAAAATAAAGCCCCGGTGTAAAAATATAGTTATAGAGTTTTATCATATAAATTCCTTAATATAAAAAAAAATCACAAAATTATAAACGCAAAAAATTATTAACTTTTATTAACACACAATAATAATAAAACAATATAATTCAAACTTTCATTTTAAGAGAGACATGAATACTTATATGTAAAACCATTTACTAAATTTTCTATATCAATATCTTTCATAGTTTGGTTTTCGATTAGTATCAAATCGTCTCTATATAATTATTTGTAAATTTGTAAGTAAGATTTGAAGAATTATAACTATAAAAAAAAATTCAGTTAAGACAACAGTAATAAAAATAATCAATGATATATTAATATTCTATAATATTAGAAACATTTGTAAAGTAACTTATCTCTTTAACGAATTCAATTTCCTTTTGGTTTCAATCTTTTCAATGTCAGAAAAAGTTGGAGTAAAGTAACTTATCTCTTTAAACTTTAAAGGAATTCACTATGCTTGTGGTTCAATCTTTTCAATGTCAGAAATAAGTTCGAGTTGAGAAAGAGATTTAAAAATATATCCTCTCAATTCATATAAACTAAACTAAATTATGAGTAAATGCAAATAATATCGTTGTGATTTCAGTTAATTTTTTGCATAGTCCCTATAGTTTAAAAAAGGGGCAATTTCAAATATGTTAGAAATTTTTATAATATTTACAAATTTGTTAGAAAAAAAAATAATTATAAAAATGTTAGAATTTTATAAATTCTAAGTATATCAGCCAATCACTATTAATATATCAGTGAACTATTAGTATATCAATGATAGTTTATCAGTCGATCATTAATAGTTTATCACTGATATACTATTATATATCACTGATATACTATTAATTATTGACTGATATACTCGACTTTTGAAATTCTAACATTTTTGTAAATATTTTTTTTTCCTAACAAATTTGTAAATATTTCACCCAATTATAACATTCATGTAAATTTCCCTTTAATAATAGCACATCACACTCATATAGTTTCAATTTATGTCAGTAAGATTACTCCCCTCCAACGTTGTAAACATTTTTTTAACTAATAATTTATTCGTTTGAACTCTGATTTGAATGATTCATAATATTTTGGAATCGTTATTTCGGACTCTACGTTACGATCACTTAAAAACTTTTAAATTATCAATAAATAAATGGGTTAATTGCTTCAATTATACATATAATTTTGATGATAATAAACTCTTTTATTTATTGACGAATAAGTTATGGCTAAAAAAAAGTTTATAACGTTGGAAGGTTTTATTGACATAATTTAGAATTACTGTAATTTACTATTTTTAAACTACATGTGCTTTTCATGAATTTGACCGAAGGTGTTATTTGCAATTAAATTAAAAAAAAAAAAAAAAAAAAAATATATATATATATATATATATATATATATATATATATATATATACCAATTTGAGGGCAACAAAGCATATGTTATTATTAAATACTATTTTTCATTGTGGACGTGAGAGTAATAATATTATGGGAGGATCAGAATATTCAGTTGTTATATCGATAGTGAGTGTGCTAGTGAATCTGGTACAGGTTCGTGGCGGCGACCCTTTCAAATCATACCCCATCATCTCAATGTTTGCCGTAGCTGCTCTTTTCTTCATTTCTCTATCACTTTCTTTGAAAACATTATTGACGACTAATAATGATAATGATAACAATCAGCCTTCTCTTCGGGCTGCTGTTATTGTGGTTTTGTTGTTAATTGTGGTAACTTGCATTTCCACAATTCTAATCCCTAAATCCATCAGCCTCTTACCTTTTCTCATTTCTATTTTATATCTTTCAATCACTGCTTTATTTGCGACGTTTAGATTTCGGTTTGCATTTGGAGAGATATTTCGCCTTCATTGGTTACTCGCCATTTTTTTACGCACACCAAGGAGGAGGAGAGATATTTTGCCAGTCCGCCGCCAAAACTGAACACTTCACAAAGATTTCATCAATCATTCTTCATCATCATCTTTCCATATTATATTATATATGAATAAGAATAATACTCAAAATCTAGTATGTTTTTTTTTAAAAAAAATTTATATTCTACGTACTTGATGATTATGTATTTGATTTGGTTGTGGAAAAAGAAACAGGATGTCCTTTTTCCAAATCTATGAAGAAACAAACCGTTTTTTTTTTGTCATTGTGTTTATTATTAATTTAAGAAATATTAATATTTTTTCACGTGCATATAACTATTTTATTATTAATTCAGTACTCATGACACATATTTATGGTGCAGGAAATTAGGGTTTAGGGTAAAAAAAAAATTGTTTCGAGAAGTACTTAGCTGCTTAAAATTAAGCATTACACCTAATAAAAACCTGCCACTTCTTTCTTTTCTACTTTTTAATTTTTATCTAAGTGGCAATTTATTATTAGTCGTAAGTATCTTTTAGCTGCTTAATTTTAAGTAGTTTAAGTAATTTTCGTTTGTTTCACTCAACAATGTACATAATTGTGTGAATCGGTCACGTTTTCTTGTATATATTTTGTGTCCTTCTTTACAGTCGTTTGCTTGTTGATGCCTAATATTTGAGAAATTACCACCACTTTTGTCTTGTTTATTTTATAAAAAAAAATTGATATATTTTTAAAAATACCTTCTTCTTTTTTCTTTCATTAATGGAACTTTACTTCTCTTCACCACTTGTACAGTCGTAGTCACACCCATTTTAATTTTATAATGTTGTTATATTAGTTTCTCTCCCTCGTTGACCGGCGTGAGAAGCCATCACTGTTAAACTTGCTGTTTATAAAGGATAATACTTGCCTCCAAACTTGTTTGGAGGAGCTTCTACATCCTCCAATTTTTATTGGTCAATTTCAATTAAACATTATCACATTGAATAAATATGTGGGTCTCGCTAACTTTTAAAATCAATAAAAACAAAACAAATATGAAAGTATATGAAAGAGCTCCACTACAACAAAATTCGTTATACTTGACTATTAAAAAGTGTCAAAATTCAATACCCTTGACACTTTATTTAGCGTCAAATATGTCAGTGTCAAATATAATATGAGTGTCAAGGAAAATTTCAACGCATTTGACACGTCAAAAGCGTCAAAATTAAAACTATTGACACACGGTTATTACGTCAAGTGATAAATATAGTTGACACTTTATTAATTGTCAAGTATAATTTCAACGCATTTGACTCGTCCGAAGAGTAAAAAATAAACCTATTGACACTATTTTGGCGTCAAGTATGTATAATTTAAATCATCGTTTACATATTAGTTGACGTGTTTTACATGTCAATGAATTTTTTTTTTTTTTAATTTAGAGCTTTCTTCCTGTCCACATTCTAATATATAATCGAATTAAAATAATAATTGTAAATCACAAACATAAGAAAAGATATCTCATAATAACTAAATGTTTGGAAAGGTAACAAATATTCCTAAGGTACTGTAACAACTAATTAAACTACTAGTCTATCATAATATTTAAAAAATCCAAAACATAAACCAACAAAAAAAACCTATTTGGCGAGTGTATAGAAAACTTGGACACTGACGGAGAAGGCCACATACCCACATCGCATCGCAAATCACACAGCCATCGTGATGCTCTCTAGGGCTGTCATACTTCAAATTGCAATGTATTAATTAAAACTGAATGCTAATTACAAAAAAAAAATGAATTAGAAATTTAATTGCACCTATCTGTTGGTATAAGTTGGCAAATATACACTTCTCGATGATTTTTAAAAAAATCGAATTCATGAGAAAGATGCTTGCACGATTGTTCTATTAATAATATTTCCTATTTATGATTTTTATCTCAATATTTTAAAAGTTGATACTCATAAATTCTTTGAACTTCTTTTTCTTATTCTATGAGTATGATTTAATATCTGTTTGAGATAACTTAAAAAACAAACATTTTAAACACTTTTAAAAGTTATCCCAAACATACACTAAATCCATTCATAGAATAAGAAAAAGAAGTTAAAAGAATTGATAAGTATTAAACACTACTGGGTTATATGAATTAGGAGAATTAATGAAAAAATTGGACTCTCCATGCTTATTTTTCAAGACTTGTGATCTTCTCATATCCTACAAATATCATTAAAGTAAGAAATATAAATTATGAAGGCTTGGTAAATTTTACGAAAAGCAACTTTGAAGTCTAACGATAATACTAAAAACTGCATAAGAATGCTTCTGTCCACCATGTAAAACCAGCCTATAGGAGAAAGTAATTGAGCCTCATTTTCTCACGTAGAAAGAGCCAAAACTTCCATGTATTGCAATATTAGAAAATAAAGGAACAACAGTAAAATAATGAGATATGGATATATTAAAAATTAGTAAGTACTAATCAAAACTTTGAAGTGAACTGTAGAAGAGATTAAATTCTCCATGAATCAAAAAATTCAAACGCCAACTCTGCAATAACACTAAATCAAAATAATTTAAATTTCAATATTAAATAGGAGGGAATAAAAATTGAAGGATCCTGGTGAATCCTTTTGAGAAAGAAGAAGAAAATTATAGATTACCACATCAAAATATCAATTTGTACCACAAGCGAAATAGACAACGAAAGAAGCCACGAAAAATACGTATCGCAATTAGATAAAGACGAAAGATTTGATTTCGTATAAGAACAAGGGATATTTATATAACTCACCAATTGAAAAATCGGAGAGTAGTGCGCGAAGCTCTCATTGCTTTTCTTTGTGTGAAGGTCATGAAAATGAAAAGAAGCGAGTTTGGATGATTTGAAGATGAATTTGGAATTTATGGGTGCAATGAATGAATATGGTTAGATTATGTGAATGGATGTCATGGAAGTGTCGGTTGGTTCTAATTCAGTCATGACTCATGAGGGGGATGAAGGGTGAAGGAGAATGTAGGCATAAAGAAAAAATGTGAGGGTAAATTAGGGATGAAAATTTCTCCACTCTTTCACTCTTTTAAAATAGTAGAGGTAGAGATTATTTAACATATATTTCATATATAATTTTAAAAAAAAAAAATCTAATTTTTTATTAAAGTGGGTAGACAATGGTACTTTACTCAAATTGGTTAAAGTTCTATACTAGTTTGATGAACAAAAATTAAACAAATCTTATATAAGATGAAACTTTAACGTTATATGGATTGGACAGAGAGTAATTTATAAACAAGAAGATGAACAATTTTTTTTCTACAACTTTTCTACAATGCAATTTGAGAATGAAAGACTGAGAGCATATTAGAAGATACATAGAAAAAAAATTTCAAGATAAAACAAAAAAAATACATTCATGATTCAAATCAATCTCATATGTCATCTAAATAGCTTTTACTTTTTTACTCATGAGTCAAATCTATAATCTTATTGTAACAACCCGAAATTTCCAAAAATCCCAAAACACGTGGAATTCATAATATAAAGACAGCGGAAGCATTTAAAACAAAAGTCAAGTTCTTCTTATTTGAAATCAAACTAAATAACATTCACAACCGATCGGTTTTATTTTTAAAACAATAAATCATTAAAATCAAGACAATCTCAACCATTGTCTATAAAATTCTCAATCAGAAATTTAACAACTTCACATAATTAAAATAAAACCAAAAACATGAAAGTTAATAATTCCCAAAAGAAAACAAAATAAGAAGAAAATAAATCGCCGGCGTTGCAAATCCATGCCAACCGATCACCCGCCTCGAACATCATCAGCCACCGAGTTTCTTCTTTCCTTTACCTGAAAAAAAAAGTTGTAGCATCATGAGGCTACGCCCAATGAGTAGAATAATGTAAAAAAAAAGAACATTGCCATGAGAGATTTTCTAAGACTTTAAGTCCTTAATCGGCCTCACTGACTTCCGAAAATTCACTTTCACCCAAAACTCTCAAAGTTTAACTCATTCCTCCACATTATCTTTTAATCTGCAAACTAAAAGAATAAAACATTCGAAACAGTTTTAAACTCTCTTTCTCATTTTAAAACTTTTCGAACTTTAACTTTCCCTAATACCTCTAATCTCGTCTTTGTCCGCAAACAAAGAGAGATTACACCCATAAGGAATTTAAACATAATTTTTCTACAATTTAAATCCTTTAGGGATATTCTTTTCCCGTTTAATACCTTTAATCTCCTCTTTCTTCACAAACAAAGAGAGACTACGCCTATAAGGAATTTAAACATAATTTTTCTACAATTTAAATCCTTTAGGGATATTCTTTTCCATTGTACGAATGGAATGAACCTGCCCCGTTAGGAGTTATTTAAGTTGTGCACACTAAATAATCTCCCCTAACAACTATTCTTCATTAGACAAGGCCTTGCCTAATGTGAACCTACAACCATATTACCCAAGGTATTTTAAAGTAATATGATTCACACATCACTACTATGATGTTCAAATGAGTCTAAACTCAAACTTCTCGAAATACCCTCGTTCTAGGCCGAAAATTCCCTAAACTTAAATTCTGGAAAATTCTCCTTTTAATCACTCCAAAATAACCCAAAATCACCCAACATAACACTTTTGAGTCACTTCCAACAACTCCCAACAGTTTACAAGTCTAGAACCGAAACTAGCCTAAACTAGTGTAGTTTCGCTCCTTTTTCGGATATTCTACATCTACTATAATTCTAACTAAAATTCAGCGGCATAACGCCTGATAAATGCCTCCCAAAACAGCCCCTAAACATAAAGAAAACAATCTAAAAATCCAGAGCACAATATTTGTGAAAGCAACTAACCACCTAGGCAAATCTTTCGATTTAAAGGCACTAATCTCCAAATAAGGTATTCATGGACAGCAACTTAGAAACATCTTAAAACATCCAACACATGCATAAATATTCAGTTTCAAGGTCAAAGAACACAAGGAAACAATATATGCAAAACCCAAATCGATAGTCACTTTAAAGCATGCTTTAATACCAATTTTTCACTTTCATTAATCCAAACTTTAACTCCAAAGTAAAACAGCCCCAAACCACTCTTAACATACATAAAATCACCCAACAACATGTTGCAAATTTAGAGGTTATAACTTATAAAGAGAAAGAAAAAAAACAAACATGGTAATCTTCTAATCTTTACAAGTTCTACTCACCTTGAATTGCATTTTCAAAAAGCTTACTTCTCTTTCAAAGTATGAAGGAAATAATCCCCACCTTTTGAAACTAATCTAATTTCAAGGATATCGATAAATACAACCTACAACGATGAATTAGAAAAGAAAAATCGATCAGAGCGAAAAATCATATAAAACCCGAAAGGTTTTTAAGCCATAACTTTTTACACAGAACTGATCTTGCTATGAAATTAATGCTAATGGAAAGATAACGGAAAACTGATCAGAATGGACTACTTACTTGCGTAAATAGGAGTCCGGATGAGGAAGTTATGAAGAAATCAATCTGGGAGATGTCCTTTAGGCGAAAATGGGAGAAAAAGTGATAAATGGGGGCTGGTTTTCGGATTAGGGAGGAGGAAGAAGAAGGCTTTAGGTTTTAATCCCGCTTTCAGTTAATTACGAAAATGCCACTATGCAAAAACGGTCATAACTCATTCATCGGGACTCAGAACGACGAGCCGTCAGTTGCGTTGGAATCGTAATGACGAGACGATCCACGTCATCTAAAAATATTAAATTAAACTTGTGGTTTTAATTTGGAGGTTTGAGAAATTACTAAAATACCCTTACTTGGTAACGGGTCGTTACACTTATCTTAATCTATTATCTATTATCTATCTATTATCTATTACTACTTAAAAAGTGTCCTAATAGGAGAAACTTTTTTTGACACTAATACCCTCCCACTATTAGTAAATATCTAAACTACCATTATTCCTCAATTTAAATATATCAAAATATAATAAATATCATTCTTAATATTTAAAAATATATATATACCATACATCTTTAATCTATACAATATATATATATATATATATCAATTTATGTTAAATAATAAATTATCAAAATTATAATAATATTTATATTTTTATCTATTACTACTTAAAAAGTGTGCTAATTGGAGAAACTTTTTTTGACACTAATACCCTCCCACTATTAGTAAATATCTAAACTACCATTATTCCTCAATTTAAATATATCAAAATATAATAAATATCATTCTAAATATTAAAAAATATATATATATACCATACATCTTTAATCTATACAATATATATATATATATATATATATATATATATATATATATATATCAATTTATGTTAAATAATAAATTATCAAAATTATAATAATATTTATATTTTTATACTTTAATAATCTATACTATATATTATTATTATTAGTAGTAGTATTACTATTACTACTTAAAAAAAAATTTCAAATTATTATTTAATTGATATATACTAAATTTAAAAATTAATTTGAATTATTATATTATTACACAAATGAAAATAGATAATTTCTAAATAGAAGATAAATTTTTGAATTGATATAATTATAAATAAATATACTAAATTAATTTATTGAATTATTATATTCTACTAAATAATAAATTATCAAAATTATAATAAATATCATTCTATATATATATATATATATATATATATATATATATATATATATATATATATGTCTTTAATCTGCACTATATATATCATCATCATCATCATCATCATCATCATCATCATCATCATCATCATCATCATCATCATCATCATCATCATTATTACTACTATTACTACTTAAAAACAAATTTCAAATTAAAGGATTAATTATTAAGTTGATATATACTAAATTTAAAAATTAGTTTGAATTATTATATTATTACACAAATGAAAATAGATAATTTATAAATAGAATATAAATTATTAAGTATTATTTTAGATTAACAGTATTTATAAATTTTACAATTGCAAATTAATTGAATATTTATATATTAATTTTGTTTTTTTAAATGGTCCGGTTATAAAAAGCAACTGAATAAACAAGTTTTTTCTTTTCTTTTTCTTTTCTAATTATTAAATAACTAATTTTCCATTGAATTTGGTAATTAATTGCACTTTTTTTAGAATTAATTAATTGTATATTTAATATAGGTTGTGGGAGCTAAAAATAATAACTTAACAATTAATTTTAACATACGTATGGTTTTAAAGATGAGACATTTTAATAGTTTAGTTTTAGATATAATTTAAACATATGTAATTAAATTCAATGCATTTTAACTTTTAAGTGTTCTCTTAAAAAAAAAAAACTTATTGTTGTCTTTTCATTTTTCCATTTGACGTTTCTTTGCTCTCCACCTTCCACAAGCAATTACTTGTCATTAATTATCGATCATATAAATAGACATTTAAATGTTGTGCAATTTATAGTTTCCAATTTTATTCCGACATTTTTTATTAATTAATCCAAACCAAATTCTTCCTTTCCATCCGAACGTGAGATCCACAAAATTGCACCATTTTCTTCATTTCTTCATTCTATAAATCAAAGCTCCCTTCTTACAAATCCTACCATGCTCAGTAAAGTAAGTAATGTCTACACTAAAAGGTTCATACCTTCAATAATGATAATTGATTGGTCGGTAAAATTAGTGAAATGAAAGGAATCAAATAAGGAATGGTTTAATGGGCAATCGAGTGTTTGGGTAGATGAAGATACGAGCTTTTCAATGACTTCTCTTGTGTGTTCTTAGTTAATTACTAATGGAATCAATTTCTTTTTTTTTTTTTTTTTTTTGGTGAGGACGTATATGGGTGTATAAATGATAATACAATTCTTATTTTCATCATTTTGTTGTTCAAATGGATTCATTGTTTATTATTCATCATTTTGTTGTTTAAATGGAATCATGGATTTTATGGAGTCTTTTTGTAATTTTTTTTTATATATTAAAACATTTTCTTTTTAGCACTATATTGTTGTAACCCCACAGTAATTATCTATTGTCTAGTGTGTTCTCTGATTTATTTTATAAATAATTTCATAATAAGATATAATTTTTAAATAAATTTAAATTCGATTTATTATTCGTTCATGCATTGGAATCAGAATTTGAAAAGAGATGAAGAAGAATAAAGAAGGGAAAAGAAAAAAAGCATTTTTTTAAAGCTTCAGACCCTCATGTAAGGATTTGACACGCAGGCTTGTGGACAGCTCAGGCATTGACCCACATGCACAATTTCCTTTCTTTTTTCAACTGTCCATTGACTGGTTGACCGGTCAACCGATTGACCAGTTGACTTTTCATTTCTTCTATTTAAACCAAACTCAAACTGAGCTTTATTCTTCTATGATCCCACACTTTTTGTAGACTTAGAATTTTAAATTAACTATACAATTCCTAAAGAAATTAGAGTTTTAATTTTTATAATAATGGTAAATTTATTTTTAGTATAAATATAATAATTTTAATTCATAAATTTTAAATTTAAGATTTAAATCACAATATAGTAAAGATTTATCGATGTATTTCGAATAGGATTAAAAAACATCTAAAAAAGTATAAAAAAAATTTAGTAGAATTATATTATTTGAAAATTGAAATTTATTGAATATTTAGTTGCATTTTTCATGTTAAATTAAATAATTGTTTAACTAAAAAAAGGGAAAATGTAATAATGTAAAAAATTTAATTTTGATTGAATTACATAAAATTTATTTTTTTTGAATTAAGGAATTAATAAAATCATTGTGTTGTAAAATTTGTGTATTTTAAAACAGAAAGTAATTTGTTTACATATTTTAAAATTAGAGTAGTTTTAGATATATTTTTATTGAGTATAATTATAATTAACTTTTATTAAGTTTATATTTGCAAATAGAATGGTATTTTATATTAAATATTTATAAAAAACTAATTAATTTAAAATAAAATAATTATCATACTATTTGAATTTATATTCATAACAAGTCAATAATTAATTAATTTTATAATACATTGAAAATATTGATTGATTTGGTATTTTTCAAATATAATAGTTTAATTAGCTTTAAATAACAATAATTAAATTGAATCATCCCACATCTCTCTCTCTATAATATATATGTATATAAAATATATATATTAATATCAGTTTATCTGTAATTTATAAAAGAACGTTTATAAAAGAATCGATCAAATCCAATATTATGTATAACTTAAATGGATTGTCTTTTAAAAAAAAAATTAAAAAATTTTCGTGCATCGCACGTGCTAAAAACTACTATATCTTAAAAGTGGCAAGAAGTGGAGAATCTTTACCTTCCATTTTTACCCTCAATTTTAAGATTTATGCCAAAACTAGCCTTTTCCAATTAATTTTAATTGTTTTATATTTTTCAATAGAGTATCTTCGAATTCGGTGAACACAAACATTAAAGCAGACTAAATGTTCTTCAGGTTTGGTTCAATTTCCTAAATGAAATTTAATTCGTGATGAAAGCTAATGAATGGATACAATGAATGAATGAAATCTTGAAAATCCATCAAATGATTTCATGGTTATCACTTAATATGGCCACTGAAGGTCTTAAAATCTCATTTAAAGCCTCGAATACCGTACCGATACTTAGATTTAATGAATGGATGTAAAATTTTGATATAAAAGAGAAAATTGGAAAGGATAATCAAACTGACGAAAAAACATTGATAAAAATTGGACGAATTCTGAAAATCTAATCTCAGTTCGTTTTCAACACACTAGGCGTGCTTGTAACGGTCTTGCTCATCATCTCGCAAAAAAAGCTGCTAATGAAAGAATCTCTTCTTCTTAGGAGAATTCCGTTCCTCTGGGCATGGAAGATCTCCTCGTTTTTTAATCTTTGTTGTTAAGTTTTTGGTTTTTGCCTTTTTCTGTTTGTTTTGTGTTCGTCCTGGTCAAAAAAAAAAAAATTGGAGGCGAGCAAGATTTCGATGGGAGCAAATAGGAAGAAAAAGATTGGCTTTTGTTGAAGTTAACACCAAACTCCTGAAGCCGCCTATCTCTCATTTCCAACTATTATTTAGATTTTTCATAGAAATCTTTTTCCAATACCAACAAATTTGTCATGCTAATTAGGGCTTTTGTTATTGCTATTGTTTGAATCCGCCTGTCAAAATTCTGAAATTAATACTATTGTTCAAGTTTTTGATGTAATAGGTTCATAAGAAAATGTGCTTTTTTCTTTTTGTCAATAATCAAATAGTGGTTTAGACTTTAATTTGAGATGGTGACAGAGTGATGAGAAGAAGAAGTTTTAATGTATGCTTTGGAGAATTATCTACAATTTTAATTATACTAGTTAAACAGCACGTGCGATGCACGTATCTTGTGATTTTTTAATTATAAATTTAAAAGAAGCTCGCTGCATTTATAAAATTGTGTATAATGATTGGATTTTTGTTTATTATAAGAAATTATTCATAATTAATTTCATTTAACATAAATCTTAAATTTTGATTATTAGAATCGATACATAGATATAAAATACTAATAACATCAATTGATATATATTCTCCTTTAAATATTAATATAAAAAAATCATTTCAATAAATTGGTAAATTGATTTTGAAATCCTTAACTATTATATTCTATTTAAATTATAAATCTAAAATTCATTTGTATTACCGATTATAATAAATTAGTACATAAAATATTAAATTTTATAATACGATTTGAAAATTTTACCGTTTTTTATTTAGAAGCAAAGGACTTAAAGATTCTATCATTTCCAAATACGGTTTCAAACTTGTTGAATTTATTATAAACCACATTTTTTTACAATTGCCACTCTACCATGGTGATTGTTTGGATTTCTGTTCATAAATAATGTCCACACATCTATCTCACAATTATATCGTAAGAAAGGTAGGAGAAAGAAAGAAAGCAATTCAAATAATTAAAAACATAAAATAATCAATTAATTAGATGAGATAGATTTTATTATAATAACCTCAAAAATAGTCTTAATGGTTTGTCATCTCTGTTTGCAAGTTGCAAACTCAATTCCCTCTCCCAAATCTTGATTTTTTTTTATATATTTTTTTTATTAATTAATAGATACAATGATTTATCTAAGATCTCAACTTAGAAATGAACCGGAAATAATTGAAACTGAAAGCAGAATAGACCAACCTTAATCGAAAAGAAATCAAAATAAAGGGCATGTAAATGAAGATTTCAACCAGACTTGTATATACGAACCCCATCATTTTGATGAGTTGTTGAAGAGGAAGAGACCTTGAAGATTGAGAGTCAATAAAATCATTTACACCAAATGCATGGTTGCACAAATATCGTAGGTGAAAGGATATTCAAATTAAAATACTAAATTATAAATGGATTTAAATTTTCTTCGAGGGACACATTTTAAAAATGTATTTATTAACTCTAAATGAAAAGTTATGATTAATTTGAATGATTATGTCTGATTATGTCTTTTGATGGAAAGATATAACCATTGGTGATTATCGTCTTTTTATAATAGTCAATATAATTTAAAATAAATTTTATATGGGTGTCTTTTGATGGAAAAGACACAACCGTACATTGTGACTATTGTCATTATATAATTATAAGTCGATTTAATTTAAAATAAATTTTATATAGTTATGCCTTTTGATGGAAAAGACACAACTATACATAGTGACCATTGTCTTTTTATAATTAAGTAAATTTAATTTAAAGTAAATAAAAAAACAAAAGGATACAAATGGAATATTTTAAATAAGTAGGGGTAAAATGGGAAGTGAATGTTTCTCCTCACTTCCCCACTTTTATATATGTTATAGATAGGGATGATTTTACTATATAATTCAACTTATATGTATTCTCTTTTACACCGTAATATTATCGCCATGATGATTATTTCTCTGTCTCTCTCTTACTTATATGTTCATTCATTGTGTTATTATAATTTGTATGTCAATTAAGAATCTAACTTTAGGGTTTCATTTATACATTTATTATTTATCTAGATTTGATTTTTTTTTTCAGTATCTATTCTCAGGATGGATATTTCATAAGGGGTAAAAATCAAAATTGAAGAAATCTACCTAATTAATCAAAGCCCATTTGACATGTGATTCATCCTTTTTTTTTCATTCCATTAATTTTGAAAGTCCTCTTTGACATACACAAATTCCAACAAAAGAATACCACATATACATACGTACTTACCCCTACTTTTCATAGATTTATTAATTGTGTAACTCCATTTTTTATTAAATGAATAAAAAAGTATATAAATTAATGTGTACAAATTAGATGATGATCACAATCAATTGTTACTCAAAAAATTCAAGGATGGAAGTCATTTTTGTTAGAGAGAAATCTTTTTTTCCCTAAAGAACGGAGTATAATTTTTTTTAATAATTTGTAAAAAAAAGTATCCAAACTTGCGTGGACGATAATTTGATGATCATGAGGACTTTCTTTTATTGATGAAGAGGTAAGTATAATTTAAAAAAATCGATGTTTTTTTCTCTTCATACTATTTTGAAAGCAGCTAATAATTTTAATTATATAGTGATTCTTATTCTTTTGTTAGAAAGAAATCCTTTTTTATATCATGGAAATTTTTTTTTTCATTTGTAAGAAAAAGATTCAAGCTTGCACGAATGAGAATTCTAAGCGAAGACTATTTATATTGATGAAGAGGTAAGTATCATAAAAAATTAAAAAAAAATCAATGTGATTTGTCTTTTCATATAATTGTGAAAGCAATCATCTAATAAATTTAATTTATGTGAGTTCATGTTCTTTTGTTAGAAATAAATCATTTTTTTTCTTCTAAAGAATGGAGAATAATTTTTATTTTATCATTCGTAAAAAAATATAAAGATCATGACGATTATTTTTATTGATAAAGAAGTAAGTATCATAAATATTTTTTTCAACATTATTTATCTTTTCATATTGATAAATCTAATAATTTTATATTTTCATGGAAACGAAAAAATTGAAGTTGAGAAAATGGGAGATACATTGAAAATACAACCAAGCAAATTACATCTCTAATGGAAATATGAAAACTGTCAATAAAAACTACAACAACGTCAATGATGAGATAAAATTGTTTCTACCTTCAAGTATTGAAATTGAATAAATCCAGGAACCTTATTTGTTTACATACAACAAATTTACAGTTTCGTGACTTTTGATTTTTTTATTTAAGAATCCCGGCTGACGTGACACATGATCACGTGCAACGCACATTATTTAAACTAGTATCTTTAAAAGGTGTCATATTTGGAGAATCTTTAACTTCCCAAAATACCCCTCTTTTTACAATCCAATAATTATTTTTTTAAATTTGTTATAATAAGGGTTATCAATTGATTGGATTAATTTGAATTTAGAAAAAATATGAAGTTCATTGTACATGGATACCTTTTAAATATTGGCAACGTATTCTCCCTTTTTTTTTCTTGAAATTTGAAATCTGAAGAAAAACTTTTCATCTTTTTGTTTAAATATCTATCCCAAGAGACACTCTTGAACAAAAGCAAGCCATATTTTTAGCCCATATTCATATTTGGTCTCTATCTTTAAATAGTCCAATACAAGTTTAACCGTTAATTCGGCTAATGATTTGATGATGGGATAATTAAGTTCTATTTGTACCCCTATATTTTTATAAAATGCCTATTGGATCTTTTAATTATCTCTTTTGTTTGATAATGAAAAATAACAAATGGTACATGTACATAGAGGAAAATAAATGATCTCCATAAACAAATCTTCCTTTCTCATTATTTCCTCTTGAAAAATTCCACAGCACAAATTTTAGCCATAAATATTGTGAGATGGTCCTTTGTATTCCATAGAAATGTTCACCGAATCCACTCTGGCACTTTGAAAGATGTGAATGAATGGCATAAATTTCTTTTTAAAAACTCAAAAAACCATCTATCTTACAAAATTACCACGGTTTTCCATGTGCCTAATTTTGAACCTCGAATCAATTTATCTATGAAAGAATAGGTCTGAGGACTTTAATCTGAGATGGTGATATGATAAAGAGAGAAGAAGAAAATGAACTACAAGTACTTGCATGGTTGCTTTTGATAATTATCTGTAATTCTACAAAATATAAATATTGTTAAAATTAGTTTTGTCCCGGTCGTTCTTTGAAACTCTTTTTTTTTTCCCTCAAAGTAAAAGAGAAACATTAACTTAAAAGAAGTGTTGTGGGGTGAAATGTCAATACACGTGGAATTTCTCACCTGGTTCAAAGAATGGACAATCGGCATGTCTACGTCACCTGAAAATATAAAGCTACGTCACCTAAGAGGCTACGTCTACGTCGTCTGGGAGTCTACATCTACGTCATCTAATAAGTCTACGTCTACGTCGTCTGGAAGGCTACGTCTACATCGCTTAGGAAGGTACGTATACGTAGTCCTGAGAGTCTACGTCTATACATCATCTAATAAGGCTACGTATCTAAGACCAAGAAACTATAATATATTGATATCCAATCAAACGATGACATGTGGCATGACCAACAAGTGACATGTCGTTGGGAAGCAACATGTGGCCCAATCCCGACGCGACATGTGGTACGATGATGTCATCAACCTCCTCTCATATAAATAGGGGAAAAATTCATTCATTAGGTAACTAATTTCTACCACTATTCTCTCTGGCACACTAGCTCTGCTTGCTCTGACTTTAGCATTGGAGGGTGTTAGGCCGGTATCACACCGATGCTCTCTTTATTTTTTGTGCAGGTACATACAGTGCTCGTCAACTACTTAGCACATGGCCTACGCAGCACCTCTAGTGCAGCGCTACCTCCGACTTGTCCCATATATTAAGTTCGTTGCTTACGTGGAATTTCTCAATTTTTAGGCAACAACATTTGGCGCCGTCTGTGGGAAAGAGTATATAACTAAGTGCTCTACCATCAAGGATGAGTCGAAGAAGTCAACACCATGATGATATAGATGACGATGAGAATCGTAATCCTCGTGATAAAAGATATCAAACTCGGAGCACTAAGGAGCTACAACAAGCTGATGAAAATCAAGAAGTAGTAAGAGTTGTGCGAATGCCAGATGAAAGAGTTGATGCTCTAAAAGAGCAAGTTCGAGGTGTGAAGCGAGATCTTGCTAAAGTACTCGAAATTCTTACACGGAAAACTGATTATCATGCCCCCGCTGACAACCAGGAAGTACAATCTAAAAAAGACAAAGAACCTATAGAGCGCATAGGTGAATCGCGGAATCATGATAAGGGTGGTTCAAAAGGGAAGTCAAAACTAAATATCCAAGACAATTCCTTTTCCTCTCATAACTCTCCTCGCAACAAACATCTTGGTCAGAAACGAAAGTCTGACCTCAGAGAAGTTCTCAATCAAAAGATAAAAGAACATTAAGATGTTGTGAAGTCTACTGCAGAAAGTGCTCAGCCTTGGGCGCCAGAGTTGAAAAAACTCCAAGATCAACTTAGTCATATGAAGAAAGAGTATAGAGGAAAGACTCCTCTAGCACTAAAAGACCTACTTAAGCAAACTGAGTCGCCATTCACCGATGATATAATGGAGGTGGAGCTTCCCACCAAATTCAAAATGCCAACTATGACCACGTATGATGGTTCAAAAGATCCACTCGAGCATGTTGATATGTTTCGGACCTGGATGGAGCTCCAGGGAGTCCGAGATGCTATCAAGTGTAAGGTGTTCCCCCTTACATTAGGAGGCTCTGCGCATGGGTGGTTCAGACAGCTCAAGCCGAGGTCCATCTCTTCATTCAAAGACCTCACTCGATCTTTTATAACTCAGTTCCTTGGTGGAAAAGATCATAAGAAACTAGCCACACACCTTTTGATTGTGCGTCAAAAGTCAGAGGAGAGCCTCTGAGACTATGTAGTGAGATTTAATAGTGAGGCGTTGAAGGTAAAAGATTACGGTGACGACATTGCTCTGACTGCTGTGATGGCCGGCTTGAAAGATGAAAAGTTCTTGTGGTCACTAGGCAAGAAGACGCGTGCTACATACACCGAGCTCCTAGCTAGAGCACAAAAATATATGAGCGCCAGAGAGTTGCTTAGTGCAAGGAAGACTTCAGATGAAAGAGGTAGTAGTAAACGATCAGAGCACAAGAAAAGAAACCGAACAGAAGACTTTGTCTGGGGGACTGACCGTCACGAGGATGACAAGAGACATAGGTCAGGAGACCAACTTGAGAAGTTGAGTCTTCCTTTTAGTAATTTTAAAAAATACACTCCCACCACGATCCCGATTGAACAACTACTCTTGGAGATCAAAGACAAAGACTTGGTTAGGTGGCCGCCTAGGATAAAAGCAGGGTCAAACAAAAGGAACAAAGATAAGTATTGCCTCTTCCACAAAAACCACGGTCATACCACCTCTGATTGTTCGATCTCAAGGAAGAAATTGAAACCCTTATTCAAAAAGGATACTTGAAAGAATTCATGAAGAGTAAAAAAGATAAGAAAGACTATGACCGTGATAATCAAGATTTTCCAGATAGAGACATAAGAACCATCTTTGGAGGACCGACTATTGAGAAAAAGCCCATCCCCTAAAAATGACTATGTTAGGTCACTGAGGTATTCGCCAAGGCATCAACACATTGATTAAACCCATCTACAAGGCTCTACTCTACCTATGATGATGTCAAGCAACTTAGATTTAATTTTAGCAAATTTATTTATTACAGTTTTCATTTCCAATAAAGTTTTTTTTATTGTAAGAAGTTCGAAAATAAAATGAATAAGACCGTACTTTTTTTTTACTTATTGCATTTATGAGAGTTAAATCATTTAGAGAACTCTTAGACTTGAGCTAGATTTCAAGACGTAAAACTCTACTAGAGTGGGGGCAAACTACGTGAACCTACTACAGAAAGTTCTAAGTCCGCCATGGTGGAAGAGCTAAATAAAAAATTCTAAGTTTACTAGGGAGTGTAGGGCTCGCAAGACCCGCAACTGGTAGAAGAATTTAAAATGACTAAAAAATGCTATGTCTATTAGGGAGTGCAGGGCTCACATGAGCCGCACCCGATAGAAGAATTTAAAAAGACTAAAAACATCTAAGTCTACCAGGAAGTGCAGGGCTCGCACGAGCACCTGGTAGAAGAATTTAAAACGACCAAAAAATTTCAAGTCTACCAGGGAGTGCAAGGCTCGCACGAGTGGCACCTAGTAAAAGAATTTAAAACAACTAAAAAATTCTAAGTCTACGAGGGAGTGTAGAGCTTGCACAAGCCGCACCTGATAGAAGAATTTAAAACGACTAAAAAATTCTAAGTCTACCAGGGAGTGCAGGGCAAAGACGAGCAACATCTGGTAGAAGAATTTAAAATGACCAAAAAATTTCAAGTCTACTAGGGGGTGCAGGGCTCTTCACGAGCAGCACCTGGTAGAAGAATTTAAAATGACTAAAAAATTCCAAGTCTACCAGGGATTGCAGGGCTCGCACGAGCCGCACTTGGTAGAAGAATTTAAAACGACTAAAAAAAAAAGGTCAACTGTCAAAGGTCTAAAAGTCAACAGTCAACCGTCATCTGGTCAAAATTCAACTGGTCATAGGACAGGGTCAAACAATTTTTTACAGCTCCAAACAAAGTATAAATGAAAAGGCACTGATAACAAAGCATTATTGACATAACCCTGATGACACAGCTTTGATGACAAAGCCCTATTGACATAGCCTTGATGACAAAGCCCTATTGACATAGCCTTGATGATAAAGCTCTATTGACAAAGCCCTGATGACATAGGCCTGATGACAATGCCCAAATGACAAAGTCTCATTTCAAGCTACAAATCAACAAGGCAAGACAAAGTCCAAGTTTAAAAAAAATGTTGAGCGCCGGGAAAGAGAGAAAAAACAAAATTATTTTCTCATTTCTCTACTTTCTAGTTAATTAAAAAATTTCTCTACAATGGACATTGGAGACTCACATTTATACTATGATTTTAGACGTAAATTTTACTCTTAAAATCATAGGGGGCGAAGTACTTGATGATCGAATCAGACAACTTAGACATACAACCCAACTCCAAAATGACCAGAATAGAAAATTCAAACTACCAAGCTCCAATACTTAGTATTTTCTCAAAATTTTGACGACTAGAAAAGCAAAAAATTCACGCTACAAACTTCAACACTTAGAATATTTTCAGATATATCACCGAAGCAAAATTTCACTTTGAAAGAATACTCCCAAGTAGAATTGAACTCACATCTCAATTCAACTCGGGAGTAGGGGGCCTTTGTTGTGGGGTGAAATGTCAGTACACGTGGAATTTCTCACTGGTTCAAAGAATGGATAATCGATATGTCTACGTCACCTGAAAAGATAACGCTACGTCACCTAGGAGGCTACGTCTACGTCGCCTGGGAGTCTACCGTCTACGTCTATGTCGTCTGGAAGGCTACATCTACATCGCCTAGGAAGGTACGTCTACGTAGTCCTACATCTACGTCATCTAATAAGGCTACGTATCTAAGACCAAGAAACTACAATATATTGATATCCAATCAAAAGATGACATGTGGCATGACCAACAAGCGACACGTCGTTGGGAAGCAACACGTGGCCCAATCCCGATACAACATGTGGCACGATGATGTCATCAACCTCCTCTCATATAAATAGGGGAAGAAATTCATTCATTAGGTAACTAATTTCTACCACTATTCTCTCTGGCACACTAGATCTGCTTGCTCTGACTTTAGCATCGAAGAGTGTTAGGCCGGCACCACACCGGTGCTATCTTTGTTTCCTGTGCAGGTACATACAGTGCTCGTCAACTACTTAGCACATCGCCTACGCAGCACCTCCAGTGCAGCGCACTACATCCGACTCATCCCATATATTATGTTCGTTGCTTACGTGGAAGCTCTCCATTTTTAGGCAACAACAAAAAGAAATTTACAAATTGAAATGAGTGGATTTATTTGAAATTTCCATTTGATCAAGTATCGAACCATTAACGTGATTTTTGGATTGCAGGACATCAGAAGGAGAAATTTATATTGATATAGAAATATATATGTTCATGATTATATAATCATAAACTTATATATAAATTGTAAATTAGAATACCTCTAATCTTACCATGTTACCCTTTGTTTATTCTTTTTCTTCACTTTGGTGACACATCTGGTGTGGGTATTTATTTTGAGTCAAATACTTCAAACGCACCCTTATAGATTTAGTTCTTTTTGAAGCATTGGTTGTAGAAAATAGTGTCAAACTATGAGTGTTTTTATTAATATATTCTTTATCTTTAAAAATATTTTAATATTTTATTTTGAAAAGAATAGCAAAACCTATTTATTTTTTATTTTAAAATTGTTGTCTAACATTTTAATATATTGAACATATCAAACTTTATGTTTTTAATTATGTATGAAACACACATCATAAAAAAATTTATAAGTTATTAATTTCTTTTCAAATATACAATATGAAAACTTATACGACATGTGCAACGCACGTATTGACCAACTAGTGTTATAAAAAAAAGTAATTGAAAAAAAAAACAAAAAAATTGAAAAAATATGTCTGGCAACAGGGGAAACAGTTTGCCCTTTTAACTCGCGATTCAAAAGTTATTAAAAAAAGTAATTAATAAAAAATAAATTGGCAGGACATGTAATTATTCGAAGAGGCCGCCTCAATGTGGCAGCCTCTCCAACAAGCGACAAGTGTCCACTTTAACAAAGCCTTTTCATTTATTTAGCTACATAGACGGAGAGAAGGCAACGGAAACGGAAGTCTCAAGTCTATTTATTTATTTGTTTTTCTTTTTCCTCTAAATGAGGTGGATTTTTTTTTTTCAGAATGTTAATTTTCATTCAGTTTTAACTATAAAAAATATTTTTATATTTATGATAATTTTTCCATCTGTTACTTATGTTTCTATTTGTTATGATTTCATATTTCGAAAACACATAAAATAAATTTAAATTTTAAAGTCGATTTGATGTGTTATAATTTTATAATTATTATTTATTAGAATTTAAATGTTTCAATATTCAATAAGAGAGAATTATCCAAATAGCAAAAAAAATAAGGGAAAATTATATATTTGGCCACTTTTCATGGTGTCATAACGGTTTGTAGCCACCATGTTAAATTTAAATGTTAGTAGCCACTTTTACTATTTCCCAGATTTTTTTAATTAACAAATTTCCTTTTTTACTCTTTTGATGTTAATTAATAAAAGTAGCTCATTTATTAATAATTGTTTCTCTTTCCAAGTAATGATTACCATCCAGCTACTATTTTCACTCTTTCCATGTAATGAACTCTTCATTTTCCCTTTTTCTTTTTTTTATTTACCCTAATTTAACTATTTTGATTGTGACTATCCATATTCCCTCCCTATTTTCACTATTTTCATGTTTGTACCATCAATTTCGGTTGGCTATCAATAACATTAATACTGATTTATCATTCCTTCTTCCATTCTCATTTTTTTTCCATTTTTGGCTTCGTTCATCTGTTTTCGTTATATTCTTTTGTTGTTTTATATGGAGTTATTTGATATCAATATCAAGTATGGTGATGTATGGAATGAGGCTAAGGATTATATTGATTTCTCATTCACTCCCGTTCAAGTTCCCGGTAATTTTGCGTATTTTCTTGTTTGTTGTTGGGAATGCAAGGTTTGGTTTGTTTTATTTATTTTTCTTCAATTTCTTCATTTCTTGAGTTATCTTAATATTGAAATCAGGGTCATCTTCAATATTACTATTGGTCTATTTGTCTTTGTCATTGGCTCCTCCACATCACATTGTGCGTGTTGTCAACTACTTGGTCGTCATCCTGAAAGAACCATATAATGTTATACATGAAGGATGGTAATTCCTCAATATATTAAAGTTTAGGGTTGTCTTCAAGCAAGAATTCACCTTATCATTTGCCAAACTAATCATAGGTTCTGTACCAATTTCCTTTTCCGGATATAGTCCATATACAGCAAAATTTTGAAAATAATTATCAGACATGTTCATCATCCTGTTCATTCATCATATGTTATACATGAAAGTATTCAAGAATTTAAAAGAATAAAGTTTATGTTTGTATTAAACCAAAAAATCACCTTATCATTTGCCAAATATTATTCAATTTGTATATTATACAGTTCATATACGATGGATATATCATAACAAAGCAGTGGACATTTGCATGATTTTTCAATGAATTTTAAACAACATGGTTTATCAGATAGTTTTATATGATTAGCGGTATACATAGCATATACAAGACAACAAAAATAATATAACATACTTTCTTTTCAGCTTTGATGGACATTTTTAAGGAATGGTCATTATATGGTTGTTCAGATATTTCGCTATAATTAACAGTATACATATCGTAGACATGACAACTAGCATAAGACAAAGTAATGTTTTAAGCTTAACAGTATACATATTGTATACGAATAACAACAGTATATATTTCATATACAGATCAACAAACATAAAATTAAACATGGTTATTTCATTGAAAAATATATAACCTTATGAATTTTCTCGATATTCTTATTTTTTGATGCTCTATTAGCCTTCTCCTCTCCAGCATTTGTCTTTTTCCTCAATCCCTAATGTTAAAAAATACCCAATATACATTTTTATTACTTAAATCGCACAGATCTGACATATAGTTTAAGAAATCATGAACGAAAATAGATGACGGTGTTCAAACCTTTTTTCCGGTGTTTTTTCTCCAATATCCATGGTTGCCAATGATTCTTGTTCATTTTCTCGGCTTCACGATCGTCATCAAAAGATGGTAGTTGTTGTTCATCGATTGTCATTGTTGTCTATTTTTCCTTTGATTTTTGGAAGATGGATCGGTGATAATTTTTTACTTTGATTTTTCAATCTGGGAGTGAATGGAAGAGGGGAAGAGAGATAATGGGGGGAGAGTAAAAGGTAAACCAAAATTGAAATGGAATTAAAAGAGTCTCACGTTTTCCTATTCTTCCCATCTCATAATTACGAAGCAAAAGTTTCGGCTGCATGTCTCTTGATTCTCACGCCACAATGTATCAGTCTAAATTACTTGTGTAATTGTGCAAGGTTATTTTTGTCTTTCCATCTTCAAATTTTCCTCTTTAGTGGCTACAAACCCTTATTTTTAGGATAGTGGATATAGAGCTTTATTAGTAGTATTAAAGTGGCTATTAATATAGATAACCCAAAAAATAATCTCTTTATCTATATTTTTTTACTAGAGAAAAAAATAAGATAGAATTATCAAAATGGCATTAGAGATAGCACAACTAAAAATTTACCAAAATAGTATATTGCTTCTATTTTAATAAATTATTAAAAGTATAAGTACGATTGACTTTTAATATTTGTTATTATTTTTTTTTAGTTCAATAGTTTTCATTTAAATAAAATAAATTATTTTGATTTTAATTAGTTTAACATTCTAGAATTTTCACCAGTAGAATCTAACATTATTAAAAAAAAATTATTATAGTTAAAAGTTAAAAATGGGGATGAAAATTAACATACTACAAAAAAGATTACAACTTTTACTATTTATAGAAACCATTGACCTCCCTCCACCACGTTTAGGAGAAATTATTCAGACTACCGGTCATAATATGCCTGCTTCCTCTCTATTTGACATCTGTCCTTTTAATCCTCACCCAAAACCGATTCCGTCTTTTCTGATTTTAATTTATTTGCAACGCAATCACGCTCGACAAGTGAGGGATTTTTTTTTCCAATTTACATATAAATCCTTTTGCTTAGTAGTAAATCTAGTTTCCAATAAAAAAGTGTCCGACTTTATTTACAATGGGAGGCAACAAATGGCAATTGATTAAAAATAGTGCAAAAATATATTTTTTAATTTCAATTATAATTTACATCTATATAAATTTACGCTATAATTACTTTCTTATATAATGTTTATAAACAAAATTTAGAAGCAGATAACAAACCGATGTTTTCTAAACATATGTTACAAGATTCGATTTCTATATTAAGATATTTTAAATTTTACAAATAATCATCTAAGTTTTGAGTTGTAGGTATCAATATTTCTTTTTAATTTCTATACCATTTTTTTATTTGATTTAAAACCTATATTAATTATGAAAATATTTCTTTTTCTCAAGTTTCATCATTTTTTTGTAATTTTTATTTTGAAACTTAAAATTAATTTTTTATCTAATAAATTGAAATTAAACGTCAATGTAATAAATATGTATGATTTTAGGCGATTGCAATCTAGCAATTTTTTTTTAATATTTATAAAAATAGAAACTCTTAAAAATATTTGTAAATCTAGAAAATTTGATCGGGTAAATCAGTGATAAATAGTGAATTACTTATTTTTACACTAAGTTTATCATTACATTAATCACTTATTAATATAGTAAAAATTATTATATTTTGTAAATAATTAGTGATGATATATTTATAAATATTATCTCAAATTCTACTACCCAGAAAAATTTCTCATTTAATTTCTATTGGGTGGTAGCATCAATATTTTTATATTAGATTTCTATATAGTTTATAATTATATTTACAAATTAATATTAACCATCAAAGATATTTCTTAATCGTATTATTATTTTTTTGTAAATTTCATTTTGAAATTAAAAATGAAAATGCCATCTCGTTAATGAAATTGAACCAAATTCTATTTTACTTGTGGATTTTTATAAACAAAAGGATTTATTTGTAAATTAGAAAAAAATTCCCTCAATTGTCGTGCTTGACTGCGTTGCAAATAAATGAAAAAAAAAAAAAAAAAAGACGGAACCGGTTTTGGCCTTTTGGGTGAGAATTAAAAGTACAGATGTCAAATAGAGAGAAAACAGGCATATTATGGCCGGTAGTCTGAATAATTTCTCCACGTTTAGAGGAAGGAAAAACAAAACAAAAACTTTAGACGTCAGTTTCCGTTTCCGTTACCTTCTCTCCGTCTATGTAGCTTAATAAATGAGAAGGCTTTGTTAAAGTGGACACTTGTGGATAAGGCCGCCTCTTCGAATAATTTCTCCATGTGTGGCGACGAGGCGAAAGGTAGAAGTTTTGTGGAAATTTCGTGGAGTGGGGAGTACTGACGTGACTGTCTTCAAGCACGTGGCATGCGACGATTGGAGCTGACGAAGACATTTCGCTGGAAACCATGGATTTCAGCGAGAATGAAGAAAAATAAAATTTCCCCACTTAGAGACATTTCGAACCTTTCATTTTAGCGATATTTTGAACGAAATTTTGTTCCTATCGTCGACATTGCACTCCCTGTTTGAAACAGAGAAAAAAAAAAAGAATGAATTGAATTGAGGTCGCGCAGTACTTACATGGTTTTATCAAGTGTGATCAGAAAGGGGTAGTTTTGTAAAATATTGTATTGAAAAGAAAAGCCCGATATTTCTCTAGAACTGAAATATGAAGTGAAGAGATTTTAGCCATGTTTGACTATAAATATCAAGTTCTATTCAAAAGTAGTGAGATCTATTAATGGCAGGATCAGATTATTCAGGTGTTGTTATATTAATATCGGTAGCGAGTCTCCTCGTAAATCTGGTTCAGGCTCGTGGTGGCGACCCTTTCAAATCATGCCCCATCATCTCCATGCTTGCTGTAGCCACACTCTTCTTCATTTCTCTCTTTTTTTCTTGGAAAACATTAACAAATAATAATAATCAACCAAGTTCTATACTTCCTGCTGTTACTACTGTGGTTTTGTTGTTGATTGTAGTAACTTGCATTACCGCAATTCTAGTCCCTCAATCCATCACTTTCTTACCTTTTCTCATTTCTTCTATCTATCTTTCAATCACTATTTTATTATTTCAGAGAATTATAATAATTACTCGCTCACCGGTTGGATATAGACTTGGGTCTGCATTTGGAGAATGGTATGTGGCGGTGTTTCGCCGTCATTGGTTACTCACCATTTTTGTAAACCCACCACCAACGACATATATTTTGCCGAGATACTCTGAAAGTTCAACAGCTGTTCATCCAGATTCACTCTCTTCAAGATGGAACTTCTTATCGTCTTTAAACCAATAACGAGTTATATGTCTTGGTTGACATAGCTCATTATCTATTGATTTGATGGTTAGAAACTAGGCAAGTAGTCAGTTTTTTTTTCTTCCTTTTAACAAGAAATTATTGGAGGAGGCTGTCTCCAGAGCATGCGTGACACGTGATAGTTTCTATTTTATATAACCAATGAAATAGAAGAAATTAATGTTTAAAATATATTTTTATTTTTAAAATACCACGTGTCAATGTAAGAGATAGTCTTAATGAGACAGTCTTCTCTAATAATTTCTTTGTGTTAATTTTGATTGGGCTGTTCTTTTTCAAATCTATAAATAAAGTAACATTTTTGTGTGTTTTTTTTTTCATTCATTCAAGAATATTCATATTTTTTCACATACATTATCTTATTTTGATATATAGAAAATAAAATATTAATCTCCATTTAGCTTCTTCGGGGTCTTCTTCTAAATGGTCCCTGAGTAACAGATTCATTAAATGGACTAACGGAATGCTGACGTGGTGGTTGATGTGGAATTTATTGACTAATCACGATGATATGGATGTTGAGAAGGATTTGAGATAAATTATTAAAGAAAAAAAAATGTGCGTGGACAAAAAAAACCTGTTCATCGTCTCTGTCTGTTCGAAGAGAGAAACCAAAAGACTTCATATTTATTCATATTAAGAAATATTACACTGCTCTTAGCGTAATGAGATTGTGGTATGGGAAAGTCCAATTTGCTCTCCATATTGGGTGTTGATTTTGCAACAAGAACAAATTAGTCTCTCTCAAGTCACAATTGGTGTTGAATTTGCAAAAAAAAACTTAAATAATGAAGGGAAAGTCGTCAAGGCCCAGATTTGGGATACTGATGGCCAAAGGTTTGAATTTTTTTAATAGATCTATTTGTTTGGTGTTTTTAAGATCTGGGTATTTCATGTTTTGCTTAGATTTTATGGCTTAGGGTACTTTTGGGTTTCAGATCATGGGTTCCATTCGGAGTTACAAGGATGAAGATCCGAACTGAAGCAAAGCAAGGGATGGTGTTTTGACGGAGACTAAACTAGGTATGGTAGAGGAAGTAGGAGATGAAGAAATGGGTATATGAATGGAAAATGAATGAAAGAGAGAGAGAGAATTAAAAATGGCAGAAATTGAATTGGTATTAAAGGTCATGTGAATGGGATAACTTATGTCCGGTGAGTGTTTAGTCGAAGAAGAAAGAAGAGGGGAAGAAGAAGGGGGATTTTAAGGTTTTTTTTAGTTTAGTTTATTTTTTATTTAATTTAATTTAATTTAATTTATTATTATTATTATATCTCAAATCCCTCTCAACAGTCACGTCATCGTCAATAAATTCCATCGTCAAATTAGCTTCTTTACCGTCGCTTGTCGATGCCCTTACCTAACTCACGACTGATTTTGATTTCTTTGAGGAAGTTATTACCAACCACTTTTGTCTTATTTATTTTAAAAAATTGATATATTTTTTAAAAAGTGAAATTTCATTAGGTAGCAGAATTTTCTTTAATATTTATAAATTTAGCAGTTATAAAAAGTATTTACAAATATGACAGTTTTTTAAAAACTCTCATTCTAAAACTACAATTTTTATAATTGTGGAAAAATTATATACTTTCTATAACCTTCCACCCTTTGATGGTCTCTGGCAAAAGTAAATTATACCCTTTTTTTTCAATCATGGTATAGTACAATATTGAAGCTAGTTTTCATCTATTTTCTTACTTCCTTACATCTTTTACCATACATTTTTTCACGTAATGTATATAAATATATTATTATTATGTACAATATATTTTTTTATATACACTATATATAATTTGTTTTTACATATATTATTTTAAAATATTTCTTTCATTTTTCACTTGTACTTTTATTTCAATATATTTACATCACTATACACATTATTTATATACTATATTGTACATTATATTACACACTACATATTTTGTAAATTGTTTTCCATAACATGGAATCAGTGTTTTTTCTTTTAGAAAAACTAAGCCTTTTTTTTAATCTTAAAGTTTTTTAAGTTTTTAATGTTTTTTCAAAGGGGCATTTTCAAATATGTTAGAAATTTTTATAATATTTACAAATTTGTTAGGAAAAAAAAACATTTACAAAAATGTTAGAATTTTAAAAATCCTGAGTATATCAGTCAATCACTATTAGTATATCAGTGAAATTTTAGTATATCAATAGTAGTTTATCAGTCGATCATTAATATTCTATCATTACTATTATATATTACTGATATACTATTAATTATTGACTGATATACTAATAGATTGACTTATATACTCGACTTTTGAAATTATAACATTTTTGTAAAAAAAAAATTTCTAACATTTTTGTAAATATTTCACTCAATTATAACATTCATGTAAATTTCCCTTTTTCAAATCCTATAATTCTCTCTCTTTCTTCTTCATTTCTTTTATGATTCCTTGATTTAAGAATTTTCAAATCCTCATTCTCTTTCTTTTCTTTTTAATTAATTTAGTAAAGGTTATTTGGATATTTTATACACCAAAAAGGTTAAAAAACCTTATTATTTATGGGTTGGCTAAAAAGTTTTAAATCTTAAAAAATGGGGCCATCTACTAGAATAACCCTTTTATAAGTGAATCAGACCTTGGGTTTATCCAACGAACCTACTCGAGCTCGGCCCAAATAAAGCTTGCATGTATTTTTTATTTTATTTTTAAATGTATTAGTTTTTAAATGGAACTTGTGTTATAAACTTTAATGTAGTTTTTTAATATTATTTATAATTTGATAAAGAAAAACCATTTGAAAAAAGTTAACCAGAGAATTTGAGTCATTCTCTCTTCACCAACATTCATTCTTAAAAATAGTGATTCTTTCAAAGAATAATTAAAAAATTGATTAAGTTAAAGTGTTTTTTAAGTTGAGAAAAATACACATGAATTGATGAATGAGTGGTTATCAACGTAAAAGTAAATGAATATAATATTTTACTTATATATTTTTTTTAAAATCTAGTCATTTGATGGGCTGAATTCGACTCGATTTAACGAGTCAGGCCCAAGGTCAACCCTACCAGCCAAGCCCATGAGTTGAGCCATGAGATCTGTCTTACGAATCGGCGCATGAGATTTTTGGAACAAAAATTTTCTTGGCTTATTTTTGGTTATATTCGATAGAATGAAGTGAGGTTTGTAGAAGAAGATTTCACCGAAGGTGGACGCAGTAGTATAAAATTGTAATACTTAGTGTACTTTATGGGTAAAATTGATCAAAATAAAAGTTATTGGGTGAAATTGATCAAACTGAATAGTTTAGGGGATAGATTTTCAATTTTCCTTTTTTATATATATTTTTCTTTTTTTTAAAAATAACTTAGGGTTTAGTTTTAATGCTTGGTTATGAGAGGGGAATTTAAAATTGAAAAATATAAAGTGTAGGGATATGTTTTGCCATTAATTTAGTGCAGGAGTATCTTTTTGCAACAACTTGAAAGTGTAGAGATATATTTTACAATTTACCCTATAATTAATATGTAAACGGTTAAAAATAACGTTCTTGAAATTTAGGAAAATTTGAGAGCATAATATTATCTAAAATAAGTTTCTCTATCATCCATGATTTTCTTATATAGTAAGATAAACGAGGAGAATATAGATTTTGAAAACCACCTTATTATTTCGAGTTATGCTGAAAATATATTATTTAATCTTAATATTGAAAATCACCTTATTCTTTCCGAATGTGCAAGAGGATCAGCATGGACAGTTCTTTATCTTTTTTTATTTTTATTTTTTGAAGTACGGTTTTAAAAACCTATCTTTGATCAGTCGAATATTTATTTTTGACATAATGAAGAGAAGGGGTTCTCAAAATCCATCTTCTGCCATATATTCAGAGAACCGGTTTTTAAGACCGGTTTTCAAGTAAAAAAAAATTACATTTTTCTTTTATTTGTAGTCTTCATATACGGTAAAAAATTCCTTCTGTGATATTTTTCTTTTTCTTTAGAAACAATTAGAACGAAGAAAATGGATTGATGAGAGGAAGAAATCCATGGATTGCCGACGTTAAAAGACTTATTACCGACGTTGTGCAGTGTCGGTAGTACTAAAGCTTTTTGTAGGGCCAAGTGGTTCACGAAGTGAATTATTAGTTGAATAAAAAAGGGTAACCATAAAAAAAAACATTATCATACACACACTGCTTGCCACATCCAATAAATGGAAAGAATAAGGTTAATATATCTATCCTTACCCCGACTTCGACCCATTTAATAAATGGGTTTCACGGGATCCGGATCTGGGTGGGGTGACGAGTTCATTTTTCACCTATTAAGTAATATATTATAATTCTCTTCTTTACTTTTCAATATAAATAAAAAAAATAAATAGGGTATGCAATGCACGTGAAAAATATGAATACTCTTTAATTAATAAACTGAATATGTCTTTCTTCATAGGTGTGGAAAAAGAACTTTCTGTTTCAGCAAAACTATAAAATCAAATACATAATAAAGTACTTAGAATAGAAAGAAACAAGCTGTTAATCATATAATATTAATCATAATTAATAGTAAATCTTAAATATAAGACGAAGACGAAGATATGATGGATGAATCTTTCTGTCTCTTCAATTTGGGCAGCAGAGTGGCAAAAGATCTATCCTCCTCTTTCTCTGTCGTTCAGTTTGGGCGGCGGATCGGCAAAATATATGTCTTTGGTGGTGGGCTTACAAAAATGGTGATTAACGAATGACAACGAAATACCTCCCAATATACCATTCTCCAAATTCATACCCAAATCTATACCCAACCGGTGAGCGAGTAATTATTATAATTTTGTGATACAATAAAACAGTGATTGAAAGATAGAGAAAATAAATGAGAAAAGGTAAGAAGGTGATGGATTGAGGGGACTAGAATTGTGGAAAAGCAAGTTACCACAATTAACAACAAAACCACAATAAAAATAGCAAGTGGAGAACTTTGATTATTATTTGTAAATGTTTTCCAAGAAACTGAAAGGGAAATGAAGAAAAGTGCGGCTACAGCAAAAATTGAGATGATGGGGTATGATTTGAAAGGGTCGTCACCATGAACTTGAACCAGATTCACTAGGACACTCACTATTGATAAAGCAACTAAACATTCTGATCCTGCCATACTATTATATTACTCTCACTTTGAGAATTGAAATGAATATGTTTTTATAGTAGGAAAATGGATACGATTTTATAGTAGGAAATGTAGAAGGATTTTGAAAATCATATATCCTCCCTTGTCTCCAACACCATATTATATAATAGGCTTTTTGGTGGAAAAAGCCTATTATAATAAAACAAGTGGTGATTGGCAAAAATTGGTTTTTGGTGAGAAAAATGACTAGTTAAAATAAGTGTAAAATGCAAATAAGACCCGGTGATTTATTCCAAACACATGAACACACCCTATAGTTTGAAAGTAGCAACTCATATCCCTGTGCTTCTGAATTATTGTAATAAGACCCTTCCCCTCCACTGTCATTAATTTTCTTTTAGATATAACTTTTTCGTTTGAACTCCAATTTGGATGATTCAAAATGTTTTGGAATCCTTGTTTTGAGCTCGACGTAATGGTCACTTCAAAACATCAAAATCGTTAATAAATAAAAGAGTTTATTATCATCGAAATACTAGGTATGATTTACACCATTATAGCCTTTGGTTAATGATAATTTAGAAGATTTGAACTGACTATAACGTAGGACCTGAAATGAGGATTCCAAAATATCTTGAACCATCCAAATCGTAGTTCAATTAAGAAATTATGATTAAAAGAAAATTAATGGCGTTGAAAGAGAGGGTTCTCATGGCAATAATTGGAAACCACAATGTATGATTTGTGATTTTCAAACTACAGGAGATGTTTATTCATTTGGCAAAAACCACATGAGTCTTATTTGTATTTTACTTTAAAATAATTATAAAAAAAAAAAAGATTAAAAAAAAATTGAAATTTCTGTTGGGGACCGTAGGGACGGATTGGAACCTTGCAGATTAAATTTGGATGATCATTTCTCCATGAGAGAATAAATTGAAAATTAAACGGATTTGAAAAGAGTTTTGGCTGAGTTTGGAATTACAATTTTTTTGGCTGAGCCTAAAATATTAATAAAATATACTAATAAAAATATAATATTACTATACTAATACTTGAAAAGAGTTTTGGCTGAGTTTGGGATTACAATTTTTTGACTGTGTTTAGGATTACAATGTTTTGGCTCAGCATAAAATATACTAATAAAATATGATATTAATATATTAATATTCTTTCTCTCCCGTGGCCGTTTCACACCGCGATTTCTCCATTAGAGCCTTCGATCGACGACTCTGCTTCCGAAACCGAAACAAAGCAGGTTAGAAACAGAATTAGAAAATGGAAATTGCTTTCATTCTTTTTAATTATTGAACTTTGCTTTGCTTTTTTCTAGATTCGGTTGTAGAAAAGAACTGGTTATTTGCAGCACAAAATTTTATTATCTGGATAAAAAAGAAAAGTTTTCCCGGAGTTGTTGTGTTAGTACTTACAGTATCAATAATCTGGCTTTCTCTCAAACTTGTTTTTTTTTTCTTTTTGTTAGTAATTAAAAATCATGTTTTTTTTTTTTATATTCTCTTTGTGTTTCTTTTTCTTCCCATTGTTGTTGTCAAGAGAGAAAAAATCATCATTAGGAAATGCAAAGTGCAAGCTATAAGTTCAATGTTTGAAGCACTCCAAGTGTTTGATTAATTGTCTCTACAAGAAATTTTTTTACTTTATTTATATAAAAAAAAAACAGAGTTGTCAGAAGATTTTGTGATCATAATTAGTGATTAATGATGGTGTTAGCTTAATGAAGATCTGATTTGGTTTTTTAACTAGTCTAATCATTATAATTGGATTCATTATGTGACTAACATTTAGAACTTACTCCATTTGGTGATGGGAAGTACCTGCATCATCTTTCATAATTCTGTAGCATCTTCTTGAACTATAGTGTTTTGGCTTTTTATTGGGATGATGGGTGATTATTTTTTTTGGTTGATGAGATCTCTCCCACTTTGCTCAAGAAAATTTTAGAAGTAAAGTAATATCATTTGCCTCTTACCTGCACTAATTCTTGACATTTTTATTAAAATTGGTCAAGAAAATATCATACTAAAGATCGTGGGTGATAAGCTGCTGTCGGATAGAATATCTGCCTTCCTGAGAAATTGTGTTTGGTGTTAACTTATCATCGAATCGATCGATCTTATTGATTTGAACCCCCGACACCGTGGTTCGTAACCACGTGCTCTAATCCTCTGAGCTCCGGTAGGCCGTGAAAGGAGAAGGAATGTTGGAATGCCAACATGTGTCTATTATTGAATTCATAGTATCCATTTTTGGAACGTCTAGTGCCAAAGTCACTAAATGGGTAAGTCACCAATCCCTAATATGGACTATGTAATGTACTTTATTTGTTGGATTACGATTGGGCTTTTCTCCACACTCATCAAAGATTATTTTCCCTATCCTTCCAAATATGTGCATCAATTTTGGATTTAATTCTTATGTGGTTTTCCATTTATACAGGAAGTGTTATGTTATTTTTTTTATAGGCGTTCATAAGTTTGCCATATTTTAAATCACCTCAACTTGTAAAGAATTCCTTCCTCCATCTTGAAGCTTTATTGGTTATGAATCAGGTTGATTTTTAAATGTTAAATATTTTCACCATTGAAGTACTAAGAAAAATTCGGCGTTTTCAACTCTATACTTTGTGGGTTTGGGAAATTGAATTGATCTTAACTATTAAATGAGCTAGGAAAGTTGTTGAAACTCTAAATAAGATAATTCATTTCAATTTAAGAAGATTAAATAACAATAGATGTTATCATCAAAAGCCATCATATTCTCTAAAAATGTTGTGGTTTGTTTTACATTTTCATTGGTGAAAAAGTTTTTAAATATTGGGAATTTATTTGCGAAGGCGCTCATGGATTGAAACTTTGTTATTGTTTGTTATATTTTGTTTTGAGTTTTGTTTCTAAAACTTTTATATGTTTTATTGTGTTATGTATATTTAAAATTTCCAAAAGTTAAAACTTAAGATTTGGGAATTTCTTATTTTTGTGCAGAAACTCAACTATGGTTTGTGATAAACTGCTTTTAAACAATAAATATTTGAACTCTTTAACAAATTTTTCAATTGTTCTTATTTCTTTCTAAATTTTAAAGATATTCTAAGTGACATGTACCAGTTTATGTGATGAAATTATTGTTTGGTATATGCTTTAATATTGTAATTCTTGTCATGCATTCAACTATTCCCCTCTACTTCCCCTGAAGTTATCGACCTTGTAATTTCAATCCAACTTGTGTTAGGATCTCATGAATTTATTAGTGTTAGGTGTTGTTTATTCTTCTTGTGGACACCAATACTATGACAGTTAAATGCCAGAACCTTTCTCAAAGCATTTAACTCTCATAGCCAAACTCCCCATACTAATTTCATCAAATTTGGAAAAGAGAAGTGTGTCATTCGGAAATTAAAGATGCGTAATCGTAAATTACCTTTTGGGAGGCCTTAAATTAAAATTTGATTTTGCACTTTTTGATTGAGCTCCGATTTTGATGATTCAAAATGTTGTAGAATCCTAATTTTAAACTCTTTTTTATGGTCATTTTAAAACTTAAAAATCATCGATAAATAAAAGGGATAATGAATTCAATCATACTTAATATTTTGATGATAATAACTCTTTTATTTACTTGTGATTTCAAAGTTTTGAATGACCATAACATAGAGCTTGAAACAAAGATTCCATAACATCTTGAATCATCAAAATATGATTTTTTTTAGCGTATCAAAATTGGAATTCAAATGAAGAAATTATGACTAAAAGAAAGTAAACAACATTAATAAGAGGGGTCATATATTGCATAGTTTTTTTTAACTATTTCATTATTGAACTATAGTGGGTATGTTTGTTTTAACCAAAACCAGAGAGGTGTTATTTGCATTTTTCCTTTTTATAAACATTATAATTTTTTGTTATGTTAATAATTCAATATGTTAAAATTCTCTATATTATTATTTGTTTGTTTGTTCTTTTGCTTCAATTAAATAAATATTTTATTTCAATTAAAAATAATATAAAAGAATTTTCATGAGTTAAAGAGTTATAATTAAAGCATATAAAATTTAAATAAGAAAATATGCTAACTTTCAAATATTAGAAAGAAGGGGCATTTGCAAATCTAGCAATTTTTTTAACAATATTTGTAAAAATAAAAGCTCAAAAAAATATTTGCAAATATAGCAAATTTTGATGGGGCTTATCAGTGATAAACGTTGAATTACATAATTTTATACTAAGTTTATCATTGGTAAACATATAAATCACTGTTAATCACTGATAAACATGATAAAAATTGCTATATTTGCAAATACTTTTTTGAGTTGATATTTTTATAAATATTGCATAAAAATCTGCCACCCAATGAAATTTCCCTAGAAAGAATATCACGTGTTAAAAGACTAGTATATAGAAGTGTGAAAATGATCTAAGATAGCCATAAAAAAAACTTTTGATTGTTTAAAACTCTTCTACTCCTAATAAGTGATTATATAATTAAAACAATTATTTTCAATTCTAAAGACTAGACTTAAATCACAAATAACACATATTTAACTCAACTACGGGCCAACATGAACATAGCTCAACTGGTTAGGCATATACTCCCTTCCCTTGAGGTCGAAAGTTCGAGTCCCCCCTCCCCCACTTTGATGTAATCTAAAAAAAAAAAGACTCATTTTAAAAAAACTCAACTACGGAATTTAATAAAAAAAAAAATTGTAAAGTAACCATTTTCTTATTACCTTCGTTCTCTTTTATTAATATCTCTATAAATAATCTCGGACAATTATACTCAAATGTATTATCCAAAAAGAATTTCAGCTCATGACACTCCTTGTAGGAGTAATTTCACTAATAGTAGATGTTTTCAAATATTTTAAAATGTTATTTCTCAGCGTAAGCTTCCACCGATCTCAGTTTGAGATTAGATCAATCTCAGTATGAGATTGGTGGATCTTTGTTTGAAAAAAGTCATTTTTTCCAAACTTTTTTGAGTAATTCTTAAAATGCCATTTTTAAAACTCAACCAAATTCCTATGTTATGTTATGTTGTGAATGTGATAGAATTTATGAGTGAAAATGTAACAACCTGTTACCAGGTAAGAGTATAAAAAAATGAAAATTATTATAATTCTCTCAAAATGATACTAATGAAATCGGATTGATGAATTTGGTGAAAAATATTTCGTTATCTCGTAAGGGTATTTTGGTAATTTCTCCAAACCTCAAAATTAAAACCACAAATATAATTTAATATTTTTAGATTATGTTGATCGTCTCATTATTACGATTCCAACGCAATTGATGGATCATCGTTCTGAGTCCCGGTGAGTGAGTATGACTATTTTAATTCAGTGGCATTTTTGTAAATAATAGAACTCGAGATTCAGCCCTAGAATCCTTCTTTTTCTTCCTTTAGCCGAAAATCAACCCCCATTATCCTCAATTCTCCCGTTTTCGCCTAAACATCATCTCCCAAAGTATTTTCGCCTAACCATCATCTCCCAAAGTATTTTCGCCATAACTTCTTCATCCGGACTCCGATTTGTGCATGTAAGTAGTCCATTCTGATCTTTTTTCCATTATATTTCTATTGTTATTGGTTTTGTAGCAATATAATTACTGCTTAAAGAGTTATAACCCAAAAACCATTCGGGTTGGTTATAGTTTCTTAGACTTTTGATCGATTTTTCTTCGTTAATTAATCGTTGTAGGTTGTATTCATCTTGGTTCTTGAATTGTATAAATTTTCGAAAAAGTAGTGATTATTTCCCTTAGATTTTGAAAAGTTGTGGAAGTTCTTGGAATAAGAAAAATTCAAGATCTTGAAAATTTGCTTGAAGGTGAGTAGAACTTTGTTAAAAATTAAATAGTTTCATCTTTTTTTTTTTCTTTTAAAAGTTATCAATCTCTGATTTTGGGCATTTGAATAGATGATTGGATGCATGAAATAAGGATTTTGGGGTTGAATATAAAGTTATGAGAAATTGGATTGAAGTATGTAGAAAATTGGGACTAAACATGCATATTTTTTTATATCGATATCGTATGATTGAGAAACTGAAATTGTGGAATTATATGGTTTTAATTGGATGTTTAAGCTTGTTTTTGGATGTTTAAAGTTGATTAAATGTTTCTGATTGTGATGAACACGGTTGTCTGATTAGTGCTCATTAAGTCGAAAACACTAGCCTAGGTGGTTAGATAAATTAGTAATCGAATCCCGAATTGTACGTGAGGTATTATGGATGTTTAAGAGTGACTTTGGGAGTGAATTTAGGTTCGTTACGTTGCTGATTTATTAGTAGGAAAATATTTATCTTTAAGTGCCCGAAAAAGGAGTGAAACAACACTAGTTTAGGCTAGTTTTGCTTATAGTGTTGGGTAATGTTTGGGTAACCGTTAGAAGTTATCTAAAAGTGATTTTTGGTGATTTTTTTTATCGTTGTAAGGTTGTTATTGAGATAAATTTCCATAATTTTTAATTATGGAGATTAGGCCTAGAAAAGAGCGTTTATGTGGAGAAACCGAAATTCTAGGTGGATAATTAACTCATGGTTTGTAAAACATCTTGAGTAATGATGTTTTTATTTATCGTATTTCTTTGAATACCGTGGGTAATATGATGGTAGGTTCGCATTAAGCAAAACCTTGCTTAATGAAGAATATGCCGTTAGGGGGATTATTTTAGTTATGCATAAGTTTAATAATACCTAACGGGGTAGGTTCATTCCATATGTACAAATGGAAAAGAATATCTCGAAATGTTTTAAATTGTGAAAAAGAGTGTTTCAAATCCTTCTCGAGCATAGTTTCTCTTTGTTTGCGGATAAAGAGGAGACTAGAGGTTTTGGGTTAAGTTGTATTTTTCTCAAAAGGTTTTAAATTGTGAAAAAGAGTGTTTAAAATCCTTCTCGAGCTTAGTCTTTCTTTGTTTGCGGACAAAGAAGAGATTATATGAGAAACAGGACTAAATGTTTCCTCAAAATCAACACCATATTCTTGATGATACCCTTTTGCCACTAATTGTGCCTTATATCGCGCAATGGTTCCATCAGAATTGTGTTTGATTCGATAGACCCATTTGCAACCAACAACATTTTTGTTAGGTGGGAGTGGAACCGAAGTCCAGGTTTGTTGCTTGATAAGAGCACTATATTCATTATCCATGGCTTGTCTCCACTCAAAACTCTTACATGCAACTTTGTAGGAAGAAGGTTCGGAGATAGTTGAGCAAGAAATGACATGAAAGACTTTCTTTTTAACAATACCAGACTTGCTTCTTGTTTGCATCTGATGTAAATTCTCAACAGGTGGAAGAGATAAAGCAGGAGAAGTATGATAATCAGATGGTGGGGCAGTAATGGCAGCAGACTCCATTGGCACAATGACAGGGGAAGAAACAGTAAGAGAAGATGGGTTAGGAGGTGAAACAGTAGATATAAAAGGTAAAAGAGAAGAAAGGGGAGTAGGAGAAGAAGATATAGAAGAGAAATCAGAATTGGAATATTGAAAAGGAAAAAGTGATTCATCAAAAATTACATGGCGAGAAGTAAATATTTTATTACTCAAAACACAAATATCCTTTGTATTCAAGAGGATAGCCCAAAAACACACATTGAGTAGATTTTTCCTGTAGCTTATGTGTATTATAAGGTTTGAGGAAGGGGTAACAAGCACACCCAAACACTTTAAGGTGTTTATAATCAGGAAGGGAATGGAATAGTTTTTCAAAAGGAGATTTATTTCCCAAGGTAGCAGAAGGCATTCTATTAATAAGAAAAACAGCAGTAGCAAAAGCATGAAACCAGAAATGTATAGGAGTAGAAGACTTGGATAAAAGAGCTAGAGTAGTTTCAACAATATGCCTATGTTTCCTCTCAGCAACTCCATTTTGCTCTGGAGTATGGGGACAAGATTTTTGGTGTAAAACTTCAGAGTTAGAGAATGAAGTGGACAAGGTGTGATTAACAAATTCTCCCCCACCATCACTTCTAAAAATCTTTAGTTTAGCATTTAAGAGATTTTCAACAAATGGCTGAAACTTAAGAATAACAGAGGAAACATCATATTTCTGTTTGATTGGAAAAATCCAAGTATATTTAGACATATCATCAATAAAGGAGACATAATATCGAAAACCATTCACAGAAACAGAAGGAGAGGGGCCCCAAACATCACTATGTAATAATTGCAAAGGAATAGTTGAAGAATTACATGACATAGAGAAAGGTAACTTTGACATTTTCCCTGAAATACAGTGGGAACATACTGCAGGTTCCTTGTTATTTGAACAAGAAAGTGACAAAAGTTTCAAGACAGAATTAACAATAGTAGTAGTTGGATGCCCTAATCTATCATGCCAAGGAGAATTGTGTACTTTAGCACCTAGATGAGCATGGACAAAAGGAGAAGTAGAAGTATGAATAGGATAAAGGCCTTGATGACTGGGACCTCTAAAGATCTCTAACCCTGTTGTTCTGTCAGTAATAGAGAAATATTCAGAAGCAAAAGTGAAAAGACAATGATTGTCCTTGAAAAATTGATTAACAGAGAGAAGATTAGTAGATATGTCAGGAACTCTTAGCAAATTATGAAGAACAAAAGATTTAGAAGTAAAGGATAGAGAGCCAGAACCTGTATGTGAGACTGGGAGCTGCTAGCCATTACCAACCAAGATCTGATCCTCACCATTGTAGTCACTAGAGACCATTTAAGTGAATTAAGTGTACATTTAAGTGTCCAAATTCGTTGGAAAGACTCCAGATCTTTGATCAATATGAACTCTATACCTCCTGGCCTGAGATTAATTAAAATTAAAAATTAAATATAGAAAGATTGAAAAATAACTGAAGTCTCTCCAATTTTTAACCCTTTCCTACTTTGTCTCATTGCTTTACAAAATTTAATTTTCGAAAATAATACGACTCTATCCTAAACGTAATCAATAAATCAATATAATATGCAGTGGGGGGCAATTACTCCCCCCCCCCCCTCAAAATTTTAATTTTATATGTATATTTTTATATAATTTTTAATTTTGCCCCCTCAAAAATTTGATGTTTACCCTTATTTAAGACATTTTAATCTTTTAAAAAACAAATTATCTTGATATATTATCCCAGGTTTGTCACTATTAAATTTTCTCTCTTAATCTCTATCCAATTTATTGTTCATTAATGTGAATTTTTATGGTTTAAATATATATATTTTTTAAATAGATAGGATAAGTATTGATTTTTCTTGATAATTTTGTTGCATCCATATATGAGTTATACAATGTATTATTTATTGTTAAGTTTAATAAAATGAAAATTTTAAATAAATACGTTTTTTTTACTTCTATATTTTTTTTATATTGTAATTATGTAGTGATGATTTTATGTTCAACATTTATAAATACTTTAATTCATATTTATTAACTAAGAAGTGAGTGTAATTTTTTGTTTATAAATAGTTTATTTTTTCTAAATTATAAATAATAATGTCTCTTTAGTGAAATCCAAATTTTATTAATAACTATATAGTTTTATGTCAGGAGCTTCATAATTGTTATAATTTTATTATTTCATACTTGTACTTTTAGTTAAATATTTCAAACTTGTTAATTATTATATAAAATTAGTTAAACATTTCTATGATACACAATAAAATTAATTTTGATTGTGATTCTTATTATTAGATTAAAAAAAAAAACATTTGAAATGAAAAATTAATCTCAATGATTTGAGAGATTAATATATATTATTTTAATATACTAAGAAATTATTTTAAAATTGCCTCTATTTTGAAGACATGTATACTTTTATAATTAACATAATTTCTAGCAAATTTTTTTTATCCATTTTATAACTTTATATTAGGCACAAGTCAAAATCTAAAAATCTAACTTTATATTAATTTGTAATATAATATATTGACGGTGTGGAGTTGACATTTTATACACTCATTTCTTTATATAGATTTTTGCTCCACCAGAAAAAAAAATTATGGCCTCGTCACTGATAATATGGATAAAATTTTGTTGTACCTGGTAGCATTCCACCAGTAGATGAAACCGAGTTTAGTTATATAAACAATCAAGATCAATATTATTGTAAATTAAAATTTTTTTAAAAAAATATGTTAATCAGTTTTTGATCAAATTCTGTGATGAAAAAAATATATTAATTTAAATGAATAAACCACTACAAATTTAAGAAGTTCAAGTTTTAAGAAACAATGATAATATATGATGGATTTGAGGTTCATTTCTTCTGATACTACACTAAAAAATATCTGAAACAAAAAAACAAAAGGTAAAAAAATTAAAGAAGATCAAATTTTAGAAAGCAGTGATAATTTCATGGAATTGAAGTTCATTTCCTCTGTACTGTGTGAAAAAATATGGCAAAAAAAGGTAACAAAATTAAGAAGTTAAAGTTTTAGAAAGCAATGTTAATTTGATGGCATTGAAGTTCATTTCTTCTGCGAAAAAAATATGGCAAAAAAAAGAAAGGTAAAAAAATGAAGAAGATAAAGTTTTAGAAAGCAATGATAATTTGATGGCAAAAAAAGAAACGCAATGATAATTTGATGGAAGAAAAATTCATTTCTTCTAGTAGTGCAGGAAAAATATACGGCAAAAAAAAAAAAAATAATAATAATAATAATAAAATAATAATAATTGACTTACAAACGAAAGAATACTCTCAACTTCTTTCATTGTTGGCATTCTTTGAATGAAGCACATTGCAAATACGGACAACTCCTTTATATATCACCGTGTGGCCATTAAATATAGTAGAGATGAGTTAGAGAATTCTTAAAAAATAAAAAGTAAACATGTCTAAATATATTTCTTAAAAATCCTACCTTTTATATATTAAAGATTTTCACAAAGTTAGTAAGAGATGACAAAAAAAAAAGGGTTATTTTACTTAGCATAACTCTTTAAAAGTATATGGAAAATGTTTGTGGTATAAAGAATTTTTGAAGTTTTCAATCATCAAACAATTAAAAAAACAAAAAAACTCAAAAAGGACAAACTCAACAGCCAAACATTTTTTTTTAAAATGCAAACATAAATCATAAAAAGGGTTAAAGCTTTTCGGTCACTTTCGTGGCAGCTTCGCTAGTGAACGAAATGGGATCCACGATAATAATAAAAAAATAAAAAAAAACCACCACGTTAGAGAGATACAAGAGGTGAGAGAAAGTACGGTAAAAGAAATGGGAAAAATGCACCTTGTCATTCGCAGTGGTATGAGATAATTTCCCCCTTTTGATTTTTTTTAAATAAAATTCAAAATTACGAAGTAGGTTGAATTAAATTTTTAGTTATAAGTTTTGATCTAAGCGTTTGAATGACGATCTATTTGTGGGGTTGGATTTGTGATAATATGAAAGTCAATAGGAACATAAATTTATATCACTTCAGACAAAATAAAGAAAAATAACTAAAATAATTAATATAATTTAAGATAACTTTATACCATTTTGTTATTTTGTCTAAACTTATATAAATTTGGGTTTATATTCACCCTCGTATTGTCACAAGTTCAACAACCGGATCTTCATTTCAAATCAAAGATCAAAAGTTATGACCGATCAAAAGTTTAACTAAAAATATATTTCAATTTATTTTAAGTGGTATTTTTGTAATATTGACTTTTCATATTTTTACAATATTTTTATCTATACATTGTTTTTCAAATTATTTTAAATTTTGACTATAAAAATGCCCTAAACTCGAGAATTAAGGAATTGGGTATAAGTTTTTCAATCTCAATCTTATCTTATCTTAATATATTAAAAATGTGACTAAAATAACAATTTTTAGCTTCCAATTTTACGAGTATTTGATTATTTTATTTCCTTTTTATCCATCTCTCTTTTTTTTCTTTTGAAAATAAAATAATAAGTTAGACTTCCTTTAATACGTTTACAATTTCCCAAGTAGATGAAGGATAAATTACTAGGTGAGTACGACTTTTTTTGATTGCATAAAGCTTGGTGTCTGAAAATTGATAAATCGTAATTTACGCCTATTTATTAGGGTTATTATCTCCAAAATAATTAAAATATGATTTTAAATTGATTCAAATATCCATAATATTATTAATCATTGAATTTCATGAACGTAGGCGAAAATGGTGCTCAAATCGAACATAAAACAGAGAAGTTATGCCCATTTTGGTGTTGAAAAACACGGCGACGGGATCCGGTGGCCGCGTCCTGCAGAAAATTGAAATTCGGGTAAAAAACCCGAGAGTGGTCACAGCGGTGATGAGACCATGATTTTTTCAACTGATGACGTCAGCACATGAGGATTTAGTGCACGCTGACGTCATTGTGATGTCAGAGTGCATATGAGGGGCACTAGCAGGCGAGCGACGACACGTCGCTTCGAATGGACAAAGGAAAGCATCGAGCGGCTTCATGGTTCAGCTCCGACGTGATTGCGGATGGCTCCATTCACAGAAACAGGTTGCTGGCGCTCGACTTAGACGGCTAGAAGGTTTGGCTTACTGCTGGAGGAGATTAAGGAGCATATTTTGTACGATTTTATCATATTTTTGCCTATTTAAAGCCCCAATTGAACCTTAATTCACAATCCCTTCTCCCCCAATTTTTCTTAGGACTTTTAGATAATTTTTATTATGTTTTCTAGCTAATTTCTTTATTCCAACTAGAGGATTATCGAGGTTTGGTTCATAATTTTGTGAGGTTTTGTTCTTAATTTTATTCATATTCTCTTTATTCATGCTTTCTCTTTGCATATTTTATTGTTGATTAAATTATTAGGCAAATTGGCCACTTGTTCTTTAATTAATTTTCATATTTCTAGTTAGAACGTTAAATCCGTAATTATTTAATTGTTCTAATACAAGTAGCATAATAGCATAAATAGATTAAGGACACTTTTTAATTTACGTTATGGAAATTTATGATCTAACTTAAATGAATCGGTCGTACCGTGTTTGTTAGTTAGAATTGGGTTTTTCTCATCTTAATGTTGTTAATGGGTTAAATCTTACTATCGTATTCTAGGGTTATCCGTTAATTAGAGAAGTAGTCATTAGATCGTATCTTGGCTATCGAGAAACTAAGGAAGAGCACTTATTGTTCCGGCGACTGCCAACTAATTTAAAGAAGAATTTAGGAATGCATGCTTAGCAATCGATGATCAAATTAATGAACCATAATTGAGATTAACCTTTAGTTGGAAGCTTTCTCTATTGATTTCTTATTCTTTATATTTTCAAAACTCAAAACCTCCCTTTTTATTAACTTTAATTTGATTCCCTTTTTCCTATGGAGATCGACCTTACTCACCGTTACTACAAATTTATAAATTCCAAGAGTAAGTATTTATTTTTGGTGGTTTTGACACCCATCAAATTTTGGCGCTGTTGCCAGGGAATCAGTGTTAATTAAATTATCATTTTATTTTTATTTTTTTATTTTTAATCGTTTGTTTAGTGTTTCAGATCCTTAGGCCAACAAGAAATGTATTACGATCCATATTCAAATACTTATCATTCCAGATGGAGAGATAATTCAACTTACAATTATGGATACGCGCCATATTACCAAGAATTCCAATCGCCACTTCTCAATCCACCTCAACATTCCACTTTTCAGGTAAGTTCATCTTTTGAAGAACTTGTTGATTCTATTGATGCTAACACTCAACAGTTTCAACAAGACTCTTAACAGTTCCAATAATACAATCCACCTCAAGATTCCACTTATCAGGTCAGTCCAACTTTAGAAGAACTTGTTGAACAGATTCAGCAGAACACTCAACGGTTCCAGATGACCACTCAACAGTTCCAGCAGACCACTCAACAATTGTAACAAGACACTCAACAATTCCAACAGTATACTCAACAGTTCCAAGAGTACAGCCACGGGTAAATATTGAGAGTTTGGAAAGAAGCAAAAAGTTGCAAGCCCAACTAGATGAAGTGGAAACTATAGTAGATAGGATGACAACTCAAGGTAATCTGCAATCTCAAACTTTAGATGAATCAATTCAACATGTTTGTGCAATTACTTTGACAGATGAAGAGGAACCATATTTGAATGAGACAAAGTGTGGATGCACCTTAGAAGAGGATGAAGAGGAAGTTGTCTCTCTAATTTTAACTGATCATCATCTTAAAGTGGTTGAAAGTGAACAAATAATGGCGGTAATAGAAATTCCTGATTTTCCTTCTAATATTGTGAAATCTTTTCAGGATGAAGAAAAAAAAGGAGATGATGAAACATATACAATAGAGTTTGATGGAGAAATCAATAAATTAAATATCAATGATTCAATGATAAATTCTGCTGACAAATTTTCATATTTTGTTAAAACTAACATAGTTGATCCTCTAACTTGTGAAATTTTCAGTTTGTTAATACTGATGAATCAATAATGCTTTAAATGAAAAATTGCACTGTTTCAGAATTACGAATAATGATTAGAAAGTTTGTCAAAGTAATATGGGATGTGTTTTGACTAGAAGGAACAACACCGTCTAGTCATAGACGTTAAATGGAAGACGCTTTTTGGGAGGCAACCCAAATTTCTTTACGTTTGTTTTATTTTCCTTTACTTTATTTTAGTTTTTAATTTATAGCTTTAGTTTAATTTTACTTGTTTTCTTTTCATTGTTTTTATTAGGAAAAAGGAAATTAGGATGAAAGAAGGGATATGCATGCTGAAGCATGAAGTTTTCGTCGAATTTACTCACATTCCCAAGCAGATAGCGATCCAACTTCTGAGGATTGCTCATTCAGGGAAGTTTCTACTTCCACCATGTTTTTAATTATAAATCATTGAGGGCAATGTTTAGTTTAAGTTTGGGGGTAGAATTTCATATATTTGTGCTTGATGAAAATTTTAGAAGATGTATAATGATTGGGCTTGTTACTTTTAATGCTCTTGCAAAATTTGTTTCATGCTTAATCCCATGCTTTTTGTGCACCTTCAATTCTCGTTTTTTGCATAAATAAAAAAAAAAGAATGTTAAAGCATGCTTCATTTTTTCACTTGTCATATCTCGAGTATTGATCTTGCTTTCTAATTGATTGAGAAGTATATTAGGATGCGATACATTTAGCCTCTTTTTGTGAGTTCTTGAGCCTTTTGAGCAATCATCATAATATTTGCTCCCTTTATTCTTTACTGAGCGTATGTCATTCATGGTTGTTTATTTCTAGAATTTGCTCTGTTATGCATGTTAAGACTATTTTTGTTTGAATTTGAATTCTAGAAATCTATAAGGGCAAATTAGGGGAACCAACTTTAGCTTTCTAAAGGCTTACCAAACTTAATTCTTTAGATGCCAGTTTTTGAGCCTTGGACCTTTCTTTGATATTTAGCCACATAATAAATAACAATTTCCTGTTCTTTTATCTCTTTTTCACCCAATTGAGAGGTTGCTATAGATTTAGAAAGATAAATGTCTCATTCGAAAAAGTCGATAAATTAAATTGTGTTGTGAATTGAAAGAAAGAAAAAAAATTGTGGAAAAAGAAAAGTGCAAAGAAAAATGCGTTATTGAAAATTCGAAAAAGAAAGTCAAATGTTGAAGAAAGTTGAAAAAAGAAAGATGTGAAGAAAGTCAGTTTTGATATTTGAGAGTTTGTTCTTCAATAAAAATTTAAGATGAGTTTGATATTATTGAAAATCCTCATAGTAATCTCTCAACTCTTTTAGCCTAAATTTCTTCAATCCACCTTTTTCCTAAGTCCCATTACAACCTTTAAAGACCCTCGGATTCTAGTTTTTTTTTATTTCGTGCATTTACGGTTTTTATTTGATATATTGGCAAGTTTATGGTAAATTTCTTTCATGTTTCGACTTGAGTGATATTCTTTGACTCCATAAACACTTTGAGAGATTTGAGTGAATATCTCATGAGAGTATCTATTCATGTATACTTTTATTTTGAGAAGTTTGTTAAGTTTCTATTCTTGGTATGACTTGTGAAATTGAGATTGCATGTGATATTCTTCATGGTTTTATAAAAAAAATTGCATAAAAGCGGGATTGATCACACACTTGGGTTTTGTATAAAGTTTTGATTGCTTAGGTATTAATTGTTTACAAGCTTGATGATTGCATAACTTCAGACATTTTGATGATTAATTATTAATTGTGCTTAATGCTAGAATTGCTAAGGGATTAGCAATTGTCTAAGTTTGGGAGTAATTGATAACTCGTAATTTACACCTATTTATTAGGGTTATTATCTTCAAAATAATTAAAATATGATTTTTAATTGATTCAAATGTCCATAATATTGTTAACCATTGAATTTCATGAGCGTAGGCGAAAACGGCGTGCAAATGGGGCATAAAACGGAGAAGTTATGCCAATTTTGATGTTGCAGCTACGGGATCTGGTGGCAGCATCCTGTAGAAAATGGAAACCAGGGAAAAAACCTCGAAAGTGGTCCCAGCAGCGATGAGACCCGGCGACGAAAAAAATAATAAAATAATGATTTTTTTCCAAGTGATGACGTCAGCACATGAAGGAATTAGTGCACGCTGACGTCAGCATGCATATGAAGGGTCGTCGCTCGCCCAATGGAGACACGTTGCTCCGAATGGACCAAGGGAAGGGTCAGGTGGCTTTACTGCTCGACTTAGGTGCGTGTGCGAACGGCTCGTCTAACAGAATCAAGTGGCTGGCGTTTGGCTTAGACGACTAGAAGGCTCGGCTTACGGCGAGAGGAGATGAAGGAGCAGATTTTGTACGATTTTATCATATTTTTGCCTATTTAAAGCCCCAATTGAACCCTAATATTCACAATCCTTTCTTCCCCTATTTTTTTTAGGACTTTTAAATAGTTTTTATTATGTTTTCTAGCTATATTCTTTATTCCAACTAAAGGACTATCGAGGTTTGGCTGATAATTTTGTGAGGTTTTGTTTTTAATTTTATTCCTATTTTCTCTTTATTCTTGTTTTCTCTTTGCATATTTTATTGTTGTTTAATTATTGTGTAAATTGGCCACTTGTTCTTTGATTAGTTTTCATATTGCTAGTTAGTACGTTAACTCTGTAATTGTTTAATTGTTCTAATACAAGTAGCATAATAGCATAAATTGATTAAGGACACTTTTTAATTTATGTTATGGGAATTTATGATCTAACTTAAATGAATCGGTCGTACCGTGTTTGTTAGTTAGAATTGGGTTCTTCTCATCTTAATGCTGTTAATGGGATAAATCTTATTATCGTATTCTAGGATTATCCGTTAATTATATTGTATCTTGGCTATCGAGAAACTAAGGAAGAACACTTGTTCCGGCGACTGCCAACTAATTTAGAAAAAAATTTAGGAATGCATGTTTTGTAATCGATGATCAAATTAATGAACATAACCGAGATTAACCTTTAGTTGAAAGCTTTTTTCTATTGATTTCTTATTCTTTTTAATTTCTTATTCTTTATATTTTTAAAACTCAAAACCCCCCTTATTGTTAACTTTAATTTGATTCCCTTTTCCTTGTGGAGATCGACCTTACTCACCGCTACTACAAATTTATAAATTCCAGGAGTAAGTATTTATCAAATACACTCTCGCTCTCGCCGCTTGCTCAGACAGGCATCCATTCATGAACCGTCATCTGATTATTTTTTGGGTTATCTATATTAATAACTACCACAACTCTACAAATAAAACTTTATATCTACTATCTTAAAAATAAAGGATTATGGCTACTTAGAGAGAAATGGAGAAATGTAAAATTAGAAATACCCCTGCATGGTTACACAAGGAAAGTGGCTAAAAATTAAGGCACATTTTTCAAAAAAGAATTTGTCTCAAATAGCATAAATTTGCATACTAATTACTAAAATATCACAACTTTTTAAAAATTACTCAAATAGCATAATTATAGTTCAATACATTATTGAACTACAATTCAATTAATTATTGAACTATTTTTCATAGGTATTTTTAACGAATTTGTTTGTTTTTTGGTTTTTAAGTTCAATGTCAATAATTTATTGAACTATTTGATCATTTTTTATTATTATTTTCAATGAAATCGTTAAATTTTAAAAAAAAATTAGTTCAATAATTTATTTAACTAAATTTATGCTATTTGAGTAATTTTTGAAAAGTTCTGACATTTTAGTAATTAGTATGCAAAAATATGCTATTTCAGTAATTACCCCTTTTCAAAACCCATGCAGCCGAAATAATGAAGATGAAGGCCAAATATTAATAGAAATCGATACATATAATTTCAATCTATGCTGTATATAGAGTATGTGTTAAAGATATGTATAATTGATACAATAATTGTTTATATGTTCAATAGGGACTTGAGCTTATGCAACCTAGAGAAACTTAGTCATTGCGGCGAAAAGAGTCACAAAAAAAAAGAATAGCAAAGGGAGATGACAGGAATACCAAAAAATAGAGAAGACTAATATTCTGAATGACTATCTAAACTTTGACAATGTTGTAGCCGTTGTTCTAGAAATGGAAAATAGGACCAAGAACAAAGAAGGTAAGTTGGCAAGTTTAAAATAAGTGTAGAGGCTTTAACGGTGACAAGAGGTAGATCAACGGAACGTGGTTCAAGTGGGAGCCAAAATCAAGTTAGGTCAAAATCGAGAAATAAAAAGATTATAAAATGCCACCACTGTGGCAGAAATGGTCATATGAAGAAGGACTCTTGGAGTTTAAATAAGAAAAATTTCAATCCTCAAGGAAATATTGCAAGCACCTCAAATAAAGGGGAGTCTTTGTATTGTGAACCTGCGACAATTTTTGAAGGCAGAGATAAATTTGTTGATGTATTGCTCATGAACTCAGAAGCCACTTTTCACATAACCTCTGTCACAATGTGTTTTGCGACGCGGAGCGGCCGACATCCTCTTTTGAAAGAAAAAAGAGTTTAGAGTCGTCACCAACCATATTGTGTGTGATTGGTCACCTGCAAAATTAAAACAAAAAAAATGTCTGCGAAAACCAAATTTGGTTCGGGTGGCGATTGTGTGTAGGGAAGGTGTTAGCACCCTACAACACCTGTTTTAAAACAGTTACCACATTTTATCGATTATTATCCTAAAATTAAAAAAAATGGTCCTTTATTTTATTTAAGAAAGTTGTTAATTTTATTTTAAGAAAAAAAAATGTCCCATTTAATTTCTTTTTAACTTCAAAAATGAAGTAAACATAATTGAACAAAATTGGAATTTGAAAATTCCACCTTAAGAAATTGAGAATTTTACTTCTCAAAATCCATCATAGGATTGTAATTATATTTTAAAACATTTTTGCCTTATTTTTGAAATTCCATTATTAAAAAAAAAAACATTTGATTTTGTTTTGTTTTTTTCAAAAAAAAAACCGTTTTTTAATTGTTTTTTTTAAAGCTTTTTTATTTTATTTTTAAATTAAAACTGACTGCAGAGAAAAAAAAAATCTTCTTTTATTTTTTTCAACTAACCTAATTTAAAACAAACTTTAAAAAAAAAAAACTCTTGTTTGAATCTGTTAACTTACAGACTTTTAAAATAAATAAATGAATAAACTCTTCTTTTAATTTGACATTTATTTATTTGTTTCAATATCTTCACAAGTCCATTTTAAACATATAGTAAAATAAAGAAAGAAATGCATGAACATATGACAATTTTATTACATGACATTATGATGGTTATGTCAATTTTATGAACGGCCTAATTTAAAAATGCATGAACATGTGACAAAATTTAATACATAACATGAAGTGTCAAATTTTAAAATGCATGAAATGTATTTTTATCACATTTTATTTTGACAATTAAAATGAAAAATTATGACAATTTAATCAAATGGCCTAAAATTAAATGATGTATGTGCATTTTAATAATACTAAAAATTATTACAAACCCATATAAAATATATGAATAAGGAGATGAAGAAATCTACCCACATGTTGACTTCACATAGAGAAAGGTTAAGTAATGTATGGCTTGTGAATTTTTATGGGTAAGCTAATGGTGATGAGAATTTTTATTGGGTTAAAAAATGGTAAGAGAAATATATGAGGAAAGTGTTTGAAATAAACAAGCAAAATTTGGATATTTTTTTTGGGGATTCACGTAGGAAATGATGAGGGGAGAGTGAGGGATTGAGAAAGTGGTTAGAATTTCCTCCTTTAAAGAACTAATGAGATTTCTTTCTCCATCAATTGTGTCTTATTTATAGTTAAAAAATGAATCCAAAATAGATTTGAAAAAAATTAAAATCAAATCTAAACCTTTTTAAATTAGTTAAACTTAGATTTTGAATTAGAATTTAATCAGATTCAAATCTCAATTTATTTGATTTAAAAGAATTAAAATTAGATTTAAAAAATTGAAACCAAAATTTATTAATTAAATTAACATAACTAAATTTAAATTAAGAAATTGAAACACTACAAAAAAAAAAGTCAATTTGCGACCAGAAATTTGCGACCAAAAGGCCGTTTCTATAGTAAAATGTGACCATAAAAGTGACCAACATGGTGGTGGCAAAAAAGCTGGTAGTTCTAGAATTTTGTGCGACCGGATAGTCACAAAAATACGACCAAGCATGGTTGGTCGCAAAAAAGTCAACACTTTGAAAAAACGACCAGATGGTCGCTTAAAAAAGGGACCATCTGGTCGTAATTTAAGTTGAAGATAAGTGACCAGTTGATCACATGCAACAATGACCACGTGGTTGTTTTTATAAGCGACCAAATGGTCACTTTTGTACTCAGACAAAATGCGACCAGATGGTCGTTTTGTATAGGGATAAAATACGACCATCTGGTCGTTTATCTTCTAGGGTAAATGCGACCATCTAGTCGTATTTAATAAATTTTTTATATTTATTTAAATTACAATAATTTGTTAATTAATTATTATTTATTTATTTAACTAATATTAAAATTTAATAATAAAAAATTGGAATTAAAATAAAATATATATAAATCAAAATTCAAAAAATGTTCTATACAAAAGAAATCATCATAGAACTACTGCGGAGGGGCGGGGGGGTGGCAGAGGCGGCGTCGATGATGAATGGCTGCCGTCTCGAGATCTGAAGAATGCGGCCCCTGGGCCTCGACCCGTGCATGCATATCCGCCTCAATCGCAGCGACTCGAGAAACGAAGTCGTTGCGCATAGCGTCCATGTCTGTGTGAAGCTGCTGAACCTCCTCACGCAGCTACTGCTCAACCGGAGAAGGGCCGAAGCTAGTACTCACTCCGCTCTGCTAAGGCCGAGGCACATCTGCGTAAAGGCGTCTCCCGTACGAGTCGAGCAAAGCAACCGATCAATCTAGACGAACGCCTCCAGCAGCCTCCAAGAACGCTTGTCGACGGTCTTCCTGTGTCGGTTACGAGTCGGGTGTGGGCAACCTCTGACTCAAAGACTCCTTGAAACGGTCCTAAATATTTAAAATTCAGAAAATATGTAAAAGTTAGAAAATGATGAACAAATTCTAATTAATAATTGAAAAAACATATTAAATACCTGAGTTTGTTGCGCATTTTCGTCGACGATCGTCTCGTCCTTCTTCGTGTGAAGGACCAGGTGCAGCTCATCAGGCGGAATAGGACGACCGTACTTTTCTAACATATTATAAAAAGAGACAGAAATTAAATTAATAAATAATTGGAAAAAAAACAAAATAATGACGTGAAAGAAAAATGATAATTACTTACCAATATACAATGGTGCTCGTCGTGAGGCTTCGCGCCACCGGTGTGTTTCCTCGGGTTCTTGGCCCGGTTGGCCTTATTCTTCGTCAACATTTTTTTGCCCTCTTGAGACTGCAAGCTCGCGAGGAGCCGGGCATGCTCCTCCTCGCTCATCCACACAGGCCGATTTTCAGCTTGCTTCTGCCGCGCCCGGTACATGAGGTCCTTGAATCGATCCTGCACGTGCCTGTCCCATAGGGGGAACATCCGACCGTCCGTGACATAGGGATCGATCCCTGAAAAAATTTGAAATAAGAAAACGTTAAAGTAATAAATTGATTGTTAAAAATTTATAAATTAATTAATTATAAAAATAAGTGAAGTTATTTACCTTCCAATTGTCGTACATCCGATGCTTCTCCGTCGTCGGAATCTTCGTCCAGCGAAGCTCGCTGAGTAGAGGCATGCTCTGTAGGACCTGGCGAAACCGCTTTGAAGCGGTTTGATGCTGCTGTAATTTACAAAAAAAAAAGTTAAAAATATTAGTGATATTAAGTTATAAATAACATGAATATTTAATTAAAAAAAATACTTGTCTACTTACGTATCCCCTTCTATCCGAAGGGTCGGGTTGACGGGGGCCCGAGGACGCCCAGTGCCAGAAGTGGATGCTCCGGCTGGATCGGGCCCGGTGCCAGAAGTGGATGCTCTCGCTACAATCGTGGCTGGAGCCGGTGAGTCCTCCCCCAACAGCGGTGTCGCAATATGCTACTCCGGTACTGCGGAGGGATATGCAGGGTCGGGATTGTCGTCCAACCGTAAGATCTCGTCCAGGTCAGCATGCGTCCAGTCCTCCGGAGAATTGTGCAACTCTGGTGTGTCATGCTCTGGCGGTGGATTAATGCGGTCCTGCGCATCGTCGCCGGACATCAGAGGACAACGTTGGCGTGCCATTTTCCTAATCAAACTAATTAAATTTAATTAATTAATTAAACTAACCTAAACTAAAGTAAATTTAATTAATTAATTAATTAAAGTAAGTAAACTACACTAATTATTTAACTAAATTAACTAAATTAATTAATCAAATCAAAGAAAAATAGTTAAGTAAGTAATTAAAGTAATCTAATCTATTTAATTTACTAAATTAAACTAAATTAATTAATGAAACTAAAGTAAATTAAATTAATTAAAGTAAGTAAACTACACTAATTAATCAAACTAATCTAAACTAATAATGTGACTAAATTAAATTAATAATTTATTAAACTAAATTTAATTAAGTAATTAAACTAAAATTAATTTAACTAAATTAAATTAATTAACTAATTAACTAATTACTTAACTAAATTAAACTAATTAAATAAAACTAAACAAATTAAAGTAACTAACTAAACATAATTAATTAAGTAATTAATTACACTAATTTAAAGCTAAACTAAATTATTCAATTAAATGTAACTAAATTTAACGAAACTAAAACAATTTATAATAACTTAATTAAAACAAAAACGAAAACTAACCTCGAATACGCTACCGGGTTTTGGAAGTTTTTTAAACGAGAATGGGTGAAAGAACGGGGAACAGGAAAGGTAAGAACGAACGGGGGACGGGGAACGGGCAAAAAGCAATGGGGGAACGGTAACGGGGGAAAGAGAGAAAAGGAAAGAAAAGAGAGAAAAGAAATCGGTGGGGGGAGGGGAAAGAATAGGCTGGGACGTTTAAATCAAAAATTGCGACCAACTGGTCGCAATTTCGTAATTATGACAAAAAACGAAGAGTCGCTCGATTACGACCAGATGGTCGCATTTTGCTTAAAAAATACGATCAGATGGTTATATTTTCATAAAAATGCGACCAACTGGTTGTAAGTGTGTCATTATGACCAACAGCTGTCACATCACACTTCCTATCAACAATTGCGACCATTTGGTTGTAATTATCAAATTCACCGTCATCGATTGCGACCAAATGGTCGCAATTCTCAAATTCACCGCCAAAAATTTCATGAAAATTTAAATTTACCGCTGAATAACGCGACCAGATAGTCACAAAATTACGACCAAATGGTCGTAAATTAATACAAATTTTTAAAAAACTTAAGTCTATATTTTCAAAGTTACGACCATATGGTCGCATTTTTGTTTCAATTTACGACCATATGGTCGTAAATATATATATATATATATATATTAATATATATAAATTAATGGAGATTAAAAAATATTTATATATATTGTTTAATGAAACACAACAATGACGAAATTATAAAACATAGAGTGAATCATATAAATTTACAAACTGTATTATTTTTCATCCTCAGTTTCTTCAGTCATTGCTTCTTCTTCTTCTTTTTCTTCTTCTTCATCGTCTCGAATAAATTCAGCATCAATGTCACGTTCGTGAGAAGTTGAAGTATTTTTATCGTCATCATGCAATGTTATCATTCCATTGTTCAAAGGACGTGCGACACTTGCATTCTGGCCATCGTCGATTGCACAACATATTATTTGATCTTCTTGAAAAGTACTGGCTTCGTCTGCGTGGTCGTCTTTCTCGGACAGGTTTTCTTCTACCTGGCGTGGTTTAACTGTACAAACAACTAACCAATCTGTCAGATCTCGTCTATTACTCGGATAGTTCAGGTAATAAACTTTAATCGCCTGTGAAGCAAGGACAAACCTATCAATCTTACGGACTCCACCTCGTCTGGTTGTCTCGAACCAAGTGCAGTTGAACAGAACAATGCGTTTTAGCATCGGACTTGCGTATTGAATCTCAAGAATCTCATCGATTACTCCAAAGTAATCGTCTTCCGTGCCGAACACTTGACCTTTTATGCAAACACCACTGTTGTTTGTTGCCCTGTTAACAGAATGCGCCTTCGTTTGAAATCTGAATCCGTTGCCGACGTATCCAGTATATGGCCTTGCAATCCGTGCAGGTCCCTTTGCCAAAGAAATAATGCGAGGATCATCTACCGGTAACGTAGGGGAGTCCACCTGTCATTCACCACACATAGAGTATAATTAGAAGGATATAGTATTTTTAAACAAATAAATTAACATGATATTTTTGACAATTTCAAATAACTCACATATGCACTGAACCAGGAACGAAACTCCTTCTTAAATATTTGCCCCTCCTTAGCGGCTGTAAGACCGACTCGTGTCATTCGAACGTATACGTTCAGAAATAGTCTGTATGTTACGAAAATAGTAAGAAAATATTTTAAACAGTTGTGATTGTTAAGTCAAAGGAATAATGTAACGTTACGAGAACTCACTCGATGTAAGGCTTGACTTCTGGGCAGTTGCATAACACGTAGCTCTGCATTACGTGATACTCAGAATCGGTAAACGGCCTAAGCACTGATCTTCCAACTGTCATGCCAGGTTCAGTAAATATGGGAAGGTCGTTTATGTCAACACCTTCAAATAAATTTTCGACAACGTTTCGTGTCGCTTGACGAAACTGCTCAGCAATGTGTTGATCAAAGTAATATGAACAAAACGTGGTAGTCTCTTGCGTCAGGTACGCACTACAGATACATCCTTCGACTCTTGCTTTATTTCCGACCGTCTTTTTCAACCAACGTAAGTACCTGTGGGTACAAACAATTAAGTAAACCTCTTATAAGTTTAACTTTAAAACACTTGAACTATATACAAAGTAAGTTTGCTAACCTTTCAAATGGGTACATCCAGTGATAATGGACCGGACCCCCTAAGAATGCCTCGTATGGAAGATGCACTGCAAGATGCTCCATTGAGTCAAAAAAGCCAAGTGGGAACATTCGCTCCAACTTACAGATAATAGCAGCGATCTCCGAACTCATTGAAGCGACAGTAGCTTCAGTCAGCTCTGTACAAGTCAAGTCCCTGAAAAAAACACTCAACTGGGCAAGCGGCTCCCAATGTATGTTCTCTAGGAACGGTCTGAACGCGACAGGCATCAATCTTTGCATGAATACATGACAGTCGTGGCTTTTCATCCCGAACATGACATGTTTTTTACTGTCTATACACCGACTCAGATTCGAAATGTATCCGTCAGGGAATTTGATGGATTTGATCCACTCAAATAGTGTTTTCTTTTCATCCGTCGTCAACATGTACTTTGCTTTTGCGTAATTATCATTGTCGTCAGGCTCTAACTCAGGACGGTTACATATCTCCCGTATATCGTAACGTGCCTTCAGATTGTCCTTTGTTTTGTCAGGAACGTTCAAAACCGTATTGAAAATGTTGTCGAAGAAGTTCTTCTCGATATGCATTACATCCAGGTTGTGTCTGACAAGTAGATCTTCCCAATACGGTAGATCCCAAAAAATACTCCGTTTCTTCCAACCCGTGTTTTTTCCAGCCGCATTGTTTGCAATCTCTGCACCTTCCACTGTAATCTTCCACATCCCTATAGCATCTATACCGTGCAGAATCTGCCTTCCACTGTACATTATCGGGGGGGGGGGGTTTCCTTTCTTACTCGCTGACCCTTCTTCCAGTCAGTACCGTTTGAACGGAACACGTGATTTAACGGCAGAAATCGACGGTGGCAATCAAACCAACAGGTTTTCCGACTGTTTCTAAGGTAAAACGCATTTGTGTCTAGCATGCAATGTGGACATGCGTATTTACCAGCCGTACTCCATCCTTTAATAGAGGATGGGGATCGATATTCACAATTATTAACTAATGAACTAAGCAAACCAATAACAAAACTCATACTTAAGAAATAATTAACGTGAACACAACATACCTGACAACATTGAATACGCAGGGAAGTCACTGATCGTCCAGATTAACGCCGCGCGCAACGAGAAATTTTGTTTCTTCGAGATGTCGTACGTCATGACACCATCTGTCCACAACCTCTTCAACTCTGCGATAAGTGGTTGCAAATACACATCCAGTTTCTGTTTTGGACTTTTGGGGCCAGGTACGATCACTGTGAGAAAAATCACCGGGTCTCTCATACACATCGAGGGTGGCAAGTTATACGGGGTTACCATCACCGGCCAAACTGAATATTGCGCCCCGGATGCCCCGAACGAGTTAAAGCCATCTGTGCATAAGCCCAATCTCACGTTTCTCGGATCTTGTGCAAAATTAGGATGACAATTATTTAAATGCTTCCAAGCCGCAGCGTCTGAGGGATGTCGCATAACACCTTCATCCTATGAATGCTCGTGACATCATCTCATGTGTGAAGCTGTGACATCCGATGCATACAACCGTTGCAGATGTGGGGTCAGGGGTAAATAAAACATGCGGGCGTACGGAATCATCCCGCGTTTCCCCTGTTTATATCTTGGAAGAAAACAGAATTTGCAGTGATGCAGATCCGCATCCACATCCCAGTAGATCATGCATCCGTTTCGACACGAATCTATCTTCTCTACGGGTAACCCGGAGTCCCTCCACTAGCTTTTTCGTGTCGCATAAACCGTGCGACATCAGGTTTTTCTTGTGGAGCGCATCGACGAAACCACGATGCAACCAAATCAAATCCTCTAGCGAGGTAAGTTATACTGCGCTTTTATATTTAAAAGTTACCAGAGCGACAAGAACAAGTTGACTAACCTGACAACCTTCGTACAACAGTCGGCTCGCTGTCTTCAGCAGATCGTGCATCTTACGTGCTTCCGGATTCATTTTTTCTTCAACAACCCCTTCTCTTTCGTCGTCCACATTCAAACTTTCATTTCCGCCCCCATATCCCACACCATCAAGCATCATTTGCTGCATCTGACTATACTGTTGTATTTCATTGGGTTCTTCGACGACAACGTCCGCATTCGAGCTGCTACCCACGTACTGTCTCGCTTCCTATACTGCAGCGTCGAACATTTCCCTCGTCTCCCCATGATACACCCAGTGATAATAATTCTCCACAAATCCCCGACTATAAAGATGAACCTTCAAATCTGGAACCGGTATGATTCTCCTATATTGTCGCATTTTCTGCACGGACATCGTAGCTTTTCACCATAATTCGCGTAATAGACAGTTGTCTTGCAAAACTCAACAAACTGTTCAACCCCGGCCACGAACACATCGTTCAAATACCCGTCTATCAAACGAATATACATCCACTCTCTCATTTTTCTTTTTTCTTATCTTTACAAACAATGGGAGGAGGAGATTTTATAATGCATTCTTCTGCTTAATTGCGACCCTATGGTCACAAATTTACTACCATCTGGTCGTATTTTTCCCGCCAAAATATCCCGCATTTTTTTACTACCAAGTGGTCACTTCTAGTCACAAAATGGTGACTATATGGTAGCAAAAATACTACCATTTGGTCGTATTGTTCTAGACATTGTTTGCTACCAGTGGTCACTTGGAGTCAGAAATTGGCGACCACATGGTAGCATTCTTCCCGCCAAAATTATGCGCCTCTTTTATCTACCAATGGTCACCTTTGGTCACAATAAATGCGACCAGATGGTCACTTCCAAAGGCGACTACTTGGTAGCTTGCTTCCCGCCAAAATTACGCGCCTTTTTTTTGCTACCAAAGTATATTTTTAGTCACAAAAATGCGACCACTTGGTCGTTTTTATAGGTGACCAAATGGTCGCTTATTTCGCGCCATTTTTTTGCTACCAAGTCATATTTTTAGTCACAAAAATGCGACCACTTGGTCGTTTTTATAGGTGACCAAATGGTCGCTTCTTTCGCGCCATAATTTATGACTACTTCAAATGTTGGTCGCAAAAAAAGTGACCAGATGGTCACTTCAAGTCAACCTTCATAAAAAGTGACCAAATGGTCACCAAAAAACTACCACTTTTTCTTGGTCGCAAATGTCTGGTCGCATTTTGACTTTTTTTTTTGTAGTGAAATCAAATCTTAACTCAACTTAATTAAATTAAAATAATTGATTAAATTTGGAGGTGGAATTAAATTTTAATTAATTACATTAACATGATTAAACTTAGATTTAGATTTTGAAATTAAACTTTAATTTAATCAAATTAAATGAATTAATTTAAATTTAGAGTCAAAAATGAAAATATTGATTTTCCCTTTAATTTAAAAATAAATTAAATAAAGATTCAAAGCTAAAATCAAATCTCTTTTTAACTAACTTTTAAATTAATTTTTTTAAAAAAAACTGAAAATCAAAAGGACATTGACTTCTCTTAAATCCATATTTAATTCAAAACATCTATTTTTTTTTAATAAAAAAAATAAATTAAATAAAAGATTCAAAATAATATTAAATCTTTAATTTAATAAATTTTTTAAATATGATATTAAACTCTATTTTTTTAAACACACTTTTTTTTTTTTTGTATTTTTTGTCTTTTTATCATTTTTATGCCTTTTTCAATTAAAATCATTTTTTTTGTATTTTTTCAAATTTATCTATTTTTTTTTGTATTTTTCATTAAATTAATTTTTTGAAAATAAAATTAGGCCAGACGAAATACGGTGTCTACAACCTCTCGTCGAGAATGGTTCCATCATTATGAACCTGTCTCTGAGGATCTATGTTCAGCTGTAATGATCATGCCTTAAAGATTGTCGGTATTGGAACTATCAAGTTGAAGTTCCATGATATAATATTGTACGCACGATTTGTCAAGTGCGACATGTAGAAGGCCTCAGAGAGAATCTGTTGTCATTGGGACCTAGATGATCTCTGTTGTAAAGTTATAATTCATTACCATTCACACTCCTCACCGATTCTTCGTAGTAGATTAATCACTGTTATCACCCCCGTCACTGTAAAAGGGGTTGTCGAGCACCGCCTTCAAACTTCAGAGATTGACATCAAGATATTATATGAGAATTCGCAAGCCACCACTGTCATTATCTGAATCTCTCCATCGTCTCTTAAATTTGTCATATTCGACCCACACCCACCACACCTTGCCCTTGACCCGACCACCGCCAGCGTTGACATCACCGCCGGAGTATTGTCGGAGTTCACTTATGGTTTTGTTTTCATTTTGCTGCTACAGATTTAATGCCTGCTGCTACAGGTTGGTTTATAAATAATACACCATTTATTAAATTTAAACGTGTTTTATATATGGTTGTTGCTACAGATGTTAATGGTTTATCAATACTATATCGTTTATTAAATATAAACATGTTAAACTACGTACATTTTTTTTTGTAATATTCGCCAAAACAACCATGCATGACTACTACTACAAGTTTTTATGGTCATTTCTATAGGTTGCTTTTTCAATTATACACGGTTTATCAAACGTGTTAAACTATGTATGGTTTGCTTTTCAATTTTTTTTTTATATAAACGACATTAAATTATCGATTACTGAAAAATAACACAATTATATCAAATCAAAGTACTTAGAATATAAACAAACAAGCTGTTATTCCTATAATATAATCATAATTTAATAGTAAATCTTTAATATAAGACGAAGATAAAGATGAAGGATCAATCTTTTGTGTCTCTTGTTCAGCTTGGGCGGCGGACTGGCAAAATATATGTCCTTGGTGGTGGGGTTACAAAAATAGTGGTTAACCAATGACGGCGAAACACCTCCCAATACCATTCTCCAAATTCAGACCAAAATCTATACCGAAGCGGTGAGCGAGTAATAATTATAATTCTGTGAAACAATAAAAGAGTGATTGAAAGATGGAGAAAATAAATGAGAAAAGGTAAGAAGATGATGGATTGAGGGACTAGAATTGCTGTAACGCAAGTTACCACTATTAACAACAAAAACACAATAAAAATAGCAAGAGGAGAACTTTGATTATTATTTGTAAATGTTTTCCAAGAAACTGAAAGGGAAATCAAGAAAAGAGCGGCTACGGTAAAAATTAAGATGATGGGGTATGATTTGAAAGGGTCGCCGCCATGAACCTGAACCAGATTCACTAGGACACTCACTATTGATAAAGCAACTGAACATTCTGTTCCTGCCATTAATTGAATTGAATTGAATCTTTGAGAATTAAATGAATATGCTTTTATAGATAGGTTGATTCTCATAATGGTATGATCTAGAATGCTTTTTTTTTCAATTAATTTCACACATTCTCTCTCATACTTTACCTTTTTTTTCTCACATGATACTTTTACATTTGCAATCGTCACAAAACTTATTATATGCTCTCTTCCCTTTTGGACTTTGGTTTACAACATTATCTTTCCACAAACCAACTTTGATTGTACCACATGCATGGAAAACTCAATTTTTAATTTGTAAAACTACGATATAAAATTTCTTCTTTTGGTAAAAGATTATTTTCCGATGCTAGAATTTTATAAGAATGGGAAGCATGTCATTTATTCTGGTAAATTATTGAATTGTCTATTTAATTAATGTTGGGTGGTTGATACACTATTTGGGCTGAAATATTAAATATTATTGAGACTCTTCTATTTGTTGACTATGAATTGATTGACTAGGAATTGTTTTAATTAATAAGGTTAGTTGACCAGTTTTTATATAATAGGGTGTCACTTTGTGATATGATTGTTGTTTGCGAGATAAAATGTCCCGACTTTTTTAATTATACTGATCTCATAGGTGAAAAAGACTGAGATATACCTATACTATTACATATGTATATATGATATCAATTCCCTCCATTTTCTCTCTCTTCTCCTCCTCCTTACTACTGAGAAGAAGCTATATAGTAGCGTTAACGCCTTTCAAACTTTTAAGTATGAACTCATTGATATAGCTTTCCTTGAAAAGTGAATAATTTATCTATCAGTGTCAATGACACATAGAAAATCCTTGTGAGAAAGCTTGAACTCGTTAATTAATGGGTCGTCATGAAAAGAAATTAGTACACCTTACCGTAAAATACGGTGATGAGAATACATTTATTTTGTCAATAAAATACTGGTTCTAAATTGTATCCCTGATCGGAAAATTCAACAATATTTTGATCATGAATGTGGCCCGGTAAGCTTCTGATTATATATGAATTTGACGGATTTGATCTTTCTTCTGCCGATGTACAAATGTGGAAAGTTGGTTTACTCTAGCATAGTTAGAATGCAGTTCCCTTGGAAAGAAAATTTATGCCTACTGTGATATTTAAATTGTTCTAAAATTTTAAAAGAACAAGAGTGCATTGTAAATTTTTTACATCTTAATTTATTTTATTTTATTTCATTAAGAAAATTTTCCTGTTTATGGACTGCAAACTTTATGTACTATAATTATTGTTTTTATTTTTATCTATTGTTGTTACTTTTAAATCTTCTAGGAACCTATTAGTGCATTGTCTGAACATTTTGGTATTGAAATTCCATGCTGACTTTGATGTTCCTGATAATGAAGGGAACAGTCCTCTTCATTGGTATGCCTAAGCTATAGATGTTTTTTTCCCCCTAAAAAAACACCTCAAAAGACCATTTCATTGATATAATGAAAGAAAAATATGAAAAATAAAAACAAAAACATTACAATACAGTGGCAAAACCAATTGAAAAGCCACATAAAATTGGTATATACTATTTACCCATTACCCCTAATACCTGCACCGCCACCTAATTAACAAGTATGCGGCCACCTTATATTTATAATTAATCCTAAGGTGTAATTACAAAAGAATTTGGTAGTTAACACCTAAAAAGATGGATTTAAATGAGTTAACTCCCAAACATAGTCCCAAGATCTCTTTTCATCCCTAAATAATTCTTCTATTTATTTCCAACCAAATACCTCATGCTATTGCATAAGCGTCCTCCCAAAATGGCTATAAATTTTAGCAATGATAACCATTCAAAATGAGTGTGTAGATTGTTAATATTCCTCTTTCCCCCAGCATTTGTGCAATCTCTTTTTCCTACCATTTTTTCTGTTAATTGTGATCTTTCAAAGATGACTAAACTTTGTCAAACTCACCATTGACAAGTAGAAGGTATTATTCAGTGAAAACATCTGGAAAGTGGGGAGGAATTATCTTCTAAAGTTGGAAAAGAAAACACCTGGTTAGAACAGAAGATATTCAATTTTCTTCATGGGTGAATTTATCTTCGTTGGGTGATGATATACTTATGATTCCTGTACTCTCTCCCCCAAAGAAAGGAAATGCTAGTAATGAGAGTAGATAACATGTCAAACTTACATTTCTAAGTTTCTATCACCTAACCAATTATTTTCTTTAGAATCTCATGGTTTCAATCAGGGCTGCATATACACGGGGGGTTTTGCAGATACAATCAGACTACTTCTATTCAGAGTGCATAAGCCAAGGAAGACAAGATTGTTGTTGCCTAAAAATGGAGAGTTTCCACATAAGGAACTAATTTAAAAGATGGGATGAGTTGGAGGTCGTGCGCTGCAATGGAATTGCTGCGTAGGAGGTAAGCTGAGTAGTTTACGAGCACTGTATATACCTACACATGAAATGAACAGAGCACCGGTGTGGTGCCGTTAAGTCATAGCTAGTGTGCAAGAGAGATTTATAGTAGAATTAGTTACCTGATTAATGAATTTCTTCTCCTATTTATAGGATAAGAAGTTGATGACATCATTGTGTCACATGTCACGTTGGGATTGGGCCATGTTTGACTTCTCAATTACATGTCATTTGCGGGTTACGCCACTTGTCATTTCCCAAGTGGATACTTGTATTAGATCTCAAGTATGCAAGTCTATATTGGAGACTACGTAACCATATCTTATCAGGTGCGTAGACTTTATTGACTAGGCACTATGCGTAAATGGCGTTCCCAGATACTGCGCTCAGATGACATTTCCAGGTATTGTGCTCAAACGGCGTTTTCAAGTACTGTGCTCAGACAATGTATGTAGACATTTTTTTTCAAGTTGTAAAATTCTACATGTTATCAAACTTCACTTCACAACAAAGATTAAGAAGGTATGTTACATGGACATTTTCATATTGTAACCAATACCAAACCATTGTGTACTCTCTAGTGAAACACATTTAGAGAAGTTGTATTTTTTGTAATTTTGTTAATTTTGAGAAATTTTATTAGGAAACAGATTTTGATGTAATATTTGTAAAAAATAGCAACTCTAAAAACTATATGCTAATATAGTAAATTTTACTATGTTTATCAGTGATTAACAATGATTAACATGTGTATCAGTGATAAAATTAATGTAAAAATATGTAATTCAATGTTTATCACTTATTCATCTAATCAAAATTTGTTATATTTATAATTTTTTTTTTAAGAGCTTCTATTTCTAACAAATATTAATAAAAGGAAATTGCTAAATTTGCAAACGTCACTTTTTATTTAATTATTATTTCACTAGAACCACGCCATACATTTTTTTTATTTGGGTATCCCTGCAATGAGACGGAATAGGTGAAGCTTGGGTTTATCAAGTGGGTTTGATTTGGGTCCACGTGGACAAGGAAACAAGGAAAAATTTCTTATACATCCGCTGTACCAAAGCCTCTCCATACCCCTTCCATATATTTGCTGCCATGTGTAATTGTGGGCCACCCACACTCTAATTTTTATCAATCTTAATTCAATTAAATTTAAATGTTTTGTTTTCCTACTTCTCAACTATTAAAGCTATATGATTTTTTTTTTATCAGAATGATATTTATTATTTTTCTCATTATATAAATGTTTTTTCTTTTGACCACCCTCATTATATAAATGTAGATAATAATATCAAAACTCAAATGTTTACATTAAAAATATTTCAAATTTTAAACTAAGAAATTACAAAATACACATTAAAATATGTTATTAAATATTAATGTATATAATTTGTAGATATGATTTTTCCTATATGAAATTTGTATTTTTAACAAATACTAAATACAAATAGTAATTTATATAAAAAAAATTCAAATAAAAGATAAACTATGTACGTTTAAGTGAAGAAAAAAATAAAAAATTACATACATTCAAAAGTTCTCAAATAAAAATTTAATTAAAAAATATTTGAAATTAATTGAAATAAGGATAAAAATCAATTTAAATTAGAGTGAAGAAGAGATAAGAAAAATAGAGTCCAATTTACATTGAATGAAATGAGAGAGTGAGAGTGTGGTTTGAGAGAAAAGAGGACAGATGAGTAAGACATTAATTCATGAATATTATAGTGGCCCACAATTACACATGGCAGTAAATATATGGAAGGGGTATGGAGAGGCTTTGGTACGGCGGTTGTATAAGAAATTTTCCCGACAAGTTTTCATTAGCAATAAAACTTTCTTTCTTAGTTCATTCATTCATTCTTGATTTCGCATTCTTAAGACTAACAATGACTAGACTTGTTAAAGTAAAAATCAGATCTTTATTAAGCTAACCCCTCATTAATCACTAATTATGATCACAAAATCTTCTGATAACTCTGCTTTTTTTTATATAAATAAAGTTAAATTTTTTTCTTGTAGAGACAATTAATCAAACAGTTGGAGTGCTTCAAACATAGAATTTATAGCTTGCACTTTGCTTTTCCTAATGATGATTTTTTCTCTCTTGACAACAACAATGGGAAGAAAAAGAAACACAAAGAGAATATACAAAAAAAAAAAACATGATTTTTAATTACTTAACAAAAAGAAAAAAAAACAAGTTTGAGAGAAAGCCAGATTATTGATACTGTAAGTACTAACACAATAACTCCGGGAAAACTTTTCTTTTTTATCCAGATAATAAAATTTTGTGCTGCAAATAACCAGTTCTTTTCTACAACCGAATCTAGAAAAAAGCAAAGCAAAGTTCAATAATTAAAAAGAATGAAAGCAATTTCCATTTTCTAATTCTGTTTCTAACCTGCTTTGTTTCGGTTTCGGAAGCAGAGTCGTCGATCGAAGGCTCTAATGGAGAAATCGCGGCGTGAAATGGGAGAGGCAGAAGATTTTTTTTTAGATGACCTTTTATTTTAATTGGGACAAACGTAGGATTTTGTAATAAGTCTATTAAATGGTATTTTTTTAAAATAAATAAATAAATAAACGAAATCAAAATAAACCGTATTGGGCATCGACATCGACAAGCATCCGGAAACAAGCTAAATGGAGATTTATTTTCAATATATCAAAATAAAATAATGCACATGACAAAATATTGAATATTCTAGAATTAATAAACTGAATTGAAAAAAAAGGTACTTTCTTCATAGATTTGGAAGAGGACTTCCTTTTTTAAGCATCAAATCAAATACATAATCATCATGTACTTAATAAAGAAACAAGCAAGCTGACCATATAAAATAATGATAATTAACAGTAAATCTATGATATTATTTTGTTATTATTACGTGTTATGATGAAGAGAAAATTAGCCTAGGTTAAAAAAAAATATTATATTTAAAGAGTTCAAAGAAATTATTAAAAAAATTACTGACTATTAATTTTGGATGGAATTATTAACGGACGATGACTTTTAAGAGTGTAGGGGTGATTTTTTTCAAATTAAAAGTGTAGGAGTGTAAATTAAATAACCATGAAAGTACAACAGTCATCTATGCATTTAACCCTTATAAATAAAGGGTAAACTAGCTCTTTAGTTCATGAGTTTTGGAGGTCGTGTTTATTTGGTCTCTGCTTTTTCAATTTATGTTCTAAGTGATCTTTGAGTTTTGGATGTTGTTTTTATTTGATCCCTGCGATTTTAATTTGTGTCTAAGTGGTCATTGAGTTTTTAAATATTGTGTTTATTTGGTCCCTAGATTTTCAAGAACTATTAGAAATAAGTTTAATTAGTTCTTACTTTAACGGATTCGGTAACTTCTTACCAAATTATTGACTTAATGCTGACATAACATATTTAATTGGTCAAAATACAAAGATATAATTAGATATTATTTTAAATCTTTCATCAATCTAGACCTCAAATTTGACATAATAATTAATCCCATGTCAGTATTTTAGTCAATTAAATATTTTATGTGACCGTTAAGTCGATATTATGTTAATTAGTTAACAAATTAATGAATAATTAAACTTATTTCTAATGACCATTTAGTCAATAGTCAATCTCCCTTTCTGAATTTGAGAATGTCTTTATCAAAGTGAAACGTATTAATTTTTTAGAAAACATCCCATCATCTCAATTTTTGCCATAAGCTTCACTACAAGAAAAACTGGAAATAGCGACCTAAAATTAGCGACAAAACGGGTGGGACGCTATTTAGCGACGAATTGTATCGCTAATGGAAAGTTTGACTTTTAGCGACGAAATCCATCTCTATTTAGCGTCTTAAGAAAACTTCATCGTTAATGTTTTGTCTCAAGAATGGGCGCGAAGCTTCCCGCCATAATAGCGACTCATTTTGTCCCTATAATAGCGACGAAATGTGTCTCTATGTTTACATGATTTGTTTTTTAATTTTAGAGACATATTTCGTCGCTATTTAGACTCATTTTGTCCCTATATTAGCGACCAAATATGTCTATATGTTACATTATTTTTTTTAATTAATTTTAGAGACTGAATTTGTCCCTATTATTAGCGACAAAATATGTCTCTATTTTACATGTTTTTTATATTAATTTTAGAGACACATTTCGTCGCTAATTAGCATGTTGTTAATCTTTCTGCTAGAATAGAAACTCAATTTGTCCCTATATTATCGACAAAATATGTCTCTATTTTACATGATTTTTTTTATTAATTTTAGAGACACATTTCGTCGCTAATTAGCATGTTGTTAATCTTTCTGCCAGAATAGAGACTCAATTTGTCCCTATATTAGCGACAAAATATGTCTCTATTTTACATGATTTTTTTTTATTAATTTTAGAGACACATTTCGTCGTTAATTAGCATGTTGTTAATCTTTCTGCCAGAATAGAGACTCAATTTGTCCCTATATTAGCGACAAAATATGTCTCTATTTTACATTATTTTTTTTTATTAATTTTAGAGACACATTTCATCGCTAATTAGCTTTCATTACAGACAAATTTCATCGCTAAATTTGGGCGGGAAATTTTCCCCCAATATTTTAATATGGTTTAGAGTTATATTACTTCATTTTCATGTTGATAATATATTATTTTAAAGAATAGGTTATTTGTTGAGTTTTTCGTACAACCGAGAAATCCTGGACTGAACTCAACTGGGGAGGGGATTATAATTGACAGAGACTCTCGTTCATGGTTTTATGCTTATGTGAGTATGATTACGTGTTATATTTGTTCATCTTAAATATATGCAATTATGTTATTCTTCAACCAAAGTTAATTGTCGTGTAGGTTGATTCGCCAACGACACCAGTTACAAACAATCACATTGTAATGTTGGCAAAAGGACCTGCTAGAATTGCCAACTCATACTTTGGTTATTTAGGGAAGCACTACAAATTTCAAACAAAATCTCATTCACAGAACAGAGCAACATATAGCAGCGACGTATGCATCAAGGGTCAAGTGTTCGGAAATAGTGAAGAGGATTGTTTTGGAGTCATTGATGAAATTATTGAGTTTGAGTATGTGGGAGGGAGTGTAAAGTGTACCGTACTATTTAACTGTACGTGGTTTGAGATGATTCGACGAGGTGGAATGCGATAAATACCACATTTATCGATTTTAGAGGTGAATAAGAAAAAGGAAATGCGCACAAATGATCGATTTGTATTGGCACAACAAGCGATTCAAACGTAATTTTTACCTTATCCGTCTTTAGACAATTCAATGATTGGTTAGTTGTTTACAAAGTGCGGCTGTGTCACATTGATGAAAGTCTTTCAGATAAAAACAGTGAGGAATTTGTAGCTTTCCAAGAAGAAGAAATGCACAGTCGTGAAATATATGAAGGAATAAACTCTGAAACTGCTCGACTGTTAAATGACGTAACAAAAACATTGTTTGATCCCGACGGCTTATATATTCATCTCCCTTTTATTGATGATTCATCTCCTAAATCTTCTGAGGACGAAGAAGAAGACATTGAGGATAACAGCTCTAAATCCAACACCGATGAATTTGAAGATGATGTTTAAATTGTTAATGAATTGTTAAACTTGTAAGGGAACAAAAAAAATGAAAAAAAAAACCTTGTAAATAGCGATATATTTCGTCTCTAAATATGAAAATAAAGACACAATTCGTCGCTAATGGGAAATAAAAATTCAAGAATATTCATCAAATAGAGACACATTTCGTTGCTAATAGGTTTCAAAAATTCTAGAATATTCAACTTATAGAGACACATTTCGTCGCTAATAGGTTTTAAAAATTCTAAAATATTCAACTTATAGAGACACATTTCGTCGCTAACAGTTTTTAAAATTCTAAAATATTCATAATATAGAGACACATTTCGTCGCTAATAGGTTTTAAAAATCCTAAAATATTCATATTATAGAGACACATTTGGTCGCTACAGGGTAATAGAATTCCAGAATATTCACTAGATAGCGATATATTTCGTCGCTATTGAAGAGATCAAATGTTTGAACGGATATTTTCAAATATAGAGACACATTTCGTCGCTAAATGAAAATTTTCAAATATAAAGGCACGTTTTTTAAAATTTTCATCAATTTTCAAATATAATCTGAAAATTATGGCGGTTATTGAATTTCTTAGAGACTAAATTCGTTGCTAAATGAAAATTAATGACGCATGTTATTAAAATCTGTGTCCAGCTGGCGTCCATTCATTTCCATCAGCGACCTATTTCGTCGCTAAAATAAAATTAAAAGGGCTCAGAAGACCCTTCACCCCTTCACTTTTCTTTTCTCCTATTATTTTCCCTCCCTCCCATGTATCCCTCCCTCCTTCCCCAAACCCTCTCCGCCACCACGCCGCCGGATATTCCGCCACCACGCCGCCAGACGTTCCATCACGCCACCGCCAGACGTTCCGCCACCACGTCGTCAGACTCTCTCCCTCCCCCAAATGTTCTCTCTTCCCCAAACGCTCTCCCTCCCCCACTTTCTCCCGCCGTCCTCCCGTCCCGTCGTCACCACGACCTCCCCGCCGTCCTCCTTCCCTCACTTCCTCCACTGCCCCCGTCAAAGCTTCAATCAACGGTGATTTCTCTCAAATTTTTTTATTCAAATTAGCATGAAATTGAATTGTATGTTAATTGGTATGTTAATTGTTATGTTCTTAGTGTTTGATTAGTTTAATGTTATTCTTATTGTTAATTGTTAATGTATATATGTAATTTAATTGTTAATTGTTAATTATATATAAATTGTATGTTCATTGTTATGTTTTTAGTGTATTTAGATAAAAAAAATATGTAAATTTCTATGTTTAGTTAATTTGTATGTTAATTGGTAAAATTAGTTTAATGTTAATTGATAAAGATTAATTAGTTTAATGTTGTTGTTAATTAGTTTAATTTTAATTTGTAAAATTAGTTTAATTAGTTTACTTAGTTTAATGTTATTGTTAATTAGTTTATATTAATTGGTAAAATTAATTAGTTTAATGTTATTGTTAATGTTAATTAGTTTAATTTAATTGGTAATTTTGTTTAATTTCATTAGTAAATTTTAATTTCATTAGTATGTTTATTGTTTAAATTTAGATTTAATTAAATTAATGTTTAATTAATTAAGTAATTTATAATTATTTATGTAAATTGTATGTTATTAGTTTGATTAATTTGTATGTTAATTTGTAAAATTAATTAGTTTATTTTTTTTGTTAATGTTAATTAGCTTAATTGAATTGGTAAAATTAGTTTACTTAATGTTAATTGGTAATTGGGTAAAATTTGTTTATTTATTGTTAATTAGTATGTTTACTTTTTTTATTAGTATGTTCATTGTCCATATTTAGATTTAATTAAATTAATGTTTAATTAATTAAGTAATATATTTATTTTATATATGTTAACTGTTAATTTGTAAAAAGTATGTAAATTTATATGTTTAATTAATTTACTAATTTGTATGTTAATTGATTAATTTGTAAAATTATTGAGTTTAATGTTATTATTAATATTAATTATTTTAATTGAATTGGTAAAATTAGTGTAGTATTGTTAATTAATTTAATTGAATTGGTAAAATTAGTTTAATTGACTTGTATGTTATTGTTAATTAGTATGTTCATTTTTTTATTAGTATGTTTATTGTTCATATATAGATTTAATTAAATTAATGTTTAATTAATTTAGTAATTTGTTTATTTATATATGTTAATTGTTAATTTGTACAAATTAGGGTTAATTGTTATGTTTTGTTGTGTATTTAGTTAAAAAGAAGTATGTAAATTTATATGTTTACTTAATTGATTAATTAATTTGTAAAATTAATGAATTTAATGTTATTATTAATATTAATTAGTTTAATTGAATTGGTAAAATTAGTGTAATATTGTTTAATTAATTAAGTAATTTCTATGTAATTTCTTAATTTTTAATTCAATAGTATGTTACTTTTTTTAATTCAATGTTTATTATTTATTTATTTTATTTGTATGTTAATTTTTTCGTAGATGTCTACATCGAAGCGACGTGCACCCCGTTCTCAGGTGGCGACGTGCACCCTGTTTTTAATAATTAATTTTATTTAAAATTAATTATTAAAAATTAATTTTTTTTTTTAAATTTGAAAAATTAGCGACGAAATGTGTCTCTATATATTTTATTAATTTTTTTTAAAAAAAAATGTTAGAGATGAAATTCGTCGCTAAAGTCAATTTGTTGACTTTATTAGAGAACTAATGCGTCTCTATTTTAGAGATGCAATGCGTCGCTAAAGTCAATTAGTTGACTTTATTAGAGAACTAATGCGTCTCTATTTTAGAGATGCAATTCGCCTCTAATTATAGAGACACATTTCGTCGCTAATTTTAGCGACACAATGAGTCTCTAACATAGAGACATAATAAGTTATTTAGTCTCTATTTTCAGCGACTAAGTTCGTCGCTAAATAGTCAACATTTTCATAGCGTCCTATTAATTTTTTGTCGCTATTAGCGACGAAATACATCGCTATTTTTCTCGAGCGGCGCCTTTTTTGGAGATCCACTTTTTCGTCTCTAAATTCGTCGCTATTTTCATTTAGAGGCGCATTTCGTCGCTATACCCGGGACTCCAAATGCAATTTTTCTTGTAGTGTTTAGTGTTTTTTCTATATATATATATATATAAAGTTAGATTTTTTCTAGTAGAGACATTCTTACACTTGATCCAGTTAGGGATGGCAACGGGGTCGGGGATGCCATTCCCATCCCCTAACCAGCGGGGATTTAAAATCCCCATACCCTACCCTATCCCCTAATCGAAGAATAGGGGCGGGTTTGGGGTTTCCCCGTTCGGGGATCGGGTTCCCCGAGGGGAAAATTCCATTTTTTATATTTTAATTCTTATTTTAAAAAAATATAAAAAATGAATCTATATTTAAAATATACATTTTAAGATAAAAAGAAACTACAATATTATACATTTTATAATTTTTAAGTTAATATAACCATATTTTATATTTTTTTTTCTAATAAATAAAGATAAGAGTAAACAAAGTACATAAAATGTTATTAAAATATCGGGTTCGGGTTCGGGGGCGGGCGGGGAATGTGTTCCCATCCCCTAACCCTATAACAAATTTGAGAAAATTCCCCCCTTAACCCTAACCCTATAAAGCGGGGATTTCTCGCCCCTATAGGGTCGGGGCCCCTAACCCGCGGAGAATTTTGTCATCGCTAGATCCAGTGCTTCAAACGTTGAATCTATAGATTGCAGTTTGCTTTTTCTAATGAAGAACGTTTCTCTCTCTAGACAGCGACAAGGGAACAAAAAGAAACACAAAGAGAATTAAAATAAAACACGATTTTTAATTACCAAGACGAAGAAAAAAAAATTTTGTTACTGAAGCAAAGTCGTCAATCGAAGGCTCAAATGGAGAAGTCGTGACGTGAAACGAGAGAGGCAAAAATTAAAATTAAAATTAAAATTAAATTAAATAGGAAGTCTTAATTTTTTGAGATGGGCTTTATTTTAAGGAAAATACTACGTCCCCACCTCCTAATTTTCATATGTATCGTATTTCAATTTGTTTGATCCCATCTAGTTAATAGAAAATAATATATTTATTGTCCCTTAAAATTATTGAATTTTAGTTTAAATAATCCAATTAAAAAATATAAATAAAAAAAAAGTAATAATTGATCATTCAACAAGAAGATAAAAAAAATATTAAGTATGTATTCATTAATTTTATGAAAACAAAACAACTCAATAATTATTGAAACCAAAAATAGCTATTTAAAAAAAAAAAAAATCAAACTTTGGTTATTTTAGAAAATAAGATAGAAATAAATATTATAACTTTTTTCTCACAAATTGAGAGGTGGCACTTGCCACCCCGTGCCACGGATCTCCAGCTGGGTGTGACTCGGCTAATATATAATATAAATGATCAACTAAATATATAGATAAAAATTTCAAAACGTAAACTGAGGTGATTGGTTGAAATTTCAACAAGGGTTGGATCCTTAAGCATGCATCATGCATAATAATATATAAGAAAATCAATCGTATCATCACTTTACTATATAATCATTCTTCTCACAACATAAGTAAAGTACTGAAAAGTATTGAATATAATATGGAAGGAACAAATTATTCAGTTTCAGTTGTTTTATCAATAGTGAGTATCCTCGTAAATCTAATTCAGGCTCGCAGCCGCGATCCTTTCATATCCCACCCAATTATCTCACTGTTTGCCGTAACGGCACTCTTCTTCATTTCTCTCTCACTTTCCTTTTACAAATAATTGATATTAACGATCGGCGTTCTCTTCCAGCTACTGTTATTCTTGTCTTGTTGTTGATTGTTGTAGCTTGCTTTACCGCCATTTTAGTTCCTCACTCCATCACCTTCTTTCCATTTTCAATCACTGCTTTATTTGGGTTTAAATTATTTGAACAATGGTTTATCGAATATCTTCTATTTCGCCTTCATTAGTTGTAACGTCCCGTATTTCGGTAAGTAAATAAATAAATATTATTTATTTTCCCTTTTTAATATTTATTTGAAATTTTGGATAAGCTTTAGTAATTATAATTAAATATTCTTTTTCAGGAATAATTATAATTACTAAATGTCAATTATTGGAGATAAAAGAAAAGAAAAAAAAAAAAAGAAAGAAAGGGGGGGAGGCGTGTAAAGAAGGGGGGGGAGAGAAAAAAAAAGAGACGGTACGTTCCTCTTTCACGTTGAAAGCAACAGAGACAAAGGTAGGGCTTTTCTCTTCTTCTTCCTCCTCCTCTTTTCCTCTTTGTTGCCGCCATTGGAGGATTCATGATCTAGTTTTGATCAAATTTCCTTCTTCCTTTCCTCTTGTTAGGTGTTTTTGTGGTGGGTGAAGGATTGGAAGAGAATTGAAGGGTTTTCCTATCAAGAACGGTTCAAGGTAATGTAATTTCTCCTTTCGATTTCGAATTTCCTTCTTTATTTATTGAAATTGAAACTCACCTAATATAAATCCCTTTCATCTTTTCTTAAATTCTTCATCCTTTGTTCTTGAACCTTGAAACCCTAGAAATCCTAGAAACCCTAATTTCCTTTTCTCTTGAAAACCCATCACCCTTTCTTTACAAAACTAAATTGGGTATTAAAAAGAACCCGTCATAACCGTCCTACGTCTGTCCTACATCCGTCCTACACCCGTAGCCCTCTGACATAACCGTCCTATGTCTGTCCTACACCCGTAGCCCTCTGTCATAACCGTCCTAACTCAAAGTCGAACCCATCACTCTCCGTCCTAATACTGTCCTACCATCGTCCTACCCCGTAATCCCTTCGTGTCGGTTTGCCCCGTGTGTCCGTTTTTGTTTCCTCTTTTTTTGTGTGGTATTTTTAGTGTAGATATTAAGTAGTTATAGGCTTGTTTCAGGTTCTTGAAGTTCTTGGAACAAAAGCTTAAGTTATAAAAATTTGGAAGTTAAAGGTGAGTAGAATTATGTTAAGTTTTAAATTATGAATGATTGAATTTTCCTTTTTCTTTAAAAGTTAAACCTTGAATTTCTAAGTGTGAAATTGGATGTTTATATGCATAATAAGAGCATATAGGGGATGTTTTACAATGGAAATAAAGCATGGAATATAGGAAGCAAAAATGAGAGTTTTTGTATGTTTAAAGTGACTTTTGATATCGTATTTTGCCTATTATATTTCCTTTTGCTTCTTGCCTTTGAAATTGGATATTTATGAATGTTTGGATGATTAAAGATGATCCAATATTGCTGGACATGATAACCTTATTGGAGAATAGTGCCCCTAAGTCAAAAATTAAGCCTAGGAGGTTAGTTGCTTTTATATTTATTGTGCTCTGGATTCTTGGATTGTTTTTCTCTATGTTTAGGGGCTGTTTTGGGAGGCATATTATAGGCGTTATGCTGCCGAAATTTAGTTAGATTATCAGAAACTTTAAATTGTCCGAAAAAGGAGCGAAACTACACTAGTTTAGGCTAGTTTCGCTTCTAGACTTGTAAACTGTTGGGAGTTGTTGGAAGTGACCCAAGGATGTTTTGTTGGGTGATTTTGGGACATTTTAGAGTGGTTTAAAGGGGAATTTTCCAGAATTTCATTTTAGGGAATTTTTGGCCTTTAACGAGGGTATGTCGGGAAGTTTGAGTTTAGACTTGTTTGAACATCAAAGTAGTGATGTATAGGATCATATTACTTAAATACCTCGAGTAATATGGTAGCAGGTTCGCTTTAAGCAAAGGCCTTGCTTAAAGAAGAATATTTGTCGTTAAGGGAGATTATACGGTTGTGCACAACTATATAGCACTTAATGGGGCAGGTTCATTCCATATGTACAATGGAAAAGAATATTTTAAAACTCTTAAGGATTTAAATATGTGAAAACAGTTTTTAAATGCCTTGTTGAGTATAGTCTCTTTTTGTTTGCGAACAAAAAGGAGATTAGAGGTATTAGGAAAGTTAATGATCGAAAAGTTTTAAAACGAGAAAGGGAGTTTAGAACTGTTTCGAGAAATTATATTCTTTTAGTTTGAGGATTAAAAGAGGAATGTATTAGCTAAGAGAGCTTTGGGTGAAAGAGTATTTCGGAAGTCGGTGAGGTCGGTTAAGGACTTAAAGTCTTAGAAAAATCTCTCATGGCGTGATTTTTAGTTTAACATTTTTCTACTCATTGGGCGTAGCCTCATGATGCTACATTTATTTTTTTTCAGATAAAGGGAAGAAGAAGCTCGGTGGCTGATGCGGTTCGATGTGGTGACCGGTTGGCGTGGATTTGCTCGCTAGCGAATCTTTTATTCTTTTGTTATGGTGGGGTGAAAAACTGGTGTTGTTTCATGTTTTGTTTTGATTTAAAGAATAACAACTGTTAATGTTTATTTTGAGAATTTGTAGGCAATGGATGAGTTTGCCTTTTTCGTTTGATGTTTTATTGATTTTAATAAAACCGATCGGTTGAGAACTACTTATGATTTTGATTTCAATAAAGAGAACTAAATGTTGATATTTATTTGCTTCCGCTGTGGTTATGTGTTTCAATGTATTTGGGTATTTTTCGGGTTGTTACATTAGTTATTCCCCATTTTTGCACGCACACCGGCGATGGGCAGGAGGAGATATCTTTTTCCAATCCGCAACCCAATCTAGTGACAGAGAAAGGTTCATCCATCATGATCTTCATCTTTGTCTTAATGGAAAGCTTTATTATTAATTTATGATTATATTATATGAATAACAGCTTGTTTGTTTCTATTCTAAGTACTTTATTATGTACTTGCTTTGATAGTTTAACTCAAACAGCAAGTCTTTTTTCCAAATCTATGAAGACACTCCCCTCCCTCTTTTAACTCCAAGGAAATCCTCTTTCTGAACACTTGACCTTTTATACGTACATCACTGTTGTCTGTTGCTCTGTTCTATGCATGCATGAGTTTTTGTTTGAAATTTGTATCCCTTCCCTAGATACCCAAAGTATGATTCGACAATTCTTGCAGGTCCTTTTGCCAACAGGACCATGTGTTTGTTTATAACTGTGATCGTGGGCATATCAACATGTACGACAATGAACGTGGATTGAGAAATTAAATCATTTTAGTTAATATGAACAACTTTAACACGTAAGCATACTCACGTAAGTTTAAAACTATGAACGGAAGTCTCTGTCAATTATGATCCCCTCCCCGACTGCGTCAATTCCAGGATGAGTCGGTCGTATGAATAACTCAACGAATAACCTATAATTGAAAATAGTATATTGTGAAAGACAACTAATATAACATTTGACGTATTAATTTAGTTGATCCTTAACTCAATATACGGTTTCACCTCCGGACAATTACATAACACGTACGTCTGTACGATGTGATACTCTTGCTCATTTAACGGCCTTCTCATGTACTTTTCAAAAGGTCTTCCTAATACTGTAAAAATAGACAAATCATTTGGATCGACATCTGGAGGAAGTGTATCTTGAACAAAATTACGCTTTATTGTTCGGTATTGTTATGCAATTCGTTGATCAAAGTAATATGAACAGAAAGTGGTCGTCTCAGTATTTGGTATGCATTGCATATAGATCCTTCCACTCTAGCCTTATTTCTGACAGTTCTTTTTACCCTACGTAAATTTCTGATAATGAAAATGTATCAAGAACTAGTAATTTAGGATATAATAACAGAAACAGTAAAATTATTTACCTTTCAAATAGATACATCCATCGGTATTGAACTGGGCCTCCTAGATATGCCTCGTATGGTAGCTGCACTGGTAAATGCTACATCAAGTTAAAAAATGATGGTGGAAACATTCTCTCTAACTTACAAATTATGATGGTAATCTCCCTACTCAATGACTCGATAGTGGTTTTGGACAACTCTACGCATGTTAACTCTCTAATGAAAACACTCAATTATGCCAACGGTTCCAATGTTTCTGCTTGAGGAATGGTCTGAATGCAACTGACATAAGTTGTTATATAAATACGTGATAATCGTGACTTTTCATCTCAAACACAATATGACTCTGTACTTCAATGAACCTGCTCATATTTCATACATAACCGTCAGAAAATTTAATCAATAGCATTTACTCGAACAATATTTTCTTCAGGTCCAAAACTGTAACGTCCCGTTATTTTCGCGGTAATTTTTTTTTTATATTTATTTAGCTATTTATTTTTATTTAGATTATTTAAGTTTTATAAGTTAGTTAATTTAGTTTATCTTAATATTGTAAATTTAGAGCCTAGCTAATTATTTAGTAGTATTATTATTGTTATTTTTGCAAATTTAATTCTTAATGTTTTACTAGATAGTTTTTAGGAGAGTAATAAAAATGGGCCGTTCATTTTTTTTCTTTTGTCTTATTCCAACAAATTAGGGCAAGCCACCATTGGTTTCCTTTTCTTTATTTGATTTTAATATTTCTTTTGAATTCTTTAATTATTAAAAACAAAAGAAAAGGGAGATAAGACCCTCAGCCCATCTAGCTTACCCATCTCCTTGAACCGAGCCTCGATTCTTGTTGCTATTTAAAAAAATTGTTTGCTTAGTTAATTGAACGTTTAGATATAATTTATTGTAGGTGGTGTTTGATTGCTCGCTTGACGCTCCACCGGATCGAAATTATTTTGTTTGCTAGCTTCAAGGTGAGGATAAATAGAATGTTACAGTAAATTTAGAAATCAAATACTTGAACGATTTGTATGATTCGGGAGTTAAGTTAAAATTGGAATTAAGTGAATTAAAGCATGCTAATTTCGTGAATTTATAGGAATCGGGAGTATAGATTTAATATGGGAAATTATGGATTTACAATTCTTGGAAGTTTAAGCATGAACCATTGGGTTTACTTCGGTTATCGCTTAAAGAATGTTTACCATGTGCTCTTGGAAGTTTTCATTTAGTTATCGAGATTTTCCTGATTAATTTAACTCTTACTGAGACTGGGCCTTCCCAGCAATGGTTATATTATGCTCTTTGAAATTACTTACGATATCGATGTTTTCTGATTACATTGAGCTCTTACTGAGACTAGGTATTCCAGCATTGGGCCTATAGTACAATTATTCGATTTTGCAAGATTATCGTGACTAAATCATATGCATGTGCTTATGAGCCCATACGTGTTTACGCTCTTAATCAATGATACTCGTTCTCTTTTCCGATTATTGTTACTTACTTAGTGGTTCTGAAATTGGTTCTCGGTTAAATATTCTGATTCCTGCATTTATGATTCATTACTATCACACTTGTTTGCTTGGTGATGAATAATGAGATAACGCATAGACTACGTGTGCTTGCATTTTCTGGTATTATTCATGGTTCGGTATATGTATCATGAGGTATGCATTAACTACGTGAGCTGCATTAACGGAGGAGATGAATAATGAGATAATATTTAGTTGTGTGAGCTAGTATTATCTGGTATTATTCATAATTGCTATGATACATATACATTCTAGACTGCTTAGACTACGTGAGCTTTGCATGTCATTGGTGAGATAACGGGATCGTTCATTGACTACGTGAGCTGCACCATCTGACGTTATTCACCCAGGAGGTTCTGTTCTATGATGCATCGACTACGTGAGCGAGCATTGGTTCTTGATAAAAAAGTAAAGGCTTCGTGAGCTTTACTTGATATTGGAAGTGAGATAATGAGATTGTGCATTGACTACGTGAGCTGCACCATCTGACATTATTCACATGTTCTATGTTCTTGTTCGTTCTACATTCCATGTTCTATGCTATATGATCTACGTTCTATGTTCTAAGTTCTAAGTTCTAAACCCTATGTTCTTGGTTCTATAAACTTGTTCTTATTATTACTTAAGACTTTTGGGAGCTTAACTCGTTCTATAATTTATCCTAAAGGTGTTATCCTATGATTATGCCCTGATTATTTGGAGTTGGGAACCTGACTATATATATAATCTATAACTGTGTTTCTTACCCTTTTATCCTCGGAAGTACTGCATAACCTTGCTTTCGGAAGTATTACTGGGTAGTTAAGAGACAGTAGCATTCGTTGGACACAAATCCGGATTGGATTTGATGTTCTAAAGTTACTTTCTATTCAATTTATCTTCACTGGGTTTCCCGCTCATTATATTACACTTTCAGGTACGGGATGCGGTTGTGCTCGTGGAGCTGGTGCAGCGTGATTAGCAGATCGATGATGATGGATGGACTTGAGTCAGTGTAGTCCATGGACTTGTTTCTTTATTTTCATTTTGTTTCTTATGGATCTTATGAGCTCTTCGAGCATCCCTATTTATGATTTCTTGTCTTTATGGATTTTATGGATTTATGAGTTATCTTACTTTATGTTTAAACCTAAAAAGGGAAGCGCTTCCCATCTTTAAATATTAAGGATTTCGGATTTTGATTTGAAATGAAGGATGATATTATTCGATTACAGGTTCTTAATTATTATGTCAAGTCTTCCGCTTGCATTTTCTATTTAATTCTATTTTAAAAAGTCGGGTCTTTACAAAAATTAACATGTACTTTGCCTTCGTATATTTTTTTGTGCGATTCTAATTCAGGTTGATGGCAAATATCTCGAATGTCATAACATGATTTCATATTATCTTGCATTTTTTTCGGTACATTTAGAACCGTGTTGAAGACATTGTCGAAAATGTTCTTCTTCATACGCATGACATCTAAGTTATGTCTGATCATTAAATCTCATCAATACAGTAGCTCCTAGAAAATACTTCTCTTCTTCAACCTGTACTATTTTTCCCTGCCGTCTTATTTCAAGCCTCACCACCAATCTCTGTAACACTTCCCATGTCAAGCACATCAGTATTTTGTATCCATTAATAACTTCAGGAAGGCCTTCATTTCTTACACTTCGCCTTTTATACCAGTCAATTTCGTTTGTTCAGAATGAATGACTTAGCGGTAAGAACCTTCTATGGCAGTCAAACCAACACGTTTTTCGACCATGCACCAACGAGAAGCACTACAAGAAAAGCTGTTTTTGGAGGCCTGGGTATAGCGACGAAAGTCGCCTCTATATAAAAATAGCGACGTAATTAGAGACGAAACAATCCATCTCTAAAAAAAATGTCGCTTGTTCAAAATAGCGACGAACTTTATCGCTAATAGCGACACAAAAAGATTGGGACGCTAATAAAATGTTGACCAATTAGCGACGCATTAAATCGCTGAGGAATAAAATACATTATTTAGTCTCACTATTAGAGATGTAATGCGTCGCTAATGTAATGTGTAACTTGGTCTCTAATATTAGAGACACATTGCATCTCTAATGTAGAAGCAATGCCCTCACACCTCTTTCGTCGCTATTTTAGCAATTTAATTTAAAAAATTAATATTCGCGACACATTGCATCTCTAATGTAGAAGCATTACCTCTCACTATTAGAGACGTATTTCGTCGCTATTTAAGCAATTTAATTTTTAAAAAAAGATAATTTCAGTAAATCACTGATATTGAAAGATTTAAACCTTACTAAATTTAGAAAAGAACATAGAATTACAACTATTTTCACAGCAAAACAAGTAGTTATTTAAAAGTTTAAATGGTTAAAGTACTTGTAGAAGTTTATTTGAGTGGGAGCGTCATAGTACGAACCAAAGGGACTTTTTGAAACCTTAGTGAAACTCATTGACTTGAAAATCAATGAATAAAGTTCAAAATTAGTGAAATAAAACTGACACAAATTTTCATTAGTGGAGTTAAAAATAGTCACTTATACTTATATATTATTTTTGAAATAATAACAAGTATAAAATTGTAATCATTAAACGAATGAAAGTAATGGATACTTTGTAGTGGGAGCTTAAGAATTTCGAGAATACTAGAACTAATGTGACTAAAATAAAATTTACAAATAGTATGTTAGTGCACATAGATAAAATGGAAGATTTTATGAGTTGCACGGAGTCCAATTTGAACCTGGATTTACTTCTATATAAGAATTTGACAAAGGACCTTTGCAAATTCACCATTAAATGAGTAATTATAAGTAAAATGAGTTTTTACTAACTAAAGTCTAAATTCGCGTGATTACTAAGTTGTTAGTAAATGAAAGGTGTTTGAACATGATAGTTTCAAATCAAAAGTTAATAGAGTTTATTTTATGGCGATAAAATATGGAACCTAATTACACTAATTGAAACTAACATCAAACAAAAGAATACATACTAAACAGATGAAAAACGTTACAGATAAAGTATTAAAATGACTACCATGGCTAAGTAGTTGATAGTCATCCAACTTGGCTGGAATTACAATTCAAATATCCAAAGATCTAGGACAAGTTGGAGATTGTTAGGAATGTGTCCTAGAACTTGTAATTATTTAATAAAGATAATTTATTTCGAATGAATTAAATAAATAAACATAAGTTCTTTATATTATCTAGATTGATTCAATGAATGATATTAAGAATATATGGAAATATTTTAATATCAAACATGCAAATAGTAAAACCTTAAAGTTGCTCTTATGAAATCAAAACTAAGTATGTGAGTCATACGAGAGGAGTAAAGTTGAGATGAACAACTTAAAAGTGTCTACAGTAAATGGATAACGTTTGAGAACTTTATCTTGGTAACACTGTTGATAGTTTCGCATTTTGTTTATAGACAAATGATCTAATCGTGATCCTTTATGTGGGTGACATGAAATGGAAGTATCATATGCAATGTTGATTGTATAAGACAAGACCACGATGTTTGATCAAATTTCTCATTAGTACCGTTTACTAGAAATGATCGAATATCAAACTAAGTTTATATATCAACCGTGATAAATCTCAATCCTGAGTGAAATGTGGACTCCTATTTGTGGAGTTATATTATTTGATTCACATAGTTGAAAGCGATCTGATATGAACACTCGATACACTCCTGTTTTAGAAACATAAATAGATAAGTAGCTGAGAACACATAACTATAAATTAACGATATCAGTACGATACCTAAACATTTTAGGAACTTTAGGAAACTCCCTTGATGTACTGATTCGAGACATGAACAAGTGGCGCCACGACTTCTACTGATCACAGAAGTATATTATCACTAGTTCGACTAAAGATAATGTTCATTGGAGAATCAGAGGGACCACAAGGATAAAGCGTTAATTACATGGGCAAAACGGTAAATTTATCTATCTGTAATTATGAGGGTTCCACATGAAGGATATATCACAGATATAAATAAAGATAAACTAAATAGACATAACTCATCCATAGTGAGGGGAGTTCAGCTATGAATCTATAGTGGAATTATTCATAGTTAGATAATAAGTAATTAAGTGATTATAAGTTAATCACTTAATTGACTAATTATTAAGCCCATGATCTATAGGTCCATCGGGTCCCTATGCTAGCCCAAATATCGTAGTCGCGAAATCAAGTAGAAGAAATGAAAACTTTAAGTAAAGTGGATTACTTAAATAGGCAATATTAATTGTTTAAATATTGAGTATATTTAAATGGTAATTAATATAAACATTATTAATTAAATGTTATTAATTGTTTAAATATTGAGAATATTTAAATGGTGACTAATAATTTAAAATTAATTGGTAATTATTAATTATTTAAATAATTAATTTTATTTAAATAGAAATTAATAATTAAATTAACATTATTAATTAATGATAAAATAATATCAATTAAAATATTTATTATTAATTATTTAAATAATGACAATTATTTAAATGGAAACTAATAATTAAATATCTTGATAATATTTAGTCGGGAGAAAATATTAATATTATTAATGATTTAAATAAAGTATTATATTTGAATGGTAATTAATAAATAAATTAATTAAGTTGGACTTATTAATTTAAGAGAGAGTTTCTAGCCCAATTGGATTGGTGAACCTAATTGAAATTGGCCCAAAATAATTAATCAAATAAATTGTATTTATTAATTATTTTTCATGATAAATTCGGCCATGTGTAGTATTTTAGGAGAGATAATTGTTTGAATTATATCCTAAAATAATTACATAGATTTATTTACCCAAGATAAATCAAATAAAAGAAAAGAAAATATCCTCTTATTTATCTATGGTATTTTCAAAAATACCAAGACAATGGAAAGAGAAAATCTTTTTCTTTTTGTATTTATCTCTATGGAATATCTTAATGTGATTACATTTTCCATTAGCTTATAAATAGGAGGCTTGGGTCATTCATAAATCACACAATTCAATTCCCTAGAAATTGAAAGTTCTCTCTTATCCTCTCCTTATAGCCTTTACTGATTTTCATCATAAAATTGGGAAGAAAAATTCTTTTTCTTCTTCCTTATTTCTTCTAAAGTTCGATCTCACAATCAGGTTTCGTTTGATCGATCGGGATATAGAGTAGAAGATCCGGTGTTGTTGATGATTGATGTTGTAAAGAAACCTCCAACCATATTCTCCATTTATTACTCAATGTAAGTAAAAAGGCCTTTTATTTTAAAAAATAGCATGAATATACATGTCTTTTATCACAAATTGCATGATATTAATTGATCGTTAATTAAATGTTAGTTAGTTTACTAAATGAAATTCCACTAATTTAATAAAGTAGTCCCTTCACAAGCGATGTCGATGGAATAGCACAAGTCAAGGTCATGGGGATGTCGATGGAATCTCACTTGGAGTGGAGTGGACCCTTAATAGCGTCATCGGTTTGTGTGCGGTCGTAAAAAATAGAATTTGTCTCAAATAGCATAAAACTTTATATTGATAATTAAAATGTTCGAACTTTTTAAAAAGTACATTATAGTTCAATAAATTATTTAACTATACTTTGTTACTTATCATGGGTATTTTCAATAAATTTGTATGTTTTTTTGCTTTTAAAATTCAAGTTCAATAATTTATCGAACTATTTGATTATTTTTCATTATTTTTTTCAATGAATTTGTTGGTTTTTTACCTTTTTTTTTTAGTTCAATAAATTCTTGAACTATAAATTATGTTATTTGAGTAATTTTTTAAAAAGTTATGACATTTCAATAATTAGTATGGAAAAATATGTTATTTTAGTAGTTGCCCCAATTTTGTGTGTCGTTTCTTACTAGCTTTTATAATATCAATTAATGGCGCGAAGTTTCCCTTTTTTTTTTTTTTTGAGTTAAGTGAAGTTTCCTATTTGCTGAGGGAATAACCAGATTTTAAAATAATAATAAAAGTTAAATGCAAAATACATCATTATAGTTAGATTATTGTTAAATCATACTCTTATTTTAATCTTCACATAAATTTTAAAATAGGATGACTATATTTGACATGGAGAAATATGATTTGATTATTTATTTAAAAAAATTAATTAATTATATAAAAAATAATTACTGTAAAGAAGCTAAATGAAGATTAATAAGCTGCCCTGCCTTTATAGGATTTGAGAGTATACAAAAAATACAAGAAACATGACCGATCGGCACAATTATGTAACTGTGAGTGAAACAAATTGCATTTATTTTAAATAATGTATTCGGCATATGATATTTATTTAATTTTAAATTTTTAGTTTCATAATGCTTATAATATAATTGTCTGATGCTTTATTAATGATGATAAATAGAAAATATTTGATATGCATTAATAGGAAGTTTAACATCAATAATCTTTGTCGAATAAAAAAAATCAATAATCTAGGGTTTTTTTTCTTCTTTTCCAGTGAATAGTGAATTTTACTGGCATAGACTTTTATCTTTGTCGAAATTTGTTGGAGAAAAACTTTCGGCGGTAGATCCTTTGTTTTTTTTTTTAAAGTGATAGACTTTAATTCATTAACTAACTTCCAGCACCAGAAAGATGTGTCATGGATTACTGCTCTTCTATATATCAAAATAAAATAAAATAGTTATGCGCACTGAAATATAATAAACTGAAGGTTTCTTCTTCATAGTAGGAAAAAGAACTATCAAATCAAATACATAATAAAGTACTTAGAATAGAAACAAACAAGCTGAGATATTCATATAATATAATCATAATTAATATAGTAAATCTTCCATTAAGACGAAGAGAATAAGATGATGGATGGAATCTCTCTGTCTCTCTTCCGTTTGGGCGGCTGATTGGCAAAAGATCACTCCTACTCCCAAGCAGACATTCCCTAAACCATTCTTCAAATGTAAAACCCAAATAAAGCAGTGATTGAAAGATAGAAAAAAGAAATAAGGGACTAAAATTGTGGAAACGCAAGTTACCATATTCCCTGTTGAACTTTCTGTCTCTTGTTCAGTTTCGGTGGCGAACCGGCAAAATATATGTCGTTGGTGGTGGGTTTACAAAAATGGTGAGTAACCAATGACGGCGAAATACCTCCCAATACCATTCTCCAAATCCAGACCCAAATCTATACCCAAGGGGTGAGCGAGTAATAATTATAATTCTGTGAAACAATAAAAGAGTGATTGAAAGATATAGAAAATAAATGAGAAAAGGTAAGAAGGTGATGGATTGAGGGACTAGAATTGCGGTAACGCAAGTTATTACAAACAACAACAAAAACATAGTAAAAATAGCAAGTAGAGAAGTTGGTTGATTATTATTTGTAAATGTTTTCCAAGAAACTGAGAGAGAAATGAAGAAGAGTGCCGCTACGGCAAACATAGAGATGATGGGATGGGATATGAAAGGATCGCCGCCACGAGCCTGAACCAGATTTACGAGGATACTCGTTATCGATATAACAACATACTTTGATCCTCCCATTCCAAATTTTAATACTCTAATATTACTCTTACTACTTTAAAATATATTGCTCTCAGTAATTTAGAATATGAGAAGAATGAAATATATAAAGGGACTATTGCTTTTTTTTTTTTAAGACAATTACCGAAAAATAGTATATTTTTCTATACTAATTATTAAAATGTCAAATTTTTTTAAAAATGACTTAAATAACATAATTATAGTTCAATAATTTATTGAAGTAAAAAACCAACAAATTCATTGAAAACTATAATGAAAAATAATCAAATAGTTCGATTAATTATTGAACTTGAATTTTAAAAGCAAAAAACAAACAAATTAATTGAAAATACCCGTGATATGTAACAAAGTATAGTTAAATAATTTATTGAACCATAATTATGTTACTTAAGTAATTTGTAAAAAGTTCAAAAGATTTAGTAATTAATATAAAGTTTTATACTATTTGAGACAAATTCTAAATAAAATTTGGGTTATTACTTAGCTAACTAAGTAATATGGAAAAGATTTGTGGTGTAAAGAATTTTTAAAGCTTTTTGTTTGGAAATATTCTTGAAGTTTCCTATATTCAAACAATTAAAGAAAGGAAACCGAAAAAAAGAAAGTTAAGAGCCAAAACTTTTTTGTCCTCAAATTGTAAGAGAAAGTTAAGAGCCAAAACTTTTTTCTTTGTCCTCAAATTTTATCAAATTATAAGAGAAAGTTAAGAGCCAAAACTTTTTTGTCCTCAAATTGTAAGAGAAAGTTAAAGAGCCAAAACTTTTTTCTTTGTCCTCAAATTTTATCAAATTGTAAGAGAAAGTTAAGAGCCAAAACTTTTTTCTTTGTCCTCAAATTGTAAACATAAATCTTAAAAGGGTTGGAGCTTCAGTTACTTTCGTGGAAGCTTCGCTAGTCTCTCAAATTGTAAACATATGAGAGACTATTAAAACAAACCACGTTAGTGAGGTGAGAGAAAGTATGGTAAAAGAAATGGGATCACGGTCCAAAATGCACCTTGTCATTCGCAGTGGTATGAAAGAATTTTCACCCTTTGAATTTAAAAAAAAAAGTCAAAATTACGCAGTAGGTTGAATTAAAATGCACCTTGTCAAACGTTGCAAGCGGATCTTCATTCCTAATCTAAGATCAAAAGTTATGACCGATCAAAAGTTTAACTAAAAATCTATTTCAATTTATTTTGGTGGTATTTTTCGTAAATTTGATTGTTTTTAAAATTGTGACTATACTATAGAAATGCCTAAAAGTCGAGAATTAAGGAATTGGATAGGAGAATTTCTATGTTCCAATTTTACCCTTATTTGATTGTTTTATTCCCTTTTTATCCTTCTCTTTTTCCTTTTGAAAATAAAATAATAATGGGTAAAATATCAATTTAGTCACTGAACTTTTACTCAAATTTAATTTTCGTCCCTAAACTTTAAAAAGTGATATTTTTCGTCCCTAAACTTTTCTATTCGATTCGTTTTAGTCCTTTCGTCTATAATTTTCACTCTAGGACACTACTAGAGGGCTTATGTAGCATGTAATTGATGACGTTGACATAATATAAATATACAATGAGGTTAAATGACGTGTAAAAACGAATATACAGTGAGGTTTAAGACTGTTATTAAAGAGAAAATGATAGATTAACTTCACTGTAAATTCGTTTTTCCATGGTATTTTACCTCACTACATATTTCATAATGTCACGTCATCAATTACATGCCACATAAGTCTTCCATTAGTGTCTTAGACGAAAAAACATAGACTGAAGGATTAAAACAGAACGAATCGTAAAGTTCAGGGACGAAAAATGTAACTTTTGAAAGTTTAGTGTGACGACCCGACTCGAAATATTCATAAAATAAATAAATAATGAAGAAAGTTCTTTTGAAATATAAATAAATCAGAGTAAATCAAACAGTTGCGGAAGCATTTGATTAATAATCAAAGAAGAGTTCAAAATGAAGTCTGTGTTTTTTGCACCAATTTTTTTTTTTAAAAATATAGAAGAAATTGAAGTAAGAAAAAGGAAATCCAAAAGTTAACTGATTTCAGTAGTCAAAAGATGAAGTATCTAAAAATGGTAAAACAACAGACATATAACCTAAGGCCTCCCAGTGTAGCGCCATCCTCATCAACCACCCCAGTTTCCATTATTACCAGTATTACCTGGAAAATAAAAGTTTGCAGGGCATTTGAATACCGTGAGTTTTTAGCTCAGTAGATTAACTCTCAATTCAAATAAGCAAATCAAACTCAAAGATTTACATATCTGTAATATCATAAGGATACTCGTCCTTGACTCGTTGTCAATAATTAGTAGGTACTTAGCCTAAGATATCTCTTTGTTACTATTAAATTTGCATATATGTATCATAGTGGGGTATAGGGCCACTCATGATACGTGTCATGCTAAGCATGCAGCTCTACAAATTTAATAGGTGTTTATTATGTTATCAAATTTACCTCTTTGTTACTATTAAATTTGCGTATATGTATCATAGAGGGGTATAAGACCACCTATGTTACGTGACATGCTAAGCATGCAGCTCTACAAATTTAATAGATGTTTATTATGTTCAACTTACTATTAAATTTGCATATATGTATCATAGTGGGGTATAAGGCCACTCATGATAACGTGTCATGCTAAGCATGCAGCTCTATAAATTTAATAGAAGTTTATTATGTTAGTCTAAACTTAAACTGTTATTAGGCCTAAATATAGCACATAACCACCCAACGAACATAAATTAAATGATTATAATATTTGCCAATCAAACGAGCGCATAATAATAATAATAATAATAATAATAATAATAATAATAATAAAAATAACAATAATAATAATAATTAAAATCAATAGATCATCTCCCAAAAATATCATAATAACCACATAACAAACAAGGAATCACATGGAATTTAATTTAACTTCTAAGTAGGAATTAACCTACCTTAATTGCAATTTGAGCTAGGAAACGTTCTCAAAATAAATCCAAAATGCCTCTTAACGATGCCCAAGACCTGTAATTATATTAATTTAAAGTCAATTTTGCGAAAACCGGACTAACGGGACGAAAACCGGTGAAAATTGGCCCTGAACCAGTTGGACCAACTGAACCGGTTCAGTTGAACCATCCCAGCCGATCCAACTGGACCGGTTCTTCAACCTTAAGCAAGGAACAGCGCTGGAACAGAAAAAAAAAAAAGAAAAGTAGCAGCTCACTTGCGACAGTGTTGACCAGTGGCGGAGCCAGGATTTAACTCGAGGGGGGGCACGCAGTTAAACTGCATCTTAAAATTCCAAAACCGATAGAAATTGAATCGAAACCGACTAAAACCTATATAAATTTAATAACTTAAACTGCTTATGTGCTAAAATGAATTTATGATTTGTAATTTTTTTCTACTTTTAATTAGTTAACTATCGATTTTAATAAAACCGACATAAACCAAACTTAAAAAACACCCCTAAAATGCAATTATATAATTATTGATTATAATATTAATAACTATAAAAATAAAATCAATATATTCATAAGTGGCATTTAATTTTTTGAAAATGAAGTTGAGTAAATATTAATTAATTTTAATCTATTTTTATTTTTTATGTTCAAAATAATTATATTTCTATCAATAATTATATAGATAGATGAAAAATAAATAATGAAATAAACTATTAGATATTATATTTATAATATAAAAAAAATATTTAATTATATTATGATTTCAAAATCTTTAAATTAGAGATATTAAATATATTGAACTAGTTTATTCGTATAAAATTAAAATATAAAAAATTAAAGGTTTTTTTTATTATCTAATTTATAAATTAAATAAATATATATATATGAAATAATCGATTTAACTTAAAAAAAGTGCACAAAAATGAAAAAGCCTAAACTAGGATTCGAACATGGGATTGCAAGGATATCAGTTTGCACTTTTGCCAACGCACTACAAAATTGTCATGATGCATATTATTACTCGTTTTTGTATATATTTATAAATTAAGGGCCCTAATTAATTTTAATTTAAACCATATATATATTTATATTTTCTAAAAATCGAGGGGGCGCACGTGCCCCCTGGTCCCTATGTAGCTCCGCCCCTGGCGTTGACAATGGTTTCTAGTTAACAGCGGCAAGGAAAAGTTTGAGAACGTCTTAGGATCAAGCTTTGAATGACAACCAACGTAAAAGTTAACTCAAAACTTGAAGAATCGCGGTGAAAAAAACCCAGAAAATAGCGACTACCAACCCAGATTCCAACGAGCCCTTTTTATTCAACGTAACTGATGAAAAATAACTCTGATTCAGTGGGTAATTGACTTGAAATAATGTCAAAACAAAAGACCAAACGATTGGATTAATTACCTTAAAGAAATTTCGAAGGAAGACAAAGAAAATCCGGCGAGAAAGCATAAATTTCCGGCAAGAGGTTCTTGATTTAGATGAGATAAAATATTAGCAATGGTTTGGCTCAAATTCGAAAGGAAAACTTGAATTTAAACCCGTCAATTCAAAAAGAAGTAATTAGAATCCCTCTTACCTTGAAGATTCAAAGAAGAAGAAGAAGAAGTTTGATGCAGAATTTCTTACGGCCGCTGAAGAGAGAGGAAAAAATAATAATAATAACATTTAGCTTGTCCTGGAAGCTAATGATGGTTAAAAGCAATGGGTTGGCACTAAAATGACCAAAACACCCTTACTTGTGATATAAGGACAAAAGGGCATACATGGTATTTAGGTCATATCTTTTTATTCGGAACTCAGATTGGGGAACGGTCAATTGCGTTCAATTCGTAATGACCTGATGATTAATAATGTCAGAAAATAAAATTACTTAGATTGAATAAAATACTAAAATACCCTTGCCGAAGTTTCGGGTTGTTACATATAGAGAGGAAAATGATATCGAAGTGAAAGTTCAGGGACCAAAATAATATTTTACCGAATAATGAATTAGACTTCCTTTAATACATATACAATTTCCTAATAGTTGAGGGAGTGTTTCTTTTTAGTGTTTGGGGATGAGGATCTAAACCCTATAGTGATCTCATCCCCAATCCCAAGTTTGTTTTTCCAGTAGGGAACGGGATCTAAACCCCATGAGGATCCCATAGCCCCCACTCCATGGGGTTTTGTAACATCCCGTTATTTTAATTCAAGGTAAATATTTTATTTATTTTAATTTTAAAGTATTGAAATTTATTTTTAAGTTATTAATTAGAAATTATAAGTTTTATTTAATTAATAACCTTTTATTTCTATTAGAAGTTTAATTTAGAACTAGACGTATTAATGATTATTAACGAGTCAATTAATCATCATTAATCACCTTTTTAGTTAAATTTAATTACTTTTAGTTAAATTGTAGAAGTAGTTGGTTTTTCAATTGCATGGTGTTAATTCTAAAAGGAATAAGGAAAGATAGGGACCCTTTTGCAAATTATTTTCTCCTCCTAAAAAAATAGACCACCACTTCTTCTCCTTCCTTTAGACAAAGAAAAGAAAAGTTACATTTTCTCTCCCAAAAACCCCATGGCCGACGCCCCCTCCCCTTTCTTTAAGTCCTGGATTTTCTTCTATTCTCGGCAAAATTCATTGATTCTTAGTGCGTTGGAAAGCTATCACTAGTAGCATTCTTTTCATCCTACTATTGAGGCGGTTCCCCATCTCCTTAGGAAACCCTAGAAATTAAGTTTTTAGTTTTTTATGGGTTTTGTTTTTAAATAGAATTTTAAGACAAAATCTTCAATTTTTTTTCATGAAACTTGAAGATTTTGTGGTTGGAATTACATTTAGAGGTTTCTTGTTATTTTTCCTCTAACCATAGACCAAAATCAAACCAAACCATCACCAATTTTTTCCCCAATAGCCGTGGGATGTTCTTGGGCTCTCCACCGAGCATGTTTCATTTTTAATTTGAGTTTGGGGGGAGAAATCGTGTTTCAAAATCCTAATTAAAACTACCCATTGATAAATACCACCTAAAAAGTTCCTAGAACAAACTCGGAAGGCTCCTAAATTGTCAAAAAGCCGGAAAACTATTTTCCCAAAAATACCCCTAGGGCCTTAAGCTATTTTGGTCTTTCCTGGCTGTTTTGTCTTGTATTTTAAGTACGTGTCAGTTGTTTGCTCGTTTGGTTAAATTAATGCATTTTAGATATATTAATTGTAGGTGTTGCCAAGGTGAGTTTAAAATGTTGGTTTGTGGTTTTATGATTCAAATTGCATGACGATCTTGTTTGATCGAGTTTTAGAGGATTACCACTTTTTTTAAGGTTATAAGTTATTGGATGGTGAATTGAACTTTGGGAGTGAGTTTTACACTATTTATGAGTTACCGAGTTCTTGGAGTCTTAGGGTTTGGTTTTAGTGAGTTTTAGTGTTAATGGAAAGTCTTGAAAGGTTGTACTAATTTTTGGAAGAATCTTGAGAATGAAAAGTGTTTTAGTAGTTTGTATCAAGGGAATTTAAAGGATGTTATTCTTGTGAGATTATGTAATTCAAGGTGCTCTTTGGCTTTAGAATTATCGTATTGTTTATTTATGTTGTTTACGTGGTTTGGTGTGATCTTCGTTGGTTTGGTAATGGTAGTGAACCGGTTTCCTTTTGTTGAGTTCGTTACTTTATGAAAAATTGGGGTTTATGATTGGTAATGGTGATACTTTGGATTTGGAAAGAAAATTGTGACAAATTGAGAAACGATCTTGGGATATAAGATTGATAGATGAAACAGACTATGTGTATTGTTATATGAGGAGATCAGAATTTTGTGAAATGATCTTGGGATATAACGGATTCATAAATAAAACAGGTTATGTCTGTTGTAATATGAGGAGATCATGATTTTGTGAAATGATCTTGGGATATAATGAATTCATAGATGAAACGGGTATGGGTGTTGTTATATGAGGAGATCGAGACTTTAGAAAATGATCTTGGGATATAATGGATTCATAAATGAAACAGGCTATGGGTGTTGTTATATGAGAAGATCGGGATTGATGTGATACGATCTTGGGATATAATGGATTCATAGATGAAAAGGCTATGAGGTTATTGTATGAGGAGATCAGTGGATATTCTAGTTTTTTATTTGAGTAACTTTTGTCTTTGTAATGATCGTTATAGAAATGTAAAATGTGATTCTTATTTCTTGTTCTAAGTGATATAATGTGAATGTGATAGTAATTGTGATTCTTTGAGTATTTAGGCTTGGTTTATACTATGTTATTTGGTATCGGGAGTATATAATGACTTGTAAAGAGTATGTTAGGCCTTTGGACACAATTTTCGATATATAATTTAACCTATAGGACTACTTTATTTCATTTTATTCTAACTAACATTTTTATGCTAATGTTGCTACACTTTTATTTTTCAGGTACTCCACGTGGTAGAAGACGTGGTAGGGGAGGTGGTGTCACTTGACTGATGGGCGATGATTGGTGAACAATGGACTTAGTTTCGGTTTTTCTTTGGCATTCTAGGAATGTATGAAATAGAACTTTCTCTTTCACTTTACTTTGTTCTTTGTTTTCAAGTCTAGTTTTATACTTTTCCTTTTCTTCCCCTGGTATTTATTCTTTTCTTTTTAATATCCATTTACAATCTACAACTTTGTGATCTTTAGGTTTATCTACAAGGGTCAAGGTTTTATTTTTAGTTAAACTGTCCATTTCATCTTTCATGGCCTTAATCCATTTATGTTTATTCATATAACTTAGGTCATCTTTATAAGATAAAGGTTCATTACTAAGTGATTGAGTGATAGTAGCAAGAGTATATGAGACATAGTCAAATTCATCAAACCTGTTTGGAGGCCTTATTACCCTTATATTTATGTCTCTAGTTAGCTGATATGATCTAAGATCCTCAGCTTCTTCATTATGTTCACTAGTGTCAGCTTCAACATTAGCACCTCCTAGAGCCCATCAAGGGTGCAAATCTCTCATCTTCCTGATTCATCTTGCTTTGTAGTTGCACCTCCACCTGTTTATCAACACTCTTTTCTACACAAGGCTCACAAGACTCATTAGTATTTTTCAGGAACATTTCATTCTCTAAACACATCATCTCTACTAATGAAGCTTTTGTATCCACTACTTTGAAGGGGATACCATAACTTGTAACCTTTAGCACCCTCAGGATAACCTAAAAACATACATTTAATAGCTCTACTATCCAAATTTCATTCTCTATTATGGGCATATGCAACACAACCATAGATTCTTAGGTTGTCTAACATGGGTGGCACACCAATCCACATCTCCTCTAGTGTCTTAAGATCAAGGGTTGAGGAAGGGCTCATATTTATTAAGTAGTAGACAATTTTAACAGCCTTCGCCCAGAACTTCTTAGGTTGGTTGCTTTTGTACATTAAGCACATAACTCTCTCTAAGATTGTTCAATTCATTCTGTCAGCTACTCTATTTTGTTGAGGACTTAACCTTACTGTCTTATGCCTAGTGATCCATTCTTGTTTACAAAAGTTGTTAAATTCTTTACAGTTAAATTCTTTACTCATGTATTCAAACCCATTATCTGTTCTAAGGACTTTTACCTTCTTACCAGTTTGAACTTCTACCATTTTCTTCCACACCTTAAAGTTTTCAAAGGCTTCACTTTTGTTTCTGAGAAAATAGACCTAAACTTTCCTAGAGTAGTCATCTAATATGGTCATAAAGTACCTACTGCTACCTAAGGATGGGTTTTTGGTTGGACCTCAGAGGTCAGAATGCACATAGCTAAGGATACTAGTTGTGGTGTCTTGTGCTCTAATGAACATAACTCTCTTAGACTTGACTAGGATACAACTTTCACAGAAATCAAGCTTTCCTAATTGGAGTTGTCAAGTATCCCTTATTTAGCTAGCTCTATCAACCCTCTCTCACTCACATCACCCAATCTATTATGTCACAGTTGGGCATGGTTTTGATCTATTCAAGTACAGGTTTCCGCATCTCCTATAAAGGTCTTGCCTTACAGAACATAAAGTTCATTCTCCTTTATCCCTTTCATAAAGACTAGTGAGCCCCTGGTTACTTTAGGGATTTCATTTTCACCTTTATAAAAGTAACCTTCTGAGTATAAAGTTCTAAGAGAGATGAGGTTTCTTTTCATGTTAGGTATGTATCTAAAATTACTCATATTTATAATGGATCCATCAGAAGTTTTAATCTTGATTTATCCTATGCCTAAAACTTGACAGGACATACCATTCACTAAGAAAACATTTCCTCTATTTACAGGGTTAAGTTTGTGAAACCATTCTTTATTAGAAGTAATTTGAAATGTGCATCCTGAGTCTAGAATCCACCCATTCTTGCTCTCTTTAGCAGCTACCATTAAGACATTTTCCTCATTTTGACCCTCATCGCCTACAACTACATTTTCAACATTTTGGTTTGTGGTGTTTGTTATTGGAAATAATGTAACGAGACATAACCTAAGGATGCGTAAGTATACACAATCGTAACAAGTAATAAAGAGTGAGGTGAATTTTATCGTTCCCTCGAAGATAATTAATTCTCTCAATAGGTTTTGGATTTCCTAGATAATTAGATCAAGCAATCAATTAAATATTATGCCAAATTAAATTGAAGTAATTAAACTAAGAATGTTTTGATTAAAGTATATTGAGAGTGTGAGGTTGTGTTTTCAAAAATAATGGGGAAGCCTTTTGGTACCTTAATCGTCAAGAAAACATTATTCTAATAACTTGGAAATTAATAAAATGTAATTGAAAGAAAGTCCTCAAAGCCTGAATCAATTTATCTCAAATCAATTTGCAAATTCTTGTATTAAAACCAATGCTACGTCTAGCTTTGATTACAAAACATAACCCGTTTTAGAAGACAAATTTTTAGAGCATTTAAAGGAATGTCACAACAAAGTTCATCCTCTAAACCCTACTTTTCATTCTCTAAGCATTTCTAAATTTCTCAACTTAGGTATTATCATCCCTTTGAAATTTTCTCAAAAACCAAAGTGACTTAACATAGAAATGAGATAAGCTTTTCAACAACACTTTACTAAATTCCCTTTTTCTCTATAATGAGCTCACCCCACTATTCTTTACCCACAACCTCTTCCAAAGATTTAGTTACACATAGTTATAAATTCAAACTCTACAACTATATGCTCAAAAATACTAAAACTCATATTAACAGAAGGCATTAAATTTTGGCTACAACAACTAATTAAAGATTCTAAATGGAAAATGAACGAGATAACAGCTAAGCTACTATTAAAGAAAAATATAAAACTAAAATCAGCCTCTTCTTCTCAGATTTGGCTTCGACTACCAGCTCCAAGAATGCTCCAATGGCTTCTTGTTCTCTGTCTGTTTTTTCAATCCTCTCTGCCTCTCTATTTTAGACCTTTCTTCAATTTATAGGGGACACTCTCCTCAAAATCAGGGCTGACAAGACATTATTTATTCTTGCAATGCCACCTCAACTACCCCAATACGTTAATTGAACGAAGAGCTGCTCCACTTTTACTTCACGTAGGACGACAACGCATGGGTTTTGGTAATGAATGCTCCACGTGGACCACTCAATTGTTGCTTCTAAGACTCTCACACTTTGCTTCTACGGGCTTTAACTTTTAGAAACGGACTTAATTGACCTGCTAAGGAAATGGACCCAAAAGTGAGGAGAAATGGACTAAAAGAAGCATTAAATCACAAAAGGCTTAGATTCGCTTTTAATCCTCCCTTTTTTATCAGATGAGGCAACTAAATTCTAAATTAAAGCTAATTCTAACCTAAAGTTGACTATTAAATCAATAAAAAGGGGAAGACTTTATACTAAAATCATGAAGTTATCAGTGTTTCTAGTGTTTTGGTGATTATAATTCTTTTTTTAGGTAAAATCTTATAATATGGCCTAGTTCATTGTTGTGATAGCACTTTACATTTTTCCTAGATCATCTAAACTTAGATCTAGACTTGTCTCTTCCTTTTTGTTTTTATGAAATTGTCTACCTCTAATATTCTAACTTTCAGCTTGATTATTATTATTAGATTTCAGATTCTTGTCATTCTTTAATTAAAATTTGTAAGATCTTAAATGTAGAAATTATGTCATCAAGAGTGATGGTTGTCCCGCCAAATTTGATTGCAGTTTTTAACTTCCTATATTCATTTGAGAGAGAACTCAAGAGGATGATTGCCTTGCTTTCATTTCTATTCTTCTCTTCATCCACAGAGGCTAGTGTAATTGTAATCTTCTTGAAGTCATCCAGATTATGTTCCAATGTTTTTGAGTTTTCCATCATGAACCCAAAAAACTTCTCCTTCAACACAATTCTATTTGTAAGTGACTTTGTTAGAAAGATTTCCTCTAGCTTGTTCCAGACTTCGTAGCCCGTGCCTAAACCATCTACCTGCCTCAATACATTATCAGCTAAGTACAGTGTGATAATGGAATAGGCATTCAGTTGTAGATCAGATTTTTCAAGGGCACTCATGGTTGCAGAGAGATTCGGCAGGAACCTCAATGGCCTTATGAAGCTTTTTTTGTACTAAGAGTGCTTTCATCATCTTTTTCCAAGATCCAAAGTCTCCATTACCATCAAAAGCTTGCAATTCAAACTTCATTGACATTCGTAATTTCTTTCAGTTCTTGATCTTTTTCTTGAAATCCAGCAATCTTCAAGATAATCCTCGAGCTTTTATACCACTTTTTATAGAATTAAGAGATAGTTCATGCAAGAATCTAAGACAAAGAGAGAAGAAAAACACATTCAATTTATCCTGGTTCAACCACTAAGGTTTTAAATCCAGTTGCTGGGTTGATTTTCAGCTATGAACTATTAAAATTTTAGAGTTCATCAATGGAGATCCACCACAAATAGTCCAGAAGTAAAAGAGGAAAGAAGAAGAAGAAGAAGAAGAAGAGATTACAATTACAGATCTTCCAAATCACAAGCAAGATCATCAACAACTTGCTTAACTTAATGTCTCTCTCAATCTTGAACTCTCGGCATTCTCTCCAAGAAAGAACTCTCTCGAATCAACTTTTTCACCAAAGACTGAGAGACGCAGCTTCTGAACCATTCCTTTTTAACAATAGAAAACAGAAAAAAAAATGCAAGCTAGAGGACTAAACAGTTGTCACCATTCGAATTGACTTTACTAATCCATCTTAAGCTTAACTTGACCTAAAGCATAGTAATTAGGCTAATAATGATATTTTAATTAGCGCTCACACTATTTATGATAAATTTATAAAGACAAAATATAAAATATAAATCTTATAATAGGAGTTTTTACTTTTTATATAAATCTTATAATATGAATCTTTACCTTTTTTATTTTGTTCATTCACCTCCCCAATCCGTTTGAAATGAGATAATTTTGGTGTTTAAGAGCTTTTCTACTTGAGTTTTGAAAAGAAGAAAAGTGGAATAAGCATCTGATTTGGATTGAAGAAAATAAATCCAACTGTACCTAGAATACACATCAACAAAACTCATGTAGTATTTAAATCCTTTTCTAGAAGTGCAATGAGCTGGCCCCCATTGATCAGATTCTATGAGTTGAAGAAGTAAAAGGCAATTTATGAATCTTTGCAAGAGGAGAAGAATGTCAAAAAAGTAGTTCTTTATTCGAAAATAAAGAAATATTACAAGATTGTAGGATGCTTTTGACAGTGTGGAAATTGGCATGAGCTAGCCTTATATACCATAAATCTAATGAAGAATTGACAACAGACTCACTACAATCTGGAGATTTATTTTTGATAGTATCTATAGACGATTTGAATTTGCTGGAAAGGTATTTCGGATGTTGCACTTGTAAATTGAATTGATATAGCCCATCATGGAGTTTACCTTCAAGAAGCATCTGTCTAGTTTCCTGACCCTTGAAAAAAACAAATATTTGAGTGAAACTCAAAAAATACTTGATTATCATGAGCAAATTGGCTGACACTAATTAGTTTTTTTTTTTGCTGATATGGGGAACATGTAAGATATTATTAAGCGGAAAAGTTTGAAAAAATAATGGAAAGAATAAAGTTGAAGATCCTGAGTGAGAGATGTTCAAACTTATGGCATTGCCAACTTGAACTTGACTTGTTCCTGCATATTTTGAACTCATGCTTAAATTGTTCAAGTTATTGATAACATGATTTGTCGCACAAGAAATCTAAAAACCAATTCGTGTCATTAGCAAAATCATTCGTAACCACCATGGCAGTCATATGGTTGTTTGAATGTTGATAGGAAAACTGATTATTGGGAGTTTGGCCAGAGAAAGTAGAGTAATTGTCATCGAACCAGAATTATTATGATTACCATGGAAGTTTGGATCAAAACAAAAGAAACATTTTGAGTTTGTACACATTTGGCATTGTGGTATTCCATTTTGATTCCTCGAGAGGTTCTTCGTCTATTGTTTCTGTAAGAACTTTGGTGACCTTACCTTGAGTTTGAATTGTTGTTTCCAGAATTCTGAGATCACTGCATAGCTAAATTGACTGAAGATAAAGCTGAATCATTGAGAGATGTGTTATTATCTAATTGGGCTTCAAGTGTAGGAAGTAGTGCTGAAACATTCTGTATAGTCTGTTTCTTTGATTTTACAGAAATAACAGAGATGATTGAATTGTATTATGATCCCAATCCAGATAGCACGTATATGATCAATTCTTGATCAGAAACTTTTGTTCCTACATATGAAAGAGATTTCGCAACACCTTTCATCTTCGAAAGATAATCTTTCATTGACGTGGTGAAGAGAGGAGACGACTTCTGTTTGAATGTTTGTTCTTGGGCTCTTGGGCCTTGTTTAGGCCGAGACCCACTTTCTTTTATTTTCTGAACTCTTTAATTCTGTTGTTTAAGAGCCCAATGTTTAGGCCCATTCGTTTTAGTTCTTTCTCTGCTGAGTGCCTAGGGTTGGGTGCCTCCACCTGAGGTATATATGTCTGTTTTAGGACTGCTTTTAAGGCAAGTTGTTATTCCTAAATATTTTTCTTGAAATCAGTAGAGACTTGATTGGCCCATGTTATGTAAACATAGCCATTTTCTCCGTTTTCTTGTGATTCACACCAATTGGTATCAGAGCTCCAAGATTCTTGGGAGCGTAAAACATGGAAGCTGTCGAAAATAATGATCCACGAGGCGTTGAAGGAGGAAGAGATCTCCCAGCTCTATGGACTGCTGTTACTAACATGGAAGAACGGTTTGAACAATTTACCCGAGATATCCAGCGAAACCTCACTGGAATAGACAGGTTACTCAACAACCAGAGGGAAAACCCACCCTATGGCCATCGTGATTTTGCACGAGCACCGATGTACGAAGTGAGGGGAGGTCGTCGTGGTGGACGGTTTGGTCACAGACGATACCCCCAGTCATGAAGACAAGGGTCATCAACAGAAAGTGACCATGGTGAGTTCGAAGGGGAAGAGTTAGCAGAGGATTTCCTGATATGAGGAAATCAACAAATGAGAGCACCTCAACGATTCCAACAATAAGGGAGAGAACACCCTGACTACAAAATGAAGATAGACGTACCATATTTTGATGGAAATTTTGGGATTGAGGAGTTCTTGCATTGGCTTCGCTTCGTTGAATACTTTTTTGAATATATGGCAGTTCCTGAAGAGACTAGGGTAACGTTAGTAGCTTTCAAATTGAAAGATGGTGCAGCTGCCTGGTGGGATCAAACGGTGAATGCGAGACGAAGAGAAGGAAAGTCAAAAATTCGTCCCTGGCCAAAAATGAGGAAGTATTTAAAACAACGATTTCTTCCTGAAGATCATGACCAAGTATTGTTTAATCAATACCATCAGTGTAAACAAAAGGAAAGAACCGTGCGAGAATATACCAGTGAGTTCTATAGGCTCAATGCACGAACAGATTTGAATGAGTGTGAACTGATCCAAGTAGCCCGTTGCGTTGGTGGGCTCAAAGCTTCAATCCAAGAACAACTAGCCCTCAAGTCTGTTAAAACTCTTTCTAAAGCTGCTAACTTGGCCCAACAAATAGAGGATTTCCAGCCCAAGCCTAATAATAAACCCTACCAGCCCAGACGTGCATTTGCTGACCATTTCTTCGAAAAAGGGAAGAACCTAGTGTCCCCTCCACCAAATCCAAACTGTACCTCAGTTGAAACCTCTAAGTTTCAAACATCCAAACCGCTCCAACAAAAAACCCAGAATCCTTATGCCAAACCTTCCTCTCTGCGATGCTACCGTTGTAACGAGCAAGGTCACAAATCTAATGAGTGTCCCCATAGAAAAGTTGTAGCTCTGGCTGAAAATATGGGAAAAAATTCGGATAATGATTTAGTACATGATGAGGCAGACCTAGAAGAAATGGAAGAGGTTTGTGGAGAAGAAGGGGAACGAATTGCGTGCGTGAATCAGAAGGTCTTATTAGCCCCAAAACAATATTCACCCTCACAGCGCAATCAGATTTTTCGCACTAGGTGCACAATACAAATCAGGGTATGTGAGGTGATCATTGATAATGGAAGCACGAAAAATATCGTGGCTTAATCTCTGATCAAAGCTCTTAAGCTTCCAACATAAAAACATCTGAATCCTTACCGTTTGGGGTGGATCAAGAAGGGCAGGGAACACCGTGTTACTGAGGTCTGTAATCTCCCATTCTCCATTGGAAAGTTCTACAAAGACACGGTGAAATGTGACATTGTTGATATAGATACTTACCACGTTCTGCTCAGACGTCCTTGGCAGTTTGACAAATCAGTTATCTATGATGGTCGCGATAACAACTACAAGTTCAATTGGAATTCCAAGACCATTGTCTTACTACCCACTACTAACCCATTTTCCCCAGAAAAGCCTATCCTCGTCTCCACCCCTGGATCTATCACTTCCCATCATTTACCCAGCACCACAACACCCATCCTAATCCTGTTATCCACCATAAACACAGGAATGAATCCCCTTCATTTTGAAATTGGAACGTTACTTACTGAGTTCCAAGACATTGCCCCCAAAGAATTACCTTCTGCCCTACCCCCAACCCGTGACATCCAACACTGTATCGATCTTATCCCAGGTGCAAGTTTACCAAATTTACCCCATTATCGTATGAGTCCCCGTGAACATGAAGTTTTACAATAGCAAGTTGATGAATTATTAGCCAAATAGATGATACAAGCAAGCATGAGCCCTTGTGCTGTACCAGCTCTCCTTGTTCCAAAAAAAGATGGATCCTAGCACATGTGTATGGATAGCCGGGCTATAAACAAAATAACAATCAAATAACGTTTTCCCATTCCCCGATTGGAAGATCTCCTCGATCAGTTATCCGGTGCTCAGGTTTTCTCTAGGCTGGATTTAAGGAATGGATATCATCATATACAAATTCACCCCGGTGATGAATAGAAGACTGCTTTTAAAACAAAGGAAGGCTTGTACGAGTGGAAAGTTATGTCGTTCGGCCTTAGTAATGCCCCCAGTACCTTTATGCGGTTGATGTATCATGTTTTGAAGCCTGTCATGGGAAAATTTGTGGTGGTATATTTTGATGACATCCTAGTGCATAGTAGAACTTGGGAAGACCATATGCATCACTTGCGAGAAGTCTTCACTACACTACGAGCTCATAGACTCTATCTGAACATAGGCAAATGTGATTTTTGCACTGATCGTTTACTTTTTCTAGGTTTCATTGTGGGCAAATGAGGCATTGAAATGGACCCATCCAAGGTAAAAGCATTACAAGAATGGCCTATGCCCACCTCTGTTACAGAAGTTAGGAGTTTTCATGGCTTGGCCACCTTCTATCGCCGTTTCATAAAAGGTTTCAGCAGCATTGTTGCCCCAATCACTGACTGTTTGAAGAAGGGACACTTTACTTGGGGACCATCTAAAGAGGAGAGTTTTGTAAACGTTAAGGGTAAACTTACCTCTGCTCCCTTATTAGTCTTGCCGGACTTTGAAAAAGTCTTTGAAGTAGAAACGGATGCCTCCATGGTTGGGATAGGAGCTGTCCTCATGCAAGATGGCCAGCCCATTGAATATTTCAGTGAAAAGCTTAACGAAGCCAAACAAAAATGGACCATTAATGAACAAGAACTATTTGCAATTGTGCGAACTCTCCAACACTGGGAACATTATCTCGTTCAAAAGGAATTTGTCATTCACTGTGATCACCATTCCTTGGGTTTCTTGAATTCTCAGAAAAATTTGAAGCGCATTTATGCTCGTTGGGTGACTTACCTTCAAAAGTTCTAGTTCCATTTCAAGCACAAGCCTGGAAAACAGAATGTCGTAGCTGATGCGTTAAGCCATAAAGCTTGCTTATTAATCACTTTATAAGCTGAAGTAGTGGGGCTTGACTGCCTCAAGGAGCTATATGCTACTGATGAGAATTTTAAACATGTGTGGGCTGATTGCACAAATCACCTACGTTCAAATGACTACCATATTCATGTGGGTTTTTTGTTCAAAGGTAACCTTCTCTGTATCCCAAATACTTCACTTCGGGCTAATTTAATTTATGAAGTTCATTGTGACGGATTAGCAGCGCATACTGGTCGATAAAAAACCCTTCTCCTTCTGCAAGAGCGTTTCTTTTGGCCCCAACTGCGAAGAGATGTAGTATCTTACATCAAACACTGTGGAATTTGTCAAACAGCAAAAGGCACTCCCCAAAATACAGGGCTTTATACACCGCTGCCAGTTCCAGACACAATTTGGGAAGATCTATCCATGGACTTTGTCTTGGGACTACCTAAAACACAACGCGGAGTCGATTCAGTATTTGTTGTTGTTGATCGCTTCTCCAAAATGGCCCATTTTTTACCTTGTAAGAAGACGTTTGATGCAAGTGCTGTGGCTAAACTTTTTTTTTCGCGAAATTGTCCGCCTCCATGGAATTCCCAAGTCTATTACTTTTGATAGAGACGTTAAATTCATGAGCCATTTTTGGTGAGTCTTGTGGGGATGTTTTAATACTAGACTGAATTTCAATAGCGCCTATCATCCACAATTTGATGGACAAACTGAAACTGTCAATCGAACCCTGGGCAATATGATTCGTAGTATCGCAATGGACAAACCCAAACTATGGGACATTGCTCTAGCTCAAGCTGAGTTTGCTTTCAATTCCATGACCAACCGATCCACTGGTTTATGTCTTTTCGCTATTGTCTACACCAAGCTCCCCAACCAATCTATCGATCTCTTCAACATCAGTAAGCCAATCAATAAGAAGGCTGGTGATTTGGCTGAGACTATCCACGATACTCATGCTGAAATCAGAGACAAACTAGATGCTTCAAATGCAAAATACAAGGTCGCAGCTGACATGCACCACCGGGAGAAGTCCTTTGAGGTTGGTGACTTGGTTATGGCTTATCTTCGGAAAGAGCGGTTCCCAATAGGTACGTACTTGAAGCTCAAAGCCAGAAAAATTATCCCTTTCCAAATCATACAAAGAGCTGGTACAAACGCCTACCTACTTGACCTTCCCTCGGATCTCCATATTTCGACCACATTCAATATCTCTGATTTGCACCCCTACTATTCACCGGACACCGCCAACACTTCTGTTCCTGAACTCGTGGACGAGTTCTAAGTAAGTAAGGGAGAATCTGACGTGGTGAAGAGAGGAGACGACTTCTGTTTGAATGTTTGTTCTTGGGCGCTTGGGCCTTGTTTAGCCCAAGACCCACTTTCCTTTATTTTCTTTTATTTTCTGAACTCTTTAAGTCTGTTGTTTAAGGGCCCAATGTTTAGGCCCATTCGTTTTAGATCTTTCTCTGTTGAGTGCCTAGGGTTGGGTGCCTCCACCTGAGGTATATGTCTATTTTAGGACTGGTTTTAAGGCAAGTTGTTATTCCTGAATATTTTCCTTGAAATCAGTAGAGACTTGATTGGCTCATGTTACGTAAACATAACCATTTTTCTCCAGTTTTCTTGTGATTCACACCAGAAGAGTTCGAACATGTGGATGGATTGCAAACATCTTATAATCTTTTATTGAATTAAAAAAAAAAAAGGAGACAACCATTATAATTTAGAAATATTAGAAAGATGAAAAAGATGGTGTTGGAAATTAGAGAAAGAAAAGAAGACGAGAGAAGCAGACAAAAAGAGAAGTAATGAAAATCTTACGGAAAGGGAATATTTCTATGTTAGACTCGAGAGAGACAGAGAGGATGAGCACAAATCAATATGCAAGTTGATTAAAGAGTCCGTTGCGATGTCATAGGGGTCATTCTTCTTTTCCTCGAGTCAAATTTCATTATTTATAAATGATATATTTTATAGAAAATTTATATCAATAGCATAAATCTCCATACTAATTATTAAAATATCATCATTTATGAATTAACCGTCAATAGTTAAAGTTAATGGCTCCCATTTGTACTATAACTTTTTAAAAATACTCAAATAACATAATTATAATTCAATAAATTTATTAAAATTTATCTTAAATAGCATAATTATGAATACTAATTACTAAAATGTCATAACTTTTTAAAAATTACTCAAATAGCATAATTATAATTCATCAAATTATTGAACTATAGTTCAATAAATTATTGAACTATTTTTTATGAGTATTTAATGAATTTGTATTTTTCTTTTTACTTTTTTAGTGCAATTCAATAATTTATCGAGCTATTTGATTATCTTTCATTATTATTTTTCAAAGATGGAGGTTGCAACTGATGAGCCTTTCATTCCTATAAAGCAAGATACAAAAAAGGGAAAGCTTCAATACTACCCGTAAGACATGATATTTTTGTTGCTTACTTGCTACATATTATTGTTAGCCATAATATAATAAGTTTGTTGGTCAAGTACCAACTCTTACAAAAACATAGTAAATGCTGTTGGTCAAGTGCCAACTCTAACAAGCATCTCTGTTTTAAGTTGTAACTAAATGAGCAACATGTTACTTTGGATACTTTGGATTGTCTTTTCCATCAAATTGCTAAAATTTGGGTGGTTGATAACCCATCAACATTCTCAAACTATCAGTTCTCTTTGTATATGGCTTAGAATACAAAAGAGAAGTTTGAGATGGTCCATGGTATTGAGCTCTAACAAAATTCATTATCATGTCCTTGAGTTGTTGAACAAATAAATAAGCAATTGAGGTGGAGTGTTGGTTTTGATGATCTTCTAATTTAGTTTTTTCTTTTTCCTCAAGAGTCTTGATTTGAGATTGGCTATGACTTGAATCACCGACATCTTGAGTTTCCAACTTATTCATAAGAAAGGCAATCTTATGGTCATTTTCATTATTTGCCTTTGCTAGCATGGAAAGTCTTTTTTTCCATTTCTGCCATTTTTCTTCAAGCGAACCGCATTAGCCATCATGAAGGAAACATGAGATCCATCTGAATGTTCAAGAGAATTAGACAATTTGTCCTCGGGTTCATGTTAAAAAAGGAGGTTACCTTTGATAGCAACATTCTCTTCAGGAAGTGATAATTGTTGTTGCTTCTTCATTTAACTCTCAGCAACAGAAAGAGATTGGTTCTCTTGTAGTCGAATATGTTTAGAACGACTATATGAGTTATAGGACCCTTTTGAGAGTCACTTGCAGCAGCAGTCTTTGAAGATGGGTTCTTCAATGCCATTGATTTCGTGATGAAACTTGAAGTTGAAGTGAGGATGAGAAAGAGATGAAAGGTAGAGATTGTCCCACTGGGCGTGTCAATTTTTCCACACAGAAATTTCTATGGAAAGAAATTAAACGCGGAATAAATATATTTTTATTGATGAATTGAATGTTACAATCTCTAATGAATTGATCCTCTGATTCTTTCCCACGAGTATAAACTTTGATGTGAGGGTCGTCGGTGTATTTCTCGGATCGAAGAATTGATGTTGTTGAAACTCGATCTTCAAAATAGTCTTCAAAGTTTTCTGAGTCTTTGGTCTTCAAAGTCTTATGTCTCTCTGAATATTTTTCAACCTGTCAAATTGTGAATGGTCTACTCTATTTATAGACTTTTCTATGGACCTTTGGTGATAGGCTTCATTTGATTTGGATCTGATTGCCACGTGGCATATTTTTATTTGACTAATTTATGTCATCCAATGGCCATGCAAAAAGACATGTGGCATTATTTGATTTGTCAATATTATGTCTTTAATTTAAATTAGAGATGCCGTGTCAACTTTTAAATCATCTCATTTTTAATGACATGTAATTTTGTCATTGGTTTGAATAATTACGTGGCAATTTATAATTTGTCAAATTTTCTTTCTACAAAATTTCTATGACTATTTCTTGATTTTGACACATAAGCGGTTCAATTTCAGTTTGCAATATTTTTTAACCAATTTAGTATCGATTTTAATAATAAAAAATATCATAAACCAAACTGAAAACACCACTAACATGCAATCATATATTTGTTAATTAAACTATTATTAACTATGAAAATAACATCTATATGATCATTAGTGATATTTATTTATATTTTAGTTTTTTTATTTTAATTTTTAAATTTATTTTAGTTTATTTTAGGTTAGATTACAATGTTATTTTTAAAATTATGTCTATTTTTATTGTGAATTCCAATTTTTAAACGTTTTTTTTAAACTTTTCATTTTACTTCTTTAATTTTATTAAATTCACCATTCATGAGTGTATAGTTTTAACATAATTACTTGGTGGTTTAGCGTTAGCCTCATCCGCTCAGCCTCCATAAACTAGCAAATCACATAGATTTTATGAGTCAATGTAAAATAATTTCTTTTCACTTTTTTTTATTATGTATTTCTTCTCGTTTATTATTGATAGTTATATATTAAATTAAAATGAACCGTTTGGGAATGACATGTTATATAACAAATTAAAACCAAGTGTAAAATACCATTTTAGTTCCTGAACTTTCACTCAAGTTTTATTTTCGTCCTTAAACTTTTAAAAGTTACATTTTTCGTCCCTAAACTTTACGATTCGTTCTGTTTTTAGTCCTTTCTATGTAGAGGAGAGACATAGAGGATGAGCACACGTCAATGTGCAAGTTGCAATGGCATAGTGGTCAATTTTCTTCTCTTGCATTCTTTTGTCTTTGAATTTTACTTTCTTTTTTATGAGCACCTTTCCATAGTTTTAATTGCAAGAGTCGAATTTCAATAATATTTTTTCTTTTTTATATTGAAAGGTCAATTTGTCAGCTTAGGTGTGATGTGCTTTACTTAATAGTTATGCCAAAAGTGTTGGGAAAAACACTCTTCCCACATTCACCGCTAAGAATAAAAGAAAAACCCGAGAAAAACAAGGAAAAAAACACAATCAAAACGACACAAAGATTTATACTGGTTCACCCAAATTGGCTACGTCCAGTTGCTACCGCTGCGGATTTCACTATGATGAATCAAAAGTTACAGTGAAAAATATTCAATACACTAAACCGTGTATTACGCTCAAAAGCCCTCAAGAAAGTAAACCCTTTCTTTTACAATATTTCTCACACTCTCATCAAAGCCCTCCCCGAACCCAATACAAATACACTCACAGTATTTTTGGGATACTTTTGCCAACAAAGATTACCTCTATTTATAATACAAATAGCCTTGGTCACCAAGTTTAATCTAACGGTCATCATTCATTCTTGCCCACCAAGCAAATCCAATGGCCACAATCAAGACTTGGTCACCAAGTAAACTTGTTGAGCAAGTTTAGGGTTTTATCCATCATTTTCATATACTTGCCAAATCTCAACAAATTCCACCTTGGCAAGATAGATGAAGAATCCATAGCTTCTGCTATAATCATTGTCTTCACCGACAATCATAGTTCTCAAACTAGAGAGCTATCCCACTCCACCATATAAGTAGACCACTTGGAATATCACCATCCAAGATTTTTCCTTTTTCGGCACATGTCGATAAACCTTGCTGAAATTATGGTGCAACTTCCACCTACTTGGCTTCCCCGGAAGTTCTTCAGCCATCGACACCATTCCACCACACGCCTTGCATAACTGCCAAGTCAATGCTCGTGTGCATCCGCTAACAACACATCCTCTATCATGGTAAAGCGGTCATACCATGAGGATGAATTTCTTCTCTCTTTAAATGAAGTCTTCGTCTCCCTGAACAAGAGAGACAATGTTAGCTTCCAACCCGAGCCCCTTTGCCGGAACCTGGCTCTGTTTGGACAATCTCTTCTCAGGTGACCAGATAATCCACATTCCCAGCAGCCTTTCTTCTGTACGAAACCTTTCTTCTTCCCATTGCTAACTACAAATACAGAGTTGTTATGTGAATCACGACCTTCACTCTTCAACCTCCTCTCCTCTGACAAGAGTTTACTTATAGTTTCTGCAAAATCCAAAGAATCCTTTCCATACATTAGAACCGTCTTCATGTGCTCATAAGAAATTGGAAGAGACAAGATGAGTCTAAGTGCCTTATCCTCCTCATCTACATTCACTTCGATCTCCTCCACTCAAAATGATACCATTGAGAACACTCAAGTGATCTCGAGATTTTTGTACCTTCCTCCATTCGCGAGTGTGTGAAACCGCTCCTTGGATACAACCGATTTGAGATGCCCTTAGCTTGATACAAGGCTTCAAGCTTCTCCCAAAGCTCTTTAGTGTCAAAATTCCGTGCACATTTGCAAGAACATTTTTAGCCAAACACGGTCGTGTCGCGCTTGCCGCCCTCAAATCCATCTCCTCCCAATCTTCATCATTCGAACTGGACTTCTTAGCACCTCCACTAGAACCACTGCCATCTGATTTCACTGAATCACCATCACCGCTTAACTGTTTGGGAGTACCAACGCTCGGTCTTCCTTTCAAAGCCTTGTGTAACCCAGATTGTATCAATACATCCTTGACTTGCACTTTCCACAAGCCAAAATTGATCATTCCATCAAATTTCTCCACATCAAACTTCACCGGACTCATAAAGTTTGACATACTTGCTTCTTACTCCTAGCTTGAATCAGCGGACAATTATAACCCGTTCCAAGAAATCTTTTTCTGATGTGGAAGATCAGACAAAGCTACAACCACAGAGCATACGAAGAATTTCAAGAAACTACACCTAAAGCTCTGATACCAGTTGTTGGGAAAAACACCCTTCCCACATTCACCGCTAAGAATAAAAGAAAGAACCCGAGAAAAATAAGGAAACAAACACAATCAAAACGACACAAAGATTTATACTGGTTCACCCAAATTGGCTACGTCCAGTTGCTACCGCTGCGGATTTCACTATGATGAATCAAGAGTTACAGTGAAAAATATTCAATACATTAAACCGTGTATTACGCTCAAAAGCCCTCAAGAAAGTAAACCCTTTCTTTTACAATATTTCTCACACTCTCATCAAAGCTCTCCCCGAACCCAATACAAATACACTCACAGTATTTTTGGGATACTTTTTCCAACAAAGATTACCTCTATTTATAATACAAATAGCCTTGGTCACCAAGTTTAATATAACGGTCATCATTCATTCTTGCCCACCAAGCAAATCCAATGGCCACAATCAAGACTTGGTCACCAAGTAAACTTGTTGAGCAAGTTTAGGGTTTTATCCATCATTTTCATATACTTGCCAAATCTCAACAAAAAGCTTGAAAGACAGATGCGGGTGATCTATGTCTCCCCAATCTGTTTGAATGGATTTTAATGTGGTATTAAGCAGGACCACTTACACATTCAAGGAAAAAGTTTTGACACTTCAGATGCCTTTGTCGTTCTTTTTTTTTTCAAATTAATAATTAATAATATTATATATTTTCAAAATAATTCGAAAGAATATGGTGGTTTTCTTTCAGAAATTTATTTTAGGTAATATTTTTGGGTGAATTACTCAAATAACATATTGATCAAATCATATTACTCTAATAACTGGATTTTTAAAATGTCGATACCTACATGCGGGAAGTAAGTAGTCACCACTAATCATTGATTTTATAAGAATAGGTGTGATTAATCACCTATTTATTAAATTAAAGATTGTCAACTAACTTTTGAAATGGGTTCGGATGTTTATTCACACAAAGGGAAAGTACTAGCACCTTTATTACGTTCATTTTGAAAACAATTATTGTTTATTATCTTTGATATTTCATGTTAAAGCCTTTTGTTTTGAACACAAAATATGTTTTTGAATTTTATTTTTAAATGTCTCATAGTTTTTTTTTTATTAATACCATAAACATTAGAAGACTTAATCAAATTAGTATGAGTGGCATAAAAGTCATTAGGAAATTTTTTTATTTGAGTTTGATTTCAGCATCCCTTAATTACTCTTATTCCTCAAAAAATAATAGAATATCAGCATCCTGAAAACTTTTAGAATTCCGTCATCGGAAATTTTAAAAATCATCCTTAGAATATTTTAATTTTAAGAATTTTGTGTTTTATGTAGGGTATTATCTAGAGATAGCAACGGGCGGGGCGAGGTCGAGGATGCTATTCCTATCCCCTAACCCGCGAGGATTTTAAATCCCCATACCCTACTATATCTCCTAATCAAAGAATCGGGGCGGGTTTGGGGATTCCCCATTCGGGGATCGGTTCCCCGCGGGGGAAATTCCCTTTTTTATATTTTAATTCTTATTTAAAAAGAAATATAAAAATGAATATATATTTAAAATATACATTTTTAAGATAAAAAGAAAACATAACATTAAACATTTTATAATTTACAAGTTAATATAACCATATTTTATATATTTTTTTCTAATAAATAGTGATAAAAGTAAACAAAATACATAAGATGTTATTAAAATATCGGGTTTGGGTTTGGGGGTGCGGCGGGAAATGTGTTCCCATCCCCTAACCCTATAACAAATTTAGGAAAATTTCCCCCCTAACCCTAACCCTAACCCTATAAAGCGGGGATTCCCCACCCCTAACTAGCGGGGAATTTTGCCATCCCTAGTATTATCAATACATCTTTAAAAAAAATTTAATCAAAATTGGTTATGGAATTCTCACTAAAGCTAGAGGTTTTCTTGAAATTTTTTTTTAAATAAAAGGTATTTAGTCAAATGTGGAGTTGATTTATATTTTAAAATCTTATTGGTTTAAAATAAGGATATTTATTAGTTTAAAATAGAAATATTTATTTTGAAGATTTGTAAATTAGCATCCTAAAATTTCTAATCCTAATTAAACTCCACTTTAATTAAATATTTTTAGATAGGAAAATTAGCATCTTAAAATTTCCCAACTTATTTTTCTTAGAAGGTTTAAACAAAATTTTAATATAATATTTTAGAGGATTTACTTAAATTATAGTGTTAGTTTTAAGTGTAATAATTCCAAAAATATAACTATGTCATAATGATTAAATTAAAATTAAACGTGGTAAAAATCAAGCTAAGCATATTAAGTACTTGATGACTATGATTTGATTTGATTGTTATAAAAAAGAAACAAAAAGTCCCTTTTTCCCAATCTATGAAGAAACAAACATTTTGGTGTTTTTTTGTGTTTCATTCCGTTTATTATTAATTCAAAAATATAATAAGATTTGTGACGATTGAAAAGGTAAAGTATGAGCATGACAAAAGTTGTCAGAGAGAATGTGTGAAATTAATTTTTTTTTTAAAAAACCATTTTAGATCCTACATTATGGGACTGACGTACATTTTTTTTTATTCACTCAGTGAAACACTGCACGTAAGGAAGGAAACGGTGGAAGTCTGATATTTTTTTTCTTTTCTTTTCGGAAGGGTTAGATCACTTCAAAACTTCTTAATCATCAATAATAAAAAAAATTAGTGGTGTCAATCATATTTAGTATTCGGATGAAAATAAACTCCTTTATTAACAATTTTGAAGTTTTGGAGAAACGAAGGAAGATGTATGTGGAAATCTTTAAAAAAATGAAAGCTAAGTGTAGGTTTTTGTTTTTTTGAGAAATGAAGCCCAAATCGAGCAACACAAAAAGCAAAAGTTGAATGCGTGGAAAGCACAAGTTGAGGAGAGATTATTCTTTGAGGCAGGCCACTCGGATGCGTGACAAGTGACACCGTTTTAATGTTTTATTCACTCAGTGAAACACTGCACGTAGGGAAGGAAACGGTGGACATCCGATATTTTTTTTTTCTCTAAACCATCGGAGGGCTGCATGTCAAAAAATTGTTCCTTTTTCTATTAACTAGATTTTTACTATATGCGTTGCATGTATTATTTTTCTTTTAAAATATATATTATTGTATTTATTGTAAAACCTCACTCCATCTCAGCCATACATGCCACATCAGACAACAAAGAAGATCTACCACAATCAGACATTTTTCCAATTAGATCCAAGCTGTCATGATTTGTTTTCCTTCAAGCTGTCATTACCGTTGGCTGAGTTGTTCAATCACAGCTCATGATTGTATAAATCAAGTGCTCAATCTCAGCTGCTACCATACTCATTCCTCTCTCTTAATGTTTGATAATTATTCTTATTCATTTCCTTGTAAATCTTTACGTGTGTACTTCTATTTAAAGTGTAAAATGTTCCTTTGAAAAAGAATGAGAATTGGTTCTCTCTCATAATACTTGTTGCAATTCTTTCATGGTATCAGAGCTCCACACGTAGAGATTATTGATCCTTTAATTTTTTTTTTCCGCTCTTAACTTCTGCCCTCATCAATCCTATCATCTACGAATTTCATACCTCTTTTCAAATGGCTAAGCAAGAAAATACCCTCACCATTCAGGCTTTTCACCAATGTACGAGTTTGATATCTATTAAACTCAACACCACTAATTATCTTCTTTGGAAATCTCAGGTACTTCCTCTTGTTCGAAGTCTGGGATTAGATCACCATATTATGAGTGACAATACTCCAGAGTCAGAGCTGACGGACAAAGACGGAAACAACAGCTCCAATCCCACGTATGATGCTTGGCTCAATAATGATGGCTTGTTGACCTCATGGTTATTAGGAATCATCACTGAGGAAGTATTGGGAATGATTGAAGGATTGGAGACAGCCCATCAAGTCTGGACATCCTTGGAAGAAATTCTTCTTTCAATAACCAAGGAAAGTGAGATCCACATTAGTGAATCACTTCACTGTTTGAAGAAAGGGAATCTCTCACTTGATGATTACATCAAGAAATTCAAAGCCTTAAGTGACAAACTTGCTGCCATAAAGAAACCACTTGATGAAGTCACCAAAGTCTTCACCTTGGCTCGGGGATTGGGTCCTAAATACTCAAACTTCAAAACTGCTATGCTTTCAAAGGCTCCATATCCCTCTTTCAATCAATTTTTACTCTCACTCAAAGCTCATGAACACATGTACTTTCAGGAACCAGAAGAAGACAATAATCTTATTCCTGATCAACACCAAGCCTTTTATAGTCAAAGAGGTAGGAATAAAGGAAAAGGCCGACATTTTTCTTCTAAAGGAAGAGGTTTCCATCCTAGCAGAAGTAATTCTCCTGCAAATTCTCCTGTCAAACCTTCTTCGAGTCCATCCAATCCAGGTAAGCCAGTCTGCCAAATTTGTGGCAAACCTAACCATAGTGCTTTAGAATGTTGGTACAGGTTTGATCACTCTTATCAGCATGAAGACATACCACAAGCATTGGCTGCTCTGTCAATGCATGAAGAAACTGATCCAACTATCTATGCTGATTCGGGTGCAACCTCCCATATAGTCAACACTACAGGTAACATGTCTTCTACTAGAATCTATAAGGGGTTTGAAAAATTATATGTTGGTAATGGGGATGGATTACAAATCTCTCATATTGGACAGAAAGACATTAATACAGGGTATAGTACTTTATCTTTGAAGAATGTATTGGTTGTTCCTGACATGAAAAAGAACTTACTATCTGTTAGTAAATTAACAACTGATAACAATTGCTCTATTAACTTTTATGCTGATGGATTTGTGATAAAGAACAATCAGGGGGACATTCTGGCAAAGGGAACTAAAAGGGATGGCCTCTATGCTTTGGAAGCCGATGATCAACACGTTGCATATGCAGTGACATCCAATTCTACTTCTGCTTTACATTCAGTCTGGCATAGGAGATTAGGCCACTTGAATAATGTTGCTCTTAAAACTCTTTGTAATAAACATTTGATCAATGTATCAAACTGGAAGAAATTAGAGACTGTTTGCTCTAGCTGTCAAATGAGCAAAAGTTGCAAATTACCTTTCAATTCTAATAATAATATCAGTTCTTTTCCATTAGATAAAGTACGTTGTGATTTATGGGGACCTGCTCCTACCATCTCTCGTCAAAAGTTTAAGTATTACGCTAGTTTTGTGGATGATCATTCCAGGTTTACATGGTTGTTCCCCCTAAAACTTAAATCTGATTTTGTCATTTGTTTTGCTAAGTTCAAACAGATGGTGGAAAATCAATTGGATAGAAAGATTAAGATACTTCAAACTGATGGTGGTGGAGAATTTATCTCTCGGGCTCTCAAACACATGCTAGATCAAAGTGGGATCATTCACCAAATGTCTTGCCCCCACACACCTCAGCAAAATGGCGTAGTGGAAAGAAAACATCGCCACATTGTAGAAACTGGTTTGGCTTTACTTTTTCAATCTAATGTTCCTATGCGATATTGGGTAGATGCTTTTCTAACTGCCACTTTTTTAATAAACCGAATGCCTTCTAAAAAAATTGGTGATCATACACCATTTGAACAACTATTTCATAAAACACCCAATTACAAAAGTCTCAAAATATTTGGTTGTAAATGCTTTCCTTATTTACGAAACTCCGGTAAAAATAAGTTTTCAAAACGTACATATCCTTTGTGTTTTTATTGGTTATAGCTCTACTCATAAAGGATATCGATGCCTTGATCATACAACAAATAAGGTTTATATCTCTAGACATGTAGTTTTTGATGAATACAGTTTCCCGTTTATCCCCAACTCCCCGCAACTATCACAAAAACCTCTTGAGATTACAGTTTTTGCAGATCCGGAAACTTGGCAATCTTCTCCGGCACCTCACTCTTTAACCCATTATAATTCTCCACATCCTGCTCCCCACAATATTGCCTCACAGAACCAATCTTCCTTTGACTCCTCCATTATTGCTCCTTATGTTCCAGTTGAGGACGGGCAGCCCACTGTCAATAATCCATCCCATACATTTGAGGAAGGGTCAACTCCTGTTGCTATACCAATTTCTGGTGTTACATCTAATTCTTCCCCTTTGCCAATATTGCAAGATGAAATTAATACCAGTGCACCCATTGACAATCCTCTATCCAACCTTCCTGACATTAGCAACCAGCTTTTTATTGACTTACCTCTTGTCCATGCAGTCCCTCCTTCTACATTGGAAATAGGCTCAACTATACCATCTCTTGACCCTGCAGCCACTCCAACCCCCATTAACTCACACACTATGGTTACGAGACACAAACTGTCTCAAAATCCGGCCTTGGACCCTGCCCTTCATCAACAAGTTCACGCTATAAGGAATAGGCACAATAACTGCTCTCTCCTCAGCTCTACCCTTCTTGATGAACCAAAAACCTTCAAGGTTGCACTCACTCTCCCTCACTGGAAAACAGCTATGGAAGATGAGTTTCAAGTGCTCCAACAAAATCAAACGTGGAAATTGGTCCCTAAACCACCACATACCAATGTTATTGGCTGCAAATGGATTTTTATAACCAAACTTAAGGAAGATGGATCCATAGAACGCCACAAGGCTCGCTTAGTTGCTCAAGGCTACACTCAAGTGGAAGGCTTGGACTATGATGAGACATTCAGCCCAGTTATCAAACCCACCACCATTCGATTGGTCATTGCTCTTGCTGTCTCTCTTAATTGGCCACTCCGACAATTGGATGTGAAAAATGCCTTCCTTCATGGCCATCTCAAGGAACACGTATACATGGCACAACCTCCAGGTTTTGTTCATCCTTCCCTCTCTCATCATGTGTGCAAACTAAACCGGTCTATCTGCGGCTTAAAACAAGCCCCTAGGGCCTGGTTTGATCGGTTATCTCAATACCTTCTTCAACTTGGTTTCATATGCAGTAAGGCTGATCCATCTCTTTTTGTGTTTCAACAATCACCTATTACTATTTTGATGTTTATATATGTGGATGATATAATTCTCACAGGCACCCACATTCATTTTATAACTGATTTGATAACAAAATTGAATTGTGAATTTGCTCTTAAAGACCTAGGGCCTCTTCACTTCTTCTTGGGCATTGAGGTTCAATATACCTCTCATGGGATCTTCGCTACTCAGCGCAAGTACACGAAGGATGTTCTCTCCAAGGCCAACATGTTGGGAGCTTCTCATATGACCACCCCCATGGCCACGGGTCACTCTACTTCCCCCACGATGATGATCTTGTTGATCCCACATACTGGATCTCTTCAGTATCTCACACTTACAAGACCTGATATTGTTCATGCAGTTAACAAAGTGTGTCAACACCTTCAACAACCACATTTGCAGCATCTTCGAGCAGTGAAAAGAATCCTATGTTATCTTAATGGCACACTCCACTATGGTATCTCCTTTCGTCATCATAGTCCACTAACATTATATGCTTATTGTGATGCAGATTGGGGTGGCTGTCAAATAACGAGAAGGAGCACTACCGGGTTTTGTGTCTTCCTTGGCTCCAACATGATCTCATGGTCTTCTAAGAAGCAACCTACCGTCTCGAGGTCGAGCACCGAAGCGGAATATCTTGCCATGGCAAATACCACTGCTGAACTTACCTGGATCACCTTCCTTCTCCGAGACATGGGCATTCCACTCATTAACCCTCCTCAACTATTCAGCGATAATATGAGTGCCCTTCATATGTCTATCAACCTGGTCTTTCATACTCGCACAAAACATATCAAACTGGATTACCATTTTGTTCGTGAGAAGGTTGCACTTGGTTCTCTTGTTACTAGATATGTCTCATCTGAAGCACAATTAGCTGATATTTTTACTAAACCGCTTGCTAAGAAAGTTTTTCGCCACTTACGCAACAAACTTGGCCTTTGTGAACTCTCACCCACTGCCAGTTTGAGGAAGGGTGTAAAACCTCACTCCATCTCAGCCATACATGCCACATCAGACAACAAAGAAGATCTACCACAATCAGACATTTTTCCAATTAGCTCCAAGCTGTCATGATTTGTTTTCCTTCAAGCTGTCATTACCGTTGGCTGAGTTGTTCAATCACAGCTCATGATTGTATAAATCAAGTGCTCAATCTCAGCTGCTACCATACTCATTCCTCTCTCTTAATGTTTGATAATTATTCTTATTCATTTCCTTGTAAATCTCTACGTGTGTACTTCTATTTAAAGTGTAAAATGTTCCTTTGAAAAAGAATGAGAATTGGTTCTCTCTCATAATACTTGTTGCAATTCTTTCATTTATTAACTTCTTTTTTATTAATGAAACTCTTACCAATTATCATGTAATTAGATCGTCTATGTCATGATCCCATAGAGATGAGGCACTATTAAAACTAATTAGTATGGCCTATTCATTAACTTAAATTAAAATAACCTTTATAGAAAACAATATAAGTCATATATATGATTTTTAATAGTATATAGCCCAAAATGGTTTTACCTCATGTTTTTCTAGCCTTTTAAATCTCTAATGTTTTTATAGCATTTTTAAAGTATGACTTTATTTAATATACCTATATTACCCTCATATTATTCGTTTTTCCTTTTTTTAAAATTTTAAGATTTTGCCCGTTTAATGCTTTAATAATCGAATCTCTGTCATTTTTTCTTTAATTTAATATGATTTTTCTCTCCAATCTTCCACATTTGATTCTTTTTTTAATTGTTTTTTAATTTACTCACAAATTGTAGGATTTTGTTTTTATTGTTTCCATTCATCAGCTTTGTTTTTTCTTTTCATTCTTTTGTTTTTTTAGGTTTAGCTTTTCATTTCTGTTTTCGTATCCTCCCTTCATTTTTTTTTATCAAGTTTCATTCATTTTTCTCTTTTCTTATTTTCTTATGGAATCAAGCTTCATTGATGTTAAGTTTTCTGGTTCTTGGGATTCTTCCAAGAACTTCGTCTTCTTCTTTTGATGTTTTTTAAATTTTATGGTTCATTGTTGAGTTAGGGTTTGTGGTGATTTTTTTTAATCACGATTTCGTAGATCTGTATTTTTCCGATGATGGTCAAGGTCGAAGGTTCTTTCTTCTTCCTCTTCCTCTTATTGTTCTTCTTCTCCTCCTCTTCTTTTTCTGTTTTTTTTCTAGGTTCGCTGTACAGTACAAGTTTTGTTATTGTACATGAATATGTTTCTTCTTCTTCTTCTTCTTCTTTTTTTTCGCATTCGCTGTATAGTACAAGTTTTTTTTATTATACTGTACATGAATATGGTTATAGGTTATAATTATTTACTACTATTTTGTACTATTTTTATTTTATATTTATAACGTGAAGTATAGCGTTTATTATTATTACTTATCTTTTAAACGAAATATTTACTATATTTGTAATGTTTTATTCTATGTTTATAAAATACGGTATAGTGTTTATTATTATTACTTATTTTTTAAAGGGGTAATTTACTACATTGAATTGTTTTATTCTATGTTTATAACATACAATATAGTGTTTATTATTATTACTTACTTTATAAGAGAATTTACTATAGTATAGTGTTTATTATTATTACTTACTTTAATTTTCTTAAATCATTATATGTTTCAAGTAATATTGCACAATATATTTTTTATTACGTACATTACATGGTCATTTACATATATCAAATGTTACTTTCCACTCGTTTTTCTTCTTCTCCAGTCATCTTCTTCTAATGAGGCCTAGTTGCTACAATATAGTGCTTTTTTTTTTATATTTTTCTAGAAATGCTTTCTTACATCTACTTCTTCATTTTCGTCGGCTTCAATCTCTTCCTTGTACCTTCATCTTATTCGTCGAGGTCTGGTTATTATCTTCTTCTTCAATTTCTGAGTTTTTTGTCTCTGAAATTCTGAGATCTCTTTCTCTTCTAAGCTTTTTTTTTACGTCTTAGTTTTTATTTCTTTTTGGAGATTTGCAATCAATGGTAGATTTTTATTTTCCTCAAAAAATCATCCCATATTTTCTCCTCTTTTTGCGCCTTCCTTTTCAGTCCGTTTCAAATCCCTTCATCTTCTCTTTCCATTTATCAGCTAACGGGCTTTATTGTATTTTCATTTTCATTTGAAAATTCACTTGGGCCATTTTGTTTTTTTTTCAACGGGCTATTTTGCTTTAAAAATCTATTTTTGGGTTATATACCAAGATAACCCTAAGAAATAATAAGAGTTTGCAAACTATATATAAAATACTATTAAATATTATCTTCAGTTTTCTTTGTCATTAATTTTTTATTTTTAAAAATAACATTTTGCAATTATTAAATTAATGAATTCGTTTTCATTAGCCTTTTCTCTTGTATTGTTTTTTATTATTGTTTTTTTACAGTGATTATTGAGATGATTTGAATTAGAGTTCATTAATTATTCATATATTATTAGTTTTTAACTATTTTGAAATTATGAAACAATTTACTATTAGAAAGTGCCGTTTTTTAAAATTCCAAAAAATATATCTAAAGGTTCCAAAAAAAGAAACATTATAATAACTCAATGTTGAGAATAACTCACAAGGTTTATAAGATACATGAGTTACTCCTTTCATAACCAATTGGTTTTGAGATAGATGCCCATGATTATCATGATGGTATCAAAGCCCAACAAGCCCAAACGGGCATTCGATCCAACAAAGGGATCCGGCCCAAGAATGGTGAACCCAAAAGAGACATTATCTTGAGGGGGCATGTTGAGAATCTCACATCGGAAACATGATGGGAACTCAAAAGGTTTATAAGATACATGTGTTACTCCTCTCATTACCAATTTATTTTGAGATGGATGCCCATGATTATCTAGACTCAAATTACCCTCGTTTTAGTATGAATTCAACTATTGAATAAATATTAATTTCGTATTAACTAAAATTTTAGCCAATTTAAAGCCTTTTCTTTTTACGTATGTACTTACTAGTGAACAATATAAAGCCTATTCCTGCTCATGAAGAATTTAAATAACTTGAGTGTACAAAAATCAGACGCAAACGACTGAACTGTGGTGAAGGAATTCAAAAGAAAACTTGGCAAAAGAGAGAAATAGTTAAGGGTTTCTTGGAAGGAAATTTTGCTTACCTTTCAAAAATCAGATACTTTTACATATTTATTATAACTTCTTAATTCATTGCTTGCAGCTCGATCTCCGCTTGTCTCAATTTCTTTAATAATTTAAGTGTTTTCTGCAATGTGACATGCAATTCATATTAGACCACTGTTAGTTTAAGATTTCAAACAAAGATGAAAATGGATGAAAGAATGAACGAAGAAGAAGCTTTTATTGATAATGGAGTTCTGTATTTACAAAGAACAAGAAAGAATATCTAAGAGAGCTATGTACAAAGTTCTAGTTAGGCTTTTATACTAGTCCTAACTGATTACAAACTAATCACATCATTAAGCTAAATAAGCTAAAAGTTTCAAACTAATCTTCACTCAAAAAGTCACACGTGATGCGACTAACTGTTCAAAAACAGGACGCTAACTCGCTATAACGACCTTGACCAACTCCATTTTGCCACGTCGGCTAGTGCATAGTTGAGTATCACTTATCTACAAATCACCCTCTTGATACTAACTCTATGCACAGATTTCAAATAGTACCAATATGTAGTAAACTACACAAATGCTCAAATTTACCCTTAGGCAATGCTTTAGTAAGCATATCGCAGGGGGTTGTCTTTGGATTCAATCTTCTTAAGCTTCACTTCTTCCTTCGCACCATATCTCTAAGATAGTGAAACTTGATGTCAATGTGCTTAGTTTTCTCATGATATACTGAATTTTTAGAGAGAGCTAAGGCACTTTGGCTATCACAAAATATGACAGCAGCCTCTTCTTTCTGCAACATATCGCCAAAGCAAACCTCTCACCACACACCTTCTTTGACACCTCCGATAATGCTATATATTCGGACTCGTAGTTGACAAAGCAACAAGCCGGTCGAAGAGTTGATTTCCGACTATCACATTCCCAAACAAGGTAAACACAAAACCGAGTAGATCTTCTTTTATCTAAATCTGCGGGAGATAATCTGCATCAACATAGCCCATCAAGCTATTTCTTTCGGTGTCTTTCTAGGGATATACCAAACCAACAAAAGCGGGGGACCCTTTTTTTTTTTTTGATACCCTTAACAAATCTAAAAATCCACTTTGTAGCTTCCCAATGAGGCTTGCCAGGATTGCTCATAAATCCGCTAACCATGCTCATAGCATATGCCAACCGGCCTTGTACGGATCATTCCATACATCAAGCTACCAAATGAATTCAAGAAGGAATTTTAGCCATTTCTAACCTTTCTTCTTCTTTTCGGTGATTGAGCTTGTGAGAGCTTGAAATGTTGAGCCAAAGGAACAGTCACCCTCTTCATCTGATCAGCATTAAACTTCTTCAAGATCTTGTCAAAGTATCCTGACTGTGAGAGCTGCAATTTTCTTGCAATTCTGTCCCTTTTAATTTCCATGCCTAAGATCTTCTTAGCGCTGCCCAAATCCTTCATTTCAAACTCAGAGAAAAGTACAACTTTAAGCCTTTCAATTTCTGTCATACTTTGAGAAGCTAAAAGCATGTCATCTACATATAATAGTAGATAGATCATCACCTCATTGCTAACCTTTTTCACATAAACACAGCTATCATGAAGACTTCTGGAGAAACCTTTTGAAATGATGAAAGTGTTAAACCTGATATTCCACTGCCTAGGTGACTGTTTCAATCCATAAATGGATTTCTTTAGTTTACACACAAGATGCTCCTTACCTTCCTCAATAAACCCAAAAGGCTGATTCATATATATTTCCTCTTCTAGCTCTCCATTTAGAAAAGCTGTTGTAACATCTAGTTGTTCCAGCTCAAGGTTAAACTGAGTGACAATAGATAAGAGGACTCTAATAGAAGTATGCCTTACTACAGGTGAGAAGATTTCATTGTAATCTATTCCAGCTTTCTGTGTAAAACCTTTAGCCACCAATCTTGCTTTATATCTAGGTCTCTCTTTGTCTTGTATTCCTGGTTTCAACTTGTACACCCACTTACAGTCTACTGTCTTCACATTTGCAGGCTTATCAGTCAATTTCCATGTCTGATTCTTCTTTAAAGAATCAATTTCCTGCTGCATGGCTTTAAGCCATAACCCTTTTTCTTCTGATGCCATAGCCTCTTCATAAGTATAAGGCTCAGTATACATGCTTTCTATACAATTCAAAGCATAAGCTACATAGTCAGATTGACTATATTTGGATGTAGGCTGACGGTCTTCTTTCTCTATCTCTTTGTCAAAAGATAATCATCTACCTCCTCCGAACCAGTCCACAACCTCGAAGCTTGGTTTGATCGACTTCCACAAGAGGCTGCAATTCTTCCGATTGAGACCTCAAATCATAGGGCTCGATCTCAAAATCACTCCGAATTAAAATACCGGCTTCAACCGACTTTGCTTGAAACTCTTCGCATATTTCCCCAGGGCATGACATTCTCATTGAATGTAACATCTCTACTTATTAGCATTTTGTTTCTCCCTGGTTCTAGGCACCAAAGTTTGTACCCTTTAACCCCTTTAGGATAGCCAAGAAATAGACACTTCTTAGCTCTTGCTCCAAGTTTATCTTGCCTTGTGTGTGCATAAGCGGCACACACCCAAACACCTTAAGATAAGGCAGTTTGGGGCTTTACTGTCCAAACTTCCTGTGGAGTTTTCAAACCAAGTCTTGTAGAAGGGCATCTATTTATCAAATAGGTAGCGGGTTTGAAACAGCCTCTCCCCAGAAAAGTCTTTGGTAGATGAGCATTGAAAAGCATACATCTCACCCTCTCAAGCAAAGTTCTATTAAATCTCTCTGCTAAACCATTTTCCCGCGGAGGTGTATAAGCCATCATCAAATGCCTACCGATTCCGTTTTGCGCACATTTCTCGAAATTCTTTGCTCATGAATTCCAATCCATTATCGGTCCTTATTGTCTTGATGCTATGCCCCTGTCCGATTCTCTATAAGGGGTCTTCCAATCAAGCAAATGTCTTAAAGACTTCACTTTTGTTCTTTAAACAGAGAAAGTCCACAATCTCCTTGAGTAATCATCCACAATGGTAAGAATATATCTTGCACCTCCATGTGTTGACACTCTAGCGAGCCCCCACGAGATCTGAATGCACTAGTTCCAAGATCTGTTTTGTAGTGTGTTTGCCCTTACCAAACTTGGTTTTAGTAGCCTTAGCAAGTATGCAAAATTCACATAATGGAAGTTCTCCCAGCCTTTTGTCTCCAAGTAATCCACTTTGATTCAGAACCTGCAACCCCTTTTGACTAACATGCCCCAACCTTTTATGCCAAAGTTGAGCATCATCTTTGCTTGTTCCTTCTTTGCACAAGCTTTACCGTGTGATGTGGTACCATTAAAATGGGTGGGTCCTTTTTAAGGTTCCGGGGTTCTTGAAATCTTCAATTCTTTTCCTTTTTGAGATTTCTAGTTTTCCATCTTTAGAATGAAAGGAGTGCGGGCAAGAGAGGACTTTTTTGTGGGGGGGGGGAGGAGTTAGACTTCTTTTTAGTTCAGGAACAAATCTCACTTCCTTTATCAATCTGTCCCTGCCATCTTCCATTCTTAATCTAACAACTCCAAGCCTTTGGTGGAACATGGATTATTGTTCCCCATCATTACATCTCCTCCTTCAAATTTCTTGAACTCCCGAAAAAGGTGTCTGTGAGGGGTCATGTGATGGGAGCGACTGAGTCTAAAACCCATCCTGTGATTTGGAGTCGATGCCACTAATGCTTGAAAGGATTCATAACCCTCAGGGGGATTTGTTGTATTGAACCCTTCCGGGCTTTTTTTTTTTTGAATCTGTTTTGAGGACAATCGTTTTCCAATGCCCTTCTTTATTACACAAGAAGCATCTCTTGTGTTTAGGCTTTGGCTTGAAATTTCCTCCCTTTCCATAGATCTTGCCTTTCTTTCCTTCAAATTTGCTTCTTACCATAAGAACATCTTTGGCTTTCTTTTTTTTTTTTTTTTTTTTCTGGATTTTTGGATCTTAAAGAATCCAGGACAATACTCGGTGTCAAGGTATCCCCGCCATACTTGATGGTCGTCTTCACCTCCTTGAATGATTCGGGCAATGAGTTTAGAAGTATTCAGCTGATTCTCATCATCAAGCTTTTCTCCAAAGATTCACCGGATCTAGACAAATCTTATTAAATTCATCAAGATTTTCTTCAAGAGTCTTCGAGGACTGCATCTTGTAGCCAAAAAAACCTTTCTTTAAGAAGAAGTTTGTTTGAAAGAGAAGTCTTCATAAACAAACTCTCCAATTTGTTCCATAACCCGGATCGTAGATTCTTCATTTGTTTGTCTTAGAACCGAATCGATAGATGAGAGTGATGAGACTAAAAGCTATCTCATCCATTTCACTCTTTGTGCGGGTGTGATTTCGGGGAATGTCTTTGGGGTCATCCAAAGCTTTTGCAACCTTCTGATGAACTAGCAAGGCTCGCATCTTCCTTCTCCATAACCCAAAATCACTTTTGCCATCAAATCTCTCTACCTCGAATCTTGCAGTCATTTTCTTTCGTGGGTTTTTAAGGTTCTTCTCCAAGAATGCTTCGATGGTGTTCTTGACACTGATTTAGATGAATGGTTCTTCCAATCTGAGATTGAAGTTACACAATCCTTCTTTCCTTCCAAAAGCTCTGATACCAAATTGTTAGTTTAAGATTTCAAACAAAAGATGAAAAAGGATGAAAAGAATGAAGCGAAGAAGAAGCTTTTATTGATAATGGAGTTCGATTTACAAAGAACAAAGAAAAGAATATCTAAAGAGAGCTATGTACAAAGTTCTAGTTAGGCTTTTATACTAGTCCTAACTGATTACAAACTAATCACATCATTAAGCTAAATAAGCTAAAAGTTTCAAACTAATCTTCAGCTCAAAAAGTCACACGTGATGCTGACTAACTGTTCAAAAACAGTTTCTGCCAACTGCTATAACAGCCTTGACCAACTCCATTTTGCCACGTCAGCTAGTGCATAGTTGAGTATCACTTATCTACAACCACCATACATTGGATCAAAATTAGAAGTGAGAATTTCATAATAAGCATAAAAATTAAAAAAAAAAATTCATTTTAATCAGAGGGGTAAAAAAAGGGAAATTTTATTGGGTAGCAGAATTTTTAACAATATTTAAAAATATAGCATTTTAAAAAAGTATTTGCAAATATAGCAGATTTTTAAAAACTCATTCATGTGATCAGAGAAATCAGTGATAACTTATAAAATTATCAGTGATTACTATCAGGTGATCAGTGATTCTTGCACAAAATATCAGGATATCAGTAAATCAGTGATTACTTGTGAAGATATCACTGATTACTAGTGGCAATTTTGTAATTTTTAGGCGCGAATTTAATTTTTCTGCTATTTTTACAAATAAGTTTTTTTACTGCTATTTTTATAAATATTGGACCTATTTTTGCTATTTTTGCAAGAGCCCCGTAAAAAAACATATCACTAAAAATGGTGGGGGTATTATAGAGATAAAAGATAATCTTAAAAGAGAATATTGATGCGATGTAAAAAAGTATACTTGTTATTATGCTTCATTACACTTCATTTCTCATAACACGAACAATAGAAACAACATCGTTCAATCTTCTATTTGAGTTTGAACCTCACAGACCTTCCATTCCAACACGACAACGCCCGCATACTTTTTCATCCCAAATAATTTGTAAATATTATAATTGTGAGTTGGTTTCAAAAGCAAATACATTTAATTAATTGAAAATGCACGGAAGGATATGTAAAAAGTAGTTGTAAGTTGGTTTATAGTTAGTTTAGCTTCTTTTGATTTCATCCTTGGCTTTAGTTACAAGTGAACTCGTTTAGCTCACACATCTCTTGGTTGATTTTCAAGTACCATTTCAACAAACAGCTGCCATTTTTTGTGACAATTTAGCTATCATCCAAATTGCATCCAATCCAATCTTTCACGTACGGACAAAATTGACTGCCATTTTATCTGAGATAAGCTACATGAAGGCATTATTAAACTTCTTCTTATCCGGAGTTCTCTTCAACTCGCAGACTTATTCACAAAACCACTACATCACTTTACTCTTTTTTCTTTACTTAACTCTTTTTTCTTTACTTAACTCTTTTTTCTTTACTTAACAAGATGGGAATTGATAATATCTACAATCCATCTTGAGGGGGAGTATTAGACTATGTAAAGCTATGTAAAAAGTAGTTGTAAGTTGGTTTATAGTTAATTTAGCTTCTTAGCTTATTTACTCCTTTTCCATTCACCTTTGTATAAATATCCATAATTTTAATTACCAATAAACAACTTTTCATCATTTTATCTTTCTTTCATTTGTTAGTTAATACCATCAGTTATGTTTTTTAAGGAAAAAAAAGTCTCAAACACGTTCTCTTAGATGAATTGAATTGATAATTTATGATCAATAACTAAATTAGTTTTCACCACAACAATTTAGTACTCTCTTCATTAAAAAAAAAAAAAAAAAAAAAAAAAAAAAAAAAAAAAAAAAAAAAAAAAAAAAACTGTAATTCGCTCGCTCCATCTCTTTTTTTCTTTTTATTTTTTAACAAAAATTAAGTTAATAATTATGAGTAATATTTAGTAAACACGGATCCACTAACCACTTTTTTAAAGAATTAGATTAAATTAAATTGGAATTAATTACAGTAATAACCACTTTAATTTACCCAATTTCAAAATTAATCGTAAATTTCAATCAATATAAAAAATATCCAAAGACCACCACCATATATGGTTGTTATCAGGTGGTTTCCGATTTATCATTTTATGACTATACCCTTCAGAATCTTCTCTTTTCATTTATGTTAAAACTATATCTATTAATTTCATTCCATTTATAATTTACTTTTTTTTTTAATTTTGAAATCAAATCAATTTTCTTTAATTTATGGAAGGGGCATTTGCAAATCTAGCAAATTTTTATGCAATATTTATAAAACTAAAATCTCAAAAAAATATTTGTAAATATAGCAAATTTTGATCAGGTTTATTAGTGATAAACATTGAATTACATATTTTTACACTATGTTTATCACTGATAAACACATAAATCATTGTTAATCACTGATAAACATGATAAAAATTGTTATATTTACAAATAATTTTTTAAGTTGATATTTTTACAAATATTACATAAAAATTTGCCATCCAATGAAATTTCCCTTTATGGAATCCTTATTTAAGACTCAACTTAAATATCTCAATCTCCTTCAACCATTTATCCTTCGTTTTCCAATGATAACGAACCAACAGTGTTTGTTCATTCTCGGAATTGTTATTAAAGTTCAAGGGGAGGAACGCGAAAAGCAAGTGGAAGAGAAGCAAAGGAGTGGTTGTTGGATTATTTTTTGTTTCAGTTCAACTTCTTTGGCTTTATTGGTTATAAAAAGGAGAGTTAGATAATTATTCAATTCCTAATACTAGACAATGAATTAATGTGAACTTGAGGGGTTTTTTTTTTTTTTTTTTTGCAATGTTATTGACTTTTATTAAGGCTTATTTTATTGGGAAATTGAGTGAATGAAGAATTTCTTATATTTTATCTTTATTTAAGACTCAACCTAAATATCTCAATCTCCTTCTTCCATTTATCTTTCGTTTTCCAATGATAACGAACCCAACAGTGTTTCGCCAGATCTATTTTCATGTCGTAAAATCATGAGTCGTTGGATAAACGAGATTTAAACTTTGTTTTCCTTTTGTTTTCGTTGAGGTAATTGATTTGTTGTTGTCCCTTCGATTTCTCCTCAATTTTAATCCTTATCTTTGATGTTTTTTGTCATGTAAACAACCTCTCTGGATTCTGGGTTTTTGCTCGTAACGTTGGACATTGATGAAGTTCTTCATGTTCGTTCATGACTGCTCCTATAGGTTGGTTTATTTATAATACACCGTTTATTAAATATAAACATGTTTTATATATTGGCTGTTGTTACAAGTTAATTGGTTTATCTATTATACATCATTTATTAAATATAACCATGTTTTATATATGGTTGTTGTTGCAGTGACGCTACAATTTGGTTTATCAATAATACACAGTTTATTAATCATAAACATGTTAAAATATGTATAATTTGGATTTCATGACCGTTTCTACAGGTTGGTTTTTCAATTGTACACCGTTTATCAAATATAAAGATGTTTAAACTATGTATGATTGGTTTTAATTTTTTTATGTTTAGTTTTTTAATTCAACCTTAGATTTGGTTCAATTTTGTTAAACTTTTTTTAAAGAAAATGAATACTTATTACTTTTTGTTTCTTTTTTGGTTTACCAATTATACACGGTTTAACTTTGTTAAATTAACAGAGATTCTCTTATAAAAACTTCAGATTTTGAATAAGTATTAATCGCGGTTGGAGGATGATCGAAGAAAAAAAAATCGAATTTTTCAGGAAGAAAGAAGTATTCATAATCTTGAAGATTTTTTTTTTGTTACAGGCTTTTAAGATTTAAAATTTCCTTTAAATTTATGGTGGGTAGTTGAATTTTTCCGATAAATTTTGCGACACTGTGCGTCACAAATCACTTAACTTCGTCTTCCCAGATGTATTTTTACAACGCACTGCCTCGCAAAATGCAAATTAAATCAGGATCAGTGGCCATTTCTTCTTCCTTTTTCTTTTTCTTTCTCCTTCTTTCTTCTTCGATTTCTTCATTTTTTTTTTCATTTCTTCTTCTTCTTTCGTTATTTCACCAAAAAAAAACTTGGTAAGCCTTTTCTTTTTCCTTTTCCTTTTTTTTCTCCATTTTTTTCATCGTTTTCCATACTTTTTCTTAAATGGCTGAGGAGGTTAAACATTTTTTTGGAGTATATGAATGTTCCAGAAGAGATGAGGGTTACTATAATATCATTCCAAATGAAAAACAGAGTTGCTGCCTAGTGGGACCAAATTGTGATTGCTTGCCGAAAAGATGGGAAACCTAAAATTCGGACCTGGCCAAAAATGAGGAAATATCTGCAACAACGTTTTTTGCTTGAAGATCATGACCAACTCCTATACAATAAATATCATCAGTGCCAACAAGGAGAACGAAATGTAAGAGAATATACGAATAAATTTTACTGTTTGAATGCATGCATAAACAAATTTGAATGAATCCGAGCAGATTCAGTGGCAAGGTACTTCGGAGGACTCAGTACCATTATCCAAGATCAGCTCGCCCTTAAAACCATCAAGATATTATCAAAGGCTGTGACCCTAGCCCAAAAAGTAGAAAACATTCAACCCAAGCCCAATAAGCCCTATCAACCAAAAAAGACCTTTGCAGACAATTGTTATGAAAAAGGCAAAAACCACCTTCCCTCCACCTTACCCGTACAGTCACAAACCACAAAAGACTCACCTAAAACAACAACCCGGCCTGGCCCATCAAGAAACCCAAACCCATATGCTAAACCAAACCTGATCCTCTGCTACAAGTGTAATGAGCCTGGCTACAAGTCCAACGACTGTCCTCTTCTAAAGACTACTGCCATTGCAGATCCCATGGAACCTGACTCTGACCAGGATTCCTGCAATGAAACCCTAGACCAAGAAGAAGTGGAGGAAGTGTGTGGGGATGACGGAGAAAGGGTGGCTTGAGTTGTTCAACGCGTTCTACTGTCTTCTAAGAAAACCATTGTATCTTAGAGAAGTCAGATCTTTTGCACTCGTTGTACTATACAAAAAAAGGTCTGTGATGTTATTATTGATAATGGGAGCACTGAGAATATTGTGGCGAAGGCGTTAGTCAGAACCCTGAAGCTTCCTACCCATAACACCCAAACTCGTATCGCCTTGGATGAATCAAGAAAGGAGCATAACACAGGGCAACAGATGTGTGTGACATTCAATTATCCATTGGGAAGTACTACAAGGATACCATAAAGTGTGATGTGGTGGATATGGATGCTTGCCACGTTCTACTGGGGCACCCTTGGCAATTTGATAAGTCTGTCAGTTATGAGAGACGAGAAAACTGTTACATATTCCAGTAGGGGCATAAGACAATCATTCTTCTTCCTAGCAGTGATCCCCTAAACCAACCCCTACCTCAAGCCATGCCCATTCTTGTATCACTCCCAGGAAGTCAGGCATCCTACCGATTATTTGACCCAACAGACCTTGTTCTCATAGTCTTCTCCACCATAAATGAAGGTCTCAAACCGAGACACTTTGAAATTGAGACTTTGCTAGCAGAATTTCAAAATGTTTCGCCTACAGACTTGCCATCTATCCATGGGACATACAACATTGTATTGATTTAGTCCCTGGAGCAGGCTACCCAACTTGCCACATTATCGCATGAGTCCGAAAGAACATGATATCTTGCAACTGCAAATTGATGACCTTCTAACAAAATAGTTGATTCAAGCTAGCATGAGCCCCTGTGCAGTACCTACTCTATTATTCCCAGAGAAAAATGGAACCTGGCGCATGTGAATGGACAATAGGAAAATCAATAAGATAACGATCAAATATAGGTTCCCAATTCCCTGATTGAAGCACTTGATCAATTAGAAGGTGTCTGTGTTTTTTCTCGGCTAGACTTACGCAGTGGTTACCATCAAATTCGAATTCAGCCTGGAGACGAATGGAAGACTACTTTTAAGACTAAGAAAGGCCTATACGAGTGGAAGGTAATGCCCTTTGGTCTAAGCAATGTCCCCAACACATTCATGCGCCTTATGAACCATGTGTTAAAGCCTTTAATGGGAAAATCAGTGGTGGTCTATTTTGACGAAATTTTGGTGCACAGTCAAACTTTGGAGGATCACATGACTCATCTTAGAAAGATTTTCAATACCTTGCGAGCCCATAAATTGTATCTAAACAGAGACAAGTGTGACTTTTGTACTGATAGGCTGTTATTTTTGGGATTCATCATTCGGAGAAATTGCATTGAGACAGATCCTACAAAAATTCAATCAATTAAAGATTGGCCACCACCCACTAACATCACAGAGGTTCGAAGCTTTCATGGATTTGCTACATTTTACAGAAGGTTCATCAGAGATTTTAGCAGTATCGTTGCCCCTATAACCAACTGCCTAAAAAAGGGCCCTTTCACTAGGGGCCTGAGCAGAGCGACAACTTCCAGTTCATTAAATAAAAATTAGTCTCAGCCCCTGTATTGAAGCTGCCTAATTTCGAGAAATTATTTGAAGTAGAAACAACGCCTTCATGACTGGGATATATGAGCCGTTTTGATACAAGAGGGCCATCCGATTGAGTTCTTTAGCGAGAAGCTGAATGAAGAAAAACAAAAATTGTCCGCCTATGAGCAAGAGCTCTTCGCAATAATTCGAACCTTCCAACACTGGAAGCATTATCTCGTTCATAAAGAATTCATCCTCCACTGTGACCACCAGTCCCTGCGATTTCTTAATTCCCAGAAGCATGTGAAACGCATTTATGCGCGTTTTTATGTACCTACAAAAGTTCCGATACACTTTCAAACACAAGTCTGGTAAGAAGAATGTGGTCGCAGACGCTTTAAGTAGAAAGGCGAGCCTCCTGATTACCCTACAAACTGAAGTAATTTTCTTTGATTGCATCAAAGAATTGTATTCCACTGACCCAGACTTTGCTAATACTTGGATTAACTATAAGAACAATATACGAACGAGGGATTTCCACATCCATTTGGGTTTTTTAAATAAAAGCAATTGTTTGTGTATACCTTCTACATCTCTACGCGTTAATCTAATTCATGAACTGCATAGTGGTGGTCTCGCCGCTCACACTAGTTGTGAAAAGACATTACTACTTCTAAAAGACCGTTTTTACTGGCCTCAATTGAGAAAAGGTGTAGTCTGTTTTGTTCGCCATTGTGCTCTCTGCCAAACAGTAAAGGGCACCGCCCAGAATACTAGCCTCTACACACCACTCCCTGTTCCAGAGACAATTTGGGAGGATCTATCAATGGATTTCATCCTTGGCCTACCTAAGACACAAAGAGGCGTTGACTCTGTTTTCGTACTTGTGGACATATTCTCTAAGTTGGCCCATTTTCTCCCTTGTAAGAAGACTTTTGATGCTAGCACCATCGCAAAACTTTTTTTTCGAGAGATTGTCAGGCTCCATGGTATCCCTAACTCAATTACCTCTGATCGTGATGTTAAATTCATGAGCCATTTCTGGCGAGTCCTGTAGAGGCGATTCAATACAAAACTGAAATTCAGCAGTGCCTACAACCTACAGAAGGATGGTCAAACTGAAGTTGTGAATTGCACCTTAGGGAATATGATTCTTAGTATCGCTGGGGACAAACCAAAACAGTGGGACATTGTCCTCGCACTAGCAGAGTTCACTTTCAACTCCATGACTAATCGTTCTAGTGGCAAAGCCCCTTTCCATATGGTTTACACCAGGTTACCAAATCAATCGATAGATCTCTTTCATTACAGCAAGCCAGTGAGTAAGAAGGCTGATACTTTAGCAGAGGAAATAGCTGAAATTCACCAAGAGGTGAAGACCAATTTGCAAAAATCAAACGAAAAATACAAAAATGTTGTTGATGCCCACCGTCGTGCAAAGAAATTTGAGGTTGGTGATCTTGTAATGGTGTATCTTCACAGTGAGCGATTTACTGTTGGCACATATTTGAAGCTCGGCCATGTTTAGGCCCTTTTTCCATAGGTTTTCCTCTTTAAGCTGAGCCCGATAAATTCACTATTTAGGGCAAGTTTTCAACAACTTTTATTATCTTTGAATTCCAAGAAACTTGCCTAGTAATGACAACCTGAAAGTCGTTAACTGGATTTAAATTCCACCGACTTGCTTATTTACTTGACTTTGTCTACATCACCCAAGAACGTGTCGCGTCGAGTCGTGTCTTTTATTAAATAGTTTTAAATGTTAGATAGTAATTAAAAGGGTAAAATACCATTTTGGTCCCTGAACTTTCACTCGAGTTTCATTTTCGTCCATGAACTTTTAAAAATGACGTTTTTCGTCCCTGAACTTTCCAAATCGTTTCGTTTTCGTCCTTCTGTTAACTTTTCTGTTAGTTGATCGTCAGTGATTGATGATGTGGCAATTTTAATGATGTGGCTTGCTGACGTGGCTTCTTTTAATATTATTTTAATTTATCATGATTTTAATAATTTTTTAATCTCTCTCATCTCCCCATTTTTCTCTCTCCTCCATTAATTCCCTCTCTTTCTCTATCCTCTTCATTTCTCTCTCTTCCCCCCACCTTCTTCTCCGTTGAACCGTCCTCCATAATCGTCTTCTCTGTCTGCTTGATCAAAACCAGTTTCAGAAAATCCTTTGGACTTTCAAAAAAGCATTTTCTCATTCTTCAACAATAGCCGCTATTCTTGCAACAAAATAATAACAAAACCTATATCTAAATCTTCACTTTCTAATTAAGAATTGTTTATCATTTCTCTCTCTTTCCCACCTCCTTTCTCAATTTTCTTTCCTTCAATTATTATGTCAATTAAAATCTAGAGACTACATGTGTAAGTTAAACTAAAATAAACTTGTTAACAACAAATTTCTGCAATGAAGGAAATTATACTCTTTCAAATTCCTCTTTAAAGACAAATAAAATGAAATCACATCTATATGAGTTTTTAATAAACAAAACCCATTGATGACAAAAAAAGTGATCCACAAAATTGTACAGAAATTGAAAATGCAATTTCTCAAATCAATCGTTCTTCCACCATAGCAGCCATTCTTGTCGTCATACAAAGTTCACGCCTTAGATCTGCCATTTCAACCCATCCTAGCATCACCAACACCGTTCCGCTCCACCCGATCCAGAAAGTTCTAAGCTTCCCATTGCGATTTCGAGTTCAAATCCACTGCTCATTATTGTTCACCATTGAAGCGCAAAGCTTTTTTCTCGATGCTCATAATTACGCATCTTGAATCGCAACCCAGATCCATGTTGTTGTCCATAGTTTCCTGCTGTTTAAAGCCACACTCAATCATACGTAGATCTACCATCATTATAGATCTTGGTTCTTTTTTCTCGTTTTTCATCTGTTCATTTGAAGTACTACACCCAATATCATTTTCTGAAATTGGTTTTGCTTAAGAGGGGAAGAAGATGACTATGGAGGAGAGAGAAAGGGGGAGAGGAGAGATTGACACTTAGGCATTAAAGTGTTTGCTAGAAAAGAAGTTTGATGAAAGAGCTTCTTGGAAAAGAAGTTTGATGAAAGATTTTAAAGTCTCTTGACTGGGAGGGTTCATCGGAGAAGACGATGGAGGAGAAGAGAGAGAAATGAGGAGGATAGAGAGAGAGGGAATTAATGGAGGAGAGAGAAAAATGGGGAGAGGAAAGAGATTAAACGCGTTGATATAAATTTGAAATATAATTTATATCAACGCGATTCTTGGAGCGGCGCTCATATGGACTATTACCCCCGATCTAAGATGTTTGTTTTGAATTTTAGACTTAAAACTTTATTTTTTTTATCTTTTTTAAACGCGTTGATATAAATTTTGAAATATAATTAAAATTAAAGTTGATTTTTTTAAATGGAACACACACATATATTAATTTTATAATTATTAAATTTATATCTTTTTTAATATATATATATATATATATATATATATATATATATATATATATATTAATAAATTATAAAAAATAAATTATAAAAATAGTCATTAAATTTAATTTCATTCATCCATTTTTTTTAATTTAACATTATATGTTTTATAAAAGGAACATACACATATATTACGTATTTTAAAAATTATATTTTTTCACATATTTTGAAATACTTATTATTATATTTGAAAATTCTAAATAAAAAATTTAAAACAAATGTGTAATTAATGTGTGTTCCAATTACAAAAATTAAATTAATTTCTAATTATATAGTCAAAATCAATTAGTTGATTTTTCCAATGAGGTGCAGCTATGTAGATCTTTCAAAAAGAAAAAAGAAAAAAAAGAGAAAACTTCCCACTTTCACTATGTGAGATTTTTCCAAGGAACAATTATTAAAATGGCACTTTTTTACCTCTCATTTTTCTTAATAGCCACAATTTTAAATTTGTTAGTAAATAGCCACATAAATTTGTACAAATACAAAAATACCCCTTGACATCAAATCAATCTCTTTCTTCTCCCTCCTCTCTCTTCTCTCCTCTCCTCTCTCTCTTCATGTCACATCACTTTCTTTTTCTTTTTTTCCTCATCTTTTTTTCCTCTCTATTCTCTCTCATCTCTCTCCTTCCACGAATCCACCTCATTTTTTTTTTTTTTTTTTTTAAATTCAATATCTCTCAACTTTTTCATTAATATTTCAAATAAAATTTCCCTCCCATTGCCCCCCCCCATTTTCTTCTATATATTAGATTTGCCCTATCTATCTCTCATTTTTTCTTTCATTTTTTCATTTTTTCTCTCATCTCTTCTTCATTCTCTCCCTCATTTCTTTATCCATTCCCTATCATTTTCTCCAAAACCTCCATTGATTCTTTTATTCTTTCTTTTGTCTTTTAAAAAATCTACCATTTTTATCTTCTACAAATATTTATTTTACAAACTTTCTACACTTTTTTAATTTACTATCTCTCTCTTTAATTTCTTCTCATTCTCGTTTTTTTCATAAATATTTTTCACGTTTTTTTTCCGAATCTCGAAGATCTAAACCAAAAATAGCATAGATTGACGAAAGGTATTATTATTTTTAAAGTGTTTTAGTTTGATTTACGTATTTTGTTGTTTTATGTAGTATACATAATTTCTCGATACTGTTTTCTGCTATATATGTAATATATGCGATATACCTTTTTTTTTTTTTGCAATATACGTAATATACATATTTTGTCTATTGTCTGTTTCTATTTTGTTTGCTTGTAATATACGTCATGTAATATACGATTTTACATTCTTTGTTATATGCGCTGTAATATTCGTAATGTACAGTCTGTAATATACATTGTTTTTACAATATACATAATATACATATCTTGTCTATCGTTTGTTTCTGTTTTGCTTAATCAGTCTGTAATATACGTAATATAATATTCGTAATGTATTATTTGCAATATATGTAATATACGATTGTTTGTTTTCTAAATATATATTCTATAATATACGTAATGTACATAAGTGTTGTAATATACGTGATATACAAACTAAGGAAATGGTTAACGCATTCCCATCATTTGTTCTGTTTTTCCTTCTTCTTTTATATTTTTTTACTATCCGTACACTATGTAATATACGTAATACAAATTGGTTGTTTATTTTGCACATATCCGTAATGTATTATCTGCAATATATGTAATATACGACTGTTTTTTTTCTAAATATATAATATATAATATAGGTAATATACATAAGTGTTGTAATATAAGTGTTGTAATATACGTGATATACAAACTGAGGAAATGGTCAACGCATTCCCATTATTCGTTCTGTTTTTCATTCTTCTTTTATATTTTTTATTATCCGTACACTATGTAATATACGTAATATACATTGGTTATTTATTTTGCACATTAAGTATTATGTATTAACACTCTTTTGTTTTCATTTGTAGGTTAAATGACATGTATATACGTATATTTACATACCCGTGTTATTTTTCAAATGCACTTACAAAGTCGGAGGACAATATACTCAATATACTATAATACACAAACATTTTACCTGAGAGAACGATATACCCAATATACTAAAAATAATATACATAAATGAATTAAAATGAAAATATGTACAAAACATACAAAATACAATAATTCAAAATCGAAATAAAGCATTTACTTAAAAATATTTAAAATGTACAAAAAAATATCAAATGCAATAAAAACTATAGACGATATACTAAATATACGAAAATTAGAGAAGAAAAAATGCATTGAGAAAGAAAGTATTGGGAAAGAAAAAATGTCAGAAATGTCAGATATACGTCATATACGGAAGTGTCAGACGTGTCAGAATATACTTGGTATATGGAAAAGGGCATTTTTGGTATATTTAAAATTTGAATGGTAAAAAGTGGCTAATTCAATCACTTTTAAAAAATGTGGCTATTTTGTTAAATGACCCCTCAAAAGTGGCTAGTTTGATTTTTCACCCTTTTTCCAATGAGGTGCAGCTATGTAGATCTTTCAAAAAGGAAAAAAAAAAAAAAAGAGAAAATTTCCCACTTTCACTATGTGCCAAGTTTCTTCCATAAAATAATTTATAAAAAAAAAAAGGTTGAGACTCTGTTACTTTTCATTTTATTAAAAATGAATCTTCCCATATATAAAAGGGGCATTTGCATTCTAGCAATTTTTGTAGTAATATTTGTAAAAATAAAAGCTCAAAAAAATATTTGTAAATATAGTAAATTTTAATCTTGTTTATCAGTGATAAACATTGAATTACATATTTTTATATTAAGTTTATCACTGATAAACACATATTTTTTTGAGTTGATATTTTTATAAATATTGCATACAATTTTGCCACCCAATGAAATTTCCCTATATAAAATCGAACTTACCTATTGCCGTTGCCGATAATATGCAATATCGTACGTGGAAAATGGCATAGTCTCACGCGGCATTTGTCTTTCTCATATTCTTAAATTACTATATCATTCTTCACATACATATTCTCCCTAGGTACTGATAGTATTCAATTCATGGCAGGATCAGAATATGCAGGTTTAGTTTTATCGATCGCGAGTGTGCTGGTGAATCTGGTTCAGGTTCGTGGCGGTGACCCTTTCAAATCATACCCCATCATTTCAATGTTTGCCGTAGCTGCTCTTTTCTTCATTGCTCTTTCAGTTTCTTGGAAAACAATGACAAATACTAATAATCAAAGTTCTCCACTTGCTATTTTTATTGTGTTTTTGTTGTTAATTGTGGTAACTTGCGTTACCGCAATTCTAGTCCCTCAATCCATCACCTTCTTACCTTTTCTCATTTCTTCCATCTATCTTTCAATCACTGTTTTATTGTTTCAAAGAATTATAATAATTACTCGCTCACCGCTTGGGTATAGATTTGGGTCTGAATTTGGAGAATGGTATTGGGAGGTATTTCGCCGTCATTGGTTTACCACCATTTTTTTAAGCCCATCACCAAGGACGACATATATTTTGCCGGTCCGCCGCCCAAACTGAAGAAGAGGTCGAAAGTTCAGCAAGGTTTCATCCATCATCTTCATGGGAACGACAAATAACCGATTTAGATCTTGGTTCACATAGTCCATTTATGTATTTGATTTTATTCTTAAAACTAAAAGGAGCAGGTCAGGTCCCTTTTCAAAATCTATGAAGAATTAAACGAAACAGTTTTTCTTTTTTTTCATTCAATAATATTAATATATTTTCACGTGCATTATTTTATTTTGATATATAAAAAATAAAATAGTAATCTCCATTTAGCTTCTTTAGACAACTGAAACATTTTCTTATTTAAAATTAGGAACTATATTATTATTCCACGTAGCTAATATATTTGAAAACGCGTAAAAGGTACGGGAAAAGTTCCAGTACAACCGCTGTCTGAAAATTCCATACCATTTGGCTTTGTGGGTCCCGTTCTCTTTAAGACTCGTCTCTCTCTCTCTCTCTCCCCCCCCCCCCCCCCCCCCCCCCCCCCCCCCCCCCCCCCCCCCCCCCCCCCCCCCCCCCCCCCCCCCCCCCCCCCCCCCCTTTTTGAAGTTGTCATTTTTTTTCCTTTCCTCTTTTTCGATCCCATCCTCACAGAACAGATTGGATTCTTTCTTGTAAAGTTTGAATGTCACAGATGTGATATTCTATTAAGGAGGACCCACATTAATTCTAACTACTTCCGGCATAATCACTAATATCAAAAGCACTAAAAACCTACTTGTTCAAGAATCACTTTTAAATTTAATTTTAAAAAAATCAAATGATTTTAATAAAAATAATTATTAATTAAATTAACTAATCAATAAAAATATTATTAATATAATAAATATCAAGTTACTTTTTATAAATATACCCTTTTTAGTAATTTGGTAATTATAAAAAGCATTTGAAAAAAATATACAACCAAACAAACAAAATTGCTTTTAATTAAATAAAGGGAAATTTCATTGGCAATATTTATAAATATAGCATTTTTAAAAAGTATTTGTAAATATAGCAGATTTTTAAAAACCCTCATTCATGTGATCAGAGATATCAGTGGTAACTTATAAAATAATCAGTGATTACTATCAAGTTATCAGTGATTCCTGCACAAAATATCAGAATATCAGTAAATCGGATTACTAATCACTGATTACTAGTGGCAATTTTGTAATATTTTAGTTGCATATTTAATTTTTCTGCTATTTTTACAAATATGTTTTTTTACTGCTATTTTTATAAATATGGGACATATTTTGCTTATTTTATTAAGAGCCCTTTTAAAAAAAAAAAAAGAAAAAAAGATTGAATTGAATTGAGTTGAAAATCTAAAACTTTTAACGCGTAATATTTATGAATGGGTACGGCCGCCTGCAGAACTCTCTGCTTTCATTTTTTATGTACAAGCTAGGAATCCTCCTCCTTTTTTTTTCTAATCTCGATTTTCTTGCTGTCAAAAACTTATTTCCCCTCCAGGATTAATTTGCAATATACATGGTTTTATCAAGTGTGATAAGAAAGGGGTAGTAATGTAAAATATTGGTCTGAAGGAAAAGCCCCAGATTTCTCTAGAACATATTAGGAACATTATAAATGTATATTATAAAGTGAGATCGATTAACAATATAGTATGAATTAATGGCAGGATCAGATTATTCAGGTGTTGTTATATTAATATCGGTAGCGAGTCTCCTCGTAAATCTGGTTCAGGCTGGTGGTGGCGACCCTTTCAAATCATGCCCCATCATCTCCATGCTTGCCGTAGCCACACTCTTCTTCATTTCTCTCTTTTTTTTCTTGGAAAACATTAACAAATAATAATAATCAACCAAGTTCTATACTTGTCACGACCCGACCCGGGATCTCCCTATAAACCCGTGACGAGTCGTGCGCCGATGACAAGCGATAGCCCAAAAGCCAACACCTATCATCAAGGCAAACTAAACATAACTGCGTGCTAAAATTAATTCAAACTGAACTGACTCATGTACTAACTGGACTGGTGTAAAACGGGTGGTGGATAAGCTCGTCGTAGGCTCGATCATCTTCCGAAACTCGAAAGCTACCTGTGGGGGAAAACATTTGAAAAGAATGAGTTAAAGCGCCAGGTGAGTGGAATTTTTTTTATTAAACTAATATTTTCTTGAAAACTACATAATATATAATAGTTTCTAAATTCATAAAACTGTTCAAAACTAATAATCATAATATTAAAAACTAAAACTCGTAAAACTAGTTATAGTCGTAATTTAATAATCATAATATTCTGCTGAAATTAGATCAATACTTGTACGTAAATATATATATATAATAGAAACTGTTCATATACTATATCGTAGTGATAAAAGCCCACTAAAAATGTACCCTTAACTGGTCATACTGCATGTAGAGCGAAATCATGCATGCAAAGAAAGCAACATACTAAAACCTGGTCATACGCGCAGAGTCGCCTTCAAAGGGCTAAGCACCCTAACATACGACCCAAAGCCTATGTGTATGCTAAAGTGGGTCCCAAAGACCGCTAAAAATCGATAACCGAAGTCTTGTTTCTAGCGGTTTGAAAATAAACTACTGAAAATAATATCATAATTTTCAAACCATTATAAAATCTGTACCTGGCATAAATCATATATATTGAATAATGAATATCTAAAACTTTCATTTATATGTATTTATATCAATAAATAATCATATACGATAATATAAACTCTAAAACTTTTATGTTTTGTAAACTACTAAAATCTTAATATTATTGATAATTTTAAATGTGAAAATAGAATCCACTCACAAACTTTTTCTTTGAATACTCCAAGCTGTAAATATTTAAAGTCTCGATATCACCTGAAAATATTGATTTCAGAAAATACATATCAATCATCTATTTACTAAGTTGAAATGTTAGAAAACCATATTTAAAATAATATAAAATTGTGGTTAATATCACATGGCTAGAGCTTCAACTTTCCTTCAACAACTACATTTCCAATATATTTTTCAAAGCCAATAATATCAAACTTATTGCATTTCCTCTTCCCACCCATAAATCTCAACTCAAATTGAACAAAAACCACACATAATCCTCTTTCTCATTTGTACATATTTTACATTACAACTCTAACAAAACCATGGAAATCTCTCATTTCTACATCATTCTTAATTGATCTTAAACATCAACCTCTTAATTTAACCCATGGAAGTTCAACTCTTTCATCAATTCACTTAAAATCCATAAACAACAAAACTCATAAAAACAATCTTGAAACATAGCCAAAACCTACCAAATCTCATCAAATAGAATAATTGGGTTGAGGAAATTTCTTACCAACTAGCCATTACACCATAAATTGAAGCTTGGAAGACCACAATTGATGCATCTTCAAAAATTTCCCAAGCAAAATTTTCTATTTTTCCTTTCTTCCTTCTTTTTCTCTTTTCCTTTACTTTTCCCTTTCTCTTTTCTTTTCTCACGGGCTGCAGCAACAAAGAATGAGGAGGTTTGTTTTTGTTTTTTTTTTTTTAATAACACCTCATGTTGCCACTTGTCCAAGCCAACACCACATATTTCTTTTTAGCCTTATCTTCTTTTCTTTTCTTCTTCCTTTTCTTTTTCTTTTTTCTTTTTCTTTTTTTTTTTTTTTAAATCTGACGTTACAATACTTCCTGCTGTTACTACTGTGGTTTTGTTGTTGATTGTAGTAACTTGCGTTACCGCAATTCTAGTCCCTCAATCCATCACTTTCTTACCTTTTCTCATTTCTTCTATCTATCTTTCAATCACTATTTTATTATTTCAGAGAATTATAATAATTACTCGCTCACCGGTTGGATATAGACTTGGGTCTGAATTTGGAGAATGGTATGTGGCGGTGTTTCGCCATCATTGGTTACTCACCATTTTTGTAAACCCACCACCAACAACATATATTTTGCCGAGATACTCTGAAAGTTCAACAGCTGTTCATCCAGATTCACTCTCTTCAAGATGGAACTTCTTATCGTCTTTAAACCAATAACGAGTTATATGTCTTGGTTGACATAGCTCATTATCTATTGATTTGATGGTTAGAAACTAGGCAAGTGGTCAGTTTTTTTTCTTCTTTTAAAGAGAAATGATTGGAGGAGGCTGTCTCAAGCATGTGTGACACGTGGTAGTTTCTATTTTATATAACCAATAAAATAGAAAGAAATTAATGTTTAAAATAGATTTTTATTTTTAAAATACCACGTGTCAATATAAGAGACAGCCTTAATGAGGCAGCCTACTCCAATAATTTCTTTGCGTTAATTTTGATTGGGCTGTTCTTTTCCAAATCTATAAATAAAGTAACATTTTTGTGTTTTTTTTTTCATTCATTCAAGAATATTCATATTTTTTCACATACATTATCTTATTTTGATATATAGAAAATAAAATATTAATCTCCATTTAGCTTCTTCGGGGTCTTCTTCTTCGTGAAAGACTTTTTTTTTTGTTAAAAAAAGAAAACGTGAGCAGATCGGGGTTATGAAGAAGCAAAGCGGCGGTAATCTGGGCAAAGAAGCAAAACATGGGCGGGTTTGGGTGATTTCTGGGCAAAGAGAGCTTTCGTTGTGGGTGTTCGTGCTCTTGAATTGAGGGCTGGTTCAGCAATGAAACAAGAGGAAGATGAATTTCCAAGGGTCGGTGAGCAAACAAAGGAGCAGCATGTTCACACAAATTGGGTTTGCTGATCTGGATTCAGAGGGGCAGCCATGAAAATAGATCTGAGATCTCGAACAAAGTGTAGATAAGGACCGGGTAAACACATGGAGAAAAAAAAATGACGGCGACCACCTAGGGGTCCGGCGAAGTGAACGAAATCACTGTGCAACTTGATCTGATTGCATTGAAAATAAGGGCTGGCTGAGATAAACAGATGATAAGAACTGGTTTTGTTTGGAGAAGATTCAAGCAGCGGCTAAGGGGTGGCAGTTTTGGAAGGTCAGAGGTAGGGGATGGCAGCAATTGTGGCGGAGCTTTGAGGCACACGAGGGAAAAAAAATAATCAAGCAAGAGACGAATAGCTAGAAAAGAAAAAATAAGAGTGGGACAATTGTATTGAAAATCATAGATAATTACGAAGGCAAATAAAGAATTCAAACTATAATATCTTTTTTTTCTTAGATAAGCCATAATATATTCTAGGGTAAAGTACCTTTTTGATCCCTGAGTTTTGAGTCTTGTGTCTATTTGTTCTCTGCATTTCGATTTTGTGTCTATATGGTCCATGATTTTTAAGAAACGCGTCTAAATAGTCCCTGAGTAACAAATTCATTAAATGGACTAACGGAATGCTGACGTGGTGATTGACGTGAAATTTATTGACTAATCACGATGATGTGGCTGTTGAGAAGGATTTGAGATAAATTATTAAAGAAAAAAAAATGTGCGTGGACAAAAAAAACCTGTTCATCGTCTCTATCTGTTCGAAGAGAGAAACCAAAAGACTTCATATTTATTCATATTAAGAAATATTACACTGCTCTTAGCGTAATGAGATTGTGTTATGGGAAAGTCCAATTTGCTCTCCATATTGGGTGTTGATTTTGCAACAAGAACAAATTAGTCTCTCTCAAGTCACAATTGGTGTTGAATTTGCAAAAAAAAATCTTAAATAATGAAGGGAAAGTCGTCAAGGCAGATTTGGGATACTGATGGCCAAAGGTTTGAATTTTTTTAATAGATCTATTTGTTTGGTGTTTTTAAGATCTGGGTATTTCATGTTTTGCTTAGATTTTATGGAGATCATGGGTTGCATTCGGAGTTACAAGGATGAAGATCCGAACTGAAGCAAAGGGATGGTGTTTTGACGGAGACTGAACTAGGTATGGTAGAGGAAGTAGGAGATGAAGAAATGGGTATATGAATGGAAAATGAATGAAAGAGAGAGAGAATTAAAAATGGCAGAAATTGAATTGGTATTAAAGGTCATGTGAATGGGATAACTTATGTCCGGTGAGTGTTTAGTCGAAGAAGAAAGAAGAGGGGAAGAAGAAGGGGGATTTTAAGGTTTTTTTTAGTTTAGTTTATTTTTTATTTAATTTAATTTAATTTAATTTATTATTATTATTATATCTCAAATCCCTCTCAACAGTCACGTCTGACGTCATCGTCAAATTAGTCAATAAATTCCATCGTCAAATTAGCTTCTTTACCATGGCTTGTCGATGCCCTTACCTAACTCACGACTGATTTTGATTTCTTTGAGGAAGTTATTACCAACCACTTTTGTCTTATTTATTTTAAAAAATTGATATATTTTAAAAAAACTGAAATTTCATTAGGTAGCAGAATTTTCTTCAATATTTATAAATTTAACAGTTATAAAAAGTATTTGCAAATATGACATTTTTTTAAAAACTCTCATTCTAAAACTACAATTTTTATAATTGTGAAAAAATTATATACTTTCTATAACCTTCCACCCTTTGATGGTCTCTGGCAAAAGTAAATTGTACTGTTTTTTTTTTCAACCATGGTATAGTACAATATTGAAGCTAATTTTCATCTATTTTCTTACTTCCTTACATCTTTTGCCGTACATTTTTTTCACGTAATGTATATAAATATATTATTATTATGTACAATATTTTTTTTATATACACTATATATAACGTAATGTATATAAATATATTATTATTATGTACAATATATTTTTTTATATACACTATATATAATTTGTTTTTACATATATTATTTTAAAATATTTCTTTCATTTTTCACTTGTACTTTTATTTCAATATATTTACATCACTATACACATTATTTATATACTATATTGTACATTATATTACACACTACATATTTTGTAAATTGTTTTCCATAAAATGGAATTAGTGTTTTTTCTTTTAGAAAATCTAAGCCTTTTTTTTTTAATCTTAAAGTTTTTAATGTTTTTTCAAAGGGGCATTTTCAAATATGTTAGAAATTTTTATAATATTTACAAATTTGTTAGGAAAAAAAAACATTTACAAAAATGTTAGAATTTTAAAAATTCTGAGTATATCAGTCAATCACTATTAGTATATCAGTGAAATTTTAGTATATCAATGGTAGTTTATCAGTCAATCATTAATATTCTATCATTGATATAATGTTATATATCACTGACATACTATTAATTATTGACTGACATACTAATAGATTGACTTATATACTCGACTTTTGAAATTATAACATTTTTGTAAATTTTTTTTTCTAACATTTTTGAAAATATTTGGATATTTTATACACCAAAAAGGTTAAAAAGCCTTATTATTTATGGGTTGGCTAAAAAGTTTTAAATCTTAAAAAATAGGGCCATCTACTAGAATAACCCTTTTATAAATGAGTCAAACCTTGGGTTTATCCAACGAACCTACTCGAGCTCGGCCCAAATAAAGCTTGTATGTATTTTTTTTTTTAAATGTATTAGTTTTTAAATGAAACTTGTGTTATAAAATTTAAAGTAGTTTTTTAATATTATTTATCATTTGATAAAGGAAAACCATTTGAAAAAAGTTAACCAGAGAATTTGAGTCATCTCTTCACAAACATTCATTCTTAAAAATAGTGATTCTTTCAAAGAATAATTAAAAAATTGATTAAGTTAAAGTGTTTTTAAAGTTGAGAAAAATACACATGAATTGATGAATGAGTGGTTATCAACCTAAAAGTAAATGAATATAATATTTTACTTATATATATATTTTTTAAAATCTAGTCATTTGATGGGCTGAACTCGACTCGATTAAACGAGTCAGACCCAAGGTCAACCCTACCAGCCAAGCCCATGAGTTGAGCCATGAGATCTGTCTTACGAATCGGCGCATGAGATTTTCGGAACAAAAATTTTCTTGGCTTATTTTGGTTATATTCGATAGAATGAAGTGAGGTTTGTAGAAGTAGATTTCACCGGAGGTGGACGCAGTAGTATAAAATTGTAATACTTAGTGTACTTTATGGGTAAAATTGATCAAAATAAAAGTTATTGGATGAAATTGATCAAACTGAATAGTTTAGGGGATAGATTTTCAATTTTCCTTTTTTATATATATTTTTCTTTTTTTTTAAAAAATAACTTAGGGTTTAGTTTTAATCCTTGGTTATGAGAGGGGAATTTAAAATTGAAAAATATAAAGTGTAGGGATATGTTTTGCCATTAATTTAGTGTAGGAGTATCTTTTTGCAACGACTTGAAAGTGTAGAGATAGATTTTACAATTTACCCTATAATTAATATGTAAAAGGTTAAAAATAACGTTCTTGAAATTTAGGAAAATTTGAGAGCATAATATTATCTAAAATAAGTTTCTCTTTCATCCATGATTTTCTTATATAGTAAGATAAACGAGGAGAATATAGATTTTGAAAACCACCTTATTATTTCGAGTTATGCTGAAAATATGTAATATTATTTAATCTTAATATTGAAAATCACCTTATTCTTTCCGAATGTGCAAGAGGATCACCATGGACACTTCTTTATCTTTTTTTATTTTTATTTTTTAAGTACGGTTTTAAAAACCCATCTTTGATCAGTCGAAGATTTATTTTTGACATAATGAAGAGAAGGGGTTCTCAAAATCCATCTTCTGCCATATATTCAGAGAACCGGTTTTTAAGACCCGTTTTCAAGTAAAAAAAATTACATTTTTCTTTCTTTTGTAGTCTTCATATTCGGTAAAAAAATTCTTCTGTGATATTTTTCTTTTTTTTAAGAAACAATTAGAACGAAGAAAATGGATTGATGAGAGGAAGAAATCCATGGATTTCTGACGTTAAAAGACATATTGCCGATGTTGTGCAGTGTCGGTAGTACTAAAGCTTTTTGTAGGGCTCAGTGGTTCACGAAGTGAATTATTAGTTGAATAAAAAAGGGTAACCATAAAAAAAAACATTATCATACACACACTGCTTGGCATATCCAAGAAATGGAAAGAATAAGGTTAATATATCTATCCTTACCCCGACTTCGACCCATTTAATAAATGGGTTTCACGGGATCCGGATCTGGGTGGGTGACGAGTTCATTTTCACCTATTAAGTAATATATTATAATTCTCTTCTTTACTTTTCAATATAAATAAAAAAAATAAATAGGGTATGTAATGCACGTGAAAATATGAATACTCTTGAATAATTAATAAACTGAATGTGTCTTTCTTCATAGGTGTGGAAAAAGAACTTTCTGTTTCAGTTAAACTATAAAATCAAGGGTAAAATGCAAATAACACCTTATGGTTTTGGTCAAAATCATGAAAAGTCCATGTAGTTTAACAATGGCAAATCACACCTCCGTACTTCCAAATTATATTAATATGACCCCTCCCCTTCAATGGTGTAAATTTTCTTTTAGTCATAACTTTTTCGTTTGAACTCCGATTTTGATCATTCAAGATGTTTTAGAATCCTCATTCCGGGCTCTATCTTATGGTCACTTGAAAACTTCTAAATCATCAGTAAACATAGAGGTTAATTACTGTAATCATTCCAAATATTTTGACGATAATAAAGCTCTGTTATTTATTGAAAATTTTGAATGTTTGAGATAACCATGACGTAGAGCCCGAAAATAGGATTCCAAAACATCGTGAATTATCAAAATTGGAGTTCAAACGAAAAAGTTATGGCTAAAATAAAATTTACACCATTAAAGGGGAGGGGTCATATTGATATAATCTCGAAGTACGGGGGTGTGATTTGCCATTTTTAAACTACGAGGACTTTTCATGAATTTGACCGAAACCACAGGGGTGTTATTTGCAGTTTACCCTAAAATCAAATACATAATAAAGTACTTAGAATAGAAAGAAACAAGCTGTTATTCATATAATATTAATCATAATTAATAGTAAATCTTAAATATAAGACGAAGATAGAAGATATGATGGATGAATCTTTCTGTCTCTTCAATTTGGGCAGCAGAGTGGCAAAAGATCTATCCTCCTCTTCTGGAGGGGGAGAGAAGTGTTATTTATATAATATGATCATAATTAATAGTAATCCTTACATAAGACGAACATGAAGATGAAGGATATGAATCTTTCTCTGTCGTTCAGTTTGGGCGGCGGATCGGCAAAATATATGTCTTTGATGGTGGGCTTACAAAAATGGTGATTAACCAATGACGACGAAATACCTCCCAATACCATTCTCCAAATTCATACCCAAATCTATACCCAACCGGTGAGCGAGTAATTATTATAATTCTGTGAAACAATAAAACAGTGATTGAAAGATAGAGAAAATAAATGAGAAAAGGTAAGAAGTTGATGGATTGAGGGACTAGAATTGTGGAAAAGCAAGTTACCACAATTAACAACAAAACCACATTAAAAATAGCAAGTGGAGAACTTTGATTATTATTTGTAAATGTTTTCCAAGAAACTGAAAGGGAAATCAAGAAAAGAGCGGCAACGGAAAAAATTAAGATGATGGGGTATGATTTGAAAGGGTCGCCGCCACTAATCTGAACCAGATTCACTAGGATACTCACTATTGATAAAGCAACTAAACATTCTGATCCTGCCATACTATTATATTACTCTCACTTTGAGAATTGAAATGAATATGTTTTTATAGTAGGAAAATGGATACGATTTTATAGTAGAAAATGTAGAACGATTTGAAAATCATATATCGTACCTTGTCACCAACACCATATTATTTTATAGGCTTTTTGGTGGAAAAAGCCTATTATAATAAAACAAGTTCAAATTATGTATGATTTACACCATCAACGCGTTGGTTACTGATAATTTATAAGATTTGAACTTACTATAACGTAGGACCCGAAATGAGGATTCCAAAACAACTTGAACCATCCAAATCGTAGTTCAAATGAAGAAATTATGATTAAAAGAAACTTAATGGCGTTGAAAGGGAGGGTTCTCAATTCTCATGGCAATAATTTGGAACCACAATGTACGATTTGTTATTTTCAAACTATAGGGGGTGTTTATTCATTTGGAAAAAACCACATGAGATTTATTTGTATTTTACCTTAAAATAATTAAAAAAAAAAAAAGATTAAAAAAAATTGAAATTTCCGTTGGGGACCGTAGGGACGGATTGGAAACTTGCAGATTAAATTTGGATGATCATTTCTCCATGAGAGAGAATAAATTGAAAATTAAACGGATTTGAAAAGAGTTTTGGCTGAGTTTGGGATTACAATTTTTTGGCTAAGCCTAAAATATTAATAAAATATACTATAAAAATATAATATTACTATACTAATACTTGAAGAGAGTTTTGGCTGAGTTTGGGATTACAATTTTTTGACTGAGTTTAGGATTACAATTTTTGGGCTCAGCATAAAATATTAATAAAATATACTGATAGAAATATAATAATACTATACTAATATTTGAAAAGAGTTTTGGCTGAGTTTGGGATTACAATTTTTTGACTGAGTTTAGGATAACAATTTTTTGGCTCAGCATAAAATATTAATAAAATATACTAATAAAATATGATATTACCATACTAATATTTGAAAAGAGTTCTGGCTGAGCATAAAATAATAATAAAATATGATATTACTATATTACAATATTCTGGCTGAGCATAAAATATTAATAAAATATACTAATAAAATATGATATTTTACTATAACTAATATTTGAAGAGAGTTTTGGCTGAGCATAAAATATTAATAAAATATACTAATAAAATAAGATATTACTATACTAATATTTGACAGGAGTTTTGGCTAATAAAATATGATATTACTATACTAATATTTGACAAGAGTTTTGGCTGAGTTAAGAATTACAATTTTCTGGCTGAGCATAAAAAATTAATAAAATATACTAATAAAATATGATATTACTATAACTAATATTTGAAGAGAGATTTAGCTGAGCATAAAATATTAATAAAATATACTAATAAATAAGATATTACTATACTAATATTTGACAAGAGTTTTGGCTGAGTTTGGAATTACTGAGCATAAAATAATAATAAAATATACTAATAAAATATGATATTACTATAACTAAAATTTGAAGAGTGTTTTGGCTGAGTTTGGGATTACAGTTTTTTTGGCTGAGCATAAAATATTAATAAAATATACTAGGGTAAAGTACCTTTTTAGTCCCTGAATTTTAGAAATCGTGTCTATTTGGTTCCTACGTTTTCAATTTGTGTCACATAACCTCCAAAATTCTTGGACCAAATATGTACTTTACCCGATATGATATCACTACACTAATATTTGAAAAGAGTTTTGGCCGAGTATTGGATTATAATTTTTTGGCTGAGCATAAAATATGATATTACCTATACAAATAAAATATGATCCCAAACTCAGCCATCCGTAATCCCTATCATATTTTACTATAATAATAAAGTATGAACCTTGCAAGATTCCAATATGTAATCCCAAACTCAGCCAAAAAATTGTTGACAACAATTTATTCTCTCTCGTGGAGAAATGTCAACAATTAATGGCCGTTTGGTAATATTTCTTATTTACATTTCTTGTTTCTATTTCTTATATATTGTTTCTATTTTCTTAAAAAGGAACACGGAAACATTTTTTGTAACTGTTTCTTATTTTATTACATCTGGAAGAAAAAAATGAACAGAAATGTATTTAGTGACTATTTCTTGTTTTATTTTTCTCATTTAAAAAATAAATAATGGTTTGAAAATATTTTAATTTTAAATGACATATTTAAAAATATTATATCAATATAAGTTTTGGACATTTATAATATATTTTATAAGTCAAAATGAGACAACGTAATAATTTATCAATGTGTTTGAAAATTTTAGAAACAAAAAAGACTACAACAAAATGTAATATTCTTGACACTTGATATTTATAAATTCTTGACCCTTTACATAAAAATAGTCAAGAAAAAAGAGTTTTAAGGTGAAAGGGTCATGATAAAATCGTTGAGGATGAGCGTATAAATTTATATTTTTTTGTCAGATTTTCTTGACCATTTTAAAAGGTAAAAATAATAGTAATTAAAGATCTACATTATTAACGCCTTCTCATAGTCAAATATAACCAGTTAAAAAAAATTTCACTCACACACGCTCATCAATTTTCTTAAAAAAACTCCCCTCTCACATAAATTTTCACACACTCTCTCATTGCCTTCCTTGTGATTTTCACTTTCCTTGGAACTTCCTAACCGCCTCTTCTTCTCTTGATCTTGATCTCAAGAACGCTAGAGGATTTTTCGAACGATTGACGTTCGTCGCTCAAAGAACAAAGACTGCCAAGATTTTTCAAGCCCTTGTTTCTTAATCTCCAATCCTCGATCTTCGATCTCCGATTTTCACATTAAAAAAATATCAACTTCTACATTGAGGGTCTTCGTCTGCTTTTCGCTTCAATTAAGATGTTTGGTTTGTTATCCTTGCGATTGAGATGTCTTTTTATCTTGTTTGGATTTTGATTATTGTTTTACGAGTTTAGTCGATATATACATTTTTAAGTTCTTTTCCTCAAGGTTTTTCTTCTCTTTTGAATTCAATTTATTGTTTCTATCTCCCTTTACTAAATCCAAACAAGTTTGGTTGTATGTAGATAAACCCAACCCTACCTCAAGATATGGTTTATCTGATTGTTCTTCACAGTGAGATTATTTTCTTTTGTCTATTTTGCTTTAAAACCTAACTTTTTGGTTTTGTTTAATGTATTACAGATGGGAGAGATATTTATGTTTATTTGATTGGAGATAAAATAGAGGTAGTTTGCAAAATAGAGAATTAAATCATGAATATGTCCCTTAATTTTACTTAAATTAAATTCAAATTGTTTGCTATAGGCTCAACTGCATTGAAAGCTCATCATGTATATAAATTTTATTTATTTTCCTGCAACTAACTATATTATAACCTTTAGTCCGTCTTAATCATCACTTTGGAGTTATTTTGTTGCAGGTTCTCGGGGCTTGCTTCAGAATATTGTCAAATGGCATGCTATCAATGCCCTAAATATTATGGAATAAGCACCCTCTCTTCGGTATGTATTTCACATTTCTTGTTAGTTATAACCGCTACAACTCCAAATATTTCAATGTATGGATGTAAAGACTTAGATTTTTCTCCATATGGAGAGTACTAGAGACAAGCTAGCAAAGTTGGAGCTGTAGTAAAATTGTAAGCTCAAACCCAATATGGAGTTTTCTTTTTTAATCGAATCAGTAAGTTTTCTATGTCAATAGTTGTTCAATACCATCAGTTTACGTACCTTATATGACCGGAACCCAGTCCTAAAATTGTTTGTCCTTGTTTCTTCGGGCAATTCCAAAAATATATTGGGGATTACTACTTTTTGAAGTTGCTGAATGGGATGACAGTGGCACCGCTAGGGGAAGATAAAATATTACTAACTTTTGTGATTTGTTATTTCCTGTTTTGTGGAATTTTGTTTTACTCTTTCATAGAAGATCTTATTTCCTGTTCTTCTAATGTATCAAATCCTAACTATAAGGGACATGGACACCCAATCCTAAAGTTGTTTAACTAACAGGTTAAACATAAAAATGGAGACAAATAAAGACTTAATTGTGTTGAAAAAACTGATATAAGAAATTTGAACCTCACAAATCTTATTGTCAACCTAATAATGCATTATCGGTGTATAACATTATCATAATTGAAAAGACCAATCTAAGTATGCCTTCTATGTAAACGACCTTGTAAATAACAACAACACTTACTAGAAGAAATATTAGGTATCTAAAAATGGGTTTGTATTTTATGTTTCTCCAATGTGATTTCTCTCTAGAAAGAACATTTGTACATACTTGAACAACTAGGATGACCGTCCGTTTCTATTGCTACCATATAATTTGGGTCTTTCTTCAATCTCATCTTCAATATTTGCATGACTTGTGTTAGATGACAATAAAGTATGACTGTTCGTTTCTCTCTGTTTTGATAGGTCCTTCCAGCTTCACACACCAATATTTGCTTCATCCTTTACGTTGGAGGTGCATATCTACTTCTAGTTTAAGTGTTTCTTTTTTCATTTATCCTTTTAAGTAATTACTTCTAAACATCAAAAGGAACCTTTTAGGGTGTCCATGTTAGTAAATCAACCAGTAGAGATTTGATAACAAAACTTATTGATCTTATGCTGCCTATTTATTTATCTATTAATTTACTGCACTCATACTAGGTAAGGGGCTATTATATATTGATTTATATCACTCATACTAGACAAGGGCCTATTACGCTATTTTGATAATCATTATAGTTTCAAAGCTTTTGTTCAATTGAAAACAATTTATGATAGTTGGTGTTTTGGCTTTCCCTCCTGCATAAATGTAATAATTCTTAATTATGGTCTTCTATTTTGAAAGATAAAAAATATATTTTTTAAGTTGTGTTTAATTTGAGTTTGTTGTTGGTAGCATTGCACTCTTGAATTTGCACTTGAATTTCTTCTTCGTTCAAGTCGGAGAATTTGAGAAAGATCTTGACTTGTTTAATTTATTTAATAAATATAGACTTTAATAGAGACCATTTTTTTTTTTGCAGGAAGTTTGAAGAAAGTTTAAAAAAAAAGGTAGTGACCAAAATACCAACATCTTTCACAAATGCTTGTATTATTGGTATGCTTCCATAATCTTTCTTGTGTTCTCTTAATTAATTTTAAAGACTCCCTAGTTATATATAGTTGTAAGGTTTATGAAATAGATGATTTATTGGTGCATAACTAAAACTAGTGAACATTTTTATGGTCTATAATAAATGAAACATCATTCACTCTTTATTTTCTACAATTTATTTTCAGGTACTATGAATAATTGGAGAACATTGTTGGGAAGCTGCTTTTTTCTTTGGTCATAGATTGTATTATTTGTTTACCTTTATAAATTTCTATTTGTATTAATATTTTGATAATGAGTTATAAGAAGTTTAGAATTTTAAATATTGTATTTTTTTTTTTTTTAAAGTTTGACATTTTTTACCTTGTTGGAATTGTTTCTTTTTAATAACATAATGAAAATGGGTTTTGTAGCAGGTTTACGAGGCTGGCCATGGATAAAAAAATATTATATTTTTTTTTATACTTATAAAGGTTTCGATGACTCTTTTAATTTGTCAAGTATTAATAATTTTTTACTAATAAAAAAGGTCAAGATATGATCATTAAACTTGACACATAAAATATGTCATTATATTTGATAACTTGAACTTTAAAAAGGGTCAAGAATCACAAACCTCGACTCTTTTACCAAGTCAAGTGAAATCGTTATTCTTGACCCTCAAACTTTTCTTCACGGTCGCATATTTGACACTCGAAAAATGGTCAAGTTTGTGATTCTTGACCCTTTTTAATAGTCAAGTATCAACTATTTTGTTGTAGAGATAAGAAATTGTTGTTTCTAAAAATTGTACACAATTTTGGGAAGGGTTTCTAGATTAAAAAAAAAAAAGAAATAAGAAACAAGAAGAGTTACTAAACGGAAATTAAAAAAGTTACCAAATGGACAAAAACTGTTTTTGCCAAAATCTCTTTTCCAAAACAGTTTAATTTTCAATTTATTCTCTCTCATGGAGAAATTAATGATCATCCAAATTTAATCTGCAAGGTTCCAATCCGTCCCTACGAATTCCCAAACAGAAATTTCATTTTTTAAGAAATTGAAAACAAAACCAAATGCAAGGTTAAATTGAAAATAAAATATGAAAAAAATGAAAAACTAAACCATACGTAGTTTAACACGTTTGATAAACCGTGTATAATTGAAAAACCAGCCTATAGAAATGACCATGAAAACCTGTAGCAGTAGTCATGCATGGTTGTTTTGGTGAAATTACAAAAAAAATATACATAGTTAACAGGGCCGGTCCTAGGTAAATAAGGGCCCGGTGCAAAAATTAAATTTGGGCCCTATAGCATATAACTTTAATACGACAAAATTATAAAATAAAAAATTATGAACTTTAATCCATAAGTAATAACAATAAAATAATACAATTATAACCTTCATTTAAAAAGTGATGTTCTTTCTTGAATATTGAGATGCAAAGTCATCTATTTAACTTTTGATATCAATGTGTTCCAAAGTCTCACTCTTGATTGATATCAAAGTCAATCAATTAAGTTTCTCTTGTGACATACTTGATCGTATGTCATGACCATCTAAATTTTTATCATCACCATAATTACCTTGATCTTTTATATGAATATATCATGATCATCTACTAATTGATTGTCAATATCATTTTTTTTACCCACACAAGTTCCTAATATAATGAACTTATCAAAAGATCCTTTTTGAGATTAAGTCAATTGCTCAAATTTTTTAAGCTTCTCACAACCAAATTGATATTTTCTAGATAACGAAATCGAATAATCTGTAATAAAACTTGACTATTATAGTTAATTTATTTTAATTTATGTTATGATAAACCAATAAAATCAAGAACAATTGATATTTAACATGAACTTATTTAAAAATTATGATTGTTTTAAAAAATCAAATGATAAAAATAAACAAAAAAAATTGAGATTAGATTGAGTATACATAGCCGATAATAATAAATTGCAACTTTTCTTTACCACTACCCCACAAAAACAAAGATGGTTTTCTAGGGTTGATGGGTGTCGAAACCACAAAAAATAATAGACTTACTCTCAAGATTTAGAAATCTGTAGTAGTGGTGAGTAAGGTCGATCTCCACAGGGAGAATTGGGAATTAAATTAAAGTTAACTAAAAGGGGGTTTTGAGTTTTGGAAATAAAACGAAAAATAAATTAAAAAGAAAGAAATCAATAGGGAAAAGCTTCCAACTCACTACAACAAAACAATTGATTCTTGACCATAAAAAAGGGTCAAGAATCACAAACTTGACCCTTTTTCAAGGGTCAAATAAGCGACCGTCAAGAATAGTTTGGGGGTCAAGAATAACGTTTTCACTTGACTAGATAAAAGTGTCAAGATTCATAAATCTTGACTCACATTAAGTGTCAAGTCATCAATTATAATGACATATTTTAAGTGTCAAGTTTAATGATCATATCTTGTCCCTTTCTATTGGTCAAGAATTAGAAATACTTGACAAATTAAAAGAGTCAACAAAACATTTTTATATATAAAAAAAATATTATTTTTTATCCATAGCCAACCTCATAAACCTTCTACAAAACTCATTTACATTTTTTTTATAAAAAATAAACAATTCCAACCAGATCAAAATGCAAAACTTTAAAGAAAATGAAGAATACAATATTTAAATTCTTCTTATAACTCCTTTTTTTCATCTCTTAAAGCTTTTGCAATATTCTATTCTAAAGGATGTATTAAAATTATTGAATTTAAATTCATTGATAAGAAGAAGTATCAGTAAATGTATTCCATGAATGGAGCTAAACAATAAAACCATCTTTTGATGCATAATAAAAGCTACTGACATATACATAGGGAATTGTCATCAGACACTCAAAGGACCATTAGAAAAAGATTAAATGATCATTGAAAGGAAATAGCCATTAACATGGAACCAAGAATAGCAGTCACATGGATTTCTTGTACATGTAGAAGCAAAGTCCATGCCCAAAAGAAGCAAAAGTCCACTGCCACGTGTAAATTTCAAGCAAGATTCGAGAATTGTTCTCACTTTGACGACCCTTTGGTTAAGAGATTCACAATCAAAACCCTATCAATAAAAACATTGATTCATAAAAACATATGGTAAAAAGAATGGCTCATCATCAACTTAAACAAAATTAAAGCATTGGATAGTTTTTTATTGTCAACGCATAGATTCAGAATAAATATTTTAAATGGATCAGGAGGACATTAATAATTAAACACCCATAAAATAATAAAATAAAAGGCTAATTCTATATAATGATTTATAAGTTTATAACAACAGATAAAACTATTTACGAAAAGAGTAAGATACTTATATTAATCTTAATAGACATGCATACACACTTGATTTTCAAAGTACAACGATACATAACTTCTTCACACTTGAATTTCATCTAAGGTAAACCAATCAAGATTCTAGTTTCTAAATTATAACATACTTCCCAGTTCCAAGGATAAAACATACCCTGAAACACTTAAACACGAAACCCACCAAAAACAAATGCAACTGCTCTTGAACGTTCCTGTAGAGAAATAGTCCTGCATGTAGAGTTATGAATACCAAGTAAGTTGTCATCTAAACCCTCCTAAAAACCAACATTTGGGTAAAACAAATTGACAACTTGAAAGCCCAAGAGCAGAACTTTCCAAGTCATAAATTGGCAAGAAGATAAGTAAACACTGATAATACAAAATAAACAAGCTGTGCATAAACATGTATGTCCATAAATTGCATCCATAATCAACATCTCAATGCATTCACATGGGTATCCATTATTATTTCATCCTCGTGTAACGGTTTGATTACAAAGAAAATGTGATTTACAAAGCATTCCTTTGAAGTAAGAAAATAAAGTGGCAAATTTATGGACACATTGTTCCATAGATCAGTAAGGACTATAAGGAACTTAACATGCTATCAGATTTATGTTCCCTTGATACTACAGAATATAAGTTAAAGTTAAAAATTACAAATTTTGAAGACAAAATCTATATATATACATATATATATATATGATTTGTGTTACTTCTGTCCTCTTTCTTCCTATAACCATTTCAACAAAACTTCTTTCTTCTCCCAAACACACAACCAAGATTAATTCTGAATTCAGATACCAAAGAAATAAGAAAAAATTAGATGGAAGCTAAAAAGTAGATGTAAGCGTCTAAGTTTTAACGGACCAAGACCGTTAATAGAGTCGTGTCACATTTGTTTAGTTAGAGTCTGAATGGTTACATGGAAGATTAACAATAGATAAAAAAAAAATGCTATATGGAGGATATATTTGAAAGCAAATAAATGAAAACACATATATACACACAAATAAGTTTTTCTACCAAACAAGAATAGGTTTGTATAATTTAAAAGTAACAAATTGCCATTTGAAACAATAATGTAAATTATTTTACCTTCAATGCATTAAGAATTCTGAATAGTTTATCATGTCCCATCATCTTCATGTTCTCTAAGTTTGATTGCAATACCTTCTGAATCCTAAAATATTATGAGATCTTATATTCTAAGAGAACACAAGCCCTGAAAGATAGAAAATTAGAGAAAAAAAGACCCTGAAGGTACGTTGCACTAATGGGTTTTGACAAAATCATTTGGTTACAAATTTACAATCCATGGGTTTTATGCATGTGTCAAATCTTGAGGTTTTAAGGAAACCTATTTTGAAGCAGACAAGGAAATATACAACCAAAAGAATAAAAAAGTAAAGAAGTAGAAGAAAATACTTTTTTTTTTCCAAAAGGTTTGTAAAAGAGACTTTGAAAACATAATACTTGTATTATAATTGAGAACTCAAGAGTAATCTCAGGAGCAGAAAATAGTGCAAGTGTTAGGAAATAGAAAGCTATAGACAAACTTTTTTTTTACAATGAACATAAATCTATGGACTATTTTCAACAAAAAATAATGAAAATAAATAGAAAGAACAAGTAAGAATTTGACGGAGAATGAAATATGTTATGGGTGGATTTTCAAGCAACTATATGACCACGTGGCACCCCTCTGGAGGCGCACGTGGGATGACCAAAGACCTCCACGACACCAGTGAAGTGGGCCGGATGAACACCCACCAGGCCCAACTGGGTGGGTGTCCATCTTGGAAGATCACTTCAAGAGACTCTAGAAAGGGCTCGGCCTCAGGAAGAGGACCGAGCACCAAGCTGATGAACTTAGCAAAATGAGCACGCGAGACCCGGCAAGGTGCGTGCTCATCCCTAGAAGACCAACTCACCTGAGCTCAGTAGAGCAGGTGGCCATTCATATAAAAGATGGATAAAGATGGGCTCATAGGCCAGAAGAGGCATGAGCCCACCTGGTGAGGAATCATTTCAACACCAAGGCAAAGAGCCTGGGTGCTCTTCCAAAGGAAGAGCACCGACCACCGAGGCCCTCTCTCATACATGATATGCGATCATCCAATCGACAGCAGGCACGTGGCCTAGGGCCTCGCGCCGACACCTACACCAGGTAGGGTCATTATTACACCTCTCTTATAAATACCGAAGGAGACCCACCGTTGAGGTACGTTACTTCTACTCCTACTCGCTCGGCACCACCTGCGTCCGACTTAGGCATCGGAGTGGATAGGCGCACGACCACACCTGCTCAGTCGTTTCCTTGTGCAGGTCATCTCTGTGCTAGGTTCCAAGCTGCTCTGCTCACTTCTCACACCTCTTCTCATTCTTTAAAGTTAGTTGCACAGTCACGGTCCGGGAGACACCCGACCCACAGGTCAGTTCCCGGTCCTCCCATTTTCACGCAACAACAAAATATATTTCTTTTATATGAGTTAATATTTCTATTTCCTATAATGAATATAAACCATTTAAATTGAAATATAGCAGGTCTCATAGGTAAGCAATATAAGTTATAGACATAATACAAAAAGAACCTTCCATTTGATTTGATGATAAATCAAATACACTTATACAAACAGGCAGATAGTTGATGAATCAAACATGTTAGAGTAGAACAACTTTAATTAAAATATTAAAGAACAACAATTCATTGAATCTATATATGGTCAATTCATAATCACTTGGTAATAATTTTGAAATTGAGGACTACAAATTGGCAATATAACATTTAGTCACTAAGAAACACAAGGAATATTTTAATATCTAGCCATCTAGTTGAATAGACCCAAGGGATTTAGCACAAAGTAGCACCCAGTTAAATCCCAAAACATTTATCAATATGCCGATAACTCTTGACAAACAAAGAATGTATGCTATATAGAGGATTGGAAAAAAAAATGATTTCCTTTTATGTTCATATAAAAATTGTCATTATTCAACATGTCAATAATAAAAAAGGAATCGACAAATCGATTAGATAAACAATCCTTTAACAAAAAAACCAAAGATCTCATAAATTTTACCAAATTCTCAGAAAAAAAAAATAAGAACAATTGAGAAAAATACTAACCGGAATAAGAAGAAGGAGAATATTAATTTTGAAATTGGGGGATTTAAAGACTCTCAAGTCAAAATTGAAGCTTTCAACCGAACCTTTTTTTTAATCTAAAAGAACGATTGGAGTGAGAGCGAGAGCAAGATCAATTTGAGAGTGCGAGAAGGCAGTGCGAGAGTTACGACCATTGGAGCGTTCGAGAGTTGCGTCAATTCGAGAGTGCGAAAGACCATTTGGAGAGAGTGATCGCTTTGTTAGGGTTCAGAGAAATATATGAGAGAGAGAGAGAGAGCGAGAGTGAGATCTGCAAGAGTGGGAAAATGAAATTAGAGAGACATTAAGGGCCTGTTTGGTTCGCAATCCAGATTCAGTTTTATGAATCTGGATTGAATGAATAAAATGAATCTGCTTTGTTTTGTGTTTGGTTTACAATCCAGAAAAAAGCAATTTGGATTCAATTTCTTTTTTAGGCTAAAACAAGAATTCAACTAAAACAAGAATCCAAAATATCCAACTCAAAAACTGAAAAACACAGATTGACCTCACCCACACAATTTAATCCACGGGTTTCAACACATGAGATAAAAATACGAGTCGGGCCCATTTTCCGGATTTGGGTCTGGTCGGGCCCGTTTTTCGAGGTTGACCCGGTCCGTTCTAGTTTTTATTTATTTAATTAAATTTTTAATTGCATGTTTTTAAGCTGATTTTTAACTTTTTAAACTTAAACTTAATTCTAAAGTGATAGAAAAAAAGTTAATTTATTTTTTCACTATATCCTATTTTTTATTTATACTTTGTTTTTATAATTATTTATAAGATTAATTTAAATATAAAAAATAAAATTATATATATATATATATATATATATATATATATATATATATATATATATATATATATATATATATATGTTTTGGAGGTTGTTGCTCACATTTTTCTCTGCTTATTGTTTACTAATGTATGTAGTACTATTTGAATAACGCTATTGGAGGTTTTTAATGCCCAAATGGTCTCTCCATTTAGTGTGAAAATATTTTTTCAGATTCTCTTTTATTGAGAAATTCTATCTTTGGTTGCACTAGGTTCTTATGAATTTTAGAATGGATCTCATTGTGTCTTGTATAGTTCTCCTTTTGGAAGAAACTGAGTTGTTTTAATCTAAAGAGTTTATTTGATAGACTTGCAATGCTTCTATTATCTTTATTATAATTTTTTTAAAAAGAAAAATTTATCCTAAGAATGAGAATAGTTATAGTTGATGCGGATAAAGATGTTTTCAATTTATAAGTTATGAATTATTAGTTTTTTCAAACTTAAAAATGAATGATTTAAAGTTGGAAGTATTATTTTCACACTATTCTGATTCACAATCTGATTTTAAATTTTTTGAGTAACCAACCAAACACATATTTCAAATTTCTGAATCTCAATTATATATTCTGAATCTGTTACCAAACACAGTTTCAGAACCAACAAATTCACAGAATACAACTCTGAATTCATTAGAATCCACTAAATTCAAATTCTGCTTTTCAGATTGCATACCAAACAGAGCCTAAAATTCGCGTTCAACTTTTTTTTTAAAGTAGTCGATGTGGTTTGCAAGAGTGAGAATTTTTTTTAATATTTGTTGAAATAAAAAAGAAAATTGGCTATATTTGACACTTAAAATTTTAAAATACAATTATTTTAACTCTTTTAAATGGTCAAGGAACCGTGGTGAAAAAATTAATTAAAGTTTGCGCCCCCTTTCCCACGTTTTTCATTTTTTTCTTGACCTTATTGTCCTACAAAACAATTTTCTTGACTGTTTTTAATTAAAGGGTCAAGAATGTATAAATATCAAGGGTCAACAATACTATATATTGTTGTAGTGACTAAAGGTTAATCTCAGTTATGATTCATTAATCTGATAATTGATTACTAAATATGCATTCCTAAATTCTTCTCTAAATTAGTTGGGAGTTACCGGAACAACAAGTGCTCTTCCTTAAATTCTCGATAGCCAAGATACGATCTAATGACTACTTCCCTAATTAACAGATAACCTTAGAATACGATAATAAGATTTAACCTATTAATAGCATTAAGATGAGAAGAACCCAATTCTAACTAACAAACACGGTACGATCGATTCATTTACGTTACATAATAAATTCCCATAACATAAATTAAAAAGTGTCCTAATTAATTTATGTTATCATGCTACTTGTATTAGAACAATTAAACAATTACGGATTCAATGTTCTAACTAGCGATATGCAAAATTAACAATTGAACAATGGGCCCTATTGCACAAACAATAACTAACAATAAAATATGCAAAGAGAAAGCATGAATAAAGAGAAAATAGGAATAAAATTAAGAACAAAATCTCACAAATTCATGAATCAAACCTTGATAATCCTCTAGTTGGAATAATTAGTTAAAAAAACATATTAAAAACGATCTAAGAGTCCTAAGAAAAATAGAGGAGGAAGAGATCTTTAATTAGGGTTCAAAAGGGTCTTTATATAGGCCAAAAAGTGATAAAATCAGATAAAATATCAATAAAATATGCTATCTAAATTTGTCCAGCAGTCAAATAATCTTTTTTTTATTCTTCTCGTTGCTACGACAGTGGCTTTCCATTGCTACGGTGGTGGGACTTTTTCAACACTAAAATTGGCATAATTTCTTCGTTTTAAGTTTGATTTGAGCGCCGTTTTCGCCTATGTTCATGAAATTCAAAGATTAATAACATTATGGACATTTAAATCAATTAAAATTCTTATTTTAATTATATTAGAGATAAAACCACCTATAAATATGATTAAATTACGAGTTATCAAGGGTTTGATTAGGGTGCATCTTCGGTGCCTCAGGATCTGACAGCTGATGGACCTGTACACCCACTGGTTCAAGACCCTCTTGTTCTAACTTCGGTAGCTTAGAGCGTCCCACTGAACGACGTCCCAGCACCTGTGATCGGGGTTCATTCTTTAGGCGGAATGCTTCGTGCTTAGGTGCTTTGTCACCTAGGAGCCGAGTATGACCTTTATTCGCTCTCTAAGGTTTTATGCGATCAGATATTCTCCTGATATAGGGAGTCTTAATCTGGCTCCCCTCATCAATTATTCGGACGGGGGGAGACTCTGTCGAACATTTGCCACCGCGTTTTGTTGGTTTGTATGCGTGACTTATTTTAACTTGTTTTCCCTGTAATCTTCCACTTTTCTCAAACTTAATCTTCACTTGTTTTCCGCAGAGCACACAGGCTTCAATTCAATGTATCCTGAACTTAGAGAGACTAAGGCCGAAGTACCACGAATTTGAACTCAAAATGGCTGAGATGATTAATGAGTTGGATAAGCATCGGCTTGGCCAGTTTAATCTTGCCATTACGGAAGCTGAGCAGTTGAAGACTAGCCTTCAGATGTCTGGGACAGAGATTTCTGGGTTAAAGGCCAAGCTTGGGAGTGTTAAGGAGGAGAATAAATCTCTCAGGTGGGTGAACTTGCTCCTCTGAAGGATGGTGTTAGCTCTCGAGGCCCAATTGGCTAAAGCGGTGAGTCTGTCTGCTGAGTCTAATTTGCTTCCTGGGATGGAGATTGGGAGGGATGCCATCAAGTTGGTACTGCCAGAAGATCTCAGGGGAAAATTCAGCCAATACGCTACAAGGATGCTATCGAGTTTCGGACCAAGTGGTGGAATAAGCTAAACAGCTTTCCCCTCCCCAAGACAATGCTCAGTGCGAGGATGGAACTGGTGAAGAAGAGGAAGCAAACTTGACAGGCGGGGATGGTGCCGTTATGCCTAAAGGTCCTCTTTCTCTCCTTCCGCCTTATCCTTCAGATTCGCATGTTTCTTTATCTAACTGATTTTTGGCTGGGTAAACTCCAATTTGTGGCGCCATTTTTTAACGATATCTTTCATTCTTTTTAATACTTGCTGGTGTTTTTTTATGTTGCTACTTGTACTGTAAAATACAATTTTATCTACAGCTTGACTTACTTGATTATTTGTGTTGCGCTTTGCTTGCTCTTCCCTATCCTATTATCCTTTAGCAATGCTCGCTTTATTAAGGATTCTGCTTGAGTCTTTAATCATTCCGGGGAAGTGTCTATGACTCGAGAAAGATTGAACATGTTCGGGCAAGTTGAAGCTTTTCATCTCTGGAAGCACAGAAGGCTTTAAATGCTTGGGTAGACCAAGACTTATGCTTTCAAAAAAGGCTTTAAGTGCTTGGATAGACCAAGACTTATGCTTCCGAAGAAGACCTTAAATGCTTGGATGGACCAAGGTTCGTGCTTCCGAAGAAGGCTTTAAGTGCTTGGATAGACCAAGGCTTGTGCTCCTGAAAAATGCTTTAAATGCTTAGACGGACAAGGGCTCGTGCTTCTGCGAACGCTTTGAATGCTTGGATGGACCAAGGCTTTTTCTTCCTGAAAAAGCTTTGAATGTTTGGACGGACACATGCTTTTGCTTCCGGAGAAGGCTTTGAATGCTTAGCGGACCAAAAACTTTTTCCTCCAGAAAAGGCTTCAGATGCTTGGAAAGACCAAGGCTTTTGCTTCAGGAGAAGACTTTGAATACTTGGGCGGACCAAGGCTTTTGCTTCCGGAAAAGGCTTTGAATGCTTGGGTGGACCAAGGCTTTTGCTTCCGGAAAAGGCTTTGAATGCTTGGATGGACAAAGGCTTTTGCTTTAGGAGAAGGCTTCAGACGTTCATGACACTTATTATTTTAAAGAAAAAATGCATATCATTTTCTTTTGTTTTCTCATAAATACATCCTTTAAAAATAATAGTTAAATACATGTCTTCGGTCTTCCTAAAGAACTTTCAATCCTCATCACTATCGATGAAGACCGTTGGAGTCCACCTTCTCCTTCGGTTTGACGAAGCGAGATGCTCTCTAAGAGAGTTGTTTTCCTTTGTATAGTAGTCCAGGAGGTTTTTAGCCGCCTGTAGGCGTTCCTTAAGTGCTTCAAAGCATTCTGAACGGCTATAGGCTTCTACGTCCATGAAGAGCTCCCATTTTTGTTTGAGGGTATGATTATCTTCCTCCAATTAGTCTATTTTCCCATTCAGTGCTCCATAAGTTTTTCGAGCACTGTTGAGCTCGTCTCTTAGGGTCCATATCTCACCCTGCCTTTCTTCTTGCCTGGTGAGGCCATGGTCAGTCTAAGGTTCTCTCTCCTTAAATGACAGGTTTCAAACTTTATGACTCGTTTGGTTACCTTTAAAGTCGTGGTTGATCTGTCCATTAAGATTGTAGTCGTAAGAACTAGCCGATCTTTGTGAGTTACTTCCATTTTGTAATGAAGGAAGGGATGCGTCCAGTTGGAACCTGAAGAGACCTTCATTTAAGCCAGTTGTCATTTCAGGCATTTCGTTTCTCGATGGGTTGACATAACTCAATGAATGGTTGTGTCAAACGTCAGTAGTTCCCATCAAATCCCTTTAAACTTGCTCATTTAATAGGGATTAACCGCATTAAATACGGGTTAACGTACCTACCATTTCGTATGCAGTGCCAACTGTGATGTTTTATGAGATTTTTGACACGTGTTATGATCCCAACGGTTGCCAGGTCCTTTAAATAGGTGTGAATGGATGCTCTCGCTCCTCACTTTTGAACCTTTGTTGGAAATTTTCCATTTCTTGTTGCAAACCCTTCTGAAACAGGCACAAAACTCTCCCGCTTTCATGTGGTTCTCCCATTTCCTTTTGTTTATCTTCCACGTCTAGCTGTCTCCATGTCATGTGCCTTATGTGGAAGAATCTTGGATGTGATCTTCAACGCTTGTTGGGTTGGTCTCGATGTGATCTTCTAAGATTTGTGGCCAAATGGTTCAACCTCTTGCTTCGCTTCCCTTCGTTGGTCTTTCCACCCAGTTGTTCCATTACAGAAGTGACTGAAACATCCTGTAAAATGAATGGTCTCCTATTACGGTTGATGCTACCCGAGTCTTGGTGTCAAGACACGAATATCGGGAGTATATTCACCGAATCTTGGTGTTAAGAGACCAATATTCGGCACAGACTCATCGGGTGAAAATCTATGCCTCTTAAGTCCTTTGAATCTGGGGTTTCATGTGAATAGAGTTTTTTGGAGGGACCGAGGAAAGAAGCCTCCTTCTTCTGGGCGTGCCTGGGCTGGGAATTAGGTGAACAAGTAGTCATCTCTCATCGACATTCGCTGCGGTGGTCTGACCTTTTTACTTCGCATCAACCTTAAATGGTTTGCAGAGGAAGGGGGCTCTTCCCTTTGCACAGTCTCGGTTTGTTTCGGAGACAGAATAATCCCATCTTCCCCAACTTAAACAGTGAGACCTGACCTTCATCATTTGCATCAGTCTTCGATGGTCCCTAGAAGAAAAAGGAGTCTTCCTCCTATGATAACCCGACTCAAAATAACCAGATAAATAAGTAAATACACAACTCATTTCAAAATATAATTAAATTAGAGTAAAATTGAATAAATTGTTGAAGCTTTATTTAATAACCAAATGAACATTCAAAAGCAAAACCTTTATTTTTGGTGCCATTGTTCAAAGAAATAAACGAGTAAAATAATAAAATAAATTATCCATAAAATAATTGATAAAATAATCAATAAAATGAAATATTCAAAAATAATAAAATAAATAAATAACATATCCCAAGGGCCTCTAAGTGTAGCGTCATCTTCATCAAACACCTCGGCTCCCACTATTGTCACCATTACCTCAAAATAAAAGTTTGCAGAGTATTTCGAATGTCGTGAGTTTTTAGCTCAGTAGATTAATTCTTAACTCAAATAAGTAAACCAAATTAAATACATCCCATAAATATAATAACTTATGGATACTCGTCCATTTCCACCATTTATCAATAATTAGTAGGTACTTAGCCTACGTCATCTCTTTGTTATTATTAAATTTGCATATAGGTATCACCGCGGAATACACGACCACAAGCGAAACGTGTCATGCTATGCGCTTGAAAATATATATCATTGTGGGGTATAAGGCCACCCATGATACGTGCCATAGCATCCAGCTCTACAAATCTAATAGGAGTTTATTATGTTCAACTTGAGTTATAACATCTAGGGGGCACTAACTATCCACCTATCAAATTCTCAAACATAATAAATAAATAATATATAAGCCATAAAACAAAGCAAACCAAAGAATTCAATTTGAACTTCTAAGTAGGAATTAACCTACCTTAAATACAAATCGAAGTAGCAAATGATCTTGAAATAGTTCCAAAAGGACTCCTAACGATGCCCAAGGCCTGAGATAACATCAATTTAAAGTCAATTTTGCGAGAACGGGGATAACAAAACGAATACCAGCTCAAATTGACTCTAATTAGGCCCTAAACCGATCTGGACCTGCTGAACCAGTCCAATTGGGCCAAGCCCTTGGACCGGTTCTTCCCCAACGCCTCAACGCTGAAACGAACGGAAAAAAGGAAAAAAAACACACGCTCACCTTCCCAGCGATGGCAGCGGCTTCACGCGTGAGGTTTGACTTCATTATGGCGGAATTCAACTGGGGAAGCGTCTTAAAAACTAGTTTTAATGTCACCCAACTTAAATACCACTCGAAAATTAATGATCCACAACGAAGAACTCGAGTTTTCTGGCGAGCAAATTTCTAGAAACTGGCGAGGTCTGATTTTGATGAAAAACGAAGCAAAACACATTCATTTTGCACGTAAATGATTCCCTACTTTTTGAAAGAGGTAATTGGGGGGGTTTTCTCTTTAATTGTCAGATTTGGGTTTTCCTTTAATTTGTATGATAAAACCCATGAAAAGAAAGAACAATTCCTCTCCTCATTGATTAAAGTTCATTCTCATCTTTTTCTTCCAAACCCTAGAATTCGAAATCACCACTCTTTGTAAAAATTACCATCCCTAATGTTTAAATTGTCATATAATTGAAAAACGAACACCGCCAAGTAGCCGATGTCGCCGTGAAGACACCATCATCACTAGCCCCTTTGGGCTACTGTGGGCCGACAGTGGTTGAAGTGATTTAAAATATGACAAACTTGTGAAGACCCATCAGAAAATAAAATGCCAAACCACATCAGAACTAAATCCAAAATTGATGTGCATATTTAAAAGGATAGGGAAAATCATCTTTGATGAGTGTGGCGAAATGTCCCAACAGATAAAGTACATTACATAGTCCATTTTAGGGATTGACGACTTACCTATTCAGTAACTTTGACATTAAACGTTACAAAAATGTGTACTATGAATTCAATAATCGACACATATTAGCACTCCAATATTCCTTCTCCTTTCAGGCCTACCCGAGCTCAGAGGATTAGAGCACGTGGCAACTAACCACGGTGTCGGGGGTTCGAATCAATGGATTGATCCATTCGACGATAAATTAACACCAAACGCAAGGTCAAGGAAGACAAACATTCTATCCAGCAGCTTAGCACCCACGAACTTTATTATGATATTTTCTTGACCATTTTTAATAAAAATGTCAAGATTTATATAAGATCTAGTGTTTAAAATATATAAAAGTTGTTGTAATGCAGGTAAGAGTTAAACCATATATTACTTTACTATTTACAATTTTGTTGAGCAAAGTGGGAGAGATCTCATCAACAAAACACAATCACCCATTATCCCAATGAAAAGCCAAAACACTTTAGTTCAAAAAGATGGTGAACCAGATTTACGAAAGTGGGTGGTAACTTTCTCAAACGAAATCAAAATAAACTGTGAGCGTGAGTTTGGTAGGCCTAATTAATTATATTGTATTTAAAAAAAAAAGGTGTTATCAAACCCACTTGATAAACACAAACTTCACATATTCCGTTTCATTGCAGGGATAGCCAAACTAAAAAAAAAAAAAGGAAAACCGTGGTTCTAAAATAACAATTTAAATGGGGTGCAATATGAGATATCTCAAATGGTCACCCAATTTAGTACTACTGTCATCCAAATACGTTTAACTGCGGAGTTCTGATGGATCCGGTTGGTATCTTCGCACCCAGTGAATTAATAACAATTTAATAAAAAGGGACATTTGCAAATTTATCAATTTTTTTTAGTAATATTTATAAAAATAGAAGCTCTAAAATATATTTGTAAATATTACAAATTTTGATTAAATGGATTATTGATAAAAATTGAATTACATGTTTTTACACAAATTTTATCATTGATATACACATTAAAGTTGATTTTGGGACCCACAGGGTTGATATTTATTTATGAGTTGGAAAAGTCCATAGCCTACACCATGTACAATTCGGAGTTTTTTCTGTGTTTCCTTGCCAATGTCAACCCATTTCTCATCTGCCTTTAAATAAAAATTATTTTAGAGATTCTGCCAAAACCCAAGAAACACTCTCTCGGGAAGAAACTCTCTTCATTTCATTTAATGGTATTATTTAACTATTCATTTCATTCCCAAAATGAAACTAAATATAATAGTATTCAATTCAGGAACAAAATATTTAGGTTTCGTTTTATCGATCGTGAGTGTTCTGGTAAATCTGATCCATGCACACGGCAGCGATCCCCCAACATCTCCATGTTTGCCGTAGCCACACGCTTCTTCATTTCTCTTTCAGTTTCTGTCAGATTTCGCCGTCATTGGTTGATCACCATTTTTGTAAGCCCACCACCAAAGACATATTTTGCCCGTTCACCGCCCAAACTGAATAAGAGACAGAAAGATCCATCCTTCATCTTCTGTCAGATTTACTATTGTTGTTGCGTAAAAATGGAGAGCTTCCACATAGGCAACGAACTTAATATATGGGACGAGTCGGAGGTTGTGCGCTGCTTCAACGGCGTGCTACGTAGGTACCTGCACAGAAAACGAAAAGAGCACCGGTGTGGTGTCGGCCTAACACCCTCCGATGCTAAAGTCAAAGCAAGCAGCGCTAGTGTACCAGAGAGAATAGTAGTAGAAATTAGTTACGTAATGAATGGATTTATTCTCCTATTTATAGGAGAATATGTTGATGACACCATCGTGTCATGTGTCACGTCAAGATTGGAGCACGTGTCGCTTCTTAATTACGTATCGCGTTTGGGTTACGCCATGTGTTATTTTCTAATCGGACACTTGCATTCGATTTAAATATGTAAGTCTATGTTGGAGACTGCGTAGCCAAGTCTTTTTAGGTGCGTAGACTTTATGATTAGGTACCACGGTCAGACCAGGTGCCCAGGTACCGCGATCAGACCAGGTGCCCAGGTACCACGATCAGACCAGGTGCCCAAGTACTCAAGTACCGCGATCAGACCAGGTGCTCAAGTACTGTGGTCAGACGAGGTGCGTACACAAATCTTGTCAAGTTTTAAAATTCCACATGTAATCCAATTTCCCCTACAACAGAGGCCCCCTACTCCCGAGTTGAGTTGAGATGCAAGTTCAATGCTATTTGGGAGTATTCTTTAAAAGTGGAATTTTGCCTCAATTAATTTCCCGGAAATATTCAAAGTAAAAATTCGTAAAAATTCTTCTGAAGCTTCCACCACCAAAGAAAAAATTTTATCTTCCATAATTTTTTTGCTTTAATCTTTGTTGGACCTGACATCACCAAAAATTTAATAAGAGATTTGAGCCGTTGCCTTTACCTCAATCCAATGATTGAGATATCAATCAAATCATGAGATAAGATCAAATCTCTATAAATATCGAAGTTTAGCTTTCTTCCAAAATTCACAACTTGGAGAACTGGTAAGTTTTAAATTCTAAATTCTCTCTTCCTTTTTTTTTTACATGAAGACTTTCTTTAACATCGTCTTCTTCAATTTCTCAATTTTGCAGGTTTGCCTTCTCATCCAGTAGAAACAACCGTGGTAGGGCGACAAATTATCAGGTACATATTGCCCCCTTTATAAGTTTAAGATAACATCTCTTAAAACATAGAAATTTAATAATTTAGGGCTTGACATACTGAAGTTTATGGATTGAGGAAGTGAAAAATTAATAAATCGAGAGTAGAATTAAAGGTAGGAAAAAGAATTAGAGGGAAAAAGAATAAGTAAAAAAAATAATAAAAGAAAAGAAAAATAATGAACAGCGCCGGCGCTGTTCTTCAACAATTTTTTTCTATTTTCTTTTTTTTAAGTACAAAGACTCACGGGTCAAAACCTGACCCGCGTGCCTTGTTCAAATTTTTTTTCAATGACCATCTCGCTTTGCTCTTCTTCACGTCTAACTTTGAACTTTTGAGCTCTTTTGTAGGCGTGTTTGTGGTCACGTAATTTATTTAGAGGACCATAGACGATTCTTTCCTTTTTGCCGAATCAAGGTATGTCATATTGGTCTCCCTCTAAGCATATTTCATTGAAATTGTATGTCTAAGTAGTTGTTGCTTCAAAAGTCTCTAAGATACAATCATTTTTCATTTTAGGATGTCAAGCGAAAATTCTACTTACAAAACTGAGAGCGAAGAAGATTCGGGGGGGCCGAGTTCTAAAACTGAACCAAGTACTCACGAGGATGATTCCGAGATAGATTCGTATTCTTCTACCATTACCTCAGGACACCTAAAACGTATTAGAATGTTGTATGATATACCTTCATCCATTACTCATAGGTGTCCTGAAGTGGGCGAGACTATTCATGACCCCCCCTATTGGAGAAGTTAGTTCTTATTTACACACGTTCAAATGTGGAGTTAGACTTCCTCTCCATCATTTCTTTCAGAGAGTTTTGAATTATGTGGGGTTAGCTCCCGCTCAACTTGCTCCAAATAGCTGGATCGTTTTACTTGGGATTTGGGTTCTTTGGCATCTCTATGGTGGTGGATCTTCTTTAACTTATAAAACTATTCATGCCCTTTATCAACTAAAGAGCTTACCTGGGGAGAAATCCTTGTATTATTTTGCCTCTCGTGGCGATAAGCTATTGACGATTTCTCCTACCGTAAAGAAATAACAAAATCAATGGTTTTTTGTGGGTGGTGATTGGTTGTTTTTAATACCTGAACAAGATCATACTCATTGAGTTCCTAGGCTCTTTAGGAGTTCTGGTAGGTTCACTCTAGGAATTTTCTTTTTACAACCTGCCACTCATATGCTTCCACTTGTTCATTAACTCATTTTTCTTTTACTGCAGTGAAAGATTTAGAACTCATTCCACTATCTGATATTTTGAGTATTCCAGTTGAAGATCGTAACTCTGTCATCTTTCTATCAGAGGAACTACTCGTTGCTTCTGGCCTTGCTCAGCCTTTCGTTGAAGATACCAGTAAGTTTTTGTAATTTTTATATATGTTGTGCCACAAAATGGTACATATTTAACACTTAATTTTTTTTAGCTATGTTCGGTGAGGTAAATCGCAGGTTCATTGAAACCGAAAAACGCCAAAAATGTGTAGATGCTTCTGATAAATCTCCAAAGAAAGTAACTAACAAAAAAAACCTGATCGTCCTGGGACTTCAGTTGAAAAACGTCGTCATGAGTCAGATGTTGGTAAAAAAATCTTTATCTACTACAGTCCCAAGCTTGAGTGCGGGTCCTTCTTCTCACTGTGATGTTCAACGTTCTTTAGCTGATCCTGGTTGTGTTTACTTTGGAGAGGATGATGAGTCTTTTAAGGAAGAAATTGCACTAATCAGTTCAAATTTTCATATTGTTCTACTACTTGATCGAGATTGTGCACGGTCCATGACCACTCAAACTCTAGGTGACTCGTCTATTGAGGGATACTTAAAGATATTCATTGTTTCACTTTTATCATTTCTTTTGTTTTTCTTTCACTCAGATCAATGAAATGATTTCTTTGCCTTTATAGGCTGGGGCTAGGATGAACATGGCCTGCGTACAAATGGAGAGAGAGATTCTTCATCTTAAAGACACAGTGAAACTTCGTGAGAGAAGTTTATTTGATAACGCACTATTGTAGGAAGAAGAGCGTGTTAAAAAGAATAAGCTGAGGGGTGAACTAGTTGAAGAGCAGAAAAACTTAAATGAAGCTTCCGACAGGCTCAAAAATACCTTGATTAAGTTTGGCGAACTCAAAGCTAAAACTCAGGATCAAGACAAACTGCTTCCTATGCTTCAATCTGTCAATAAGGACGCAGACCTGGAAGTTTTTCTTTTAGACCTCGGCGTCAAAGGAACACTTGAGAAGGTTATTGAGAAATTTCCAGATCTTGATCTCAAGTTTGTTAGGGAGAGTTTCAACCTTTCCCGCATCGATGTTGTTGTCAACATTGAGACAGTGGACGATTCAGCATGACGACTTTCTTAGATTTAACTTTTATTTTTGTTCCCTTTTAGTTTCATATAGGCAGGACAATATGTTTTTATCATGCTTTCATTTTATTTAGGATATCTCCGAACTTATGTTGCCTTTCATCTTCAGATTTATTTCATGTTGCCTTCCTTTATTGGTTTTATTTATTTTCTAAGTGTTATCAATCAAACGTGGCTACATTGTCCTGCACCTAAAATGAACTTAGAACTTTTAATAAACTTAAGTTTTTGTTCTTTCTAAGTTTTATCAATCAAGTGTGGCTACTGAGCCCTCCACCTAAAATGAACTTAGAATTTTAAATGAACTTGAATTTTCTAAGTTTTATCAATCAAGTGTGGCTATATAGCTCTGCACCTAAATGAACTTAGAATTTTCAAATACTTAATTTTTGTTGTGCTTGGTAGCTCATTTTTGTTGGTGTAGCAGCGTAATGCATAGTAATAGTGCAAGTAGTAAGAAAAGTATTAGCAATAGGCCCCCACTCAAGCTGCACATTATAACTTAAAGTGTTACTTGAGTTTGTGAGTTATTGAAGTAGCTTGTTCTGGGCTGAGCTCAGATTCACACTTAGTAGTAACCTTTCATCATGCTTTGTTGGTTCTTTTCAACATAAGTAAGTTTATAAAGTTGAAAGAGTGAGTTCTCATTTCATTTATTGGAATGAAATTACAGTGAATGAAAATTACTGAAATAACTCAAACATAAATAAAATTATAAAGGCATCATTGATAAAAGGTCTTGAGTTGCTCTACATTCCATGGATGATGTAATGCCTTGTTGTTGAGGTCTTTCAATCTGTAAGTACCAGGTCTCACTATCTCAGTGACCTTGTATGGTCCTTCCCAAATTGGTCCTAAGGTCCCGCTATTTGGGTCCTTTGTGTTTGGCAGCACTTTTCTGAGAACGAGGTCATCCACTTTGAAGTTGCGTGGTTTGACTCAGGAGTTATAGTATCGTGCCACCCGATTTTTATACTCAGCAACACGGAGACGAGAAGTTTCTCTATGCTCTTCAAGGAGATCAAGACTTAACCTTAGGCATTCTTCATTTATCTCCAGATTAAAATGTTGTATTCTTGGAGTTTCAACTGGCACAACCGCTTCTGCTCCAAACGCAAGTGAGAAAGGAGTCTCGCCTGTAGAAGTTCTAACTGTTGTTCTGTATGCTCATAACACATTAGGTAGCTCTTCTGCCCAGAGCCTCTTCAACCTTCTAGTTTGGTCTTCAAGTTCTTTTTGATAATTTTATTCACCACTTCCACTTGACCATTAGCTTGAGGATGTGCAGGAGAGGACTTGAAGTGCTTAATACAAAGCTTTGAACACCAAGATTTAAACTTCTCGTTGTCAAATTGTTTCCCATTGTCAGAGACAATGGCATAAGGAATACCAAACATCCTCCACATAAAGTCGGTAGTTTTGCGTTCGGTGATCGTAGCTAAAGCTTCAGCTTCAGCCCACTTAGTAAAATAATCCACAACTACAATTGCAAATTTAGTCTGATCTTTTTCTTTTGAAAGTGGTTCTATTAAGTCAACCCCCCACTAAGCGAATGGCCAAAGACTTGTGATATTTGTTAAGTATTCGGGTGGTTGTTTTGGGACTGCAGAAAAACGTTGACATTGGTCACACCTTTGACAGAATGACTTGGTATCTTCTTATAAAGTGGGCCAGTGCCTTACAATTTTGTGAGCCAATGACTGCCCTCCTAAATGGTTACCACATACTCCCTCGTGAATCTCTTTCATTACGAAGTCCGCCTCCTCAGATATAAGAAATCTAAGTAGTGGAAGAGAAAAACCTCTCTTATATAGCACATCTCCTTCCAGGATATAGTGGGTTGCTCGGCGTTCAAGTTTTCGTGCTTCAGCTTTGTCGAGAGGTAGTTCCCCATCTTTTAAGAATTTTATGATGGGATCTATCCAGGAATGGGTGGTCGTCTAGAATGTATGTTCAATATCCATAGCTTCTAGATCATCTATGCTTGAGTTGAGTACAAATTCTACTGGTACAGTATGTTGGGATTTATGCCCTAGAATTCGTAATTTGTAATAGAATATTTTATGAATAAATAAAAGTATTATTTTAGTGAATTTTGTGCAATTTATTATATGTTGATATTCGTTAAATATTCAAACATTAATAGAAAATTCCAGAGTTACTAATTCTGTAATCTTGACTACTATGAGATATAAAGTGGATCTAGTCCAAGATAGTAACTCAAATAGTCTACGAGAAACGAATACGGTTAGGAAACCTTATTCGATAACACTATTGATGTTGTTCACTGATTTGATCCAAATCATTAGCATGATATAGATGCAAGTGGAAACATCATATATAATGAGTTTATATAAGATGGACCAGGATAATAAATCGATTCCTAAATAACACCGTTGATAGGAAATGATTTATAATATCAAATTTACGTTATTAAGATTGATACGTCTCAATCCCTGAGTATGTTGTGAACTCACATTAATGAAGGCTTTTCCTTTGATTCACATAGTTGAGGGTGATCTGTTGATACACTCGATAAACTCCCGTTTTGGGGGAAATGACTAAATTGGTGCTTGGGAACATTTCTATACAAGATGGCATTCATAACTTTCCTAAAACAAATGAAAGTGTTAGTGCGACACTATTCTAACTTAGGAACTTTAGGTATCTCCCTTGTTGTAATGATTCGGTATTTGAACATGAGGCCTCACCTTCTCACTGCCCGAGAAGGATCGTTTTATACTTGAAAACTATAGAAAAATGTTCATTAGAGAATCATCGGGTACACAAGGATAAAAGAGATAATTACAAGGGTAAAACGGTAATTTTGACCCAGGTTGTAATTATGAGATTACCACGTGAAGGATATGTCAAAACAAACTTAATAACAAATGGACATAACCCATCTATAGTGAGGGGAGTTCAACTTAGGGTTTATAGTGGAATTACCCTAAGTTAATAATTATGATTAATTAATTAATGAGTTTAATTAATAAATTAATAATTATTGGAGCCCATGATCTATAGGTCCATCAGGTCCCTATGCTAGCCCATATATCATTGTAACTAACCAAGTTATTAATTTAACTAGGAAGAAAGAATTATATTTAAGTAATTAATTACTTAAATAAGGGATATATTAATTGTTTAAATAAAGAGTTTATTTAAATGGAAATTAATATTAAAATTATTAATTATTTAAATAATGAGTTTATTTAAATAGAAATTGATAATTAATATTATTAATTAAATAATGAGTTTATTTAATTTAATAATAAAAAGAGAGATTTAAATATATTTGTTTTATGAAAACAAATAAGTATTTTGCCCAAATATAATTAATTAAATGAATTTGGTTCAATATTAATTAATTTTAGGCAATATGTATTTAAATTTGAAAAGATTATGTGATTTTTTTTAAATTTAAATATATAAAACAAAAGATAAATATAAAGCAAATAATAAATATCAAAATTTATAAGATAAATTGGGATATGGTTAACGCCACTTGTCATTGATTAAAAAGGAAAATTGTTTTCTTTGTATTTGAATGAGTCTGACGCCATTTCATGATATTTTATTATTAAAATAATCAATTTTGATTATTTAAAATTAAATGAAATAAGAGTTCTAATTTGATTAGGAAACAAACTCTTATTTTTCTTATAAATATGACCATTGGGTGCTCATATTTGTAGACTTTGATTTTTATCAAAATTCTCTCTTTTAGTCTCCCTATAGCCGATTTTGGCATATCAAAATAAGAAGAATTTTTCTTCTTCTTTGTTTGTTCTTCCGGTTCGATTCCCACAAGTCGGGTTGGTTTGTGATCGGGATATAGCATAGAAGGCTTGGTGAAGTGGATTGATGCTGTAAAGGAAACCCCAACCGATTCTCCATAAATCTGCAATGTAAGTTTTCGAAAACCTTATATTTATATTACGGTTTGATCACAATTGCATGTTATTAACGGATCCGTAATTAATCGTTAATTAATTTACTAAAGAAAATTCCGCAAATTTAGTAAATAGTTCCTTCAATTGGTATCAGAGCCTACGTTAATTAACATGAATTGTGATTTTCGAAAATCGGTGGGTTGCATAAAAACCGTTTTATGTATATATATAAATTGTTATATAAATTGTGAATTTGCTAGTTGACTGTTTAGGTATTCTTGGGCACTTAGGTTTTAAATTTTATTAGAAAATTTGTAAACCCAATTTTGGGCATAGGATTATTTTTTGTAATCGTCGGGAATAACGGAAGAAAAAGATGATGCAAAAATCGGCCAATGAAGGGAGAAAAGGACCTAGGGCGGCGGCTAAGGTTTTTTGGTGGACAAGATATGGTAAGATATTTTTCCAATATTATCTTTTAAAAGATATATATTTTAAATATATAAGATAAAGATAAAGGGTAATTTCTAATTATCTTATATCTTTATAATATATTTTAAAATATATATTAATATTTATGGAAAATCTTTTATTTTATATTTTTCCATAAATAGATAAAAGATAATTATTTGAAAAATAAACCTTTTATGAAAAATATTGGAGAAAATATTTTCTTTCATAAAAAGGCCTCCCACGCCTACATCAAGATGAGGAGAGAGAAATTTTTCAAGCTTCAAGACCTACAACAAGTTTTAATTATTGTAATTTTAATTTTGTTGTAGAAATAGTGCCAAGAATACCAGGTCAATCTAGTTGTTTAATTATTTAGATATTTGTATGAGATATGATTTATAAATAATTGTTCATGCATATATGTATGTCATGTAGGAAATCCCACCATAGATGTATGATTAAGATAGATTTAATTGTACATGCATACATAATTATGTGATAAAGTTGTTATTATATTTTATGTATGTGATAAAGCATGTTGATTTTATCTTGTTATAAAATATTTATGCCGATGAGATTAGGATAAATGCATGCTAATTTTAGATAATATTCATTTATTAAAATGTTTAAAATTGAATAGAAACTAAAATTAATATTCGAATGTGGATTTATTTGTTTAAACAATTGGACCTAAATTCACATAAGCACTATCTTATAGATATTTAATTAAGGGTTAATTAAAAATTAATGAAAATGATTAATTAAATAGAATGGATCTCCGGGAGAAGCTCGCCTAAGCGATGAGGTTTTTGAAAGTTCCCTTAACACGGGCGCCTCTAACTGGGAGCGATCTGGGAGAAAAGTTCATGATAATTAATCGATTTCATTAAGAAGGTCCCATAATGTGATTAGTTTTAAATCTAGGAAACTTGGCAATTCACATTAAAATTGATCTAACCAATTTAAGAGTTAAGATTGAGTTAGGTTAAACTTAGATAGATTGATTAGCCTAAATTTGTCTGAGTATGAAAACCCAATTTTAAAATTTTGAGTGGGAGAAGGAAACTTGACAAAGTATCCTATGGTCTCCATTATTAGGCTCGCAACGTGAGATTCACACTTGACCTCTGTAGCACCCATAGAAGTGTTCATTCCCATAGGAAGGTTTTATAGTGTGAATCAATATCAAGGTGGGTCTCCCGAATGGGATAAAGGATTTTAAATGCGAATTGAAGACTGAATCTACACTTCGTAGACACTCATCTTTTCTCATTTAAAGGACTAAAATAATGGGTTACACTCATAAGAAATTGATAAGGTTTGTTATCAAATTTCTTGACCAAACACACGGTAAAACAATTCCATAGGAATATGAGTTATTCTGGATTGGAAGTTGTTTGAGAAGTGTCTCGGTTTAACGTATAGGGTGACTGACTTATCATTCGACGACACTCTACCTGGGAAGGTTAAACTACCGTGGCATAATAATCTGTTTAGGGTATTTCTATTTGTTGAACATTGTAGCATTCATGCATCATGTTTAATTTTATGCAAACACATTGTTTGAATATAGAATTGCTAATTAAAATTCACTTAATTTTATTCATTACGACTAAAATGTCCTCCTCTAATATTGCAACCAATAAAATTGATAACTTTGTCAAATGGAATGAATTGTTAAATGACACTTTAAATCAAGATTCTAGTCTAATCCTAAAAGATCTTAATTTACTGGTCGATGCAATTAGTCGCGTAAATATGACCAACAAACGGATGAACGACTTAGATAGTAATTGATTTACTTGTAGCGAATCGTGGTTAGTGGAAGATAATTTATCCGAATGGATATTTGATTCTGGTGCCACAAACCACATTTGTTCATCCGCTCTAATGTCCGATTCTTGGACTAAAATAGAACATGGTACATATACAATGCGGTAGGAACAGGCGGTTCCTTACGGCGATTGCATGTGCGGACATTTGTCCGCAATTCAATTCTCGTTATATACGATTATACAACGTTTTACGGTCCCTGGATTTGCTAGAAATCTAGTGTCGGGTTCACGTTGCATGAGAAATGGTTATTCAATTGACTCAGGGATTGATGAGATCAAGATATACAAAGGGAATTCGTGATATAACCTCTGCGGGTCAATAGAAAAAAATTTGTTCATATTGAGTCCGTCAATAGGAACAACAACACATAATATTGAAATGTTCAAGACGCAAAAAACAAGAACTAAAAGACAAAAGGTTTCAAAAGAAGAAACGTATTTATGGCATCTAAGGTTAGGTCATATAGGCTTAGACAAGCTTGAAAGACTCGTGAAAGCTGGTTCCCTAAGTCGGTTAGAAATCGGAACCATGCCAGCGTGAACCCTGTTTGGAAGGCAAAATGACCAAAAGACCTTTTACTGGAAAAGGTAATAGAGCCTCAGAACCACTCGAACTTGTGCATACGGACCTTTGTGGACCATTTAATGCAAAAGCTCGTGGTGGATTTGAATATTACATCTCTTTCACGGATGACTATTCACGCTATGGATACGTTTACCTAATGATCCACAAATCAGAAGCTCTTGATAAGTTCAAAGAGTATAAAGCTGAAGTGGAAAACCAATTAGGTAAAACTATCAAAACACTTCGATCTGATCGTGGTGGCGAATATCTGGACTTAGACTTAAGAGATTATTTGATTGAACATGGGATAACATCCCAACTTTCAGCACCGGGAATGCCTCAGCAAAATGGTGTGGCTGAAAGAAGAAACCGAACGTTATTAGACATGACTAGATCAATGATGAGTTTCGCAACACTGTCACTTTCTTTTTGGGGATATGCAGTTAAAACTGCTTTATACATACTCAATGTGGTTCCATCCAAAAGTGTTCCTAAAACTCCACAAGAGTTATGGAATGGACGTAAAGGAAGTTTACGACACTTTAGGATTTGGGGGTCGCCCGCTCATGTGTTGATGGCAAACCCAAAGAAGTTAGAACCCCGAAGTAAAGTATGCCTTTTCATAGGCTACCCAAAAGAAACAAAGGGTGGGTACTTTTATTGTCCCGTGGAAAACAAAGTATTTGTGTCGACAAATGCGCTTTTTCTTGAAGAGGATTTTATGAAAGATAGAAAACCCGGAAGTGCAATAGTGTTGAATGAAATAAGTGATAACAACACAATTCATCAATCAACAAGAGTCGTTGATAAAACACCAAAATCCAGGTGCAAACTTTATCGAACCTCGGAGAAGTGGGAGGGTTATTAGAAACCCAGAACGCTTTATAGGATTTGGAGAAATCCATATTGCCATAGCCGATGACAATCCTGAAGACCCATTGACTTATAAGAGTGCAATGCGGGATATTGATAAAGAAAAATGGCTCAAAGCCATGGATCTCGAGATGGAATCAATGTATTCCAACTGCTCTGGACTCTCATAGATCTTCCAAATGGTGAAAAACCCATAGGATGGAAATGGATCTATAAGAGAAAAAGAGGTGCAGGCAGGAAAGTTGAGACTTTCAAGGCTAGATTAGTGGCAAAAGGTTATACTCGGAGGGAGGGGTATTGACTATGAGGAAACTTTTTCCCAGATTGCCATGGTTAAATCTATTCGCACCATCTTATCCATTGCCGCTTATTATGATTATGAGATTTGGCAAATGGACGTCAAGACTGCCTTCCTTAATGGCAATCTAGACGAAAGCATCTATATGATGCAACCAGAGGGATTCATTACTCCAGGACAAGAACAAAAGGTTTGTAAGTTGCAAAGGTCCATTTATGGACTTAAGCAAGCATCAAGGTCTTGGAACATTAGGTTTGACGATGCAGTCAAAACTTATGGCTTTGAACAGAATATAGATGAACCTTGTGTATACAAGCGTATCATAAAAGACAAAGTGGTATTCATAATTCTTTACGTTGACGACATTTTGTTAATTGGAAATAACAAAGGAACGTTAACAGAAGTTAAAGAATGGCTGGCAAATCAATTCCAAATGAAAGATTTGGGAGAGGCTAGTTATGTTCTTGGGATTCGGATCATTCGTGATCGAAGTAAGAAATCACTAGCACTGTCTCAAGCAACGTATATTGATAAAATTATCAAACGCTTTGCTATGCAAAATTCCAAGAAAGGTATTTTACCTTTTAGGCATGGAATTAGTTTGTCTAAGGAACAATCACCTAAGACACCTCAAGAAGTTGAGGAAATGGGACGGATACCATATGCTTCAAAGCAGAGGGAAGTCTAATGTATGCAATGTTGTGTACTAGACCAGGATATCCTATGCGGTGGGAGTAGTCGGCAGGTTCCAATCCAATCCTGGAAAGGAACATTGGGTTGCGATTAAAGCAATTCTCAAGTATCTTAGGAGAACGAGAAATTATATGTTAGTGTATGGAGATAAGGATTTGATCCTTACAGGATACACGTTCGGATTTCCAAGGTGATAAAGATTCTAGGAAATCAACATCGGGTGTAGTGTTTACACTTGGTGGAGCCGCCATAGTTTGGAGAAGTATTAAGCAAGGTTGTATTGCGACTCCACTATGGAAGGATAATATGTTGCTTGTGAAGGCGCAAAGGAAGCCGTCTGGCTCAGAAAGTTCCTAAAAGATTTGGAAGTTGTTCCAAATATGGAATTGCCCATAACTCTCTATTGCGATAATAGTGGTGCGGGGCAAATTCAAGGGAACCAAGATCACACAAAAGATCAAAACATATAGAAAGGAAATATCATCTTATAAGGGAGATAGTGCATCATGGGGACGTCTTGGTCACGAAGATAGACACGAAGGACAACAGTCGATCCGTTTACAAAGACTCTCACGGCTAATGTGTTTGAGGGTCACCTAGAAAGACTAGGATTACGAGACATGTCTCACTTACTCTAGGGCAAGTGGGAGATTGTTGGGATTTATGCCCTAGAATTCGTAATTTGTAATAGAATATTCTATGAATAAATAAAAGTATTATTTTAGTGAATTTTGTGCAATTTATTATATGTTGATATTCGTTAAATATTCAAACATTAATAGAAAATTCCAGAGTTACTAATTCGTAATCTTGACTACTATGAGATATAAAATGGATCTAGTCCAAGATAGTAACTCAAATAGTCTACGATGACGAATACGGTTAGGAAACCTTATTCTGGTAACACCGTTGATGTTGTTCACCGATTTGATCCAAATCATTAGCATGATGTAGATGCAAGTGGAAACATCATATATAATGAGTTTATATAAGACTGGACTAGGATAATAAATTGATTCCTAAATAACACCGTTGATAGGAAATGATTTATAATATCAAATTTACGTTATTAAGATTGATACGCCTCAATCCTGAGTATGTTGTGAACTCACATTAATGAAGTCTTTTCCTTTGATTCACATAGTTGAGGGTGATCTGTTGATACACTCGATAAACTCCCGTTTTGGGGAAATGACTAAATTGGTGCTTGGGAACATTTCTATACAAGATGGCATTCATAACTTTCCTAAAACAAATGAAAGTGTTAGTGCGACACTATTCTAACTTAGGAACTTTAGGTATCTCCCTGTTGTAATGATTCGGTACTTGAACATGAGGCCTCACCTTCTCACTGGCCGAGAAGGATCGTTCTATACTTGAAAACTATAGAAAAATGTTCATTAGAGAATCATCGGGTACACAAGGATAAAAGAGATAATTACAAGGGTAAAACTGTAATTTTGACCCAGTTGTAATTATGAGATTACCACGTGAAGGATATGTCAAAACAAACTTAATAACAAATGGACATAACCCATCTATAGTGAGGGGAGTTCAACTTAGGGTTTATAGTGGAATTACCCTAAGTTAATAATTATGATTAATTAATTAATGAGTTTAATTAATAAATTAATAATTATTGGAGCCCATGATCTATAGGCCCATCAGGTCCCTATGCTAGCCCATATATCATTGTAACTAACCAAGTTATTAATTTAACTAGGAAGAAAGAATTATATTTAAGTAATTAATTACTTAAATAAGGGATATATTAATTGTTTAAATAAAGAGTTTATTTAAATGGAAATTAATATTAAAATTATTAATTATTTAAATAATGAGTTTATTTAAATAGAAATTGATAATTAATATTATTAATTAAATAATGAGTTTATTTAATTTAATAATAAAAAGAGAGATTTAAATATATTTGTTTTATGAAAACAAATAAGTATTTTCCCAAATATAATTAATTAAATGAATTTGGTTCAATATTAATTAATTTTAGGCAATATGTATTTAAATTTGAAAAGATTATGTGATTTTTTTTAAATTTAAATATATAAAAAAAAAAGATAAATATAAAGCAAATAATAAATATCAAAATTTATAAAATAAATTGGGATATGGTTAACGCCACTTGTCATTGATTAAAAAGGAAAATTGTTTTCTTTGTATTTGAATGAGTCTGACGCCATTTCATGATATTTTATTATTAAAATAATCAATTTTGATTATTTAAAATTAAATGAAATAAGAGTTCTAATTTGATTAGGAAACAAACTCTTATTTTTCTTATAAATATGACCATTGGGTGCTCATATTTGTAGACTTTGATTTTTATCAAAATTCTCTCTTTTAGTCTCCCTATAGCCGATTTTGGCATATCAAAATAAGAAGAATTTTTCTTCTTCTTTGTTTGTTCTTCCGGTTCGATTCCCACAAGTCGGGTTGGTTTGTGATCGGGATATAGCATAGAAGGCTTGGTGAAGTGGATTGATGCTGTAAAGGAAACCCCAACCGATTCTCCATAAATCTACAATGTAAGTTTTCGAAAAACCTTATATTTATATTACGGTTTGATCACAATTGCATGTTATTAACGGATCCGTAATTAATCGTTAATTAATTTACTAAAGAAAATTCCGCAAATTTAGTAAATAGTTCCTTCACAGTACAACTTAACTTAGTCTCATATGCGGATGCTCAGCGTGCTAACGAATCAGCATTAGAGTTTTTCGAGCGTGGTATTTGTTTTACCTCCCACCACTAAAAGGCGCAAAAAAGATTTTTGACCTTTTCTAGATAGGCTGCCATTCTTTCTCCCTTGGTCTGATACTCTAATGTTATCTGATTGATAACTAATTGAGAGTCGCTAAACACTTTGATACGGCTTACCCCTACCTTCCTTCCTAACTGCAACCCAGCTAGAAGAGCTTCATACTCAGCCTCATTGTTGGAAGTTCTGAACCCAAACCTTAGAGTGTATTCAATGTGAGCTTGGTCAGGTGAGACTAAGATAAGGCCTGCTCCGCAGTCTTTCATGTTGGAAGATCCGTCCACGTAGCGTTTTCAAGTGGACCCTTCTCTTTGTGAAGGGAAGAGTTCTTTGTTTAAAGCAAGTTCTTTTTCATGGGTTAAGTGTGTCTCTTCTTTCGCAGGTGTGAGTTCTATTATAAAATCAGCCACAACTTGGCCTTTTATAGCAGTTCTTGGCTTGTATTGAATATCATACTCACTAAGTTCCACAACCCACTTCATCAGTCGACCTGACGCTTCCGGTTTTTGTAAAACTTATCTCAATGGTTGATTTGTCAGAACTATAATCTCATGTGCTTTAAAATATGGTCTCAACCTTCGAGCAGAGGTTCTTAAGGCTAGTGTCAATTTATCCATTTGTGGGTACCTCGTCTCCGCGTCTAACATGGCTTTGCTCGTATAGTGGGTAGGTAGTTGAACTCCATCTTCTTCTCTTACTAGGCTGAGATCACTGCCGTTTCTGATACAGCCAAATATAAAAATAATTCTTCACCTAGGACGGGCTTAGAGAGTAGAGGCGCGGAGCTTAAGTAATTTTTTAGCTCTATGAAGGCATTCTCACACACCTCTGTCCATTCAAACTTGCTTCTTTTTCGAAGAACTTTAAAGAATAGGAGACACTTGTCCGTTGCCCTTGATATAAATCTATTCAGAGCTGCTACCTTCCCATTCAGGCTTTGTAATTGTTTGAGGTTCATAGAAGACTCCATGTCTGGATAGCTTTCAATTTGTCGGGATTCGCCTCAATACCACTTTAGTGGACCATGAACCCAAGAAATTTTCCTAAAGTTACTCTAAATGCGCATTTGTACGGGTTAAGTTTCATCTGGTACCTTCTTAGCACATCAAAGGCCTCTCTTAAGTCCAAGGTATGTTGGTCTGCCCGACTGCTCTTAACCAACATGTTATCTACATAGAGTTCCATGTTTCTCCCAATTTGCCTTGTGAACGTTTTATTCACCATTCGTTGGTAGGTCGCACCTGCATTTTTCAGCCCAAACTGCATAACCTTATAGCAATAAAGCCCTTGACTTGTCACAAACGACGTTTTCTCCCAGTCAGGCTCATACATTTTGATTTTATTATTGCCTGAGTAGGCATCCATAAAAGTCATCATCTTATGCCCTACTGTGGCGTCCACCAGCTGGTCAATTGGAGGTAGAGGGAAAGTATCTTTTAGACATGCCTTGTTGAGGTCAGTGAAGTCTATACATACCCGCCATTTTTCGTTAGCTTTATTAACAAGAACAACATTGGACAACCAGTCCGGGTAGTGTACTTCATGAACAAAGTCTGTTTTTAAAAGCTTTTCTACCTCCTTAGCTATAGCTTCGTTCCTGGTCTGGTCAAATACTCTACGTTTCTGTCTAACGGGACGGAAGGTGTGGTTGACATTCAAATGATGAACCATAATTTTAGGGTCGATACCCGGAATGTCTTTATGAGTCCAGGCAAACAAGTTAATATTTTCTTTCAGAAATTTTATCAATTCATCTCTCTGCTGACCCCCCATTCTTGTCTCGATTTTGACAAACTTTTCTTCATTGAGAATCGGAACAGACTCCATGTCTTCCGTTGGCATTGCTCTTTGTTCGAACTCTTTCGGTGGTACTATTAAGGGAGGTTGGTCTTCTTCTTCAGCCAGGAGGGCCGTTCAGATTGCACCTCTTCCTCAGTTTTTTCTACCGCAATCATGTTTACTGACGTAGCACCCCTCATAGCTGTGTAATAGCACTCTCGGGAGACCTTTTGCTTCTCTTTGATTACCCCTACCCCACCTGAAGTAGGGAATTTCATCATTTGATGGTAAGTCGAAGTTACAGCCCTGAGAGCATGGATGGTAGGGCTTCCCAATATGATATTGTAAGCTGATGGACGATCGACCACTACGAATTCTACCATTTTAGTGATGGTGTTAGGCTCTTCTCCAAAAGTAGCTAGCAATTCAATACTCCCTTTAGGGATGACTTGCTCTCCTCCGAATCCCACCAAGGGTGCTGAACTTATTTTCAATTTTTCTCTCCCAATTTCCAATTTTTCTAAAGCGGTGAGAGAGAGTACGTCTATCTAGCTATCTCCATCAACCAGAACCCGATGTACTCTTAAGTTAGCCACAATAATTATCATCACCAGGGCATCATTGTGAGGCTGATGGATACCAACCACTTCTTCTTCATCAAAATTTATATTTGCCTTTAGTCCACGTATTGTAGAAGTAGAAAAGACCTCAAATCTAGGTGGGGCATGACTTGCTTCTCGAGCGCTCGCCTTTCTTTTTCTACTTGACTCTCCACTAGCTGGTCCACCAAAAATAGTTCTTACGTCAACACCTAAGGATTTTTAACCACCTCGGTCTTGATCTTTTCGTTCGGGTCTAGCTTCGTGTTGTCCTTTTTCCCTCCTCATCACAAACTCCTTTAGGTACCCTCTTTGAATTAAAGCTTCAATTTCCTCTTTGAGGTCAAAACAGTCTTAAGTGGTGTGACTATGATCCTTGTGGAAAAGATAATACCTATCTTTATTTCTTTTGTTAAATCCCGCCTTCATCCTTGATGGCAACCTAACCAAGTTCTTATCTTGGATTTCCATGAGTAGCTGCTCTGCTGGTATGGGGTGGGGATGTACTTCTTGAACTTACTAGAAGGAAGACTTTGTTTATCAAGTCGATCTTCTGTCTTCCTTCTCTTATCATCACCAACATGATCATACTTCCGGGTAGTATCTTCTGTTCGTTCTTTTCTCTTATGTTCTGAATGCTTGCTACTACCCTCTTCCTCTGGAGCTCTTCTTGCACTATGCAACTCTCCGGCACTCATGTATTTTTTTGCTCTTGCGATGAGCTCTGTATATGTAGTGGGAGTCCTTTTTCCTAGAGACCACTAAAACTTTTCATCTTTCAATTCAGCCATCATGGCGGTTAGAGCTATGACGTCGCTGTAACCTTCAACTTTCAATGTTTCGCTGTTAAATCTCACCATGTAGTCTCGAAGACTTTCTCCCGACTTCTGACACATAATCAAAAGGTGCGTGGCTGGTTTTTTATGATCTCTTCCACCGAGGAATTAAGTTACAAAAGATTGTGTAAGGTCTTTAAATGAAGAGATAGACATTGGCTTAAGCTACCTATACCACCCTTGTACAGATCCCCCTAATGTAAGAGGGACTACTCTGCATTTGATAGCATCTTGGACTCCCTGGAGCTCCATCCAGGTCCAAAATATATCAACATGCTCGACCAAATCCTTTGACCCATCATAAGTTGCCATAGTTGGCATTTTGAACTTAGTAGGAAGTTCTACCTCCATGATGTCATCTGTGAATGGTGGTTTACTTTGCTCGAGGAGATCTTCTAACACAAGAGGAGCCTTTCCTCGATACTCTTTCTTCATATGTTCAAGCTCGTCTTGGAGTTTCTTTAGCTCTGGTGCCCAAGGTTGTGAACTTTCGGCAGTGGACTTTGCTATACTAGTTTGTACTTTTCTTTTTTCATTGAGCACTTCTCTAAGGTCAGACCTTCCTTTCATACTTGGATGCCTCTTGGGAGAAGACTTATTGGAAGAAGGGGAATTGTCTCGAGTATGTAGTCTCGACTTCCCCTTCGAGCCACCCTTCTTATGATTCCTCGACTCTGCAACACCTTCTATAGGCTGTTTTTCTTTTTTTTTCTTTGATCGTTGATCATGGTTGTCAATAGGGGCTTGGTGATCTGTCCTTTGTGTGAGTATCTATAATACCTTTGCAAGATCCCGATTCACAACTCGAATTTGTTCTTCCAAGACATCTACCCTTCTGTTTGGCATGGGTGCAACCTTTACCAATTCTGGATTTTCATCTTCTTGTTGTCATCGTTCTCTATTGCTACGAGTTTGATATCTCGTATTACGAGGGTTACGGTTTTCATAGTCATCTACATCATCACCGTGCTGACTTCTTCGACTCATTCTTGTTGGTAGAGCTCTTAGTTATATACTCTTCCCACAGACGGCGTTAAATGTTGTTGTGTAAAAATGGAGAGCTTCCACGTAGGCAACAAACTTAATATATGGGATGAGTCAGAGGTTGTACACTACTTCGACGACATGCTACGTAGGTACCTACACATGAAAGGAAAAAGCACCTGGTGTGGTGCCCGCCTAACACCCTCCGATGCTAAAGTCAGAGCTAGTAGAAATTAGTTACCTAATGAGTGAATTTATTCTCTTATTTATAGAAGAATATGTTGATGACATCATCGTGTTACGTGTCGCGTCAGGGTTGGACCACGTGTCGCCTTTAGGTTAAGCCACATGTCATTTTCTAATGGGATACTTGCATTCGATTTAAATATGTAAGTCTATTTTGGAGACTGCGTAACCGAGTCTTTTCAGGTGCGTGGACTTTATGACTAGGTACCGCGGTCAGACCAGGTGCTCAAGTACTGGGGTCAGACAAGGTGTGTAGACAAATCTTGTCAAGTTATAAAATTTCATGTGTAATACAATTTCCCTCACAACAACTATTAATTATCATTATATATTATATGGTCAACTTGTTTTGAGTAGTCAATGCTTATGTATTTTTTTTTATTGTTAAAAAATACATGTGATGTTTTTCTTTTCCCTTCTCTTTGGATGTACAATAAACAACCATCACATGACTTTCCCCAGAGCTTAAAAAGAGACTAGACATACATCTAGCCTACTTTAATAAACGAATTGCAGAACAATACAAAACAATAAAACGTAATTTTGTTCAAGATACACTTCCCCTAGGAGTCGATCCAAACGATTTGTCCACTTTTACAATATTAGGATGACCTCTTGGAAAATCCGTAAGGATGGCGTTAAACAAGGAAGAGTATCACATCGTACAGATGTACGTGTTATGTAATTGTCCAGATGTAGAACCATATAATGAGTAAGTATCAACTAAATTAACAAGTCAGATTGTTCTATTAATTGTCGTTCACAATATACTATTTTCAATTATAGGTTATTCGTTGAGTTATTCATATGACTGACTAATCTTAGAATGAACGCAGCTGAAGAGGGGATCATAATAGACAGAGACTTATGTTCATAGATTTTTACTTACGTGTTACAATTGTTCATATTAACTGAAATGATGAAATTTCTCAATCCACGCTCATTGTCATATAGGTTGATTCGCCCACGATCCCAATTACAAATAAACACATAGTCATGTTGGCAAAAGAACCTCCTAGAATTACCAAATCATACTATTGGTATTTAAGGAAGGTGTAGACCCCTAATTTTGTCCGGCTTTATTTAAAAATTAAAGCTTTTTTTTTAAATTAATTGAAAGATGAAATAAAAATGACCGTTTTCTTTTTATCATAGTTATTTGAAATAAGCACATCATATTTAAAGAGAAGCAATATTCTAGATTCCTTCCTATCTTCCTAAAAATGAATTTTTAATTACTTAGATAAAAGAGGAATGAGAAAAGAAATAGAGAAAAATAGTGGAAATCCAAAAAAAGACTTTTTGTCAAAAGAGGAAAATGGTGGATATGTGTGAGTGATTAAAATAAAAGAAAAGGAAAAGAAATAGTGGAAAAATTTGAATTCATTAGGCAAAGATGTATTAAAATAAAAATGAAAAATGAGTAATATTTCAAATATTATTTTGGGCAAAAAGAGGGGGAGAAGTATTTCAAATTGTTGACTAAAGAAGTAGGTCAAAAGATGATGAATTGGGTTGGAAGATTTTTTCAAATTTCTAACTAAAAAGGGTAAAATTCAAAAAAATAAAAAATAAATAAAATAAGAACCCAAAACCCTAATCCCCATCCTATAAATTCATCTTATTCTCCCATTTTCAAGGGAGAGGGAGGAGGCCTTCAATTTTCATTAAAAAAAAAACCATAATCTTCCACCTTCCAATTCCTCCATCTTTCTCCATCCATCATTCATTCATGTCTCTCTTGTCTCCCTCTCAAAATAAAATCATCTCCCAAATCTCCATTATTTACCATCCATAACTTAACCACCATTGACAAAAAAAACCTTAAGTTGTCAAGGGTCTCCATCTCCTCCACCATTCTCATATCATCAATCTTATCCACAATCAATAAAATCATTTCTCATGACTCTATCCTCTCACTTTCACACACAAAAGGGATTCAAGAGGTGTTGGGTATTTATGAAGACAAACCAAAACAAATATATTGAAGCCCATTAATCAAGTCTTAGAAAAGTCAAAGCCCATATTTGATTTGGTTACAAATTTGCTTCAGCCAAATTTCTACCCTAATGGTACAACCGAATATAATATTAATTTGCTCAATATTGTGAGGCGGTTGTGCATCTTCCTTATTTGGAGGTGGTGATTTAAATTAAAGTAGGGTTTTGTCAATTAAGAGTGTGCCGAGAGTTCAAAAGAAAAAAAAGGTATTGCAAATTTTCTTTCGTGGTGTGCGGCAACGGTGAGGGTTTGTGAGTGACTTTTTTGGTGAGAGTTTGAGAGAAATATTGTAAAAGAAAGTGTTTTCTTTCTTGAGGGCTTTTGAGCGGTTAATACACAGTTTTGTTTATTGAATATTTCTCTATTGTAACTCTGATTCATCATAGTGGATTCCGCAGCGGTAGCAATTGGACGTAGCCAATTTGGGTGAACCAGTATAAATTATCATGTCTCTCTGATTGTGTTTTATTATTTAATTTCTCGTTTATCTATTTTTATTCCTAAAGGTGAATGTAGGAAGATGATTTTTTCCAACAACTGGTATCAGAGCTTTAGGTTATAATTGTCCGCATATTCAAGTTAGGAGTGAAAAGTATGTCAAACTTTATGAGTCCGGTGAAGTTTGATGTGGAGAAATTTGATGGAATGATCAATTTTGGCTTGTGGCAAGTGCAAGTCAAGGATGAATTGATACAATCTGGGTTACACAAGGCTTTGAATGGAAAACCGAGCGGTGGTGCTCTCAAACCGTTAAGCGGTGATGGTGATTCAACGAAATCAGATGGCAGTGGTTCTAGTAGAGGTGCTAAAAAGTCTAGTTCGAATGATGAAGATTGGGAGGAGATGGATTTTAGGGCGGCGAGCGCAATAAGACTATGTTTGGCTAAAAATGTTCTTGCAAATGTGCATGGAATTTTGACAATTAAAGAACTTTGGGAGAAGCTTGAAGCCTTGTATCAAGCTAAGGGTATCTCAAATTGATTGTACCTGAAGGAGCGGTTTCACACATTGCGAATGGATGAAGGTACAAAAATCTCAGATCACTTGAGTGTTCTCAATGGTATCGTTTCAGAACTAGAGGCAATCGAAGTGGATGCAGATGAAGAGGATAAGGCACTTAGGCTCATCTTGTCTCTTCCAACTTCTTATGAGCACATGAAGACAGTTCTAATGTATGGAAAAGATTCTTTAGATTTTGCAGAAACTACAAGTAAACTCTTATCGGAGGAGAGGAGGTTGAAGAGTGAAGGGCGCGATTCACATAACAACTCTATGTTGGTAGTTGGCAATGGGAAGAAGAAGAATTTCATACAAAAGAAAGGCTGATGGGAATGTGGAGGATTATCTGGTCACCTGAAAAGAGATTGTCCAAACAGAGCAGGTTCGGCAAAGGGTTCTGGGTTGGAAGCTAACATTGTCTCTCTTGTAAAGGGAGATGACGACTTTGTTTGAAGAAAGAGGAAATTCATCCTCATAGTATGACCACTTTACCATGATAGAGGATATGTTGTTAGCGGATGCACACGAGCATTGACTTGACAGTTATGCAAGACGTGTGGTGGAATGATGTCGATGGCTGAAAAACTTCCAGGGAAGTCAAGTAGGTGGAAGTTGCACCATTTCAGCAAGGTTTATCGATATGTGCCGAAAAAGGGGAAATCTTGAAAGGTGATATTTCAAGTGGGTCTACTTATATGGTGGAGTAGGATAGCTCTCAAATTTGAGAACTATGCTTGTCGGTGAAGACAATGATTGTAGCAGGTGCTTTGTTTTATTCTATCTTGCCAAGGTGGAATTGGAGGAGTCGCTACCGCTGCAGTGAAGATTTCGTGTTTTTGATGTTGTCTTCAAGGTGGAATTTGTTGGGTATTTATGAAGACAAACCAAAACAAATATATTGAAGCCCATTAATAGAGTCTTAGAAAAGTCAAAGCCCATATTTGATTTGGTTACAAATTTGCTTCAGCCAAATTTCTACCCTAATGGTACAGCCGAATATAATATTAATTTGCTCAATATTGTGAGGCGGTTGTGCATCTTCCTTATTTGGAGGTGGTGATTTAAATTAAAGTAGGGTTTTGTCAATTAAGAGTGTGCCGAGAGTTCAAAAGAAAAAAAAGGTATTGCAAATTTTCTTTCGTGGTGTGCGGCAACGGTGAGGGTTTGTGAGTGACTTTTTTGGTGAGAGTTTGAGAGAAATATTGTAAAAGAAAGTGTTTTCTTTCTTGAGGGCTTTTGAGCGGTTAATACACAGTTTTGTTTATTGAATATTTCTCTATTGTAACTCTGATTCATCATAGTGGATTCCGCAGCGGTAGCAACTGGACGTAGCCAATTTGGGTGAACCAGTATAAATTCTCATGTCTCTCTGATTGTGTTTTATTATTTAATTTCTCGTTTATCTATTTTTATTCCTAAAGGTGAATGTAGGAAGATGATTTTTTCCAACAACTGGTATCAGAGCTTTAGGTTATAATTGTCCGCATATTCAAGTTAGGAGTGAAAAGTATGTCAAACTTTATGAGTCCGGTGAAGTTTGATGTGGAGAAATTTGATGGAATGATCAATTTTGGCTTGTGGCAAGTGCAAGTCAAGGATGAATTGATACAATCTGGGTTACACAAGGCTTTGAATGGAAAACCGAGCGGTGGTGCTCTCAAACCGTTAAGCGGTGATGGTGATTCAACGAAATCAGATGGCAGTGGTTCTAGTAGAGGTGCTAAAAAGTCTAGTTCGAATGATGAAGATTGGGAGGAGATGGATTTTAGGGCGGCGAGCGCAATAAGACTATGTTTGGCTAAAAATGTTCTTGCAAATGTGCATGGAATTTTGACAATTAAAGAACTTTGGGAGAAGCTTGAAGCCTTGTATCAAGCTAAGGGTATCTCAAATTGATTGTACCTGAAGGAGCGGTTTCACACATTGCGAATGGATGAAGGTACAAAAATCTCAGATCACTTGAGTGTTCTCAATGGTATCGTTTCAGAACTAGAGGCAATCGAAGTGGATGCAGATGAAGAGGATAAGGCACTTAGGCTCATCTTGTCTCTTCCAACTTCTTATGAGCACATGAAGACAGTTCTAATGTATGGAAAAGATTCTTTAGATTTTGCAGAAACTACAAGTAAACTCTTATCGGAGGAGAGGAGGTTGAAGAGTGAAGGGCGCGATTCACATAACAACTCTATGTTGGTAGTTGGCAATGGGAAGAAGAAGAATTTCATACAAAAGAAAGGCTGATGGGAATGTGGAGGATTATCTGGTCACCTGAAAAGAGATTGTCCAAACAGAGCAGGTTCGGCAAAGGGTTCTGGGTTGGAAGCTAACATTGTCTCTCTTGTAAAGGGAGATGACGACTTTGTTTGAAGAAAGAGGAAATTCATCCTCATAGTATGACCACTTTACCATGATAGAGGATATGTTGTTAGCGGATGCACACGAGCATTGACTTGACAGTTATGCAAGACGTGTGGTGGAATGATGTCGATGGCTGAAAAACTTCCAGGGAAGTCAAGTAGGTGGAAGTTGCACCATTTCAGCAAGGTTTATCGATATGTGCCGAAAAAGGGGAAATCTTGAAAGGTGATATTTCAAGTGGGTCTACTTATATGGTGGAGTAGGATAGCTCTCAAATTTGAGAACTATGCTTGTCGGTGAAGACAATGATTGTAGCAGGTGCTTTGTTTTATTCTATCTTGCCAAGGTGGAATTGGAGGAGTCGCTACCGCTGCAGTGAAGATTTCGTGTTTTTGATGTTGTCTTCAAGGTGGAATTTGTTGGGTATTTATGAAGACAAACCAAAACAAATATATTGAAGCCCATTAATCAAGTCTTAGAAAAGTCAAAGCCCATATTTGATTTGGTTACAAATCTGCTTCAGCCAAATTTCTACCCTAATGGTACAGCCGAATATAATATTAATTTGCTCAATATTGTGAGGCGGTTGTGCATCTTCCTTATTTGGAGGTGATGATTTAAATTGACGTAGGGTTTTGTCAATTAAGAGTGTGCCGAGAGTTCAAAAGAAAAAAAAGGTATTGCGAATTTTCTTTCGTGGTGTGCGGCAACGGTGAGGGTTTGTGAGTGACTTTTGTGGTGAGAGTTTGAGAGAAATATTGTAAAAGAAAGTGTTTTCTTTCTTGAGGGCTTTTGAGCGGTTAATACACGGTTTTGTGTATTGAATATTTCTCTATTGTAACTCTGATTCATCATAGTGGATTCCGCAGCGGTAGCAACTGGACGTAGCCAATTTGGGTGAACCAGTATAAATTCTCATGTCTCTCTGATTGTGTTTTATTATTTAATTTCTCGTTTATCTATTTTTATTCCTAACGGTGAATGTGGGAAGATGATTTTTCCCAACAAGAGTTAATAAAGATGTCATGATAATTCTCATTTTTATATAAGCATGCTAATTTCTTTAGTTACATAATTAGTGTTGAAATTTTCTTTCTTCAAACAAAATAAGTTTGATTTTTCAAAAAAAACTGTTTTTTTTAGATTAAGTCTTCTGTGTTCTAAGAGAAATCATGAGTTATAATTAACATTTATATTTATGCTATAATTTTTTCCTTAAAACTAGACTTGAATATGAATCTATAGGAAAAAGAATTAAGTAATTCCGATTTGTGGTTTGAAAGTTATGATTTTTTGAAGTTTAATGTTCAAGTAAATTTATAGGCTACGGGAATTTCTGACCATCTTCTGTTATGTGAATCTTCAATGCTTATTTTTTAGATTTATTATTTATGATTATTTTTCATGTAAATTAGACTCAGAAATAAAAATTTAGAAACAAGAATCACTCCGTTTCGTTAAGTATAAAAAAAGATATGATTTTTCAAAGTTAGTATAAAATTCTGCACAATTTTTTTGTTGTAAAACGAGAATGAGGTACTTTTTTTTCATGAATATTTGTTTGTTTTTTAATTAATGATATGAGTATTTTTGGGAGTGAAAGTTTTATTCGATTGTCATATTTTGTATGTCATATTTATGTTTATGATTTATTTCCTAATCTTACACTAATTAACATTTATTATTTGTTAAGTTTATTGTTTTGTTTTTACTTAATGTTAAAAACTATTTTTTTAAAATAATTTTTTCTTTTTTCTTCAAAAACTTATACCAAAAAATTTCTACTATTAAAATTTGGGAGTACAAGAATACTTTGATCCCAAAGTTTATAAATTAAGAAATTTTATGGTATGATTTTAAAACCAATTTGAAATAATTTTTTCAAAACCTTTTTCATCCTAAAAAGTTTCCTATGAATTGAAATTTGGGAGTACAAGAATGCTTTGATCCCAAATTTCTCCCAAACATGAATTTAGAAGTTTTATGGCATGATTTTAAAACCAATTTAAATGATTTCTTAAAAAAGTTTTTCATCCCAAAAAACTTCCCACAATATAAAATTTGGGAGTACAAGGATACTTTGATCCTAAATTTCATAAATCAAGAAGTTTTATGGCTTGACATATAAATCAAATTAAAGGACATTTTTCCAAAACTTTCATTCCAAAAAGCTTTCTACAATTGAAATTTGGGAATACAAGAATACTTTGATCTCAAATTTCATAAAATGGAAAGTTTTATGGTTTGATAATTTCTTATTGATTTTCAAAAAATATTTTCTAATGGCGTAATACCACTCATAGTAATTTAATGATATCATTATAATGATTAATGATATGATCAAATTAACATGGGACATTTTAAAATAAACACACAAAACAATATCTTTCTTAATGGCTTCATGTCACTCACAGTTATTTAACAATATCATTAAAATGATTAGTGATCTTGATTAAATATACGTGGAACATTCCAAAATAATAATAAAAATATTTTGATTTAGTAAACTGCTTTGAACGACATATTTGAGATAATAAAAACAGTAATCGTTTTTTTTTAAAACGAATGTTTAGGGTGCTAATTCCTTCTCTAAACATGAATAAACTCTCAAACCCGTTTTTTCAAAATTCGCAAACCAATTTTTTTTTATTCTCGGGTGACCAATCACACCCATTTTAAAACCAATGATTAGTGGCGACCCCTGTTTTCTTTCTTGTTTTTTTCTTTTATCCTTTTGTTAGGTTAGAAAAGGACTGTGTGTGTTTTTTATAGGGTCGGCCACTCCACGTCGTTCGAGGGGGTAGCGACAGATGGTGCCTCTGCTGGGGATAACTTTTGAGAGTCTTACTATTCGATGGTTATCTCTTTCCTTTTATGTCATTAATGCCTTATTTTTCTTTTTGATTGTTTATCTTTCTTGTTATGACCTTCATTCACACACATTCACAACCTCCTATCCGGGCTTACCCTTTTAGGGAGATGAGTATTTGTAACCTTCGTGGAGTTTACTCCTGTGTAGGTACATGAAAATCTCACCCAAGTTAACCTAACCAGGATACTGGAAGGGGTGCTTTATTGTAAATGGGTCAACTCTTTCGAGATACTATTAGAGTACCTCTATTACAAAAAAGACAGCTTGCTGGCCTTTAGATAGATCCTTAGATTAATACTCCAACCACATTGTCATCGATTTCATAAGTTATGTGTTACTTTTATAGTTGACATGTGTTATACACTGTAATGTTATTATCGTTAATTGTAATGTAATCCTTGTCTGTTTTATACTTGGTTGTTGTGATTGTCATATATTTTTAATGTACTGTTATATGTTCATCTTCACTTTCAAATTCACATATGCATACTCACGTACATAACCTTCGTGCATATTCAGTTTTGCAATTATTTGCTTGATTTGGTATTATTTCTCACCATTTTATTTATTTTATGCATGCTTAAGATTGTCTATATTTCTTATATATGTCTTTGCCTTCACGCACTCAATTATTTGAGTTATGCATTAATTCATTTCTTTTAATTCTTAATGTAAAGCATAAAAAATAAAACACTAAATAAAGCAAAAATATCATCTTTATTTTGTGTTTATCTCTTTTTAGTCACGAACAACACTTTCTTCTTTAAAATAAAGGTTTTGATTACAAAATTGGTTATCTAACCCAACATCACCACATTCCTAATCTAATCTCAAAGTGAAATCATGAGTGGGCAAGAGAATTCTCATGGTAAAGAAACAAGGCAAGAAATAAAATGATGAAGGGACAAATTTGTAAAAATAATTGAAATGATAATGCCACATAGCAGGGAAAGACAGTCAAGAAACCCCATAAGGTGATATCCTACCCTACCCTCACGAGTTTACTCATACCAATAGATGATTAAATGACTCAAAATGGGGATACCGGGTTCCTTTTTCTTTACCAAGATAGTTTTACCCATCCCTACAATAAAGCCAACAAGCACCAAGTCCCATTTACATTCCTGATTTAGAATGAAGGGTAAAGAGTAAAGAAGTGATTCCTTGTCAAAAGGAAAGTTGAAGTATTTGGAAGAGAGATTAAGAGTTGTTGAAGTAGTTGATGCATTTGGAAGCATTGAAGCAAACCAATTATGTTTGATCTCTGAGGTGGTGATACCGCCAAAATTCAAGGTCCCAGGTTTTGAAAAGTACAATGGGTTATCTTGCCCAAAAAGTCAGTTGATCATGTATCGTGGAAAAATGGAAACTCATATAAACAATGAGAAGTTGTTGATCCATTGTTCCAAGATAGTCTATATGGACCTACAACTATATGGTATAATCAGTTGGATGGCTCACATCTGGAAAATGGAAGGATCTTGTTGATTCTTTTCTAAAGCAATACAAACACAATTTGGATATAGCTCCTGATAGATTTGACCTCCGGAGAATGGAGAATAAAGGGACCGAAACCTTTAAGTAATATGCACAAAAATCAAACAAGAGTGCCACAACACGTGATCACCATGTTATTAATGTAGCTCAAGGCTCGTACGCGCCTCACTCTAATATGAGAATCGGGATGGGACGACTCAATGACTTTTAAAAAAAAAGTAAAAACAAAGGAAATTAGAAAAATAATCAAAGACCAGCTCCCTTGACCCAATACCCATGTCTTATACTAATCTCTTACCCCAACTGATTCAAAACCGTTTAATAGTTCAAGTACCACAAGAACCACTCTGACCACTCTTCCTAAATTGGTATAATCCAAATTTGCAATGCGATTATCATGTTGGAGCCATTGGACACTCAACAAAAAATTACTTCGGGCTTAAGGAAAAAGTGAAAGCTTTAATGGAGGAAGGATTGTGGAGATTCAAGGATTGACCTATTATTGAATAGAACCATCATCCCAACTGTGAATGCAACCAGTGAAATAAAATCACTAACTGTGTCAACCGGCTTATGAATGTTAAAGCAGTTTAAGTTTGTTTCTTTGGTGCTTGTTACCTAAATTTGAAATTATGGAAAAGCTCTCCATGTTCTTTGGTTTAGTGCAAGAGTAATCTCTCATCTTATTTTGTCCATGTCCATCTCATTAGTTATACCTAAGGCTATGAGATTTTAAAATAATGGGCTTATGCTTATGATTTTTTATAATAAAATACTTTTTTCATTTCGAGTATATTTAATCCCTCATCCTTACATCTGTTTTTTTCCCTCACCAATTTCATCAATCTAGAATTGAGAATATTAATTCCGCTAATGAATTTGAGACTTTTCAAAAAAAATAAACTTTAAGGTTCAAGTTTTAATGTCAATGTTAAAAAAAAAAGAAATATATCAACATGCTCGACCGGATCCTTTGAACCACCATAAGTTGCCATAGTTGGCATTTTGAACTTAATAGGAAGTTCTACCTCCATGATGCCATCTGTGAATGGTGGTTCAGTTTGCTCGAGGAGATTTTCTAACACAAGAGGAGCCTTTCCCCGATACTCTTTCTTCATATGTCCAAGCTCGTCTTGGAGTTTCTTTAGCTCTGGTGCCCAAGGCTGTGAACTTTCGGCAGTGGACTTTGCTATACTAGTTTGTGCTTTTCTTTTTTCATTGAGCACTTCTCTAAGGCCAGACCTTCCTTTCATACTTGGATGCCTCTTGGGAGAAGACTTATTGGAAGAAGGGGAATTGTCTCGAGTATGTACTCTCAACTTCCCCTTCGAACCACCCTTCTCATGATTCCGTGACTCTGCAACACCTTCTATAGGCTGTTTTTCTTTTTTTTTTCTTTGATCGTTGATTATGGTTGTCAGTGGGGGCTTGGTGATCTATCGTTGTGTGAGTATCTCTAATACCTTTGCAAGATCCCGATTCACAACTCGAACTTGTTCTTCCAAGACATCTACCCTTCTATCTGGCACGAGTATAACCGTTACCAATTCTGGATTTTCATCTTCTTGTTGTCGTCGTTCTCTATTGCTACGAGTTTGATATCTTGTATTATGAGGGGTTACGGTTTTCATCGTCATCTACATCATTGCCGTGCTGACTTCTTCGACTCATCATCGTTGGTAGAGCACTTAGTTATATACTCTTCCCACAGACGGCGCCAAATGTTGTTGCGTAAAAATGGAGAGCTTCCACGTAGGCAACGAACTTAATATATGGGACGAGTCGGAGGTTGTACGCTGCTTTGACAACGTGCTACGTAGGTACCTACACAGGAAAGGAAAATAGCACTGGTGTGGTGCTGGCCCAACACCCTCCGATACTAAAGTCAGAGCAAGCAGAGCTAGTGTGTCAGAGAGAATAGTAGTAGAAATTAGTTACCTAATGAGTGAATTTATTCTTCTATTTATAGGAGAATATGTTGATGACATCATCATGTCACGTGTCGCGTCAGGATTGCACAACGTGTCGCTTCTTAATTACGTGTCCCCTTTGGGTTACACCACGTGTCATTTTATAATTGGACACTTGCATTCGGTTTAAATATGTAAGTCAATGTTGGAGACTGCGTAGCCAAGTCTTTTCAGGTGCGTGGACTTTATGACTAGGTACCGCGGTCAGACCAGGTGCTCAAGTACTGAGGTCAGACGAGGTAAATCTTGTCAAGTTATAAAATTCCACATGTAATCCAATTTTCCCCACAACAACTATTAATTATCGTTATATATTATATGGGCAACTTGTTTTAAGTAGTCAATGATTATGTATTTTTTTTTATTGTTAGAAAATACATGTGATGTTTTTCTTTTCCCTTCTTCTGGATGTACAATAAACAACCATCACATGACTTTCCCCAGAGCTTAAAAAGAGACTAGACATACATCTAGCCTACTTTAATAAACGAATTGCAGAATAATACAGAACAGTAAAATGTAATTTTTTTTCAAGATACACTTCCCCTAGGAGTCGATCCAAATGATTTGTCCACTTTTACAATATTAGAATGACCTCTTGGAAAATCCGTAAGGATGGCGTTCAACAAGGAAGAGTATCACATCGTACAACGTACGTGTTATGTAATTGTCCAGATGTAGAACCATATAATGAGTAAGTATCAACTAAATTAACACGTCAAACTGTTCTATTAATTGTCGTTCACAATATACTATTTTCAATTATAGGTTATTCGTTGAGTTATTCGTATGACCGACTAATCTTAGAATTAACGCAGGCTGAAGAGGGGATCATAATAGACAGAGACTTTTGTTCATAGTTTTATACTTACGTGTTACAGTTGTTCATATTAACCGAAATGATGAAATTTCTCAATCCACGTTCATTGTCATACAGGTTGATTCGCCCACAATCCCAATTACAAATAAACACATAGTCATGTTGGCAAAAGGACCTCATAGAATTACGAAATCATACTATGGGTATTTAAGGAAGGGATACAAATTTGAAATAAAAACTCATATATAGAACAGAGCAACAGATAGTAGCGTCATATGCATAAAGAGTTAAGTTTTCAGAAACAGTGAAGATGATTTCTTTGGAGTTATTGATGAAATTATTGAGTTTGAATATGCAGGAGGTAGTGTAAAGCGTACCATATTATTTAACTAGACGTGGTTTGAGACAATGCGGTGAGATGAGATGCTAAAGATACCACATTTATAGATTTTAGAGGTAAATAAGAGAAAACACATGCGCACAAAAGATCAATTTTTATTGGCACAACAAGCGATTCAAACGTATTTTATGCATTATCCATCTTCTAGAAAATTTAATGATTGGTTAGTGATTTGCAAAGTGAGGTTGTGTCACATAGATGAAAGTCTTTCGGATAAAGATAGCGAGGATTTTGTTGCTTTTCAAAAAAAATGAGGTGCAAAGACGTGAAATCGATGAAGGAATAAACTCTGAAACTGTCTGGCCACTAAATGACATAGCAGAAATGTTGTTTGATGCCGATGGTTTATATACTGATATTCCTATTATTGAAGAATCATCTCCTAACTATTTTGGGGAGTTTAAAGATGATGAACAAAGTAATTTTAAATCCAACACCGATGAGTTTAAAGATGATGAATAAAGTAACAATGAAATTGAAAAACATGTAATAATACTAAAAAAACAAGGATATTAGCGACGAACTGTGTCGCTTGTAGAGACTAAATGATTCGCTATAAACCATTTAGCGACACTTTGAATCGCTAACAAGGACAAAAAATTTGTAGCATTTTATCACTATGAGCGACCTAAGTCATCGCTAAGTCTTCCATGTAGCTCCAGAACCTTCACAATGTAGCGACACATTTCACTACAAAAAAACTATCAAAATACGACCAGAAATTTGCGACCAAAACAATTAGTAGTTTTATGGTGACCACCTGGTCACATTCTTTGAAGGTTGACTCTAAGTGACCATTTGGTCACTTTTTTTGCGACCAGATTGCGACCAAAAGCAAAAGTAGTCTTAAAAAATGGCGCGAAAAAAGCGACCAGATGGTCACCTAAAAAAACGACCCTCTGGTCGCATTTTTGTGACTAGTGGTGCGTAATTTTGGACTGAAGAAAGCTACCAAGTGGTCCAATTAAAAGTGACTAACTGGTCGCAATTTTGGTGACTAAAAGTGAGCAGTGGTAGCTTATAATTGGAGGGAAGAAAGCTACCAAATGGTCACAATTAAAAGTGACTAAATGGTCGCAATTTTGGTGACCTAAAAGTGAGCAGTGATAGCTTATAATTGGAGGGAAGAAAGCTACCAAATGGTCACAATTATAAGTGACCAGATGGTCACAAATTATATGATTTTATGGGACCAATAATTGATAAAGAATTTGGTGGGATAAAAGCTACCAAGTGGTCACCAAAAAAGTGACCATGTGGTAGTAAATTCTGACTTGATGTGACCCGGGGCAGTGAGGAAAATGGCGGGAAAATTTGGCGGGAGACTCTGCGACCAGGTGGTAGCAAAAATACTACCATCTGGTCGCAAATGAGCAGAAGAGTCCATTATAAAAACCCCTCCACCCATTGTTTGTTAGCATTAAGAAAAAAGAAAATGAGAGAGTGGATGTATGTTCGTTTGATAGACGGGTATTTGAACGATGAGTTCGTGGCCGGGGTTGAACAGTTTGTTGAGTTTTGCATGACAACTGTCTATTATGAAAAGTATGGTGGAAAGCTACGCTGCCCGTGCAGGAAATGCGACAATAGGAGAATCATACCGGTTACAGAGTTGAAGGTGCATCTTTATACTCGGGGGTTTGTGCAGAATTATTATCACTGGGTGTTTCAGGGGGAAACAAAGGAAATGTTCTACGCTGCATTACAGGAATCGAGGCGATACGAAGGTAGCAGCTCGAATGTAGAGGTTGTTGACGAAGAACAGAATGATGAACAACAGTATAGTCAGATACAGCAAATGATAATTGATGGTGCGGGGTATGGGGGCAATGAAAATTTCCGTGAAAGTTTAAACATAGACGAAGATGAACGGGTTGTAGAAGAGGAAATGAATCCGGAAGCACGTAAGATGTACGAGATGCTAAAGACAGCTAGCCGACCATTGTACGATGGGTGTGAGGTAAGTCAACTTGCTGCTGCTACAGAACTTTTAAATATAAAGGGGCAGTACAACATACCGGGTAGAGGATTTGATGCGGTTGCATCGTGGTTTCGTTGATGCGTTCCAGAAGAAAATAATATGCCACACAGTTTGTACGACAAGAAAAAGCTAGTGGAGGGACTTGGATTACCCGTGGAGAAAATAGATTCGTGTCAAAACGGATGCATGATTTACTGGGATGTGGATGAGGACCTGCATCATTGCAAATTCTGTTTTCTTCCAAGATACAAACAAGGGAAACGCAGCCTGATTCCGAACGCCCGCATGTTCTATTTACTGCTGACCCCACGTCTGCAACGGTTGTATGCATCAGATGTGACAGCCTCGCACATGAGATGGCATCGCGAGCATTCACAGAGGAAGGTGTTATGAGACATCCCTCAGATGCTGCGGCATGGAAGCATTTAAATAATTGTCATCCGGATTTTGCACAAGATCCGAGAAACGTCAGATTAGGCTTATGCACAGATGGCTTCAACTCGTTTGGGGCATCAGGGGCACAATATTCAGTTTGGCCAGTCATGGTAACCCCGTATAACTTGCCTCCCTCGATGTGCATGTGAAACCCGGTGATTTTTCTAACAGTGATTTTACCTGGGCCGAAAAGTCCAAAACAGAAGCTGGATGTGAATTTGCAACCACTTATTGCAGAGTTGAAAAGGTTGGGACTGACGGTGTTGTGACGTACGACATTTCGAAAAAACAAAATATCTTGATGCGCGCCGCGTTAATCTGGACGATCAGTGACTTCCCTGCGTATTCAATGCTGTCAGGTATGTTGATCTTTAATTGCTTTCATATACATTTTTGAGTCTGTGTTTAGCTTTTGTTATTGCTTTCTTAGTCAGTGTAGTTAATTGTGTGAACCTCAATCTCCTCCTCTTAAAGGATGGAGTACGGCGGGGACATACGCATGTCCACATTGCATGCTAAACACAGATGCATTTTATCTCAGAAACGGTCGGAAAACTTGTTGGTTTGACTGTCACCGTCGATTTTTGCCGTTGAATCACACTTTCCGTTCAAACGGCAGTGACTGGAAAAAGGGTCGACGAGTAAGAAAACAAACCCCCCGACCATGTATAGTGGAAGACAGATTCTGCATGGTATAGATGTTATAGGGATGCAGAAGGTTACCGTGGAAGGTGCAGAGAGTGCAAACAATGCGGCTGGAAAAAACAGGGGTTGGAGGAAACGGAGTATTTTTTGGGATCTACCGTATTGGGAAGATCTACTTATTAGACACAATCTTGATGTAATGCATATCGAGAAGAATTTCTTCGACAACATTTTCAATACAATTTTGAACGTTCAGGGAAAAACGAAGGACAGTCTGAAGGCACGTTATGATATACGGGAGATATGTGACCGTCCTGAGTTGGAGCCTGACGACAATGATAATTACGCAAAAGCAAAGTACATGTTGACGACGGATGAAAAGAAAACATTATTTGAGTGGATCAAATCCATCGAATTCCCGGACTGATACGTTTCGAATTTGAGTCGGTGTATAGACAGTCAAAAACATATCATGTTCGGGATGAAAAGCTACGACTGTCATATATTCATACAACGATTGATGCCCGTCGAGTTCAGACCGTTCCTAGAGAATAGACATTGGGAGCCGCTTGCCCAGTTGAGTGTTTTTTTCAGGGACTTGACATGTACAGAGCTTACGGAAGCTACTGTCGCTTCAATGAGTTCAGAGATCGCTGTTATTATTTGTAAGTTGGAGCGAATGTTCCCACCTGGCTTTTTTGACTCCATGGAGCATCTTCCAGTGCATCTTCCATACGAGGCATTCTTAGGGGGGTCCCATACATTACCGCTGGATGTACCCATTTGAAAGGTAAGCACAATTATTTTGTAATGTACGCGTATGAATCAGTACAGTGATCATCGAATGTTAATTATGTTTTGTACCCACAGGTACTTACGTCGGTTGAAAAAGATGGTTGGAAATAGATCACGAGTAGAAAGATCTATCTGTAGTGTGTACCTGACGCAAGAGACTATCACATTTTATTCATACTACTTTGATCAACACATTGCAAAGCAGTTTCGACCGGCGAAACGAAACATTGTCGAAAATTTACTTGAAGGTGTTGACATGAACGACTTGCCGATTTTTACCGAACCTGGCATGACAGTTGAAAGATCAGTGCGTAGGCCGTTGACCGATTCTGAGTATCACGTAATGCAGACATACGTGTTATGCAACTGCGCAGAGATCGAGCCTTACATAGAGTGAGTTTGTAACTTAACATTATTCCATCGCATAAACAAACTATTTGCTAACTATTTTTGTAAAATACAGATTATTTCTAAACGTATACGTTCGAATGACACGAGTTGGTCTTACAGACGCGAAGGAGGGGTCAATAATCGACAAAGAGTTTCGTCTTGGTTCAGTGCATACGTGAGTTATTTTAAATTGTCAAAAAAAAACCGTGGCATTTTGTTGAAAAAATTACTATCATCCTAATACATTACTGTATGTGAACAATGACACAGGTTGACTCCCTTACATTACCGGTGGATGATCCTCGCATCATTTCTTTGGCAAAGGGACCTGGAAGGATAGCAAGTTCGTATGGTGGATACGTCGGTAACGGTTACAAATTTCAAACGAAGGCGCATTCAGTTAACAGGGCAACAAACAACAGTGGTGTTTGCATAAAAGGTCACGTGTTCTGCACAAAAGAAGACGATTACTTCGGAGTAATCGATAAGATTCTTGAGATTCAATACGCAAGTCCGACACTAAAACGCATTGTTGTGTTCAACTGCACTTGGTTCGAGATAACCAGATGAGGCGGAGTTCGTAAGATTGATCATTTACAAATCGTTGAGGTAAACAAGTCTAAGCATATGCGCACCGCTGATAAGTTTGTCCTGGCTTCACAGGCGATTCAAGTTTATTACCTGAACTATCCTATTAATAGACGAGATCTGACAGATTGGTTAGTTGTTTGTAAAGTTAAACCACGCCAGGTAGAAGAAAACTTGTCTGAGAAAGACGACCATGCAGAGGAAGCTGTTGCTTTTCAAGAAGATGAGATAAGATGTCGTGCAATCGACGATGGTCAGAATGCAAGTACTGTTCGTCCTTTGAACGATGGGACGATAACATTGCATGATGATGATGATACAAATGCTTCCCCCCGCCCCCGTTTCTTTTCCTTTCCTTTCTCTTTTTTTTTTCTATTTTTTCTTTCTTTTCTCTCTTTCCCCCATTCCGTTCCCCGTTGTTTTTTCCCCGTTCCCGTTCCCCGTTCCCTACTCTAAACCTAAACACCCAAAACCTCCAATCCCGGTTTCTATTACGAGGTTAGTTTCGTTTCCGTTTTTAGCTATTTTAGTTTATATTTAAATTTAATTAGTTTAGTTTAATGTTGTTAATTTCATTAATTTTAGTTTAATTAATGTAATATAGTTTAATTAAGTACTTAGTTTACTTACGGTTTATTAATCTAATTTCGTTTACTTTAATTAATTGATACATTTTAGTTCAATTAATCTAATTTTAATTTAGTTTAATTTAATTAATTAGTTTAGTTAAGTTTAGGTTTTATTAATTAATGTTAGTTAAATTTAATTAATGTTAGTTAAATTTAATGTTAGTTAAATTGAAAGCTTCATTACTTAGTTTACTTTAATTAATTACTTAGTTTAGTTTATTAATTACTCAGTTTAGTTTATTTTAGTTTTAATTAATTAATGTTAGTTTTAATTTAATTAATTTTAGTTCAATTAATCTAATTTAGTTTAATTCTTCATTACTTAATTTTATTTTAATTTAATTAATTTTAGTTTAATTCTTCACTACTTAGTTTACTTTAATTTTAATTTACTTTAATTCAAATTAATTAATTAGTTTACTTTAATTAGTTCAATTAATCTAATTTTAATTTACTTTAATTCAAATTAAGTAATTAGTTTATTTTAAATTATTTACTTAATTTATGTTAGTTTAATTTACATTATTTAATCCATTTAATTTAGATTATTTCATTAATTAATTAATTTAATTTATTTCAATATTTTAATTACGTAATTAGTATTAAATTAGTTTAGTTTGGTTGTAGGAGTATGACGGCCAGACGACGTCCTCCCCAGTCAGACGAGCGTGACGACGCGGGTGACGAGGCTTCTCCACAGCTGCCTACTGCTGCTGCCCATGATGCGGACTTGACTACAGAAGAGTTGGAGATCCTCTTCGGTTACGAGGCAGGACTTGCTGCCACGCTCGATGATGCAGTCTCTGAGACCCAGTCTATGACACCACGACTGACGCAGGACTCCCTGGCCACGACTCCCGGCTTTGCATCAGGGTATGCGTCCGGGTCTGCATCAGGGTCGGATCCAGCTGGCCTCTCCACTTCATGCATGTAGCCGTCTCGGGCCGCAGACTCTACCCTTCGGATTGAAGGGGATACGTAAGTAATTTTATTTATTGTTTTAATTACTTAATTTTTAAACCTTTAAAACTTTTTTGAAAGTGTTTTTTTTCCGTTAACTAATAGTTTCTAATAGCACCATAATTTTTATGTTTTTGCAGAGTACAGCAGCATACAACTGTTTCAAAACGGTTTCGCGAGATCCTCCAGAGTATGCCTCTACCCAGCGACCTTCGCTGGCAGAAGATCCCGACGACAGAGAAACGTCGGATGTACGACAACTGGAAGGTAAAAAACATCATTTATTTTTATAATTAAATAATTTTGAAATTTATAGAAATAAATTTATTACTTTAACAATTTTTTTATTTCAATTTTTTCAGGGCAAGTTTCCTGTTATCGATCCCGATATCACGGACGGTAGATTGTTCCCCCTATGGGATAGTCACGTCTGGGATCAATTCAAGGACCTCATGTACCGGGCGCGCAGAAAGCAAGCAGCAAACCGCCCCGTGTGGATGATCCCGGAGGACCACGCGCGACTTATCGCTAGCTTGAGCACTCCTGAGGGCAAGGCAGTGTCAAGCAGGAATAAGGCCAACCGCGCGAAGAATCCCACCAAACATACAGCGGGGGTCCGGACACACGACGAGCACCATCGTCGATTGGTAAGTTTTTTTTTAGTCGTTTTCTTACTTACGTACTTTTTTCTCGTTTTCTATTTTCAATTAGTTATTAATTTATTATGTTTTATTATTCAATCTTTAATATTTTTAGGAAGCGAGTCACGGGCGCCCCGTCCCACCCCATGAGCTGCACCGCGTTCTTCACACGAAGAAGGACGAGACGTTCGTCTACGATAAGGCGAAAGCAGTTCAGGTATTTAATAATTTTTTCAATTATTATTTTTTCTTTAAAATTTTCCTAACTTATATATTAAATATTTTATTTTCTGAATATTAAATGTTTAGGAACTTTTCACGAAGTCCTTGAGTCAGCAGTTGCCTACACCAGACTCGCAACCGACTTAGGAGGACCGTAGAGAGGCGTTCTTGGAGGCTGCTGGAGGGGTTCGACCTGATGGATCAGTTCCTGGGCTCGGCTCGTACGAGCGACGCCTTTACGCAGATGTGCCCCGGCCTCAGTGGAGCGGAGCGAGCACTAGATCCGGCCCCTCTCTAGTTAAGCAGCAGCTGCCAGCGGACATGGATGCTATGTGCGAGGACTTCGTTTCTCGAGTCGCTGCGATAGAGGCGGACATGCAGGCACGGGGCGAGGGCCAGGTGACAGCAGCTTTGGCCGCGTACTTCAGATCCCTAGACGGTGGCCAGTCATCATCGACGCCTCCTCCGCCACCCCCCGCCCCTCCGCAGTAGTTCTATGATGCTTTCGTCTGTATAAAACTTTTTTTGAATATTTGATATATATATTTTTTATTTTAATTCCAATTTTTTGTCATTAAATTTTAATCTTAATTAAATAAATAATTAATAATTAATTAACTAATTATTGAAATTTAAATTAAAAAAAAATTCTTACATGCGACCATATGGTCGCATTTGATTTCAAGAAAACGACCATATGGTCGCATTTTGACTGAGTCTAAAAGTGACCATTTGGTCACATAAAATATGACCAGTTGGTCACTTTTTTATGTGACCAATTGGTCGCTTATCTTCAACATAAATTACGACCATATGGTCACTTTTGAGGAGACCATCTGGTCGTATTTTGACTGAGTCCAAAAGTGACCATTTGGTCACATTGAATACGACCATTTGGTCACTTTTTTATGTGACCAAATGGTCACTTATCTTCAACATAAATTACGACCAGATGGTCACTTTTTAAGCGACCATCTGGTCGTTTTTTCAAAAGGTTGACTTTTTTGCTACCAAACGTTTCTTGTCGTAAATTTGTGACTATCCAGTCGCCCAAATTCAGGACCGACCAGCTTTTTGGCCACCACCATTTTTGTCGCTTTTTTGGTCGCATTATACCCTAAAAACGACCAGTTGGTCGGAAATTGACAGTTTTTTTGTAGTGTTTCCTCGCTAACAGAAAATTATATTTCTCAACGGATACATTCACTATTAAGCGACACATTGCATCGCTCATGGGAAAATAAATTATTTCACTATTGAACGACACATTGCGTCGCTAAAAGGAAAATTAAAGGCGGTTGTTTACAAATTTCAACGTTTATTTTTATTTCAGTGACACAATGCTTTGTTAGAGTGAAAATTAATGGCGTTTGGTTTTAAAATTTGTGCAACTTGAGCGACACATTTTGTCGCTAAATGAAAAATTAATGGAAGCTGTTTAAAAATTTCAATGTTCATTTTTATTTGAGTGACATAATGCGTCGTTAAAGTGAAAATTAATGGCGCGTGGTTTGAAAATGCGTGCAACAGCTGGCACTTTTTCATTCACTTAACGACGAAGGTTTTCGCTAATTTTTTACTTTTCCTGTTCTCATTTTCACATACTCAAGATGGACGTGTGGTCACTCTAGGGCTGAGTTGCATCTCTATCTGCTCGCGAAGGGCCATGATGGGGTTACTTTTGTGGATGATCGAGTTCGGGCATTAGCGGTTAGTTTATTTATTTTCATACTTTCAAATAAATTAAATAATATTCTTTTTTTTAACTTAAATAAATGTTTGGTTAATTTTTGGAGGAAAAAGTTAAACAAATACTTGAAGCATTATTGCCCACTCCTGAGTCTTAGCCTACTCATGAAAACCATCAGGATGCTTTTTCTTCAGGTAGTCGATGGTGTTCGTCCCGATGGCTTAGCCCCAGGTCTTCGTATTTACAAGAAGGATCTTTATGCAGACCAGCCGTGTGCTTCCTAGTTCTACTCATGCTAAGACCGAGTTTTTGAAGCTAGACAATGCCTCATTGCGCAAAGAGACTGAGGAGATAAAGCAAAATACTAAGGCTTTCAAAGCTAACCATGAACAGTTTAAGGCTCAAGTCTTAGGATGGTTGAACATCCATCGGGAGGCCGGCTCCACGACATCCAGATTCTGAGCATACGAGCCCTCTCTAGTTTTTTTTTAATACTTTATTGATTTTTGTGTATTTTTAATTTAATTTTAATATTATTATTTAATGAATTTTTTTTATCATATATTTAATTTTTTTTAATTATTCTATTTTTGTTTGAATATTAGTATTAATATTAAAGATTTTTTATTTTAAAAAAAAGGTACATTAGCGACACACTTCATCACTGGTATCTATTTTATAATATCTTCAATTTTATGATTAGCGATGGATTTCGTCACTAAGGTCAAACAGTTGACTTTATTAGCGAACAAATATGTCTCTACGTAAGCAATGGGATGCGTTGCTAACGTGAGCAAATAATTGTGTCGCTCAATTAACCGACACATTGCGTCTATGATAGAGAGACACAGTGAATGACTGTGTATTGCGTCATTAACGTAGTTGACATTTATTAGCTACTCACTATTTTCATGCCGCTAGTAGCTATACAATTCGTCATAAAAGTTAGCGAGTGATTCTTTTTTTTTTTTTTGCGATCATCCATTTCATCGTTATTTTTGTCTCTAATGTTATTTAGCAATGCAATCATAGCGATTACGTCGTTAATACATACATTTCTTGTAGTGATAACATTGAAATGGCATCCAATGACGAGGACTCCTCCCTTCATTATCAGGAACATCAAGTCAGTATGGAATTTGTCAAATACAATATGTTTTAAGAATGCAGTCTGTCCATATTGAGAGCAGCAACATGAACTGCCTCTTAGATATCATAGGGTTCAATCTCAAAACCAATTGGTAATGAGAGGAGTAGCCCTTAGACTTTATAAATGTTGTTAGATCCCTTCATCTTTCCGATGTGGGATCCTTAACATGCCCCCTTAAGATTGGTTTTGAGATGGAACCCCATGATATCAACATGGAATCAGAGCCCAATAAGCCCAAACGGGTATTCGGTCCAAAAATGGGATCCGACCTAAGAATTGTGAGCCCAAAAGAGGCACCATCTTCAAGGGGTATGTTAAGAATCTCACATTTGAAAGATAAAGAGACCTAACAACATTTATAAAGTCTAATGGCTACTTCTCTCATCACCAATTGGTTTTGAGATGGTTGCCCGCATAAAGTAACAACAATAGATAAAAATAAAAAAACAATAATTATAGTACATAAAGTTTGCAGTCCATAAACAATAAATTTTTTTTAATGAAATAAAATAAAATAAATTAAGATGCAAAAAATTAACAATGCACAAGAACAATTTAAATATCACAGGAGGCATAAATTTTCTTTCCAATGGAACTGAGCATTCTAACTATGCTAGAGTAAACCAACTTTCCACATTTGTTCATCGGCAGAAGAAAGATCAAATCCATTAAATTCATATGTAATCAGAAGCTTACCAGGCCACATTCATGATCAAAATATTGTTGAATTTTCCGATCAGGGATACAATTTAGAACCAGTATTTTATTGACAAAATAAATGTATCCTCATCACGTATTTGACAGTAGGGTGAACTATTTTCTTTTCATGACCCATTAATTTGTAAAGAATGGGAGGATCGTGAACATTGTTTATATCATGTTCTTTTACTTCATGATGACCCCATTCACGAGTTCAAGCTTTCTCACAAGGATTTTCTATGTGTCATTGACACTGATAGATAGATTATTCACTTTTCAAGGAAAGCTATATCCAATGAGCTCATATTTAAAAGTTTGAAAGGCGTTAACGCTACTATATAGCTTCTTCTCAGTAGTAAGGAGGAGAAGAGAGAGAGAAAATGGAGGGAATTGATATCATATATACATATGTAATAGTCTTTTTCATCTATGGGATCGGTATATATATCTCAGTCTTTTTCACCTATTAGATCAGTATAATTAAAAAGTCCGGACATTTTATCTCGCAAACAACAATCATATCACAAAGTGACACCCTATTATATAAAAACTGGTCAACTAACCTTATTAATTAAAACAATTCCTAGTCAATCAATTCATAGTCAACAAATAGAAGAGTCTCAATAATATTTAATATTTCAGCCCAAATAGTGTATCAACCACCCAACATTAATTAAATAGACAATTCAATAATTTACCAGAATGAATGACATGCTTCCCATTCTTATAAAATTGGGGCTCTTGCGAAAATAGCAAAAATAGGTTCAATATTTGTAAAAATAGCAGGAAAAAAATATATTTGCAAAAATAGCAGAAAAATTTAATTCACATCTAAAAAATTACAAAATTGCCACTAGTAATCAGTGATTAGTAATCACTGATTATTGATATCCTGATATTTTGTGCAGTAATCACTGATTACCACTGATATTTTATTAGTTATCACTGATATCTCTGATAACATGAATGAAGGTTTTTAAAAATCTGCTATATTTGCAAATACTTTTTAAAACTGCTATATTTATAAATATTGCTAAAAATTCTGCTACCCAATGAAATTTTCCTATAAAATTCTAGCATCGGAAAATAATCTTTTACCAAAAGAAGAAATTTTATATCGTAGTTTTACAAATTAAAAATTGAGAGTTTTCCATGCATGTGGTACAAATCAAAGTTGGTTGTGGAAAGATAATGTTGTAAACCAAAGTCCAAAAGGGAAGAGAGCATATAACATGGGGTATTTAGTTGGAAATGAATAGAAGAATTATTTAGGGACGAAAAGAGATCTTGAGACTATATTTGGGAGTTAGCTCATGTAAACGTATCTTTTTAGGTGTCTAACTACCAAATTCTTTTGTAATTACACCTTAGGATTAATTATAAATATAAGGTGCCCGCATACTTGTTAATTAGGTGGCGGTGCGGGTATTAGGGGTAATGGGTAAATAGTATACCAATTTTGTGTGGCTTTTCAACTGGTTTTGCCATTGTATTGTAATGGTTTTGTTTTTGTTTTTCATATTTTTCTTTTATTATATCAATGAAATGGTCTTTTGAGCTGTTTTTTTTTTTTTTGGGAATACAACATCTATTGCTTAGGTATACCAATGAAGAGGACTCCTCCCTTCATTATCAGGAACATCAAAGTCAGCATGGAAATTGGTGAATGCAGTTTGTCCATATTGAGCAGCAACATGAACTGCCTACATTTCAATACCAAAATGTTCAGACAATGCACTAATAGGTTCCTATAGAAGATTTAAAAGTAACAACAATAGATAAAAATAAAAAACAATAATTATAGTACATAAAGTTTGCAGTCCATAAACAGGAAATTTTTTTTATTGAAATTAAATAAAATAAATTAAGATGTAAAAAATTAACAATGCACTCTTGTTCTTTTTAAAATTTTAGAACAATTTAAATATCAAAGTCCGTTTTCCGGAACGGCATTCCAACTATGCCAGAAACCACTTTCCACTTTGTTCATCGGCAGAAGAAAGATCAAATTCATATGTAATCAGAAGCTTACCGGGCCACATTCATGATCAAAATATTGTTGAATTTTCTGATAAGGGATACAATTTAGAACCAGTATTTTATTGACAAAGTAAATGTATCCTCATCACGTATTTTACGGTAAGGTGTACTAATTTCTTTTCATGACCCATTAATTAACGAGTTCAAGCTTTCTCACATGGATTTTCTATGTGTCATTGACACTGATAGATAGATTATTCACTTTTCAAGGAAAGCTATATCAATGACTTCATACTTAAAAGTTTGAAAGGCGTTAACGCTACCATATAGATTCTTGTCAGTAGTACGGAGGAGAAGAGAGAGAAAATGGAGGAATTGATATCATATATACATAGTCATAGTGTTTTTCATCTAGGGGATCGTTACATCTCAAATAGTATATATAAAAAAATGGTGTTTGTATGGTGGGGGTGTTTTGGAAGAAAAAAAAAAAAATTTTTTGGGCCCCAAATATTTAATTAAAATGAATTATAAGTACGTCATGGTCGGGTTTTTTTACTCTTTAATAATTTTTATTTTTTTTTTTTTTTTTTTTTTTTTTTTTTTTTTTTTTTTTTTTTTTTTATTTTTTTTTTTTTTTTTTTTTTTTTTTTTTTTTTTTGTTTTGATATAAAAATTTAATTTTTTTTTTTTTTTTTTTTTTTGGGGGCAATTGCTTAAATAATGGTTTTTTTTTTTATAGATTAGTATAACTATATTACGTCATAGTCTTTTTATTTTTTTTTTTTTTTTTTTTTTTTTTTTTTTTTTTTTTTTAACCTATGAGATTAGTATAACTAAAAAGTTAGAATATTTTATCTCGCAAACATCAATCATATCACAAAGTGATGCCCTATTATATAAAAACTGATCAAATAACCTTATTAATTAAAACAATTCATAGTCAATCAATTCTTAGTCAACAAATAGAAGAGTCTCAATAATATTTAATATTTCAGCCCAATTAGTGTATCAACCACCCAACATTAATTAAATAGACAATTCAATAATTTACCAGAATAAATGACATGCTTCCCATTCTTATAAAATTCTAGCATCGGAAAATAATCTTTTACCAAAAGAAGAAATTTTATATCGTAGTTTTACAAATTAAAAATTGAGAGTTTTCCATGCAGGTGGTACAAATTGGTTTGTGGAAAGATAATGTTGTAAACCAAAGTCCAAAAGGGAAGAGAGCAGCATATAATAAGATTTCTGACGATTGCAAAGGTAAAAGTATGGCATGTGAGAAAAAAAGAGGTAAAGTATGAGAGAGAATGTGTGAAATTAATTGAAAAAAAAAGCATTCTAGATCAAACCACTATGAAAATCAAGCTATCTATAAAAGCATATTCATTTAATTCTCAAAGATTCAATTCAATTCAATTAATGGCAGGAACAGAATGTTCAGTTGCTTTATCAATAGTGAGTGTCCTAGTTAATCTGGTTCAGGTTCGTGGCGGCGACCCTTTCAAATCATACCCCATCATCTTAATTTTTACCGTAGCCGCTCTTTTCTTCATTTCCCTTTCAGTTTCTTGGAAAACATTTACAAATAATAATCAAAGTTCTCCGCTTGCTATTTTTATTGTGTTTTTGTTGTTAATTGCGATAACTTGCGTTACCGCAATTCTAGTCCCTCAATCCATCAGCTTCTTTCCTTTTCTCATTTTTTTTCTCTATCTTTCAATCACTGTTTTATTGTTTCACAAAATTATAATAATTACTCGATCACCGATTGGTTATAGATTTGGGTATGAATTTAGAGAATGGTATCGGGAGGTGTTTCGCCGTCATTGGTTAACCACTATTTTTGTAACCCCACCACCAAGGACATATATTTTGCCAGTCCGCCGCCCTAACTGAACAAGAGACACAAAAGATTGATCCTTCATCTTTATCTTCGTCTTATATTTAAGATTTACTATTAATTATGATTATATTATAGGAATAACAGCTTGTTTGTTTATATTCTAAGTACTTTTGATTTGATATCATTGTGTTATTTTCAGTATCGACAATTTAATGTCGTTTATTTTAAAAAAAAATTGTAAAACAAACCATACATAGTTTAGCACGTTTGATAAACCGTGTATAATTGAAAAACCAACCTATAGAAATGACCATAAAAACCTGTAGTAGTAGTCATGCATGGTTGTTTTGGTGAATATTACAAAAAAAAATATACATAGTTTAACATGTTTATATTTAATAAACGATATATTATTGATAAACCATTAACATCTGTAGCAACAGCCATATATAAAACATGTTTAAATTTAATAAATGGTGTATTATTTATAAACCAACCTGTAGCAGCAGGCATTAAATCTGTACAGCAAAATGAAAACAAAACCCATAAGTGAACTCCGACAAAACTCCGGCGGCGATTTTAACGCTGGCGATGGTCGTGGGTCAGGGGCAAGTGGTGGTGGGTGTGGGTCGAATATGAAAAATTTAAGAGACGACGGAGAGATTCAGATAATGACAGTGGTGGCTTGCAAATTCTCATATAATATCTTAATGTCAATCTCTGAAGTTTGAAGGTGGTGCTCGACAACCCCTTTTACAGTGATGGGGTGATAACAGTGATTAATCTACTACGAAGAATCGGTGAAGAGTGTGAATGGTAATGAATTATAACTTTACAATCAAGATCATCTAGGGTCCCAATGACCACAGATTCTTTCTGAGGTCTTCTACATGTCACACTTGTCAAATCGTGCGTACAATATTATATCATGGCACTTCAACTTGATAGTTCCAATACCGACAATCTTTAAAACATGATCATTACAGCTGATCATTGATCCTTCAAAGACAGGTTCATAATGTTGGAACCATTCTCGACGAGAGGTTATGTGAAAAGTGGCTCTTGAGTTCATGAGCAATACATCGACAAATTTATCTCTGCCTTCAAAAGTTGTCGCAGGTTCACAACACAAAGACTCCCCTTCATTTGAGGTGCTTGCAATATTTCTTTGAGGATTGGAATTTTTCTTATTTAAACTCCAACAGTCCTTTTTCATATGACCATTTCTGCCACAGTGGTAGCATTTTATAATCTTTTTATTTCTCAATTTTGACCTAACTTGATTTTGGCGCGCTCCCACTTGAACCACGTTCCGTTGATCTACCTCTTGTCACCGTTAAAGCCTCTACTTGTTTTAAACTTGCCAACTTATCTTCTTTGTTCTTGCCCCTGTTTTCCATTTCTAGAACAGCGGCTACAACATTGTCAAAGTTTAGATAGTCATTCAGTATACTAGTCTTCTCCATTTTTTGGTATCCCTGTCATCTCCTTTTGCTATTCTTTTTTTTTTTTTTTGTGACTCTTTTCGCCGCATTGACTAAGTTTCTCTAGGTTGCGTAAGCTCGGGCCCCTGTTGAACATATACAAACAGTTATTGTATCAATTATACATATCTTTAACACATACTCTATATACAACATAGATTGAAATTATATGTATCGATTTCTATTAATATTTGGCCTTCATCTTCATTATTTCAGCTGCATGGGTTTTGAAAAGCGTGCCTTAATTTCCTGCCACTTTCCTTGTGTAACTGTGCAGGGGGTTATTTCTGATTTTGCATTCCTCTATTTCTCTCTAAGTAGCCATAATCCTTTATTTTTAAGATAGTAGATATAAAGTTTTATTTGTAGAGTTGTGGTAGTCATTAATATAGATAACCCAAAAAATAATCAGATGACGATTCATGAATGGGTGCCTATCTAAGCAAGCGGCGAGAGCGAGAGTGTACATATTTTATAAATACTTACTCATGGAATTTATAAAATTATAGTAGCGGTGAGTAAGGTCGATCTCCACAATGAAAAGGGTTTTGAGTTTTGAAAATATAAAGAATAAGAAATCAATAGAAAAAAGCTTCCAACTAAAGGTTAATCTCGGTTATGGTTTATTAATTTGATCACGATTACTAAACATGCATTCCTAAATTCTTTTCTAAATTAGTTGGCAGTCGCCGGAACAACAAGTGTTCTTCCTTAGTTTTTCGATAGCCAAGATACAATATAATTATTACTTCTCTAATTAACAGATAATCCTAGAATACGATAATAAGATTTTATCGTTTAACAGCATTAAGATGAGAAAAACCCAATTCAAACAAACAAACACGATACGACCGATTCATTTAAGTTAGATCATAAAATTCCCATAACATAAATTAAAAAGTGTCCTTAATCAATTTATGCTATTATGCTACTTGTATTTGAACAATTAAACAATTACAGATTTAACGTTCTAACTAGCAATATGAAAATTAATCAAAGAACAAGTGGCCAATTTACACAATAATTGAACAACAATAAAATATGCAAAGAGAAAATAGGAATAAAATTAAGAATAAAACTTCACAAAATTATAAGCCAAACCTCGATAATCCTCTAGTTAGAATAAAGAAATTAGCTAGAAAACATAATAAAAACTATCTAAAAGTCCTAAGAAAAATAGGGGAGAAAGGATTGTGAATTAGGGTTCAATTGGGGCTTTAAATAGGCAAAAATATGATAAAATCGTACAAAATCTGCTCCTTCATCTCCTCCAGCCGTAAGCCGAGCCTTCTAGCAGTCTAAGCCGAACGCAAGCCGCTTGATTTTGTGAAGGAACCTTTCATACGTGCACCGGAGCCAAGCCGTGAAGCCGCCTGTCACTTCCCTTGGTCCATTAGGAGCGACGTGTCGCCATTGGGAGAGCGACGACCCTTCATATGCACGCTGACGTCAGCGTGACGTCAGCGCGCACTAATTCCTTCATGTGTTGATGTCATCACTTGAAAAAAATCATTATTTTATTATTTTTCTCGTCCCCGGTTCTCATCGCCACTACGACCATTTTTGGGTTTTTGGCCCCGGTTTCGATTTTCTGCAGGATACTGCCACCGGATCCCGTCACCGCAACATCAAAATGGGCATAATTTCTCCGTTTTATGTCCAATTTGAGCGCCATTTTTGCCTACGTTCATGAAATTAAATGATTAACAATATTATGGACATTTGAATCAATTAAAAATCATATTTTAATTATTTTGAAGATAATAACCCTAATAAATAGGCGTGCATTACAAGTTATCAAATACCCCCAAACTTAGACAATTGCTAGTCCCTTGGCAATTCTAGCATTAAGCACAATTAGTAATCAATCATGAAAATGTTTGAAGTTATGCAATCATCAAGCTTGTAAACAATTAATACCTAAGCAATCAAAACTTCATACAAAACCCAAGTGTATGTGATCAATCCCGCTTTTATACAAATTTTTTTATAAAACCATGAAGAATATCACATGCAATCTCAATTTCACAAGTCATACCAAGAATAGAAACTTAACAAACTTTTCAAAATCAAAGTATACAGGAATAGATACTCTCATGAGATATTCACTCAAATCTCTCAAAGTGTTTATGGAGTCAAAGAATATCATTCAAGTCGAAACATGGAAGAAATTTACCATAAACTTGCAAATATATCAAATAAAAACCGCAAATGCAAGAAATCGAAAAACTAGAATCCAAGGGTTTTTAAAGGTTGTAATGGGGCTTAGGAAAAAGGTGGATTGAAGAAATTTAGGCTAAAAGAGTTGAGAGATTACTATGAGGATTTTCAATAATATCAAACTCATCTTAGATTTTTATTGAAGAACAAACTCTCAAATATCAAAACAGACTTCCTTTACATCTTTCTTTTTTCAACATTCGAATTTCTTTTTCGGATTTTCAATAACGCATTTTTCTTTGCACTTTTCTTTTTCCACAATTTTTTTTCTTTTTTTCAATTCACAACACAATTTCATTTATCGACTTTTTCGAATGAGACATTTATCTTTCTAAATCTATAGCAACCTCTCAATTGGGTGAAAAAGAGATAAAAGAACGGAAAATTGTTATTTATTATGTGGCTAAATATCAAAGAAAAGGCCAAGGCTCAAAAACTGGCATCTAAAGAACTAAGTTCTATAAGCCTTTAGAAAACTAAAGTTGGTTCCTCTAATTTGCCTTTATAGATTTCTAGAATTCAAATTCAAACAAAAACAGTCTTAACATGCATAACAGAGCAAATTCTAGAAATAAACAACCATGAATGGCATAGGCTCAGTAAAGAATAAAGGGAACAAATATTATGATGATTGCTCAAAAGACTCAAGAACTCACAAAAAGCGGCTAAATGTATCACATCCTAATATACTTCTCAATCAATTAGAAAGCAAGATCAATACTCGAGATATGACAAGTGAAAAAATGAAACATGCTTTAACATACATTTTTTTTTAATTTATGCAAAAAAACGAGATTGAAGGTGCACAAAAAGCATGGGATTAAGCATAAAACAAAGTTTGCAAGAGCATTAACAGTAAAAGCCTAATCATCACACATCTTCTAAAATTTTCATCAAGCACAAATACATGAAATTATACCCCCAAACTTAAACTAAACATTGTCCTCAATGATTTATAATTAAAAACATGGTGGAAGTAGAAACTTCCCTGAATGAGCAATCCTCAGAAGTCGAATTGCTCTCTACTTGGGAATGTGAGAAAATTCGGCGAAAACTTCATGCTTCAGCATGCATATCCTTTCTTTGATCCTAATTTCCATTTTCCTAATAAAAACAAAGAAAAGAAAACAAGTAAAATTAAACTAAAGCTATAAACTAAAAACTAAAATAAAGTAAAGGAAAATAAAACAAAACAAAAAGTAAAGAAATTTGGTGCTTCCCAAAAAATGTCTTCTATTTAACGTCTATGGCTAGACGGTGTTGTTCCTTCTGGTCAAAACACATCCCATATTACTTTGACAAACTTCCTATAATCATTATTCGTAATTCTGAAACAGTGCAATTTTCATTTAAAGCATTATTTGATTCATCAGTATTAACAAAATCGAAAATTTCACAAGTTAGAGGATCAACTATGTCACTTTTAACAAAATATGAAATTTTTCAGTAGAATTTATTATGGAATCATTGATATTTAATTTATTGATCTCTCCATTAAACTCTATTATATATGTTTCATCATCTCCTTTTTCTGCTTCATCCTGAAAAGATTTCACAATGTTAGAAGGTAAATCAAGAATTTCTATTACCGCCATTATTTGTTCACTTTCAACAACTTTAGGATGATGATCAGTTAAAATTGGATAGACAACTTCCTCTTCATCCTCTTCTAAGGTGAATCCACACTTTGTCTCATTCAAATATGGTTCTTCTTCATATGTCAAAGTAATTGCACTAACATGTTGAATTGATTCATCTAAAGTTTGAGATTGAAAATTTCCTTGAGTTGTCTTCTTATCTACAATAGTTTCCACTTTATCTAGTTGGGCTTGCAATTTTTTGCTTTTTTCCAAACTCTCAATATTTACCTGTTGGTTGTACTCTTGGAACTGTTGAGTATACTATTGGAATTGTTGAGTGTCTTGTTAAAACTGTTGAGTGGTCTGCTGGAATTGTTGAGTGGTCTTCTGTAACCGTTGAGTGTTCTGCCGAATCTATTCAACAAGTTCTTCTAAAATTGGACTGATCTAATAAGTAGAATGTCGAGGTGGATTGTATTGTTGGAACTGTTGAGAGTCTTGCTGAAACTATTGAGTGTTAGCATAAATAGAATCAACAAGTTCTTCTAAAGATGGACTTACCTGATAAGTGGAATGTTGAGGTGGATTGAGATGTGGCGGTTAGAATTCTTAGTAATATGGCGTTGATCTATAATTGTAAGTTAGATGATCTCTCCATCCGGAATCATAAGTACTTGAATATGGATCGTAATACGTTTCTTGTTGGCCTAAGGATCTAAAACACTAAACAAACGATTAAAAATAAAAATAATAAAAATAAAACGATAATTTAATTAACACTGATTCCCCAGCAGCGACGCCAAAATTTGATGGGTGTCAAAACCACCAAAAATAAATACTTACTCTTGGAATTTATACATTTGTAGTAGCCGTGAGTAAGGTCGATCTCTACAGGAAAAAAGGGAATCAAATTAAATTTAATAAAAATGGGGGTTTTGAGTTTTTGAAAATATAAAAAATAAGAAATTTAAAAGAATAAGAAATCAATAGAGAAAAGCTTCCAACTAAAGGTTAATCTCGGTTATGGTTCATTAATTTGATCATCGATTACTAAACATGCATTTCTAAATTCTTCTCTAAATTAAATAAAAAGTGTTCTTCCTTAGTTTCTCGATAGCCAAGATACGATCTAATGACTACTTCTCTAATTAACGGATAACCCTAGAATACGATAATAAGATTTATCCCATTAACAACATTAAGATGAGAAGAACACAATTCTAACTAACAAACACGGTACGACCAATTCATTTAAGTTAGATCATAAATTCCGATCACATAAATTAAAAAGTGTCCTTAATCAATTTATGCTATTTTGCTACTTGTATTAGAATAATTAAATAATTATGGATTTAACGTTCTAACTAGCAGTATGAAAATTAATTAAAGAACAAGTTGCCAATTTGCCTAATAATTTAATCAAAAATAAAATATGCAAAGAGAAAGCATGAATAAAGAGAAAATAGGAATAAAATTAAGAACAAAACCTCACAAAATTATGAACCAAACCAATCTTCTAGTTGGAATAAAGAAATTAGCTAGAAAACATAACAAAAACTATCTAAAAGTCCTAAGAAAAATTGGGGGAGAAGGGATTGTGAATTAGGGTTCAATTGGGGCTTTAAATATGCAAAAATATTGTACAAAATCATCTCCTTAATCTCCTTCAGCCGTAAGCCAAGTCTTCTAGTCGTCTAAGCCGAGTGCCAGCCGCATGTTTCTGTGAGTGGAGCCAAGTCGTACCACCTGATGCTTTCCTTGGTCCATTTGGAGCGACATGTCGTCACGCCACTGCGACCACTCTGGGGTTTTTGGCCCGGATTTTGATTTTCTGCAAGATGCGGCCACCGGATCCCGTCGCCGCGGCGATAGGTCTTTTTCACACCAAAATGAGCATAACTTCTTTGTTTTATGTCCAATTTGAGCACCGTTTTCACCTATGTTCAATGATTAATAATACTATGGATATTTGAATCAATTAAAAATCATATTTTAATTATTTTAGAGATAATAACCCTAATAAATAGGCGTAAATTACGAGTTATCAATTTTCAGACACCAAGCTCTATGCAATCAAAAAAGGTCATATTCACCTAGTAATTGATCCTTCATCTACTTGAACTACTACAAATTTGACGTTAGTTGACATCTAGTACGTGTCAACAATGAAAATACGCAACACTTTTGTGGTGTCATCTTTCTTAAACGCGTCAACTTTACGTATTTTGTTAACTGATAAAAAGTATCAATATTTATTATAATGTTGACGTTTATAAACCATCAATTATATGCTATATACGACAACTAGTACATATCAATTAAACACATCATTTACGTTTTGGTTGTCAACTATATAATTATATATTGACAACTATTGCACGTCAACTTCAAATCTTAAATCACAAAAAAAAAGTCATAAATCTTTAACAATCCATTATAAACCCGCATACACAATTTTGTAAGTTTTATCAACAAATTATAATTTTTATATTAATTTTAACATAAGTATAACAATACATAATTACAAATTAACTAACAACTAATTATAACTTATCTAAACTAAAAAAAATGAGTTCAACGTCTACCAAAATAGCTAATCTATAAAGACTTAGCTATTTGTATAAAATTTGGATCTAGCTTCAACTCCAACAACAACAACCCACAATAAGACATGAAAAAAATTAGAAAAGTATAGATAATTTATGTTATGACAAGTAAATGAGCATAAAAAATAAATATTATTATGCAGTCAAGTTGTGAACTTTAAATATAATGCAAGTTGTTAACCCATTAAATTAAAAAAAAAAAATATATGATGTTGGCTTCTTAAGGTAAAAATTTATTTGTAGTTAACACGGAAAACCTAAAGAATGAAATGTTGAGCAACTTTGATAACCAAATCACTTATATTTTGAGTTAAATCAAAGAAGTGTTGAAAATCTTGTTTTTTTTTTATCTTAGCCAATCCAAGAGTTTCCACCTACCACAAAGACAACATTTATGCTCAAAATAGATCCATTATTATTAAGAATATAATCACAAGATAGCATATACCACTGTAGTTTTATAATCACAAGATAACGTAAATCTAAATTGAAGAATTAAATCACAAGATTGCACAAATCAATCGTATCCCGATCCACAAAGTTTGTCAAGGATGAATTTCTTTCGAGCCAAATCATGACTACACAAGTGAAAAAAAGTTTCATTTTCAAACTTGACACGACAATTTTTAACATCCTCAAAAATCTCAAAGATGGAGAAATAATAACATTACACCCATAGTGCTTCACTAACTAAAAAAGGTAGGTTCACACTACTTGAACAAATGCAAACTATCTATAAAATTAATATTATCCCATATAAATTAGAATGATCAAGTGTATTACATGAAAACATATCAATACAAAGTTAACTATCACATACCATAATATCATCTAATAAAGCTCCAAAATTATAAGGGCAAACTCAATGGAAGTAAAATTGTAACTACCTGCTACTACCATAATTAAAAGGAAAGACTTGTTCATCAAGACAATCACCCACAATGAAGAAGAAATTCACTAAAGGAATAAAGTCTAAAAATAAGGTTTTCCAAATTAATATATTCTATACACCCAAGAATCTCATAGTAAAGATAATCCTCCACAATATATAATCAAAACTCTTTGATCTCATTTTCAAAGAGGCCAAAGTATTCTTTGTTAAGTTTGTGTTTACGGAGAAAATTCTTTAACCCTACAATAGATATCACATAGAAGTTAGAGATAAATTAGGTATATAAAAAATAGTCCTAATACAACCCTAAGAACAGTCCAACAACAAGAGAAAGAAGTTAGGGGAAAAAATATGAAATATTGCTTACCAAAAGGTTAACCAAAACAAGCCGTACAATTTATCCAAGGTTTACAATTAATTAACGATCAACCTTAGACAAAACAAATGGATAAATAAAAAATCGAAACTTTCATTCATGAAACCACAAAAAATAAAAATTTACAACAATGTATAGGTTGGAAACAAACTGGATGAGAAATCAAACTCACCTACAGTTGGCAATGCAAATCAGAGGTTCTTAGCGAATGAATTAATCTATGAAAAAAAATAAAATCAAGGATGAAAAGTTTTTGAAAAACGCAAGAAAGAGGAAATGAAGATAAAAGAATTGAAAGAAAACGGAATTCTCACCATATAACGAAGCTTGGCACTAGAAATCTTGAAAATGAAAAAATGGAGAAGATGAAAAACTACAATTTGCGCCTGGAAGGAAGAGGAAAGAAAAGAAAAACAGGTTTTAGGGTTCAATCTCGTAATTCTACTATTTACGAAAACGCCACTGGTCTAATAGTAGTTGACACGCAAAGCATATCAATATTCACAATTTTTCGCTATGTAAAAATGATGTCGTTTTGATGTTTTGATGTATGAAAGTTGACACGAAAAAGCCATCAATAATCACCTTTTCAGGGATTGTTCAAAGTTGACGCTTTTGTTTTTTTCTCTTATTTTTTATTTTTCTTTGTTGACTCTTAGTTCTTATAAGTTAACGCTTTATAGCAAAAATATCAACTTACATGAAAATGATGGTGTCAACTAAGGTCAAATTTGTAGTAGTGTTGGGAAATTGTAAACGTATTAAAGGAAGTCTAACTTATTATATTATTTTCAAAAGAAAGAGAGAGATGGTTAAAAAGGAAATAAAATAATCAAATACTCGTAAAATTGGAAGCTAAAAATTGTTATTTTAGTCACATTTTTTAATATATTAAGATAAGATAAGATTGAGATTGAAAAACTTATACCCAATTCCTTAATCCTCGAGTTTAGGGCATTTCTATAGTCAAAATTTAAAATAATTTGAAAATCATTGTATAGATAAAAATATTGTGAAAAATATGAAAAGTAAAAATTACGAAAATACCACTTAAAATAAATTGAAATATATTTTTAGTTAAACTTTTGATCGGTCATAACTTTTGATCTTTGATTCATGGACTTGTGATAATACGAGGGTGAATATAAACCCAAATTCATATAACTTTAGACAAAATAACAAAATGGTATAAAGTTGTCTTAAATTATATTAATTATTTTAGTTATTTTTCTTTATTTTGTCGTGTTATATATTTATGTTCCTATTGACTTTTATATTATCACAAATCCAACACCACAAATAGATCGTCATTCAAACGCTTAGATCAAAACTTATAACTAAAAATTTAATTCGACCTACTTCGTAATTTTGAATTTTATTTAAAAAGAATCAAAAGGGGGAAATTATCTCATACCACTGCGAATGACAAGGTGCATTTATCCCATTTATTTTACCGGTACTTTCTCTCACCTCTTGTATCTCTCTAACGTGTTTTTTTTTTTTTTTTTTTTTGATCGTGGATCCCATTTCGTTCACTAGCGAAGCTGCAACGAAAGTAAACGAACAGCTTTAACCCTTTTTATGATTTATGTTTGCATTAAAAAAAAAATGTTTGGCTGTTGAGTTTGTTCCTTTTTGAGTTTTTTGTTTTTTTAATGGTTTGATGATTGAAAACTTCAAAAATTCTTTATACCACAAACATTTTCCATATACTTTTAAAGAGCTATGCTAAGTAAAATAACCCTTTTTTTTTGTCATCTCTTACTAGCTTTGTGAAAATCTTTAATATATAAAAGGTAGGATTTTTAAGAAATTTTTTTAGACATGTTAACTTTTTTTCTTTTTAAGAATTCTCTAACTCATCTATACTATATTTAATGGCCACACGGTGATATATAAAGGAGTTGTCCGTATTTGCAATGTGCTTCATTCAAAGAATGGCAACAATGAAAGAAGTTGAGAGTATTCTTTCGTTTGTAAGTCAATTCTTTTTATTTTATTATTATTTTTTTTTTTTTGCCATATATTTTTCCTGGACTAGTAGAAGAAATGAATTTTTCTCCCATCAAATTATCATTGCGTTTCTTTTTTTGCCATCAAATTATCATTGCTTTCAAAACACCCAATTTTACTTTTTTTGTTTTTTTTTTTGTTTTGCCATATTTTTTTCGTAGAAGAAATGAACTTCATTGCCATCAAATTAACATTGCTTTCTAAAACTTTAACTTCTTAATTTTGTTACCTTTTTTTGCCATATTTTTTCACACAGTAGAGAGGAAATGAACTTCAATTCCATGAAATTATCACTGCTTTCAAAAATTTGACCTTTTGTTTTTTTTGTTTTTTTTTTCATATATTTTTTAGTGTAGTATCAGAAGAAATGAACCTCAAATCCATCATATATTATCATTATTTCTTAAAACTTGAACTTCTTAAATTTGTAGTGGTTCATTCATTCAAATTAATATTTTTTTTTCATCACAGAATTTGATCAAAAACTGATTAACATATTTTTTTTAAAACTTTTTAATTTACAATAATATTGATCTTGATTGTTTATATAACTAAACTCGGTTTCATCTACTGGTGGAATGCTACCAGGTACAACAAAATTTTATCCATATTATATTATATTGATTACGTTTAGGATAGAGTCGTATTATTTTTGAAAATTAATTTTGTAAAGCAATGAGACGAAGTAGGAAAGGGTTAAAAATTGGAGAGACTTCAATTATTTTTCAATCTTTCTATATTTAATTTTTAATTTTAATTTTAATTAATCTCATACGAGATATAGGAGAAATTATTCAAGGAGGCGGCCATAATGTGGCTGCCTCCTGAATGATGGACACGTGTCACTCATAAATCCTCTTTTATTCATTCCGTCTGTAGAAACGGAAAGCTGGAGGGTTTTTTTTTTTTGTTTTTTTAGTGACAGCTGAAGGAGTTTTTTATATTCTTAATTTTTTTTCCATACACAGTCCAAAGTGGCTCAGTATTTCTTATCAATTTCACGAATTGGAAGTATTAAATTTTGTTTTCAGACTAAAGAACTACTGTTTGTACAGTAGTTATATTTTAAAATTGAAAATAGCAAACCTTTGGATTAATGAAAAAAGGGTCGATTTTATGAGTTTTAGTTTTTTTTTAATAAAAATAACACTTTTTATACTACCAATAATTTCAAAAACAATAAAAATTTTAAAAAAGATATTTTTTTAACATTCATATAGTTAGTGAAAGAAAATTATTGATTAATAAATTTATCAAAATAAACTAATAAAATTATCAAATTTTAATTCAAAACATGTCAATGAACATTATAAAAAACAACAATTAGATTCGTCACAATATAATACAAGAGAAAAAAAATCATTTAATTTAGTGAAATAAAAAAAACTAATCCAAAATAAACTAACAAAATTATCAAATTTTAATTCAATACATGTCAATGAACATTATAAAAAACAACAATTAGATTCGTCACTATATAATACAAGAGAAAAAAAATCCATGAAAAAAAATTCATTTAATTTAATGAAATAAAAAAAACCAATCCAAAAAATAAATCAAACTTTTATTGTATTTAAAATTTAAGTGGAAAAATATTATTGGATGTAATTTATGATAAATAAATAAAAAAATCAACATTTGAGATATAAAATAAAAAGAATGAAATAAAATTAAATACCTATTTTCATAATTAATCATATTCGACATTATACTATAAACATACATATTTATATTATACTTTTTGATATTTGAAATTAAAATTATTCCCTACGTTTAATTAAATTTCACACGCTCCCAAAGATGATATATATATATATATATATATATATATATATATATATATATATATTGGATTAATGTAGTAAATGGCCCCTTTTGAGGGTTCTCAATCAATATATGGCCTACTCATTTTTTAAAACTCTTTATAGCCCCTTTTAGATTTGACCGTTCATTTTATACCAGATTTACCCTCCATATGGCATTTAATGTTTTATTTATTTATTTTCTTCTTGAATTGATTGCACACAAATTTTATTCTCTCTCCACCGATTTCATATATATATTTTTAATTTAATCATGCTCAAGTTTTCTTATTTGATTTCCAATTCCTTATTTCTCTTGTTTCTCGTTTGAATTTTGAATTTTTTATGTTAGTTGATTGTCTTTTCCTCCCATATTCCCTTAAACATCTAATCTCTGGTTTAGAATTTGATATATATATATATATTATCTTCTCACGATTTTAACTTCTTCTTTTTTTCCTTTTATTTTGTTGTATATTTTTAAATTTTCATTTATGTAAGTTTCATATTTAATTCATTAATATTTCAAATTCCCTTAAATCTTGGGATTTTTCAATTTCAAATTTTATTTACTTTTTTTATTCCATTTATATATCTTGTTTTTATTTATTTTTATTCTTTTGTTCATTTTTTGTTTTCTTTCCCAGTTATGTTTTGTACAGTATATAAATAAGCACTATACGAAAATAATATAAAGTCACTTTAACAATGAGATTATTACTATATAATATTTCAAGTACAGTTATATAAAATATATAAAACATTTGTATAGTACATACATTCATATAGTATCCTACACCATCTTAACTATCTTTGAATGTACTAATTTAAACTTGTTTGTACAATTTATATGTACCCATTGTATAATTTTATATGTATACTTTTTCAATCTCATCTAAGTTTTTTCCGCAAAATCAAGAAGCTCGAAGTTTCATGTGATCTCTTCCTCGAGTCTCCAATGAGCATAGTATCCATAACCTTCTTCTTACTCATTGGTTTTGTTTGGTAATGTATAGTATTGTACTCTCAAAATTCAACACGATTAATGTACTATACAGTACCTAATTGTCTTCTTCTTCTTCTTCTTCAACCTATCACCTTCTTCATTTTCATGGCTCGATTCTGCTTCTTCTTCCTTTGTAATTTTTTTTTTCTTCCCATCCAAACATCTTGTATCAACCATTTTCTTTATTTTTTATTTTTCCTTACAATACATAAACAAAATGTTATACGTTGTACATTTAAACAAAAATCGGTTTATATATATTGTACAATTTTTCCATCAAAGCTTTTCAATCAGTTTAAATAGTTACAAGTTCTTCCAAAAAGAAGCCTTTTTTTTAAACTAGCGATATTGTTTATAATGTACAGTACAAACTCATCCATAATATTGATCAAATCTGACAAAGCTCATACCTTTTTCAAATCTAATGTACGAAATTTGGGGGGGTTTTTTTTTTTTTTTTTTTTTTTTTTTTTTTTGGGGGGTTTTTTTTTTTTTTTTTTTTTTTTTTTTTTTTTTTTTTTTTTTTTTTTTTTTTTTTTTTTTTTTTTTTGGGGGGTTTTTTTTTTTTTTTTTTTTTTTTTTTTTTTTTTTGGGGGGGGGTTTTGATTTAATATTTGGTTTTTTAAAAATTTTTTGTTTTTGGTTTTTTTTTTTTTAAAAATGGTTTTTTTTTTTTTTTTTTTTTCAATTGCAATACATTATTCACGCATATTGTTGTACTTATTTTACTCTTCTGTGTTCTCAATTGATTTTGCTATTTCTTTTTTCTCCGAATCCTGAAAAACAAATAGACTATATGTTATAAAACTCAATCGGTGTTTTCAGAAACAACCTTTCCCGGAAAAAAAAATAGTGTTAACATCATCAAATCGCTTCTAATGTACAGTACAATCTCGTCAATTAATTTTGTTAATCTCCAATAAAGATCAGACCTTTTAAAAAAAATAAAAAAATCAAACGTTGTACCTTTTCAAATTCTCGTCATGCTTGCTTGTTTTTGCACAAATTTCCTTCTTTGATTCGTGTAAACAAATAGATTTTATGTTATAACTGGACTATTGGATACAAAAAATGATTTTTTGTAGATGCAATAAAAATTATAGTTTTTTCTCATTCAAATCACGTTTATCAAGAATAGTCTTTCAACCTGGAGCTTCAATGGAAGGATTTTCAATTTGAATGCCCCCAAATCACGCTTCCTCTAATTTTGTTTTTCCTTTTTTACAAACAGATTTTTGTTATAACTACTATTGGATACAAAAATGATTTTTTGTAGATGAAAAAAATTAGTTTTTCTATTCAAATCACGTTTATCAAGAATAGTCTTTCAACCTGGAGCTTCAATGGAAGGATTTTCAATTTGAATGCCCCCAAATCACGCTTCCTCTAATTTTGTTTTTCCTTTTTTGTTTAATCGTTCATGGTAAGGGTATTATCGTAAGATTGCTGCTTCTCACTCCTGCCTAGAATGACGCATGGGACATTTTTTTATTTTAATTTCCTGAAGGCCATAAAGTGTTATTTTAGGGTTTTTTGGGCTATATACTTACTTATCCCTATATATATATATATATATTTAATTATAGAATGTTAGTTTTTTTCCAATTTAATTTAAATTTAAAAAAATATATAATTTTTTAGATATTTTACTATTTTCAATTTAAAATATAATTTTTTTTTATCCTTCACCACAAACATAATTACTGTAAACAAATAAATTTTTAGTCTGACTGACGGCCACTTGGTGTAATTAAAAAAAAAAAAAAAAAAAGCTCACTTATCTTCCGCCACTTTGTCTTTGAGCGTGTAATGGAAAAGAAAATAAAAAATACTTCGAGACGTCTTTCCTTTCCGTTACTCTTGACGGAATAAGTAAACAAGCTTAATCAAAATGACACGTGTCCATCAGGCAGGGGGCAGCCACAATATGGCCGCCTCCCTGAATAATTTCTCGAGATATAGAGTTCATATTGATCAAAGATCTGGAGTCTTTCCAACGAATTTGGACACTTAAATATACACTTAATTTCACATAAATGTACAATGAAATTGATTTTTTTTTTTTTTTTTTTTTTTTTTTTTTTATCAATTTTGCTTGTTAGGTGCTCGATTCGAAGTATAGTTGTTTCTAGGTGAATATCGGAAACCGTTGCTTCAATCTCCTATTGTTTTGGGTGAGTTTTAATTCGTTTTTATATTTTATAAATTCTGGAAAATAAGTTCTTGAGTTTCTTGAAAAGTCATCAAGAATTCAATTTTCTTTTACCATTTAATCCCGAAAACCTTAGACTTTCTCTAATCAATTTTGATCCTCCCTACATCTAACCCTCTACCCATCAAAATCGATCACCCCGAACCTTAAAACACGACCAAACCAAGACCCTTAGGCCCCGGTTCAGCCGCGGCAAGGACAGCAGCCACGACGCTGTTGTCCCCTCCAAACAGTGATTTGTTTTGTCGTTTGGTTGCTTCTTTTTTCGAGCCGTTGGACCTAAACCCTTTTGGAATTGTTTGCTATTGTTTCAGGGTGAATTTCATTGCACTTAGAATGTTGTTTTAGGTCTGATCCGTGGTGAGAAAAGGACTTGGAAAGCGTGCTTTTACGGTGAGTTAACTGTCTAGTTAACGGTGAGGTTTTAGAGAAATCTAAAACTCGAACCGTTAGAGATGGCAAAATTCCCTGCAGGTTAGGGAGAAAATTTTCTCAAATTTGTTATAGGGTTAAGGGATGGGAACAAATTCTCCGCCCGCCCCCGACCCCTAACCCGATATTTTAATAACATGTTATGTATTTTGTTTACTTTTATCTTTATTTATTAGAAAAAATATATAAAATATGGTTATATTAACTTATAAATTATAAAATGTTTAATATTGTATTTTCTTTTTATCTTAAAATGTATATTTTAAATATATATTCCTTTTTTATATTTCTTTTTAAATAAGAATTAAAATATAAAAAATGGAATTTTCCCCGCAGGGAACCTGATCCGCGAACGGAGAATCCCCGAACCCACCCCTATTCTTCGATTAGGGGATAGGGTAGGGTATGGGGATTTAAAATCCCCACGGGTTAGGGGATGGGAATGGCATCACCGACCCCGCCCCGCCCCATTGTCATCCCTACGAATCGTGGATGAGTCGCTTCTATATATTTATTTATGATATTCTGGAAATTTAGGATATGAGTTTTGATAATAGGAAAATTAGAAAATCACTTGGTAGAATTTTTTTTCGGTTAGAGCTACTTTAGGCGTTTTTCAGCAGTAAGTAGGGGTGAACAAATCCAAACCAAACCAATAGTCCAAACTAAACCAAACCAAACCAAACCGGTTTGGTTCGGTTTTTAAACCTTTAATTACCCAAACCAATCCAAACCAATTAATAGCGGTTTGGTTCAGTTTGATAGATTTTTGCAGCGATCCAAACCAAACCAAACCAATACATAATATAAAATATATATGATATATTTGAATTTTTAAATATCAATAAAACTTAATAAAATTTAAAAAGAAAAGGAAGAATCTTTAATATCATGTGTTATAGTTGAATAATTATAACAAGATTTTATAAATTTGTTATGTTTATATTTGTATTTGGCCTTTTATTGAATTTTAGATGAATTGAAATTAGTCCTACAATTTTTGGAAGTTATTTTTTGAGATTCTGTTACACTTATCATGCTACAAATTAAGTATTTATGAATAATTGGGAAAAAAACAAAAAATGTAAGAACCAAACCGATCCAAACCAAACCATTTAGTTTGGTTTGGTTTGGTTTTTCATGTTAAATGGTTTGGTTCGGTTCATATAATCTAAGAAGAAAATCCAATCGGATTTGAAATTTTAGCAAAATCCAAACCAAACCAATCCAATGTTCACCCCTAGCAGTAAGTGACGATTCTTGGTTTGGATCAATTATGATTGCTAATATTATTAATTCTGGAATTTTTGGGAGTTTTAAGTGTTTTTTATTCATGGAAATTATATTAGAATCAAAATTCTATTATTAAGCTTTTTGGCAGTTTTTACCCGATTCGGCAGTTTTTAGAAATTCGATTGTGTACCTGTTTGGGCTGCTGTATTTTGACTTTATTTATGATTTTTTTTTATTATTACGTGGTATGATGAAGAGAAGGATGTGATTAATGGCCTGACAGGTATTGAGAAACTAGTGTTAAGCCTACGAGCTTAACACTAGATATATCTTCAGTTATGGATGAGTCCATTAACCAGGGTGATAATGAACATTGTGCTGGGGTTTCTGCCCTAAATCTTATGTAATCCAATTAAACTATAAATAAATAAAGGAATTATCAATTAGTAATATTTACATTGTCATTTATTATTAGTTTAATAAATGTAATCCATCATAAGATCCAGAGTTACGTATGATAACTTAAAGTGAGCATATGATGCGGGAAGATTCACTTAAGTGTAACTCAAATAGTCTGTGGTACATGAATAAAGATTGGGTGCCTTATTTCTAGTAACACCACTAACACGGCCCACTTGTGAATTGGCACAAGTGATCTCATCTGGATCGCTCATGTAGAGACATGTGAGTGGGGGTGTTCTTTGCAATAGAGATTGTAGTAGACCCGGACTAAGATAAACTTCTCGTCTTCCGGGAAAGTCGTTACAGAACGACACTTCTTTATCAACCCGGTTGATCATGTACAATTGATCTTAATCCTGAGTGGATTACGAACTCCTGTTCGCAAGAGACAAGCCTTTGATTTGCATAGGTGAGAGTGACTCGTATAGTTCGCTCAATATGCCTCCCACTTTGGGGATTGCATCTTGCTTATAGCTGGGAACGTAATTACACAAGAATTGGAATTCACTCTTTTTCATATAGGAAAATAGATAAGTAGTTCCCTTATGGACTTATTCGGTCTTGAACAGCGGGGCCCCATATTCCTCTGATCAAGGAAAAGGTTAAAGACGCATAATAAAGATTATGTAAGGTTGTTCATTGGAGAATCAGTTGGGCTTAAGGAACAAGATGTATCATGGAGGTTAATACGGTGTAAATACCTAGCCATGGATACGAACTAACTTGTGAAGGATCAAAGTGTAGTTAATGATTATAGCCAATGGACATAACAATGTCTATAGTACTAAGAGTGCAACTCTAGATATTTAGTGGAGTTATCTAGGAGTTAATGAATGAGAATTAATTGATTAAAAGGAATTTTAATCAAAGGTAATTTTGGATCATTGGAGCTTAGTCCTATAGGTCCATTAAGTCCTCCGAGCTAACGCATGTAATCGAGAACATAAATTAATATGATTAATTTCTCTTTGGAAAATTGGAAATGAATAGAGGAGTCTATTCAATTAATTAAAGGAAATTAAATAGAGGAGTCTATTTAATTATTTAATTAATGGTGGAATTAAATAGAGGAGTCTATTTAATTATTAAATAGAAGAGTCTATTTAATTATAAGAGATTAAATAAAGGAGTTTATTTAATTAAATTAATTTTTTGTTGTCCAAAATTAATGGGGATTTAAATAGAATAGTCTATTTAAATATTTAATTTGAAATTATCAAATTAAATGAGGAAATAAATAAAAGGAGTTTTATTTATTGGAATAAATAAAAGGAGTTTTATTTATTTAATTATTTAACGGAATTGTTCCATTAAATAAAGAGGAAAATAAAATGTCCAATATTGTCATTGGATGATGATAGGGGCGTGTGACCCCCCCTTGGTCAAAGGGTTGACCAAAAAGTTTGCATTTTTATTTATTTAAAATATATGAATATCTTATTTTAAATTAATATGATTAATGTAAAATGGAAGATATGGAATATCTTATTTAAATTAATATGATTAATTTAAATGGAAGATATGGAATAATATATATTTAAATTAATATTGATTAATTTAAATAAAAGATATGGAATGTTTTATTATGGAATAAAATATGATATCTTTATTATTCAAATATCTCATTAAATGAAAAAGATATTCAGAAGATTTTCTGAGGCCTTTACTCTCCTATAAATAGGACCTTTGGTGTGACCCCAAAACATACAACCAAGAGAGTTAAAGTAAAGGCTCAGGAATTTCCTCTCCTCCCTCTCTCTTGCGCCGCCTATAGGGTGATTGGGAAGAAAATTCTTCTTCCCAATTTTTTTCCTTTTTCCAAAGGAGATAGTGCCCACGCACCGATTCTCTTTTGTGCTTAGTGAGGAAGATCTTTTTGGTGGTCCCTGGATCGTAACCATCGAAGAACGAGGAAGAGTCAGACACTTCTCGACAAGGGTTAGTTTTTCTTTTATGCATTTAGAATTTTGAATTTATTATACTGCAAGGAAAGATCCGTTGGGGCTTCCGCTTTAGAACTCTTTTAGAGGTCTAAATCCCAACACATTGCTCGTATGAATGTTTCATTAGAGCTTCAGTTATAGATGCGTCTATAACCTGATACTAGAAAGTGTGTGTAGTCTCGAGGGACCGTGTTTCTAATGTTGTATACTACTTTTGGGGTGAATGACTTTAATACTTAAGCGTTTTGGATTGTCTATGAGTATGTAATTGTGAGAATTTGTTGATAGTCTTGAATATGGAATCATTTGGAATTGCCTATTCATATAAGTGAGTTGAGACTTGAGGTTTTTAAGTGAAATTTGAAGAGTTATGTGATTTTGGAGAGTGTTGGGACTCAGTTGGATTTAATTATAGACTATTTAAGACCTTACCTATTAACTATATCGTTGTCTCACTGGTTTTAGCCTCACAGAGCTATAATTTTTTATTTTCGTCGTATCCTTTGTTTTGAGAATATTTTTCTTTTATTTAACTGATGTTTTTCTGGTTATTCAAGAATTTACAATTTTAATTTTCGATTTACAACTGAGATGATGTCGTAAATTTTCTTATTATTTCTGACTCCAGAGTTGATATTTTATTTGAAATGATTAATCGAGACGATGTTGAATTTCATATTTTAATAAAGTAAAGTTATTTGAGTCTTCCACTATGTTTTTATTAATAATGTGGGCATCCATCTCAAAACCAATTGGTAATGAGAGGAGTGACCCTTAGAGTTTATAAATGTTATGAGTTCCCTACATCTTTCCGATGTGGGATTCTCAACATGCCCCCTCAAGATGGTGCCTCTTTTGGGCTCACCATTCTTGGGTCGAATCCTATTTTTAGATCGAATGCCCGTTTGGGCTTGTTGGGCTCTGATACCATATTAATAATGTGGGCATCCATCTCAATACCATATTAATAATGTGGGCATCCATCTCAAAACCAATTGGTAATGAGAGGAGTGGCCCTTAGAGTTTATAAATGTTATGAGTTCCCTACATCTTTCCGATGTGGGATTCTCAACAGTTTTGATATTTGAAATTAAACTCTGAAAAGTCTGGTCTTTACAAATGGTTACTATGACTTCAATAATAGACGCACGTTGGCATTCCAACATTCCTTAGAGCACGTGGCTACGAACCATGGTGTCGGGGATTTGAATCAATAGATCGATCGATTAGACTATAAATTAACACCAAACACAAGTTCTCAGGAAGGCAGATATTCTATCCGACAACAGCTTATCACCCACAAACTTAGTATGATATTTTCTTGACCATTTTTTATAAAAATGTCAAGATTTATATAAGGTCTAGTGTTAAGATATATACAAGTTGTTGTAGTGCAAGTAAGAGGCAAATCATATTACTTTACTTCTACAACTTTCTTGAGCAAAGCAGTAGAGATCTCATGAACAAAAAAATAATCACCCATCATCCCAATAAAAAGCCAAAACACTATAGTTCAAGAAGATGCTACAGAATTATCAAAGATGATGCAGGTACTTTCATCACCAAATAGATTAAGTTCTACATGTTAGTCACATAATGAATTCAATTATAATGACTAGACTAGTTAAAGTTAAAATCAAATCAGATCTTTACTAAGCTAACCCCATCATTAATCACTAATTATGATCACAAAATCTTCTGACAACTCTGTTTTTTTTAACATATATAAATAAAGTTAGATTTTTCTAGTAGAGACAATTAATCAAACACTTGGAGTGCTTCAAACATTGAATTTATAGCTTGCACTTTGCTTTTCCTAATGATGAATTTTTTTCTTTTGACAACAACAATGGAAAGAAAAAGAAACACAAAGAGAATATTAAAAAAAAACATGATTTTTAATTACTAACAGAAAGAAAGAAAGAAAAACAAGTTTGAGAGAAAGCCAGATTATTGATACTGTAAGTACTAACCATAACTTTGGGAAATTTTTTTTAATCCAGATAAAGCAATTTTCTGCCGCAAATAACCAGTTCTTTTCTACAACCGAATCTAGAAAAAAGCAAAACAAAGGTCAATAATTAAAACGAATGAAAGCAATTTCCAGATAATTAAAATGAATGAAAGCAATTTCTGGATAAACTATTTTTGGCCCTTTCTTTTAGGGTTTGTAAAGGGCCTTATTAGTTCCTATTACTTTTGGTGGTTCAATTAGATTTTTTGTTTTATGGCATTTGATTCATGGTGTAAACATATTTTATGTCAATTGTTTTTCCACGCATTTGGAGGGAGAGTTCAATATGCTTGAAAAATATGGTGTCTTGAGCAGCCAATAGATCATAAGCAAACTCAATGCCTTCTTTTGATTGGGTCTTGTTGGTCTTATCTCTATTTGATGTAAAAGTAAAAGTCCATACCCTGGATTTAAGGAATAAAATGTATTTACTCATTTTTCCATTCTTTCTTTCAAGCTATAAGTAGCCTAGTTTGTAACCTTATTACCTTTACTCATATACTCTATCACGACCCGACCCGGGATCTTCCTATAAACCCGTGACGAGTCGTGCGCTGATGGCAAGCGATAGCCCGAAAGCTAACACTTACCATCAAGGCAAACTAAACATAACTATGCTAATATTAAATCAAACTATAAATGTTTCATGTACTAACTAGATTGATGCAAAACACGTGGTAGAAAAGCTTGTCGTAGGCTCGATCATCTTCTGAAACTCGAAGCTACCTGTGGGGGGAAAACATTGGAAAAGAATGAGCTAAAGGCCCAGTGAGTGGAATTTTTATTAAACTAGTATTTTCTTCAAAACTATATAAAATATAATAGTTTCCAAATTCATAAAACTGTTCAAACTAATATTCGTAAAACTTAATAATCATAAAATTCAAAACTAAAACTCGTAAAACTGGATAAAGTCATAATTTAATAAACATAATATTTAGCTATCGAAACCATATCAATACTTGTACGTAATTATATATATATACAATAGAAACTATTCATATGTTATATCGTAGTGATAAAAACCCACTAAAAATGTACCCTTAACTGGTCATACTGCATGTAGAGCGAAGTCATGCATGCAGCAGAGCAACTGAATACTAAAATTGGTCATACGCGCGCAGAGCTGCCCCCAAAGGGCTCGGCCCAAAGCCTATGTGTATGCTAAAGTGGGTCCCAAAGACCTGCTGAAAACTGATAACTGAGAGTACTGTTTCTAGCGGTTTGAAAATAAACTACTGAAAGTAATATCATAATTTTCAAACCATTATAAAATCCATAGCTGGCATAAATCATATATACTGAATAACGAATATCTAAAAATTTCATTTATATATATTTATATCAATAAATAATCATATACGATAATATAAACTCTAAAACTTTTATATTTCGTAAACTACTAAAAACTTAATATTATTGATAATTTTAAATGTGAAAATAGAATCCACTCACAAACTTTTGCTGTTAACATTCCAAATCGTAAATCATTTATGCCTCGATTTCACCTGAAATATTGATTTAAGAAAATACATATCAATATCTATTTAGTAATTTGAAATGTCAGAAAACCATATTGAAAACAATATACAATTGTGGCATGGCTGAAGCTCTTAAAACTATTTGTAATCATAACAATTTAAATTTTTACCGTGTTAATGATGTTTAGCATTGATTATTTATTTACACAATAAGTCAATGTCATCAGCTCAAAAAATTTGCTATATTTACAAAGGTATTTTAAAATGTTTGTTAGATTTGTAAATTTTTGAAAATTTTGTTAGTTTTGTTATACGTCCCCTTATTTTGTAGATATTATTTAGATCGCTTTTTTATATGCTGCTTTTTCTTGTTCAATCCTTCAATGAAATGTTCTTTCTGATCTTTAAACTAAAAAATGAAGTACTGGATGAGAAAATTTTTGAATCTCGGAAAAATATCAGTATGAGTACCACAAAGCTCAGCATGAAGCTTTTGATTGATAAAAATGCTGGAAAAGTCGTGTTTGCTGAAGCCGAAAAGGATTTTGTGGATTTCCTTTTCAATCTCCTTTCTTTGCCCATTGGTTCAGTCATCAGACTCCTCACTGATCAAACTATGGTTGGTTGCATACAGGAATTGAATGATTCATATCTACAACCAAAACAAAACAAAGAATCTCTATTGAAACCTAGTATTCCCACTACCTCAATCACCAATGTTCCACTTTTGTTACCCGGTAGTGATTACTCTCAGCCTCAGCAAGTCAATCAATATTTCCGTTGTTTAACCATGCCGGTTATGTGTCCAACAATCCTTGATTAGGTTGTCCATTTTGTAATCAAACAATGAACACCCAAGTGCAGTTTGTTGGTTCAAAAATTACTGAGTCAAGTTCAAATGTTGGAGGAGGTTTTGTGAGAGGTCTTGTTACATACATGGTGATGGATGATTTAACGGTGATGCCGTTGTCAACGATCGCTGGTGTTGCTGTGTTAAACAAATGCAAAATCACTGGCTTTGATGCACTTGAAGAAAAGATGGTGGAGTTTGGTATGGATGAGGTAATGGTCACTTGTTTTCTCAGTTTTGTTTTCATTTGTCTATAATTATATGAACTTGAACTTTGTCTGGCTCCAATGCTCCTTAGTTTGCGGATTTTGTTCTATTAGTTAGAATGTTAAAAGCAGCTTAAAAAACTTGGTTCTTTTCTTCAAAAATTATAAGAGAAAAAGTGTTACATTTGAAAATTTAGAGCTTCTTATTGAACTTGCAAGTTGCAACACTTAACGGTAAGAGCTTATAAGATGTGTATGTGTTCAATACAGGGTGTTTTCAAGATGTTTCTAAACCAGTTAATGTTTATGTTTGCAGGGTTTGAAACTGTTGCAAGCTTCTTTACATACAAAGGCTGCACTTACTGAGGTTTTTCTTTTAAATGAAGAACTTGACAAAGTCGGTGTTGAAGTCAGAATTTCTATGGACAAATGTGAAAATCAACTTGATTAGGCTTAAGGAAGTGATGTTTCACAAAAAAAAAAAAAAGATATAACTAGTAAATGTGAAAATAGAACTACTTGCGACTTTGAATCAGATTGAATCCTTGCGACTCTTTTTGGATTGTAAATGTAAATAGATCTATATGGATTCGAGACTCAGATGAACCACTGCTTTTGCTTAATTTTCCTTGTTCAGTTTCAATTAAAACTTGGTTTAGGTATAGATTTGGTAAGACAATTGTATTCCCTCTATTAACTTAGATATTCAAATTCTTTCATATATTGTATTTAAAAAACCAACTAGATTCACAATACTATATTTTACTAATACTAGTCAACAATACGTGCGTTGCACGTGGTTTAATATATTTATTTTTTCTACTTTATGTAAGTTGTCAAAACTAAAAAGATTTATTTAGACTTGAAATCGAACATTAATTAGTGATCCTTTACATTTTTTTAAAGTTTGAGGGATGACTAATTAAAGTACCTCACTTCAATTAGCTTCTTGCATCCTCAATTTTACTCTTTTCATTTCTTTAAAGATAAGGTTCAATCTCTTATGGGAAAAAAAAAAAATATATATATATATATATATATATATATATAGACACATATATCTAATTTTTAAAATGAAAAATAAATAAATATCGATAGTAAAAAGAAGATTTGATGGAGTAAATTTATCACCTTTTACAATGGAAGTTGATGTCGGTTTCCATTGGACAAATTCTTAGCGAAGCTTTTCGTTACCAAAGCTCTTTTATTCTTACCAAACACCCTAGTGAAGCAATCAAATAAGAAAAGAATGGTTGAAATTTACATTAAATTATATTTTTTTGCCACCAAAACTCAAAGTATTCCGGATTTCCTTCCTCTAGTTGTCCTTGTCTATAAGTCTCCTCACTTGACTCATTTTCACAAAAAAAAAAAAAAAAATGTCAGAAATGGAATCAAGTTACCAAATTTTGTATGAATGTTTCATTCATGAAATTTGAATGGTATCTTTACGAATGATGTGGATAAAAAACAAAAGTTAAAATGATGTCCTCGCCTACACACATCAATGGTATGAGAAGTTTGCCTGGGCAACACCCTTAATCAGTTTATATAAAAGAGACTCCTTTTGCTTACATTTAAATAGAAAATGAAGAGTCCTTACTAAAAATAAATAAATGAAGAGTTACTTTTAAATTAATTCCCCTTCATCGGCCATCGCCACCTTCTCAAAATGCATATCTTCATTCAAACTTATCTAAAATATCATACCAATATGTTGTTCTTCTCTGACAGAAATTTCTTTACCGATGTCAATAGAAAACCAAATAAAGCAAATCAGCCACCATTAATAAATTGATCCCCATTTCATTTTTCTTGCATTTTGGGATAATTTAAATGAAACATGAGTGTAGAAAATGAAATATCTTATATTTATACAATAGCCTAAAAAAATTGTGTACATTATTGAAAACTGAAATTCAATAATTGCAGAACTCTATAATATTTTTTCCATTCATTCACTTGCAAATAAATTGAAATCATCTTGAGAGGACCTGTACTTACCTTTCCCAAAAATATTCTTCTACTCATAAATACAAATCTTAATCACAATAATAAATTAAAGTAAATGCTCAAGTTCACCACAATACTCCATATGTAGATTCATTGTACAATTCCATACGTAATTGAAATTCAAATGATAGTGTAGATAAATATTCAACAATTTACAATTTTGGTTTAAAAAAAAACAATTTACAATTTTCATTTATTTACTCAAATTAATTAAATATTAAATAGGGGCAAAAGAGGAAATCAAAAGTTTCTCCTCTTAAGCCCCTTTTAGAGGTAGTATAGATTGTATAATAATCAATATTTTTTTTCTATTTATTAGTTATTACTAGAACATTAAAAAATCATAGGATAAATATAAAATAATTAGATCTCTTTAATAAACGATTTTAATTTTAGCTATGTTTATATAAACTCAAGTATAGCTCATTGGTTAATGCAGGTAATTCCACACTCAATAGTGTGGTTCAATTCTCACCCCTAACACTTTATAAAAAAATAAAAAATAAAAAAATTAGTCTATGTTATATACATTAAGTTCGTTTCCCAACAACTCAATTTTCACTATTAAAAACTACAGTGGTAAATTTTTCACAACTTAACATTTAATGACTTTTTTAAAACTAATGTTAATTGAACTTGGAGCAACCTAATATTCATAATTTTAAAAATTCCACTATTGTACAAAAAAAACTCTCAGTTTCCAATCTAGATTAGTAGATAATAGATATACAAGAAAAATTGAACTTTAAAATCTTATGTCAAATCTAATGTCGATTTGAAATGGTTCTAAAAAATAAGCAAAATTGTAGGTACAAAAGACGATTTATGTTGATGTGCACACGAAATCGTTGGTAGTACAAACGATTTGCCAATGTGGACAATTTTGTGATTTCTGGACATAAATCGTGACTATTTAGCGGAAATTTGGGTAAAATGACCTCCAAAATCCTAAATTAATGTTTTTTGACCTCCATTTTCATTTTAACCTTTTTTGACCTTATGATGATGTCATCTTTGTGTGAAAACTCTCATTTACCCTTAAAAATTTATATATGTAATATTATAACCCTCTCACTTTACAAATGATTTTCTCTCTCTAAAAATTCTCTCTCTAAAATTCTCAATCTCAACTCTCTCCATCATTCCTTCAATATTTTCATTATTTAGGGTATGAACATTGATCCCTTTCTTTCTAACCATTTTTGAGAAAAATCCGGGTTGGCCCGAAATATGAAAATTTTCTCCGAAATTCGATTTTTGATCTGGAATCCTTTTTTTATAATTTCTCCTTAATTCGGTGGTACCTTCGGAATCCGGATTCCGGATGTACCTCCTCCGGAATTTGTAATTTTGATTTTTTTTTTCATATTAAGACCGGTTTTTAAAATTTGTTCCGGAATTTCCAATTTCATTGTTTTTTTTCCCTATATAAGGGTTTAGGGTTTAACATTTGCCCTGGTATTTGTATTTTCCCCCGTAATTAAGACCGGTTTTTTAACTTTGTTCCCGGAATTTCAAATTTCACCTTTATTTAACATTTGCCCCGATATTTGTTTTGGTTGTTCTACAGGATGTCAATGACAAGAATATTTATTCGTTATGGTGGATAATGAGATGTTTTGGTTGATCCGGTTGTTCAATCTCTCTCAACAAAACTTGATGTATAAGCGGACCACAAAAGACCAACTCCGTATCAATCAACCTACCAATGCTTGACCTTTTAAATAACTCTAATTGATTAGGAGTGAGAACACTAGTAATCAAACTAACAGTATGCGATAAGTGTGATAAATTACTAAGGGTGGAATGAAAATGTTGATCCGACGGAATTATCAACACCACATCATCGTTGCTCATGTTCATAGACATTTTGAACTGAAAAAACACATATAAACCAAATTAAAGAACTATTTAAAAAGGCCCACATATAAACTAAATTAAATAACTAATTAACAAAAAAACCACATTTAAACTAAATTAAATAACTAATTTTAAACTAAATTACCTAACTAATTAAAAATAAAACCACATATTATCTAAATTAAATAAATAAATAAAATTAAAAAAAAATAAAATTTGGGCCTTGCTGCCCAAAATTCTGGAGGACCAGAATTGAATTCCGGTCCTCCGGAAAAATGGGCAGCAACACATAAAAAAAAAAAAAAATTGTCCTCCTTCGGATTCCGGAGGTCTATCCTCCGAAATCCTGAGATCCGGAATCGAAGGATGGAAATCCTTCGATTTCCATGGATTTCGAAGGATTTCCATTTTCGGAAATCTTTCGTTTTCGAATTGTTCGATGAGAATCAATGCTTTCGAAGGAGTTTTGAGATTTCGAATTATTGTGTACCTTTTTGTTGTTAGATATGAAGAATCAATGGAAGTTGAAGTTGAAGAAGATGAAAAATCAATGGTTGAAGTTGAGATGGAGATGAATTTCTTGAATTTCTTCTTCTTTTTGGAAAGATGGGAGAGAGGAGAGTGGAGATGAGGGTAAATAGGAGTTTTCACACAAAGATGACATCATCATAAGGTCAAAAAAGGTTAAAATGAAAATGGAGGTCAAAAAACATTAATTTAGGATTTTGGAGGTCATTTTACCCAAATTTCCACTATTTAGCCCCATTTATTAAAAAAAAAAAAACAAAATCAGAAGCTCCATTTTTCACAAGCCCTAGATATTTTATTGGCAATTCAAGCTTCCATTCCAAGGAACAACTTCTTATATCTATTCAATATCAAAAAATTTGACGGTGGCGGCGGTCTTATCAAATTTTTTGAGGTGGTAGCGATTCAGCGTTTATAGATTTCTTCTATTTTTGGCGTTGGTGTAGCGTTCAACATAAATTTCAAATCTGCAATCAAATAGTTCTTAGACTAAATCTCTGATACCCGGAAGATAGGGACGGGAATTGTGTTTACCAAAAGATGCCATTAATGGCCTCGATTGATTCAATATCGATGAGCCTAGAAAAGAGAAATTGAAGGTTGGACAACTACAGGAGGGATGTTCAATACCGATTCTTGTAGTACTATTCGAGGAGTAAATAGGTTGATCTTTTGAGTCCAATGGAGTGAGTTCTATTGTGAAAAAATATGCTAGACGTGCTCAATTGGGTGAAATTTTTGAATTAGATCGTGCTACTTTGAAATCCGATGGGGTTTTTCGTAGCAGTCCAAGGGGTTGGTTTACTTTTGGGCATGCTTCGTTTGCTTTGCTCTTCTTCTTCGGACACATTTAGCATTGGAGGAAAAGAGGAATCCGCTCGAGGAGGGGGCTCGCTTCTGATTAGCTAGTTGGTGAGGCAATAGCTTATCAAGGCGATGATCAGTAGCTGGTTTGAGAGGATGATCAGCCTCCATTCCCCAAACCGTTAAAAAACAAAAATCATTTTTTTGTTATATTTGGTTGCTAATTCAAAGACTGTTATTAAGGCCCAGTGAAGCCAATTTCAGCAACAGCTTTAGGCCCCGGAAACCCAATGCATTGACAGCTTGCAATCAAGGAGCTGACATAGGGGAGGTATTTGAAAGCACGTGGAGCTGGCACTGAAAAGGAGAGACAATGATTCAGTTAGAATCATTCTCATACATGTGACTAAAACAGAAAGGTACAGAGAGAGAGAAATCTGCAGCTGTACGGGAGAATGAAAACTCCATTGATGGAGGTTGAGAGTTCTTGTGTGAGCTAAGTGATTTCATCTTGTAAACTCTGATTCTGGAAGTTGTTATTTATCGAAGAAGCTATGGCTAGCTAGAGTGGACGTAGGCATTAGCTGAACCACTATAAATCTCTTGTGTCTTTCTTCTTCATTTAATTTCTGGTTTTCTTCCTAGTTTAAGCTTTGCTCTGTTTTTTTTTGTTGCCTTGCATGATTATTTCTTAATCATAACATTTTTTCCGTTCTTTTTTATTGAATCTTTTTTAGGGGATTGTAACCTAGTTGAAGAATCAGCGGATGAGTTGTGGTTAGGGGTGAAATGCCACTCGAACCCAGAGCTAGCTGGTTCTCCCCTAGGAAGAAGATAATAAGATTCGAATCTGATAGTTTCTTTTGAATGCAAAAGATAAACTTTTTTATTTGTTTAATCCTTATCATCTTTGATTCTCGGTGCGATTGAAAGACAAAGAAAAGATGTAATCAACGAAATAGAAAATGTAAAAAAGTGACGGCGGAGTGGTTGCTTCGAACGAAGATGCATGCAATTTCTCATTTTTCTTTCATTTCAAATGTGTCCCTCTTTTTCTCTCGTGGTTCTACATTTCAGGCGGTGGTTGCGATTGTTCTCTCAGTTTAATTTGTGTAAAATCGTTTATTGTACCGAAGACATATAAGGTGTGTTTGGGAGTGCTATTGGACATGCTAATAGTGCTTTTAAATTAGTAAAAGCAGTTCTTAGATACAATTTATATGTTTGACAACATTTTAGAAGCACTTTTTGTAGAAGTTAAAAGCACTTCAAAGTGGTTTTTGAAGAAGTAGGTAATATGTGCTTTTTGAAATGCTTTTGAATTTTTAAACCTTATATTTCTAATTTCTTCTGCACATTTTATCTCTCTAACTTTTCTCTATATATTTTCTCTCTCTAACCTCTCTCTATATATTTTCTCTCTCTAACCTCTCTCTACACACCTTATCACTAACTCCTCTCTACAAACTTTCTCTATCTAACTCCTCTCCATGCATTTTCTCTACCTTCTCCCCACTCTCTCTAACTTATTTTTCCACATTTTCTCTAACTTCTCCTTATACACTTTCTTTCTCTAATTTATTTCTACAAATTTATTTTCTACACACTTTTTCTCTAACAAGAACTCTAAACAAGATTAAAAGCACTTTTTAAATATTATATCCAAACAATAAAATAATATACCACTAAACACTTTTTATCATAGTACTTATAAGAAAATTACTTTGATTAATAGCACTCATTTCATAACACTCGCAAACAATCCCATTCAAATCTACATCAACAAAATTTGAGCAAAATCGTATGTTGTACAAACAATTTAGCGTATTTTTGGAATAAGTTATTTTATTACAATATTTTTGGAATAAGTTTTTAAATGGCTATAGTTTTGTAATTAACCCCTCACAAAGATCCATCAGAAGACAAGCGAAGATGTAAATAACTATAACGACCCGATTTCCATTAAATTCTTTAAATTCAAATGCACAGCGGAAGACTCAAATTTTAAAGAAAAACGGCATGGGTTCGTTTAAAAATCGGATATCCAAAACCTGTTTACAACAACCCATATTCAGAGAAAGCGATAAATCAGGAATGCGCATTTCAGCATATAATTTAAACTTCCAAAAGAGATTTAAATCATAAGACATTTACAGATTTTAAACAAATGCCCTTTTGGGCTCAAAAGAACACAAATATAAAAGATGTGAAATAATTCACAAGCATTATTAAGAATGCTAAACCGTATGTATGCATATTATTGTCCATTCATCAACTCGGCAAGTCATACAGCACCACCTCCTCTACCACGCTTCTTACGACGAGGTTTACCTGAAAATTTGTAAGTGTAGCAACATTAGCATAAAAATGCTAGTGAGAGTAAAACGAAAGCAAGTAATCCTATGAACAAAATTTCATACCAGAAATTGTGTCCAAAGGCCTAAATTGCTCTTTACTATCCATTCCACACTTCCAATTTCCATAAAATCATACGATAGTAATATACTTCTCATAATAGACTTTCAATCTCGTATGAAAATGAAATGGAGACTTGAAGTAAAAGTAATAACTAATACTAAGTCTTACTACACAAATTCTAATGGATATATGTAAGTATAACACTACTTTCTTTGTTACCAAACAAGTTTCATCGTAACGTGTTACCGTATGGAACAACATCAACATACTACCACGTACGGTCTAACCATATCACAAGTCATCGTAACGGGCTACCGTATGGATAATCATCAACATACTATCCCATACGGTCTTACCATATTACAAGTCATCGTATCGGGCTACTGTATGGATAAACATCAACATACTACCCCGTACGGTCTTACCATATCACAAGTCATCGTAACGGGCTACTGTATCGATAAACATCAACATACTACCCCGTACGGTCTTACCATATCACAAGTCATCGTAACGGGCTACCGTATGGATAAACATCAACATACTACCCCGTACGGTCTTACCATATCACAAGTCATCGTAACGAGCTACCGTATGGATAAACGTCAACATACGACCCCGTACGGTCTTACCATATCACAAGTCATCGTATTGGGCTACCGTATGGATAAACATCAACATCTACCCCGTGCGGTCTTACCATAACACAAGTCATCAAGTTCTCTAGTAAGTTAGATTACTTAAAAGAGAAACTACTAAAGTACTAAAGATCATAAACTACTTGAATTACACGAGTTATCACTCAAGTGTAATCTCTAAGTAACTTTGGCTCCCAAACCACCCAAAGTGCCTTAAAATTCCTCGTCATTCTTACCTTTTCACCAATAAACACTAGAACTTCCAAAATCTTTCAACTCACTTCCGAGTCTAAAGTCACCAACCAAACAATAACTCTCAGGAGTTGGTTTCCCTCTTAACCTCGATAAACAATATCGTAATGAAACTTAATTCATAAAATCACTAACTTCCCTTTTAAACTCACCTTAGAATTGAAACCGAACTTCCAAAGTGTCGAGGTAGATCCCACGCGAGCAATTACCAACCTACAAATAAGTTACATCCAATAAACATTAATTAACCTGAAATTGAACCATCGACATCTAAACGCGTAAAACGACGAAAAACCCGGTTTTTAGCCTTATGGTGCTCTCGGCCATAGGAGGGAAAATGAGGTTCGGGTTTGGTTTTTTGACTTTTAGGCATTTTAGAGGTGTTCCGGGTTGGTTTTAGATACTTTGGAGGTTCGAATTATTAGTGGGTATCTGTGATTTAGGGTTTTACACAATACTTGATACCCGAAAAATTAAGTAAAATACAAAATAATAACAAACTAAACACCTTAGCCATCACCAAGTGAGAGAAAAACAAATGGAACGGGTTTTTCATTCGACTCGGGTTTAGGTCCAAGACAAAAACCTCATCCAAAGTGATTTTTCCTAACTAAAATTCACAAACAACACCCGGGAAAAATGAATCAAGGCTTGCATACAAGATTGGAAAAAAAGAAAACTCAAAAACCCATTTCTTCCTCACCTTGTATCTCCTGGATCTTGAATGGATTGGCTCGATTGATGGGATGGGTAAAAAGTACGTCTCGAGAGCTTTCCAACGAGCTAAGGCACGATGAAAATGGTTGAGAAACGAAGCCGGGGCTAGACTTTCTTTCTCTTCTCTTTTTTTCTCTCTAAGCTACGGGTTTGGGGTTCTTTTTCACTCTTCCTTTTTTTTTTTATCATTATCCTTGAAAAATTAGTAGTAGATATATACAAAGAAATTTTGGTAAAAGACCATATTGCCCCTCCTCTTATTTCCTTAAAAAAAACTTATTTCGAGTGCTCGTTATTTCACATTTTTAATTCCAATTCAACTTAACTACTTCTAATCTATCTTAAAAGTATTTAACAATAAATAATGGGCCCGCTAATAATTTTTAATACGACCAAAACTAATTTAAGCTAATAAAACGATTAAAAAGGTTTTCGAATGAAATTAACTACTAAATTCTAAATTACTAATTCTAAAATTAAACTAAATACTTTGATTAAAATAAATGAAATATTAAATAAAAAAAATTTTCACTCCAAAAATAACGGGACGTTACAATAACAATTCCAATCCACCATCCAATTTAAAAACAGAAGTTCCAAAACAAAATAAAAGGATTACATTTCAAAGATATTGGTTTCTAGCTTACATTAATTCTACCAAAAAATAGATTCTCCATAATTTTAAAATTCCAAATATGGATGGCAAAATTCCCCATGGGTTAGGGGCCCCGACCCTATTGGTGCGAGGAATCCCCGTTTTATAGGGTTAGGGTGAGAAATTTCCCCCCGATTTGTTATAGGGTACGGGTATGGGAATACATCCCCCGCCCCGCCCCCGACCCTGAACCCGATTTTTTAAGAATATCTTATGTATTTTATTTACTTTTATCTTTATTTAATGAAAAATATATGTAAAATATTATTATATTAACTAATAAAATATAAAATGTTTAGTATTATGTTTTCTTTTTGACTTAAAAATGTATATTTTAAATTTATATTTCATTTTTATATTTCTTTTTAAATAAGAATTAAAATGTAAAACGGGGAATTTTTCCCGCAGGGAACCCGATCCCCGAACGGGAAATCTCAGAACCCGACCCCAATTTTTTGATTAGAGGATAGGGTAGGGTATGAGGATTAAAAATCCCCGCGGGTTTGGGGATGGGAAGTGCATCCCCCGCCCCGCCTCGTTGCCATCCCTATTTCCAAACAACAGTAATCAAAGCGTCAATATTAAATTCTCTGAAATTCCCACAGAATAAACCAAAACAAAATCACAGGCCCAATATTCCTCCGGTGAAATAGCAACACTTTTTAATAAGTAAAATGAGTAGCCACTTTTTACTATTTAAATTTTAAATATACCAAATTTGCCCTTACATATGTCTAACACTTCTTACATTTTTCTTTCCCAATGTATTTTTTCTGTCCAGTTTTTAGTATATTAACTATATTGTTCATAGTTTTTATCGCATTCAGTATATTTTTATATTTTCAATATTTTTGTGTAAATATTTTATACTATATATTTTGGTTTTAATTCAATTTTGTAGATCGATTTTAGCATATTGGGTACATCATCCTCACATGTAAATGTTTTGTCTTGGTATGAAAATTTAATGTATATGTAATATACGTAAAATATATGTCATTTAATCTGCAAATGAAAAAAAAAAGAATTTTAATACACAATACTTAATATATAAAAAAAAGCTTAATATACAAACAGATAAAACAAGAAAAAAAAATCAGAACATAAAAGAAAGGGGTGTCTGGTCATTTTCATATATTGCATATGTTATGTATATCACATATATTACATAATATATATATATATATATATATATATATATATTAACCAACAGATTGACCGTATATTACATTGTAGAATTTAGCAAATTCGATACAACATATAATACAGAGTTACAAAATATATTATACAACAACGAGACACAATGTATATTACGTATACTACAGAATCCATATTGAGCAAATCTGAACACATCAAAGAGATAGAAAAAAACAGAAATATTTACCAGAATATGTGAAAAATTCAGAAAAACTTAAGAGACGTAGAGGAAACGAAATTTAACAAAAAAAACAAACAAACCTGTTATTAGATCTATGCTTTTCTTGTTTTATATCTTCAAGATTCGGCGAGATCTAAGATTTCTATGGAGAGAAAAATGAAGGAAAAAGTAAGAACCAACTTTTTTCCATATCTATGTTTTTCTTGCTATAAATCTACAAGAAATGCATAGATCTGGAATTTATAAGGAGAAATGGAGTAAAAACGAAAAAAAAAAAATTGAACTTTAATTTTCATGATTTTTGTCAGATCTATGCGTGTAAAAGCAGTAAGACCAAATTTTTTTCAAATCAATGCTTTTCTTGTTTTAGATTGTAACGCCCCGTTACAAGGTAAATTTCAATTTCGATTAAAATATTAATTTAATTTATTAATACCGAGTTTTGGAGTTTCGTTTAAAATTTCCTATTTGCATCCATAGGCTTGTTGGGTGACAAATTGTATGGGGAGGATTCTTTAGCAATTTGTGGAATGGGAGGATGATTTAGCAATTAAGGAATAATTGGGTGAGGTGGCTAGGGCTTAGCTTCATTTGTCAGAAAAGAAAGAAAGTTAAAAAAAATACTCTCTTCTCTCCCTCTCATGCCACTGCCACCCCCCCCCCCCCTTGGAGAAGCCAAGGAAATTGGTTCGTTTCCTCCATCGTTTGCTTGTCTATTCTTGTTGCGATCTTGGTTTTGGAGAGATTGGAGACTCTTCATTTAATCAAAAGGTAAAACTTTCTTCTCCTCTTGATTTTTCCAAAAGCCGCCACCCTAGGGTTCTTAGAATTGATGTTGGCTTCGTCAATTTTGTGGTTAGGTGCTCGATTTGATTGTGGTGAGTCATTAGACGAAGATTGAAGGTTGATTCCTTGAGTTTCCAACCTTGGGTAAGCGTTTTGGATTGTTTTATTAATCTTTTAAATTCTGGAAAATTGTGTTAGCATTTAATTTATGAATTTCAAGAACCCATCCATGAAACCCAACCTCCATCACTTTTCAATTTGCAAACTAAAGCCTTTTTTCCCAATCGATTTTGATCCACCTTGCCTAAACTTGAAAACCCATCAAAATTGATCTCCCGAAACTTGAACCAGCGACCAAACCGAGACCCGAAGGCTTCAGTTCAGCCGCGGCAAGGGCAGCAGCGTCGTGGCCGCTGTCCTTTTGTAAATGGTGACTTTTTCGGCGTTTGTTTACCCTGTTCTTCGAGCCGTTGAACCCCAATCCTTTTGGCCTCTTTTGGTACTATTTTAACATGAAATTTAATTTCCTTAGACCATCATTTCAGGTCTTGTTAGTGGTGGTAATTAGCTTGGTTAACTTGGATTTTATCGAAATCAAGGTGAGTTAACGGTTTGATCAACCGTGGGGTTTTAGAGAAATCTAAAACTCAAACCGTAGTTTGTTTGTTCCTAAATATTTAAATATATTATTCTGGAAATTTAGGAAGATAATTGATATTGGGAATGTCCGAAAATTACTTGGGAGAATTTATTTTCAGTTAGAATTAGTTTTTCTATTTTTTGGCGAAAATTGAAGTTTCTTAGTTCGAATCAATTCTGAATGTTATTAATCTTATTTCTGGAATATTTGGGAGTTTAAGATGACCCTTATCCATGAGATTTTATTTGGGAAGTGTTAAAATTGAATTTCAGCTTTTCGGCAGTTTTCGGTAGTTTTACCATTTTTCGGCAGTTTTTGTTATTTAATCGTTAAACTGATTGGGCTGCTGCATTTTGATGATTTACATTGATTTTATATGAACATTATCATGAGTATAATGTTTAGAAGTTTTAGAATGATGGCCTGACAGGTTGTGATAACTAGTATTAAGGCTACGAGCTTAATATAGTTTTAATTCAGTTGTGGGAGAGCCCATAACCAGGTGGTAGTAATCATTTCTCATACGAATGATTTACTAGATGATTCATTTATAGTTGTGGCTATAACCAGATACTAGAAAGTGATAGTAGTCTCGAGAGACCGCCTTTCTAGTGTTGTGTGTATAATTCTTTATTGTTAGACTTCATAATATTAGATAATATTTTGGACATGTTAAGTGTTTGTTGTTGAGAATTTGTGGATGAAAGCCTTGGGTATGAAACTAGTGAGAGTTGTCTATCCATCTAAAGGAAGGTTTATTGATAAAGTCTTGGATATGGGATTTGAGATAAATTGCCTATTCATGTAAGTGGTTTGAGATTTGAGTTTAATTGACGTTTTGAGCGTAAGAGATAATGGAGAGTGTTGAGTGCTTGGGACTCGGTATGAATCGTTTAGAGACTATCTAATTCTTTACCTGTTGATTAAGTCATTTTCTCACTGGCTTTAGCCTCACAGTGCTATCTTTTTTTTTCTAGGTAATAATGGGACAAGAGGTGGTGGATGGTGAGATAGAAGAGATGAGGCATTCATATTGCATGACAACCGTCGTATTCGTAGTCTTTTCTGTTATCGAAGTTAATGACTTTGAGGGTCCTTATTTTTATTTCGACTGATGTCTTTTGAATTTATCATAGTTTATTTAAATTTTGTGACTGATGGATGTCATTAATTTCTTACTATTTCATTTATTTAAACAACTCTGGAGTTGATATTTTGTTTTGAAATGTTGTTGAGACATTTGTTGTTTTAGATTCAACAAATAATATTTTTCATTTTTTCGCTGCTTTATATTAAGTGGATTTAACTCTGAAAAAGTCGGGTTTTTACATAGATCTTCAAGAAAAGCATAGATCTAAAATTTATAGGAAAAAAATGGAGAAAAATAAAAAAATCAAACATTTTTGGCATGATTTTCGCTAGATCTATGCATTTTATTCTTTAACTAAACGTTTTTTTGAACATTTGTGAAGCAAAAATGAAGAAAATTGGTGTGAGAAAGAAGGGTTGAAGAAAAAAGATAAGAGAAAGGGGGGGGAAGAGATTGTAGCTAAAAAAGAAAAAAATAATAAAAAAGAGGCATACATGAAAAGAGAGAGGGGAGAGAAATTTTGAAGAAAATAGATTTAATTTGATTAGAAGGGCAAAAATGTAACTTTAATCATTTAGGTGGTTATCTAGTCAAAATTTGGAAAACATGATTATTAATTAAAAGGGAAATTTCATTGGGTGGCAGATTTTTATGCAATATTTGTAAAAATATCAACTCAAAAAAGTATTTACAAATATAGCAATTTTTATCTTGTTTATCAATGATTAACAATGATTTATGTGTTTATTAGTGATAAACATAGTGTAAAAATATGTAATTTAATGTTTATCAGTGATAAACTCAATCAAAATTTGCTATATTTACAAATATTTTTTTAGCTTTCATTTTTACAAATATTACTAAAAAATTTGCTAGATTTGCAAATACCTCTAATTAAAAGAGGGGTGAAAAAAGTGTTATTTAGATAATTATCTCAACTTTCATAACAAAAATACTCAGAGATGGAAAGAATCTTAATAGAAATCATACATGATCATAATAAGGGTAAAATACCATTTTGGTCCCTACACTTTCAATCAAGTTTCATTTTCGTCCCTGGACTTTCAAAATTGATGTTTTTAGTCCCTCGACTTTCGAAAACCTACCTTTTTGGTCATTCTGTTAACTTTTCTGTTAATTGACTGTCAATCAGCCGCTGACGTAGCATTATTGATGATGTGGTAGGCTGACATGACACTTCAATTTTCCACGTCGGATGCCACGTCATCAATACTGCCACATCAGCAACTGACAGAAGGACTAAAAAGGTAGGTTTTTGAAAGTTGAGAGACCAAAAACGCTACTTTTGAAAGTTCAGAGACGAAAATGAAACTCGTGTGAAAGTTTAGGGAATAAAAGTGTAATATTTTAAAAAAGTGACTTTTTTGTAGGTTTTTAAAAGTTAGGGAGACCAAAACGTCACTTTTGAATATTTAGGGAAGAAAATAAAACTCGAGTGAAAGTGTAGGTATCAAAAATATATTTTACTCCTTGTTAAAACTATTATTCGTCATTAAACAAGGATATTTGTTTTGTTTTGTTTTTTTTTTTTTTTTATTATGGTTATTTATCTCCTTTTATTTTTCCTAGGAATTGAAGGTGGGTGGAAAAAAAGTATAATAGATAAATAACCACACTATGCAAAATTTTTTTAAATAAATACCTCATTATATATTTCCTAGGAATTTAATAGTAGATATATATATATATATATATATATATATAGAATATACCTATACTATGCAAATATATTTATAAATAAATATACCTCATATGTATATATATATATATATATATATATATATATATATATATATATATATATATATATATATATATACGTATATATATATATATATATATATATATATATTATACCATATGTATATATACCTATATATATATATATATATATATATAGATATATGTATATATATATATATACATATATATATATATATATATATATATACATATATCTATATGTATATATACATATACATATACATATCTATATGTATATATACATATACATATATGTATATGTATATATACATATATATATATATGTATATATGTATATATATATATATATTTACATATATACATAGTCATCTAATAGTAGCTATGCACTTATATCAATAACATTTAAGTAATATGGTAAAGTTAGAAGTATCACATATATATACATACATATATATATATATATATATATATATATATATATATTCAATGAGGATATTTATTTTTAAAAAAATTACATAGTGGGGTTATTTATCTAGTATGCATTTGTTTCCGAATTAATTACACCAATAACCAATTTAATTCACTTAATTTCAGTTTTAATGGTTGTTTCATATTAATATCAAATTTACCATAAAACACCATTTATGGTGGCGATTCTGGTGGATTCCGATTTCATTGTTTACCTTATTACCCTTTTATCTCTCCTAATAACTATATCTCATTAATTACATATCATTTAATTAAGGAAAATTTATCGGGGTATGTTCGTCATTTTACAATGTAATTTAATTTTTCTGGTGGTGGTTTTGGGTAGTTTTAATATATATATAAAAGATTGTGCTTTTTTGAAATAAACTACATTAATTTGTCCAATACTGAAATTAACCCTTTGTTTCCACCCACCTTCAATTCCTAAGGGAAAAAAAAGAGAGATAAATAACCACAATATGCAAAAAAATAAAATAAATAAATATTCTTGTTTAATGACGAATAACAATTTTAACAGAGTAAAATACAATTTTGGTATCTACACTTTCACTCGAGTTTTATTTTCATCCCTAAATATTTAAAAGTGACGTTTTGGTCCCCCCTAACTTGTAAATACCTACAAAAAAGGTCACTTTTTAAAATATTACACTTTTAGTCCCTAAACTTTCACACTAGTTTCATTTTCGTCCCTGAACTTTTAAAAGTGGCGTTTTTTGCCCCTTAACTTTCAAAAACCTACCTTTTTAGTCCTTCTGTTAGTTGCTGATGTGGCAGTATTGATGATGTGGTAGCCGACGTGGAAAATTGAAGTGTCATGTCAGCCTGCCACGTCAGTGGTTGACTAATAGTTAACAGAAGGACCAAAAAAGTAGGTTTCCAAAAGTTGAGAGACTAAAAACATCAATTTTGAAAGTCTAGGGACGAAAATGAAACTTGAGTGAAAGTGTAGGGACCAAAATGATATTTTACCTTAATAATAAATATGTAGTGACTTAAATATATTAATTAAATGTAATTGGTATAAAGTTAGATAACTCTCTTTTATAAATAGGTACAATATTTTCATTCTATTTATTTTTAACTGTTTCCAAAAGTTCTCATGCTACTGAAGATATTGTCCTAATTTATAAACTTATAAACTTACCACATGAGAGACTAGTAAAATCTAAAGAAACCGAAAAAAAATTACATGAAAATTGTAACAAATCAATAAAAAAATAATATGAAAGATTTAATTAACGGCCTAAAATCATGTGAAAAATGGATTGTTCAATCTAATCCAAGTTTAACAAAAAAAAAACAAAACAAAAGAGCCAATTGATTCAATCTAGTTCAAGTGTATCAATTTAGTTTTCACTCTCACTAATCATTATAAAAACATCGTATACTATTGAGTCGTTAATTAAGTAGAGGTTTGTTAGAACTATGTTAATTTTGGATTAGTGTAAAATGTGTTAAAATTGTATAAATGTATAAGTTTATTAAAGAGGATGAGTTAAGAAATCCACTATCCTTAAGTTCCTAATTAGAAGACAAACGTCAGTTAAGCTTGTGTAACTTAAACCCCCTTATTGGTGAGCGAAACAGCCCCAAAAAATACATTATATAAAAGCATCCCTACTTTGTATATAGAAATTCAGATATAGACAAATCACCATAAAGCTCATTGGTTTCAAGAAACACTCGAGTAAGAGCAGTCTCTGACTGCAAAGAAGTTGGCAAAAGTTTCAAAACCTGCAAATACAAAGAATCATGCAAAATAAAGTCCTTGTATATTACCAGTCAATGTTAAATTACATCAAAATGAGGGAGGGCAAACTCGAACGAGTAGCTATGTAGTAACTTGTGTTGAACCACACTCTGTTGTTGACAAAGGAATCAAGGAGATGATGAGCAGTGTTCATTACCTCAATTTTTTCCTCAAGTGCATCAAAGCCATTAACTTTGTACTTGTTTAACAGAGAAACACCAGCAATATCAATGACAATGGCATCAGTGACAAATCATCATGAAAGTCATCATCTCATGTCCAGCTTTACATCCACCAGTTGATCAATTCGAGGTAGAGGGAAACTATCCTTTGGGCATGCTTTGTTAAGGTCTGTAAAATCTATGCATACCCGTCATTTTCCGTTAACCTTTTTGACTAACACCACATTAGATAGCCAGACCAGATAATGCACATCACTGATAAAATCAGCTTTTAAAAGTTTTCCTACCTCTTCAGCTATAGCATCATTCCTGACCTGGTAGAACACTCTACGTTTTTGTCTAACAGGTCGATAAGCATGATCAATATTCAGACGATGAACCATGATCTTTGGGTCAATGCCAGGCTTATCGTCATGGCTCCAAGCAAAAACATCGATGTTTTCTTTCAAGAAATTGATCAAGTTATCTCTCTGTTCTTCCCCCAGTCTTGTCCCGATTTTAACGTATTTTTCTTCATCTAAAATGGGATAGACTCCAGGTCTTCCGTGGGTGTTGTTCTTTGTTCCAACTCTTTCGGCAGTACTACTATGGGAGGTTGCTCCGCTTCTTCAGCCAAGAACGCTGTTGCAAACTGCACCTCTTCCTCAGTTTGTTCTACCGCGATCATGTTTACTGGCGTAGCACCTTTCATAGTTGTGTAATAACACTCTCGGGAGACCTTTTGCTCCCCTTTAATTACCCCTACTCCATTTGAAGTAGGGAACTTCATCATTTGATGGTAAATCGAAGGTACGGCCCTGAGAGCATGGATGGTAGGTCTTCCCAATATGATATTGTAAACTAATGGGCAATCGACCACTATGAATTCTACCATTTTAGTGGCTGGTAAGCTAAAATTCTTTTCAATTTTTCTCTCCCAATTCCCAATTTTTCTAAAGCGTTGAGAGAGAGTACATCAACCGAGCTACCTCCATCGACCAGGACCCGATGTACTCTTAAGTTACCCACAATAATAATCATCACCAGGAAATCATTGTGGGGCTGATGGATATCAACCACTTCTTATTCATCAAAATTTATCTTTTCCTTTCGACTAGGCATTGTAGAAGTAGAAAAGACCTCGAATCTAGGTGGGGCGTGACTCACTTCTCGAGCGCTCGCCTTTCTTTTTCTACTTGACTCTCCACCAGTTGTTCCACCAAAAATAGTTCTTACGTCACCACCTAAGGATTTTTTACCACCTCGGTCCTGGTCTTTTCATTCGGGTCTAGCTTCACGTTGTCCTTCTTCCCTCCTCATCACAAACTCCTCTAGGTACCCTCTTTGAATTATAGCTTCAATTTCCTCCTTGAGGTCAAAACAGTCAGAAGTAGTGTGACCATGATCCTTGTGTAAAAGACAATACATATCTTTATTTCTCTTGTTAGATCCCGCTTTCATCCTTGACGGACACCTAACCAAGTTCTTATCTTGGATTTCCATGAGTAGCTACTCTGCTGGTATGGTGGTGGGGGTGTACTTCTTGAACTTACTAGAAGGAAAATTTTGTTTATCAAGTCGATCTTCCGTCTTCCTTCTCTTATCATTCCCAAGACAATCATACTTCCGTGTATTATCTTCCGTTTGTTCCTTCCTTTTATGTTCTGAATGCTTGCTACTACCCCCTCCTCTAGAGCTCTTCTTGCACTAAGCAACTCTCCGGCACTCATGTATTTTTATGCTCTTGCGATGAGCTCTATATATGTAGCGGGAGTCTTTTTTCCTAGAGACCACAAAAAATTTTCTTCTTTCAGTCCATCCATCATTGCAGTTAGAGCTATGTCGTCGTTGTAACCTTCAACTTTCAATGCTTCGCTTTTAAATCTCACCACATAGTCTCGAAGACTTTCTCCCGACTTCTGACGCATAGTCAAAAGGTGAGTGGCCGGTTTTTTATGATCTCTTCCTCCGAGGAATTGAGTTACAAAAGATCAAGTAAGATCTTTAAATAAAAAGATAGACCTTGGCTTGAGCTGTCTATAACACCCTTGTGTAGAGCCCCCTAATGTAAGAGGGAATACTCTGCACTTGATAGCATCTTGGACTCCCTGGAGCTCCATCCAAGTCCAAAATGTATCAACATGCTCGACCGGATCCTTTGATCCATCATAAGTTGCCATAGTTGGCATTTTAAACTTAGTAGGAAGTTCTACCTCCATGATGTCATATGTGAATGGTTGTTCGGTTTGCTCGAGGAGATCTTCTAACACAAAAGGAGCATTTCCTCGATACTCTTTCTTCATATGACCAAGCTCGTCTTGGAGCTTTTTTAGCTCTGGTACCCAAGGCTGTGAACTTTCAGCAGTAGACTTTGCTATACTAGCTTGTGCTTTTCTTTTTTCATTGAGCACTTCTCTAAGGTCAGACCTTCCTTTCATATTTGGATGCCTCTTGGGAGAAGACTTATTGGAAGAAGGGGAATTGTCTCAAGTATGTAATCTCGACTTCCCCTTCGAACCACCCTTCTCGTGATTCCTTGACTCAGCAACACCTTCTACAAGCTCTTTTTCTTTTTCTTTCTTTGATCATTGATCATGGTTGTCAGTGGGGGCTTGGTGATATGTCGTTCGTGTGAGTATCTCTAGTACCTTTGTAAGGTCCCGATTCACAACTCGAACTTGGTCTTCCAAGACATCTACCCTTCTGTCTTGCACAGGTGCAACCCTTACCAATTCTGGATTTTCATCTTCTTGTTGTCTTCGTTCTCTATTGCTATGAGTTTGATATCTCGTATTACGAGGGTTACGGTTTTCACCGTCATCTCCATCATCATCGTGCTGACTTCTTCGACTCATCCTTGATGGTAGAGCACTTAGTTATATACTCTCCCCACAGACGGTGTCAAATGTTGTGTAAAAATGGAGAGGTTCCACGTGAGCAACGGACTTAATATATGGGACGAGTCGGAGGTAGTGCGCTGCTTCGACGGCGTACTATGTAGGTACCTGCACAGGAAATGAAAAGAGCACCGGTGTGGTGTCGGCCTAACACCCTCCGATGCTAAAGTTAGAGCAAACAGAGCTAGGTGCCAGAGAGAATAGTAGTAGAAATTAGTTACCTAATGAATGAATTTCTTCTCCTATTTATATGAGAGGAGGTTGATGACATCATCATGTCACGTGTCGTGTTGGGATTGGGTATCAATATAATGTAGTTTCTTGATCTTTGATACGTAGCCTTAATTAGATGACATAGACGTAGACTCTCGGGACTATGTAGACATACCTTCCTAGGCGACGTAGACGTGGCCTCCCAGACGACGTAAACGTAGCCTCATAGGTGACGTAGCTTTATCTTTCCAGGTGACGTAGACATGTCGATTATGCATTCTTTGAACAAGTTTAGAAATTCCACGTGTATTGATATAATTTCACCCACAACACCTATATTATTATTGCTTTTTTTTTCTTTAATTAAATAAATATTTATTTCAATTACAAATTATTTTCAAAATTATTTTTTAATAGTTTAAAAAATAAGAAGAAATTAAATAACTAGAAAGCTCATGAGTTTAAAAATTAAAATTAAATGTATATAAAATTTATATAAGAAAATATAATAACTTTCAAATATAAGAAAGAATATCACGTTGACACGTCGCTCAACGTTGACAAGGAGCAGATTAGGCGGCTCCAAGGCTCGGCTGAGCGGCTCCCTTGCGGCTTCAGAAACATACACGCACGGTTTCGATGACTCAGCTGGCTCAGGAGACGGCTTGGGCTTATCTTTTAGCAGATTTTATTTGATTTTATCTCCTTTTTGCCTATTTAAAACACCATTTGAACCCTAATTAGAGAACCCTTCTTCCCCTATTTTTCTTAGGACTTTTAGATAGTTTTTAATATGTTCTTTAGCTAATTTTTTTATTCCAACAAGAGGATTATCAAGGTTTGGTTCATAATTGTGAGGTTTTGTTTCAATTTAATTCTTATTTTCTCTTTATTCATGCTTTCTCTTTGCATATTTTATTGTTGATTAATTATTGTGCAAATTGACCACTTGTTCTTTGATTGATTTTCATATTGCTAGTTAGAACGTTTAAATCCGTAATTGTTTAATTGTTCTAATACAAGTAACATAATGGCATAAATTGATAAAGGACACTTTTTAGTTTATGTTATGGGAATTTATGATCTAACTTAAATGAATCGATCGTACTGTGTTTGTTAGTTAGAATTGGGTTCTTCTCATCTTGATGTTGTTAGTAGGTTAAATCTTATTATCCTATTCTAAGGTTATCTGTTAATTAGGAAAGTAGTCATTAGATCGTATCTTGGCTATCGAGAAATTTAGTAAGAACACTTGTTGTTCCGGTAACTCCCAACTAATATAGAGAAGAATTTAGGAATGCATGTTTAGTAATCGATGATCAAATTAATGAACCATAACCGAGATTAACCTTTAGTTGGAACCTTTTCTTTATTGATTTTTATCCTTTTTATTTTATTTTGTTTTTGTTTTATTTTCAAAACTCAAAACCCGCCTTTTTGTTAACTTTAATTTAATTCCCTTTTCCCTGTGGAGATCGACCTTACTCATCACCACTACATAATTTCTAAATCCCGAGAGTAAGTTATTTATTTTTGGTGGTTTCGACACCCATCAAATTTTGGCACCATTGTCGGGGAATCGGTGTTAATTAAATTATCGTTTTTATTTATTTTTTTATTTTATCCTTTTTATTTTTATTGTGTGTTTAGTGTTTCAGATCTTTAGGCCAACAAATGTATTACGATCCATATTCAAATACTTATGATTCCGGATGGAAAGATCATCCAACATACAATTATGGATCAACGCCATATTACCAAGAATTCCAATCGCCACATATCAATCCACCTCAACAATCCACTTTCAATTCATCTCTTGAAAATCAATTGGCCGACCTTACTACTCTTGTACATCAGTTGGTTGCACAAAAGTTACAACAAACAAGAGTATGCTGGCGGGATCATTCTGATTTGAATTATGCTCCAAGAGTTCCTGAATATCATCAACCAAGGGCATATGATCCTCCTCAATAATCATTTTATCAGGTAAGTCCAACTTTAGAAGAACTTGTTGAACAGATGCAGCAAAACAATCAACAGATCCAGCAGACCACTCAAGAGTTCCAAGAGTACACCCAATAGGTAAATTTTGAGAGTTTGGAAAGAAGTAAAAAGTTGCAAGCTCAACTATATGAAGTGGAAGTTGAGAGGAACCAGATTTCAATGAGACAGAGTATCGATGCATCTTAGAAAGAGATGATGAGGAAGTTGTCTCTCCAACTTTAAATGATCATCATCCTAAAGTGGTTGAAAGTGAGCAAATAATGGCGGTAATAGAAATTCTTGATATTCCTTCTAACATTATCAACTCTTTTCAGGATGAAGAAGAAAAAGGAGATGATGAAACATATACAATAGAGTTTGATGGAGAAATCAACAAATTAAATATCAATGACTCCATGATAAATTCTACTGACAAATTTTCATATTTTGTTATCACTAATATAGTTGATCCTTTAACTTTTGAAATTTTCAAATTTTTAAATACTGATGAATTCAATTATTCTTTATATGAAATTTTCACTATTTCAGGATTATGAATAACGATTAGAAAATTTGTCAAATTAATATGGGATGTGTTTTGACAGAAGAAGCAACACCGTCTATATTTTATGTTTTTAGTTTTTAGTTTAAGTATTAGTTTTATTTTACTTGTTTTCTTTTCTTTGTTTTTTTTTCATTTTTAGGAAAAAGGAAATTAGGATCAAAGAAGGGATATACAAGCTTAAGCATGAAGTTTTCGATAAATTCTCTCACATTCCTGAGCAGATAGCGATCCAACTGCTGAGGATTGCTTATTCAGGGAAGTTTCTTCTACCACTTTGTTTTTAATTTTAAACAATTGATGACAATGTTTGGATTAAGTTTGGGGGTAGAATTTCATATTTCTTTACGATTTAATGCTTTCTGAAAATTCTAGAAGTTGTATAATGGTTGAGCTTGTTTACTTTTGATGCTTTTGCAAATTTTGTTTCATGCTTAATCCCATGTTTTTTTGTGTGTTTTCAAGCACGCTTTTTGCATTAAATTTTTTGATTTTGTTTTAAAGCATGCTTCCTTTTTCACTTGTCATATCTCGAATTTTGATTTTGCTTTCTAATTGATTGAGAAGTATATTAGGATGCGACACATTTAGCCTCTTTTTGTGAGTTTTTGAGCCTTTTGAGTAATCATCATAATATTTGCTCCATTCGTCTTTGCTTAGAGTTTGTCATACATGGATTTTATTTCTAGAACTTGCTCTGTTATGCATGTTAAGATTGTTTTTGTTTGAATTTGAATGCTTGAAATCTATAAGGGAAAATTAGGGGAATCAATTATAGCTTTCTAAAGGCCTACCGAACTTAATTCACTAGATGCCAATTTTTAAGCCTTAGCCTTTTTTTTTTTAATTTTTAACCACATGATAATAAAAATTTCCCGTTCTTTTGTCTCTTTTTCACTAAATTGAGAGGTTACTATGGATTCTGAAAAGATTTATGCCTCTTTGAAAGAGTCAATGAAAGTGATGGATTGTGTTATGAGTTGATTGAAAAAGAAAAAAAAAAGTGGAAAAAGAAAGTGCAAAAATAAAAAGTTCGTCATTGAAAATCCGAAAAAGAAAGTAGAAAGTTGAGAAAAGAAAGATGAGAAGAAGTTGTATGCTTAAATGTGAGAGGTTGTGATTCAAATGAAAAATTGATTGAATTTATTGAAGATGCTCATAGCAATCCCTCAATTATTTTAGCCTAAATGTCTTCCATCTACCTTTTTCCTAGCCCCATTACAACTTTTAAAGACCTTTGGATTCATGTATTTCAATTTCTTACACTTACGGTTTTGATTTGATATATTTGCAAGCCTATGGTAAATTTCTTCCATGTTTTGACTTGAGTGATATCCTTTGACTCCTTTTAAACACTTTGAGCGATTTGAGTGAATATCTCATGAGGGTATCTATTCCTGTATGCTTTGATTTTGAGAAGTTTGTTTAGGTTTCTATTCTTGATATGACTTGTGAAATTGAGTTAGCATTTGAACTTCATGGTTTTATAAAAAATTGCTTAAAAGTAAGATTGATCGCGCACACACTTGGGGTTTTGCATGAACCTTTGATTGTTTAGGTATTAATTGTTTACAAGCTTGATGGTTTCATAACATCTGAGAATTTTCATGATTGATTTTTAATTGTGCTTAATGCTAGAATTGCTAAGGGGCTAGCAATTGTCTAAGTTTGGGAGTATTTGATAACTCGTAATTTATGCCTGTTTATAAATGGTTTTATCTCCAAAATAATTAAAATATGAATTTTGATTGATTCAAATATCCATAATATTATTAATCGTTGAATTTCATGAACGTAGGCGAAAACGGCTCTCAAGTCGGACTTATAACGAAGAAGTTATACCCATTTTAGTATTGAAAAAGACCCATTGCCGCTGCGATGGGATCCATGGCCGCCATTGAGATCAAATGTCAATTCCGGGCCAAAAACCCGAGAGTGGTCGCTGCGGCGACGAGAAAAAGAAAAAATAATGAATAATATGTTGTATTGACGTCATCGCGCATTTGAGGAATGAAGCGACGTGTCGTTCCACCTGAGCGACATGTCGCTCAACCCTAACAAAGAGCAGATCAGGCGACTCTATGGCTCGGCTGAGCAGCTCCCTTACGGCTTCCTTTTGGCTTCAGACACATACACGCTCGACTTGGACGGCTCAGCTGGCTCAGGAGACGGCTTGGGCTTATCTTTTACCAGATTTTATTTGATTTTATCTCCTTTTTGCGTATTTAAAACACCATTTGAACCCTAATTAGAGAACCCTTCTTCCCCTATTTTTCTTAGGACTTTTAGATAGTTTTTAATATGTTCTTTAGCTAATTTTTTTATTCCAACAAGAGGATTATCGAGGTTTGGTTCATAATTGTGAGGTTTTGTTTCAATTTAATTCTTATTTTCTCTTTATTCATGCTTTCTCTTTGTATATTTTATTGTTGATTAATTATTGTGCAAATTGAACACTTGTTCTTTGATTGATTTTCATATTGCTAGTTAGAACGTTTAAATCCGTAATTGTTTAATTGTTCTAATACAAGTAACATAATGGCATAAATTGATAAAGGACACTTTTTAGTTTATGTTATGGGAATTTATGATCTAACTTAAATTAATCGATCGTACTGTGTTTGTTAGTTAGAATTGGGTTCTTCTCATCTTAATGTTGTTAGTAGGTTAAATCTTATTATCGTATTCTAAGGTTATCTATTAATTAGGGAAGTAGTCATTAGATCGTATCTTGACTATTGAGAAATTTAGGAAGAGCACTTGTTGTTCCGACAACTCCCAACTAATTTAGAGAAGAATTTAGGAATGCATGTTTAGTAATCAATGATCAAATTAATGAACCATAACCGAGATTAACCTTTAGTTGGAACCTTTTCTTTATTGATTTTTATTCTTTTTATTTTATTTTGTTTTCGTTTTATTTCCAAAATTCAAAACCCCCCTTTTTGTTAACTTTAATTTAATTCACTTTTCCCTGTGAAGATCAACCTTACTCATCACTACTATAGAATTTCTAAATCCCGAGAGTAAGTTATTTATTTTTGGTGGTTTCGACACCTATCGAATTTTCAAGGTAGTATTTCTTTAAATGTAGCTTTTTTGTAATATACATAATATACATTTTTTTGTGGTATGTTTAAATATATATTATGTAATATACGTGATATACATAACCATGTGTTTTTCTTCAATTTACTATATTGTTTTACTAAATTGCTATATATGAAATGACTAGTGGTTGATATACACCCCCTTTTCTTTTATGTTAATTCTGTAATATACGTAATATAATATACATTTATTTTTTTTTGTTTGTATATTACGTATTTTTTTTGTACATTAAGTATTATGTAATTAACATTCTTTTGTTTTTTCATTTGTAGACTACATGACATGTATATCACGTACATCCACATCGTTCTTTTACATTCAATTTTTTTGTTATGCGTACATTATGTAATATACGTAATATACATTTGTTTTTGTTTTTTTTGCATATTAAGTATTTTTTTATATGAAGTATTTGTTTAATTAATACTTCTATGTGTTTCATTTGCAGATTAAATGACATGTATATTATGTACATACATTCTCACTTTTTCTCAAATGGACTTACGAAACGGAAGACTATCCACTTGCCTATGGGGGAGTGCACCATTACTTTACAGGATATCACGACCTTATTCGGGCTACCTATAGATGGTGAGGTAGTTATTGGATCAGTCTCACTTAAATGGGTAGATTTATGTGAGAGTTTATTAGGTGTCACACTATCGAGTCCACATTTAAGTGGGTCACGTCTGTCTTTAACATGGTTGGAACAACAATTGATAGTTCTACCTGTTAATACTGATGAGATTAGAGTACAACGACATGCCTGAGCATACATTATGCAACTAATTGGTGGGTGTATGTTCGCTTAGAAATCAAGTAATTTAGTTCATTTAATGTTTTTACCCTTACTTGAGGACTTCGAGATAGCCGGTGGCTGTAGTTGGGGATCCACATGCTTATCCTGGTTGTATTGAGAAATGTGTAAGGCTTATTCTAAAGTAGCCCATGAGATAACTAGTGCACTGATATTACTCCAGTTGTGGGCATGAGATCGATCTCCTTCTATTGCTCCTCAAAAGTTACGTACACATGTCCATTCAGATGTTGATCTACCTTTGAGTGCACGGTACATTACATATATTTTATTTATTCTTTATTAACAACATACTAATGCTTTTTAACATTTAATTTGTAATTTACATTTACCACTGAAATTTTGACCCACGTTTTGCTCTAGTATAGGTACATGTTGGATCAATTAGGAGAAAATGATGTATGTATTTGAGTTTATGAATTGTGGATTAATGAGTTGTGGTTTAGTTGATTTAATAATTAATATTTTTCAACGTTTGAGATTGTGTGGGAACCTTATTTACATCACATGATATCATTGCCAGACTACTGTATAAGTGATCATGACGTCTGGCCTACTATTAGCCCACTCATTTGCTTTCATATTGTTGAGTGGCATCATCCAGAACGAGTTATGCGACAATTTAGTTTTAGACAAGACATTCCGACACCATGTGATACAGATCTCCAATTGCACACGTTGGATCTTCGAGAGCGTAAAGATACTGATTGGAGGATCCATCATGCACACCTTATAGCACGATGGGAAAATTGACGATCTCATATTATTGATGGATATCCTGTTAACTCACCTGGTGACTGTGATGGTGATTATATGAAATGGTATAACTCTATAACTCACATGTTCATTACTCGACACGCGGCTGCTTTTAATTTTGTGGTGAGTCATTGAAGTTGTTTTTATTTACTAATTACATCTTCGTAAATTCTTCGTAAATTAACAATCTTGTTTGTTCTAATCAGCTTGCTAGATTATAAAATGTCTTGTTACAGTGTCCTCATGAGGAAACTCAGAACTATATCAGAGATTGTATTCCTCATATAGATGATTTCAATAATATTTTCAGTTTGGAGCATTCGGATATTCGCTTTAGACGAGGACGTCGTCCACCTGCACACCGTGCTTGTGATGGGGCAGTTCTTGATGAGGTGAACCCTGAGGATATGTATAATACTAAGTCAGTGACCACACATCATTATCCTAGTAACCTACCACCTCCCCCATTTTTTATTGGTACCGACACCAGGATCGCAGGAAATATTTTCACAGGTTGTCATTCTTGGACTTGATAGTGATGTTGATGTACCACGAGATCCAGAACCAGTGCATGTTCAAGGTCGAGGATGGGGACGACGAGGACGAGGGAGGCGTCGTATTGATGATGGTGATGATGCTGGTCCTTCACATGTTACAAATGATATAGGACCATCTCAGGTTCTCGATCGTGCAGACCCTTCTCATATTACTGATGATTTATATAGAACCCCGATAGGACGTGTTCGCCCTCCTCGTAATAGGAGACGACCTCCGTGTGAGACAGGAGGACATCGATGATGTATTTGTTTATTTTATATATTTTTAGTTGTCCAAAAATTTGTTTAGACTTCAATTGAACATTTTTTCATATATTTAATATTTAAATTTTAGGCGACTTAAATCATGAATATTGAAAAATATTTTTATATATTTATAATTATTGAAAGGAACGTATTTAAAAGAAAGGAACGTTAAAAAATCAATATATAATCTAAGAACTACAATAAAAAAATTATAAAAAAAAGGGTAAAGTACCTCTTTAGTCCCTGAGTTTTAGAGGTTGTGTCTATTTGGTCCCTGCATTTTCAATTTGTGTATAAGTGGTCCCTGAGTTGTGGATGTCGTGTCTATTTGGTCCATACGTTTCCAATTTGTATCCAAGTGGTCCCTGAGTTTTGGATATTGTGTCTATTTGGTCCTTACATTTTCAAGAACTATTAGAAATAAGTTTAATTGGTGCTTAATTTAACGTATTTGTTAACTTCTTATCATATTATTGACTTAATGCTGACATAACATGTTTAATTGGTCAAAATACGAAGATAGGAATAAATTTTTCATCAATCTAGGCCTAAAATTTGACATAATTATTGATCTCATGTTAGTATTTTAATCAATTAAAGATTTTGTCACCGTTAAGTCGATATTATGTTAATGAGTTAACAAATTAAGAAAGAATTAAACTTATTTCTAATAATCCATGGACTATTTAGATACAAATTGAAAATTCAGAGACCAAATAGACACAATATTTAAAACTCAAGGACCAAATAGACACAAATTGAAACGCAGGGACCAAATAGACACAATATCCAAAATTCAGGGACCACTTAGACACAAATTGAAAATATAGGGACCAAATAGACACGAGCTCTAAAACTCAGGGACCAAATGAGTACTTTCCAAAAAAAAAAAAAAGTGGTGAAAATAGAAAATTTGAAGTTTCTGTGAGTTTTGGGGCAAAAACGGTGTCTTAAAGTATGCGATTTACTATTATTTAGAATATTTTCAACTCTATAATTCTTTTATAAATATGTTTTTTTTTTTTACAATATTTCAATTCTTAACCAATGGGTTGACATTGACAAGGAAACACAGACAAAAAATACGGAATTGTATATGGTGTAGGCAATTGCCTTTGCCATAAATAAATATCAACCACCCTGTGGGTCCCAAAATCAACTTTCATTCTTGAAGTATTTCAAAACTTTAATTTTTATTAAAGGTTAAAAGCCAAATGAGATCACTAATAGTTTTTTTTAAATGTATGAAAATGGCAAATCACACTTTTGTAGTTCCAAATTTTTTCAATCAGACCTCTCTCTTTCAATGTCAATAGTTTTTTTTAAACATAATTTTTTCGTTTGAACTCCGATTTTGATGATTCAAAATGTTTTAGAATCCTCATTTCAGACTCTACATAATTGTCTCTTTGAAACTTTAAAATCATACATCTTTAATTTTAATTAAATAATTATTTCACTGGACGTTAACTACGCTACACATCTTTAATTTTTATTAAATTTGTTTTTTTTTTTTAGAAACATTTTTATTAAATTGTTATTTCACTGGAACCACGCTATACAATTTTTTTTTTCTTTTTCTTTTTTTTTTTAGTTTGGCTATCCCTGCAATGAAACAGAATATGTGAAGAAGTGGGTTTGATTTGGGTCCCACGTGGAAACAAGTAATCTTCAGAATAAACTTCAGTTGTACTTGCTTCATAATCTCTTGATAACATTTTTTTTTAAATACAATATAATCAATCCGACTCACGCTCACGTTTTATTTTGATTTAGTTTGACGAAGTTTGGCCCGTTTGGTTCGCAATCTGAAAAACATGATTCAAATTTAGAGAATTCTAATGAATTCATAATTGTATTTTATGAATTTGTTGGTTTCATAACTGTGTTTGGTAACAGATTCAGAATTTAGAGTTGAGATCCAGAAATTTTAAATATGTGTTTGGTTTGATATTCAGAAATTTAGAAATAAGATTGTGAATCGAAATGTGTGTTTGGTTCATGATCTAAATTCAAATAGTGACATTGTTTAAAATATAAATATTTATTAAAATATATTTTATATTTTATCTCCACGTTCTACTATTTATATCAATTATTACGTAAGACCTATATTTCTAAAAGTCTTATTTTAAGCCCTATATTTTATTACTCATATTAAATTAATCTATATATTTTTTTAATTCTTATAATTTTTATTAAATATAAATAATCGTATCTATAATCATTGATAAATCATCATTAATACGCAGTATAAATTTAGATGAGTATTTAAAGTTAATAAAAACGTAAATAAGACTCAAGTTAGTTGATATGAGTTCTCACCTTTTTGACATAATATGAGTGATAAATAAGATTAGGGTATAGGGAGATTCTTACAATATTTACCTAAAACAAATTAAAGAAATAATAATGGTCAAGAAAACTCTATTAAATACCTTCAAAAATTATAATACAAAAACTAAAAATTCTCAAAATATACTATCCAATATATTGCTCAGCGGTAGACCTCTTAACTCGGTTACTAGCACAAACACAAAACAAAATTCTTGTTTGAAGAAACATCAATCCAGGGTCTTCTTTAACAGTCGTTTGAACATCCTCACACGTGATAGATTGGAAAAGCATATAATTTTTTCCCTTAGCTTTGTCTACAATTGCCAATGGTTGAAATTTTCTACGCAAAGAGAAAAATTGAAGTTAGAATTAACATATAATTCAACCACAAAATTTGGTTATCATCTTTGGCTACCTCATCTCACTTAAAAGAAAAATTCTCCTCACCAAACTATTGACTAGAAATATGAGCATAAATGAACTCAAATAAGCTTTATATCAATAAAAACTCTACCTCATACTAACTTAAACATAAACACCATTTACTATTGTATAATTGCTAATAGATCCAAGTTCACATTACTTTTAACTAGTGGAAGAGAAACATTGATTAAAAAAAAGTTGGAAGAAAAAGAAAGAAAACAAAAGTAGGAGAAGAAAAACATTCAGAAGAAGAAGAAAAAAAGTTATGAAATACAATATGCACCTCCTCTAGTTAATTGGATATAAACGACATCACTAATCTTAATCCTCGAGTCCAAATTTAGCTTCAAAGTCATCGTTATTGGGGGGAAAGGATCAAATAGTCAAACATTTGCTAGTTACGACAAGGAAATAAACATGAAAATAAATAAAGAAAACTTATAAAAGAAATGTTTAACACAACCATCCCAATTTATTCATGGTTTGAATAAGAACATATTTACATAGTCACGAATGATCCCTTACACAAATGAAATCTGATTAAAATGCAGAATAAACTGTGGGATTTAAATTGTGAATTGCAAAGAGGGTAAGTAAGAACAAAAAAAAAAGTTTGCTTCATAATCGTTCATCGACTCCGAATGACCAAAAGTGAGAATTGTATACATGCTCTTCTTAATATCCAAATCCATTTCTCAAGACAAAAATTACAAAAAAAAAAAAAAAAAAAAAAAAAAAAAAAAAACCTATGAATTTTAAAAGGAGTGATAATAGACTTTTGATGCACCCTTCATAATAATTAGAAGAGATGAGGAAAAGGGAAAACACAACAACGCATATATCAATCTAATATCCTTGTAATCATGGAGAGGAAGAAGAATACGTAGGTGTTGAAAAATAGAAGAAAATACATCCCAAAGTGGTAATTCAAGCTTGTAAATAGGAAATTCTTGGCAAATGAAAATGAGAGAATGGTTATGTAAAGAAATATTGATATCTCTTCTCAATTTGGTAGAACGACTTCATCTTTTCAATAATCTGAACTTGGCTTAAAATTAGCTTTTACAAGAGTAACAGCAAAAGGGGATAAAACAGATAAAGAAATTGTCAAAACTAAGTAACCAACTCTCAAATAAATAGCAAATCTACAACAAACAAATGCACTGTAACTAGAAAGCTAAAACAATAACTCATTAGGTTATGCCTTTAAAATCAGAAAGTAGAAATGAAAAGTAAAGGACCAAGAATGAATAATCAGACCTCAATCGAAGGAACTTGAATCTCAAAGCCATCTTTTTCACCTCCAATAATTGTAGATCTGCTTCATTTTTCAACTGTCTACTCGAATTGAATGAAGATGAAGAAACCCAGACAACTAATCTTGTGTTGACTAATTGAATGATGAATACGAGAAAAGGGACTGTGCTTGTGCTTTGCGAACTTCGTACGAGATAAGAGAGAAAGAGATTGAAGAAGATGCTTCGATTGAATTACAGTTTGTTCGGTGAGTTTTCAGCGGTGAGGGATTTCGTACGCGAGAACGAGAATTTAGCGATGGAGGAGTTGATACAAATGAGAGAATAGACAGAGATGATGAATCCGTGTTATTTCCGAGAGTTTTTGACGGTATTGCATTTCATAAAATGCAAATCCCGTGTTTTCATTTGGGGTGAAATGGATAGGATTTTTTGGATTCATTAAAAAGAAGAATTCAGAATTTAGCTTAAAAAATGAATTGAATTCAGAATATTTTTTCAAGAATTGTGTTGTTGCGTAAAAATGAATATCTTCCACGTAGGCAACAAACTTAATTTATGGGACGAGTCGAAAGTAGTGCGCTGCTTCGACGGCGTGCTATACTTGCACAGGAAAGGAAAAGAGCACCGGTGTGGTGCCGGCCTAACACCCTCCGATGCTAAAGTCAGAGCAAGCAGAGCTAGTGTGCCAGAGAAAATAGTAGTAGAAATTAGTTACCTAATGAATGAGTTTCTTCTCCTATTTATAGGAGAATATATTGATGACATCATCATGCCACGTGTCACATCAGGATTGGGCCACATGTTTCTTCTCAATTACGTGACGCTTTCAGGTTAAGCCACGTGTCATTGTCTGATTGGACACTTGTAATCGGTTTAGATATGTAGGTCTGTGTTGGAGACTGCGTAGCCAGGTCTTTTCAGGTGCATGGACTTTATGCCTAGGTACCACGGTCAGATGAGCTGCCTTGGACTAGGTGCTTTGGACCAGGTGCTTTAGACTAGGTAGAGGTGCTTTGGACCAGGTGCCTAAGTACCACAGTAGACCAGGTGCCCTGGTACTGCGGTCAGACGAGGTGCGAAGACAAATTTTGTCAAATTGTAAAATTCCACGTGTAATCCAATTTCACCCCACAATAAATTGTAAACCAAACATCATTTAAGCTGAAACCACTTTATTCTTTGAATCCAGATCCATAAAATAGGATCTGGATCATAAACCAAACAGGCCCTAACAACCCACTTTTTAAAAAAAAATACAATATAATCAATCACTACAACAATATCACTCATACTTGACACTTCATATTTATAAATTCTTGACACTTTGAATAAAAATGGTCAAGAAAATATTTTTTAAAGACTAAAATTGTCAAGAATACTTCAGAAACATGAAAGGGAAGGCGTAATTTTTTTTAAAAAATTTTCGTCAAGGATTCTTGACAGTTTTAAACAGTCAAAATAATTATAATTTAAAACTATATACTTGACGTGTTTAAGTAGTCAAATATCAAAGCATTGACGTTTTTAAATAGTCAAATACCTTAAAATTAAAAAAAGTATAATTTCAGTAAAAATTAAAATAACTTAAAAATATCTTCCCCCGTGTTTTTCTAAATTTTGTTCGTGTTTTCTAATCCCTAGATAAGTATCAAACGGCGGCCTCTTCGTCTTCTCCATCACGAACCTGCCCTTCGTGTCTCCATTGCGAACTTCATCTTCTCCATAGCCAAGTCAATGACTCCTCGTATTCTCCATTACAACTCAACAAGGCTCTTCGTCTTCTCCATCGCGAACGTCAACGCCATCCATCCACTTCTTCTTCTCCATTATGAACGCCAACCAGTCATAGTCTTATCTATATCAAGAAACCATTCAATTTTCCAATTTACGCCCAATTTGATCTCCTATCGATTTCCCTTTTCCATCACTTTTGAATTCATTTTTATTTATCTTTCGACATCCTTTTGATTTATCAAGAAGAAATCAGAAAATGTTCTAGCCCTAGAAGGAGAATTTATAGCCAGATTATAAAGAAAAAATTCCCCTTAATTTCTTAAGCAATCGAACTAGGGAGTTTTTCTAGTTTTTTATTTTATTTTTCAATCTTATTAGTTCATTACTCAATGATTTTGTTTGTAATTATGAAACCATGACATGGTTCTATGTTTGTTCTTATGTGGATCTGTATGCAGATGGAATGATTGTTTTGAAGTTTATGCATTAGTTCAGGTCTTTTACGTTAGGAGGTATGATCTTTTACGTTAGAAGGTATGGAGTGGGAACTCTTTTATTTTTCTCCTTTTTTAGTGAATTTGAATACATATAGTGCGAGTATTATCTAATTTTCTTAGATTATTTCGTCAGGTACGAGTTTAATATGATCTAGTTGGATGTCTGGTAATTATTGGTCAACGTGAGCATATTGATAGTCCTTGGAACATCACACCTTTCAAAAAGGTATAGTTCTTCTCATTGATGAATCCATTTGTTCTTTGTTTAGTATTATGTATTTATGTAGGCAAGTTTTTGTTTTCTATATGGACTAAATCGTTTGTTTTTACTTGTTTAGTATTATGATTTTTTGAGTTTATGGAGGGTTGAATAAAATTTAGATTTGGGAGACATGGACTTTTGCTGAGTGCTTTAAAGTTTTTAGTAAATTGGCTAATTTAACTAGGGTTAAAGAGGAGTTGTCACAGACTCACCTTATTCTTAATTATATTTCTATCAATCAATCTTTCTCTTTCTCTTTTCTCCAGTTGATTATAACGATTAGCCTCATAAGTCTTTTTCTTCTACTAATTCTCCAAATCAAACCTGCTCCAATCCATCCATGGCTTATTCTAATACCCACTTATTTATGTTCAGTTTCTTAGTTTTATTTGGAATTAGTCCAACTTTTGACAAATTGTGTATTATTTATAGTTTCATCTATTAACATATCGTATCATCACTAGTATTTAAACATTTATTATACAAATTCCCCTACCCCTACCCCCTTAGTTTTTATTTGGAATTAGTCCAACTGCTGAAGTTTCCAATCTATTCATTGGTGGTTTTAGTTTTTTAATCATTAGAAATTTTTTACAATTGTCTTGAAAAATAATAGGAAAATTTAAGCATGATTTTTATTCATGGCTTTAGGATTCATCATTCTGTTACTGTTTTTTTTTTGTGTGCTCATTTTACTGCAAGCATCTTGTAATCCTGTTTTTGAGGTGTTTTTTACTGTTTAGAACATCTTATATTCAGAAAATTACATAGCGTAATTGATGTGTTTTTGGACCTATTTTAAGACTCTTTTTTAGCAGTATTGAGAGCTTTATACCTATTTTCACTGTTTTTTAGCATTGTCTTTTTGACCTTTTTTCCCTTTTCAGTTTTTGTTGTTTGACTAAAATGCTCCCTAATATACAAATTATCAAGGATATTGTTGTTTTAGTCTTATGTTTTGTTCTCATGCTAACATTGGAGAAAATATTTTGGTGTGTAAAGTTTGTTTAGATTCCAAAAAGAAAAAAGTTGTCACTTTTAGATTTCTTTTTACCACTTGAAGTTGAACTTAGATTTTTCCCCTTTAATTTGTTTATTGTACTTAAAAATTGATTAAAGCTCATGATTTTTGTTTAGGAAGATATTTTATATTTGTAGGGCACTCACAATGTTCAAAGCTCAAAATCCATCCCCGACATCTCGAAAAAACACTACATGAAAGAATGTTAAGGTAAATATTTACCAGTATAAATTTTTGTATTAAATCTGATTTGTTGTGTTTCATTGTTATAAATTTTGTATTAAATCTAATTTGTTGTTTACTACAATCATAAATGTTCAAATTTTTTTATTATAGTGTCCACTTCAAGATGAATATGTCGAGTGTGAATATTTTGTCATGAGATTCATGCAAGATATAATATCAACTCAATCTAGTTTGACTACTGATGTGTAAGTACGTACAATTTCTTCATGTTCATTTGTTAAAAGTATATAATTATATGCTAAAGAAGCCTTTTTTTAATCATGTAGATCAAACAAGGGTTACCTACTCTCAACATGCTACTGATGAGGTGCGGATCGAGTGGGCTGAATTTTTGGCATAATTTATTTAGACACGTGACAAATTACTCATTTTGTTATCGATTGAAATTATGCTTTTAGGTTGTATATTTTAGAATTTATTATATTTGCTTTATTCTTTTTTGTAGGTAGTGTTTTTGGTATCTTGTTATATAGTTTTAGTAATTAAGACACTAGCCTAATAGTTTTGTTGTTGATTTAATTTGTCCTTATATGTTATGATTTATTTAATAACTATGATAGACTAATAGTTTTAGTGGTTTGCACTTAGGAATATTGTTACCATTCCCAACATTTAATTATTATGAGATATCGTTTCTTACTTTTGTGTTTAGTTTGAATCTAATTTTGCTGTGATACTTCATTAAAATTGTGAAGCGGTAAATATGCTTTAAAATTGTGAGCATGTAGAAAGCTCGAATACAAATGGTAAATCATTTATATTTAATTTATATTTTTTATGAAAAATACAATTTCGTGACATTTAAATATGGTCAAGTAAAAAATGGTAACCTTGACTCGTAAAAATGTCAACTACATTTATCACTTGGCGCAAAAACCGTGTCAATAGTTTTAAGGTCTTTTTATTTTGCCTCTTACATGTCAAATGCATTGAAATTATAGGGGCTGGGGGCTGATATTATCTGGACATGGCGAGGCATATTTGACACTGTAAAAAGTGTCAAATTTATTGAAACTTGACACATTTTAATGGTCAAGTATCAAGTATTTTGTTGTAGTGAATCTGGCCTACCAAACTCAGACAGTTCATGTTGCTGCTCAAATATGGACAAACTGCATTCTTAAAACATAATGTATTTGACAAATTCCATGCTGACTTTGAGGGTTTAGGACTGAAATATTGTAGAAATAATAAATATTCTTTAAAATATTATAGATTTGAGAATATTTTTAATTTTATTGTAGTATGCGATCGCATACCCAATATGCGACAATACTAAAATCGCTGCGATTTTAAGACAAAGAGTTCACCACAACTGCAATTTTAGTGAAATCGTATATAATGTATGCGATTTTACCCTTGTCTAAAAACCTAAAATCACATACAATGTGTATCCGATTTCAGTTTTTTTTTAAGTTAGTATGTGATTTCAAGTTTTTATAAGTTAAAATTGCATACATTGTATACGATTTTGTTTTAAAATCGCATACCATGTATACAATTTACCGTATTTTTGCCAATACTTTTATTAACTACAATTATTTTCATAATATTATTAATATATACAATATTAAAAAAAATTGCTTCCAATATTTGAGTTAAAAAAAATATTAACTCAATTGTTTTTTGTGAAATAGAATTGATTTGGTCTAGGGTTAGAAATAATAATAAATTAGGAATTGGTCTAAATAAATTGTAAGGGTGAAAAAAGATAAATTGCATAGTTGAAAAAAGAAAAATAAATTGTTGGTATAGAGGTTTAAAATGAAAATGTTTGAAAGTGCATGAGTCATTCGTGCATTTAACCCTCAATAAAAATTTCATTTGTTTTATAGGGTATATAACTTCGAATTCTCTCTTTTTTTAAAAAAATAAAATAAAAATAAAATTGAAATTGAGTTGAAGATGGTTGAAACGGATTAAATGACTTTAGTCGATTTTATCGGTATCGTCTCACACTCCTATATTTTTTTGGGGGGTTAAATTATATAAATTACCACTAACCTATGAGCTTGGTTTCAATTTTACCCCTAATACTTTAAAAGTTTCAATTATACCCTCAATCTTTTAATTAGTTTCAAAAATACCCTTTGTTATAGAAACCACGCTTTTGAAAATACCCTTTATATGTAATTTTGGTTAAGTTTACATCGAAGCCGATGAAGGCGATGAACTTTCATGTGTCATACAACGGATTCTCTTAACCCCTGAAACAAAAACCCATCCATCAACGACATGCTTTATTCCGAACTAGGTGCATTGCAAGAAATGTATACAATTTTATCATTGATAGTGGCAGTAGTGAAAATATTATCTCTAAGGCTTTAGTGACAGTTCTTAAACTCAAAACTACCCCACATCCTCACCCGTACAAGGTAGGTTAGATCAAGAAAGGCGGTGAAACGCAAATCACTGAAGTTTGTACCTTCCATTCTCCATTGGAAACCATTACAAGGATCAAATAGTGTATAATGTTCTTAGTATGGATGCTTGCCATGTCTAATTAGGAAGACCATGCAAATATGATGTTCAAGCTACACACAAGGGTTGGGACAATACTTACGAGTTCACATGGCTAGGAAGGAAGATTGTCTTAGTTCCTTAATGTAGAAAAGAGGGCAACCTTAACAAAAAGGAAAAAAAACAATGGAACGAACTGTTGGAATTAGAAGGGGTTGTTAAAACCCTAAACTCCCACTAACACAAGAACGATGAATATTATCACAACAAAGAATATAATAATAAAAGTGAGAGAGAAAATAACGACACCAGAGATTTTATACAGGTTCCCAATTGGTACGTCCTGTCTTCTGCAGACTCTGCAGGTTCCACTATGAAGTTAAAGATTACATCAATGAGACAAAAATAAAGAGTGTATAATTGCTCACAATTATACATAACCCCGAGAATCACTCAAACGGTTGCCCCCTCTCTATTTTCTCTCAATATGAACAAACCCTAATTAACCCAATTGAAAGTCGTCGAATCGACTCTCATAGAATTGACACCACAATTCCCTCGGTGAAGAAGAAACAAAAAAGTTGCCACCGCTTTCTTTCTTTTCCTCTCACACTCGCTAGGTTAATATTGCTTCTACGTAACATATATTTATATATATATATATATATATGTTCAAAGAACCATTCTGACGCCTCCCATATAAAGCCACCGCCACAGCCAATTGATTTCCCAACCCTCGTAGAAGCCAAAAAACAAAAGATAACAATTTGGGCTTTTACATATATTGGGCTTAATTTTATTTAGTTGATTTGGACTCCACCCAAACCCAACACGAACCCCTTTCTTCAGTCTAATAACGGGATTGGACCTCCTTAAAGAGGACATTCATGAAGGCCTTGCACTTATCATGTACCAAATTGCCCCATTGACACCTAATTCATATTATGACCTGAGGATAAAAGGTCTATTAGAGAAGTTTTCTGATCTACTTGAGAAACCCACAGGATTTACCATCTTTATGTGACATTCAACATCACATCGATTTTTGTTCTAGGCTCTAATCTACCCCACTTACCTCACTATCGAATGAACCCTAAGGAATATCAAATCCTACATGACCAAATCCAAGATCTTCTCAATAAAGGTCACATTAGACCAAGCCTGATCCTTGTGCATTACTAGCCTTATTAACCCCTAAAAAGGATGGTATTTGGAGGATGTGTGTTTATAGTAGAGCTATCAACAAGGTTACTATCAAATATCGTTTTCCCATCCCCCAATTATCTGATTTGCCCAATTAGCAGGGGCAACGACTGTTACTAAAGTAGATCTTAAGAGTGGATATTATCAAATAAAAATTTGACTCGGTGATGAGTGGAAGACTGCTTTTAAGACAAATGCGGGGCTTTTTTTTTTTACAGCCAAATGAGGGGCTTTTTGAATGGCTTGTTAAGCTGGGCTGTCAAACGCTCCTAGTACTTTTATGCGACTCATGACTCAGGTTCTTCAACCCTTTCTCAATAAATTTATTTTTGTTTACTTTGATGATATCCCAGCACATAACTCATTTGAAACAATTGTTTTCTGCCTTAAGGGATTATAAGTGATACATAAACTCTAAAAAGTTCATTTTTCTGATACCTAGGTTGCTGTTTTTAGGTTTTGTAATTAGTAACAACTGCTAAGCTGTTGATCCTAGTAAAATTGAGGCAATAAAACAACGGCCTAAACCTAATACAGTAATAGTTTTACAATTTTTTCTAGGTCAAGCTTCGTTTTATATGAAGTTTATTCGTGGCTTTAGTTCAATAATTGCACCTATGACTAATTGCCTTAAAAATGGGAAATTTTAGTGGACGGAAGACCAAACTGTTAGGAATGGTGTCCTAGAACTTGTAATTATTTAATAATAATAATTTATTAAGAATAAATTAAATAAATAAACATAAGTTCTTTATATTATCTAGATTGATTCAATTAATGATATTAGGAATATATGGAAATATATTAATATCAAACATTCAAATAATAAAACCCTAAGTCACTCTTATGAAATCACGACTTAGTATGTGAGTCATACGAGAGGATTAAAGTCGAGATGAGTAACTTAAAAGTGTCTACAGTAAATGGATAACGTTTGGGAACCTTATCCTGGTAACACTGTTGATAGCTTCACATTTTGTTTATAGACAAATGATCTAATCCTGATCATTCATGTGGGAGACATGAAATGGAAGTATCATATGCAATGTTGATTGTATAAGACAGGACCACGATGTTCGATCAAATTTCTCATTAGTACCGTTTACGAGAAATAATCGAATATCAAACTAAGTTTATCAACCGTGATAGATCTCAATCCTGAGTGAAATACGGACTCCTATTTGTGGAGTTATGTTCTTTGATTCACATAGTTGAGAGCGATCTGTAAGAACGCTCAATACACTCCTGTTTTGAGAACATGACTAGATAAGTAGCTGGGAACTCATTTTCACGAGATGGAATTCATAACTTTCCTATAAATTAACGGTATCAGTGCGATACCTAAACATTTTAGGAACTTTAGGAAACTCCCTTGATGTACTGATTCGAGACATGAACAAGTGACGTCACGACTTCTATTGACCACAGAAGTATCTTATCTCTAGTTCGACTAAAGATAAAGTTCATTGGAGAATCAGCGGGGAACACAAGGATAAAGCGGTAATTACAGTGGCAAAACGGTAAATTTATCCGCCTGTAATTATGAGGGTTCCACGTGAAGGATATATCACAGATATGAATAAAAGATAAAATAAATGGACATAACTCATCTATAGTGAGAGGAGTTCAGTTATGAATCTATAGTGGAATTATTCATAGTTAGATAATAAGTAATTAACTGATTATGTGTTAATCACTTAATTGACTAATTATTAAGCCTATGATCTATAGGTCCATCGGGTCCCTATGCTAGCCCAAATATCGTAGTCGCGAAATCAAGTAGAAGAAATGGAAATTTTAAGTAAAGTGAATTACTTAAAATAGGCAATATTAATTGTTTAAATATTGAGTATATTTAAACGGTAATTAATATAAACATTATTAATTGTTTAAATAATGAGTTTATTTAAACATGAAATTAATAATGAAATATTATTAATTATACATTATTAATTATTTAAATATTGAGTATATTTAAATGGTAATTAATAATTTGAAATTAATTAACAATTATTAATTTTTTAAATAATTATATTTAAACGGAAATTAATAATTAAAATTAATTAATTAATAATAAAATGTTATCAATAAAATTATTAATTAAATAATGAGTTTATTTAATGGAAATTAATAATTAAAATATTTATTATTAATTATTTAAATATTGAAAATTATTTAAATGGAAATTACTAATTAAATATAAATTTGATAATATTTAGTCGGGAGAAAATATTAATATTATTAATTGTTTAAATAAAATATTTTATTTAAATGGTAATTAATAAATAAATTAATTAAGTTGGACTTATTAATTTAAGAGAGAGTTTCAAGCCCAATTGGATTAATGAACCCAATTGAAATTGGCCCAAAATAATTAATTAAATAAATTTGATTTATTAATTATTTATTATTAATTTTGGCCTTCATAGGTAATTTGTAGGAGATAATTATTTGAATTATATCCTATAATAATTATATAGATTTATTTACCCAAGATAAATAAAATAAAGAAAAGAAAATATTCTCTTATTTATCTTTGGCATTTTAGAAATACCAAGATAAAGGAAAGAGATAATTCTTTTTTCTTTTTGTATTTATCTCCATGGATTAATCCTAATGTGATTAGGATTCCTATTTTTCTATAAATAGGAGGGTTGGGTCATTCATAAATCACACAATTCATTTCTTTGGAAATTGAAAAATCTCTCTTCCTCTTTTTCTCTCCCTTTGCCGATTTTGCTATTCAAAATTGGGAAGCAAATATTTTTCTTCTTCCCAATTTCTTCTTAAGTTCGATCCCACAATCGGATTTCGTTTGATCGATCGGAATATAGCGTAGAAGATCCGGTGTTGCTGAGGATTTGATGCTGTAAAGAAACCTCCAACCGATTCTCCATATTTTACTCAATGTAAGTAAAGGGTTTTAATTTTCGAAAAACGAGCATGAATCTACATGTTTTTATCACAAATTGCATGATATTAATAGATCCTAAATTAATAGATCCTAAATTAAGTGTTAATTTGTGTTACTAAATAAATTCCGCTAATTTAGTAAATCATCCCTTCACAAACAAATAGCTTTATTCTAATAAAAGAAAAATTGTGTTCTACCCCTGTATTAGCCCTCCCAACTTTTACTAATCCCTTTAAGGTAACAATAGATGCTTCTGGGGTTAGGGATTGGTGGAGTTCTTTCACAAAATAACCATCTTATAGAATATTTTAATGAAAAACTAAGCGAAATAAGGCAAAAGTGGAGCACCTATGAACATGAACTTTATACCTTAGTTCGTGCTTTTAAAGAATGGGAACATTATTTACTATGTAAAGAATTTCTCCTTTTTACAGACTATTTTTCACTGAAGTTCTTATAAACCCAGAAAACATAAACTGCATGTATGGCAGTTGGATTAACTTTCTACAACGATTTGATTTTTTGATACAACATAAATCCGGGATTGTAAATAAGGTAGTTGACGTCCTTAGTAGAAGGGAAACACTTGTGACTATTTTACAGGGTGAGATCACAACCTTAGATAGCCTTAAAAAATCCTATGCAAATGATCCAGATTTTGGAGATATTTGGGTATAAGTGCACTAACCATCTTGCTGCTAACGATTTTCATATCATAGACGATATTTTTTTTTATTTAAAAGTGACTCCCTATGCATCCCACACACATCACTGCGTGAATCTTTAATTAAGGATATGCATGGTGAAGGATTTGCAGGCAATTTAGGTAAGGATAAGACTTACAAACTCCTTTCTTGTAACAACCCAGATTTTCACGTAAGGGTATTTTAGCCTTTTCACCAATTTTGATTCAAATAACATTATCTTTATTTTTCCCTAACCTTCGTGTCGTTACGAGTCCAACGCAATTGACTACGCTCAATTCCGAGTTCCGAGTAAAAAGATATGGCCTAAATACCGGATGTGCCCTTATACCTTATATTTGTTCATAAGGGTATTTAAGTTTCTTCCAACCAATCTTTAATATTTAAAACCTCAAAAACCCTAGGTCAAACGTAGCCGTCATTCGTTTTCACGTACGTTTCTTCAAACCGTGAGAGTTTTATCTTTCGCCAAGAATCGGAGAATTCATCGTGTTTTCATCGACGATTTCTTCAGGTAACTAATTGTATCTCCTTCCTGTTCGTTTCTTATTAAAAATTCAATCGAATCCGAGCCTAAATGTCGCTGTTTTTGCAAGAAATTAAGTCTTATAGGAGTTAGGGTTTGCTCGCCGAAAAAGTCAAGGAGAACTCTTTCAATGGATTGTTTTCATAGGTAATATTCCTAGAATTCGTTTTGCTTAAAGTTATATGTTGTTTTCGAGCCAAACCTAAGCTAAATAGATAAGTTTTTCACTGCTTTTTATTGGATTAGGATGTCGCCGGTTAAAACTCAAGATTTTAGCGTGTTTCATGCAACTTTTTCGCTAGGTAATCCATCCATTCATTTGTCCGTTCAAGTCCCTTTAAATTCCAAGATAAATAACCATTGTTTTCACCGTGTTTTTGTCTGAAATTCAGCTTGCTGGATTCTGGAAATTCCTTGCCGGAAACTAGGTTTAAATTTCCTTCGGTTTACTCGAGTTGAGTTGTTATTTTTCGTTGAGTTCATTGCTACGTGTGATCCGAGACGAGGGTGGACGAATCCTTTGAATTTGGGTAAGCTTCTGCCTTTTGTTAATAAAATAAAGAAAAAAAAAGAGAAGAAAACGCTGCTGTTCGTGTGTGCGGTTGGAGGAAGAAGATGACCGGTCCAGTTGGACCGCCTGAGATGGTTCAATTGAACCGGTTCAACTGGTTCAGAGTCAATTTTCGTTCAATTTCATTCGGTTTTTGTCCCGTTAGCTTGATTCTCGCCAAATTGACTTCAAATTAATATTATTACAGGTTGTGGGCATCGTTAGGAATATTATTGGAGTTATTTCGGGATCGTTTGCTAGTTCAATTTGGATTTAAGGTAGGTTAATTCCTACTTAGAAGTTAAATTAAATTCTATGTGATTGCTTGTTTGTTACTTGATTATTATGATATTTTCGGGAGATGATTTATTTATTTTAAATATTATTATGTGCTTGTTCAAATATTGTATTTATTTAATTTATAATCGTTAATTAGGTTTAATTATAATTAGAGCTTATAGATATTTAACTACAATAAACCAATATTAAATTTGATATTTTTCTATGATTGGTTTAACGATTAATTTATTGTATTGTTATTATTATTTGGTTAATTTGATGTTATTAATAAAATTAAACTTATAAACATTAAATATTATAAAATTGATGATCGAATGTTTATTAATAAAATTTGATGTTTTAATTAATTAAATACTAATAATTAACAACTATCTAATAATTAATTTTAAATGATTTACTAATGTTTATGATAATTTTTAGAGCTGTTTATGAGATGATAACGTAGTTAATTTATAAAATTAAATAATAACTTAATGATTGTTGGGTGGTTATAAACATTGTGTAATTTCTTCCCTTTTAGTTATTTGTAATTTGATTGTTGGGTGGTTATAAATATTTATTCTTTGTTGCTACTTCATTATTGTGCGTTAAAATGTTGAATTATATTACGATAAATTGTTAGGTTAAATCGTTTTCCCCTTATTATTGTATTTGAGATTAGGTATGAATTGTTTGGTTGTTTTTACTCAGATATATGATAATCACGTTTGATAGTGTGGCACGTATCATAATGGCCATTATGATACTATTCTATAGAGCTGGACACTGTGATTATGATATATCTAAGTAGTTGAGATGAGTTTGATAAGTGAATACCACGAAGGATAGTGTGGTACGTATCATAGTGGCCACTATGATACTATTCTATAGAGCCGAACACTGTGGTTATGATCTTTTTAGGCTAAGTACCTACTAGTTATTGATTAATAGTGTGTCTTGGGAGATGATTTAGTATTTTATTAGGAATTATTATGTGATTATTGTGACTTCCGAATATTGTTTAATTATTATATATATGTTTGGTTAATCGATAAGAGGTTTAAATAGAGCCTTTAGGTTTTACAATTTGAGTTGAACCTAATAATTAACATATATTAAATTTGTAGAGCGTGTCGCAACGTACCCGCGATGCGGAGAAGAAAAAGAGTCGCCACTAATCATTGGTTTTTTAATGATAGGTGTGATTAGTCACCTAGAAATTTTATTAAGGATAGTCTACTAACTTTTGAAATGGGTTCGGAAGTTTATTCACACATAGGGAAGGTACTAGCACCCTATTATGTTCGTTTTGAAAACGATTACTGTTATTTATCTTTAATGTTTTATGTTAAAGCCTTTGGTTTTTGAACACACAATATGTTTTTAAATTTTATTTTTAAATTTTAGTTGTGCATTGCCTGGTGTTATTCATAATTGGTATGATATATATATATATATATATATATATATATATATATATATATATATATTCTAGACTACTTAGACTGCGTGAGCTTTACATGTCATTGGTGAGATAACGGGGATCATATATTGACTATGTGTCTTACATCATCTGACGATTATTCACCGGGGAGGTTATTGTTCTTGTTCTATAATGCAAAGACTATGTGAGCTTGCATTTGTTCTAGATAAGAAAGTATAGGTTTCGTGAGCTTTATTTGATATTGGAGTGAGGTAATGAGATCGTACATAGACTGCGTGAGTTTGCATCATCTGACATTATTCACATGAACTATGTTCTTTGTTCTTGTTCTTATTCTTTGTTAAGACTACGTGAGCTTAACTTGTACTAGTTATATCCATGAAAGATTTAATGTATGACTACGTGTTTTGGTTTATTACGAGCTTGGGAGACTTGACTACTTGCATGATCTTTATTCTTTATTCTTTGCTCTTTGTTCTTGGGAGAATTGCATGATTTTGCATTTGGAAATTTGATTGGGTAGTCAAGAGTTAATAGGTTTTGTTGGACACAAATTTGGATTTGGATTTGGGATCTAAAGTTACTTTATTTTCAATTTATCTTCACTGGATCTCCCGCTTATGATATTACACTTTCAGGTACGAGACGTGAACGCAGTCGTGGCCGTGGAGCTGGTGCGGCATTATTTTGGATCAATGATAATGGATGGATTAGAGTTTGTGTAGTCCATAGACTGCTCGTGTCATGACACTATCATTTTATCTGTTTTATTACATTTGGGTTGTTGAGTTCTTTTGAGCATATTTTGAGATATTTCTATCTCTATGCACTTCCCATCTTTGAATGTTTAAGGATTTTGGATTTCATCTTGAAATCAAATGATGTTTTATTGATTTACAGGTTTACTAATTATTGTTTCAAGTCTTCCGCTTGCGTTATCTATTTAATTTTATTTTAAAGAGTAAGGTCTTTACACCCAAAAAAAGCTAAATGGAGATTAATATTTTATTTTCTATATGTCAAAATAAAATCATGTAAGTGAAAATACGAATATTCTTGAATGAATGAAACAACAAAAAAAAACACAAAAATGTTACTTTATTCATAGATTTGTAAAAAACAACACGTAGGTGTTCATTTTTTAGCAAGCAAGGCTACTTAAGCCCAATAAAAAATAAGAAGTGGCTGTTAAAAAGGAAAAAAAAATCTGACCACTTGGCTGGTTTCTAACCATCAAATCAAATAGATAATGAGTTATGTCAACCAAGACATATAACTCGTTATTGGTTTAAGGCGACATGTAGCTTCTATCTTCAAGAGAGTGAATATGATTGAAGATGGATGAACAGGAGAAGTTTCAGAGTATCTTGTTCAGTTGGGCAAAATATTTGGTGGTGGGCTTACAAAAATGGTTGTGAAACGAGGTGAGAATGATTCTGAATTGTATTGATTTGAGAGAATTACAAATATCTTTATACAAGTTTTAGAGAACAAATAAAGAAAGTCTAGCCTGATTTACAGCCCTGATTTACAGCCCTAATTCAGCCTTGATTTACAGCCCTAATTGATGCTCATGAATTATGTACGTTAACACCCCCCCTCAAACTCAAGGTGGTTGCGTAGAGACCAACTTGAGTTTGTCAAGTAGTTGAGTAAAGCGACTGGGTAGTAGTGCTTTTGTGAAGATGTCGGCTGGCTTATCTGTAGTAGATAAAGATTGTAAAACAAGATTGTTACTCTGAAGGTGGTGACGAATAAAATGACAGTCAATTTCGATGTGCTTAGTTCTTTCATGGAAAACGTCATTATGAGCAATCTAGATGGCACTGCGATTGTCACAATGAAGGAGTGTAGCAGTTTGTTGAGGAACACTCATATCAGCAAGTAACCGGCGAAGCCATAGTAGCTCAGATGTAGCATCAACAAGGGCGCGATATTCAGATTCAGTACTGGAACGAGAGACGACCGTCTGTTTCTTACTTCGCCAAGAAATGAGAGAAGAACCCAAGTAAAAACAGTAACCGATGGTGGAACGACGATCTGTGGGATCACCCGCCCAATCAGCATCAGAATACCCAGATAAAATGAGTGAAGATTGTGAGGAAAACTGTAGACCATGGAGAAGAGTACCCTTAACATAACGTAAAACTCGTAGTACTGCAGTAAAGTGTATAGTTCGAGGAGCAGCCATGAACTGACTGACGATGTGAACAACATATGCAATATCTGGACGAGTCACAGTTAAATGCACAAGACTTCCAACAAGCTGTCGATACAAAGTGGGATCAGGAAGAGGTGTACCATCAAAAGGAGTTAAGCGAACATTAGGGTCTAAAGGAGTAGATGCAGTGGTAGAGTCAGAAATGCCAGATCGGATGAAGAGATCAGATGCATATTTAGCTTGAGATAAGTAATAACCATCAGAACGAGAAGATACCTCAAGACCAAGAAAGTAGTTAAGGGGACCCAAGTCTTTCATCTCAAATTGTTCACCAAGATAAGATTGCAATTCTGAAATAGCCTCTGAGTCATCACCAGTTATAATCATGTCGTCAACATACAGAAGAAGAAGAACGATGCCATTTGGAGTCTGACGAGTAAATAGTGTTGTATCATGAGGACTAGAAGTAAAACCAAGGCGGGTGATAGTTGCACTAAATGTGGCAAACCAAGCTCGTGGTGATTGTTTGAGACCATACAAAGCACGACGAAGGAGGCACACTTTCTGAGGTAGAGGAGAAGTGCCAGGAGGTGGGTTCATAAACACTTCTTCGGACAAAGTGCCATTCAGAAAAGCATTTTTAACATCCATCTGGAGAAGGGGCCACTGTTTGGCAGCTGCGATTGCTAATAGACAGCGAACAGAAGTCATTCGAGCGACCGGAGAAAAAGTCTCTTCGTAATCGATGCAATACTCTTGAGAATATCCTTTCGCAACCAGACCGGGCCTTATAGCGTTCAATAGAACCATCAAAACGGGTTTTTATCTTATAAATCCACTTGCAGCCAATAGGACGTTTACTGGGAGGCAGATCTACAAAGTCCCAAGTATGGGTCTTTTCTAAAGCCTGGAGCTCCTCATTCATTGCTTGCTGCCAGACAGGGTTAGTACTATCTTCATGATAAGAAGATGGTTCAACGAAAGAGACAATAGTTGAAAAACAATGATAATCTTGGAGATGAGAGGGAAGGTCTCTTACCCTGGTAGAGCGACGAACAGTCATGACAGGTTCTGGTTCAGCAGGAGAGGCAGATGGTGGAGCGGGGAGAGCAGACGCAGGAACAGATTGATCAAGCTCAGAGACAGGGAGTGGATCAGATGGTGGAAATAGAGCACTAGTTGGATCAGTGAAGAATGGTAAAGTACTTGAAAGAGAAGAATGAAAGGAGGAGAGACCAGAGAACAAAGTGTGCTCCCAGAATGTAACATGGCGAGAGATGCGTAATCTTTTGGAAATGGGATCCCAACATCGAAAGCCTTTATGCTCAGTGCCGTAACCAAGAAAACAACATAAACGAGCATGAGGTTCAAGTTTGGTATGTCCATGAGAGTGTAAAAGGACAAAGCACGCACAACCAAAGACTTTAAGATGAGAGTAGTTAGGAGTAGTACCATATAAACGTTCAAAAGGAGAAATGTCCTGAAGAACAGAAGATGGGAGACGATTGATGATATAGACAGAGTTGAGAGCGGCTTCACCCCAAAATTTTTCAGGACAAGAGGCAGAGAGAAGTTGAGCACGTACCGAATCCAAAATATGACGATGTTTACGTTCTGCTCGTCCATTTTGTTGGGAGGTGTGAGGACAAGAGCGTTGGACAAGGGTTTCCTCTTTGGCAAGAAATGAGAGAAAACTATAATCCTTGTACTCCATTGCATTGTCAGTTCGAAGGATTTTAATTGGACTAGAAAATTGAGTTTTGATCATATTAGCAAAATCAATATAAGTCTGAGATAAGGCAGAGCAATGTTTTAGAAAATAAATCCAAGTGAAACAAGAATAATTATCAATAAATAAAACAAAATAACGATAACCGTTAACAGTAGCAGTAGGGGCAGGACCCCAAATATCAGAATGAATCAAACCAAAAGGAGTATCACAAGAAGATGAAGAAGTGGAAAAAAATAAAGCAGGTTGTTTTGCAAGCTTACAATTCAAACAATCAAAAGAAATAAATTTTGAAACATTATTTAAATTTCCATGGGAAACTAAAGTGCGAAGTTTTTCAGAAGAAGCATGACCAAGACGAAGATGCCACTGATATATAGGAGAAGCAATGACAGGGGCGGAAATGTGTTTTGGAACAGGAAGCCGAAGAGAGGTGAGCTCAAACAATCTTCCCATTTTGCGACCCGTACCAATCGTCTGTCCCGTCTGCAGATCCTGAACCTGACAACCATGAGGAGAGAAAATAACAGTGAGACCAAGGTCACATAATTGACCAACAGAGGCTAAATTAAAATTGAGATGGGGAACATGATAGGTATTAGGAAGATTGAACGCAGGTGTGACAATAGTGCCAACTTGAGTAATAGACATGCAAGTCCCATTAGCAGTTTGAATAGAGGGAAGAGATTTAGCCGGGGTGGAAGAAGAAGACATAAGAGAAGAATTAGATGTCATGTGATTACAATAAGCAGAATCAAGAAGCCAAGAGTTACCTGAAGTACGGAGAGGGCAGGGGAATGGGAAGAGATCACCTGTTTGAAGAGTTCTTGGAGATCACTAAGCTGAAAAGTGGGAGGAGCAAGATCATCAGAGGAGGTAGTAGTAGCAGCAGCAACAGATGATGATCCAACTTTAGAGAAGTTCCGAGGTTTCATGGATTGTCCTGGAGGGCGCGGTGGACGAGTAGGACAATTGTCCACAATATGGCCAAGTTTATGGCAGTACCTGCACTCAATGGTAGGGCAAGAAGAAAACTTGTGACCATGAAGCTTACAGTTCTTGCAAAACAGAGAACCAGATGCGGAGCGAGGATGAGAAGTGGCCAAAACAACATCTGATGGTATGGAAGAGTGGATGTCAAGTCGTGTTTCCTCAAACAAGATTTCCTGAACAGCGGCATCCAAGGAGGGCAAAGGATTGCGATGTAACAGGGCAGCACAGACAGATTCATATTCAGGACAAAGACCCATAAGAACTTTAATGAGGCGGAGATGGTCAGGACTGATCTTAGCCTGGTCTAACTGAGTCCAAATAGGCTGAAGAGTAGCAAGATATTCATTGACAGATTGACCTGCTTCCTGTTTGAGACTAACAAAAGTATTTTGCAGCTGATAGTAATGGGCAAGACCGGTAGTTTGAAAGCGTTTAGACAAAAAATCCCAAATATCTTTAGCAGTGTCGAATGAATTAAATTGAACATGAATGGCAGGAATAGAAGTGTTACCAAACCAAGTAATAATTTGATGATTCTTACTATCCCAATCTTCAAGACGATCAACAAATTTGGCATCATCTTCAGTAGTGCCCTTAATAGGTTTGGAGATATCACCGGTAATAACACGCCAAAGCTTACGGCCAATTAAAAAACTCTTCATTTGATGGGCCCAAGTAATATAATTAGTACCATTGAGAATGGTGCTAATAGGTCGAAAAATGGCACTTTTCTCCATTAAAATAACACAAAACAGTAGATTCTGAACCTCTGGCAGCACAGGCAGGGGCGCGGGAAGCACGGGCAGGGGTACCTCGGGCAGGCGCGGTCAGCAGCTTGGGCAGAGAAAAAAAACAAATAAGGACAGAGGCAAATGGGCAGCGATGACAACGGCATGGGTGGCGGAGTGACGACGGCGTGGGTAGCTGCGTGACGACGATGACGACGGCGTGGGGATCTGAGCGGTGATGACAATGGTGTGGGCAGCGGTATCTATCGTGGATCGAAGCAGATCTGAGGTACGGTGGTGGATCGGAGCGGATCTGATCTGAGAAGATCAGAGCGGATCTGAGGTACGGAGGGGTGTTGGAGACGACTGAAGACGGTGGCGGTGGGTTGGGCAATACCACGGTGCGGTGTATTGGAGAAACTGAAAACGGGAATGGATTGGAGAAACTGAAAATGGGAAGAAAACAAAATTGTTCAAAGGACAGAGGCTCTGATACCATGTGAAACGAGGTGAGAATGATTCTGAATTGTATTGATTTGAGAGAATTACAAATATCTTTATACAAGTTTTAGAGAACAAATAAGGAAAGTCTAGCCTGATTTACAGCCCTAATTGATGCTCATGAATTATGTACGTTAACAATGGTGATTAACCAATGACGGCGAAACACCTCCACATACCATTCTCCAAATTCATACCCAAATCTATACCCAACCGGTGAGCGAGTAATTATTATAATTCTCTGAAATAATAAAACAGTGATTGAAAGATAGATAGAAGAAATGAGAAAAGGTAAGAAAGTGATGGATTGAGGGACTAGAATTGCGGTAACGGAAGTTACTACAATCAACAACAAAACGACAGCAGGAAGTATAGAACTTGGTTGATTATTACTATTTGTTAATGTTTTCCAAGAAAAAAAGAGAGAAATGAAGAAGAGTGTGGCTACGGCAAGCATGGAGATGATGGGGCATGATTTGAAAGGGTCGCCACCACCAGCCTGAACCAGATTTACTAGGATGTTCGCTACCGATATTAATATAACAACACCTGAATAATCTGATCCTGCCATTAATTCATACTATAATGTTAATCGATCTCACTACTTTATAATATACATTTATAATGTTTCTAATATGTTCTAGAGAAATCTGGGGCTTTTCCTTCAGACCAATATTTTACATAACTACCCCTTTCTGATCACACTTAATAAAACCATGTAAATTGCAAATTAATCCAGGAGGGGATATAAGTTTTTGACAGCAAGAAAATCGAGATTAAAAAAAAAAAGAGGATTCCTTGTAAATAAAAAAAATGAAAGCAGAGAGTTCCGCAAGCCGTACCGATTCATAAATATTTACGCGTTAAAAGTTGTAGACTTTCAACTCAACTCAATTCAATTCGCCAACGAGAGCATAGCTCAATCAGTTAGGCACTTACTCCCTTCCCCTTGAGGTCGAAGGTTCGAGTCCCCCCTCCCCCAATTTGATATAATATCTCAAAAAAAAAAAAAAAAAAAAAAAACTCAATTCAATTCAAATTTTTTTTTTCCAAATGTATTGAAACCTTTTAATATTTACTAATAAAAATGTACGTGTGCAATGCGTGTGGTCTTACCTCAAATTTATAAATATTTAGAGGGTTTATATTATAATAATGAAAAAAAATGAAGTAACTTCTGACAAATACCCATGAATTATTTTTTTTAAAGTAAATATCTCCCTGAACTATGTAAGTTGTGATAAATACTCTTTGAACTATGTGAGTTGTGAATCGTGATAAATATCCCCCTCGAACTAATTATTTTTAAACAAATACCTCCTGAATTTTATAAGTGTTTAAAATAAACTCTTTTATTAACGGGGTAGTTGAAAGAGTTTATTATAAACACTTATAAAAATCCAGGGGATATTTGCTTTAAAAAATTAGTTCAATGGATATTTGTCACACCCCACATAGTTCAGAGGGGTTATTTGTTGCAACTTACATAGTTCATGGGAGAATTTACTTAAAAAAAATAGTTTAGGGGATATTTGTCATAAGGGACAAATTTAGAGGTTTTTTTTTCCCTATAATAAATAAACATAAAAAAATTTCATCATATGACATTCTTTAATAGGTATTTTCAATGATTACAAATATTTTAAAATATTTCGACAATTACATGTTCCATGCTTACTTTGAACAAGGAGAGAAAAAAAGTGTTATTTTAAAAAAAAAAAATTCTAAACTTTTACTATTTTTGAAAAATTACCTTAAATATGTTAAAGTGAAAGTTTTTGTTAAAATTCTAAAGAATATATTCATTCTTCGTTCCACATAATTAATAAAATTTAATAAGACGGATAGATTGATAGGATTCATGTCTGTATTAAATTGAACCGAGTATAGAATTAAATGGATTGATGCAAATTTAACAAACAATTATTCCATCATGCCCTGTAATTTAAACAAATAGTTCCTCCCAAAATGTTTTGCTTTGAAGAAATTTCAATTCAAGTAATCCAAATTTTAATGAAAAATTATTACAAATAATTTTTCATTTGGAAGGGAATCATTATCAATCAGATTTTACCAAAATGATTTTCGGAGGGGAAGAATTTGATCAATGCACTCTTCGAAAGCCAAAATCATCAACTCATTTGTCTTTCTCATCTTTGTTTTATACGCGACTCCAATAATATTACTTTTCAATCTTATTGATTTTTAAGTTAGGAAATAAAAAAGAAGTAATCTACACAATTTAGGAGTTAAAACTAGAGATAATTACTTAGTAAATCAAATCGGATAATAATAACTTTGAGTTCTATTCATATTTTCAATTTGAGATTCTAAACATACCACCTCAAGATGTTATTTTTTGAGCTCAATAAAACTTTTTTAGTTTTGGTCAAATGCAAACACTCTCTTTAATTTAAAAAAAAAAGATCTATACTTACATTAATATAACTATACAATTTGACTCCACCTACTAACACCTAATCACAAAGGCAAAATCATAAGGTTACGAATTTTAATTTTTAAGGTAAGTTTATATTTGACCAGAACCACAACATAATTGAAAAAAAAATTATGTACTAATAACTTCGAAAAGAGACTTGACCTTAACGAGCAAAACTTCATATGAAGAAGACGAACAGAGATAGAAAAAATGGTGAAAATCAAATTTGGGTAATTTCTGGACAATGAAAAAGACGTCGAACAGAAAAAGAAGGAGGAAGAAGAAGAATAATCTAATTTAGGTTATAGTTTCTTATCTTTAAAAAGTGATTCCCAAAATCAAAGAGATTGATTTTGAATTCAACAGTAAAAAAGAAAAGAAACAATAAAGACGGAATCAAATATTGCTGATGAAGTCAATGAGGGTAAATGTGTAAACATACATTTCGGAAACCACCATAAACGACTCCATGAACAGTGGTTTTAAGGTAAATCAGAAGTTAATCTTAAACAACCACTAAAAGTGGAGTACAGTGATTTACTGTGGTTATTGGTGCAAATATTTCTAGTATGAAAATGTTAAAATCGTTAAGAATAACATTCTCAAAATTAAATAAGTTTATCTACCATCCATGATTATATAGTATTATTAATTATTTTGAAAACCACCATATTATTTCGAATTATTTTGAAAAAAAAAAAAAGACAAGACAGACAAAGACATCTGAAGGGCTTGAATGTGTAAGTGGGTCCTCCTTAATACCACATTAAAATCTATTTCAACGGATTGGGGAGACATGGATCACCCGCATCTGTGATATTCCAAATTGGATTACATAGAATCCCTTTCCGTAAGACTATTTTTGTCCGATTCTTTTCTTTTTCTCTAATTTTTACGGGGAAATTATTGACCCTATTCTATCACCTCAATTAAGGAAAACTACTCTTTTTTTAGGATTTTTCTCTCTCTCTCCTTTCAACTTTTTTTCTATGTTTTTTCTTCCCATTAGCTAAAATGCAAGCCTTTCAAATCCCAAAATATTCTCTAAAAAAAAATCCCAAAATATCAAAAAATCCCAAAGTTCCTTTTCAAAAAACGTTTTCAACGTCTTTTTCTTAGTCAAATGCAAATATTGTTCAGACTTTTTAAAAAAATTGAAACATCTATACTTTAATTCCAAAACTATCTTGATATTTAATGATAGGAAAAAAAAGGAGAATATTGGGGAAAAAATTAAAATCACAGATGAGAAGAAAGAATAATGAACTGTTTCTACCTTCTTACTACTTTCAGAGAAGTAAAAAATAGAGTTGTTTTATGAGTTGAAAATAGTGAAATTGAGAGAAAATAATGAGGAGAAAAAAGTTGAAACGAATTAGGTAGGGAATGAGCAGTGGCAAGCAGGGCCGGTCCTAAGACGACGGGCCCAGTGCGATTTTTTTTGGCTCACTATCATGTATATTTTACTATGAAAAATCACAAAAATATTTTTAAAAAAATCTAAAAAATATAATTTAAACCCTATTTTTTATTTTTTTAAAATATTAGTTTAGATTTGAAATTTTATAAGTGGAAAATTAAAAAGAAATAATTTTTTTAAACATTTTTAAATTTTAAATGTACTAAGTTGATTATTATAATCGAAATAAATTATAATTAAAATTTTATTTTAAAAAAATATTTTGTATAGTAAAAAAAAAGGTAAAACTTATAAATCTTTTTAATTGAAAAAAAAAAAGCAAATTCTAGCGTATACTAGGATTTGAAAAATCAATAAAAAATATATAATTTATTAGTTTAGATTTGAAATTTTATAAGTGGAAAATTTGAAAAGAAAAGAAATATTTTAAGCATGTTTAAAATTTAAATATGCTAAATTGATTATTATAATCCACACAAATTAGAGTTAGAAATTTATTTTTAAAAAAAAATCTTTAATAAAAACGGAAAAAAATAGAAATTAATATATTTAAAAAAAAAACAAAGGTTAACTTATAAAACTTGAAAAAAAAGCAAAAACCAGCATCAACTAGAATTTGAACCCAGGTTGTGGGACTCAAAGTCAGAAAATGCCTTCCACATATCCACTACACTAGTTTCATCTTTGAAAACAACTTTACATAATTCAGTATATAATTTATATCAGTTTAAAATTTTGGGCCCCCATTATTCAGGGGCCCTGTGCGGTGGCGCAGCTTGCACACCCTCAGGGCCAGCCCTGGTAGCAAGGTTAGAGAATTTATTTTAGGGGGGCAAAATTTTATTAAGGAGTGAATAAAAAAAAATGTCGATTCAACATCAGTTTTTATATATTCTTTTAGTGAATCTAGTATTTTTATTATCATATTTTATTCAATAGTTAGATTTTTAGATATGATATTTTATTAATATAAACTATAAAACAAACCAATTTTTTTGGGTTAAAATTTATGTTAGTTAATTTTTTATAGAAAAATTTATGTTAGTTATAAAAATATATGTCTGCACAATATAATATTAAAAAACTCTTTTTTTTTTTTTTTTTTGACAATTCTTCCTCTTGTTTTATATATTTTTAAGTTACAAATTAAATTTTTTATAAACATTGAGCATAAAATTATCACCACATCATTGCAATATTAAAAAATATATATATTCATTTGATTAATACTCAACAATGAAATACAATGTATGGTGCAATAAAATTTATAAAAATAAAATCAACAATTGTCTTATCTACCTTAAAAATCTATTTAAAACAATAAAAACTCACATTCATAAAAAAATAAACTCCTAATTTGTATCCAAATGACTCATATAAAAAGAAATTGAAAGAGGAAATTCAAAGGTCATCAAGTGGAGAAAAAAATGGAAACAAGAAGTTGAGTAAAAAAGAGAGATGAGGGTCTATGAGTTTTGCAAAAAAATAAAATAAAAGAGTAATAAATAATAGAGAAAATCTTGTTGAGGAAGTTGAAAAAGTTTGTTAAAGAGATAGGGCTCGATTTTCTGGATTGCACAGAAAATTTATTTTTGAAAATACTAAAATGCCCCTCAATAATCTCGATAAGAATTAAGTTTAATATTTTTAGGGGGCGAAATAGAAAATTCAAATTATTTTATATTTATAAAATTAAAGTTTCAAATTTTTTTGGAGGGGTCGTGAGGAAGAATAAGATAGAGAAAGAGGAAATGAAAAAAAAAAAGACAAAACATCAAAACGGAGATTACTATATTATCTACGTGCCAGTCCTCAATTTATCGAAAAATAATTATATAGTTCCTAATTTAAAATAAGAAATTGCATTAAGTTTAGGTTTGCATTATATAGTACCGTACAGTGCGACAGGACACAAAATTATTTTATTTTGTAACGACCTGTTACCAAGTAAGACTATAAATAAAATAGGGTAAAATATGTTTTTGGTCCCTATAGTTTCACGTTGGTTTCATTTTCGTCCCTGTACTTTCCAAAACCCACTTTTTTCGTCCTTCTGTTAACTTTTCTGTTAGTTGACTGTTAGTCATTGGTGACATGGTATTTTTAATGACGTGGCAGGTTGACTTGATTTTTTTATTAATATTTTTAAATGAGGTGGATTTATTTCAAATAGAAAATCCATGGAGAAATCCAACATTTCTTCTTCGTCTTCTTCAAGCAAAAACCCATCTCTGATTCTTTCCTCTTCTTCCTTTTCTTCTTCGTCTTCCTCTTCTTCCTTTTCTTCTTCGTCTTCCTCTTCTTCTTCGTCTTCCTCGGTTCTCTATGGGGAGAACACCAAGAAAACAGTCATTTTCAAGAATCTATTTAGGTCTTCAATCTGTTCTGTCGCTTGATTTTGAGATGAATCCGTAAGTTTCGCCATTTTCGCTCGGATTATCTTCAGCTCTCGGTTCGTGGCTTTGAGCGAGACAGCGTAGAGGTGGGTTCTCAGTTCACGATTTTCAGATCTCCTTTCTCTTCCCGCTTCAAGTTTCAGATCAATTTTCCATTTGAATTTTTCGAATCGAAGGGTAGGGGTTCTCGGTTTCACGTTGATTATCACGATGGAGAGAACTGACCAGTGGTGAACTTCTCTTGGATTAAAAACGAGGAGGGAGAAAGAGTGTTCGGGTCTCGGTTTAGGGCTTAGAAGAATGAGATCCTGAGAATCCGGGAACTTGTCACCGAGAAGGGAGAAGCGAGAAACCAGAAGCTATCTTCTTCCTTGCGATTCCACCATCGCGAACCAGCCACCGTGAGGACGAAAGCTCGAAGAGAATTGGGGCGATTTAAACCAAAATCTATGAAAATCGCCCCTGTTAAGTTCTCTCCCCTCTCATTTGAAATAAAATTGATGAAGAACCATTCACCGCCAACCAAGAACAGGGGCGTTTCTAGCGAAAATCCATGGAGAAGTCAACGAGGCCCTTTCTCGCAACCAGCCATTGAAGCTCAAATTTGAAGAAAATTCAAGCAAAAACCCATGAAAATTGCCCCTGCCAAGTTCTCTCCCCTCTCATTCGAAATGAAATTGATGAATTTTTCTCTCTAATGCTGAACCGAGAAGGGAGAAACCATGGAAGACAAATTGAAGCTATAGGTCAGTAATTGGATATTGTTCGAAGAAGAAAAGGAAGAAGAGGAAGACGAAGAAGAAAAGGAAGAAGAGGAAAGAATCAGAGATGGGTTTTTGCTTGAAGAAGACGAAGAAGAAAAGTTGATTTCTCCATGGATTTTCTAATTGAAATAAATCCACCTCATTTAAAAATATTAATAAAAAAATCAAGTCAACCTGCCACGTCATTAAAAATATCATGTCACCAATAACTAACAGTCAACTAACAGAAAAGTTAACAGAAGGACGAAAAAAGTGGGTTTTGGAAAGTACAGGGACGAAAAAATTGGGTTTTGGAAAGTACAGGGACGAAAATGAAACCAACGTGAAACTATAGGGACCAAAAACGTATTTTACCCAATAAAATAAGTTGGAAAATTATTTTATTTTCTCAAATGCTATTAATGAGATTGGATCATAAATTGAATGAGAAATATCTCGTAAGAGTATTATGGTAATTTTCAAAACCTCAAAATTAACACCACAAGTTTAATTTAATATTTTTAGATGATATTGATCGCTCATTATTACGACTCCAACGCAAATGACGGCTCATTCTCAATCCAGATGAATGAGTTACGACCATTTTTACATAGTGACATTTTCGTAAATAATGTAAATCAGGATTGAACCCTAAAATAGCTTCTTCTTCCTTCATTTAGCCAAAAACCAGCCTCTCCAAAATAGGTTTCTCCAATTTTCACTCAAATCAAGTTGTACGGAGTATTTTCATCATAACTTCTTCATCCGAACTCCGATTTGTGATATATGATAAAAAATTCATTAAATTATAATATTAAAAAAAATACAAAAAAATCAATAAAGTATAAAAAAAAAACTAAAGAAGGCTCGTATGCTCGGAATCTGGATATCGTGGAGCTGGCCTCTCTATGGATGTTCAACCATTCTAAGACTTGAGCCTTAAACTATTCATGGTCGGCTTTGAAAGCTTCAGTGTTTTGCTTTATCCCCTCAATCTCTTTGCTCAATGAGGCGTTGTCTCGCTTCAAAACTCAGTCTCAGCACGAGCAGAACTAGGAAGCATGCGGCTGGTCTGCATAAAAATGGCTAATGTTAGCAATGATAACCATTCAAACTGAGTGTGTAGATTGTTAATATTCCTCTTTTCCCCAGCAATTGTGCAATCTCTTTTTCCTACCAATTTTTCTATTAAAAGGGATTAACGTGTGTATCAGTGATAAAATTAGTGTAAAAATATGTAATTCAATGTTTATCACTGATTCATCTAATCAAAATTTGCTATATTTATAAATTTTGTAAGAGCTTCTATTTTTTTATAAATATTACTAAAAAAAAAATGCTAGATTTGCAAATGTCACTTTTTATTAAATTGTTATTTCACTAGAACCACTCTATACATTTTTTTTTTTAGTTTGGCTACCCCTGCAATGAAACAAGTAATCTTCATAATAGGTGAAGTTTGGGTTTATCAGGTGGGTTTGATTGGGGTCCCACGTGGACAAGGAAACAAGTAATCTTCATAATAAACAACTTGAATTTGTACTCTATCGGTCTAGGAGTCCGACTCCTAACAACACCTTTTTGTTTTATATACAATACGATCAATCCCCGGTTTATTTTGATTTCGTTTGAGAAAGTTACCACCCACTTTCGTCTTATTACAAAATGCTATGTTTTGCACCATCAAAATAGAAAGGAAAAAAAAAAGAATGTTCAGGTTTCGTTTCATTGGGATGATGTGGGTGATTGTGTTTTGGTAAAGTAATATATGGTTTGCCTCTTATCTGCATTACAACAACTTTTATATCTCTTAAACACTAGATTTTATATAAATCTTGACATTTTTATTAAAAATGGTCAAGAAAATATCATATTAAAATTCAGAGCCGATCTTAAGATAATAAGGGTCTAGTGCGAAATGAGATTTTAGATCCTTATTATATAATTTTAAATATAAAATAAATTAAAAAATACTTAAAACAAATATAACATTATTAACTTGATTGAGTATTAAACGAAATAATACAATTCGAAATTTCATTTAAAAATTTAATATTCTTCTTGAATATTTAGATGCAACATCATCTACTATATTTTCAATATCAATATCATCTAAAGTTTCACTCTCAATTAACATCAAGACAAATCCATTGAGTCTTTCTTGTGATATGGTTGATCGTAAATAAGATTTCAACAACTTCAATTTTGAAAAACTTCTTTTCACTGATGCCACTGTAATATGAATTGTCAATAATATATTTTGTATGCAATGGAAGCATTTGGAAAAAAATCATTTTCTATCAAACAATTTATTTAACTCTATAATTAATAACCAAATAAAAAATATATATTAAAAATAAATAAAAACAAATATTTAGAAAAGTCAAAAGTGAACATACCGTGAATGAGTTGAATCGAATTGGGTTTGAAAATTATTAAATATTGTAGAGAAATTTTTTTAGAGAAAGTGATAAGAGATGAAATGACTAAACCTTTTATTAATATAAAAGATTGTTTTTTAGAAAACAGTTAAAAAAAAAAATCGCCGACTGACAAGGAAGAAAAAAAAATAAGTCAGGCACTGACTTAAGGAAAAAACAAAAAGAAGAAAAGGACTTAAGAAAGAAAAAATAAAATAAAATAAAGTTTTATGGGCCCTGCCCTGCTAAAGTTTGTGGCTAGCTGTCGAATAGAATATTTGTCTTCCTTGATTTGTGTTTGGTGTTAATTTACAAATTACTATTTTTCAGTAATTGTCTTAAAAAAAAAAAAAAGCAATCGTCCCTTTATATATTTCATTCTTCTCATATTCTAAATTACTGAGAGCAATATATTTTAAAGTAGTGAGAGTAATATTAGAGTATTAAAATTTGGAATGGGAGGATCAAAGTATTCAGGTGTTATATCGATAATGAGTATCCTCGTAAATCTGGTTCAGGCTCGTGGCGGCGATCCTTTCATATCCCATCCCATCATCTCTATGTTTGCCGTAGCGGCACTCTTCTTCATTTCTCTCTCAGTTTCTTGGAAAACATTTACAAATAATAATCAACCAAGTTCTCCACTTGCTATTTTTACTATGTTTTTGTTGTTGTTTGCAATAACTTGCGTTACAGCAATTCTAGTCCCTAAATCCATCAGCTTCTTACCTTTTCTTATTTATTTTCTCTATCTTTCAATCACTCTTTTATTGTTTCACAGAATTATAATTATTACACAGTCACCGGTTGGGTATAGATTTGGGTCTGGATTTGGAGAATGGTATTGGGAAGTATTTCGCCGTCATTGGTTACTCACCATTTTTGTAAACCCACCACCAAGGACATATATTTTGCCGGTCCGCCACCGAAACTGAACAAGCTAAGAGACAATTTTAGTCCCTCATTTCTTTTTTCTATCTTTCAATCACTGCTTTATATGGGTTTTACATTTGAAGAATGGTTTAGGGAATGTCTGCTATTTCGCCATTTTTGCACGAGGGAGTGGAAGAGATCTTTTGCCAATCAGCCGCCTAAACGGAAGAGAGACAGAGAGATTCATCCATGATCTTATTCTCTTCGTCTTAATGGAAGATTTACTATTAATTATGATTATATTATATGAATATCTCAGCTTGTTTGTTTCTATTCTAAGTACTTTATTATTTATTTGATTTGATAGTTCTTTTTCCTACTATGAAGAAGAAACCATCAGTTTATTATTAATTCAAGAAGATTCATATATATTGCACGTGCGCATAACTATTTTATTTTCACGTGAGCAGTAATCCATGACACATCTTTCTGGTGCTGGAAATTAGTTAATGAATTAAAGTCTATCACTAAAACAAAAAAACAAAGGATTTACCGCCGAAAGTTTTTCTCCAATCCTATAAAGGCAGGCAGCTTATTAATCTTCATTTAGCTTCTTTACAGTAATTATTTTTTATATAATTAATTAATTTTTTAAATAAATAATCAAATCATATTTCTTCATGTCAAATATAGTCATCCTATATTAAAATTTATGTGAAGATTGAAATGTAAGAGTATGATTTAACAATAATCTAAATAACATATTTATAAAAGCTAGTAACAAACGACACACAAAATTGGGGCAACTACTAAAATAACATATTTTTCCATACTAATTATTGAAATGTCAGAACTTTTTAAAAAATTACTCAAATAACATAATTTATAGTTCAATAATTTATTGAACTAAAAAAAAAAAGTAAAAAACCAACAAATTCATTGAAAAAAATAATGAAAAATAATCAAATAGTTCGATAAATTATTGAACTTGAATTTTAAAAGCAAAAAAACATACAAATTTATTGAAAATACCCATGATAAGTAACAAAGTATAGTTAAATAATTTATTGAACTATAATTATACTATTTGAGTACTTTTTAAAAAGTTCGAACATTTTAATAATCAATATAAAGTTTTATGCTATTTGAGACAAATTCTATTTTTTATGACCGCACACAAACCGATGACGCTATTAAGGGTCCACTCCATTGCAAGTGAGATTCCATCGACATCCCCATGACCTTGACTTGTGCTATTCCATCGACATCGCTTGTGAAGGGACTACTTTACTAAATTAGCGGAATTTCTAAACTAACTAACATTTAATTAACGATCTATTAATATCATGCAATTTGTGATAAAAGACATGTATATTGATGCTATTTTTTAAAATAAAAGGCTTTTTTACTTACATTGAGTAATAAATGGAGAATATGGTTGGAGGTTTCTTTACAACATCAATCCTCAACAACACCGGATCTTCTACTCTATATCCCGATCGATCAAACAAAACCCGATTGTAGGATCGAACTTTAGAAGAAATAAGGAAGAAGAAAAAGAATTTTTCTTCCCAATTTTATGATGAAAATCGGTAAAGGCTATAGGGAGAGGATAAGTGAGAACTTTCAATTTCTAGGGAATTGAATGGTGTGATTTATGAATGACCCAAGCCTCCTATTTATATGCTAATGGAAAATGTACTCACATTAAGATATTCCATAGAGATAAATACAAAAAGAAAAAGATTTTCTCTTTCCATTGTCTTGGTATTTTCGAAAATACCATACATAAATAAGAGGATATTTTCTTTTCTTTTATTTGATTTATCTTGGGTAAATAAATCTATGTAATTATTTTAGGATATAATTCAAATAATTATCTCTCCTAAAATACTACACATGGCCCAATTTATCATGAAAAATAATTAATAAATACAATTTATTTGATTAATTATTTTGGGCCAATTTCAATTAGGTTCACTAATCCAATTGGGCTAGAAACTCTCTCTTAAATTAATAAGTCCAACTTAATTAATTTATTTATTAATTACCATTCAAATATAATACTTTATTTAAATAATTAATAATATTAATATTTTCTCCCGACTAAATATTATCAAATGATATTTAATTATTAGTTTCCATTTAAATAATTGTCATTATTTAAATAATTAATAATAAATATTTTATTTGATATTATTTTATCATTAATTAATAATGTTAATTTAATTATTAATTTCTATTTAAATAAAATTAATTATTTAAATAATTAATAATTACCAATTAATTTTAAATTATTAATCACCATTTAAATATTCTCAATATTTAAACAATTAATAACATTTAATTAATAATATTTCATTATTAATTTTCTGTTTAAATAAACTCATTATTTAAACAATTAATAATGTTTATATTAATTACCATTTAAATATACTCATTATTTAAACAATTAATATTGCCTATTTAAGTAATTAACTTTACTTAAAGTTTTCATTTCTTCTACTTGATTTCACGACTACGATATTTGGGCTAGCATAGGGACCCGATGGACCTATAGATCATGGGCTTCATAATTAGTCAATTAAGTGATTAACTTATAATCAGTTAATTACTTATTATCTAACTATGAATAATTCTACTATAGATTCATAGCTGAACTCCCCTCACTATAGATGAGTTATGTCTATTTAGTTTATCTTTATTTATATCTATGATATATCCTTCATGTGGAACCCTCATAATTACAGATAGATAAATTTACCGTTTTGTCCATGTAATTACCGCTTTATCCTTGTGGTCCCGCTGATTCTCCAATGAACATTATCTTTAGTCGAACTAGTGATAATATACTTCTGTGATCAGTAGAAGTCGTGGCGCCACTTGTTCATGTCTCGAATCAGTACATCAAGAGAGTTTCCTAAAGTTCCTAAAATTTTTAGGTATCGTACTGATATCTTTAATTTATAGTTATGTGTTCCCAGCTACTTATCTATTTATGTTTCCAAAACAGGAGTGTATTGAGCGTTCATATCAGATCGCTCTCAACTATGTGAATCAAATAACATAACTCCACAAATAGGAGTCCACATTTTACTCAGGATTGAGATTTATCACGGTTGATATATAAACTTAGTTTGATATTCGATCATTTCTAGTAAACGGTACTAATGAGAAATTTGATCAAACATCGTGGTCTTGTCTTATACAATCAACATTGCATAAGATACTTCCATTTCATGTCACCCACATAAAGGATCACGATTTGATCATTTGTCTATAAACAAAATGCGAAACTATCAACAGTGTTACCAAGATAAAGTTCCCAAACGTTATCCATTTACTGTAGACACTTTTAAGTTGTTCATCTCAACTTTAATCCTCTCGTATGACTCACATACTTAGTTTTGATTTCATAAGAGCAACTTTAAGGTTTTACTATTTGAATGTTTGATATTAAAATATTTCCATATATTCTTAATATCATTCATTGAATCAATCTAGATAATATAAAGAACTTATGTTTATTTATTTAATTTATTCGAAATAAATTATCTTTATTAAATAATTACAAGTTCTAGGACACATTCCTAACAATCTCCAACCTGTCCTAGATCTTTGGATATTTGAATTGTAATTCCAGCCAAGTTGGATGACTATCAACTACTTAGTCATGGTAGTCATTTTAATACTTTATATGTAACGTTTTTCATCTGTTTAGTTTGTATTCTTTTGTTTGATGTTAGTTTCAATTAGTGTAATTCGGTTCCATATTTTATCGCAATAAAATAAACTCTATTAACTTTTGATTTGAAACTATCATGTTCAAACACCTTTCATTTACTAACTTAGTAATCACGCGAATTTAGACTTTAGTTAGTAAAAACTCATTTTACTTATAATTACTCATTTAATGGTGAATTTGCAAAGCTCCTTTGTCAAATTCTTATATAGAAGTAAATCCAGGTTCAAATTGGACTCCGTGCAACTCATAAAATCTTCCATTTTATCTATGTGCACTAACATGCTATTTGTAAATTTTATTTTAGTCACATTGTGTAATGTCCCGTAAATTTCGCGGTAATTTTTTTATTTTATTTATCTTATCATTTTCATTTTATTTATTTATTTAGTTAATTATTTAATTCTTATTTACTTTAATTATATTAGTATTCATAATTATTTAGTTGTTATTTAAATTAGAATAGAATAGTAGTTTATAGTTAAATTTAAAACTTAATTAAATGAGTGGCTAATTTTGTTATAAAATTAGTTTGCATACAAGTGGGGCCTCATCATTGGTCATTCCTAAAATTTAGGGTTTTGGGACCTATAGGGTATTTTTCCCAAAAGAAATTTATTTTTATAAAAGGAAATAAAATTCCTATCTCTTTCTTCTCCCTCACCTACCAGCCGCCGCACGCCTGCCTTCTCTCCCTTCGTTTTTTTTATTTTCTTTTCCTCAACGATTCCTCACCGTGAACATTCAGTACAACGACGTCTCAACGTCTCACTGTTCTTTACTTCGAGTTCAGCATGTTGTCAAGGAGGCTCGCCGGAAAATATGGGTAAAACGCCTTGTAGGGTAAAAGGCAGACAGAATGAAAAAGAGAAAAGGAAAAGGAAATTGCTCTCAGCATAAAGACTGAGGCACGCGAGCGATAGATTAAATAGAAAAAGCGCTTACACGTGTTGCAATATTACAGGAGAAAACATAACAGAAAGGGGAAGAGAAAAGACGAGAAGAGAAAGAAAAAAGCAACAGAGAAAGATAGAAAAGAAAGGGATGAAAATAAAACTAATTAACAAGACTTTAATTAGCTAATTGCTTCTTCATCTTGTTTAACACTCCCCCGCAAGCGAATGGGCAGGGACTGGACAGTGAGCTTGGAGCTTAAACTGGTGAAACGAGGAGAAGGCAAAGGTTTTGTCAAAATGTCTGCTAATTGATCATCCGTAGGAATGTATTGAACCAGAAGCTGATTGTTGGTAACTTTCTCACGAATAAAATGGATATCAATTTCAACGTGCTTACTTCGGTTGTGCATGACTGGGTTGGAAGCAAGATGGATGGCGCTGATATTGTCACATAAGAGTAAAGGAGGTTGGGTGATGGGAAAGTCAAGTTCAAGAAGTAGAGATTGAAGCCAAATGACCTCAGCTGCAGCATTGGATAGACCCCTGTATTCAGACTCAGCACTTGAGCGGGAAACAACTCGTTGCTTTGTGGAGGACCAAGATATGAGATTGTTTCCAAGAAAAGTACAAAATCCACTTGTGCTGCGTCTGTCATCTGGACAAGCTGCCCAATCAGCATCGGTATAACAAGTGAGTGCATGATTTGGAGAAGGGGGTGAAGGAAAGACCATGAGTATTTGTTTGTTTAAGATAACGGAGAATTCGCTTGACAGCTAACCAGTGGACTGATGTTGGTTTGTGTAAGAATTGACAGACTTTATTCACGGCGAAGCTGAGATCGGGTCGAGTGATGGTGCAATATTGGAGAGCACCAACAATACTTCGATACATGGTTGGGTCGTCAAGAGGCTCACCATCATTAATGGATAGAGGGTTGTGAAGAGCCATAGGTGTGGATATGGGTTTGCATTCTGACATGGCAGCACGAGTAAGGAGATCATTGATGTATTTGGTTTGAGAAAGATGTAATCCGTTGTCTTGAGAATGAACTTGAATGCCTAAGAAAAAAGAGAGTTGGCCGAGATCTTTTAATTTGAACAAATCGTTCAGAGAAGAAATGAAGGATTGAATTAAAGTGGAGTTGTTTCCTGTGATGATAATATCATTAACATAAATGAGAATAGCAGTGAAGTCCTTGTTTGTTCGGTAGAAAAATAATGAAGTGTCCGATTTGGATGACTTGAAACCCCAAGAGACCAAACATGAGCTTAATTTTGTGAACCATGCCCTTGGGCTTTGCTTGAGACCATACAAGGCCTTTCGAAGTTGGCACACATGATGTGGAGTAGCTGTACTGACAAAGCCTTGGGGTTGAGTCATGTAAACGTCTTCTTCTAAGTCACCGTTGAGGAAAGCATTATGAATATCCAATTGCTTTATAGTCCATCTATTGGAGACAGCAAGACTGAGAAGGATTCGGATAGTTGTTGGCTTGACAACCGGGCTAAATGTGTCGAAATAATCTATCCCATATGACTGATTATACCCTTGAGCTACCAAACGTGCCTTAAACCGATCGACCTCCCCTGTAGGCTTGAGCTTGATACGATAGACCCATTTACAGCCAATGATTTTACAATTAAGAGGTGGTGGAACAAGATTCCAAGTGTTGTTGTGGAGGAGAGCAGAGTATTCTTGTTCCATTGCTTGTCTCCATTGAGGAAAAATTATTGCAGATTTAAAGTTAGATGGTTCTTTGAAAGGAGTAGTAATTGATGGATTGGAATGACAGAGCCAAGCTTTAGGTTTGAAAATACCGGCTTTAGCTCGAGTTATCATTGGATGAGTGATAGGAGCAGAAATTGGATTAAGAGGTGATGGTAGAGATTGGGAATTGGAGATAACAGTGGCTATTGGGGGTGGGATTTCAGAGATAACAGTGGCTATTGGGGGTGGGATTTTGGAGGTTAAGACTGGTGTGGGTTGGAAAGAGCTAGCAGAAGGAAGCAAAGATGGAGTAGTAATGCTGGGAGAAGGTGTAGTTAATAAAGAATGAGATATGGTTGTAGTGGAGTCTAAAGATGGGTGAGGAGAAATAGGATTAGGAAATGTCACAGGTTGAGAAGTCATGGTAGAAGAGACAGGGAGTGGTATGGGTTGTGGTAGGATATAAGAATGTGGGAATGAGGATATGTCATAATGAAATTGTTGTACGGATGGAAGATGGGCTGGATTGGACTAGTATGGGAAGTAATTTTCATTAAAAATGACATGTCGGGACAAGTATACACGACCAGATTTTGGTTCTAAACAAAGGTAGCCTCGATGATTTGAGCTATAACCCAGAAAAATACATTGTGTAGAACGGAATTGAAGCTTATGATTGTTGTAAGGCCTGAGATAAGGGAAACAAGCACATCCAAATGTTTTGAGGAGTTTGTAATCTGGGTGTTTATGAAAAAGAAGGTGATAAGGAGAGGTATTGGAAAGAACTGGAGAAGGCAAACGATTTATCAAATGAATAGTTGTCTGAAAAGCAAAGGACCAGAAGGTGTGAGGTAGTTTAGAATGAGCTAATAAGGAGAGGCCCATCTCAACTACATGTCTGTTTTTGCATTCAACACGACCATTTTGTTGTGGGGTATATGGACAAGATATTCTATGGTGGATCCTGTTTTTGGCTAGCAGAGTAGATAAACCCCGAAATTCTCCTCCCCAATCGGTTTGGAGAGACTAAATCTTACTGTCGAATTGAGTCTCAACCATTGTTTTGAAATGAACAAAGTAACTCATTGTTTCATCTTTAGTTTTCAGAAGATATAACCAAGAATAGCCAGAGTAGTCATCAATAAATAAGAGAAAATATTTTGCTCCATTAATTGAAAAAATGGGAGAAGGACCCCATAGATCTGAATGTACAAGAGCAAATGGAGAAGAACTAATTCTATTTGATCTAGTAAAAGACAATCTGTGGCTCTTGGCCATTTGACAGCAGGTGCAAAATTCAAATTGAGATTCAGAAAAAGTAGATTGATTACAATATGAAAGAACTTGATTAACAATAGAAGGAGCTGGATGTCCGAGTCTATAGTGCCAGAGAGTTGGAGAATGGAGAGCAGCGGTGAATGAAGATGTTGAAGGAGGATATAGAGAGGAAGAGTTGGATGGTGTCTTGTAGAGTCCATTTTCAAGATGACCCTGGAGGAGGATGGCTTTGGTCTGTATATCCTTCACAAGAAAGAATGAAGAGTAAAATTCAACAAAAGCTTTGTTGTCATGGCAAAGTTTAGTAATGCTGATTAATTTATTGGACAGAGAAGGGATATGAAGAACAGAGTTAAGCTTAAGAGGATGTGAAGAGGTTGGTACATGAGAATTACCAATGTGAGAGGTAGAAGAAGACGTACCATTTTCCAAGCATGACATGCTCATGACCCATATAGGGAGCAACGTTGGTGAGAGAATTGAGTGATGGTGTCATGTGATGCGTTGCTCCCGAATCTAGTAACCAATCTTGATCCGGATGGGAGGTCTGAGTTGGAGCATTTGAAAAGGAGACATGATTGACAGCAGGATAAGAGTGAAATGGAGATGAAGTAGAAGGGGTATTTGGGTGGTTGGGAGGATAAGAATGAGATTGAGATGGATTGGTAAAATTATGGGAATGGACAGAAGAATGGGGATTAATGGAAGGTGGTGAGGAAATGGAAGGGTGAGAATGTTGGACAGTGGCAAGATTTACCTGAGATGCAGTAGGTGAAGGAAAAATAGGACCATGAGTAACATGAGCCTGAGCACGGTGGAGAATAGGAGGATATTTTTCCTTATTGTCTCGATTGTAGCACACAAGAGCAGTGTGTCCCATTTTTGTGCAAATCTGGCACTGAGGTCTGTTGAAGGATCGTGAAGACCATCGTTGAACCGAGTTTCCAATTGGTTGGATATTTGGATCAGGAGTGGGAGGTCTAAAGTTTGTAGTGGAGGTTGGATGATGATAAGGAAAATAAGGAGATAAAGGCTGTGAGGATGATGATGATGATGTATTAGAAGAGTTTGACGGAGAGTATGACCATGGAGGTCGACGGGAAGAATTAGCATTGAAGGACAGATTTGCAAGATTAGCTTGCACTAAGTTAAGTTGATCAACAGAATTTTGCCGTTCTAATCGAACCTCATAACTGAGTAATAAACTTCTGATATCTTCAAGTGAAGGTTTATCAGTTCTATTTTGAATAGAGGTTACGAAGGGATTGTACTCGGCTCCAAGACCGTCAAGAATATAAGCAACGTGGTCTCTGTAAGATAGGGGTTCTCCAATGGCAGCAAGCTTGTCTGCGATTTGTTTGATTTGCGCAAGAAATTGAGTCACATTTACACCATCCTTCTTCGATTTTTGGAGCTGAGATCGCAGACTCATTATGCTAGCGGTGGAAACAGATTCATAAGCTCTTCGTAGTGTTTCCCAAATTTCAAATGCAGATCTACAACTCACAATTTCACTCATTTTGTCCTCTGATAAGGAAGAATACAACCATCCCATAACGAGTCTATTCGATTTCTGCCAGAAGTAGTGTTCCAGATTGAGTTGGACATGATTTGGATCTAGAAATTTTGGAGGTTCTGGTAAAGTTCCATCAATGAATTGTTCAAGACCATTGGAGATGATGACATTTAACAGCTGATTTTTCCACAAGAGGTAATTTGTGTCTGTTAATTTTACAGTAAGAGAAGAAGATCCAAGATTAGTTGGTTGTGTTTGTAAATTGGTTTGAAGAAAAGGTGAAGGAAAGTTTGGTTGGCCACTGGTTTGTTGAAAAGGATATTGATAAAAGGGATATTGTTGATAATTTGGTTGTTGGAAACCTGGGTATGGAGTTCCTGATGTGGTGCCATTGTATTGTGGATGAGATGGAGGGTAGAAAACAGGTTGTCGTTGAGCTGGAGGCGTATGAAATTGAGGAGCTATTGGAGTGTGAAAATGAGGTAAAGCATTCTTTTGTCTATTATCAGGAATGGTTTGTGTTGGTGGTGTAGTAATGGTGATTGTAGCAGTAGAAAGAGGAAGAGTAGTGGGTGGTTGGTCAGTTTCTGCGGTGGCAGACGAAGAGGCCCCAATTGAAGATGCCATTTCCGGCTAAAGTAGCTATGATACCATAAAACGCCTTGTAGGGTAAAAGGCAGACAGAATGAAAAAGAGAAAAGGAAAAGGAAATTGCTCTCAGCATAAAGACTGAGGCACGCGAGCGATAGATTAAATGGAAAAAGCGCTTACACGTGTTGCAATATTACAGGAGAAAACATAACAGAAAGGGGAAGAGAAAAGACGAGAGGAGAAAGGAAAAAGCAACAGAGAAAGATAGAAAAGAAAGGGATGAAAATAAAACTAATTAACAAGACTTTAATTAACTAATTGCTTCTTCATCTTGTTTAACAATGGGTAAAGCTGCGCCGGAAATCACCTCTATTAGGGACGGTTTTCTTTGTTTTTAAGAGGTGATAGCTCGAGTTCATTACGGGTTTATGTTTTCAGAAGGTTGACTCGGTTTCTAGTTATGCTTTCTCTCTGTTTTCACGGGTAATAGCTGCTAAGAAACTTGCCGGAATCTGGGTTAAAGTTCAACGGAAAATCAGTGACAATGAGCTCGTTTACGGAGTTACAATAAGGTGGGTCTTCATTTTTCGTTATTAGGAATGTTTAGGGATGATTTCGGAACCTAACCGTGTTCATATTACCAACTTATCGCCAGAAATCTAGCTCGCCGGAAACTGGGTATTGTAAGCTCGCCGGAGTCGGATTGTTTTTGAAGTTTGGAGCTCGTGTTTGTCCCCTCATCCAAGACTTTCGTCTTAATCAATCATCCCGGTCATTTCCCCGTCAAACCCCGAAGAAAAACGCACCGGAAAGCCAAGGTAAGCTGCTGCCGTTTTTCTCCCTGCCGTGCGTGGCCGTGGGCTGGGTTGGTGAGGAAGAAACGCTTCAGTTGAACCGGATGGCCGGTTCAACTGAACCAGTTCAGTCTGGTTCAACTGATTTTTCTTGCAATTGGAGTCGGTTCTCACTATTTTGGTCTGGTTGTCTCGCTAATTATTTGTAATTAATTATTTTCCAGGTGCCGGGCAACTTTAGGGACATTGATTTTTCTTAATCGGAGGCCGGTCCTTAATTTATCGCTTGTTGCTAATCTTCAAAGGTGAGGATAAATAGAATTTTACAGTAAATTTAGAAATCAAATACTTGAACGATTTGTATGATTCGGGAGTTAAGTTAAATTGGATTTAAGTGAATTCAAGCATGCTAATTTCGTGAATTTATAGGAATCGGGAGTATAGATTTAATATGGGGAATTATGGATTTACAAATCTTGGGAGTTTAAGCATGAACCATTGAGTTTACTTCGGTTATCGCTTAAAGAATGTTTACCATGTACTCTTGGATGTTTTAATTTAGTTATCGAGATATTCCTGATCAATTTAACTCTTACTGAGACTGGGCCTTCCCAGCAATGGTTATATTATGCTTTTGGAAATTATTTACGATATCGGTGTCTTCTGATTACATTGAGCTCTTACTGAGACTAGGTCTTCCAGCATTGGGTCTATAGTACAATTATTCGATTTCGCAGGTTTATTGCGATTAAGTTATATGCATGTGCTTATGAGCCCATATGTGTTTACACTCTTAATCAATCATACTCGTTCTCTTTTCTGACTACTGTTACTTACTTAGTAGTTCTGATATTGGTTCTCGGTTAAATATTCAGATTCCTGCATTTATGATTCATTACTATCACACTTGTTTGCTTGGTGATGAATAATGAGATAATGCATAGACTACGTGTGCTTGCATTTTCTGGTATTATTCATGGTTCGGTATATGTATCATGAGGTATGCATTGACTACGTGAGCTGCATTAACGGAGGAGTTGAATAATGAGATAATATTTAGTTGTGTGAGCTAGTATTATCTGGTATTATTCATAATTGCAATGATACATATACATTCTAGACTGCTTAGACTACGTGAGCTTTGCATGTCATTGGTGAGATAACGGGATAGTGCATTGACTACGTGAGTTGCACCATCTTACGTTATTCACCCAGGAGGTTCTGTTCTATGATGCATCGACTATGTGAGCGAGCATCGGTTCTTGATAAGAAAGTAAAGAATTCGTGAGCTTTACTTGATATTGGAGGTGAGATAATGGGATCGTGCATAGACTACGTGAGCTGCATCATCTGACATTATTCACATGTTCTATGTGCTCGTTCTTAGTGAGATAATGGGATCGTGCATAGACTACGTGAGCTGCACCATCTGACATTATTCACATGTTCTATGTTCTTGTTCTATATTCTACGTTCTATGTTCTAAGTTCTAAACCCTATGTTCTTGGTTCTATAATCTTGTTCTTATTATTAGTCAAGATTTTGGAAGCTTAACTCATTCTATAATTTATCCTAAAAGTGTTATCCTATGATTATGCCCTGATTATTTGGAGTTGGGGAGCCTGATTAATTATATAATGTGTAACTGTGTTTCTTACCCTTTTATCCTCGGAAGTACTGCATAACCTTACTTTCGGAAGTATTACCGGGTAGTTAAGAGACAGTAGGATTCGTTGGACACAAATCTGGATTGGATTTGATGTTCTAAAGTTACTTTCTATTCAATTTATCTTCACTGGGTTTCCCGCTCATTATATTACACTTTCAGGTACGGGATGTGGTCGTGCTCGTGGAGTTGGTGCAGCGTGATTAGCAGATCGATGATGATGGATGGACTTGAGTCAGTGTAGTCCATGGACTTGTTTCTTTATTTTTATTTCGTTTCTTATGGATCTTATGAACTCTTCGAGCAACCCTATTTATGATTTCTTGTCTTTATGGATTTTATGGATTTATGAGTTATCTTACTTTATGCTTAAACCTAAAAGGGAAGCGCTTCCCATCTTTAAATATTAAGGATTTCAGATTTTGTTTTGAAATGAAGGATGATATTCTTCGATTACAGGTTCTTAATTATTATTTCAAGTCTTCCGCTTGCGTTTTCTATTTAATTCTATATTTTTAAAAGTCGGGTCTTTACACATTGGTTCTAGGATTCTCGAAATTCTTAAGCTCCCACTACAAAGTATCCATTACTTTCATTCGTTTAATGATTACAATTTTATACTTGTTATTATTTCAAAAATAATATATAAGTATAAGTGACTATTTTTAACTCCACTATTGAAAATTTGTGTCAGTTTTATTTCACTAATTTTGAACTTTATTCATTGATTTTGAAGTCAATGAGTTTCACTAGGACTTCAAAAAGTCCCTTTGGTTCGTACTATGACGCTCCCACTCAAATAAACTTCTACAAGTACTTTAACCATTTAAACTTTTAAATAACTACTTGTTTTGCTGTGAAAATAATTGTAATTCTATGTTCTTTTCTAAATTTAGTAAGGTTTAAATCTTTCAATATCACTGATTTACTGAAATTATTTTTTTTTAAAAATTAAATTGCTAAAATAGCGACGAAATACGTCTCTAATAGTGAGAGGTAATGCTTCTACATTAGAGATGCAATGTGTCGTGAATATTAATTTTTTAAATTAAATTACTAAAATAGAGACGAAAGATGTGTGAGAGGCAGTGCTTCTACATTAGAGATGCAATGTGTCTCTAATATTAGAGACCTACACATTACATTAGCGACGCATTACATCTCTAATAGTGAGACTAAATAACGTATTTTGTTCCTATTTGCAGCGATTTAATGCGTCGCTAATTGGTCAACATTTTATTAGCGTCCCAATCTTTTTGTGTCGCTATTGGCGATAAAGTTCGTCGCTATTTTGAACAAGCGACACCCTTTTTAGAGATGGACTGTTTTGTCTCTAATTACATCGCTATTTTTATATAGAGATGACTTTCGTCGCTATACCTAGGCCTCCAAAACAGCTTTTCTTATAGTGCTTCTCATTGGTGCATGGTCGAAAAACGTGTTGGTTTGACTGCCATAGAAGGTTCTTACCGCTAAGTCATTCGTTCTGAACAAACAAAACTGACCAGTATAAAAGGCGAAGTGTAAGAAATGAAGGCCTTCCTGAAGTTATCAATGGATACAAAATACTGATGTGCTTGACATGCAAAGTGTTACAGAGATTGGTGGTGAGGCTTGAAATAAGACGGCAGGGAAAAATAAAGGTTGGAAGAAGAGAAGTATTTTCTAGGAGCTACTGTATTGGGGAGATTTAATGGTCAGACATAACTTATATGTCATGCGTATGAAGAAGAACATTTTCGACAATGTCTTCAACACGGTTCTAAATGTACCGAAAAAAATGCAAGATAATATGAAATCATGTTATGACATTCGAGATATTTGCCATCAACCTGAATTAGAGTCGCACAACACTGTAAAAAAATATACGAAGGCAAAGTACATGTTAATTTTGGACCTGAAGAAAATATTGTTCGAGTAGATGCTATTGATTAAATTTTCTGACGGTTATGTATGAAATATGAGCAGGTGCATTGAAGTACAGAGCCATATTGTGTTTGAGATGAAAAGTCACGATTATCACGTATTTATATAACAACTTATGCTAGTTGCATTCAGACCATTCCTCAAGCAGAAACATTGGAACCGTTGGCATAATTGAGTGTTTTCATTAGAGAGTTAACCTGCGTAGAGTTGTCCAAAACCACTGTCGAGTCATTGAGTAGGGAGATTACCATCATAATTTGTAAGTTAGAGAGAATGTTTCCACCATCCTTTTTTAACTTGATGTAGCATTTACCAGTGCAGCTACCATACGAGGCATATCTAGGAGGCCCAGTTCAATACTGATGGATGTATCTATTTGAAAGGTAAATAATTTTATTGTTTCTGTTATTATATCCTAAATTACTAGTTCTTGATACATTTTCATTATCAGAAATTTACGTAGGGTAAAAAGAACTGTCAGAAACAAGGCTAGAGTGGAAGGATCTATATGCAATGCATACCAAATACTGAGACGACCACTTTCTGTTCATATTACTTTGATCAACGAATTGCATAACAATACCGAACAATAAAGCGTAATTTTGTTCAAGATACACTTCCTCCAGATGTCGATCCAAATGATTTGTCTATTTTTACAGTATTAGGAAGACCTTTTGAAAAGTACATGAGAAGGCCGTTAAATGAGCAAGAGTATCACATCGTACAGACGTACGTGTTATGTAATTGTCCGGAGGTGAAACCGTATATTAAGTTAAGGATCAACTAAATTAATACGTCAAATGTTATATTAATTGTCTTTCACAATATACTATTTTCAATTATAGGTTATTCGTTGAGTTATTCGTACGACCGACTCATCCTGGAATTGACGCAGCCGGGGAGGGGATCATAATTGATTGAGACTTCCGTTCATAGTTTTAAACTTACGTGAGTATGCTTACATGTTAAAGTTGTTCATATTAACTAAAATGATATAATTTCTCAATCCACGATCATTGTCGTACATGTTGATATGCCCTCGATCACAGTTATAAACAAACACATAGTCCCGTTGGCAAAAGGACCTGCAAGAATTGTCAAATCATACTTTGGGTATCTAGAGAAGTGATACAAATTTCAAACAAAAACTCATGCATGCAGAGAACAGAGCAACAGACAGCAGTGGCGTATATATAAAAGGTCAAGTGTTTAGAAAGAGGATTTCCTTGGAGTTAAAAGAGGGAGGGGAGTGTCTTCATAGATTTGGAAAAAAGACTTGCTGTTTGAGTTAAACTATCAAAGCAAGTACATAATAAAGTACTTAGAATAGAAACAAACAAGCTGTTATTCATATAATATAATCATAAATTAATAATAAAGCTTTCCATTAAGACAAAGATGAAGATCATGATGGATGAACCTTTCTCTGTCACTAGATTGGGTTGCGGATTGGCAAAAGATATCTCCTCCTGCCCTCGACGGTGTGCGTGCAAAAATGGGGAATAACCAATGAAGGCGAAATAGAAGATATACGATAAACCATTCTTCAAATAATTTAAACCCAAATAAAGCAGTGATTGAAAATGGAAAGAATGTGATGGAGTGAGGAACTAAAATGGCGGTAAAGCAAGCTACAACAATCAACAACAAGACAAGAATAACAGTAGCTGGAAGAGAACGCCGATCGTTAATATCATTATTTGTAAAAGGAAAGTGAGAGAGAAATGAAGAAGAGTGCCGTTACGGCAAACAGTGAGATAATAGGGTGGGATATGAAAGGATCGCGGCTGCGAGCCTGAATCAGATTTACGAGGATACTCACTATTGATAAAACAACTGAAACTGAATATTTTGTTCCTTCCATATTATATTCAATACTTTTCAGTACTTTACTTATGTTGTGAGAAGAATGATTATATAGTAAAGTGATGATACGGTTGATTTTCTTATATATTATTATGCATGATGCATGCTTAAGGATCCAACCCTTGTTGAAATTTCAACCAATCACCTCAGTTTACGTTTTGAAATTTTTATCTATATATTTAGTTGATCATTTATATTATATATTAGCCGAGTCACACCCAGCTGGAGATCCGTGCCACGGGGTGGCAAGTGCCACATCTCAATTTGTGAAAAAAAAGTTATAATATTTATTTCTATCTTATTTTCTAAAATAACCAAAGTTTGATTTTTTTTTAATAGCTGTTTTTGGTTTCAATACTTATTGAGTTGTTTTGTTTTCATAAAATTAATGAATACATACTTAATATTTTTTTTATCTTCTTGTTGAATGATCAATTATTACTTTTTTTTTATTTATATTTTTTAATTGGATTATTTAAACTAAAATTCAATAATTGTAAGGGAGAATAAATATATTATTTTCTATTAACTCGATGGGATCAAACAAATTGAAATACGATACATATGAAAATTAGGAGGTGGGGACGTAGTATTTTCCTTAAAATAAAGCCCATCTCAAAAAATTAAGACTTCCGATTTAATTTAATTTTAATTTTAATTTTTGCCTCTCTCGTTTCACGTCACGACTTCTCCATTTGAGCCTTCGATTGACGACTTTGCTTCAGAAACAAAACTTTTTTTTCTTTGTCTTGGTAATTAAAAATCGTGTTTTATTTTAATTCTCTTTGTGTTTCTTTTTGTTCCCTTGTCGCTGTCTAGAGAGAGAAACGTTCTTCATTAGAAAAAGCAAACTGCAAGCTATAGATTCAACGTTTGAAGCACTGGATCAAGTGTAAGAATGTCTCTACTAGAAAAAATCTAACTTTATTTATATATATATATATATATATATATATATATATATATATATATATATATATAGAAAAAACACTAAACTTATGGCAAAAATTGAGATGATGGGATGTTTTCTAAAAAATTAATACGTTTCACTTTGATAAAGACATTCTCAAATTCAGAAAGGGAGATTGACTATGGACTAAATGGTCATCAGAAATAAGTTTAATTATTCATTAATTTGTTAACTCATTAACATAATATCGACTTAATGGTCACATAAAATATTTAATTGACTAAAATATTGACGTGAGATTAATTATTATGTCAAATTTGAGGTCTAGATTGATGAAAGATTTGAAATAATATCTAATTATATCTTTGTATTTTGGCCAATTAAATATGTTATGTCAGCATTAAGTCAATAATTTGGTAAGAAGTTACCGAATCTGTTAAAGTAAGAACTAATTAAACTTATTTCCAATAGTTCTTGAAAATCTAGGGACCAAATAAACACAATATTTAAAAACTCAAGGACCACTTAGACACAAATTAAAATCGCAGGGATCAAATAAAAACATCCAAAACTCAAAGATCACTTAGAACATAAATTGAAAAAGCAGAGACCAAATAGACACTACCTCCAAAACTCATGAACTAAAGAGCTAGTTTACCCTTTATTTATAAGGGTTAAATGCATAGATGACCGTTGTACTTTCATGGTTTTTTAATTTACACTCCTACACTTTTAATTTGAAAAAAATCACCCCTACACTTTCAAAAGTCATCATCCGTTAATAGTTCCATCCAAAACTAACCGTCAGTAATTTTTTTAATAATTTTTTTGAACTGTTTAAATATAATATTATTATTTTTTTAACCTAGGTTAACTTTCTCTTCATCATAACACGTAATAATAACAAAATAATATCATAGATTTACTATTAATTATCATTATTTTATATGGTCGGCTTGTTTGTTTCTGTATTAAGTACATGATGATTATGCATTTGATTTGATGCTTAAAAAAGGAAGTCCTCTTCCAAATCTACGAAGAAAGTACCTTTTTTTTTCAATTCAGTTTATTAATTCTAGAATATTCATATTTTGTGCATTATTTTATTTTGATATATTGAAAATAAATCTCCATTTAGCTTGTTTCCGGACGCTTGTCGTTGTCGATGCCCAATTTGGTTTATTTTGATTTCGTTTGAGGAAGTTACAACCCACTTTCGTTTATTTTAATATTCTTCCTCTCCCGTGGCCGTTTCACACCGCGATTTCTCCATTAGAGCCTTCGATCGACGACTCTGCTTCCGAAACCGAAACAAAGCGGGTTAGAAACAGAATTAGAAAATGAAAATTGCATTGATTTTTTTTAATTATTGAACTTTGCTTTGCTTTTTTCTAGATTCGGTTGTAGAAAAGAACTGGTTATTTGCAGCACAAAATTTTATTATCTGGATAAAAAAGAAAAGTTTTCCCGGAGTTGTTGTGTTAGTACTTACAGTATCAATAATCTGGCTTTCTCTCAAACTTGTTTTTTTTTTTTTTGTTAGTAATTAAAAATCATGTTTTTTTTTTTAATTTTTAATATTCTCTTTGTGTTTCTTTTTCTTCCCATTGGAAAGCAAAGTGCAAGCTATAAATTCTATGTTTGAAGCACTCCAAGTGTTTGATTAATTGTCTCAACAAGAAATTTTTTTAACTTTATTTATATAAAAAAAACAGAGTTGTCAGAAGATTTTGTGATCATAATTAGTGATTAATGATGGGGTTAGCTTAATGAAGATCTGATTTGGTTTTTTAACTAGTCTAATCATTATAATTGGATTCATTATGTGACTAACATTTAGAACTTACTACATTTTGTGATGGGAAGTACCTGCATCATCTTTCATAATTCTGTAGCATCTTCTTGAACTATAGTGTTTTGGCTTTTTATTGGGATGATGGGTGATTATTTATTTTTTTGGTTGATGAGATCTCTCCCACTTTGCTCAAGAAAATTGTAGAAGTAAAGTAATATCATTTGACTCTTACCTGCACTAATTCTTGACATTTTTATTAAAATTGGTCAAGAAAATATCATACTAAAGTTCATGGGTGATAAGCTTTCGGATAGAATATCTGCCTTCCTGAGAAATTGTGTTTGGTGTTAACTTATCATCGAATCGATCGATCTTATTGATTCAAACCTTCGACACCGTGGTTCGTAGCCACGTACTCTAATCCTGTGAGCTCTGGTAGGCCGTGAAAGGAGAAGGAATGTTGGAATGCCAACATGTGTCTATTATGAATTCATAGTATCCATTTTTGGAATGTCTAGTGCCAAAGTCACTAAATGGGTAAGTCACCAATCCCTAATATGGACTATGTAATGTACTTTATCTGTTGGGTTACGAGCGGGCATTTCTCGACACTCATCAAAGATTATTTTCCCTATCCTTCCAAATATGTGCATCAATTTTGGATTTAATTCTTATGTGGTTTTCCATTTATACAGGAAGTGTTATGTTATTTTTTTTATATGCGTTCATAAGTTTGCCATATTTTAAATCACCTCAACTTGTAAAGAATTCCTTCCTCCATCTTGAAGCTTTATTGGTTATGAATCAGGTTGATTTTTAATTGTTAAATATTTTCACCATTGAAGTACTAAGAAAAATTCGGCCTTTTCAACTCTATACTTTTTGGGTTTGGGAAATTGAATTGATCTTAACTATTAAATGAGCTAGGAAAGTTGCTGAAATTCTAAATAAGATAATTCATTTCAATTTAAGAAGATTAAATAACAATAGATGTTATTATCAAAAGCCATCATATTCTCTAAAAATGTTGTGGTTTGTTAGAGTAATATTGTAAGAGTTAGTTTGTAAAGAATGGATGGAATACTAATAATAGACCACAATGTCAGTTGTGTGGGCGATTTGGTCATCTCAGTGGTAGGTGTTATGGCAGATTTGATCCAAATTTTGTAGGATTGGGATCTTCTTCTCCTAACTTGTCCAATGCACCTGCTGGCTACAATACCTCATCTGGATCTTCTAATTTCAATGGTGCTTTCACCAACATGACTCTGGCTTCACCTCATCCAATGTCTGCTCAGTTGGCATCTTATATGGCTACTCCTGAATCTGTTAGTGACTCTATCTGGTATCCAGACTCAGGGGCTACGAATCATGTCACATCAGATGTAACCAATCTCCCTAATCGAATGGCTTATCAAGGTCAAGACAGCATTCATATGGGTAATGGTTCTCCACTTTCTATACAGCATGTTGGTCATTCTGTTTTGTCTTCTCCTATTTCTTCTAAACTGTTTGTGCTGAAGAATTTACTTCATGTTCCTTCTATAACTAAAAATCTCATAAGTGTCTCTTCCTTTGCTAAAGATAATAAAGTCTATTTTGAATTTCACCCTGATTTTTGTCTCGTCAAGGATCAGGATTCCAAGGCAATTCTAATGCAAGGAAGGCTTAAGGGTGGTCTCTATGCCTTTGACACTTCTTCTGCCAACAACAATGTTCCCAGTTTCAAATTTTCAAATAAACAGGCCAATGTTATACATTCTGCCTCTCCTTCTATTTTTAAATCTCCTTGTTCTTCTACTTCTTTTTCTCTTTGGCACTGTAGGCTAGGGCATCCATCTGCTAAAACAGTGCACAATGTTCTTAATGCTTGTAATGTTTCTATTTCTAATAAAAGCATCTCTGATTTTTGCAATTCTTGCTGTTTAGGAAAGGTTCATAAGCTTCCTTTTTCTAATTCTTCTACAGTTTATACTGACCCTTTACAACTCATACATACTGATTTATGGGGTCCATCTCCCATAATTTCATTTGGTGGATATAGGTATTATATTCATTTTGTTGATGCTTATTCTAGATTTACTTGGGTTTATCCTCTTAGGCAGAAATCTGAAGCTTTTTCAGTCTTTCAAAAGTTTAAATCCCTTGTTGAACTTCAATTTGGTTTCAAAATAAAGGCTGTCCAATCTGATTGGGGTGGGGAATACATGGCCTTCACCTCTTTTCTACAACAAAATGGGATCATTCATCGAAAGTCTTGTCCTCATACTCATGAACAAAATGGTTTAGCTGAACGAAAACATAGGCACATCATTGAAACAGCTTTAACTCTTCTAGCCACTGCTTCTTTATCTCTTACTTTTTGGGATGAAGCTGTCCTTACTAGTGTATACCTTATTAATAGGCTTCCTACTTCTGTTCTTAATCATATTTCTCCTTTTGAGTGCCTTTTCAAGTCCAAACCAGATTATTCAAATCTCAAAGTGTTTGGTTGCTCCTGTTTCCCAAATCTCAGACCATACAATAGACATAAATTTGATTACAAGTCTAAACCTTGTGTCTTCTTAGGCTATAGTCCTTCTCATAAAGGCTATAAGTGTTTAGATTCAACTGGAAGAGTTTTTATTTCAAGAGATGTCCTCTTTAATGAATTTTCTTTTCCTTTTCCGACTTTGTTTCCTGTTTCTCCTTCTTCTTCATCTTATTCAGATCTTTCATCATCAATTCCTCCAATTTTATCTAAGCCTTCATCCTCTTTATCTCAATCTGTCTCTTCTGTCCCAACTGTTGTATCTGAAGTGGATAATTCTTGTCCTATTGTTGCTCCTGTTATGAATAATACATTGAGCACTTCTGTTCAGTCCAATTCTGAGATTGGTTCAGCACCTTCCATCTTAGTTACTCCAGTGCCTTCTTCTATTTTGCCTACTAATTGTCATCCTATGACTACAAGGGCAAAAGTTGGTGTGTTTAAGCCTAAGGCTTTCTTAATTTCCAAAGAACCAGCAACAGTAAAACAGGCTCTAGCTTGTCCATTGTGGAAGGATGCTATGAGTGAGGAGTTTTTAGCCTTGGCAAGAAATAACACTTGGTCCTTAGTCCCATGTCCAACAAACAGAAAAGTGATAGGTTGCAAGTGGGTTTTTAGAATAAAGGAGAATCCTGATGGGACAGTGCACAAGTACAAGGCACGGCTAGTTGCCAAGGGCTATCATCAACTAGCTGGGTTTGATTTTAATGAAACGTTTAGTCCTGTGATAAAGCCAACTACAATCCGAGTTGTTTTAACTATTGCCTTGACTTATAAGTGGCCAATTAGACAACTTGATGTCAACAATGCCTTCTTGAATGGTAGTCTAACAGAGGAAGTTTATATGACTCAGCCCACTGGCTTTATTGATTCCCATCATCCAAACTTTGTTTGCAAATTAAACAAAGCTCTATATGGTCTTAAGCAAGCTCCAAGGGCATGGTTTGATAAATTGAGTCATGTGTTGTTTGATATGGGTTTCAAATCTTCCAAGTCTGATCAATCACTGTTTATATATTCTGTTAAAGGGTGTTTGGCATTTGCATTGGTTTATGTGGATGATATATTGCTCACTGGAAATAATATTTCATTTCTTGATTCTCTTGATCTTACTTTGAACAAATCCTTTGCCCTTAAGGATCTTGGACAGTTGAACTATTTCTTGGGTATTCAGGCTACTTTTCTTAAATCTGGTTTATGTTTGTCACAATCTAAATACATTACTGATCTGCTGACCAAGGTAAATATGAAAGAAGCAAAGGGGATTACTACCCCTATGGCCAGTACAGAAAAGTTATCTAAATTTGATGGACCGGATTTCTCTGATGTTCAGCTTTATCGAAGTGTTGTAGGTGCACTTCAGTATGTTACTATAACTAGACCTGAACTTTCTTTTTCTGTCAATAAGGTTTGTCAGTTCATGCAAACTCCGAAGCTTTCACATTGGAAGGCTATTAAGCGAATCTTGCGATATTTGGCAGGCACTATCTCTCATGGTTTGTTCTTGTACCCAGCAACTAATTTCCAAGTTGTAGCTTACTGTGATGCAGATTGGGCATCCGATCCCGATGATAGGCGGTCTACTACGGGTTACTGTGTTTATTTTGGTGGAAATTTAGTTTCTTGGAGCTCTAAGAAGCAGCCTGTCATCTCTCGCTCAAGCACGGAGGCTGAATATCGGAGTTTGGCTAATGTCACTGCTGAGTTATCATGGATTCAGCACTTGCTTAGTGAGTTGAATGTTTCTTTCCCTACTCCTCCTATTGTCTGGTGCGACAATTTGAGTACGGTACTACTTGCTGCAAATCTCGTCCAACATGCTCGTACAAAACATATTGAACTCGATCTCTATTTTGTTCGTGAGAAGGTTGTTCGCCGGCTTCTTGATGTACGACATGTTCCATCTACAACTCAAAATGCGGATGTTTTAACTAAGGCTTTATCTAACTCTCGTTTTCTGTTATTAAGAAGCAAACTACTGGTTGGGGTTTGTACACCATTAGTTTGAGGGGGGATGTTAGAGTAATATTGTAAGAGTTAGTTTGTTAAGAGTTAGTTGAGTTGTTAGCCTTTAGTTAGAAGCATGAGCTGTCATGAGCTGTATAATTAGCTTGTAATAGTTTGTTATTATTTCTTTATATATATTATAAACTCTCAAGCTATTGGGCTTAGAGATTCTTTCATCTTAACATGGTTTGTTTTACATTTTCATTGGTGAAAAAGTATTTAAATTTTGGGAATTTATTTGCTAAGGCGCTCATGGATTGAAACTTTGTTATTGTTTGTTATACTTTGTTTTAAGTTTTGTTTCTAAAACTTTTATATGTTTTATTGTGTTATGTATATTTAAAATTTCCAAAAGTTAAAACTTAAGATTTGGGAATTTCTTATTTTTCTTTAGAAACTCAACTATGATCTGTGATAAATTGCTTTTAAACAATAAATATTCTTTAATAATTTTTTCAATTGTTCTTATTTCTTTCTAAATTTTGAAGATATGCTAAGTGACATGTACCAGTTTGTGGGCTGAAATTGTTGTTTGGGATATTCTTTATTATTGTAATTCTTGTCATTGCATTCAACTATTCCCCTGAAGTTATCGACCTTGTAATTTCAATCCAACTTGTGTTAGGATCTCATGAATTTATTAGTGTTAGGTATTGTTTATTCTTCTTGTGGACACCAATACTATGACAGTTAAATGCCAGAACCTTTCTCAAAGCATTTAACTGTCATAACCAAACTCCCCATACTAATTTCATCAAATTTAGAAAAGAGAAGTGTGTCATTCGGAAATTAAAGATGCGTAATAGTAAATTAGCTATAGGGAGGCCTTAAATTAAATTTTGATTTTGCACTTTTTGATTGAGCTCCGATTTTGATGATTCAAAATATTGTAGAATCCTAATTTTAAACTCTTTGTTATGGTCATTTTAAAACTTAAAAATCATCGATAAATAAAAGGGATAATGATTTCAATCATACTTAATATTTTGATGATAATAACTCTTTTATTTACTTGTGATTTCAAATTTGAATGACTATAACATAGAGCTCGAAACGAAGATTCCATAACATTTTGAATCATCAAAATCGGATTTTTTTTAGCGTATCAAAATTGGAATTCAAATGAAGAAATTATGACTAAAAGAAAGTAAACAACATTGATAAGAGGGGTCATATATTGCATAGTTTTTGAACTATAGAGGTATAATTTCCATTATTGAACTATAGTGGGTATGTTTGCTTTTAACCAAAACCAGAGAGGTGTTATTTGCATTTTTCCTTTTTATAAACATTATAATTTTTTTTTATGTTAAAATTCCCTATATTATTATTTGTTTGTTTGTTTTTTTCCTTCAATTAAATAAATATTTTATTTCAATTAAACATAAAACGTCGTTGATCCTTCATCGTGATCACCCTTAACAGAAACCCCACAACTCATAGTAGTACGGCCGAAGATCTTTCCATTGTGTGGAAACGCATCTCATTGACACAACATCCTGTATATGATTTAGCACGAATGTCTGGGCCCATTAACAATGCGTACAAATCATAACTTACTTCATGACGACTCCATAATTCACTAACCTACATTGTCAAATAAACTTTTGTATGAAAACTTATGGGTACAGTGCGCTATAAAACGAAAATAAATGAGAACATATCTTACATGACGTTTGAACCAATTGGCGAATTGTGCCTCTTGATGTTTATGTATGTCGCTCAAGCCCTCGTGTTCAAGTAAATCAAGGTGATTCCTATGGATGATTAAGTAAATACAAGGAATCTATATGAATACATTGGAAGCAGTGTTAAAAATATGGAGTAGATATACATATCATAAATATGGTTCTACTTCATCACAATTACTCAAGGTGTACCAGTGTGCTTTAGCAATTTCTGATTGTGTTAAGGTTAATAGATCATAACGCCCGAGAGGACGAGACATATCTTTAAACACTGATATGTCACTCTCTACACGACCGTCAACTTCTCCTTCATAATTATGATCCAACCTATTAAATCGAGTCTTAATCCCTTGAATATATCTAGAACAAAACGTTATTGACTCGTTGAAAACATATGCCTCTGCTATGCACCCTTCTGGACGTGCCGTATTTCTCACATAATTCTTTAATGTCCAAAGACTGCGTTCTATTGGATACATCCAACTATAACAGACTGGCCCTACTATTCGAGTTTCATACGGCAAATGAATTGATAAGTGAACCATGACATCGAAAAAGGCAGGAGGAAATATTCTTTCAAGTTTACATAAGATGAAAGTGATATCACGCTGTAACTGATCCAACTCATCTAAATTTATTACTTTCGCACACAAACTACGAAAGAAATTACTGAACTCTGTTACCACCTAACTTATGTCGTAATTCAAAAATGCCCGGATTGCTAATGGTAGCAATCGTTGAAACAGAACGTGGCAATCGTGGCTCTTTAACCCAGTAAGTTTTCCAGCCTTAACATTAACACACCGAGATATGTTTGATGCAAACCCGTCTGTAAATTTTACACTTTTCAAGAACTTACATACCTCATTGCGCTGACTCGTAGTCAATACGTAAGCAGCAGTAGGTTTCACAAACTTATCTCTCCCAACTTTTTGTATATGCAATTCAGCTTGTATTCCCAAGTCTGCCAGATCATGACGTGCTTTCAATGTATCTTTATTCTTTCCTTTAATAGAAAAAATTGTTCCTACCAAGTTATCACATATGTTTTTCTCTATATGCATTACATCTAACTTATGACGTAAAAGCAATTTAGACCAATAAGGAAGACTAAAGAATATGCTTTTCTTAGTCCAATTATCGTTTTCTTCTGGTCGTTTTCTCTTCTTCTCCTGGGTGCAAGGATGCTTACCAAACTTGGGAAAAATTAATCAATCTAAATCTTGTATAATCTCAACTCCAGATTAATATTCGGTTTGCCCCTCAATTCTTGTTTTCCATCATGCACTGTTTCAAAACGCCATGGATGGCCCATATGAATATATCGTCGATGACCCATGAAACATATTTTGCTTCGAATACCCATTGAAGAAGTATCTTCCAAACATATGGGACATGCTTTGTATCCTTTCGTACTCCAACCAGACAAATCACCATATGCGGGGAAATCATTGATGGTCCATAGCAACGCAGCCCGTAATTGAAAATACTTGTACTTTGAGCTATCAAAAGTTCTTATACCCTCACTCCATAAATCATTCAACTCTTCTGGTTGTAAGAATACATCAATATCCTTCCCGGGTGACTTAGGGCCAGGAATCAGTAAAGACACAAAACAAGTAGATTCATTCATACATTTCCAAGGTGGTAAGTTATATGAAACCAAAATAACGGGCCACATGCTGTACGTGATGCTCATTTTCTCAAATGGGTTAAAACCATCAGGTGCTAACGCTAGACGCACATTTCTAGGATCAGAAGCAAACAACGGAAACTCTTTGTCAAAATGCTTCCATCCTTCTGCATCTGACGGATGACGTAAAACGCCTTCCGTTTCCAAACGTTTATCCTTGTGCCATCTCATATCAGACACTGTATATTTTGATGCAAAAAGTCTTTGTAACCTAGGTTTCAATGGGAAATGTCTAAGTACTTTTTGAGCTACTTTATGTTTAGTATTTCCCTCATTTACCTCATATCGTTGTTCCCCACAAATTGGACAAAACTCTTCTTTCGCGTATTCTTTTCTAAAAAGAACACAATCAAACTTGCAGACATGAATTGATTCGTACCCCAATCCAAGCGCACGTAAGAACTTCTTAGAAGCATAATATGATCCCGGTAGAACCGTCCCTTCAAGAAATGCTTCTTTTAATAACTCGAGAAGCATATCAAACGACTTATTACTCCACCTATTTAAAACCTTGATATGAACTAATTTCACTAAGAAACTGAGAGATGAAAAGTTCTTACAACCCGGGTATAACTCTTTTTGTGTTTCACCGAATAAGTGTGAGAACTTGCTATCACACTCACCCGTGTCCACATTTTCCTCACCATCAAGTATATTTTCTGGGTTCTCAGTTTCATATTCATGAAATGCACCACCTTGTAGGTCATTAAGCATGTCTATCATTCCATCATCATCATCATTTTCACTAAAGGATGCATCTAAGGGAGGCACACTACTACTCGTGCTACCCATTTTAAATTTCTCTCCATGGTATGTCCAACGGGTATATCCTCGTGATATTCCATAAATATGCAAATGCTCTCTAATTTCTTGAATTGTGGCAAAACCAACATTCACACACTTTAAACAAGGACATCGGGTTTTTCCATTATCATTCAAAACCGTCATCGCAACCTCTAAAAATGAACTCACCCCATCAATATACTCTTTACAAAACCTATCATTTAGATTCATCCAACTCCTATCGACATTCGACCTATTTTAAACAAAAAAATCCCAAGTAAATTCCTTGGTAAAGTTCTACTCCTCAATGTAAAAACCCCTTAAACATACAAACTATATAAAAAAGAAATATATACATATTTTGAGACGACTAACTTTGCTGCAGGATAGCCGTCTCCCATGACGTTCAAAAAAATATACTAAAAACAAAAAATTATATCAACACACATGTCAACCTAAGCAAAACATAAAAACATTAAGACATGCTTTGAGACGACTAACTTTGCTGCAGGATAGCCGTCTGCCAAAACATAACGGCGTTAAAATATAAAAGGTCAGAAAATTAACCTGGATCCTGACATTTGTATATAAGCTCACGAAAGATCCGAAAATATTATTTGTTTCAATTTACAATTGCATTATTCAGTCATTTTAATAGGCAACTTTCATATTTAATCACATAATTAAATTAAAAAAAAAACAGTGAGTTTATATGCTAAAAAGTTTGAAATTTCCCTAAACTTTAAAAACAATTCAAGTTTTGTTCAATCAATTATTTAATTAATTATTTGAATCATTTTTTAAAACAAATTAGAATAAAAACATGTTAACAAAACCTCAAAACTCAAAAACATCAAATTGAAAAAACTCACTAAATATGCAAAGTTTAAAATTAATCACATAATTAAATACAAAAAACAATAAAATTTAAATTAAATAAATTGTTCATTCATATTAACAATAATTGATAAAAAATGATAAAATTCATCCCAAATCTATAATCAATCATGTATAAAGTAACTAATTTACTTCATAATAACCAAATATTAACAATTTAACACTAAAAGTAAATAACACACAATTGTTTTAAAAAAAAACCTAAAAACTCAAAATAGTCAATTTGAACAAAATCCATATTGATAAAAAAAAAATTATCTCAAATCTCCATTCAATCATGTATTGTGTGTGCCCAATCTAATTCATAACAACTAATTATTAAGAATTAAACAACAAAACAACAAAAAACCCAATTTTTCAAAAAAAAACCTAAAACTAAAAACTATGAAATCTAACCAAATAATAATTATTTTAGTAAAATAGAGTATAGAAACATACCTAAAACGATGGATAATGTAAATTTTGGCTTTTGAACAGAGGAAATCGGTGAAGAATCGACGGAAAAAGAGAAGGGAAGGCAAGGGGGGCGGCGGCGGCGTCTTCGACTGGAGCAGGGGGGAGAAAACCAGAAATGAAAAAGGAGGAAGAAGGGGTTTCGGGGGGGGGGGAGGGGCGCGTAATAAAAAATGAAAAGTTGTATCGCCGGAGCACGATAGCGCCGGTGATACTTATTACACCTAGGCGCTGGCATTGGGGGCCTAATGCTGGCGCATGTCAAGCCCAGCGCCGGTATTGGGCCGGCACTGGGCTTGGACTAATCCAATACCGGCGCAGCATAAGGCTTGCGCCGGTATTGATCAACCATTTCCGGCGCACGATCTGTGCGCCGGAAATGGCTGCCTTTTAAGTTGCATTGCCGGCGCCGTGCACGTGCGCCGACATTTCTGACGTCGGTAGAACTTGTTATTCTTGTAGTGAATAATGCCTTCATGTAGCTTATCTCAAACAAAATGGCAGTCGATTTCAATATGTTTTTTCCGCACATGGAAGATTGGATTGGATGCAATTTGGATGACTGCTAAATTGTCACAAAAAAATGGTAACTGGTTGTTGAAATGGTACTTGAAAATCAACCAAGAGATGTGTGAGCCAAATGAGTTCACTTGTAACTAAAGCCAAGGCACGATATTCTGCTTCTGCCGATGATCTAGAGACTGACATTTGCTTCTTTGATTTCCAAGAGACAAGTGAATCTCCCACAAATATGCAAAATTCAGTTACTGATCTTCTAGTATCAAGGCAACGAAAGCCCGGATTTGTAAAAGAGTTGCAGGTGAATGAGTAAACTTGATTCCCTGAACTGGATCTCTTTTAAGATATCGCAGTAGATGATGGGCAGCTGCAAGATGAACAGTAGTGGGGGCAGAAATGAATTGCCTTTGTCATTTTGGAGTTGGAAGGTTGATGATTTGCTAATAGAGATAACAAATGATGAACCTGATTGGAGCTCAAATTAGTTGGATTGGTAGATAATCCTGAAATGCGAGTACTGATAGAATCTGTTGAAAAATTGTTTGCAACTCTTGTATTCATTTGGCCAGTGTTTCCAGATGTGCTAGATTTGTTAGTAAATTTGAATCTTGGAAGGAAGCTATGTAGTCAATAACATTTTTCAATTATGTGGCCTGATGCAACAATGAGCATAGATTGGGCGATCCTTCTTACGTGTATTGGTATAATAGGTATTGGTTTTAGATTGCATTGCAGCAAAAACCAAAGGTTTTGATATTGTAGATGAAATATCAGGATTCTTGATGCTTCTTTTACGTTCTTCTTGAACAACAAGGGCAAATGCTTTGGAGGCAGAGGATCCATGAGAAGGATCTGAGAGATAGTTTGAGCATATGATTCATTTAGACCCATTAGAAAACTCAAAATATAGTCCCTTTGAAAATATGCATTCAATTCCTTGAGACCACTGTAATTACAAACTAGTTTTGGTCGATATTCCATCATATCTTGCCATATAGTCTTGAGTTTTGTAAAGTAACTATTTACAGTGAGATCACCTTCAGTTAAGTTCATCAAATCACATCTCAATTGAAAAATCCTAGGGCCATTATCCTCTTGAAACCTGTCTTTTAGATCTTCCCAAATTTCTTGCACATAATCTGTATATAGAAAACGAGCAGAGATGTCTTTGGCAGTGAAATTGAGAATCTATGAGACAACTACATCATTGATGCGAAGCCAAAGTTGAACAGAAGTTTCTTGTTCAGGATAAGGCAGGGAGCCATCAATGAAGCCAAGTTCATTTTTCACAAACAAGGCTAATCGCATTGAGCGGCTCCATGAATGATAATTGTCACCATTTAAGATTGGTGAAACAAGAACAGTTGAAGAACTGTCTGAATGATGTAAATATAGTAAGGACTATCTTGATTTGATTCAGTATTTAAACTTGCTGGTGTAGACGAAGCTTCAACAGTAGCCATTAATGGCGATGTGGATGAGAGATCTCAAGAAAATGAGCAAAAAACTCATAATGAATCCTGAAATTGAATCAAAGATTCGAAGAAAGTGAAAGAGAAATCTCAGAAATGATAGGAATTAAACGATGATTGATTTTAAAAGATGAAATCAGGATTTTTGGCGGGAGAACGATGAAGAACAGTGGTTGGCGCGTGTAAAGTCTTCTGATACCATATTAACTAACAAATGAAAGAAAGATAAAATGATGAAAAGTTGTTTATTGATAGTTAAGATTGGATATTTATACAAAGGTGAATGGCAAAGGAGTAAATAAGCTAAGAAGCTAAACTAACTATAAACCAACTTACAACTACTTTTTACATAGTTTTACATAGTCTAATAGATGGAATATCAAACAAGATCATAATGACTTAAATTTTCAACCTCTTTCCTTTATTATAAAATAAAATAAAATGCATTTCGTATAAATTTATACTGCCATTATTAGTATTATTATCAAATGGTTCTTCCACTTCTACCCAATTAAATTCTTCCTTGACTCGAATCCTTCCATGCATTTTCAATTAATTAAATGTATTTGCTTTTGAAACCAAATCACAATTATAATATTTACAAATTATTTGGGATGAAAAAGTATGCGGGCGTTGTCGTGTTGGAATGGAAGGTCTGTGACGTTCAAACTCAAATAGAAGATTGAACAATGTTGTGTCTATTGTTCGTGTTATGAGAAATGAAGTGTAATGAAGAATAATAACAAATATAATTTTTTACATCGCATCAATATTCTCTTTTAAGATTATCTTTTATCTCTATAATACCCCCACCATTTTTAGTGATATGTTTTTTTACCCCTCTGATTAAAATGAAAAAAAAAGTTTTGATTTTTATGCTTGTGTGGGGTATTTCTCGTCGGAGACTCGTTCCACACGATCGAGCAAGTCGTGTCACGTGTTGTTCCTTAGTGGCTGAGTTACCTGTAACACTCGAAAGAGAGATGGTCAGAAGAGCACCGGTGTGGTACCGGCCGACGACCCTCCGACGATCAAGTTAGGTGGTGGTAGGTGAGATTTGCCTTGCGCCGCAAGGATTAGGTCAAGACAATCAGGTTGTTCGTTTTCTAGGTTAAAGTGTCATACCTGATTTGATAGGTCAAGCACCTTTTATAGTCTCTTGATCGAGGGTTCATCGACTGGGCTAGCGTGAGGCTAGGCTTAATGGGCTTGCACTCGGCCCAGAAGGACGAGCTCTTTATGGTGTTGGCTCGTATGGGTTTATCCCCATGTGGGCCGGCTTGTAGTGAACACGGCCCGTAAGAGGGCTGGCTTCTTCAGGACGTGATCCGAATGGGCCTGTCTCTGTGTGATTCGGCCCGGTACGAGCGCAGCCTATAAGAGGGCTATTTTTACCCTTTACAGATTTCCCCTATTTCCTGGGTCAGAAAGTCCAATGCAGGGGATAGTAGATCGATCGGATCAGGGGCGCGATGCTTGCCCTAATCTTTGTGCTACTGTGGAATGGTCGGGGACCACGATCCTTCAGAAAATAGACCGCTTCGGCCTTGTCGTGACTCGGGTTCTATTGCCCTCGTCTCTGGGGTCGTCGTGTTCTCTTGTGGATGTGCCCGTTCCAAGAGACGCGGCTCTTTGTGAAATTGATCCGTTGGATTTTCGGATGGGCACGAGCTCCAATGGGTTTTGGGTGATCTGGATCGTTGCGAACCTCCCCACATGTCGCGATGATTGGACGCGTGTTCTCTTCTTTAAATAAGGTTTTTTCCCAGACTTTAAGGCTCATTTGCCTTTTGAATTCTCGAAGTTTTCTGTGAACCGTCCGCTTCCAAGAGATTCTTCGTCGTCTTCGCTCTGTTTTTTCGAAGCTTTCCCTGTTCTTCTTCGAAGGTTAGTCTTCTCCGCTCTATCTTTTGCTCCCCCTTCTTGCTGTAATGGATAATTTTGAGGGAAACTCTGTGGTTAGAGGTCATAGGACTCCTAGGTTAGCCGTGGGAGGTGATGACTATGACGGTCTAGTCTTTGAGAGAATTGAGTCTATGGCTTCCCCTTCTTCTGCTCGTGCCGGTGGGGCTAATGCCATTCCCTCATCTTGAGGTGAACTTGAAAGGGATGAGCCTGCGATTGACCTTCGTTCATCGATTGGTGATGAATCCCTCCCTTCTGTGAGTGAACTTGGGTCGGTTTCTGAGATTCAGGCGGGTTTAGACCCCATCCCTTCTCCTACTTCTCATCCTTTGGGGGAAATGGGTTCTGTTTCGATGGGCCCAACTACCGTTCTCGACTTCTCCCATCCTCCTCTTCCTGTTCCTGCCAAGGAGGCGGCCCAAAAGAAGAAAAGGAAAAGTCGCTCTAGGGGTAATGAGGCCGCATCTCAGGTTGATCCATCCGTCCCTACGCCGTCGGGGGAAGTGGATTCCTCTTTGGTTGATGAGGTTACCGTCTCTGATCCTCTTGGATCTCCTTCCGCTGATTTGGATGAGGTGGAGACAGTGAGCAAGCAGAAGAAGAAAAAGAAGAAGAAGAAGAAAAAGGAGCCTTAGCCGAAGGGCATCAAGGAGGATAGGGGCCCCTTCCATTTTCCCTCGAAACTAACGCAGGCCAAACTCGATAGGTTGAGGGCCAACTATGGGATCTCTTCGGATTTTGAAATGAGACTCCCAGAGGCGTCAGAGAGAGTCTATCTTTCCCCAGGGGAGGGTTGGATCGCCTTTTATCTGTGGTTTTTCCAATAGGGTGTTCGGCTTCCCCTTTCCCCTTTGATGGCCGAGTTGCTTCAGAATGCCGGCCTCGCGTTGGGTCAATTGATGTCGAACGCTATGAGATCTTTGATCACCTTTTCAGTGGTGTGTTATAGGTTGGGCTTTCGGCCTACCCTGAGCATGGTTTCCCACTTCTGGTCCCTTCGCTTGAATGTCCAAGACAGTATGCGTTTAATCTTTCATAATAATAGTAAACTGGCTCTGGTGGATGAGACCTCCTGTGACAAGCACTGGAAAGATGAGTGGTTCTTCATTCGCGGCCCCTTTCTTCCTGGGGCGGGTCCCTTCCTACCTCGTGGGAAGACGAGGGTGAGAACATGAGTTCCGTATTACTTTATGTCTCGTTTATTTATAGCCGTGCTAACCGTCTTCAGTTTGTCTCGTTTCAGTGAAGAATCCGCTTCCGAAGGGTGCCTCTCGGGAAACTCTTAGTCAGTGTCGGATTATCGCACGGAAGGGCCCTTTCAACTGGGAGGAGTTTAACCAGCATCCTTGGCTAGTCTTTGCCAAACATTGGGCTCCACCTCCAGGTTTTGTGCCCGTTCCTCCTCGTAAGTGTTTGTTTCACTACTTTTTTCCTTTTCTATGTGTTTATCTTGGCATGTGGCTGATTTGGGCTGATTCTGATGCAGGTTTCAGCGAAAAGAATGGCTGGCGTCACATTGACCCCCTTCCCCAACTCCAATGACCCCGAGGCCTTTCTTACCCTTCTTCAGGGTATGGGGAAGAAAAGAGATGAGGCGGCATCTTCATCCGATCCGAAAGGAAAGAAGGTGGCTGCTCCCAAGCGTCCCCGTAAATCCGGAGGTGGGAAATCTGTGAAGATCGTGAGCACAGAACCCTCTACAGAGGGTGCATCGGTCCTTTCCACGGATCCTCCTGTGGACCATCCTTCGGATTCTCTTGTAAATCCTTCTACGGACTCTCCCGTCCCGAAGCGAAGAAGGGCCGGAATCATCGGGGCACTTGACCGCGCGGTAAGGGGTGCTGATGCGTATCTTTTGAAGCATCATAAGATGGTTTATCGGTCATTTCCTTCCGAGGCGGATTCGCCCTCTCCCTCTGATCATGCCCATATTTTATCTTCTGATACGGACTTTGAACAGGAGAATGACCAAGAGATCGGGGGGTTTCTTGATGGTGAAGTTCCAATCCTACCCACTCAGACCACTCCAGCTATACTCCCTCCATCGGGTGCGGGTCCGTCGATGCTAATCGGATCGGGCGCTGCAGGCGGTGGATCTTCTTTGCTTCGCCTGTTCGCTTCCCCTGGCTCCAACTTTGACCAAGGGTCCCTCTCTAATGACTTTTGCCTCCGACGGGCTATAGATGCGGTCGGTTTTGCTCGTGATTTAGGGGCTGTGCAGTTGGAACCTCTAGTCGACCACGACAGCGAGGTCGAGACCTTCAGTCGCATGTGCTACAGAAGCTGGATGGTTAGTCGTTTACTTCACTGTTTACCTTTCCTTTGTTGTCTCCAGTTGGTTTCTTACGTCTTAAAATATCCGACCTGCCAGGGGACCCAGGCCTCGACGCAGATACTTCTCAACTTGGAGAGTCTGCTTATCAAGCATCGGAAGCTTAAGCAGGAGTTAGCAGAGGCGAGGGCCAGCGGTCGCTAGTCCCACATCCTCGACTCGGCGCTGAATGAGGGTCTTCAATTGAAAGCTGATCTGGATGAGTCCGAGAAGAAAGTTGCTTCACTAGAAGTCGATGGGTTGCAGCTTTCCGTAGATCTTGAGCGCGTTCGGAAGGAATACGATGATCTTTGATCCTTAAATGAGAACAATAAGAAGCTGCTCGATGAGGCTATTGTCTCTCGGAACAAAGCGTTGGAGGATCTGGGCGCTGCTCGCGAGGAGGGGTCCAAAGCAGTGGATGCTTTCAACCGGGAAGCTGAGACCCTCAGGAAGGCCAAAGAGGAGATGGATCTCCTCACGTTGGAGAATGATTCGCTGAGGAATCAGGTGTCCGAGCTTCCAATCCTCCGTGACAGCATTAGCGACCTTCAGCGAAAGTTGGTTGTGGCGACTGCTGCGTCGGTGGATTCCATCCTCATCGGGCTCGCTGTCGGGCGAGATTCGGTCAAGCTGCAAATGGACCAATCCGAGGAAGAAGGCGGTCTGATCAGCCCGGTTGGCTTTGACGATGCCATGGATCGCCGGATGGAGTTGTTTGAGCGAGCTACGAGCTTGAAGGCTTCCAGGGACGAGGCCGCCGCGGAAGGTGGGGTTGGCGTCGCTCATCCTGCAGAAGACGAGGGTGCGGTAACCAAGGAGGTTAGCGCTTGTGCTGATGGAGGCGATGGCGCAGCTGTCGAAGATATTTTGGTCGGAGTCCCACCAACCGAGACTGTTTATGTCTCTGATTGACTTTTTCTTTAGGGTAAACTCCGGATTGTGGAGCCCCTATGTTATTTGTTGCTCTGAACTCTTTTTTTCTTCCTTGATGTTCGAACATACATATTTTGTTAATATTAATGCATATGCTCTTTCCCTATGTTTACTCGTCGTGCTTCCCCGCTCGCCTTGCAGGAATGTTTTGATTTGTAAATATTCTTACAAATGTTCTCAACTAATCGGACGGATTATAACCCTCTACTTACAGAGAGGGTTTTTGGATACTCGGATGGATCGAGGTCTTTTGCTTCCTGAGAAGGTTTTTGAATACTCGGACGGACCGAGGTTTGTTGCTTCCTGAGAAGGCTTTTGAGTACTCGGATGGACCGAGGTTTGTTACGTTTTAATACTCCAATGTCTTCTATTCTTCGGAATAGGAAGTGCTTAATGCTCGGACGGACCGAGGCTTTTAAATGCTCGGACGAACCGAGGCTTTTGCTTATGGAGAAGGCTTTTGAATGCTCGGACGGACCGAGACTTTTGCTTCCGGAGAAGGCTTTTGAATGCTCGGATGGACCGAGGCTTTTGCTTCCGGAGAAGGCTTTTAAATGCTAGGACGGACCGAGGTTTTTGCTTCTGGTGAAGGCTTTTGAATGCTCGGACGGATAGAGGCTTTTAAATGCTCGGACGGACCGAGGCTTTTGCTTCCGGAGAAGGCTTTTGAATGCTCGGACGGACAGAGGCTTTTGCTTCCGGAGAAGGCTTTTAAGTGTTCAGACGGAGGGTGTAGGTAAACCATATGAAGCGGAAACGATGGAACTTCTTTTCTTTCTTTCTTTCTTGTACATTGTTGATCATAGTATAAAATAAACAATAAATAAAAAGGAAAGGTGCCACCCTTCTAGCCTTCGTCGCTGTCGATGATGACCGTCGGAGTCAGTTTCTTCCGTTGCTTCAAAGAGGCCAGTTCCTCCTTCATGGATTGGATCTCCTGCTCGTATTAATCGTTGAGATTATTTGCCGACTGAAGGCGATCTTCGAGCACGTGGTAGGGTTCTCCTGGGTCGCTGTCTTCATCCGTCCCTGCGATTTCCACGTACTCTCGGAGAGAAAGGTTCTCTCGTTCGAGGTGCTCTATTCGGTTATTAGCCGCATCGAGGACCCCTCGGATGCTCTGGACCTCTTGTCTCAGGGCTTCCGGGTCTTCTCCCTTTTCCTTTTCCTTCAGTAACGCTTCCTCTAGTTTGGTTATTTCGGCACGCAATCTGCGGTTTTCCCATTTCAGGACTTTCTTTGTCGACTTCGAGGTTGCTGTGGAGTCTCCCATTTCCCCCAATAGACGCTAGTTGATTGGTAGGGTAATATGTAAGACATTCCTCTGATCCCTCTCTTTTTATAGCGAGAAGTAGGCGTCTCGTGTGGGAGTTGAAAGGACTTGTCATTAATTCGGAGGTTATTCGATGCAAAGAGCCGTTTCACCTCTCGAGGTGGTGACGTCAGGTAGCGATCAGTCGTTTCAAAGGTCTGTTATTCCCATCAAATCGCCTTGAATGCGATTAATCGGGGGTGATTAACCGAATTAATTGCGGGTTAATGCACACGTCGATTTTGCATGCCTAACGGTTCGCTTCATGGTGCTTGATGCTTGACATGTGTCGTGATCGCCACGGTTGTCCGCTCCTTTAAATAGGGCCTTTAGAGCCTTTCGTTCGCACATTTTGAACCCTACCCTCTAGAATAATCTTTTCTCTCGTTCCCAGACTCTCAAGTTTTGCAACAGAGCTTAAAATTCCATACCATGGGGTTTTCCCATTCCTTCCTATTTCTCTTCCACGTCTGGCCCTCCTTGGTCATGGCTTGCATCGAGAAAGTTTGGTCGTGTTCTTCTACGCCTGTTTGGTTGGCCCCGGCGGACTTGGCTTTGGTGGTCGTAATCCTCCACGCCTGTGATTATCGAATCTAGGGTACTGTCCGCCTGGGCCGATCAGTCACTCAACCGCCTCTTATCACGGCTCCAGAGTTTGTTCCGGCTGAAACCGGGAACTGACGGTGGAGGACAACTTCCTCATCGACCCATATTTCAGCATGGGAGGTGGCGTCTCATTTGGTGTTTCAAGAATCGAGTAATGTGTTCCCACCAAATTGAGCATGGAGCAACGCCAGATGGAAGAGGTGGTCTTCTCGTTTCCCGTCCCTGGGCTTGCCTTGATATGATGAGAGAGGCGTACTCCCGCCCGGATTGAAAGTTTTCGGGCGAGAGCTAGGCTACTTTCCAAAATCTATCAGGGAGCTAGGTGTGGCGGGTCGAAGACCTCCCTTTCTTTCATCTGATGGGTTCTGCTGAGCCTCTGAATTGATGAGTTGGCGGAGTGGCCGACGAATGATCTGGCCCCGACTATTCGCTTTCCGAGCAAACCCTCATCCTCTCCTAGGAGGACACACTCACTGTTTCCTACGACGATACTTCGAATTCCACAATTTTACTTTGTAGAACTCGTGTAATTTCTTTCGGCTGAGTTCCCAACGTGTGGGTCTGAGCCTTACTTGTTTGTTGTGAAATAAAAGTTGGCACTTTATTCACCTTCTATTTCTTTGCTTTACTTCTTGCGTGAGTTACTTTCCATAATTCCGAACGTGTTAGGTTTTTTGGTCCGCGGGGGACTTAGAAACTATTCCAGCGAGTTTGGTATTTCAATCCGAGGGGGACTTAGTAATTTGCCTAATCAGATCAGGGCTTTTTGCCGTAAAAGGCATCAAACGATCATGTGGGAGGAAAGACACGTAATACTTGTATATTAATTTGAAATGGGCCTCTTCGGCTAAGTACTTACATGATTCTCTCATACTCACACATGATAAATTCTTAAGTGCGTGGCGTTTCATGCCCTCGGAATCAGTTCACCCTTTTCATCTTCAAGACGATAAGTTCCCGGCCTAACTTCTTCGATCACCTTATACGGACCTTCCCAGTTTGGTCCCAACTTTCCTGCTTCGGGCTCTTGTGTGTTATAGAATACTTTCCTCAGGACGAGATCATTCACTTTGAAGTCGCGCTGTCTTACTTTCTTTTCGAAGTATTTGGCCAGTTTCTGCTGGTAGCATGCCATTCGGACTAGTGCTTGCTCCCTTTTTTCTTCGGCCAAATCTAGCGCTTCTGCCATCAAGGTGTCATTTTCTACCTCCGGGATCGAGCTTCTGGTCGTGGGGATGATCATCTCCGTGGGAATAACGGCCTCTACCCCGAAAGCCATGGCAAATGGAGTTTCGCCAGTTGGGATTGTAGGGGTGGTCCGGTTTGCCCAAAGGACTCCAGGCAGTTCATCTACCCATCTTCCCCTTCGCTCGTCCTAGTCTCTTTTTCAGAGAGTCCATGATGGTTTTGTTCGAAGCTTCCGCTTGCCCATTCGCCTGCGGGTAGCGGGGCGTTGAGTATCGAAGTTCCACTTTCCTGTCCGTGCAGTACTTCAGGATAGACCTTCCTGTGAACTGAGTTCCATTATCGGTGACGATAACTTTGGGAATTCTGAAGCGGGTAAAGATGTGCTTCCAGAGGAACGTCTCCACCTTTCGTTCTGTTATTGTTGCCAATGGTTCGGCCTCGATCCATTTGGAGAAGTAATCCGTTGCCACGATCAAGTAGCACTTTTGTCCTGGGGCTAGCGGTAATTTTCCCACTAGGTCTAGACCCCATTGCATGAAGGGCCAGGGTGTTGAAATCGTAGTCAGTACTGTTGGCGGCGCGTGGATTATTTTTGCGAACCTTTGGCATTTATCACAGCGGGAAACGAAGTCTTTTGAATCTTTCACCATGGTGGGCCAGTAGTACCCTTGCGTTAACGCTCTATGACTTAAGGACCTCGGTCCTGCGTGATTCCCGCAATGTCCAAGGTACAACTCTGCCAGAACGTAAGAACTTTCTGACTTTCCCAGACATTTCATATAAGGTCCACTGAAGGATCTCCTGTACAACTCTCCTTGAATGATCGAGTACCTTGCTGCTCTGGATCGGACTTTTCGTGCTTCTAGTTTTTCTTCGGGTAGACGTCCTGATTGCAGGTATTCGAGGATTTGATTTCTCCAATCTGACTCGTGCTCTAGACTTTGTTCTACCGGCATTACTTGTCCAACTGTTCCATCGTCTCCACTCCCCATGTTCGAATCAAGGGTGATGCTTGGTTTGGACAAATGATCGACGAGGATAATTCTTTTTGTTTCCATTTAGACTGCGGATCCGAGACTAGCCAGAGCATCGGCATGTCCATTTTCAGCCCTCGGTACTTGGCTGATGTCGTATTTCATGAACTGGGATAGGATGGACAGAACTTTCTCCAGATATTTCGCCATCCTGGGGTCCTTTGCTTCAAATAACCCTTTTACCTGGTTTACCACCAGTTGAGAATCACTTCTGATGTTTAAGTTCTCTACTCCCAGTTCCTTCGCTCTCTGTAGCCCAGCTATCAACGCTTCGTATTCGGCTTCGTTGTTTGAAGCTACGAATCCGAATCGGATTGACTGTTCTAGGAGGTATCCCTCGGGGGTCGACAGGACTAGCCCTGCGGTGGATCCTCTTGAGTTCAAGGACCCATCAACGCTTAGGGTCCAGGTTTCCACTCTGGGGTCAACTGCGAGCGGCGAGTTTGGCTTGGTTTCACTTGGATTTGTTGGAGTCATTTCTGCAACGAAATCTGCTAGAACTTGTCCTTTGATGGCTGTTCTTGGCTCGTAAGTGATATCGTATCCGCCCAATTCTATTGCCCATTTTGTCAGTCGTCCCGAAACGTCCAGTTTGTGAAGAACAGTTTTTAGTGGGAAGGTGGTCCTTACCACTATCCGATGGCCCCAAAAATAGTGTTTCAGCTTGCGTGACGCGACTATCAAAGCTAGTGCTAGCTTCGCCATCTTTGAGTACCGTGTTTCGGCATCAATCATCGCTTTACTTACGTAGTAGATTGGGTACTGAATTTGATCGTCTTCGCGTACCAGCGCCGAGTTGACTGCCGCATCAGATACCGCTAAGTAGAGGAATAGCTTTTCGTTATCTGAGGGCTTGGCCAACAGCGGGGGCAAAGACAAGTAGGCCTTGAGTTCTTCGAACGCTTTCTGGCACTCGACTCCCCAGCCAAACTCCTTGCTTCTTCTCAGCGCTTTGAAGAACGGTATGCATCTATCTGATGACCGGGATATGAACCTATTCAGTGCTGCTAAACACCCGGTTAACTTCTGCACACCTTTCAAATTCGTCGGCGCTTGCATGTCTATTATCGCCTGGATCTATTCTGGATTCGCCTCGATCCCGCGGCTGGTCACTAGGTGACCCAGGAACTTGCCTGTCGGGACTCCGAACGTGCATTTATCAGGGTTTAGCTTCATCCCATATCGGTTCAGCACTTTGAAAGCTTGTTCCATATGGGCCAGGTGGTCTTCAGCCTTTCGCTACTTGATTAGCATGTCGTCAATATACACCTCCATTGTTTTCCCCAGAAGATCCTTGAACATTCTGTTCATCAGGCACTGATAGGTGGCTCCTGCGTTTTTCAAACCAAAAGGCATCACAGTGTAGCAGTATGTGCCTATGTTGGTTATGAATGAAGTCTTTTCTTGATCTTTTGGGTTCATCTTGATTTGGTTATATCCGGAGAAGGCATCCATAAAGCTGAGCAGCTCATACCCGGCTGTGGCATCTACCAGTTGATCTATTTTTGGCAATGGGAAGGAGTCTTTTGGACAAGCATTGTTGAGGTCGGTGAAGTCAATACACGCTCTCCATTTTCCATTTTTCTTCTTCACTACTACTACGTTGGCCAGCCAATTAGGGTACTTTACCTCTCGGATAAAACCTGCTTCCAGGAGCTTCCGCACTTCCTCGTTGATTATGTCATTCCGCTCAGGTGCAAATTTGCGCCTTTTCTGTTTGACGGGAGGTTGATTCGGATCAACCTCGAGATTGTGGGTTATGATATCATAACTTATACCAGGCATGTCTGTGTGGTCCCAAGCGAACGTTTTCCAACTTCTTCTCAAAAAGTCTGCCAGTCCGTTTTTCAGATCCTCTTTCAGATCTTTCCCAATGCTCGTCGTTTTCTTCTGATCTTCTGGATGGATCTGTATTTTCACTGATCCATCCTCAGGCGCTTCGATTCTTGGCCGAGCAAAGGGTGGGCCTCTTTCGGGGCTTCGATCCTGTAATTGCTATGCTTGGCATTGAGATTTCAGCTTGACGATTTCGACCAGGCATGATCTTGCAACCTGCTGGTCTCCTTTTATAACCCTGATCCCCTTTTCGGTGGGGTATTTCAGCTTCTGGTGAAGCGTTGAAGGATGTGCTTTCATATCATGAATCCAAGGCCTTCCGAGCAAGGCGTTGTACCCTGAGCGGGAGTCTATGACATGGAAGAGCCCCATAGGGCTTGCACCCTCGACTCTGACCGACAATTTGATTGTTTCATTGGACCTCATCACCGCCCCGTTAAATCCCACTAGGTCCTGTGAGTTCATCGTGAGGTCTAAATCTCTTAGTTTCATGCTTCGGAATGCTGACATATAGATTATATTGATGGAAGACCCTGGGTCTACCAAAACCCTGCTGACCGTGTAGGATCCGATAGATATCGATATTACTAACGCGCCATTGTGAGGCAGGCGCACGTCTTCTAGATCCTTCCGGGAATACTTAATTAGATCCTCGGAAGCGTGCTCAACCCGATAGACTGGGAGTCCAGCTTCGCGATGAGACCTTCTATGAGCGTTGACAGATTCTCTGGTGCAGTGGATCGAATTGATTTGACCGTCCCCCGAAACTTCCGAGGGTGCGGTGAGCCTTTCATCTATTTCTCTCGGATCTTGCCTATCAATTCTTCGGGTCGGACCTTGCTCGCACACACGATCTATTTCCCAGGCTAGGGTCTTACAGTCTTCCGTGGCATGCCCTTTAGACTTATGGAACCTGCAGTAGGGTTCCTTTCTTTCCAGACTTTTTTGGCCGTACCGCGGCCTCTTCTCTCTCTTCTTTTCGGAAAGAACGAGATGTCTCCGTGTGGAGGATTCGTTTCGGGCTACGCTTCTTCGGATCTCTGATCCTTCCCCACACGGATTTTATTTCCTTTTCGTCTCTCTTTTCCTCTTTTCCCCTATCTGAGCGTCCGCGCTCCCTTCCTCTCCTTTCATCGACGTGAGGTTCTCTCTTCTTCCATATCCCTTCGGACCTTGATCCCGTTCTCCGCATCTCTTGGGCTACCCTTTCGGACTCATCCTGCGATATCTTTGCCATTGCTCTGTCCAACGCCTCCTTCATAGTCGTAGGCCCCGTTTGTTAAAAGACCTCCAGAGGGGATGGTTTGGGTGTATTGCCCGTGAGAACGCGGTAGCCGCCTCTAGGTCATTGCAGTCTTTGACCTCTAATTTCACCCGTCGAAATCTGACAATGAAGTCTCGGAGGGCTTCTTTTTCTACCATCAGCATAGAGGTCGTGGTTCGTTTTAGAGAACTTCCGACTCACGCTATATTCACTGAGGAAGGCCGAAGATAGGTCCGAAAAGGTTTTGATGGACCTTTTAGGGAGGCTGTTGAACCATAGCAAGGGTGACCCTTTCATGCTTGTGGGGAAGAAACGGCAGGTTAAGGCATCCAGATCGGGCCCAATCACGCATGAGGATTCCATCATATTTACGAAATGAGCCACGTGCTCCATTGGGTCTCCAGTCCCGCCGTACATTTCAAACTTTGGGAGGATGAAGTGTCTCGGCTGTGGGACGGACATGACTCTTCTCGTAAAGGGAGAGTCTCCCGGTTCTCGGGCGTCCGAATTAGGTTTAGCTCCTTTCTCGGATGCCTTCTTTGCCAGCTTTTCTTCGAGGATTTGCCTCTCATCGGTGTACTTCTGTTGCTTTCCTCCTCATTTGTTCTTGTCTACAGATGCCGAACTTCCTTCGTCGCTTCCGGTATAGCTTGAATCTTGATTTCCTCCGTCATCTCTCTGCGACCACACCTTATCTCGAGTTTGCCGGGCGGGGCCTGTTTTGCTTGGTGCGTCTTTCTCCTTCAACGAGGAGATCTCTAAACTTGCATTTTCCCCCCATCGACGAGCCGTCAGCCTGGTACGGAGGTCGTCTCCTGGTACACTCTTTGCCTTTTCGGACGTGGTGGCCCTCCTACGCCATCACCTGGCCTGAGATTTGCCAGTTCGCGACTTGGAAGGGCCTCCCTCATCAACGTTCAGGATGTTTTGGCTGTTGGCTTGGACCGCCACCAAGCCTTTCCCTAACAAGGCCCTCATTTCCCGTACTTCTTCTCTCATAGTTTTGTTGGTTTCTACCATCTCTCGGTGCTCTGTCAAGGTGATGGTGATGGTTCCCGGTGCCGGGTTGAGGTTCTGAGCACTGAGGTCTTGAGCATCGTCAGCTACTCCCTTCTCTTTGTTTGCGTTTTCGTTAAGAGCTAGTTGCCTGGTCGAACGAGTAGTCATTGATTCGTCTTTGTAGGAACAGCGTGAGTATCTAGATTCTGCCGGAAATCAAAGATGAATGGCCCCACGGTGGGCGCCAAACTGTGTGGGGTATTTCTCGTCGGAGACTCGTTCCACACGATCGAGCACGTAGCGTCACGTGTTGTTCCTTAGTGGCTGAGTTACCTGTAACACTCGAAAGAGAGATGGTCAGAAGGGCACCGGTGTGGTACTGGCCGACGACCCTTCGACGATCAAGTTAGGTGGTGGTAGGTGAGATTTGCCTTGCGCCGCAAGGATTAGGTCAAGACAATCAGGTTGTTCGTTTTCTAGGTTAAAGTGTCATACCTGATTTGATAGGTCAAGCGCCTTTTATAGTCCCTTGATCGAGGGTTCATCGACTGGGCTAGTATGAGGCTAGGCTTAATGGGCTTGCACTCGGCCTAGAAGGACGAGCTCTTTATGGTGTTAGCTCAGATGGGTTTATCCCCATGTGGGCCGGCTTGTAGTGAACGCGGCCCGTAAGAGGGCTGGCTCCTTTAAGACGTGATCCGAATGGGCCTGTCTCCGTGTGATTCGGCCCGGTACGAGCGCGGCCTATAAAAGGGCTATTTTTACCCTTTACAATGCTTATAATGAAATTCTCACTTCTAATTTTGATCCAATGTATGGTGGTCTAATACGAATTGCATGTCACATTGTGATGAAAAATGCTAAGCCAAATCTCAAACAACAGAACAATCAAGAAGATGAGAAGAAGTAGAAATTGAAGAGAAAAGAATATTTTTATTGCATTACGAAGAATGAGAGAGAGAGAGAGAGAGAGAGAGAGCTTCCTTTTTGTTCAGCTCAACCTCAATTATTACAGTTGTTAATTTCTAACAAACTCAACTTAACAGCTAACCAAAAACCTAACCAAAACATTAACCATATAGATTAAGTAAACTAACTATGGTAAAGTCATGGTAAAATCTAATTACATGTCATCACAATTACAAATTACAGAAAACACTTAAATTATTAAAGAAATTGAGACAAGCGAAGATCGAGCTGCAAGCAATGAATTAAGAAATTATAATAAATATGCAAAAGTATGTGATTTTTGAAAGGTAAGCAAAATTTCCTTCCAAGAAACCCTTAACTATTTCTCTCTTTTGCCAAGTTTTCTTTTGAATTCCTTCACCATAGTTCAGTCGTTTGCGTCTGATTTTTGTACACTTAAATTCTTCATGAGCAGGAATAGGCTTTATATTGTTCACTAGTAAGTACATTCGTAAAAAGAAAAGGCTTTAAATTGGCTAAAATTATAGTTAGTACGAAATTCATATTTATTCAATAGTTGAATTAATACTAAAACGAGGGTAATTTGAGTCTAGATAATCATGGGCATCCATCTCAAAACCAATTGGTAATGAGAGGAGTAGCCCATGTATCTTATAAACCTTTTGAGTTCCCATCATGTTTCCGATGTGGGATTCTCAACATGCCACCTCAAGATGGTGCCTCTTTTGGGCTCACCATTCTTGGGACGGATCCCTTTTTTGAACCGAATGCCCGTTTAGGCTTGTTGGGCTTTGAAACCATCATGATAATCATGGGCATCCATCTCAAAACCAATTGGTTAAGGAGTAGCCCATGTATCTTATAAACCTTGTGAGTTATTCTCAACATTGAGTTATTATAATGTTTCTTTTTTGGAACCTTTAGATATATTTTTTGGAATTTTAAAAAATGGCACTTTCTAATAGTAAATTGTTTCATAATTTCAAAATAGTTAAAAACTAATAATATATGAATAATTAATGAACTCTAATTCAAATCATCTCAATAACCACTGTAAAAATAAAATAAAAAACAATACAAGAGAAAAAGCTAATGAAAACGAATTCATTAATTTAATAAGTGCAAAAATGTTATTTTTAAAAATAAAAACTTAATGACAAAGAAAACTGAAGATAATATTTAATATTATTTTATATATAGTTTGCAAACTCTTATTATTTCTTAGGGTTATCTTGGTATATAGCCCAAAAAATAGATATTTTAAAAGCAAAATAGCCCGTCGAAAAAAAAATAAAACAAAATGGCCCAAGTGAATTTTCAAATGAAAATGAAAATACAATAAAGCCCTTAGTTGAGAAATGGAAAGAGAAGATGAAGGGATTTGAAACGGACTGAAAAGGAAGGCGCAAAAAGAGGAGAAAATCTGGGATGATTTTTTGGGGAAGATAAAAATCTACCATTGATTGCAAATCTCCAAAAAGAAAAAAAAAACTAAGACGTAAAAAAAAGAGCTTAGAAGAGAAAGAGATCTCAGAATTTCAGAGACAAAAAACTCAGAAATTGAAGAAGAAGATAATAACCAGACCTTGACGAATAAGATGAAGGTACAAGGAAGAGATTAAAGCCGACGAAAATGAAGAAGTAGATGTAAGAAAGGATTTCCAGAAAAATATAAAAAAAAACACTATACTGTAACAACCAGGCCTCATTAGAAGAAGATGATTGGAGAAGAAGAAAAACGAGTGGAAAGTAACATTTGGTATATGTAAATGACCATGTAATGTACGTGATAAAAAATATACTATACAATATTACTTGAAACATATAATGATTTAAGAAAATTAAAGTAAGTAATAATAATAAACACTATACTATAGTAAATTCTCTTATAAAGTAAGTAATAATAATAAACACTATACTCTATGTTATAAACATAGAATAAAACAATACATTGTAGTAAATTTTCCCTTTAAAAAATAAGTAGTAATAATAAACACTATACCGTTTTTTATAAACATAGAATAAAACATTACAATATAGTAAATATTTTGTTTAAAAGATAAGTAATAATAATAAATGCTATAATACACATTATAAATATAAAATAAAAATAGTACAAAATAGTAGTAAATAATTATAACGTATAACCATATTCATGTACAGTATAATAAAAAAAACTTGTATTATACAGCGAACGCGGAAAAAAAAACAAAAAGAAGAAGGAGAAAAACCATATTCATGTACAATAACAAAACTTGTACTGTACAGCGAACCTAGAAAAAAAAACAGAAAAAGAAAAGGAGGAGAAGAAGAACAATAAAAGGAAGAAGAAGAAGAAGAAAGAACCTTCGACCTTGACCATCATCAGAAAATATAGATCTACGGAATCATGATTAAAAAAATCACCACAAACCCTAACTCAACAGTGAACCAGAAAATTAAAAAAAAAAAACATCAAAAGAAGAAGACGAAGTTCTTGGAAGAATCCCAAAAACCAGAAAACTTAACATCAATGAAGCTTGATTCCATAAGAAATAAGAAAAGAGAAAAATGAATGAAACTTGATAAAAAAATGAATGGAGGATACGAAAACATAAATGAAAAGCTAAGTCTAAAAAAACAAAAGAATGAAAAAAAAAAACAAAGTTGATGAATGGAAACAATAAAAACAAAATCCCACGATTTGTGGGTAAATTAAAAAACAAAATAAAAAAAAGAATCAAAGTGGAAGATTGGAGAGAGAAATCGTATTAAATTAAAGAAAAAATGACAGAGATTCGATTATTAAAGCATTAAACGGGCAAAATCTTAATGTTTTAAAAAAAGGAAAAACGAATAATATGAGGGTAATATAGGTATATTAAATAAAATCATTCTTTAAAAAGGATATAAAAACATAAGAAATTTAAAAGGCTAGAAAAACATGGGGTAAAACCATTTTGGGCTATATACTATTAAAAATCATATATATGACTTATATTGTTTTTTATAAAGGTTATTTTAATTTAAGTTAATGAATAGGTCATACTAATTAGTTTTAACGGTGACTCATCTCTCTGGGATCATGACATATACGATCTAATTACATGATAATTTGTAAGAATTTCATTAATTAAAAAAAAGTTAATAAATACAATAATATATTTTAAAAGAAAAATAATATGTGCAACGCATATAGTAAAAATCTAGTTAATAGAAAGAGGAACAATTTTCTGACCTGCAGCTCTCCGATGGTTTAGAGAAAAAAAAAATACCGGATGTCCACCGTTTCCTTCCCTACGTGCAGTGTTTCACTGAGTGAATAAAACATTAAAACGGTGTCACTTGTCACACATCCGAGAGGCCTGCCTCAAAGAATAATCTCTCCTCTACTTGTGCTTTCCACGCATTCAACTTTTGCTTTTTGTGTTGCTCGATTTGAGCTACATTTCTAAAAAAAACAAAAACTTGTACTTAGCTTTCATTTTTTTAAAGATTTTCCACATACATCATACTTCGTTTCTCCAAAACTTCAAAATCGTTAATAAATAAAAGAGTTTATTTTCATCTGAATATTAAATATGATTGACACCATTAACTTTTTTTCTTATTGATGATTGATGAGATAGAAAAAAAATATCACTTCCACCGTTTCCTTCCTTACATACAGTATAGAGTCGGTCTTAAAAAAATAAGGGTGACCACTTGGTAGTAAAAAAAGGCGGGAAATTTTGGCGGGAGAAATACGACCAGATGGTAGTAATTTTGCGACCATAGGGTCGCAATTAAGCAGATGAATCCATTATAAAATCTCCTCCTCCCATTGTGGAGAAGATAAGAAAAAAGAAAAATGAGAGAGTGGATGTATATTCGTTTGATAGACGGGTATTTGAACGATGAGTTCGTGGGCGGGGTTGAACAGTTTGTTGAGTTTTGCAAGACAACTGTCTATTACGCGAATTATGGTGGAAAGCAGCTACGATGTCCGTGCAAAAAATGCGACAATAGAAGAATCATACCGGTTTCAGATGTAAAGGTTTGTCTTTATAGTCGGAGATTTGTGGAAAATTATTATCACTGGGTGTGTCATAGGGAGACGAGGGAAATGTTCGACGCTGCAGTACATGAGTGAGACAGTACGAGGGTAGCAGCTCGAATGCGGACGTTTTCGTCGAAGAACCTAATGAAATACAACAGTATAGTCAGATGCAGCAAATGATACTTGATGGTGTGGGATATGGGGGCGGAAATGAAAGTTATCGCGAAAGTTTGAATGTAGATGACGAAAGAGAAGGGGTTGTTGAAGAAGAAATGAATCCGGAAGCACGTAAGATGCACGATCTGCTGAAGACAGCAAGCCGACCGTTGTACGAAGGTTGTCAGGTTAGTCAACTTGCTGCTGCTACAGAACTTTTAAATATAAAATCGCAGTATAACTTACCTGCTAGAGGATTTGATTCGGTTGCATCGTGGTTTCGTCGATGCGCTCCACAAGAAAACCTGATGCCGCAAAGTTTGTACGAGATGAAAAAGCTAGTGGAGGGACTCGGGTTACCCGTAGAGAAGATAGATTTGTGTCCAAACGGGTTCATGATCTACTAGGATGTGGATGCGGATCTGCACCACTACAAATTCTGTTTTCTTCCAAGATATAAATAGGGGAAACGCGGGATGATTCCATACGCTCGCATGTTCTATTTACCGCTGACCCCACGTTTGCAACGGTTGTATGCATCAGATGTCATGGCTTCACACATGAGATGGCATCACGAGCATGCACAGGATGAAGGTGTTATGCGACATCCCTCAGACGCTGCAGCTTGGAAGCATTTAAATAATTGTCATCCTGATTTTGCACAAGATCCGAGAAACGTGAGATTGGGCTTATGCATAGATGGCTTTAACCCGTTCGGGGCATCCGAGGCGCAATATTCAGTTTGGCCGGTGATGGTAACCCTGTATAACTTGCCACCCTCGATGTGTATGAGAGACCAGGTGATTTTTCTCACAGTGATCGTACCTGTCCCGAAAAGTCCAAAACAGAAACTAGATGTGTATTTGCAACCACTTATCGCAGAGTTGAAGAGGTTGTGGACAGATGGTGTCATGACGTACGACATCTCGAAAAAACAAAATTTCTTGTTGCGCGCAGCGTTAATCTGGACGATCAGTGACTTCCCTGCGTATTTAATGTTGTTAGGTATGTTGCATTCATGTTCATTATTTCTTGAGTATGAGTTTTGTTATTGTTTTGCTTAGCGTTCATTAGTTAATAATTGTAAGCATCGATCCTCATCATCTATTAAAGGATGGAGTTCTGCCGGTAAATACGCATGTCCACATTGCATGCTAGACACAGATGCGTTTTACCTCAGAAACGGTCAGAAAACCTGTTGGTTTGATTGCCACCGTCGATTTCTACCATTGAATCACGCGTTCCGTTCAAATGGTACTGACTAGAAGAAGGGTCGGCAAGTAAGAAAGTAAACCCCCCTGATCGATAATGTACAGTGGAAGGCAGATTCTACACGATATAGATGCTATAGGGATGCGGAAGATTACAGTGGAAGGTGTAGAGCTTGCAAACAATGCGGCTGGAAAAAACACGGGTTGGAAGAAACGGAGTATTTTTTGGGATCTACCATATTGGGAAGATCTACTTGTCAGACATAACCTGGATGTAATGCATATCGAGAAGAACTTCTTCAACAACATTTTCAATACGGTTTTGAACGTTCCTGGCAAAACAAAGGACAATCTGAAGGCACGTTACGATGTACGAGAGATATGTAACCGTCCTGAGTTAGAGCCTGACGACAATGATAATTACGCAAAAGCAAAGTACATGTTGACGACGGATGAAAAGAAAACACTATTTGAGTGGATCAAATCCATCAAATTCCCTGACGGATACGTTTCGAATTTGAGTTGGTGTATAGACAGTCAAAAACATGTCATGTTCAGGATGAAAAGCCACGACTATCATGTATTCATGCAACGATTGATACCCATCACGTTCAGACCTTTCCTAGAGAACAGGCATTGGGAGCCGCTTGCTCAGTTGAGTGTTTTTTTCATGGACTTGATGTGTACAGAGCTGACTGAAGCTACTGTCGCTTCAATGAGTTCGGAGATCGCTATTATTATCTATAAGTTGGAGCGAATGTTCTCACCTGGCTTTTTTGACTCAATGGAGCATCTTCCAGTGCATCTTCCATACGAGGCATTCTTAGGGGGTCCGGTCCATTATCGCTGGATGTACCCATTTGAAAGGTTAGCAAACTTACTTTGTATATAATTCAAGTTTTTTAATGTTAAACTTATCATAGGTTTACTTAATTGTTTGTAACCCACAAGTACTTACGTCGGTTGAAAAAGACGGTCGGAAATAAAGCAAGAGTCAAAAGATCTATTTGTAGTGCGTACCTAACGCAAGAGACTACCACGTTTTGTTCATACTACTTTGATCAACACATTGCTGAGTAGTTTCGTCCAGCAACACGAAACGTTGACAAAAATTTACTTGAAGGTGTTGACGTAAACGACCTGCCCATATTTACTGAACCTGGCATGACAGTTGGAAGATCAGTGCGTAGGCCGTTGACTGATTCTGAGTATCACGTAATGCAGAGCTACGTGTCATGCAACTGCCCAGAAGTCGAGCCTTACATCGAGTGAGTTCTCGTAATGTTACATTATTCCATTGACTTAACAATCACAACTGTTTCAAATATTTTTTTACTATTTTTGTAACATACAGACTATTTCTGAACGTATACGTTCGAATGACACGAGTCGGTCTTACAACCGCTGAGGAGGGGTCAATAATCGAGAAGGAGTTTCGTTCCTGGTTCAGTGTGTTAGGAATGGTGTCCTAGAACTTGTAATTATTTAATAATAATAATTTATTAAGAATAAATTAAATAAATAAACATAAGTTCTTTATATTATCTAGATTGATTCAATTAATGATATTAGGAATATATGGAAATATATAAATATCAAACATTCAAATAGTAAACCCTAAGTTACTCTTATGAAATCACGACTTAGTATGTGAGTCATACAAGAGGATTAAAGTCGAGATGAGTAACTTAAACGTGTCTACAGTAAACGGATAACGTTTGGGAACCTTATCCTGGTAACACTGTTGATAGCTTCGCATTTTGTTTATAGACAAATGATCGAATCCTGATCATTCATGTGGGTGACATGAAATGGAAGTATCATATGCAATGTTGATTGTATAAGACAAGACCACGATGTTCGATCAAATTTCTCATTAGTACCGTTTACGAGAAATAATTGAATATCAAACTATGTTTATCAACCGTGATAGATCTCAATCCTGAGTGAAATGCGGACTCCTATTTGTGGAGTTATGTTCTTTGATTCACATAGTTGAGAGCGATCTGTAAGAACACTCAATACACTCCTGTTTTGGGAACATGACTAGATAAGTAGCTGGGAACTCATTTTCACAAGATGGAATTCATAACTTTCCTATAAATTAACGGTATCAATGCGATACCTAAACATTTTAGGAACTTTAGGAAACTCCCTTGATGTACTGATTCGAGACATGAACAAGTGACGTCACGACTTCTATTGATCACAGAAGTATCTTATCTCTAGTTCGACTAAAGATAAAGTTCATTGGAGAATCAGCGGGAACACAAGGATAAAGAGGTAATTACAGGGGCAAAACGGTAAATTTATCCGCCTGTAATTATGAGGGTTCCACGTGAAGGATATATCACAGATATAAATAAAAAATAAACTAAATGGACATAACTCATCTATAGTGAGGGGAGTTCAGCTATTAATCTATAGTGGAATTATTCATAGTTAGATAATAAGTAATTAACTGATTATGTGTTAATCACTTAATTGACTAATTATTAAGCCCATGATCTATAGGTCCATCGGGTCCCTATGCTAGCCCAAATATTGTAGTCGCGAAATCAAGTAGAAGAAATGGAAATTTTAAGTAAAGTGAATTACTTAAAATAGGCAATATTAATTGTTTAAATATTGAGTATATTTAAACGGTAATTAATATAAACATTATTAATTGTTTAAATAATGAGTTTATTTAAACATGAAATTAATAATGAAATATTATTAAAATATTTATTATTAATTATTTAAATAATGAAAATTATTTAAATGGAAATTAATAATTGGATAATATTTAGTCGGGAGAAAATATTAATATTATTAATTGTTTAAATAAAATATTTTATTTAAATGGTAATTAATAAATAAATTAATTAAGTTGGACTTATTAATTTAAGAGAGAATTTCAAGCCCAATTGGAATTGGCCCAAAATAATTAATTAAATAAATTTGATTTATTAATTATTTATTATTAATTTTGGCCTTCATAGATAATTTGTAGGAGATAATTATTTGAATTATATCCTATAATAATTATATAGATTTATTTACCCAAGATAAATAAAATAAAGAAAAGAAAATAATCTCCTATTTATCTATGGCATTTTCGAAATTGCAAGATAAAGGAAAGAGATAATCTTTTTTCTTTTTGTATTTATCTCTATAGATTAATCCTAATGGGATTAGGATTCTTACTTTCCTATAAATAGGAGGGTTGGGTCATTCATAAATCACACAATTCAATTCTTTGGAAATTGAAAAATTCTCTCTTCCTCCTTTTCACTCCCTTTGCCCATTTTGCTATTCAAAATTGGGAAGAAAATATTTTTCTTCTTCCCAATTTCTTCTTAAGTTCGATCCCACAATCGGATTTCGTTTGATCGATCGGGATATAGCGTAGAAGATCCGGTGTTGCTGAGGATTTGATGCTGTAAAGAAACCTCCAACCGATTCTCCATTAATTACTCAATGTAAGTAAAAGGTTTTAATTTAAAGCATGAATCTACATGTTTTTTTTTATCACAAATTGCATGATATTAATAGATCCTAAATTAAGTGTTAATTTGTGTTACTAAATAAATTCCGCTAATTTAGTAAATCATCCCTTCAAAGTGCATACGTGAGTTATTTGAAATTGTCTAAAATATCATGTCAAGTCATTTGTTGAAAAATACTATATCCTTCTAATTATACACTATGTGTGCTGAATGATAGGTGGACTCCCCTACGTTACCGATAGATGATCCTCGCATGATTTCTTTAGCAAAGGGACCTGAACGGATTGCAAGGTCATATACTGGATACGACGGTAACAGATTCAGATTTCAAACGAAGGCGCATTCTATTAACAAGGCAACAAACAACAGTGGTGTTTGCATAAAAGGTCAAGTGTTCGGCACGGAAGACGATTACTTTGGAGTAATCGATGAGATTCAATACGCAAGTCCGACGCTAAAACGCATTGTTCTGTTTAACTGCACTTTGTTCGAGACAACCAGATGAGGCGGAGTCCGTAAGATTGATCATTTACAAATCGTTGAGGTAAACAAGTACATGCATATGCGCACCGCTGATAGGTTTGTCCTCGCTTCACAGGCGATTCAAGTTTATTACCTGAACTATCCGAATAATAGACGATATCTGACAGATTGGTTAGTTGTTTGTAAAGTTAAACCACGACGGGTAGAAGAAAATCTGTCCGAGAAAGACCACCATGCAGACGAAGCCGGTGCTTTTCAAGAAGATCAGATAATATGTCGTGCAATAGACGATGGCCAGAATGCAGGCACCGCACGTCCTTTGAACGACGAAACGATAACATTGCATGATGACGATACAAATGCTTCCACTTCTCGCGAATGTGACATTGATGCTGAATTTATTCGAGATGATGATGAAGAAGAAGAAGAAGAAGAAGAAGAAGCAATGACTGAAGAAACCGAGGATGAAAACTAATACACTTTGTAAATTTATATGACTGTATGTTTTATAATATCGTCATTGTTGTGTTTCATTAAACAATATATATAAATATGTTTTAATCTCCATTAATCTATATATATTAAAAGAAATATAGAGGTAAAATTACGACCATATGGTCGCAAATTTCAAGTAAAATGCGACCATATGGTCGTATCTTTGAAAATGTAGACTTAACTTTTGTAAAAATTTGTATTAATTTACGACCATTTGGTCATAATTTTGTGACTATATGGTCGCTTTATTCAGCTGTAAATTTAAAATTTCATGAAATTTTTGGCGGAGAATTTGACAATTACGACCATTTGGTTGCAATTGTTGATGGGAAGTGTGATGTGACAGCTGGTTGTCATAATGACACGATTACGACCAGTTGGTCGCATTGTTATTGAAATACGACCATTTGGTCGTATTTTTGAACCAAAATGCAACCATCTAGTCGTAATCGGGCGACTTTTCGTTTCTCGTCATAATTACGAAATTGCGACCATCTGGTCGCAATTTTTAATTTAAACTCCCACCCGATTCTTTCCCCCCACCCGATTCTTTCCCTCCCCACCCAATTCTCTTTTCCTTTCTTTTCTTTCCTTTTCTCTCTTTCCCCCGTTCCCGTTCCTGTGCCCCTAAACCCCGTTCTTTCTTACCTTTCCCGTTCCCCGTTTTTCACCCATTCCCGTTTCAAAAACCTCCAAAACCCAATAGCGTATTCGAGGTTAGTTTTCGTTTTCGTTTTAATTAAGTTATTATAAATTGTTTTAGTTTCGTTAAATTTAGTTACATTTAATTGAATAGTTTAGTTTAACTTTAAATTAGTGTAATTAATTACTTAATTAATTATGTTTAGTTAGTTACTTTAATTTGTTTAGTTAAACTTAGTTAAGTAATTAGTTAATTAATTTAATTTAGTTAAATTACTTTTAGTTTAATCACTTAATTAAATTTAGTTTAATAAATTATTAATTTAATTTAGTCACATTATGAGCTTAGATTACTTTTTTTAAATTAATTTAATTTAATTAGGTTGATTAATTAGTGTAGTTTACTTACTATAATTAATTTAATTTACTTTAGTTTCATTAATTAATTAATTAATTTAATTTAGTAAATTAAATATATTAGATTACTTTAATTACTTACTTAACTATTTTTCTTTAATTTAATTAATTCATTTAGTTAAATAATTAGTGTAGTTTACTTACTTTAATTTAATTTACTTTAGTTTAGTTTAGTTTATTTAATTAATTATTTTAATTTAATTTAGTTTAATATATTTACATTAATTCTATAAATTTAATTAGTTTGATTAGGAAAATGGCAAGCCAACGTCGTCCTCCGATGTCCGGCGATGATGCGCAGGACCGCACTGATCCGCCGCCAGAGGATGACGCACCGGAGTTGGACAGTTCTCCAGAGGCGGGGGACTGGACGCATGCTGACTTGGACGAGATATTACGGTTGGACGACAATCCCGACTCGACATATCCCTCCGCAGTACCCGAGTTGCAGATTGCGACACCGCGTTTGGGGGAGGAATCACCGGCTCTAGCCACTACTGTCGCAGGACCCTCCACTTCTGGCACCACGCCTGATCTAGCGGGAGCTGGAGCTTCTGGCACTGGCCGTCCTTTGGTCACCGCCAACCCGACCCTTCAGATAGAAGGGGATACATAAGTAGACAAGTAATTTTTTTAATTAAATATTCATGTTATTTATAACCTAAAAAATAATTTTTACTTTTTTTTTTTTTGCAGAATACAGCCGCATCAAACCACTTCAAAGCGGTTTCGATAGTTCCTCCAGAGCATGCCTCTACCCAGCGAGCTTCGCTGGACAAAGATTCTGACGACGGAGAAGCGTTAGATGTACGACAACTGGAAGGTAAATAACTTCACTTATTTTTATAATTATTTAATTTATAAATTTGTAACAATCAATTTATTACTTTAACGTTTTCTTATTTCAAATTTTTTTAGGGCAAGTTTCCTATGATCGATCCCGATGTCACGGAAGGTCGGATGTTCCCCCTATAGGACAGGCACATGCAGGATCGATTCAAGGACCTCATGTACCGGGCGCGGCAGAAGCAAGCTGAACACCGCCTGTGTGGATGAGCGAGGAGGAGCATGCCCGACTCCTCGCTAGCTTGCAATCTCAAGAGGGCAAAAAAGTGTCGACAAAGAATAAGGCCAACCGGGCCAAGAACCCGAGGAAGCACACCGGTAGCGCGAAGCCTCACGACGAGCACCATCGTATATTGGTAAGTAATTGTCATTTTTCTTTCCCGTCATTTTTTTGTTTTTTGTTTCAATTATTTATTAATTTAATTTCTGTCTCTTTTTATAATATGTTTAGGAAGAAAAGTACGGTCGTCCTGTTCCGCCTGATGAGCTGCACCTGGTCCTTCACACGAAGAAGGACGGAACGATCGACGAGAAGGACGGGACGATCGTCTACGACAATGCGCAACAAACTCAGGTATTTAATATGTTTTTTAAATTATTACTTAGAATTTGTTCATCATTTTCTAACTTTTACATACTTTCTGAATTTTAAATATTTAGGGCCGTTTCAAGGAGTCTTTGAGTCAGAGGTTGCCCACACCCGACTCACAACCGACTCAGGAAGACCGTCAACAGGTGTTCTTGGAAGCAGCTGGAGGCGTTCGTCCAGATGCATCCGTTGCTGGTCTCGGCTCGTACGGGAGACGCTTTACGCGGATGTGCTTCGGCCCCAGTGGAGCGGAGTGAGCACTAGCTCCGGCCCTTTTCCGATTGAGCAGTAGCTGCGCGAGGAGGTTCAACAGCTTCACACCAACATGGACGCTATGCGCGACGACTTCATTTCTCGAGTCGCTGCGATTGAGGTGGCTATGCAGGCACGGGTCGAGGCCCAGGTCGCAGCATCTTTGGCCATGTACTTCACATCCCGAGACGACGGGCCTTCATCATCGACCCCGCCTCCGCCACCCCCCGCCCTTCCGCAGTAGATATAGGATGATTTCTTTTGTATAGAACATTTTTTGAATATTTGATTTATATATATTTTATTTTAATTCCAATTTTTTATTATTAAATTTTAATATTAATTAAATAAATGAATGCTAATTTTAATATTAATTAAATAAATAAAAAATAATTAAATAAAAAAAATTCAATAAATACGACCAGATGGTCGTATTTACCCTAGAAACTAAACGACCAGATGGTCATATTTTATCCCTAAAAACACGACCATCTGGTCGCATTTTGCCTGAGTCCAAAAGTGACCATTTGGTCGCTTATAAAAACGCCACGTGGTCACTGTTGCATGTGACCAACTGGTCACTTGTCTTCAACTTAAATTACGACCAGATGGTCACTTTTTTAAGCGACCATCTGGTCGTTTTTTCAAAAAGTTGAATTTTTTGCGACTAAACATTCTTGGTCGTATTTTTGTGACTATCCAGTCGCACAAAATTCCAGAACGACCAGCTTTTTTGCCACCACCATCTTTCGCTTTTTTGATCGCATTCTACAACAAAAACGACCTTTTGGTCGCAAATGTCTGGTCGCAAATTGACTTTTTTTTTTTTTGTAGTGTCATTCCAATAATATTATCTTCAGCTCTTTAATTAGAGCCTTTACGTCCTTAATAATCTTACTACTTAAAAGGTGTGTTAATGGGAGAAACTTTTTTTTCACATTAATACCCTTCCACTATTAGTAAATATCTAAACTACCATTATTCTTCAATTTCAATATTACATATCAATTTATGCTAAATAATATAAATGATCAAAATTATAATACAGATCATTCTAAATATTATAAAAAAATATTATACATATGAATAAATTATTACAATTATAGTAATATCATTCTAAATATTTTTAATTAATCATAAAAAAATGATAAATAATATTTGAAAAGACTTTTCTGGATTATCATAAAAAAATTAAATTAATTATAAAAAACAAATAAATATTCTTTGAGAGGTGAAAAACCACCTTAATACATCCATTCTAAAAAATAAAATAAAATTCATAATTAATATTGAGATTATATAACATAATTATTTTCTAAAAAAATATGGTTTAAATTTCTCTCACTTATCATGTTTCACAATCTTTATTGTAAACAAATTTTTGTATTCATAAGGTCATAGCTTAAACATTATTGTTTATCTCAATTACTTAAGTTTTAATGGTTTAGTAGATAATGATCCACTATTTATAATGTAAAAATTTTGTAGTTGAAAGGTCATTGATTTTAACAACATTATTTTGTGAAAAATCATCTTCATTATGAGTTTTTAATTCAATTTTTTTTGTTTATCTCATTCCAATAATATTATCTTCAGCTCTTTAATTAGAGCCCTTACGTCCTTAATAAAAGTTTAAAGTCGTTAAAAAAATAATAGATGATCAAAATGATATATTACTTTAAAAGAGGAATAGTACCCTATAAACACACATTAATCTTTAATCAATATTAAATTAAAAATTAAAAAGAGATGGAAGAAGCTTATAACAAATAGATGTTCTGTTAAATATTAAAAAATACAATACAAATAATATTAACAAATAACGTGCAATGCACGTTCTAAAAAAACTAGTATATTAAAAGTGTCAATAAGAGGAGAATCTTTATCTTTCATTTTTACCCTTTACAAATCTTGCATCCATTTATTTCAATGGTTTAAAAGAAAAACATTTCCTTATGCAAACCAATCATGAAGTGCTCTTCCCCATACCATATCATTCAATTTATTTCGGAAAAAAAATTAACTAAGTTTTTTTCTTCCTTTGTATCATTATTTTCTGAATTTTATTTAGTGATTTAATCATATTAAAAACTGTACACTGATTGAATTCGTTGACATAATTTCAATAAAAAATCATGTAATAATGAAATGTATATGTTTCTTGATGGAGGAACCAAAACCAATATTTAATATTTTGCAGTTTTCTCTTGCAATTTCGAAACTTTTAATTTTCTATTTAAACTTATCTTTTCTAGATACTAACACAATTCTCAAAAAAAAAAAATCTAAACATAGATGCAATGTTATTCATTTATTAGAAATAAAAATGTAATTAAGGACAAAAGGGTTAATGATTGCAAAAGATTTATCAACCATATATGAATATGGATGGGCTTATGGCTTCTTCATAAAGATAGAAGTCACCCCAAATGTTTTAATTCTTTCAATTCTTGACTGTGAGATCCGTAAACAACATCCACAACAGAACCAAATTCGCAATATAAATCACAACTTGATTTGCAATACCAAAATAACATGGAAAGTAATTTTTTATGGGCAAATGGTAAACTTGTATATCTTGAGTTCATTTCGTGTGGAAGCGATAATCCAAGATGATGAAGGCAACTCTTTTGTTAATTGGGTGAGTTATACAATATGTAAAGGTCAATCCAGTTTGGATATGTTCTTGACTTTCTGTTGAGCTCTTTTCAAATCATAGAACTGTGTTCAATACAACTTTTATTCATTCATTTTCTGATCATTCTATGAGTATAATTATCAGACTTGGTTCGGGTGATAAAAAAAGGTAAAGAAGGAATAAAAAAAGTTAAGCAATTGAAGGATCAAACTTCGCTATAATTATAGGACTTAGTTTTCTTTCTCATCTTAATTATCTACCTTTGAAAATAATTTCTTCAAAAATGATTTCAGTGCACTAACACAAACTAAAATAATAATCTATCAAGTTAACTAAATAAATATCTTTTGCTTATAACATTTTCATTTTACCTTTTATAAATCTTTCATCTGTTCATATTAAAAAAAAATATCCTTTTAAACATTTTCTTTGCAAATAAGCAATGAACTATCAATTCTTTTCCATTTTTCGAGGTCATTTAATTTGTTTCAAAGTCAACTAAATTATTTATCTTTATTTTTGTAAAGCCATTCATGTTCATGTGTTTTTATCCATCCTTTCACTTTTGCATCTTTACTTTATTAATTTAATCCACTAATTCGAAATCCTATAAATGCGTACATTGTAGATATGATATGAGAAGCCGAGTGGCTATTTCACAAGGTCACGTAGAGGGCTGGTGTTTTCTACCAATGAAAGCTTTGAAAAGTGACATTCAAGTTTACGTGATAGCCAAATGTGATTGCATCAACCGAGACAACTATTTCAATTTAATAAATATAATAAATAATGAAAGAATTTTGGGTAAAGTACTCATTTGGTCCCTGAGTTTTGGAAGTCGAGTCTATTTGATCCTCACGTTTTCAATTTGTGTCTAAGTGGTCTATGAGTTTTGGATATTGTGTCTATTTGGTCCCTGTGTTTTTAATTTGTGTCTATTTGGGTCTCTGAGTTTTGGATATTGTATCTATTTGGTCCATGCGTCTTCAATTTGTATCTAAATGGTCCCTAGATTATTAGAAATAAGTTTCATTGTTCCTTAATTTGTTAACTCATTGACATAATATCGACTTAACAGTGACATAAAATATTTAATTGTCCAAAATATTGATATAAGATTAATTATTATGTCAAATTTTAGGCATATATTGATGAAAGATTTGAAATAATATTCAATCATATCTTCGTATTTTGACCAATTAAACATATTATGTCTTCGTTAAGTCAATAGTCGGGTAAGAAGTTAACGAATACGTTAAATTAAGGACCAATTAAACTTATTTCTAATAGTTCTTGAAAATCTAAGGACCAAATAGAAACAATATCTAAACTCAGGGACCACCTAGACACAAATTGAAAACGCGTGGACCAAATAGATACAATATCCAAAATTCATGGACCACTTAAACACAAATTGAAAACGCAGGGACCAAATACACACGACCTCTAAAACTCAGAGACTAAAGAGGTACTTTACCCAAGAAATTTAAAGAATATTATAATTTATACCCACGGCCTTGGAGGAAGAATTAGATGATGATTTTGGTCAAATTTGGTCAAATGGAGATTTAAAAAAGATAAGTGAATAGTGTTTAGATATTTAGGAATTTTAGAAATGACGGTTGCGTCCTTTTATGACTTTTGACTTATAAAACGAAACCCGATGATCTTAAACTATCCCAATGGTGATTAATAATTATTAATTGGCCCGTTAATAATTATTAATACCATTAAAACGAAATTAAACTAAAAAGGTAATTAAAAGGACTTAAACCGAAATAAACTACTAAATTCTAATTTATCGATAAATAAATAAACTTTAATTACTTAAATTAAAAATAAATAAATAAATTTTTTTTTTCCACAAAATAAACGGGATGTTACACATATGAACAATGATGAAGATCTTGTTACAAAGTGTAAGACTATTTCAACATCTACATTCTTGGGGAAAAAATAGATATGAAGCACTTAACATAGTAGCCTTCACTTGTATTGCAGGAGATGAAAAGGCAATAAGATGACACTGGGAATGACGGAAATGGTGATGGTGTTGATGATGATGGCGACTATGATGAGGATGATGATGGGGAATTAAGCTTTGATTATGGACAAAATGATCACAATCAAGAAATTTCAATCTTACCAAACACTGAGGTGACAACTTCATATTCTATACTTACCTAATAAATTTAGAAGCCTTTTCTTTCTTCTGTACATTTTGTGTGGACGTGGGAAAGTAAAACAACTCATTTTGAAATATGGGTTTTGAAAATTTTACTAGATAACTCAGCTCTTTTCTGTAGACATTTTTAAACTTCTACCTCAATTTTACTAATTGTGTAATTGTGAAGATGACTTGTTTTGCATCATTTTTTTTATTATCATGGACTGGTATTGTCTATATTTTTTTTATTGAGATTAAAACTTTTAAGAATGGAAGAATGATAGGGAGGGAGTGATGAAGTACCTTCTTTTTCTGAATGCTTTTTAGATGCATTAATTATTTTAAAACTCATTTGGACTTTCAAAGAATGAGCTCCTAACTCAAGAGAAGCTCAACTAGGAGTGTTTTCCCCGTCCCCGTCCCCGCTCAAATTCCCCATCCCCATCCCCGCTAAATTCCCCGTTCAAAGAGATCGGGGATGGGGATGGGGATTCCCCGCGGGGATTTAGCGGGGAACGGGGAATTTTCCCCGTTAAAAAAATAAAAAATAAAATAAAATAGAAATATTTGAGTTTTTATTTTTAAATTTAAAGAGTTTGGGTTGGGCTTGATAAAACTAATAGGAGAAATGAGCTTAATAAAAGTAATAAAATAATTAGACTAATAAGAATTGGACTTAAAATATTAAGATATTTTAAAATAATCTATAAATATGTATTATTTTCAGGGATTTAATCGGGGAACGGTGTCGGGGATGGGGACGGGGTCGGGGACGACATTCCCCGTCCCCGAAACTCAAACGGGGAATTTTTCATCCCCATCCTCATTGGGATCGGGGATTCCCCGCCACTTTCGGGGCAGGTCCCCGCTGGGAAAATGAACACCCCTAAGCTCAACGAGGCTCTCCTGTCTATTGAGGCACTTAAGGAGCGTGAATTGCCCGAGAAGAAATATATAAGATGTGTGAATTGCAACGCGAAGAAGATTATAAGAAGCTTCAAGAAGATATGAACGTGCTCATGAGATTTTTTAAATCTCAAGGGGGTGGGGGTCAAGGCCAAGGTAGTGGAGGCGATGATGCATAATTAGAGACTTTTTAGTTTGTAATTTATAAAAACCGTGTTATTTATGTTGCAAACTCTTATTTGACTTAAGTAAAACTGTGTTCTTTATGTTGTAAACTTTTATTTGACTCGATCTATGAAATATATAATGATTTAGCTTTACAAAAGCTTGTCTTCTATTTAGAGATCTGAATATGTATATGTTTCTTACATGGATGCATTTGGGGAGTCTATAAACAAGTAATTTTTTTTTTAATTTTTTAAACCTATTAGCCACGCAATCGCGCACTAATGAGGTACTCTATAAAAAAATTAAAACTCAGGTAGCCACGCAATCACGTGGCTACTAGTGAGAATCAGCCACACAGGCCAAGCATGGTAGATGCAGGCCATTCGCCACGTCTTGCCTGCGTGGCTAATAGTGAGCATTCGCCACGCAAGCCAAGCGTGGTAGATGCTGGAAAGCATTAGTGACGTGCTGCAATAGCGTGTCACTGATGCTTAAAAGGAGCATTCATGACGTGGTATTGACGACGTGTGTGGCGACGCGTGGATCACGTCACAAAAGACCATTGGTGACGCGAAGGTATAGTATTTGTGACGCTATCACGCGTGGCTAGTGGCAGAGATTTTTGTAGTTGGATGTTTTTGCCTCTTTATGTTGTGCAAGTTGTTTGGAGTTAAATTTGGACTAGAACATGATGTTAAGGACTCTTTTATATGGATTTAAGGCATATTAGTTGGATGTTATTGCATGCTTAGTGCCCATTAGGAGGAAATTATAACCTTGACCTTTTTCTAGTTTTATAAATTAGACTCTTGTTGGGATACACTACAAAAAAACTGTCAAAATGCGACCAGAAATTTGCGACCAAAAAAAGTGGTGGTTTTTTTGGTGACCACCTGGTCACTTTATTTGAAGGTTGACTTTAAGTGACCATCTGGTCACTTTTTTTGCGACCATATTGCGACCAAAAGCAGAAGTAGTCCTCAAAAATGGCGCGAAATTATGGCGCGAAATAAGCGACCAATTGGTCACCTAAAAAACGACTAGTTGGTCACACATTTGTGACTAAAATATGACTTGGTAGAAAAAAATGGCGCGTAATTTTGGAGGGAAAAAAGCTACCAAGTGGTCACAATTAATAGTGACTATCTAGTCGCAATTTTTGTGACATTTATTGACCAGTGGTAGCTTAAAATTGGAGGGAAAAAAGCTACCAAGTGGTCACAAATAAAAATGACTAACTGGTCGTAATTTTTGTGACCTTTATTGGGCAGTGGTGGCTTAAAATTTTGGCGGGAATGAAGCTACCACGTGGTCACATTAAGAAGTGACCGGATGGTCGCAAATTATGTGATTTTATGTGACCAATAATTTATAAAAAATTTGGTGGGATAAAAGCTACCAACTGGTCACCAAAAAAGTGACCATCTGGTCGTAAATTCTGACTTGATGTGACTCTGGTCAGTGAGGAAAATGGCGGGAAAATGCGACCAGGTGGTAGCAAAAATACTACCATCTGGTAGCAAATGAGCAGAGGAGTCCATTATAAAAACACCTCCACCCATTGTTTGTTAGCATTAAGAAAAAAGAAAATGAGAGAGTGGATGTATATTTGTTTGATAGACGGGTATTTGAACGATGAATTCATGGTCGGGGTTGAACAGTTTGTTGAGTTTTGCATGACAACTGTCTATTATGAAAAGTATGGTGGAAAGCTATGTTGCCCGTGCAGGAAATGCGACAATAGGAGAATCATACCGGTTACAGATGTGAAGGTGCATCTTTACAATCGGGGATTTGTGCAGAATTATTATCACTGGGTGTTTTAGTGGGAAACACAGGAAATGTTCGACGCTGCATTACAGGAATCGAGACGATACGAAGGTAGCAGCTAGAATGTAGAGGTTGTTGACGAAGAACGGAATGATGAACAACAGTATAGTCAGATGCAGCAAATGATACTTGATGGTGCGGGGTATGGGGGCAATGAAAATTTCTGTGAAAGTTTAAACGTAGACGAAGATGAATGGGTTGTAGAAGAGGAAATGAATCCGGATGCACGAAAGATGCACGAGATGCTAAAGACAGCCAGCCGACCATTGTACGATGGGTGTGAGGTAAGTCAACTTGCTGCTGCTACAGAACTTTTAAATATAAAGGCGCAGTACAACATACCCGGTAGAGGATTTGATGCGGTTGCATCGTGGTTTCGTTGATAAGCTCCAGAAGAAAATAATATGCCCCACATTTTGTACGACACGAAAAAGCTAGTGGAGGGACTTGGATTACCCGTGGAGAAAATAGATTCGTGTCAAAACGGATGCATGATTTACTGGGATGTGGATGAGGACCTGCATCATTGCAAATTCTGTTTTCTTCCAAGATACAAACAAGGGAAACGCAGCCTGATTCCGAACGCCCGCATGTTCTATTTACCGCTGACCCTACGTCTACAACGGTTGTATGCATCGGATGTGACAGCCTCGCACATGAGATGGCATCACGAGCATTCACAGGATGAAGGTGTTATGAGACATCCCTCAGATGCTGCGGCATGGAAGCATTTAAATAATTGTCATCCGGATTTTACACAAGATCCGAGAAACGTCAGATTGGGCTTATGCACAGATGGCTTCAACCCGTTTGGGGCATTCGGGGCACAATATTCAGTTTGGCTAGTCATGTTAACCCCGTATAACCTGCCTCCCTCGATGTGCATGCGAGACCCGGTGATTTTTCTAACAGCGATCGTACCTGGGCCGAAAAGTCCAAAACAGAAACTGGATGTGTATTTGCAACCACTTGTTGCAGAGTTGAAAAGGTTGTGGACTGACGGTGTTATGACGTACGACATTTCTAAGAAACAAAATTTCTTGATGCGTGCCGCGTTAATCTGGACGATCAGTGACTTCCCTGCGTATTCAATGTTGTCAGGTATGTTGATCTTTAATTGCTTTTATGTACATTTTTGAGTCTGTGTTTAGCTTTTGTTATTGCTTTCCTTAGTCAGTGTAGTTAATTGTGTGCAATCTCCTCCTCTTAAAGGATGGAGTACGGCGGGGACATACGCATGTCCACATTACATGCTAGACACAGATGCATTTTATCTCAGAAACGGTCGGAAAACTTGTTGGTTTGACTGTCACCGTCGATTTTTGCCGTTGAATCACACTTTCCGTTCAAACGGCAGTGACTGGAAGAAGGGTCGACGAGTAAGAAAACAAACCCCCCCGACCATGTATAGTGGAAGACAGATTCTTTACGATATAGATGCTATAGGGATGCAAAATATTACAGTGGAAGGTGCAGAGAGTGCAAACAATGCGGCTGGGAAAAATACGGGTTGGAAGAAACGGAGTATTTTTTGGGATCTACCGTATTGGGATACGTGGGTAACGGTTACAGATTTCAAACGAAGGCGCATTCAGTGAATAGGGCAATAAACAACAGTGGTGTTTGCATAAAAGGTCACGTGTTCGGCACAAACGAAGACGATTACTTCGGAGTAATCGATGAGATTCTTGAGATTCAATACTCAAGTCCGACGCTAAAACGCATTGTTCTGTTCAACTGCACTACGAGGCGGAGTCCGTAAGATTGATCATTTATGCGCACCGCTGATAGGTTCGTCCTGGCTTCACAGGCGATTCAAGTTTATTACCTGACCTATCCGATTAATAGACGAGATCTGACAGATTGGTTAGTTGTTTGTAAAGTTAAACCACGCCAGGTAGAAGAAAACTTGTCCAAGAAAGACGACCATGCAGAGGAAGCTGTTGCTTTTCAAGAAGATGAGATAAGATCTCGTCCAATCGACGATGGTTAGAATGCAAATACTGTTCATCCTTTGAACGATGGAACGATAACATTGCATGATGATGATGATACAGATGCTTCCACTTCTCACGCACGTGACATTGATGATGAATTTATTCGAGACGATGAATCTGATGAAGAAACAGAAGAAGAAGAAGAAGACTGTATGTGACGGACTTCTTCGAGACGATGATGAATGAGATATTTCGTTAACTTGATTATTCAAATGTGTGTGTGTATGTGTTTAATTAATTAAAACTAATTCTTTTAAATTACATTGTGAAAAGACGAAACACACCCCGATAAATTTTCCTTAATTAAATGATATGTAATTAATGAGATATAGTTATTAGGAGAGATAAAAGGGTAATACGGTAAATAATGAAATCAGAATCCACCAGAATCGCCACCATAAATGGTGTTTTATGGGTAAATATATTGATATGAAACAACTATTAAAACTGAAATTAGGTGAATTAAAGTGGTTATTAGTCTAATTAATTCTAATATAAAACTCTTCAAGATCAAGAAGCTATCTAAATGCCTTTAGATTTTTCTAAAATTTGTGTAGAGTAAATAATAATATTTAACCTCGTCTTGAAATATCTGAATTTCATACAAAGAGAGAACAATAATATTGTACAGAGAAGAATTATATTTTCCTTAAACCTCTAGTTGAATCTAGTGCTTTTGACTATTTTTTGTTCAAGTAAAGCATTTACAATTATGAATAAAGCAATAGACCAAACTTAAAATCAAAAGATGATGAATACGATGAAAATGAAATTAACTTTTTTTTTTATTATAAGAAAGATTCCTCTTGATTTCAACTTTGACATGTTTATATCGAATTCTGCAGTGGAATTACTTCAAATGAATATGTGGATGCAAATTATATATAAATATGTACATCTTCAATAGTCTATTTGGTTCCCTTCTAGCACTTTCTATCTTGAAAAACAAGAATAAAATTATCTATATCTATTAAAAAAAAAACTCTTAAATAGAATCAAATAGTTCCAAATCAAGTATTACAAAAATTTATCTCGAAAATCATGAAGAAAAATATCAATAAATATAACAACATGGAAACAAGAGTTCCCTTCATATGTAAATATCAAAAAGTAACCCAATATTAAAAAAAAGTATATAAATATTAATATTTGCGACCAGGTGGTCACAATTTCACAAAAATGGTGACCACATGGTAGTAATTTAGAAGGGAAAGGCGACCAAATGGTCGCATTTTAGGGTTTAGGGTTTAGGGTAGTAATTTTGGAGAGAAAGGCGACCAAATGGTCGCATTTTTTGAAAAGTATAATTATATTTTTTTAAAAATATAAGTGAATTTGCGACCATATGGTCGCAAATATGGGGGTAAGTTTAAATTTTCATGAAATTTATGGCGGTGAATTTAAACAATACGACCATCTGGTCGCAATATTTGGCGGTGAATTTCATTATTGCGACCAGATGGTCAAAATGTTTGATGGGACTCGTGATAAGACAGCTGTTCTTGATAATGGTAACTGGGCGACCAAGTGGTCGCTTTTTCAATAAATGCTACCATTTGGTCGCAAATATCTTTGAAAATGCGACCATATGGTCGCATTTTCCCCAGCACGCGCTTCCTTTCATTTCTCTCATTTATTACATATTTGCGACCAGTTGGTCGCAAATTATGATTTAAATTCCCATCAGATTCCCTCCCCCCCGTTCTTTTTTTCTTCCCCCGTTTCTTCTTTTCTTCCTTTCTCTTTTTCTTCCTCTCTTTTTGTTCTTTTCTCTCTTTCCCCTCTCCCGTTCCCCGTTATTTCTTCTCGTTCCCGTTCCCATTCTTACTCTAAACCTAAAACCCTCAACCCCCAATCCCGGTTTCTATTACGAGGTTAGTTTTCGTATAAAATTGAAGTTTTAGTTTAAGAATTTAGTTTACTTAGTTTTAGTTTTTAGTTTTCAATTAAGTAGTTTAGTTTAGTTTTGTTAATTTAATTAGTTTTAGTTTAATGAATCTAAATTTGTGTAATCAATTACTTAGTTTACTTTTGTTTAATTCATAGCATTTTAGTTTACATTAACTAATTAATTAGTTTAGTTTAATTTTGTTACTTTAAGTAATTTTAGTTTAATTAATCTAATAGTTTAATTAATCTAACTTAAACTATGATTCAATTTAAGTAGTAATTAATTTAATTACTTAATCTAATTTAGTTTAATTACTTATTTAGTTTATTTAAGATAGTTTACTTTAATTTAATAAAATTAAACTAAATTAATTTATAATTACACTAGTTTAACTTTTAATTTTAGTTTAATTAATGTAATTTAGATTACTTTAATTAAATCAATTAATTTAAAGTAGGGTAATTAATTCAAATAGTTTAACTTCAATTATACTTAAGTAGTTTAAATTAATGAATTACACTAATTTAATTAATTAATTTTAGTTTAATTATTAAATAAAAATTGTTTAATTACTTAATTTTAATTAAATTTGATTAAAGTAAAGAACAATTAGATTAATTAATTAGAATAATTTTGTTTAAGTATTCTAATCAATTAATTTGAAATAAAGTAAATTAAAATTAGATTAATTGAAACTAAAATTAATTCAATTAAACTTAAGATTAATTAATTAAAACTAAAATAAACTAATCAATTAATTTGAAATAAAGTAAATTAAAATTAGATTAATTGAAACTAAAATTAATTCAATTAAATTTAAGATTAATTAATTAAAACTAAAATAAACTAATCAATTAATTTGAATTAAAGTAAATTAAAATTAGATTAATTGAACTAAAATTAATTCAATTAAACTTAAGATTAATTAATTAAAACTAAAATAAACTAATCAATTAATTTGAAATAAAGTAAATTAAAATTATATTAATTGAAACTAAAATTAATTCAATTAAACTTAAGATTAATTAATTAAAACTAAAATAAACTAATCAATTAATTTGAAATAAAGTAAATTAAAATTAGATTAATTGAAACTAAAATTAATTCAATTAAACTTAAGATTAATTAATTAAAACTAAAATAAACTAATCAATTAATTTGAAATAAAGTCAATTAAAATTCGATTAATTGAAACTAAAATTAATTCAATTAAACTTATTTTTAGTTTAATTCAATTAATTTTAGTTCAATTAATCTAATTTTACTTTACTTTATTTCAAATTAAATGATTAGTTTATTTTAAATTATTTACTTTATTTATGTTAGTTTAATTTACATTATTTCATTAATTAATTAATTAAATTTATTTCAATATTTTACTTACGTAATTAGTATTAAATTAGTTAATTTTGGTTGTAGGATTATGACGGCAGACGACGCCGTCCTCCCGGGACGGGACGAGCCTGGACGACGCGGGTGACGAGGGGTCTCCGCGCGCGCCATCGGCGCCGCGCGACGACGACGGACGACTACAGGAGGAGTTGGACATCCTCTTTAGTTACGAGACGGGACTTGCCGCCACGCTCGATGATGTAGTCCCCGAGACCGAGTCTGCGACACCACGATCGCCACAGACTCCCTGGCCATGACGCTTAGCATCAAGGTCGCATCGGGTATGCGCCCGGTCCCGCATCGGTCGGTCGGATCCACCGGCCCCTCCACTTCATGCACGCAGGCGCCTCGAGTCACAGGCTACCCTTCGGATTGAAGGGGATACGTAAGTAATTTTGTTTATTATTTTTCAAACTGTTTTTTTTTTCCTATTAACTAATAGTTTCTAATAGCACAATAATTTTTTTGATTTTGCAGAGTACAACGCATACAACCGTTTTCAAAACGGTTTCCGAGGTCCTCCAGAGCATGCCTACCCAAGACTCACTGGCGAAGATTCCGACGACAGAAGAAACGCGGATGCAAATTGGAAGGTAAAAAAACATCATTTATTTTCATAATTAATTAATTTTGAAATTTATAGAAATAAATTTATTACTTTAACAATTTTTTATTTCATTTTTTTCGGGCAAGTTTCCTTATCGATCCCGATATCATCGAGGATTGTTCCCCCATGGGGACCAAGGTCCACGTGACGGGGATCGATTCAAGGACCTCATGGGAAAAAGCAAGCCGGGGGATCCGGGGGCGGCGCGAGCGAAACTGGTGGGAGCGCGCCCCTGGGCGCGCCAAGGTGAGAAGGGCGACCGCCCAAGGGATCCCACCAAACACCTGGGCGGACACACGAGGCGACAGGGCATCGGTCGATTGGTATGTTTTTTTTGTCGTTTTCTTACTTACGATCTTTTTTCTCGTTTTCTTTTTTCAATTACTTATTAATTTATTATGTTTTATTCTTCACTCTTTAATTTTTTAGGAAGAAGGCAGGCCCCTCGAGCCCTTGTTCTTCAAAAGAAGGCGGGCGTTAAATCGGTCACGATAAAGCGCTTAGGTGTTTAAAAATTTTTCAATTATTATTTTTTCTTTAAAATTTTTCCCTACTATATATTAACCATTTTATTTTCTGAATTTGAAATGTTTAGGAACGTTCCGTTTGGCTTCCGTCCTACTTCACACACTCGAAGCCAGGGGCGGAAGAGAGGCATTCTTGGAGGCAGGGGTTGGGTTGTTTTGGTTCCCGGTTCTGGCCGGGCTTTGCGGTGTGCCGGCTCGGGTGGGCTGGCGCCTTGTCTTTGGCTAGGCCGTGCACAGCCCATGACTGACATCCGCTCGCGGCTTTGTTGAAGCCTGCGCTTGCACCCCAAGCTCGAGGCCTTGTCGCATCCGCTGGGTGCTTGCGTCCTCTTGGCGGCTTCATCATCGACGCCTCCTCCCCCCCCCCGGTATAGGATTCTTTCGTGTATAAAACGTTTTTTGAATATTTGATATATATATATTTTATTTTAATTCCAATTTTTTTTATTAAATTTTAATATTAATTAAATAAATAATTAATAATTAATAATTAATTAATAATTAATAATTAATTAACTAATTATTGAAATTTAAATTTAAAAAAAAATTCTTGAATGCAACCAGATGGTCACTTTTAAAGCGACCATCTGGTCGTATTTTTACTTTGTCTAAAAGTGACCATTTGGTCACATAACATACGACCATTTGGTCACTTTTTTATGTGACCAATTGGTCACTTATTTTTCACATAAATTACGATCATATGGTCACTTTTTAGGCGACCATCTGGTCGTATTTTAACTTATTCTAAAAGTGACCATTTGGTCACTTTTTATGTGACCAATTGGTCACTTATCTTCCAGATAAATTACTAACATATGGTCACTTTTAAGGTGACCAAATGGTCGTAATTTCAAAAGGTTGACTTTTTTGCGACCAAAAATTTTTGGTCGTATATTTGTGACTATCCAGTCGCACAAATTCTGGACCGACCAGCTTTTTGGCCACCACTTATTTTGTCGCTTTTTTGGTCGCATTTTAGGCAAAAAACGACCATTTGGTCGCAATTTTGTGGTCGCAAATTGACAGTTTTCTTGTAGTGGATCTGGTTTATTTGCAGGTGGTATTAAATGTTTTTTAGAGCAATAAAATTGGCGTTATGACGCCGAGTTTTATCTAGAAACTTTAGTTCATCCTAGTGCCCGAAATTAGAGCAAAACTACACTAGTTTAGGCTAGTTTTGCTCTTTTTAGTGAAATTCTTTGGGTGATCGTTTTTTGAGATAAACTTGGAATTTTGGGTGATTTTAGATCATCTTAAGGTTAGGAAAGTGTTTAATTTCCATAAATTAATTTTTTCAAGTTTAAGCCACATAAAAGTCGGTTTTTGGTAGAAACGATATTTCTAAGCTAGAAACCGAACTTAGGCTTGTCAAGCATTTTGGTAGTGATGCTTTTAGGTAAATCATGTTGTTTTGGTGCCTTAAACAACATGGTTGGAGGTTCGCATTAAGTAGGGCCATACTTAATGAAGAATATGCCGTTAAGGGGAAAATTATTGTTGTGCATGACGTAATTTCACTTAGTGGGGCTGGTTCATTCTATTTGATCAATGGGAAAGAATATACAAAACAGGTTCGCTTATGTGTTTTGAGAATACATAAGAATAATACCTCAAAAGGTTAAATCGTGGAAAAACGGGTTTGATGCTTTTGAGCGAGAAGCTCACTTTTGTTTATGAACATTAGTTGAGTTAAAGCATTGTGTAAAGTCAATATTATTTAAAGTTGAGAGAACTTGTTGGGAGATGTGAGAACGTTATGGAATTAAAGGATTTAGAAAAACATCTTATGACATTACTTTTCTTTAAACGTTTTCTACTCATTGGGCGTAGCCTCATGTTGCTAAATATTTTTTTTTTAGGTAAAAAGAAGAAGAAAGCTGGTAACTAACGATGATTCGTGATTTGTGGTTCGGTTGGGAGGATTTACATGCCGGCAATAAATATTTCTTCTGTTTTGTTTAATTGGGTTGAATTCTGTTAATTGATTATTAGTCTATTTTAACATTATTGTGTTTAAAAATGTTGAGACTAATTGAAATTTTTAGATTGATGTTTTTATCGACTTTGGTATTTAAAATAAGATCGATCGTTTGTGAACAACTTTTAAATTTGATTTAATGAGAAGAGTTTTGTTTAAATTTAGCTTATGCTTTTTATTATGTGTATTTCCATGTTTTGGGAATTTGGGTTGTTACAGTTGGTATCAGAGCCCTTATGGTTCTGAAGACCGTAAATCCAAACCAACCACCACTCCACGAACTCGTCGATACCAGGTATTTTGTTTTCACTTAAAAGTATTGCCACTAAATGAGAATATCTAAGTTGCTTTAGTCTTTTATATAAGATGTGACTACGATGTGTTATCGTTAAATCTTATTGGTGTTATTTGATATGTTTTTAGGATGACTCCTTTAGCCATGCGTGGACGTGGAAGGGGACGCGGTTGAGGTCGTGGTCGAGAAGGTAGAGGTTCGTGGAACTGGCTCCAACGATGAGAGTGATGTCGAGTCATCAAATGAGGTGAACTTATACGCGACGCCTGTGGTTAATTATGAGGATGGAACTTTTGAGGATGTTGTGGATCCCACTGAAAACGAAGAACCACCTATTCCACCAGCATCCCTAGCTGCTTAGGGAGTGTTCGTTCCTCAGGCTGAATATGAGGAAATGCAAAGGACAATGAATAGAGTGTGATTTACAATTTTCTTAAAGTGTAAAGGTATTTTAAAATAAATAAAAAGTGCAGGGGTATGTTTTATATTTTTATCATGGATAGTTAGTTTCCCAAAGTGGAAGTTCATGGAAGAAAGGGGTTAAACCCGAGGACTTCATTTAATGTGGCTTGTGTAAATTAGCTATGGTAGGAAGAGTTCTTGTCTATATTCCCTTGTAAGACTTGATGAAAGTCAAGTTTAGGAGCATCTAAGTACCTCGAGAGGTGGTAAAAGAGATGAATGTAACTCAAGAACAACTACCCATTAGCTTTGTCTTAAGGGAAACTAAATGGTTGGGTTTATTAAGCTTGCATCATTATCTCCCTTCGTAATACTTAGTGAAAGCTATGTTGAAGAGGTATTTGGTACACCGAAAGGTCGAAACAAATCACATTAAACAACCTTAATGGATTGACTTTCTTAGTTGCTAAAGAAGCCTAGAAATAGTGCCCTTTACCCTTAACCATATTCATTTATCTTCACAAAACATGTCTTAATTATCTTTTGATGCTCAGAGATGAAATTCATGGATATTTAAGGTATGGGTAAACTGTTTTGAGAAAAATAGCACACCAAGTGTTCGATAAATATTTTGTGTGAAAAGCTATTGAAGTATGATATACATTTGCTACATCTTAATATTCTATAAATGCATATATGCTTTTCAGCTCGTTGCTCGCATGAACTCTCACTCACATCACACCAACACTCCATTTTCATGTAGTTTAAGTAGTCCATCATTTAAGTTATTGTCTTTACTTTAGTCTTTATCAAATTGAAACAAAACCCCAAAAAGATATTCTCAACGTAAACTTAGCATATCTTGCACCAAAGCAACCCAAATATCTATCCTCGTGGGACACGACACTCACTTACCACTACTATTACTTGTTGACCATATGCGCACTTGCATGCCACCCTTCATCACCTAGTTTAATCACCATTTCCACCAACATTCCACCTGTTATAATTTTAACGAAATTTAGACACATTTATATTATATGCATACCACATATTCCAAAACCATTAAGAAATGTAAACGTTTGAGTGTGATTTATAGATTCAATATCTTATTAACATAAGAGTTTATTCTAAAATTCTACCCATATATCAATTTTTTTAGTTGTTTTTCATGAAATCAAAATACATAACATACGTAAAATATAAATGTATCTCAATTTTCATTAAAATTAATCGATTGAAGAGTGTGGTTAATAATTTTATTAAAGTATAAGGTATTTTAAAACAAAACAAAAAGTGTAGAGTATGATTTAATAATAATCCAAAGGGTAAAATGCAAATAATACCCCTGTGGTCTTTTCAAAATGCATGAGCACCACCTGTACTTTAAAAATGGCAAATCGCACCCCTGTGGTTTCAATTTTTTTCAATCCAGACTCCTCTCTTTCAGAGTCAATAATTTTCTTTTAGCCATAACTTCTTCGTTTGAACTCCGATTTGGATGATTCAAGATGTTTTGGAATCTTCATTTCTGGCTTTACATAATTGTTGCTTCAAAACTTTGAAATCATAAATAACCAAAAGAGTTAACGATGTCAATCATACCTAGTGTTTTGATATTAATAAAATCTTTTATTTATTAATGATTTCAAAGTTTCAAAGTGACATTTATGTAGAGCCTAAAATGAGGATTCCAAAACATCTTGAATTGTCCAAATCGAAGTTCAAACGAAGAAGTTGTGCCTAAAAGAAAATTATTGACATTGAAGGGGAGGGGTCTGATTGAAAAAAATTGGAACCACAAGGGTGCGATTTGCCATTTTCAAAGTACAGGGGGTGTTCATGCATTTTGAAAAGACTACAGGGGTCTTATTTGTATTTTACCCTAATCCAAATGTAGAGGTGCATTTTGTATTTAATTAAAAAAAAACAAAAATATCATACTTTCACCGTTTCCTTTCCCTAGGCGCAGTGTTTGGTCGAGTGAACAAAACATTAAACCAGTGACACGTCACGTAGGGGAAAGGCGTCCCCAAAGAGTGGCTGAGAAAAAAATAACAGAGAGGGATATTAGTGGGTCCCTGTTTAAGCGTTTTCAAATATATTAGCCGAGTCAGACCCAGGTGGAGGCTGGAACTCTGTGGGCACGGGGTCACACGTGCCATCCCTCAGTTTATCAAAAAATAATAATATAGTGCAAATTTTAAATAAGAAATTGCATTAAGTTTACGTTTGAGCTTAGGGGTGTAAATGGGGTGGGGTTGGGCGGGGGCGGGATCCCCCGTTTATCCCCGCCCCGTTTAAGGGGAAAAAGCTCCCCCCGCCCCCGCCCCATTTAGGTATTTCCCCCGCCCCGTTTATGGGAGCGGGGGGCGGGGTGGGGGTGGTTAATAAAGTTTCTTTTTAAAATTTAATAATATCTCTCTCAAACTTATATAAAATTGTGCCTCATAAAATTTAAATTTATGGATTTTATTGTGTAACATTATATAGTTTCCAATTTATTATATACCACTACATAAACGTATGAATAGTTTAATTATAATTTTAATCTATTTAATGCATAACTATGACATTGTTCTATTTTCAAACCTAAATCTTATATAGTAGGCATATTTTTATTCTATTCCATAAAATATAAATAATGCAATTAACATAATTTCATTCCCAATATTATCAAATTAATTCAAAATCAAATTTGGAATTTAAAAGTCACAAACAATAAACATATCAATCCAAATAAACACACAAACATATTCGTAAAGGAAAAAAGAAAAAGAAAGAAAAAAAATCAAAATCAAAAGGAAAAGGAAAAGGAAAAGGAAAGAAAATTAAAAAAAAAAAAAATCTTAAACGGGGCGGGGCAGGGCCCCACGGGGCCATTACTCACGGCCCCGCCCCTGCCCCGTTTAGTAAACGGGGGAAAAAAATTTCCCCCCCCCCGCCCCGCCCCTGCCGCCCCCCCCCATTTACGAAGCGGGTTTGGCGGGGTCGGGGCGGGGGATTTTTCTTTCACCCCTAGTTGAGCTAAATGGAGATTAATATTTTATTTTTTATATATCAAAATAAAATAATAGACATGAAAAAATATGAATATTATTGAATTAATAAGCCGAATGAAACAAAAACAAAAATCATCAAAATGTTACATTCTTCGATCCGTTTGGTACAATTTCCTCTAAAAGCGTTTTGAGTGTAACTTTTAAGAATAAATATTAATTAACTGTTTCATCTAAAAACACTTGAGTATACTAAAATATGTTTTTGGAGAAAATATTTGATTTGTGATTTTTCTAAAAATATTTATAAATAAGTATTTCACTTAAAATACTTTACTCAAGTGTTTTTAGATGTAACACTATATTAAAAGAAATATTAATTTATAATGACCAAACGGACCCTTCATAGATTTTGGAAAAACGACCTGCTTCTTTTAAGCATCAAATCAAATACATAATCGGCTACGTCTACCAAGACCTAACCCGTTATTGATTTTAGACATGTAGTTCCGATGAAGTTGATGGATGAACCTTTGTTTAGTTTGGGCGGCAGACCGACAAAATATATGTCCTTGGTGGTGGAGTTATAAAAATGGTGATTAACCAATGACGGCGAAATACCTCCCAATACCATTCTCTAAATTCATACCCAAATCTATAACCAATCGGTGAGCGAGTAATTATTATAATTCGCTGAAACAGTAAAACAGTGATTGAAAGATAGAGAAAATAAATGAGAAAAGGTAGGAAGCTGATGGATTGAGGGACTAAAATTGTGGAAATACAAGTTACCACAATTAACAACAAAAACACAATAAAAATAGCAAGTGTTTAGGGTTTAGGCACTGACGAACGGAGACAGAAAAAAGGTTGAGAATCGAATTTGGGTAATTTATGGGCAATGAAGAAGACGTCAAACAGAAAAAGAATAATCTAATTTAGGTTATAGTTTCTTATGTTTAAATAGTGATTCCCAAAATCAAACAAATTAATTTTGAATTCAACAATAAAAAAGGAAAGAAACAATAAAGACGGAATCAAATATTGTTGATGAAGTCAATGAGGGTAAATTTGTAAACATACATTTCGGAAAACCACCATAAACGATGGTTTTAAGGTAAATCAAACGTTAATCTTAAACGAACATTAAAAGTGGAGTATGGTGATTTATTGTAGTTATTAGTGCAAATATTTATAGTATGAGAATGTTAGAAAATGTTAAAATCGTTAAGAATAACATTCTCAAAATTAAATAAGTTTATCTACCATCCGTGATTATATAATACTATTAATTATTTTGAAAACCACCATATTATTTCGAATTATTTTGAAATAAAAAAAAAAAAAGACAAAGACAGACATCTGAAGTGCTTGAATGTGTAAGTGGGTCCTCCTTAATACCACATTAAAATCTATTCAAACGGATTGGGGAGACCCACATCTGTGACATTCCAACTTGGATTACTTAGAAGATTCCCTTTCCGTAAGAATATTTTTGTCCGATTCTTTTCTTTTTCTCTAATTTCCACGGGAAAAATTCTTGACCATATTCTATTACCTCAATTAAGGAAGAAAACTACTCTTTTTTTAACCCCGTTTAGTTCACTGTAATCTAAGATACCTCTACTAATCTAATACCTGAGAATCTGATGCCAGAGTATTTGATTACTGATAATCTTAGATTACTGTATTTGTTTAACTTAACAATAATATGAGAATACACGGGTAATTTATAGATTATTGTGTTTGTTTTATGGGAATTGTATAGGGAAATATGATATATTTATGTTCTTTCTCTAAAATACTTTTATTTACAATTTATACATTAATTTAACAAAATAAAAAAAATATATTCATATTAAATTCTAAAAAAGGCATTGAGAATTGGGAAACCAACAAATAAAAATTAAGGAAAGAAAGAACGAACGGTCATTATTAGAGAAGGTAGAGTTGTGGAAACGTGAGTATATTTTTTTTTCTTATTTTTTCTAATTTCTTTTTGGCAACTTTTCTTAATTAAATAACGTTAAAATTGTAAAATGAAGATTACCTCCTCATGGAAATCATAGAAAGTACCCGATTTTGAAGGTAATCAAATACTCTCATATATATGGAAATACAGTTTTCAGGAATTTTAGATTAATAAGATATTTTTAAATAACCCCAAACAAACAATGGAATTAGATGCCCTTATAAAAGAATCTAAGATTACAGCGAACCAAACCGGGGCTTAGATTTTTTTTCCTCTCTCTTTTTCAACTTTTTTTCTATGTTTTTTCTTCCCATAAGCTAAAATGCAAGCCTTCCAAATCCCAAAATATTCTCTAAAAAAAAAATCCCAAAATATCACAAAAGTCATTTGTAAGTTTCTTTTCACATTAGTTGTGTTGATGTCTCCTTTCCTCCTTTTCAATTTTCAACGTCTTTTTCTTTTAGTCAAATGCAAATATTGTTCAGACTTTTTAAAAAATTTGAAACATCTATACTTTAATTCCAAAACTATTTTGATATTTAATGATAGGAAAAAAAGGAGAATATTGGGGAAAAAATTAAAATCATAGATGAGAAGAAAGAATAAAGAAAAAAAAATAATGAACTGTCTCTACCTTCTTACTGCTTTCAGAGAAGTGATAAAGTTAAGCCATGGAAAAATAAAATAATATAGTTCCTACTTTTAAATACGAAATTGCATTAAGTTTAGGGTTGCCCCTCCCTAAATTGTTTCCGTTGGGTAAAGAAGCTAAATGGAGATTAGTATTCTATTTTTTATACATCAAAATAAAATAACACGCGAAAAAAAAGGACCTGCTCCTTTTAGTTTTAAGCATCAAATCAAATTGAATGAAACCAAAAAGAGAAAGAGAATGGGAAAACTTCTCAAACCACTGTCTTGAAACCTGTTTCAATTCGTACAAGGATATATTTAACTTGTAAACAAATTTCTCCCCCTAAGGTGCAACTACAGTTGGTTTATACCCAAGTGGCTGAGTCATATACACCTCTTCGAAAAAGTCTCCATTTAGAAATGCATTGTTTACATCCATTTGTGCAATGTGCCATGAAAACTGAATGCTAAAGATAAGAGAAGCTTGACAATGATAATTTTTGCAACAGGTGAAAATGTTTCCAAATAGTCCAGCCCATTTTGTTGATTGTATCCCTTTGCTACTAGTCTGGCTTTGTATTTGTCAATAGCCCCATTTGATTTGTATTTAATCCGATAGACCCATTTACAACCTATAGCATGGTGTTTAGAAGGAAGTGTGTGACAACCCGACTCTTTTTAAATAATTTAAAATCAGATTGACAGCGGAAGACTTATTAATTAATAAAAATTTGGCGTGGATATGTTTAAAACTTGGACTATCCACAACTTGTATACATTTTTCACAATCAGAGAATTAAAGACAAAGAATTGCAATTCCTTTTTGTAAAGTTTGAAGAGTTTATGACTGAATAAATCAAAACGAAAAGCTCTTATGAGCATATATACAATTTACATTTCAAAAGACACAACATTAACAAAATGAGACCATGGTCTTTTTAAACGTATCTAGTCCATCTCTGTGTCATCATCCTCTCGATCAAGCGCGCACCAGCTCCTCTCCCACGACCCCAAACATTACCTGAAAATGTTTGTAATATCATGAGCTAACAACAAAGCCCAGTGAGAATAAACAGAATAAAAAGTAAAGGTAGACCCCAAACCCGTATCTGAATTCGTGTCCAAGAACTTACTTACTCTTTGCTATCAATCCATTCAAAGAGTTTTATATCAAGTGTTTCACTTTTATTTACCAATTCACCAATATAAATGTGGAACTACATTCCAAGCATTTCTGGGTATGGTTTCGTAATGCATATAACATTTATATCTCATTTTCTTTATATACCTTATACTATATACAAGGTTTATATTCAAATGTTTAATCTTCAATTTCAAGATCTTCCAAATTAATGAGAACTAGTTTTCTTACATATATCACATAACAGTTATACAAGGTTTAATACACCCTTGTATTCTCTCATTATCAATTCAATCTCCTTTCTTTTCCTATAGCACTCGGCTATCAAAAGTTTACTTTCTGTTATTTTTAATAATATAATAATGTTATGCTCACTCGGACTTAACATATTCAACAATTACAATTTGCGATTAATGACAATAATATTAGTACACGTAATCTAATCATTATTCATTAATTCGTTAAACAAGTATAAAGGACATATAACCTTTACATCAATATAACCATCACATGCGAATAATGACAGGTAATGAAACTCCCGTAGGCTAAGTTCATTTCACCTCATTATCTCGCTTTCATAAATAAAATATTCAACGTCTTTTTAATAATATCCTTCCATCTCTAGTGATTAATGACAGGTAATGAATCTCCCGTAGGCTAAGTTCATTCACCTCATTAACTCACTTTTCAAAATAAAATATATAAAGTCTTTTCAATAATATCTTCCCACCTCTAGTGATTAATGACAGGTAATAAAGCTCCCGTAGGCTTAGTTCATTCACCTCATTAACTCACCCACCGATACAGGTCATGAACTCCCGTAGGCTACGTCATACTCTGTATCCTCGTATATGTATCATAGTAATTATGGATAATACTAGATAATGTGAACTCGCATAGTTCCATCATTATCTCATTATCCATCTCCTCCGATCATGTAAAGTATTGCAACCTTTACATTCCTTACAATACATATACATAAACATAAAACGAATAATACCAGACAATGTAAAGTACTGCAACCTTTACATGTCTCATTATTCCTTCCAATTTCGATTAGGCAATATGATATGATATGAATTATGCTTTCGAGTGCAAGTAAAGTAAATATAAACATTCAACATAATCGAAAGGGCATAAAGTAAAGGACATAAAGTAAAGTGCATAAGGTAAATGGATCTTAGATGTCCTTATGCATAAAGTAAATAAGTAGGAATTTCAGAAGAACAATAAGTAACTCGAACTTTTGATACTAATTTAATAAAAGTAAGATCTTATCTTAAACAATAATCTTCACTTTCAAGGATTCTAAACTCCCAAATAAAATCCAAGGTTCTATTTTCAAGTTCCTTTAACCATTCTATCTAAAAGTTTGGATCATTTAACGTCCAATGATCCATTCTAATCTCCGAAACGATTCTAACTCCGAACTTTCAAAAGTTCAATGTTTCCCTCGAGAAACTCCAAAGTTTTCACTCAAGAACTAGCTCCTAATACTAAGGTCACTAGCTCACTTTTTTTTACTCTTAGATTCGAATCTTAATCTCAACTTCCGATCCTACAAACCGTTCAACTTATTCGGTTTCTAAAATTACTTTAAATCCTATTTATTCTCACCTTAGCCAAAGTCGTTTCGCTCCAAAACTCCGATAGCACGATCAATCAACGATCCAAAACACCTACAATTTAAAAGTATATCTAACAATCATTAATAAACCAAACATCGATCAATTAACATCTAAAAGCTCAAAACGACGAACAACCCCGGAAAAACCCCAAGGGTGCTCTCGGCCCCTCTATGGAAAAATGGGTTTCGGGTTCGGTTTCCGGCTTTTAGTCACTTTAGAGGTTTTTCGAGTTGGTTTCAAGTAGTTTCGAAGTTCCTGATTTCAATGTGTATTGATGATTCGGGTTTTTGAACAATAATCGATTTCTTGAATTTAATTACAATAAACAATATATCAATAAAAATAAACCCCAAAACAACCCCCACAATGTAAATTTCAAATGGGAAGGGTTTCGACTAAAACTCGGTTTTAGGGTTTAGGGAAAGTTTCCAAAATCACTAAAAACAACTCTCGTAATTAAAAACATCGAGTTCCTCGGCAAGAAATTGAAGAATCAAAATGAAAACTCCATTAAAACACTATTTGGAGCTTAGGGTTTGAACTTTAACTTACCGAGAAGTCCTTAGAACACGGATGGAAAGCACGATAGCTAGGTGGAGAAGAATCCTAGGATCGAAGGCTTTCTGATGCAACCGAAATCGAGTCGATCCATCGAGAAACGAAGAAAAACCAAAAATCTCTCTTCCCTCCTTAAGACCCACGACATTTGAGAGAAGAAAAAAATGAGAAATGGTCAACTTTTGGTCAATGAAGTGTTTTTAAAGATGATGGAATAGTGTTTTGATATTTTAAGAAATTTGGAAATGACGGTTGCGTCCTTTAATGACTTTTGACTTATAAATCGAAACCCGAATCTCTTAAATTAATCTAAAGGTGATTAATAATTATTAATTGGCCTATTAATAATTATTAATGTCACCGAAGCGAAATTTAAAGTATTAAAACGATTAAAAAGAATTTCGGACTAAAATAACTAATAAAATCGAAATCACTACTTTTAAATTAACCTTAAATACTTTAATTAAAATTAAAAAAAATTCACTTCAAAATAACAGGACGTTACAAAGTGAAACAATGGACCAAGTGTTGGTTCTTTCAAGAGCTTCCAATTTGGATTGCATAGCTTGTCTCCATTAAAGAATTGGAACAACTTGATGGTAAAATTGGGGCTCATAGTCTAGAGAAACATTGAGGATATAAGATTTGTGAGTAGGAGATAACTTTGAATAAGAGAGGACTGAAGTTAAAGGGTATTTGGAAGAAAGCAAATCAATAGAATCATTGTTCCTTAAAAGGTTGCAATGAAAGTCAAACAAATAGGTAGATGTTTTTTATATTCTGGTAGTTTTTCTTGGTGGAGGTAATGATGGAATGAGAGATTGAGAATCAGGAAATAGCAGGTAAAGAATGGGAATCAATAAGTGCAGGAGATGGAATGAGAGATTGAGAATTGTCTAAAGAAATAGCAGTGGAAGGAGGTATGTTTGCAGATTGAAAACTTAATGGTTTTGGAAGAACAGTGTCTGAGAAAAGGTCAATGGTTAGAGAATAGATTGTATTGTGAAAAAGGAAGATAGTTTTATGAAAGATGATATCTCTAGAAAAAGAAAATTGTTTGGTTATAGGATCATTTATTTTATAGCCCTTCACACTTGGTTGGTAACCCAAAAATACACACTGCCTTGCTCGAGGATCAAATTTTCTCCTATGACCTTGTAAGGTTGAGACAAAACAGAGACAGTCAAATACCTTTAGAAAGGAGTAATCTACTGGAGTGTTATATAGAATTTCATAAGGTGCCTTATTAGCCAATAGAGGAGAAGGAGTTCTATTGATAAGATAGGTGGCTGTAAGAATACAATCTCCCCAGAATTTTGTTGGAACTTTGGACAGAAAATATAAGGCCCTGGCCATATTTAATAAATGTTGGTGTATTCTCTCTACAACAGAATTCTGTTGAAGGGTTTCAGTGCATGAGAATTGATGAAGAACACCAAGATCGTGGAAGAATTTTCTAAATTGTAACTCGGGGGCATTGTCTGACCTGATGCATTTAATATACTAATCAAACTGTTTATGAATCAGCTTGAAGAATCTTGGAACTATTTCTAATGCATCAGATTTATGCTTCATAAGAAAAGTCCATGTAAAACGAGTGCAATCATCCACAAGAGTGAGAAAATAAGAGTAATCATTATAAGTAGGAGAATGAATGGTCCCCATGTATCACAATGAATCAATTGAAAAGAAGTTGCAGACAGATTATTCTTTGAAGGAAAAGAAAGTCTCCTTTGCTCAGCCAAAGGACAAACATAACAAATGTCATTAACAAAATGCTGAGAAGGTAAAATAACACTCAGCTTATTTTGTAAAGATTGTAAAATCTTGTCAGATGGATGACCAAGTCTGGAATGCCATGTTGAAAGTTATGAGGACTGAGTAACAGATGCATAGTGAGCAGAAACTTACTTGATTTCAGAAGCTACAACAGATGAGGTTTGGAGGACATAAAGTCCTTATTTGATTTCAGCGTTGCCAATCATCCTCAAATTGGATAGAACCTGAATTTCAGAAATAGTGGCAGTGAAATGGAGATGAAATAAGGATGCACTTGTAAAAGTACTAACAGATATAAGATTGTATTTGAAATAAGGAATGTAGAAAACCCCTGTTAGTAATATGTCATCATTAATTTTAACATCCCCAATTGCAGAAACTTGAACCATTTGCTCATTTCGAATAGACACAAAAGTATGGCTGATTGGCATTAAAGACTGAAAAGATGACCTTGAAAAACAGATATGATGGGTTGCACCAGAATCCAGAATCCACATATCTTTATCAGCAGCATCAAAATTAGGGTTGTGCTCGGTTCGGTTTGGTTTGGTTTTAGAAAAAATCGAAACCGAACCGAACATCTCGGTTCTCATAAATGATGAACCGTTCGGTTCTATATTTCTTATCAAACCAATCATGCTCGGTTTTCTTGGTTCGGTTCCTCGGTTACAATAAATTTTTATAAGCATCAACCAATTTCAACATATTTTTCGAAAAAAAAAATCAACATACTTGTATATTTCCCAGATCTTCAACAGATTTGTAAAAATATAATATAATGAAAAAGGAGAAGAAATTAAAATACTGATAACTTCAACAAATTGATTCCTATCAATCAAACCTCAACAAAATTACTTTTGTCAAAAGATCAGATCTAAGAGTTAAGAGAGTCTCTTCGCCTTTCGTTGGAGGAATCGTCCTAAAGACATAGAACAAAGATGATATTGAGAGGAGATTTGGGCATCTATGGCAAGATTTGGGCAAAAACAACTCTCTTAGCGGTTGTGGGATTGTGATGAACTCAAGAACACGAGCTGCTAGGGAGTTTAGAGAGAACGGCAATAGCAGCTCGGGGATTGAGAGAGGACGGTGAGAGCTGATGGAGAAGAAAATTGAAATTACTTTGCAAAGTTACCTATTTATATTTAGGGTTTTTAGGTTTATTTAGAGAACGGTTCAGTTCGGCTTTTTTCGGTTTTTATATATAATGAACCGGGGGAAAAACCGATTTGAAATCGGTTATAGCTTTTTGAACCAAAGGAAATCGAATATAAAAAAAATCGAACTGAACCGGTCGGTTTAGTCCGGTCCGAGCCGGTTCGTCGGTTTTACGGTTTTTTTGCACAACCCTAATCAAAATCATGAATGAAGAGACACTTACCCACAATATTAGAAGATGGCATAGGTGCTGTCAAAGTGTATGCTCCATCATTCTTTGTCATTGTTTACAGATTTTTGATTTGCTAGCAAAGATAGAAATTATTGGACTTGATTGGAACTCAAGTGGAAAGAATTAGTATATTGACCAGAAGAATAAGAACTATTCAAATCAGTGGCAACAATATTTTCTATTCTTGAACTCATTTAACCAGTGGATCCAGTGTTGTTTGATTTATGTGTAAACTTGAAACCAGGGGGGAATCCCTGAAGCCTGTAGCATTTTTCTATTGTATGACCTGATTTTCCACAATGAGCACAGATTGGACTATCCTTCTTACGTGTTATTGCAAAATATGTGTTGGATTTAGATTGCATTGTAGCAAAAACCAAGGGTGCGGACAGTGTAGAAGAATGATCAGGATTTTTTATGGTTCTTTTTCGTTCTTCTTGGATAACAAGAGCAAATGCTTTGTTGATATGAGGTAGGGGATTCATTAGAAAAATTTGAGAAATGGTTTGAGCATAGGACTCATTTAAACCAATAAGAAAACTCATAATATAATCCCTCTGGAAATAAGCATTCAATTCTTTGATTCCACCGCAAGAACAAACAAGTGTAGGCCTATATTCCATCATTTCTTGCCATATAGTCTTGAACTTTGTAAAATAAGTACTTACAGAAAGATCTCCTTGAGTTATGTTCATCAAATCACGCCTTAATTGAAAGATTCTTGAACCATTATCCTCTTGAAACCTTTCTTTCAGATCTTCCCATTGCGCAGAATTAGTGTATAATAGACTAGCAGAAATGTCCTTTGCAGTTGAATTAAGAATCCATGAGACTACAACATCATTTATGCGTAGCCCATTTTTGAACAGTTGATCCTTGTTTTGGACAAGGTGGAGATCCATCAATGAAGCCAAATTTTTTTTTTCACAGACAATGGTAATCGCATCGAACGGCTCCATGAATGATAATTGTCACCATTCAAGATTGGTGAGACAAGCACAGTTGAGGAACTATGTGAATGATGTAAATAATAAGGACTATCCTGATGAGATTCAATTGCATAATTGATTGGTGTAGACGAAGCTTCAGCGACAGCCCTTAATGGTGATTTGAATAAGAAATCGCAGAAATTGCAATAGTCTGAAAGAAGGATGAAATTTCGAATGCTGAATCAAAGATTCAAGAAAAATGAACAAGAAATCTCAGAAATTTAACCAATTGATGGAAGAAATCAAGCAACCATCAATGATTCATGCCCAAGGATGAAATTGAGAGATACAAATTTGGGAAAGGTTTTGGCGGGAGAGAAAGAACTTGGCACGTACGTGTGAAATCATATGATACCATATTGACTAACAATATGAAAGAAATATAAAATGCTAAAAGTCATTATTGATGAATAAGAATAGGTATTTATACAAAAGTGAATGGCAAAGAAGTAAATAATCTAAGAAATGCTAAACCAACGTATAACTACTTTTTACATACTCTAATAGTTTGTATTTCTAATTGGTGTTTTATTGAATTATAGATTAATTGAAATTAGTTCTACAATTTTTTAATGTTTTGATATTTTGTTATACTTATCATGCTGCAAATTAAGTATTATGAATAATTAAGAAAAAAATAGAAATATAATGTGAGAACCAAATCGATCCAAACCAAACCATTTTAGTTTGGTTTGGTTTGGTTTGATTTTTTTATGTTGATCGGTTTGGTTCGTTTCATATAATCTAAAAAGAAAATCCAATCAGATCTGAAAATTTAGTAAAATCTAAACCAAACCAATTCAATATATCAAAATAAAATAATGCATATGACAAAATAAGAATATTCTAGAATTAATAAACTGAATGAAAAAAAAACACCAAAATGGTACTTTCTTTATAGATTTGGGAAAAAGGACTTCTTTTTTAAGCATCAAATCAAATACATAATCATCGAGTTACTTAATTATAAAAATAAACTAGATAATCATATGCCAATTAAGGCATAGTAGTTAAATTAAAAAACATAACTGGATGAACAACCCCTGTTGATCTTTCTGTCTGTTGTTCAGTTTGGGCGGCGGAGGGGCAAAATATATGTCCTTGATGGTGGGCTTACAAAAATGGTGGTGAACCAATGACGGCGAAATACCTCCCAATACCATTCTTCAAATTCAGAGCCAAATCTATACCCAAGGGGTGAGCGAGTAATTATTATAAATTTTTGAAACAATAAAACAGTGATAGAAAGATAGAGAAAATAAACGAGAAAAGGTAAGAAGCTGATGGATTGAGGGACTAGAATTGTGGAAATGCAAGTTACCACAATTAACAACAAAACCACAGTAAAAGTAGCAAGTGGAGAACTTCGTTGATTATTATTTGTAAATGTTTTCCAAGAAACTGAAAGGGAAATGAAGAAAAGAGCGGCTACGGCGAACATTGAGATGATGGGGTATGATTTGAAAGGGTCGCCGCCACGAACCTGAACCAGATTAACTAGGACACTCACTATTGATAAAGCAACTGAACATTCTGTTCCTGCCATTAATTGAATTGAATTATATTACTCTCACTATGAGAATGAAATGAATAGATAAATAATACCATACAAATGAAATGAATATGATTTTATAGATAGGTATCAATGGATATTTTTTTTTTTGTCACATGCTCATGCTTTACCTTCTTCTTTTTTTTGTCTGGTCAATCGCTCGTACTTTACCTTTTCAATCGTCATGAATTTATTATATGCCGTCTTCCCTTTTTGTTTGTCACTCATTCGTACTTTACCTTTGCAATCGTCACAAATCTTATTATATGCTCTCTTCCCTTTTGGACTTTGGTGTACATCATCTTTCCACAAACCAACTTTGATTGTGCCACATGCATGGAAAGCTCCTACGATATAAAATTTCTTTTTTTTTTCTTTTTGGTAGAAGTTCATCAATAAGAATGGGAAGCATGTCATTTATTCTAGTAAATTATTGAATTGTCTATTTAATTAATGTTGGGCTGAGATATTGAATTGTCTATTGATACATTGTTTGGGCTGAAATATTGATATTATTGAGACTCCTCTATTTGTTGATTAGGAATTGATTGTTGAGACTCTGTCATGAACTAATATAGTGATAAAAGCTTACTTGACCAATTTATATTATAGGGTGTCACTTTGTGATACGATTGTTGTCAATGACAAATCTAGGATCTCATTCGAGGAGGGGCACAATATAAATTATAATGTACACACAATTTAGTATATAAAAAACCTTACCCTCATCATTAATAATTTTTATACTAAAAAAATATAAAAATACAATTTTTAAAAAACTAGTCAACCACTACTTATGTCATTTTTATTTAATTTTTTCATGTATAAATTATCAATATGAATTATAAATTATAAATTATAAAATATAAAATATACGAAGAAAATTTTAAAAACAATATCATAAATATCAAGATAACTTATATTTGATCTGTATTTCACTACAAAAAAACTGTCAAAATGCGACCATAAATTTGCGACCAAATAAAAGTGGTGGTTTTTTGGTGACCACCTGGTCACTTTCTTTGAAGGTTGACTTTAAGTGACCATCTGGTCACTTTTTTTGCAACCAGATTGCGACTAAAAGCAGAAGTAGTCATAAAAAATGGCGCGAAAGAAGCGACCAATTGGTCACCTAAAAAAACGACCAGATGATCGCAGTTTTATGACTAAAATATGTCTTGGTAGCAAAAAATGGCGCGTAATTTTGGAGGGAAAAAAGCTACCAAGTGGTCACAATTAAAAGTGACTACCTGGTCGCAATTTTTGTGACATTTATTGACCAGTGGTAGCTTAAAATTGGAGGGAAAAAAACTACCAAGTGGTCACAATTAAAAGTGACTAACTGGTCGCAATTTTTGTGACTTTTATTGAGTAGTGGTCGCTTAAAATTTTGGCGGGAATTAAGCTACCACGGGGTCACATTAAGAAGTGACCGGATGGTCACAAATTCTGTGATTTTATGTGACCAATAATTTATAAAAAATGTGGTGGGATAAAAGCTACCAAATGGTCACCAAAAAAGTGACCATCTGGTCGTAAATTCTGACTTGATGTGACTCTGGGCAGTAAGGAAAATGGCGGGAAATTTTGGAGGGAAAATGCTACCAGATGGTAGCAAAAATACTACCATCTGGTCGCAAATGAGCAGAGGAGTCCATTATAAAATCCCTCCACCCATTTTTTGTTAGCATAAAGAAAAAAGAAAATGAGAGAGTGGATGTATGTTCGTTTGATAGACAGGTATTTGAACGATGAGTTTGTGGCCGGGGTTGAACAGTTTGTTGAGTTTTGCATGACAACTGTCTATTATGAAAAGTATGGTGGAAAGCTACGTTGTCTGTGCAGGAAATGCGACAATAGGAGAATCATACCGGTTACAGAGTTGAAGGTGCATCTTTATAGTCGAGGGTTTGTGCAGAATTATTATCACTAGGTGTTTCAGGGGGAAACACAGGAAATGTTCGACGCTGCATTACAGGAATCGAGACGATACGAAGGTAGCAGCTCGAATGTAGAGGTTGTTGACGAAGAACGGAATGATGAACAACAGTATAGTCAGATGCAGCAAATGATACTTGATGGTGCGGGGTATGGGGGCAATGAAAATTTCCGTGAAAGTTTAAACGTAGACGAAGATGAACGGGTTGTAGAAGAGGAAATGAATCCGGATGCACGAAAGATGCACGAGATGCTAAAGACAGCCAGCCGACCATTGTACGATGAGTGTGAGGTAAGTCAACTTGTTGCTGCTACAGAACTTTTAAATATAAAGGCGCAGTACAACATACCTGGTAGAGGATTTGATGCGATTGCATCGTGGTTTCGTCGATGTGCTCCAGAAGAAAATAATATGCCCCACAGTTTGTACGACACGAAAAAGCTAGTGGAGGGACTTGGATTACCCGTGGAGAAAATAGATTCGTGTCAAAACGGATGCATGATTTACTGGGATGTGGATGAGGACAGCCTCACACATGAGATGGCATCACGAGCATTCACAGGATGTAGGTGTTATGAGACATCCCTCAGATGCTGCGGCATGGAAGCATTTAAATAATTGTCATCTGGATTTTGCACAAGATCCGAGAAACGTCAGATTGGGCTTATGCACAGATGGCTTCAACCCGTTCGGGGCATCCGGGGCACAATATTCAGTTTGGCCAGTCATGGTAACCCCGTATAACTTGCCTCCCTCGATGTGCATGCAAGACCCGGTGATTTTTCTAACAGTGATCGTACCTGGGCCGAAAAGTCTAAAACAGAAAATGGATGTGTATTTGCAACCACTTGTTGCAGAGTTGAAAAGGTTGTGGACTGACGGTGTTATGACGTACGACATTTCGAAGAAACAAAATTTCTTGATGCGCACCGTGTTAATCTGGACGATCAGTGACTTCCCTGCGTATTCAATGTTGTCAGGTATGTTGATCTTTAATTGCTTTCATATACATTTTTGAGTTTGTGTTTAGCTTTTGTTATTGCTTTCCTTAGTCAGTGTAATTAATTGTGTGCAATCTCCTCCTCTTAAAGGATGGAGTACGGCGGGGACATACGCATGTCCACATTGCATGCTAGACACAGATGCATTTTATCTCAGAAACGGTCGGAAAACTTGTTGGTTTGACTGTCACCGTCGATTTTTGCCGTTGAATCGCACTTTCCGTTCAAACGGCAGTGACTGGAAGAAGGGTCGACGAGTAAGAAAACAAACCCCCTTGACCATGTATAGTGGAAGACAAATTCTTCACGTTATAGATGCTATAGGGATGCAGAAGATTACAGTGGAAGGTGCAGAGAGTGCAAACAATGCGGCTGGGAAAAACACGGGTTGGAAGAAACGGAGTATTTTTTGGGATCTACCGTATTGGGAAGATCTACTAATTAGACACAATCTTGATGTAATGCATATCGAGAAGAATTTCTTCGACAATATTTTCAATACGATTTTGAACGTTCCGGGAAAAACGAAGGACAATCTGAAGGCACGTTACGATATACAGGAGATATGTCACCGTCCTGAGTTGGAGCTTGACGATAATGATAATTACACAAAAGCAAAGTACATGTTGACGACGGATGAAAAGAAAACATTATTTGAGTGGATAAAATCCATCAAATTCTCGGACGGATACGTTTCAAATTTGAGTCGGTGTATAGACAGTAAAAAACATATCATGTTCGGGATGAAAAGCCACGACTGTCATATATTCATGCAACGATTGATGCCCGTCGCGTTCAGACCGTTCCTAGAGAATAGACATTGGGAGCCGCTTGCCCAGTTGAGTGTTTTTTTCAGGGACTTGACGTGTACAGAGCTGACGGAAGCTACTGTCGCTTCAATGAGTTCAGAGATCGCCGTTATTATTTGTAAGTTGGAGCGAATGTTCCCACCTGGCTTTTTTGATTCCATGGAGCATCTTCCAGTGCATCTTCCATACGAGGCATTCTTAGGGGGTCCCGTACATTACCACTGGATGTACCCATTTGAAAGGTAAGCACAGTTATTTTGTAATGTACACGTATAAATCAGTACAGTGATCATCAAATGTAAATTATGTTTTGTACCCACAGGTACTTACGTCGGTTGAAAAAGATGGTCGGAAATATATCACGAGTAGAAGGATCTATCTGTAGTGCGTACCTGACGCAAGAGACTACCACATTTTGTTCGTACTACTTTGATCAACACATTGCAGAGCAGTTTCGACCGGCGAAATGAAACATTGTCGAAAATTTACTTGAAGGTGTTGACATGAACGACTTGCCGATTTTTACGGAACCTGGCATAACAGTTGGAAGATCAGTGCGTAGGTCGTTGACCGATTCTGAGTATCACGTAATGCAGACATACGTGTTATGCAATTGCGCAGAGATCGAGCCTTACATAGAGTGAGTTTGTAACTTAACATTATTTCATCGCATAAACAATTACAAACTATTTTCTAACTATTTTTGTAACATACAGATTATTTCTAAACGTATACGTTCGAATGACACGAGTTGGTCTTACAGACGCTGAGGAGGGGTCAATAATTGACAAAGAGTTTCGTTCTTGGTTCAGTGCATACGTGAGCTATTTTAAATTGTCAAAAAATCGTTGCATTATGTTGAAACAATTACTATCTTCCTAACATTATTGTATGTGGACAATGACACAGGTTGACTCATCTACATTACCGGTGGATGATCCTCGCATCATTTCTTTGGCAAAGGGACCTGGACGGATAGCAAGGTCGTATGGTGGATATGTCGGTAACTGTTACAGATTTCAAACGAAGGTGCATTCAGTGAACAGGGCAACAAACAACAGTGGTGTTTGCATAAAAGGTCAGGTGTTCGGCACAAATGAAGACGATTACTTCGGAGTAATCATGAGATTCTTGAGATTCAATACGCAAGTTCGACGCTAAAACGCATTGTTCTGTTCAACTACACTTGGTTCGAGACAACCAGACGAGGCGGAGTCCGTAAGATTGATCATTTACAAATCGTTGAGGTAAACAAGTCTAAGCATATGCGCACCGCTGATAGGTTCGTCCTGGCTTCACAGGCGATTCAAGTTTATTACCTGAACTATCCGATTAATAGACGAGATCTGATAGATTGGTTAGTTGTTTGTAAAGTTAAACCACGCCAGGTAGAAGAAAACTTGGCCGAGAAAGACGACCATGCAGAGGAAGCTGTTGCTTTTCAAGAAGATGAGATAAGATCTCGTGCAATCGACGATGGTCAGAATGCAAGTACTGTTCGTCCTTTGAACGATGGAATGATAACATTGCATGATGATGATGATACAAATGCTTCCACTTCTCACGCACGTGACATTGATGCTGAATTTATTCGAGACGATGAATCTGATGAAGAAACAAAAGAAGAAGACTTTATATGACAGACTTCTTGGAGACGATGATGAATGAGATATTTCGTTAACTTGATTATTCAATGTGTGTGTATGTGTTTAATTAATTAAAACTATTTCTTTTAAGGAATGATTAAATATATATATATATATATATATATATCAATAATTGCGACCACATGGTCGCAATTTCACACAAAAGGTGACCACATGGTAGTAATTTAGAAGGGAAACGCGACCAAATGGTCGCATTTTTGGAAAAATATAATTATATTTTTAAAAAATATAAGTGAAAATACGACCATACGGTCGCAAATATGAGCGATAAATTTAAATTTTCATGAAATTTATGGCGGTGAATTTAAAGATTACGACCATCTGGTCGCAATATTTGGCGGTGAATTTCATTATTGCGACCAGATGGTCACAATTATTGATGGGACTCGTGATATGACAGCTGTTCTGGATCGAGGCAAAGTGGCGACCATATGGTCGCTTTTCCAAGAAATGCTACCATATGGTTGCAAATATCCCAAGAAATGCGACCATTTGGTCGTATTTACCCCAGCACGCGCGACCTTTCGTTTCTTGTCATTATTACATATTTGCGACCATTTGGTCGCAAAATCTGATTTAAAATCAGATCCCTTTTCCTTTCCCCCGTTTCTTTTCTTCCTTTCTCTTTTTCTTTCTCCCTTTTCTTTCTTTTCTCTCTTTCCCCCGTTCCATTCCCCGTTCTTTTTCCCTGTTCCTACTCTAAACCTAAATACCCTAAACCTCCAATCCCGGTTTCTATTTCAAGGTTAGTTTCGTATCCGTTTTAAGTTATTTTTAGTTAGTTTTAGTTTAAGTTTTAGTTTAAATGTAATTAGTTTAGTTTAATGTTGTTAATTTCATTAATTTTAGTTTAATTAATGTAATTTAGTTTAATTAAGTACTTAGTTTACGTAAGGTTAATTAATCTAATTTCGTTTATTTTAATTAATTGATACATTTTAGTTCAATCAATCTAATTTTAATTTAGTTTAATTTAATTAATTTGTTTAGTTAAGTTTAGTTTTTATTAATTAATGTTAGTAATTAAATTTAATTAATGTTAGTTAAATTTAATTAATTTTAGTTTAGGGTAATCTAATAGTTGAAATCTTCATTACTTAGTTTACTTTAATTAATTTCTTAGTTTAGTTTATTTTAGTTTTAATTAATTAATGTTAAGTTTAATTTAATTAATTTTAGTTCAATTAATCTAATTTATTTTAATTCTTCATTACTTAATTTAGTTTAATTCAATTAATTTTAGTTTCAATTAATATAATTTTAATTTACTTTAATTCAAATTAAATAATTAGTTTATTTTAGTTTTAATTAATTAATGTTAAGTTTAATTTAATTAATTTTAGTTCAATTAATCTAATTTATTTTAATTCTTCATTACTTAATTTAGTTTAATTCAATTAATTTTAGTTTCAATTAATATAATTTTAATTTCCTTTAATTCAAATTAAATAATTAGTTTATTTTAGTTTTAATTAATTAATGTTAAGTTTAATTTAATTAATTTTAGTTCAATTAATCTAATTTATTTTAATTCTTCATTACTTAATTTAGTTTAATTCAATTGATTTTAGTTTCAATTAATCTAATTTTAATTTACTTTAAATCAAATTACTTAATTAGTTTATTTTAGTTTTAATTAATTAATGTTAAGTTTAATTTAATTAATTTTAGTTCAATTAATCTAATTTATTTTAATTCTTCATTACTTAATTTAGTTTAATTCAATTAATTTTAGTTTCAATTAATCTAATTTTAATTTACTTTAATTCAAATTAATTAATTAGTTTATTTTAAATTATTTACTTAATTTATGTTAGTTTAATTTACATTATTTCATTAATTAATTAATTTAATTTATTTGAATATTTTACTTACGTAATTAGTATTAAATTAGTTTAGTTTGGTTGTAGGATTATGACGGAGGAGACGCGTCCCCCCCGGTCGAGGCGAGCCTGGCGACGACGCAGGTGACGAGGCGTCTCCGTAGACGCCTATTGCCGTTGCCCCTGATGCGGACCTGACTACAAAGGAGTTGGACAGTATCCTCTTCGGTTATGAGACGAGACTTGCTGCCACGCTCGATGATGCAGTCCCTGAGACCGAGTCTGCGACACCACGACTGCCGCAGGACTCCCTGGCCACGACTCCCGGCTTAGCATCAGGGTCTGCATCAGGGTATGCGTCCGGGTCTGCATCAGGGTCGGATCCAGTTGGCCCCTCCACTTCATGCACGCAGCGGTCTCGAGCCGAAGACTCTACCCTTCGGATTGAAGGGGATACATAAGTAATTTTGTTTATTATTTTAATTACTTAATTTTTAAACCTTTAAACTTTTTTCAAAGTGTTTTTTTTCCAGTTAACTAATAGTTTCTAATATCACAATAATATTTATGATTTTGCAAAGTACAACCGCATACAACCGTTTCAAAACGGTTTCGCGAGGTCCTCTAGAGCATGCCTCTACCCAGCGACCTTCGCTAGCAGAAGATTCTGACGACGGAGAAACGTCGGATGTACGACAATTGGAAGGTAAAAAACATCATTTATTTTCATAATCAATTAATTTTGAAATTTATAGAAATAAATTTATTACTTTAACAATTTTTTATTTCAATTTTTTCAGGGCAAGTTTCCTGTTATCGATCCCGATATCACGGACGGTAGATTGTTCCCCCTATGGGACAGTCACGTCCATGATCAATTCAAGAACCTCACGTACCGGGCGCGCAGAAAGCAAGCAGCAAACCGCCCGTGTGGATGAGCCCGGAGGACCACGCGCGACTTCTCGCGAGCTTGAGCATTCCTGAGGGCAAGGCAGTGTCAAGCAGGAATAAGGCCAACCGCGCGAAGAATCAAGCCAAACACACAGTGGGGGCCCGGACACACGTCGAGCACCATCGTCGATTGGTAAGTTTTTTTTCCGTTGTTTTCTTACTTACGGTGTTTTTTCTCGTTTTCTTTTTTCAGTTAGTTATTAATTTATTATGTTTTATTTTTCAATCTTTAATTTTTTAGGAAGTGAAGCACGGGCGCCCCGTCCCGCCCGATGAGCTGCACCGCGTTCTTCACACGAAGAAGGACGGGACGTTCATCGACGATAAGGCGAAAGCAGTTTAGGTATTTAATAATTTTTTCAATTATTATTTTTTCTTTAAAATTTTTCCTACCTTATATTTTAACTATTTTATTTTCTGAATTTTAAATGTTTAGGAACGTTCCACGGAGTCCTTGAGTCAGCGGTTGCCCACACCAGACTCGCAACCGACTCAAGAGGACCGTAGAGAGGTGTTCTTGGAGGCTGCTGGAGGGGTTCTACCTGATGGGTCAGTTCCTGGGCTCGACTCGTACGGGCGACGCCTTTACGCAGATGTGCCTCGGCCTCAGCGGAGTAGAGCGAGCACTAGCTCCGGCCTTTCTCCGGTTGAGCAGCAACTGCGCACGGACATAGACGCTATGTGCGAGGACTTCCTTACTCGAGTCGCTGCGATTGAGGCCGACATGCAGGCACGAGTCGAGGCCCAGGTCGCATCAGCTTTGGCCGCGTACTTCAGATCCCTAGGCGGCGACCCTTCATCATCGACGCCTCCTCCGCCACCCCCGCCCCTCCGCAGTAGTTCTAGGATGCTTTCGTATGTATAAAACGTTTTTTGAATATTTGATATATATATTTTTTATTTTAATTCCAATTTTTTGTTATTAAATTTTAATATTAATTAAATAAATAATTAATAATTAATTAACTAATTATTGAAATTTAAATTTAAAAAAAAATTTCGTAAATGCGACCATATGGTCACTTTTAAAGCGACCATCTGGTCGTATTTTGACTGAGTCTTAAAGTGACCATTTGGTCACATAACATACGACCATTTGGTCACTTGTTTATGTGACCAATTGGTCACTTATCTTTCACATAAATTATGACCAGATGGTCACTTTTTAGGCGGCCATCTGGTCGTATTATGACTGAGTCTAAAAGTGACCATTTGGTCACACAAAATACGACCATTTGGTCACTTTTTTATGTGACCAATTGGTCACTTATCTTCAAGATAAATTACGACCATATGGTCACTTTTTAGGCGACCATCTGGTCGTATTTTCAAAAGGTTGACTTTTTTGCGACCAAAAATTTATGGTCGTATATTTGTGACTATCCAGTCGCACTAATTCTGGACCGACTAGCTTTTTGGCCACCACTTATTTTGTCGCTTTTTTGGTCGCATTATAGACAAAAAAACGACCATTTGGTTGCAATTTCATGGTCGCAAATTGACAGTTTTTTTTAGTGTTTCGTTTCAAAGCATAGTACTAAATAATAATGAAATCATTACTAAAAAATGATATTAATCTCGATTTTTCAATTCATTTATTTTATTATTAACACTCTCTAACTATTATATCTATTATATTTTTTTATTCAATATTGCCCATAAAAATTATTGAAGAAATCTCGAGATGAATTATTTATTCATATCGAATAGTATATAATTTATCATTCTTATAGTTTATAATTGATTGGTCATTGATGATTCTAAATAGTGACAAATAATTTTTAATTATTGAGATAAATAGTAGTTATAAAATAAGAAATAAAATAATGTATAAAGACTAATAAATAACACACAAAATAAAAATTTATCGTTTCATATTAAAAAAAAAAATAATCATAAACTTCAACTCATATCACTAAATTTGAAGAAAAATTGGTAATAATAAGTATAAAAGTAATATCAAATCATTTAAAACCAAAATATTACAATAAATAGATAAGAAAAAACAGTAAATATAGAACATTAAAATAATAATTATGTGTGTAGATATCGTATTTTGCCTGGCTCAATTTCATTAAGAAATCTTAATAAGTATGATTTAAAATAGATTTTTAAACAGACAAATTAAAATTTTTTTTCAACTCTTATTTTAAAATCTTTCGTTATTTTGAAGAATGATAAAATAATAATAATAATAATAATATTTCAAAGCTTTATAAGTTGAATTAATTACAACAATAACCACTTTAATTCACCCCGGTTGTTATGATCTTTTATCATTTTTACCCATAAAACACCATTTTTGATGGTGATCTAGTGATTATCATTTTTAATGTTGTCTTTTTTTCCCTTTTTATCTCTCCTAATAAATATATCTTAATAATTACATTTCATTTAAATTATAATTTATTTATTTTGAATTCAAATCAAATCAAATCATTTTTAATTATAGGAAATTTCATTTTATTTTGAAGTCAAATCAAATCAAACCTAAATATGATATATTCCTATTCCTCCCCTCCGAACTCCACACTAACACGCCTCCGCCTTTCTCCCCCGCACGAAGAACAACGCTTCCACTGATTACTCCGTCATCGTCGGATCAGATATTTGCATCATAACTGCCGAAGCGAGGCTGATCGTCGGCGAATCGAGGCTGAACTTGCTTAAGAGAAATGTTGCTCTGTTTCATGGTGATATTACAAATGTCGCGATTCATTCCTTTTTGTTTAGAACGATTTTTAGTTCGCGGTTTTTTTTTGCCATATTCGAAGATGATTTCTTCGATTTTCTATCCATATTTGATGATTTCTTCAATTTTTTATCCAGATTTGAAGATTTCATTTTAGGTGATGTTGAAGCTCGCCTGTCGTGTCGTTGCCGAGATCTGGGTAACAATATCATTGTTGGATCTGGTTAGAATGAGGGTTAAGGTTTAAATGTGGGATTCAATTGTAGAACGAGGTACTTTTAATAAAATGTTTATTTTTATTCAATATTTATTTTAATTTTCTATTTACATATCTTAGAAACTGTTAACTCTTTTTTCATCTTCAATTTTGTGCCTTTTATTAATTTTAAGTACACATCAATAAATGTTTACTAAAAGTAAACGGTTTATATAAAATTTTACCATTCAATTCTTCTGCCAACTCGCTTTCTCTTTATTTTGTAGAATAAGTTACTTTTAATCAAATGTTTATTTTTATTCAATATTTATTTTAAAAGTCTATTTACATAAGTTTTCAAAACTGTTTCCTCAATTTGTGTCCGATATCAATTTTAAGTGCACATTAATAAACTGTTTACTTTTTATCTCCGTATTTTGTAGGATGACAAACAAGAAAGACATTCGAATTTTCCTGGAAGAATAAGTCAAGATTTTTCTTTTATTTTTTGCTATAGTTTTATTTTTGTTTAGAGTTGATTTTTCCATTAATTTTATAAAATTTAAGGGATTTTATAAATTTCCTTAAATTTTGCACAAATTAAGAAGAAATTAAATCGGGGGTATGTATAGTATTTTCACAGTATAATTTAATTTGGCCAGTGTCGGTTTTGGGTACTATTGATATTTAATCCAAACGTCCGGTATATTTGATATATCCCTATTTTTTTTATTATTAGTGAAATTAACTTTTATAAGTTATATTTACGTGTATAAAGGTAAAAATATTTAAAAAAATAAATAAATAAAATAAAGATTTGATTTGGTTTGATTGAGATATTTTTGGAAATATCAATTGATTTTTGGCACGAAATAGATAAGCATGGTGATTGGAAGCGAATTGAAAAGAAATTGATTCTGATTTCAAATTTCTTTTAATTAGCCTAAAATTAAATAATTTGGTAAATTTGGTGAGATGTGGATTTTGCCCTAAAAAGCTACACAAAAACCCTATAAAATGAGAGCTTTTAGATCAGGTGAGGGGAGAAAAAAAAGTGGAGACATCACCTTATTATCTTGTGAATTTTATCTTGCCCAAGTTGATCCATCACCTAGCTAGAACGTCCTTAACTGGAAATCATTTAATCGCATCTCATCCATCTGTCTAATGTCTTAGCTCTCGACAGTTCTTAGACAACATTTCTTTCTCATCACTTAGTAAGTAAAATATTTTTAATAATTTTCTTTTCGTCTTTATATTGGTTATGCATATTGTTCATAAAATTTAACTTGTTTTAATATGTTTAATTGTTATAATAAATTCCGACATATGTATATACGATGTTATTCAAAATAAACCCTTCACTGCTCTTAGTTTGTTCTTTTTTTTAATATGTTTTGTTTATTTACTTATTTAATGTTTTGTTTTAGATTTAAAGATATTAAAATATCATTTTTAATTTATGATAATTACCAATATAATTAGCTTAAGGATATATGTTGACATATGTATAAACAATGTTGTTCAAAAACCCGTCACTGCTTTTAGTTTGTTTTTAATCTTGCTTTGTTTATTTATTTATTTAATGTGTTGTTTTAGATTTAAAGATATTAAAATATCAAATCTTAATTTATCATAATTACCAATATAATTAAATATTGTGTTTCATTGGGGATTTCGATAAGTACGTGGAAATCATCACGTTTGTGAAAGACTGCGTAATGTACTTATTAGGGTTCTCATGTAAATATAAAAAATATTGAATAGGAACGTTCTAAAAAATAGACAATATTATGTATATCATTTCAAAAATGAAAGGAAAGTTTTTAAATAAAAATTAAATATTAGGAGAATATTATTATAAACATAAAAGAAAAAAAATATTTTATTAAAAAAAATTAATAAATATTATTTTAAAAATTTAAATATAATTCAAAAAATAAAAGAAGAGTATTTTAAGACGTGGTAATTAAATATTATTTCAAAATTTAAATAAGTTTAAATATCATTTTTAAAGATAAAAGGAAAGTATTTCAAATAAATTTAAATATTATTTCAAATAAAAATAAATAAAAGAAGAGTATTTTAAATAAGTTTAAATACTATTAAAAAGTGTATTTTTAATAAAAATTAGAAAACATTTTAAAATATAAATACAATTTATATGATGGATTTTGAGAGTAAAAACCTCAATTTCTTAAAGTGGAATTTTATTAAATTCCAATATTATTCAATCGACCCCGCTCATTTTAATCTTTATTGCTTACTTCATTTTTTAAGTTGAGAAATGATTAAATAAGACATTTTTTTTATAAATTAAAATTATTTTTGAAATTATTTAATTTAAGGACCATAATTTTAAAAATAAGATAATATAGGATAAAAATATGGCAATCATTTTAAATGAGTGTTGTAAGGTGCTAACACCTTCCTTACACACAAACGACTCCCGAATCCAACCTATTTTTCGTAGATCATTATTATTTTTATTTAATTTAGTGATCAATCACACCCAAATATAGTTGATGACAACTTCCACTTCATTTTTATTTAAGAGGCCTAATATTTAGGATACTGGCCGCTCCGCGTCGCAACGTTGTGACAATGTGTGTTATTATTAATAATGTGGGCATCCATCTCAAAACCAATTGGTAATGAGATGGGGGCCCTTAGATTTATAATTGTTGTTAGGTCCCTTCATCTTTCCGATGTGGGATCCTTAACATGCCCCCTCAAGATGGTGTCTCTTTTGGGCTCACCATTCTTGGGTCGAATCCCATTTTGGACCGAATACACATTTGGGCTTGTTGGGCTTTGATACCATATTAATAATGTGGGCATCCATCTCAAAACCAATTGGTAATGAGAGGAGGGGCCCTTAGATTTATAAATGTTGTTAGGTCCCTTCATCTTTCCGATGTGGGATCCTTAACAGTTATTATTATTTTTTTCATTTATACATTTTTTTTAATTATATATAAATGAAAAAGAATGATTCCAAGTGAGGGGGGTATGTGCCCCCTAATCCTCAAGTAAGTCTGTCCCTGATTGTTGTTTGCGAGACAAAATGTCCGGACTTTCTAGTTATACTCATCTCATAGGTGAAAAAAACTATGACGTACGTATATTAGTATAGTTGTAGATACCGTGTTTTGTCCAGGCCAAATTTATTAATTTTTTATTTTTAAAATAAAGAAAATTGAAATAAAAAATAAAATTTGATTGTTTTAAAAATAGAGATAATTTTATTCTTAAAAATAAAATTGATCTTATATTTTAAAAAATAATTAGATTTTAATTTTGTTTTAAATTTAAATGATAAAGACGATTTTTATTTCAAAAATAAAATTGGCTTTTAATTTTAAATATAAAATAATTTTCGATTTTATTTATTTCAAAAGTTGTTATTTTAAATTTGTTTTTTTTTTTAAATTAGTGTAGAGATAAGGTAGTCAATTTTAAATTAATTTGAAATGGTCAACGATAAATAGGAATTGAGATAGATTTAAATAAATTCTTAGAGATATTATTTGATTTAGATTGAGTTAATCTCTAAGTATTATCTGTTATTATCATAAGTTTATCTCAATTTATTTTAAATGTCTCTAATTTTGGCTATAAATAAGAACCCTCCCTCTTAGAATAGGTCATAGTAGAAAGACAATAGAATCACATAAAAAAGAAGAAGAAAAAGAGAAAATGTAGAGATCACATCTCAAAGTTTTGGGGAGAGAAAACCTATCAAATTTCTCCATCTCATTCTCTCCCAAACCAATGCATCCAAAGGTAAATTCTTTTCTCTTCTTTAGATTATTTCTTAGTCATATGAGTCTTCTGTGTTTCCATTAAATTCGTGATTTTAAGGTTCTGATTTTTACTATATGGTTAATTTTATTTGAAAATAGACAGATATACGAAGATATAGGAAAAAGAATCAATTGATTTCGATTTCTGGTTTTAAAGTTAAGATTTTTTGAAGTTAAAGGTTTTAACAGAAATTACAGTTTCGGGAAAAACTGCAGCTTTTTTTATCTTGGGCGTTTTCGATAATATTTCTTTGATATATATGTTTACAATTTATTTTTCCTTTAAACTAGACTGATAAATGAAACTTTTGCAACAAGAATCATCTCGTTTGGATCTCGATTAAAAAAGACATGATTTTTCAAAGTTGATACAAATGCTGCAGGATTTTTGTACAAAATAAAATGTGATTGAGATGTCTTTTATATGAATTCTGATTTTTATTTATAAAATAAATTAATTTTAACATTATAGTTCAATGATATATTAATAAGGTGTATTTAGGTTAAAGAAACAAGTCGAAACACATTTTAATTAACGAGATATGAAATTTTCAAGTTTAGACTTTGATTTGAAATAATTGGTACCTTTTAATTGGCTTGTGATATTAGTACATTAATTTTTATTATAACAAAATTATCTTTATAAAATTATATTTTGGGGAAAGAGTTATATGTTTATTGCGAATTTGATAAATGTGTGGAAACCGTCACAATTGTGAAGGCTGAGTAATGTGTTTATCAAAGTCTCAATAAGTGTACAAAAACCCTAGAAATAACTATAGTTTTATTTAAATAATAAATACTAGATTTGTTGTTTTAAAATAAAAAGGAGTATTTTGAATAAAAGGTAATAATAAATGTTTTAGAATATAAATACAAACCCGATGATGGGATTTTGAGAAGTAACGACTCTCAATTTCTCTAGGTGAGGAATTCTCATTCCGATATTGTTCAATTAACGGTCATAACTCCGCTCAGTTAATCTTTGAATTTATGTCATTCTTGATGTTAAGAGAAGATTTAAATGAGACATTTGTTTTCATAAATTAAAATCAATCTTTTCACAAATTAGTTAAATTAAGGACTAATAATTTAAAATTAGATAGTATAAGATAAGATTAGGGTAACCATTTTTTAGTGGATGTCGTAGGGTGCTAGTACCTTCCCTATGCATAAATGACTCCCGAACCCAAATCTGGTTTTTCGTAGACAATTTTTAATATTTAAGTGACCAATCACACTCGAATTTGGTTGGTGGCGACTTCAAATTTTTGCTTTTCATAAAGAGGTCTATAAATTGGATGTTGGCGCTCCGCGTCGTAATTACGTTGTGACAATAGTTACTTATCCTATAGGTGAAAAGGACTGTGGTGTACATATACTATTTGAGATATACCGATCTCATAGATGAAAACAATATGAAATATGTGTGCTATTTCTTTTTTCTTTTTCTTTTTGAAAAATCCATTTTTGAAAAATCCACTACGCAACTATTTATTTTTTTCTCTCTTCTCTTCCTTACTACTGACAAGAAGCTATATGGTAGCGTTAACCCCTTTCAAACTTTTAAGTATGAACTCAGTGATATAGCTTTCCTTGAAAAGTGAATAATCTATCAGTGTCAAAAACACATAGAAAATCCTTGTGAGAAAGCTTGAACTCGTGAATTAATGGGTCATGAAAATAAATTAGTACACCTTACTGTAAAATACGTGATGAGGATATACATTTATTTTGTCAATAAAACACTGGTTCTATATAATTTATTTTATTTTATTTCATTAAAAAAATTTCATGTTTATGGACTGCAAACTTCATGTACTATTTTTTATTTTTTTTTGTCTATTGTTGTTACTTTTAAATCTTCTAGGGAATCTATTAGTTCAATTGTTTGAACATTTTTGTATTAAAATGCAGACAGTTCATGTAGCTGCTCAATATGGACAAGCTGCATTCTTAAAACACATATTGTATTTGACAAATTCCATGCTGACTTTGAGGGTTTTTTTTTTTAGCAAGACTTTGAGGTTTATAGGACTGAAATATTGTAGAAATAAGAATTAAGAAATATTCCTAAAAGTATTGTAGATTTTAAAATATTTAATGTTATTATAAATCGCATACGCATACTGATGCGATTTTATGACAGTTTACACAAGTGCAATTTTTTCAACTGTTGCAATTTGTATCACAATTTTTTTCTTTTTACCTTTTTTATTTATTTTCTATTGCAATTCTAGATAATATGATAATTTTTTAACTTTCCATAATTTTAATAATTTTAAATATAAAATATTTTTCAATATTTATGATTACAAATTTTTAAGTCATCCCAAATTTAAATATTATATGAAATAATAAATTACGGTCGAAGTCTAAACAAATTTTTGGACAAATAAAATATATATAAGATAAACAAATACATCATATGATAATCTCGAATTCAATCTAATTATAAAATAAAGTCAATCTCAAAATTAAGAAAAAAAAACATCATCTCATCTCAAAATTGACAAAAATAAACTAAAATCACCCCAAAGTCATTCATTCATTTTTCAACATCTCATCCCAAAGTCATTCATCTCATCTCAAATCATCTCCATTTTTAATTTAATTTTAAAAACACCATTCAATAAACTCATCCATCCATTGAATAAAAAAAAGTCTAAAACCTTAAATCAAACTCAATAAAAACACACAAATTAGATGAGAGATTCTAACCCACGTTGAAAATGATGGCGTTGTCCAGCAGCGCGGTAGCTTACGATACCGGCGGCAGACAAAGGCGAGCGGCGGAGAAGTGAAAGTAAAAAAAAGTGAAAGGAGGAAAGAGACAATGCAGTGGGGACCAATTGTGGGGTTGGGTGTCTTAATCCTCTGCCTTGCAGTGAAATCATATATAGTGTATGCGATTTTACACCTGAAATCGCATATAGTATATGTCATTTTTTTAAAGTTAAAATCGTATATATGGTATGTTATTTTGCATGTATACGATTTACCATATTTATGCCAATACTTTCTTAACTACAATAATTTTCGGAATATTATTAATATATACAATATCTAAAAAATTTCTTCCAAAACTTAAGTTAAAAAAAATATTAACTCAATTTTGTTTAGAAAACGTGAAATATAATTGATTTAATATGGGTTAGAAATAATAATAAAATAGAAATTGTTCTAAATAAATAGTAAGTAAAAAAAGATGAATTGAATAGTTAAATAAAAAAAGATAAATTGAGGGTATGAAGGTGTAAATTGAAAAGTTTAAAAGTTCGTGAGTCATTCATGCATTTAACTCTTAATAAAATTTCATTATGTTTTATAAAGGTATATAACTCTAAATTCTCAAGATGTTGAAAAATATTAGATGATTTTAGTCAATTTTATTGGTATCGTCTCACACTCCTATATTTGTTTAATTATATAAATTATCCCTAACTTATGAGTTTGGTTTCAATTTTACCCCTAAGCTTTAAAAGTTTCAATTCTACACTCAATGTTTAATTTGTTTCAAAAATACCATTTGTTATAGAAATTACCCTTTTGAAAATACTCTTTGTATGTAATTTTGGTTAAGTTTAACAAACATTAAGAGATTGAGAGTATTTTTTTAAACAAAACGGTAATTTCTTGAAGAAATGACACTTTAATGAGAGTTTTTTTTTCCAACGAACGGTGTTTTTATAAGAAATTAAGAAAAACTTTTAAAACATTAGGGGCAAAAAAAATCAATATTTTGTATAATTTAACCTTTTGTTTTTTTATAACCATTAATATCTATCTTAAATACCTACCAAAATCACTATTCTCTTAACATAAATATTAAAGAAAACTACACTTTTTTTTTTAAATTATGAAACATTTATAATTGTTTTTAGATATTGTCAAATTTTTGGGGATATTATATTAAATTAGGAGAGGGAAAAACTTGAACATTCGACCTCATAAGAAGACAGTAGATATCTAATTAATTAAGTTATGTTCAAATTGACGATACACATGTCAATTTAAACTTTAATTTCATCTCATAAGCTTTAAATTGAAACAAATTAAATGGTACACATGTATAATTGTTGTTAAGTAACAATATAAAATAAACAAATACAGTATATAATAATCTTGAATTAAATCTAATTATAAAATAAAATCAATCTCAAAATTAAGAAAAAAGAAAAAGAACAACATCTCATCTCAAAATTAACAAAAATAAACTAAAAACACCCCAAAGTCAATTCATCCATTTTTCAACATCTCATCCCCAAGTCATTCATCTTATATCAAATCATCTCCATTTTCAATTTAATTTTAAAAACCCCCATCCAATAAACTCATTCATCCATTGAATAAAAAATCTAAAACCTTAAAAACCTTTAGTAACTTTCCAAGATCTATTACCGAACGATATTGTATATCCTTCATTATCTAACTGGCCAACTGAAATCAAATTCTTTGTTAGGCTAGGTACATGTCTTACCTTGGAAATCTTCGAATCTAAACCATTCGCTGTCTTTAAACTCACATCACCTATGCCAACAATATCTAAAGGTACTCCATTAGCGAGATGCACCTTACCATGATTTTCTGCGACATAATTTTCCATAATATCTCAATGTGAAATAGTATGGAAAGATGCACCTGAATCAATAACCCAAAAATCATGAGAATCAACAACTAAGAGTTGTAAAGCATAATGTACCTCCTCAGTTACTGCATTAGCTACACCATATTCTTTGTTCTCATTCTTCTTAGGAGCCCTGCATTTCTTTTTCAGATGCCCCACTCTACCAGAATTCCAATACTCAATTTTACTGTTTCTGGACTTGCTTATCTGATTCTTTGAGTTTCCCCGATTCTCGTTACCTCTATCATTCATGTTATTGCTTCTGGCTCTTTCTACATTCAATACTGAACCAGAACTTGAAGTAGTACCTTTCTGTTTCCTGCGAACTTCTTCTGCTAGTGTCGCATCCTTAATTTCAAAAATAGTCAAATCACGATCACCAAGTGAGTTAGAAATAGTTGTCTTCATTGTATCCCAGCTATCAGGCAAAAATTTAAGTAAAAGCACTGCATAAATCGCATCAGCAAATTTGATATTTATGGAGGCTAACTGATCTATCAGAATTCTCAACTCATTAATTTGTGAGCCAACAATTTGATCTTCTGCCATTTGCAAATTGAATAATTTGGTAAGAAGATACACCTTATTATTCGTAGAAGGCTTTTCATACGTGTCAGATAGGACTTTCATTATGCCCATCATAGTCGTCTCCTTTGATACCGAATGAGCCACACTCTTCTCCAAAGTCAAATGGATGACTCCAACTACCCGCCTATCCAACCTGTTCCATTCACTATCTTTCACTACAAAAAAACTGTCAATTTGCGACCAGGAAATTGAGACCAAATGGTTGTTTTTTACCTAAAATGCGACCAAAAATGCGACCAACTAAGTGGTGGCCAAAAAGCTGGTCGGTTCTGAATTTGTGCGACTGGATGGTCACAAATATACGACCAAAAATTTTTTGTCGCAAAAAAGTCAAACTTTTAAAAATGCGACCAAAGGGACCATATGGTCGCATTTTATCTTCAATAGAAGTGACCATTTGGTCACATAAAAAGTGACCAAATGGTCGTAATTTTTGTGACCAAATGGTCACTTCTTGGCTCAGTTAAAATACGACCAGATGGTGGCCTAAAAAGCGACCATCTAGTCGTAATTTATGTGAAAGATAAGTGACCAAATGGTCACATAAAAAAGTGACCAAATGGTCGTATTTTTTGTGACCAAATGGTCACTTTTAGACTAAGTAAAAAAGTGACCAGATGGTCGCTTTTAAAGTGACCATCTGGTCGCATTTAAGAATTTTTTTTTTCAATTTAAATTTCAAGAATTAGTTAATTAATTATTAATTATTAATTATTTATTATTTATTAATTATTTATTTAATTAATATTAAAATTTCATAAAAAAAAATTGGAATTAAAATAAAATATATATATATATATCAAATATTAAAAAAACGTTTTATACAATCGAAAGAATCCTAGAACTACTGCAGGAGGGGAGGGGGGGGGGAGGAGGCGTCGATGACGAAGGGCCGCCGCCTAGAGATCCAAGTACGCGGCCAAAGCGGATGCGACCTTGGCGTCGACTCGTGCCTACATGCGGCCTCAATAGTAGCGACTCGAGTAACGAAGTCTCGCGCATAGCCTCCATGTCCGCGCGCGATTCTTTCCGCGACGGAGAAGGGCAGAGCTAGTGCTCGCTCGCTCCGCCGAGGCCGGGCCGCACATCTACTTAAAGGCGTCGCCCGATGCGAGCCGAGCCTAGGAACCGACCCATCAGCCGAACCCCTCCAGGACCTCCAAGAACGCCTCTATACGGTCCTCCTGAGTCGGTTGCGAGTCCAGGTGTGGGCAACCGCCGAGTCAAGGACTCAGTGAAACGCTCCTAAACATTTAAAATTCAGAAAATAAAATGGTTTATATATAATGTAGGAAAAATTTTAAAGAAAAAATAATAATTGAAAAAATTATTAAATACTGACTCGCTTTCGCCTTATCGTCGACTTAACGTCCCGTCCTTCTTCGTGTGAAGAACTCGGTGCGGCTCATCGAGGCGACTGGGCGCGCCGTGCTTCGCTTCCTAAAAAATTAAAGAGTGAAGAATAAAACATAATAAATTAATAAGTAATTGAAAAAAGAAAACGAGAAAAAAGTACGTAAGTAAGAAAACGACGAAAAAAAAAACATACCAATCGACGATGGTGCTCGTCATGGGTCCGCGCCCCCTTGTGTGTTTTGCGAGATTCTTCGCGCGGTTGGCCTTATTCCTGCTTGACACGCCTTGCCCTCAGGAGTGCTCAAGCTCGCGGGCCGCGCGTGGTCCTCCGGGCTCATCCACACGGGGCGGTTTCTTGCTTGCTTTCTCGCGCCGAACATGAGGTCCTTGAATCGATCCTGGACGTGGGTCGTCCCATAGGGGGAACAATCTACCATCGGTGATATCGGGATCGATAACAGGAAACTTGCCCTGAAAAAATTGAAATAAAAAATTGTTAAAGTAATAAATTTATTTCTATAAATTTCAAAATTAATTAATTATGAAAATGAATGATGGTTTTACCTTCCAATTGTCGTACATCCGACGTTTCTCCGTCGTCGGAATCTTCGTCCAAATGAAGGTCGCTGGTAGAGGCATGCTCCTGGAGGACCTCGCGAAACCGTTTTGAAACGACTGGTATCGTTGTACTCTGCAAAATCAAAAAAAAATTATTGTGCTATATATTAGAAACTATTAGTTAAAAGGAATAAAAAACACTTTGAAAAATAGTAAACAAAATTACTTACGTATCCCCTTCAATCCAGGGGGTAGAGTCCGTGGCCCGAGAAGGCTGCGTGTATGAAGTCGAGGGGCCACCTGGATCCGACCCGATGCACGGACCGGACGCCGACCCGGACGCATACCCTGATGCAGTCCCGATGCTAAGCCCGAGTCGTGGCAAGGGAGTCTCCTGGCGATCGTGGTGTCGCAGACTTCGGTCTCAGGGACTCCATCATCGAGCGTGGCGGCAAGTCCCGTCTCGTAACTAAAGAGGATGTCCAACTCCTCCGTAGTCAGGTCCGCATCAGGGGCAACGCCAGTAGGCGTCTGCGGAGACCCCTCGTCACCCGCGTCGTCAGGCTCGTCTGACTGGGGAGGACGTCGTCTGCCCGTCATAGTCCTACAACCAAAATAAACTAATTTAATACTAATTACGTAAGTAAAATATTGATTAGTTTATTTAATTAATTAATTAATGAAATAATGTAAATTAAACTAACATAAATTAAGTAAATAATTTAAAATAAACTAATCAAATTAATTTGAATAAAAGTAAATTAAAATTAGATTAATTGAACTAAAAGTAATTCAATTAAACTTAAGATTAATTAATTAAAACTAAAATAAACTAATCATTTAATTTGAAATAAAGTAAAGTAAAATTAGATTAATTGAACTAAAATTAATTGAATTAAACTAAAATTCAATTAGTTTTAGTTTCAATTAATCTAATTTCAATTTACTTTAATTCAAATTAATTGATTAGTTTATTTTAGTTTTAATTAATTAAACTTAAGTTTAATTGAATTAATTTTAGTTCAATTAACCCAATTTTAATTTACTTTAATTCAAATTAATTGATTAGTTTATTTTAGTTTTAATTAATTAATCTTAAGTTTAATTGAATTAATTTTAGTTCAATTAACCTAATTTTAATTTACTTTAATTCAAATTAATTGATTTGTTTATTTTAGTTTTAATTAATTAATCTTAAGTTTAATTGAATTAATTTTAGTTCAATTAACCTAATTTTAATTTACTTTTATTCAAATTAATTGATTTGTTTATTTTAGTTTTAATTAATTAATCTTAAGTTTAATTGAATTAATTTTAGTTCAATTAACCTAATTTTAATTTACTTTAATTCAAATTAATTGATTTGTTTATTTTAGTTTTAATTAATTAATCTTAAGTTTAATTGAATTAATTTTAGTTCAATTAACCTAATTTTAATTTACTTTAATTCAAATTAATTGATTTGTTTATTTTAGTTTTAATTAATTAATCTTAAGTTTAATTGAATTAATTTTAGTTCAATTAACCTAATTTTAATTTACTTTTATTCAAATTAATTGATTTGTTTATTTTAGTTTTAATTAATTAATCTTAAGTTTAATTGAATTAATTTTAGTTCAATTAACCTAATTTTAATTTACTTTAATTCAAATTAATTGATTTGTTTATTTTAGTTTTAATTAATTAATCTTAAGTTTAATTGAATTAATTTTAGTTCAATTAACCTAATTTTAATTTACTTTATTTCAAATTAATTGATTAGAATACTTAAACAAAATTATTCTAATTTATTAATCTAATTGTACTTTACTTTAATCAAATGTAACTAAAATTAAGTAATTAAACAATTTTTATTTAATAATTAAACTAAAATTAATTAATTAAATTAGTGTAACTCATTAATTTAAACTACTTAAGTATAATTGAAGTTAAACTATTTGAATTAATTACCCTACTTTAAATTAATGGATTTAATTAAAGTAATCTAAATTACATTAATTAAACTAAAATTAAAAGTTAAACTAGTGTAATTATAAATTAATTTAGTTTAATTTTATTAAATTAAAGTAAACTATCTTAAATAAACTAAATAAGTAATTAAACTAAATTAGATTAAGTAATTAAATTAATTACTACTTAAATTGAATTAAAGTAAACTAAGTTAGATTAATTAAACTATTAGATTAATTAAACTAAAATTACTTAAAGTAAGAAAATTAAAGTAAACTAATTAATTAGTTAATGTAAACTAAAATGCTATGAATTAAACAAAAGTAAACTAAGTAATTGATTACACAAATTTAGATTAATTAAACTAAAACTAATTAAATTAACAAAACTAAACTAAACTACTTAATTAAAAACTAAAAACTAAAACTAAGTAAACTAAATTCTTAAACTAAACTTCAATTTGATACGAAAACTAACCTCGTAATCGAAACCGGGATTGGGGGTTGAGAGTTTTCGGTTTAGAGTAAGAATGGGAACGGAACAGGGAAGAAATAACGGGGAACGAGAGAGGGGAAAGAGAGAAAAGAACAAAAAGAGAGGAAGAAAAAGCAGAAGGCGAAAAAGAAGAGAAAGGCAGAAAAAAGAAAAGAAGAAACGGAGAAAAGAAAAAGAAACGGGTGAAAGGAAAGGGATGGGAATTTAAATCAAAATTTGCGACCAACTGGTCGCAAATATGTAATTATGACAAGAAACGAAAGGTCGCGCGTGCTGGGGCAAAATGCGACCATATGGTCGCATTTTCAGATAGATTTGAGACCAAATGGTAGCATTTATTATAAAAGCGACCATTTGGTCGCCCAGTTACCATTACCAAGAACAGCTGTCATATCACGAGTCCCATCAACAATTGCGACCATCTGGTCGCAATAATGAAATTCACCGCCAAATATTGCGACCAAATGGTCGCATTGCTTAATTTCACGGCCATAAATTTCATGAAAATTTAAACTTACCGCCCATATTTGCGACCATATGGTCGCAATGCCACTTGTATTTTAAAAAAAATATTATTATACTTTTCCAAAAATGCGACCATTTGGTCGACTTTCTCTCCAAAACCCTAAACCCTAAAAAACCCTAAACCCTAAACCCTAAACCCTAAAATGCGACTATTTGGTCGTCTTTCCCTTCTAAATTACTACCATGTGGTCACATTTTTTGTGAAATTGCGACCACTTGGTCGCAAATATTAACATTTATATACTTTTTTTTTATATTGGGTTACTCTCTGATATTTAAATATGACGGGAACTCTTGTTTCCATGTTGTTATATTCATTGATATGTTTCTTCATGATTTTCAAGATAAATTTTTGTAATTCTTGATTTGGAACTATTTGATTCTATTTAAGAGTTTTTTTTAATAGATATAGATAATTTTATTCTTGTTTTTCAAGATAGAAAGTGCTAGAAGGGAACCAAAGAGACTATTGAAGATGTACATATTTATATATAATTTGCATCCACATATTCATTCGAAGCAATTCCACTGCAGAATTCGATATAAACATGTCAAAGTTGAAATCAAGAGGAATCTTTCTTATAATAAAAAAAAAAGTTAATTTCATTTTCATCGTATTTCATCATCTTTTGATTTTAAGTTTGGTCTATTGCTTTATTCATAATTGTAAATGCTTTACTTGAACAAAAAAGAGTCAAAAGGACTAGATTCAACTAGAGGTTTAAGGAAAATATAATTCTTCTCTGTACAATATTATTGTTCTCTCTTTTGTATGAAATTCAGATATTTTCAAGACGAGGTTAAATATTATTATTTACTCTACACAAATTTTAGAAAAATCTAAAGGCATTTAGATAGCTTCTTGATCTTGAAGAGTTTTATATTAATTGAAAGTGAATAATTTTTATTTAATTGACATTATTATTATTGTTAAGAAATGTAATCAATAAAATTAACCACATCTTGAAATTTTGGAATTATTGGTAATTTTTTCAATCATCTATTCTTATTTTTATTTTTTCTTTCTTAAGCTTATAATGTAATTTTCCTTTTACTTTATCTATTTTACCCCATAAATACGAGTGGGAAAAAATCAACAATCATTAAATATTTTATTTGTTCATAAAATAAATATAATTTAAAAATTGATTAACAAACATTTTAACTAATACACATAAAACTCTTAAAGTATACAATTGAATTGTAAAATAAGACTAAAAATTCCACGTGCATCGCACGTGTTAAAAAACTAGTTATTTATAAATTATTGGTCATATAAAATCACAGAATTTGCGACCATCCGGTCACTTTCTAATGTGACCATATGGTAGCTTAATTCCCGCCAAAATTTTAAGCTACCACTGCCCAATAAAGGTCACAAAAATTGCGACCAGGTGGTCACTTTTAATTGTGACTACTTGGTAGCTTTTTTCCCTCCAAAATTTTAAGCTACCAATGCCCAATAAAGGTCACAAAATTTGCAACCAGGTGGTCACTTTTAATTGTGACTACTTGGTAGCTTTTTTCCCTCCAAAATTTTAAGCTACCAATGCCCAATAAAGGTCACAAAAATTTGCAACCAGGTGGTCACTTTTAATTGTGACCACTTGGTAGCTTTTTTCCCTCCAATTTTAAGCTACCAATGCCCAATAAAGGTCACAAAAATTGTGACCAGGTGGTCACTTTTAATTGTGACCACTTGGTAGCTTTTTTTCCTTCCAAAATTACGCGCCATTTTTTGCTACCAAGGCATATTTTAGTCACAAAAATGCGACCAGATGGTCGTTTTTTTAGGTGACCAAGTGGTCGCTTCTTTTGCGCCATAGTTTCGCGCCATTTTTTATGACTACTTCTACTTTTGGTCGCAATCTGGTCGCAAAAAAAGTGACCAGATGGTCACTTAAAGTCAACCTTCAAAGAAAGTGACCAGGTGGTCACCATAAAACTACCACTTTTTTTTTGTCGCAAATTTCTGGTCGCATTTTGACAGTTTTTTTGTAGTGTTTCATCTCAGCCGGTTTTGGTCCCAATGGTAGTTCTAGGGATTTGCTGTACAAATAATCCTCTATATACATCTTTCAGAAGACAAAATCATTGTCGTCAAATTTAACAATTTTCAAATTCGAATTCTCTTCCCGATTGGAACTCAGTCTTCAATAATAACCAAAGATCTGATATCAGATGTTAGGGAATGATAGGTTCGCGAGGCCTAAAATTCACAGAAGAACGATAAAGCGGAATAATAATAAAGTAAAAGGGAAAGAAATTGACACCAAAATTTATACTAGTTCTCCCCAATTATTGGGCTACGTCCAGTTGCTGCCACTGTAGATTTCACTATGATGAGTAAGAGTTACAATTGAAATATCCAATACACTGAATGGTGTATTATATGCTAAAAAACCTTTAAGAAAGAAAACACTTTAGCTCTCACTATCGTTCAACTCTCTAAGACAACAACAAGAAACGCCGCTCTCTGTCTTAAAATGTTAAGCTAGCAACACCACCGTACAAAATATATGTATTTATATATATTCTTGCAATTGAAATGACCTACTTGATGATTACACTTCCCGCCTTTCCATAGATAAGATAAGACAAAAGATTAACCCATTAATTTTTGGCCAAATCAAAATAAAACCCACGGCTAAAGTAATTTGATGATAATGAAGGTTTTAAATGGGCTTGGATCTTAGGCCATTAAAAACTCCTCTTTTTATTTTAATTGTTTCTTTGTCTTTCACAGCACAACAGATTGTACATAAATATAACTTGAATCTATGTTGTTGTTTTTTATTTTGATGGTATAATCGTATTTTGTATACTTTCACTTCCATCTGAATCAATTTTCTCCTTGTTTAATCTAATTTTGTTAAGACTTTATGGAAAGCTTCTTGAGAACAAAGGATTGTCAAAAGCTGCGATAACATAATGCCTCTCATTAGAATTGAGTTTCTATCTAAAGCAAAAAAGGAGGTAATCAAAGCATTGGGTCTGAAAGGCCAAAAGATATTTTCTCTGCCAGCTGTTGTTGATAAGTAAGAGCAGTCACTTCCTGCTACAATATCTACTCGTGCGGCCAACAGTTCTTCACCCGGTAGTTCACCAACCATGATTTTTGGTGGAAAAAAGAAGAAATAAAGAAGAAAAGAGATATAAAAAGAAGAGAAAAGCCGAGAAGAAAGAGAGGAGAAAAAGACAAAGAAAAGGTGCGACCTTTAGGAGGAATAAGAGGTTTTTAGAGTGTTTAGCATTTTAACTATCCTGTATTCAATTATTGTTTAGAATACCTATATCTCAGTTTCATGAATAGGAACTTTAATCTTGTTTTTAATCTCTCTGTCGTATTATCTTTAGTTATGAGTAGCTAAATCCCTTGTGATATTATGAAGAGATCAAGGATGATAAGAACTTAATGTATATTGAATCATTGAAAAATTATTTTGATCAAGCTATTTACTTTCTCATTCCTTATCCTTTGTCAAGATGAGTGGGAACCAAGTTGGAGAAGTCTAACCTTGTATTGAGAAATATTTAGGATAGCATATTTCAAGAGGAAGAAAATAGAGTAACTTTGCATCCGGAATTAGAGATAACTAAGGGTGTAAGTTGCATGGTTAGTGACTTGAATGACATGAAGAAAAATGCATGTATTCACGTAGGCATTTAGAGATAAAGACTGCATGAAAAGTGTTTGATAACATTTGAGGAAATGAAATCACTTCTTACTTAATTTTTAGTCATTTACACTTAATTGGTTGAATTGAAACTTCAATGGTCACTAAAGCAACATTTCTTCTTAATGAGTTAAATATCATCCTTGCATCTCGACACAATATCCACACCTTCTCTTGATATACACTTGTTGTTGGATCCATTTCCTTAAGCTTTAATTACATCTTGTAAGCAGCTCAAAAACTATCTTACACTTGTTTAGCTATCTTCGTGGGACACGACACTCACTTACTACTCTATTACTTGTTGATTATGTGCACTTGCATGTCATCATTCACCATCTAGTTACATCACCATTTCCACCAAAGAAATTTTTGGCGTCGTTGCCGGGGATAACTCGCAAACTGGTGTATCTTAAGTTTTTGAGTAAGTTCTCTTTTATTTTCAACTGTTTGTTTGGATAACTTATTTTACGAGTGTTGAAGGAAATAGATCAGAAGAAGATGTGGTGCAATACCCATACGATCCAGAGATTGAACGTTCTCTTCACAGGAGAAGATTGAACATTCATAGAAGAATGTGCCACACTTTTATGTTTATATCAAACTTACCCATTTTTAATTATTCTATTAATTTGATGATATATCAGTAACGTAAATTTACAAAAAATAATTTATCAGTAATATAAATTTACATCAACAATGTGTAAATTATAGTATTACATTTATAAAAGTAATGTAAATTTACAACAATAATATATCTATTATAATCAAATTTTCATTAAAAAAAATTGTGGTTTAAATTATTTAGTGGGTAATTTTAAAAAATTTCAATTTTGTGATTTTTTCGAAAACTGAGTCTCAATATTGGGTATGTGTAATAATAGCCCTTGAATAAAATTTATTTAAAGTTTCTAAACTCTGTCATTTTAGTTTTTATAGCAATTCTTATTATAAAAAAATGTTTTTAAAAAAAAATTTCATCCCAAATCCCTCTTTTTTTGTCAATTTAGTTTTTAGTTGTACAATTCAATAATTTATACCGGGTTGTTCACTAAGTAATTGAATTAATTTTATTCTGTTTTTTTTGCAGGATGGTTCATTGAGCTTTTATTCTATATTGTTTGCTTTACAAGTGCTAAGCTATATGTGAATTGAAGAAGAAGATAGGGAAGGAAAAAAATGTGAAGAAATGTCTAACGAGAATCGACACATGAAGATGCCATTTTTTAATTTTTTTTATTGTGTTTCTTACAAATTATAGTTTTCGTGTTCTAACGATTTGTAATAAATACTTTATAGCGACAATTTTTTAATATTTATTTACGGTCAAAAGATGTCACAAAAGAGATTTAATGGATTGGCCTTGATATCAGTTGAGACTGAAACTTTAAATGACATTGATATAAAAAATGTAGTAGATACTTTTACATCTAAATATTCAACAAGAATGCCACTTTTTAAATGAAATTTTGAATTATATTTTAAAGTTTTTGTTAAATTATACAAAATACCCATAACATATGAGTTTTGTTTCGTTTTTGCTCCTAACGTTTTAAAAGTTTCAATTTTACCTTCAATTTTTCAATTTGTTTCAAAAATATCATTTGTTAGAAATTTTCATTAAATTTTACAAAATTTTAAACGTTACAGGCCAAATATATTAGGTTTCAATTGTGACGATCCGAACCTAAAATAACATATTGAACATGCTAAAGTAATATTTAAGAGCGGAAGACTTGATTTCAAATAACTCATCTTTAAAATTCATTTAAAAAGAATCTCGGGATTCTAAAAAATCATAAAAATATCCATCAAAGCATAGTAAAAACATTCAAAAGAAGTTTTGGAAGTTTCTTCAATAAAACATGAAAATCTAAAAGGATGGTGTAATGTTTAAACTGAATAAACACCCTAAAAACATGTGCCATAATAGCCCATCGACTCGACACGCCGCTAATCATCAAGGCTCGGTTTCCTGTTTGTCACCTGAATTGTTTGTGGTGTAAACACTATTAGCTACACTAGCTAAGTGAGAAAAGAATGTTAAAGGAAAGAAAACTTGTAAACAACGACAATCTTTACTTGGGAAGTTAAAACTCATATAAACTTTTCTTCATTTAATTATCTTTTATTTAAGTGTTTAAACAAACATGTCACCTCACTGTTGAAGCAACTTCAAACAAACAAAACAATGAAATGCGGTATTTGGAACCTTTCTTGCTTGGATCCATCAATCAAAACTACACAAGTAATGAAATGGTCCAATAATAATAGAGCAAGTCCTTGCTGAGATAACCTTAGATCTTATTATTGAAATTAGCTTTGATACACAATCGCCACCTAGCTTTGGTACACAACTGCCACCTCGCCTATATTAGGAACCATAACTACGTTCTGTAATCGTAGCGACAAGAAAGAAGTACAAAGCCTACATTTCCAATCACATGCATATCTTCAATTCATTCTTGGACTAATTTGGAAACATTGGGCAATTTACTTTGTACCTACTATTTCATCTGGTTTTTGGTTTCTAGTTTGATTTTATTAGTAGTGCAACACATGCCAGATTTCTCAATGAAACCACATCGTCTCACAATCCGTATCGTACATTGAGAATCCTTTCTTCTCATATTTTATCATTCTTTATCTTTTACTTTTAGGAATGGTGTCCTAGAACTTGTAATTATTTAATAATAATAATTTATTTAGAATAAATTAAATAAATAAATATAAGTTTTTTATATTATCTAGATTAATTCAATTAACAATATTAGGAATATATAGAAATATATAAATATCAAACATTCAAATACCCTAAGTTACTCTTATGAAATCACGACTTAGTATATGAGTCATACGAGAGGATTAAAGTCGAGATGAGTAACGTAAAAAAGTCTACAGTAAATGGATAACGTTTCAGAACCTTATCCTGGTAGCACTGTTGATAGCTTCGCATTTTGTTTATAGACAAATGGTCGAATCCTGATCATTCATGTGGGAGACATGAAATGGAAGTATCATATGCAATGTTGATTGTATAAGACAGGACCACGTTGTTCGATCAAATTTCTCACTAGTACCGTTTGCGAGAAATAATCGAATATCAAACTAAGTTTATCAATCGTGATAAATCTCAATTCTTAGTGAAATGCGCACTCCTATTTGTGGAGTTATGTTTTTTTATTCACATGGTTGAGAGCGATTTGTAAGAACGCTCAATACACTCATGTTTTGGGAACATGGCTAGATAAGTAGCTGGGAACTCATTTTCACGAGATGGAATTCATAACTTTCCTATAAATTAACGGTACCAGTGTGATACCTAAACATTTTAGGAACTTTAGGAAACTCCCTTGATGTACTGATTCGAGACATGAACAAAGGGGTGCCACGACTTCTATTGATCACAGAAGTACATTATCTCTAGTTGGACTAAAGATAAAGTTCATTGGAAAATCAGCGGGAACACAAGGATAAAACGGTAATTACAGGGGCAAAACGGTAAATTTATCCGTTTGTAATTATGAGGGTTTCACGTGAAGGATATATCACAGACATAAATAAAGATAAACTAAATGAACATAACTTATCTATAGTGAGGGGAGTTCAGCTATGAATTTATAGTGGAATTATTCATAGTTAGATAATAAGTAATTAACGAATTATGAGTTAATCACTTAATTGGCTAATTATTAAGCCCATGATCTATAGGTTCATCGGGTCCCTATGCTAGCCCAAATATCGTTGTAGCAAAACTAAGTTATTAATTTAACTTAGGACGAACAAATAATTTAATTAATTGAATTTACTTAAAATTAGGTAATATTAATTATTTGAATAATGAGATTGTTTAAATGAAAATTAATATTAATATTATTAATATTGATACAATATTAATTGTTTAAATAAAGAGTTTATTTAAATGGAAATTAATATAACATTATCAATTATAATATTTTAAGGCAAAATTAATTGTTTAAATAAATAAATTATTTAAACGGGAATTAATGTTAATATTATTAATTATTTAAATAATGAGTTTATTTAAATTAAAATTAATAATTAGTATTATTAATTAAATAATGAGTTTATTTAATTTAATAATAAATATTAGAGAAAATTATATATAATTGGTTTAAGAAACAAATTGGTATTGGCCCAAAATAATTAATTAATTGATTATATTAGTTTTTGGCTAAATGTGTTTAATTAGAAATTATTATTTGAATTTTTCTAATTTTAAATACACAAATATATAATTATTAAATATAAAAAGGATAAAAATAAATAAAAATAAATTTTATATATATATATATATATATCTGTAAACTTATTGTGGGATGGCGTGCGTGGGTGCATGATCTTCAAAAACAAAAGTTTATATATGTTTATATATATATATATATATATATATATATATTTTTTATTTACCTTTTTCCTATTATTTTTATATATATATATTATTTTATTTACCTTTTTCCTATTATTTTTATAATTAGGTGATAAATATATCTATAGAGATTAGATATCATATTATCCTATAAATATGACCATTAGGACTCATATTTGGTACACTTCTCACTTTAATTAGAAAAGTGAAAATTATCTCTCAAGTTTTTGCCCAATTGCTGATTTTCCTTAGGAAAAAATTTAGAAGAAATTTCTTCTTCTTTTGTTCTTCCGGTTTGATTCCCACAAGTCAGTTTTGTTTTCGATCGAGATATAGCATAGAAGATCCGATGTTGCTGAGGATTGATGCGGTAAAGAAACCTCCAACCAATTCTATATATTTTACTCAATGTAAGTTCCGGTTTGATTTTAATTTTCGAAAATATGAGCATGAATCTACATGTTTTATCACAAATTGCATGATATTAATAGATCTGTTATTAAATGTTAATAAGTTTACTAAATAAATTTCCGCTACTTTAGTAAATCATCCCTTCATTTACATCATAATCCAAAACAAACAATAAAATAACAAAATCACATAACAACACAAATGCACGTAAAGAAAGTGATCGTAATCATATGGGGCAGTGACATATCTAGAACTCGAGTTTAGGAAGGGAAAATATGAATGGTAGTGCATAAAATTTAATCAATTCAAATATTAACATATTTATGCTTATCATTTTTTTTTCTAATATGAATAATTTTTTAAACTAAAAAAATATAAAATTACACATTTTTTAAAATTAATCAATCTCTAGTTATATCAATTACTTAATTTTACCTTTTGAAAAATAGTCAGTTATAAGAAAAATAGGTAGTGAGAATTATAGAAATCATTTGAAAATAATTATAATACATAAATAAGAAAATTAAATTAAAATCCAAAACCATAAAAGTTGGTTAAAAAAAATAAGATTGGGTAATTTATATTAATTTTAATAATGAAATATTTAATGAAAATTAATTAAAAAAAAACCCTCAAGTGAGGGAGGGCACGTGCCCCCTGTCCTTAGTGGGATTCGTCCATGATATGAGGCATGACAACCTTTGTTTTTGAAAACTAAATGCAAGAAAAACGATGAGATGCTCTTCCCAGCCGAATGGAAGTAAAAACTAGCTAGAGTTAAAAGTATGCACATAATAAATATCAAATATCAACACAATATCAAACATGAAATCAATCGCTAATTAAAGAGTTGGGGTCATTTCCAACTTTCCCTTTATTTACCACTCTTTACTCACCTTATCAATTCCAATTCTCATTACCAGTTACCATTTTTTGTGAAAATTATAGATTACCGAAACAAACACCACCTACACAAGATCATTTCAAAATCACAATCAAACAATATTTAAACCATTCACTTGACGAAAATAAAAGACACAAACTAACGACGTCCGGGAATTCAAATAAAAAATTGATATTATGGTTTTAATATTAATACTGTATTTAAGTTCAAGCTTATTATACTTAATATACATTAAACAAAATCTAAAGTAAAAAATATAAATATAAATATACTTATATATTTAAGCAAAAAAATTATACATATACATGTATTTACTTAAACGAAATTGAGATATTATATACATATTTATATGTGGCCATAAGACGCATCAGCAGTGTAAAGGAAATACCAAAAGCTAAATACTTAAGGGCGAATCTAGCAAACTTTTTAATAATATTTATAAAAATAAGTTTAAAAAAATATTTGTAAATAAAGCAAATTTTGATCCGGTTTATCAGTGATAAATATTGAATTACATATTTTTACACTATGTTTATCACATATAAACACATAAGACATTGTTAATCATTGATAAACAAGATAAAACTTATTGTATTTGCAAATACTTTATTGAGTTGATACTTTTACAAATATTATATAAAAATCTACCACCCAATTAAATTTCTCAAAACTTAATATATATATATATATATAATAGATTTGAAGTCTATATTTAATTTGTTTGAAGTCTTAAGTCGCACGCGGTGGACATCATTGGCGGGGGAAATCCTAAATTGAAATGTATAAACATATGAATATATATATCCTTATCCTTATCGTGAGATTGTTTGAGAAATATTTTTGGACTATTATACCATTTTTAAAAGTTTTAAATTATTAATATGTCATTATATATACCCTTTAAAAACCTTCAAATTACTAAAAATGTCATTGTTATTTATACTCCACTTTCTATTAAATGACTATTTACATTTTTAGTAAAATATTTATCTTTTTTTTAGATAAATAAAATATTTCTCTTCATTGAATAAGAAATTGTCAACTTTTTAAATAAATTTCTTGGCTCTTTATTTTTTTCACAACATCAAATTACAAAATAATTGAAAAATCAAGTACAACATATGAAAATGAATGTGATATTAAAATGAATTCATTGTTTAGATTTATCACTTATTTATGAAAAATAAATTATATTTAAGTATTCAAATATTAAATGATTTAATAAAGGCGATGATGCTTTAATTTTAAAAAATATATTAAAAAAAACTTAAATTGTTTTAAAAAAAACAGTTAACACTACAAAAAAACTGCCAATTTGCGGCCAGGAAATTGCGACCAAATGGTCGTTTTTCACCTAAAATGCGACCAAAATGCGACCAACTGAGTGGTTGCTAACAAGCTGGTCGGTTTTGAATTTGTGCGACTGCATGGTCACAAAAATTCGACCATATGGTCGCAAAAAATTTTGGTCGAAAAAAAGTCAAACTTTTGAAAATGCGACCATATGGTCGCATTAAAAGGGACCATATGGTCGCATTTTATCTTCAATAGAAGTGACCATTTGGTCACATAAAAAGTGACCAAATGGTCGTAATTTTTGTGACCAAATGGTCACTAATTGGCTCAGTTAAAATACGACCAGATGGTCGCTTTCGTAATTTATGTGAAAGATAAGTGACCAATTGGTCACATAAAAAAGTGACCAAATGGTCGCATTTTATGCGACCAAATGGTCACTTTTAGTCTCAGTTAAAATGCGACCAGATGGTCGCTTAAAAAGTGACCATCTGGTCGCATTTAAGAATTTTTTTTTAAAAATTTAAATTTCAATAATTAGTTAATTAATTATTAATTATTAATTATTAATTATTAATTATTTATTTAATTAATATTAAAATTTCATAAAAAAAAATTGGAATTCAAATAAAAAATATATATATCAAATATTAAAAAAACGTTTTATACAATCGAAAGAATCCTAGAACTACTGCGGAGGGGCGGGGGGGGGGGAGGAGGCGTCGATGACGAAGGGCCGCCGCCTAGAGATCTGAAGTACGCGGCCAAAGCGGATGCGACCTGGGCATCGACTCGTGCCTGTATGTCGGCCTCAATAGTAGCGACTCGAGTAACGAAGTCCTCACACATAGCCTCCATGTCCGCGCGCAGCTGCTGCTCACCCGGAGAAGGGCCGGAGCTAGTGCTCGCTCCGCTCCACTGAGGCCGGGGCACATCTGCATAAAGGCGTCGCCCGTACGAGCCGAGCCTAGGAACCGACCCATCAGCCGAACCCCTCCAAGGCCTCCAAGAACGCCTCTATACGGTCCTCCTGAGCCGGTTGCGAGTCCGGTGTGGGCAAACCGAGTCAAGGACTCCGTGAAACGTTCCTAAACATTTAAAATTCAGAAAATAAAATGGTTAATATATAATGTATGAAAAATTTTAAAGAAAAAATAATAATTGAAAAAAATATTAAATACCTGAACTTCTTTCGCCTTATCGTCGACGAACGTCCCGTCCTTCTTCGTGTGAAGAACTCGGTGCAGCTCATCGAGGCGGGACGGGCGCCCGTGCTTCGCTTCCTAAAAAATCAAAGAGTGAAGAATAAAACATAATAAATTAATAAGTAATTGAAAAAAGAAAACGAGAAAAAGGAAACGAGAAAGAAAACGGGGGGAAAAAAACATACCAATCGACGATGGTGCTCGTCGTGGGTCCGCGCCCCCTCTGTGTGTTTTACTGGATTCTTCGCGCGGTTGGCCTTATTCCTGCTTGACACTGCCTTGCCCTAAGGAGTGCTCAAGCTCGTGAGAAGCCGCGCGTGGTCCTCCAGGGCTCATCCACACGGGGAGGTTTGCTGCTTGCTTTCGCGCGCCCGGAACATGAGGTCCTTGAATCGATCCCAGGCGTGGCTGTCCCCATGGGGGAACAATCTACCGTCGATGATATCGGGATCGATAACAGGAAACTTGCCCTGAAAAAATTGAAATAAAAAATTGTTAAAGTAATAAATTTATTTCTATAAATTTCAAAATTAATTAATTATGAAAATAAATTATGTTTTTACCTTCCAACTGTCGTACATCCGACGTTTCTCCGTCGTCGGAATCTTCGTCCAGCGAAGGTCGCTGGGTAGAGGCATGCTCTGGAGGACCTCGCGAAACCGTTTTGAAACGGTTAGTATCTTGTTGTACTCGCAAAATCACAAAAAATTATTGTGCTATATATTAGAAACTATTAGTTAAAAAGAATAAAAAACTTTTTGAAAAATAGTAAACAAAATTACTTACGTATCCCCTTCAATCCAGGGGTAGAGTCTGACCGAGACAGTGCGTGCATGAAGTCGAGGGGCCACCGATCCGACCGATCGGACCGGGCGCGACCGGACGCATACCCTGATGCTAAGCCCAGGAGGCGTGGCAAGGGAGTCTGCGCGGCCGTGGTGTCGCAGGCTCGGTCTCAGGGACTCCAGGCATCGAGCGTGGCGGCAAGTCCCGTCTCGTGAATCGAAGAGGATGTCCAACTCCTCCGTAGTCGTCCGCATCGGGGGCAACGCCAGATGGCGTCTGCGGAGACCCCTCGTCACCGCGTCGTCAGGGCTCGTCGACCGGGGAGGACGTCGTCGCCCGTCATAATCCTACAACCAAAATAAACTAATTTAATACTAATTACGTAAGTAAAATATTGATTAGTTTATTTAATTAATTAATTAATGAAATAATGTAAATTAAACTAACATAAATTAAGTAAATAATTTAAAATAAACTAATCAAATTAATTTGAATAAAAGTAAATTAAAATTAGATTAATTGAACTAAAAGTAATTCAATTAAACTTAAGATTAATTAAGTAAAACTAAAATAAACTAATCATTTAATTTGAAATAAAGTAAAGTAAAATTAGATTAATTGAACTAAAATTAATTGAATTAAACTAAAATTCAATTAATTTTAGTTTCAATTAATCTAATTTTAATTTACTTTAATTCAAATTAATTGATTAGTTAATTTTAGTTTTAATTAATTAATCTTATGTTTAATTGAATTAATTTTAGTTCAATTAATCTAATTTATATTTACTTTAATTCAAATTAATTGATTAGTTATAACTAATCAATTCAATTAAACTTAATTAATTCAATTAAACTAAAATTAATTCAATTAAACTTAAGATTAATTAATTAAAATTAAAATTAATTAATTTTAGTTTTAATTAATTAATCTTAAGTTTAATTGAATTAATTTTAGTTCAATTAACCTAATTGTACTTTACTTTAATCAAATGTAACTAAAATTAAGTAATTAAACAATTTTTATTTAATAATTAAACTAAAATTAATTAATTAAATTAGTGTAACTCATTAATTTAAACTACTTAAGTATAATTGAAGTTAAACTATTTGAATTAATTACCCTACTTTAAATTAATTGATTTAATTAAAGTAATCTAAATTACATTAATTAAACTAAAATTAAGTAAAACTAAAATAAACTAATCATTTAGTTTGAAATAAAGTAAAGTAAAATTAGATTAATTGAACTAAAATTAATTGAATTAAACTAAAATTCAATTAATTTTAGTTTCAATTAATCTAATTTTAATTTACTTTATTTCAAACTAATTGATTAGTTAATTTTAGTTTTAATTAATTAATCTTAAGTTTAATTGAATTAATTTTAGTTCAATGAAGCTAATTTATATTTATTTTAATTCCAAGTAATTGATTAGTTAATTTTAGTTTTAATTAATTAATCTTAAGTTTAATTGAATTAATTTTAGTTCAATTAAGCTAATTTATATTTACTTTAATTCCAAGTTAGTTAATTTTAGTTTTAATTAATTAATCTTAAGTTTAATTGAATTAATTTTAGTTCAATTAACCTAATTTTAATTTACTTTAATTCAAATTAATTGATTAGTTAATTTTAGTTTTAATTAATTAATCTTAAGTTTAATTGAATTAATTTTAGTTCAATTAACCTAATTGTACTTTACTTTAATCAATTGTAACTAAAATTAAGTAATTAAACAATTTTTATTTAATAATTAAACTAAAATTAATTAATTAAATTAGTGTAACTCATTAATTTAAACTACTTAAGTATAATTGAAGTTAAACTATTTGAATTAATTACCCTACTTTAAATTAATTGATTTAATTAAAGTAATCTAAATTAAATTAATTAAACTAAAATTAAAAGTTAAACTAGTGTAATTATAAATTAATTTAGTTTAATTTTATTAAATTAAAGTAAACTATCTTAAATAAACTAAATAAGTAATTAAACTAAATTAGATTAAGTAATTAAATTAATTACTACTTAAATTGAATTAAAGTAAACTAAGTTAGATTAATTAAACTATTAGATTAATTAAACTAAAATTACTTAAAGAAATAAAATTAAAGTAAACTAATTAATTAGTTAATGTAAACTAAACTAATTAAATTAAACTACTTAAACTAAAACTAAAACTAATTAAATTAACAAAACTAAAGTAAACTAAAACTAATTAAATTAACAAAACTAAATTAAACTAAAACTAATTAAATTAACAAAACTAAATTAAACTAAAACTAATTAAATTAACAAAACTAAACTAAACTACATAATTAAAAACTAAAAACTAAAACTAAGTAAACTAAATTCTTAAACTAAACTTCAATTTGTTACAAAAACTAACCTCGTGTAATCGAAACCGGGATTGGTGGTTGAGGGTTTTCGGTTTAGAGTAAGAATGGGAACGGGAACGGGAAGAAATAACGGGGAACGGGATAGGGGAAAGAGAGAAACGAACAAAAAGAGAGGAAGAAAAAGAGAAAGGCAGCAAAGAAGAGAAAAGAAGAAAAGAAGAGAAAGCAGAAACGGGAAAAAGAAAAAGAAACGGGGGAAAGGAAAGGGATGCGAATTTAAATCATAATTTGCGACCAACTGGTCGCAATTATGTAATTATGACAGGAAATGAACAGTCACGCGTGCTGGGGAAATTGCGACCATATGGTCGCATTTCCAAATGCAAATGCTACCATTTGGTCGCATTTATAGAAAAAGCGACCAAATGGTCGCCCAGTTGCCATTACCAAGAACAGCTGTCATTTCACGAGTCCCATCGACGATTGCGACCATCTGGTCGCAATTATGAGATTCACCGCCAAATATTGCGACCATATGGTCGCATTACTTAAATTCACCGCCATAAATTTCATGAAAATTTAAAGTTACCGCCCATAATTGCGACCATATGGTCGCAATTCCACTTGTATTTTTAAAAAAATATTATTATACTTTTCCAAAAATGCGACCATCTGGTCGCCTTTCTCTCAAAAACCCTAAACCCTAAACCCTAAAAAACCCTAAACCCTAAACCCTAAATCCTAAACCCTAAACCCTAAAATGCGACCATTTGGTCGCCTTTCCCTTCTAAATTACTACCATGTGGTCACATTTTTTGTGAAATTGCGACCACTTGGTCGCAAATATTAATATTTATATACTTTTTTTTTATATTGGGTTACTTTATGATATTTACATATGACGGGAACTCTTGTTTCCATGTTGTTATATTCATTGATATGTTTCTTCATGATTTTCGAGATAAATTTTTGTAATTCTTGATTTGGAACTATTTGATTCTAATTAAGAGTTTTTTTTAATACGATATAGATAATTTTATTCTTGTTTTTCAAGATAGAAAGTGCTAGAAGGGAACCAAATAGACTATTGAAGATGTACATATTTATATATAATTAATTTGCATCCACATATTCATTTGAAGCAATTCCAACTGCAGAATTCGATATAAACATGTCAAAGTTGAAATCAAGAGGAATCTTTCTTATAATAAAAAAAAAAAGTTAATTTCATTTTCATCGTATTTATATTGATCTTGAAGAGTTTTTATATTAATTGAAAGTGAATAATTTTTATTTAATTGACATTATTATTATTGTTAAGAAATGTAATCAATAAAATTAACCACATCTTGAAATTTTGGAATTATTGGTAATTTTTTCAATCATCTATTCTTATTTTTATTTTTTCTTTTCTAAAGCTTATAATGTAATTTTATTTTATGAACAAATAAAATATTTAATATTTATTGATTTTTTCCCACTGTATTTATGGGGTAAAATAGATAAAGTAAAATGAAATTACCCCATCAATACGAGGGGAAAAAATCAACAAATATTAAATATTTTATTTGTTCATAAAATAAATATAATTTAAAAATTGATTAACAAACATTTTAACTAATACACATAAAACTCTTAAGTATACAATTATTGAATTGTAAAATAAGACAAAAAATTCCACGTGCATCGCACGTGTTAAAAAATAGTTATTTATAAATTATTGGTCATATAAAATCACATAATTTGCGACCATCCGGTCACTTTCTAATGTGACCATATGGTAGCTTAATTCCCGGCAAAATTTTAAGCTACCACTCCCCAAAAAAGGTCACAAATTTGCGACCAGATGGTCACTTTTAATTGTGACCACTTGGTAGCTTTTTTCCCTCCAAAATTACGCGCCATTTTTTGCTACGAAGACATATTTTAGTCACAAACATTGCGACCAGGTGGTCACTTTTAATTGTGACCACTTGGTAGCTTTTTTCCCTCCAATTTTAAGCTACCACTCCCCAAAAAAGGTCACAAAAATTGCGACCAGATGGTCAATTTCAATTGTGACCACTTGGTAGCTTTTTTCCCTCCAAAATTACGCGCCATTTTTTGCTACCAAGACATATTTTAATCACAAAAATTGCGACCAGGTGGTCACTTTTAATGGTGAGCACTTGGTAGCTTTTTTCCCTCCAAAATTACGCGCCATTTTTTTGCTACCAAGGCATATTTTAGTCACAAAAATGCGACCAAATGGTCGTTTTTAAAGGTGACCAAGTGGTCGCTTTTTTTGCGCCATAATTTCGCGCCATTTTTTATGACTACATCTACTTTTGGTCGCAATCTGGTCGCAAAAAAAGTGACCAGATGGTCACTTAAAGTCAACCTTCAAAGAAAGTGACCAAGTGGTCACTTTAAAACTACCACTTTTTTTTTTGTCGCAAATTTTTGGTCGTATTTTGGCAGTTTTTTTGTAGTGTAAGATAAAAAAAACAACTACAATAAAATATAATGTATTGAATTAGTAAGGTATAATATTTTATAATATTTAAATAAATTTTAAAATTTTTAATTGAAAATACTAAAAAGAGAAAAAATATATATAATTTCTTAAATTTTAATTAAAATTAGAAATAAATAATCTATAAATGAAAAATTAACTAATATGTGTATATAAAACAAACAGTTTATTTTTTATTTTATAGTATAAATTTTAATTATAAAGAAGTTAAAAAATCGTCTTATATAAAAAGAAAATCAACTACATATATTTTTTGAATTAGTAAATTACACGATAATTTAAAATTTAAATAGAACGTAATAATATGTTAATAATTTTAAAATTAATAAAACAAAAATCATTTTGAAAGAGATTTATAAACTAAAGAAAAATCAAAGAAAAAATATGTCAATCTTTTACATATTTTTAACGAGCGATGCACGTGGTAAAAAACTAGTATATTAAAAGAAGTTTAAGCCAAAAGTATTATATATATATAAAAGAAATTTGAATACAAAAGCTCCAGCGGTGGATACATGTTAGAGTTAATAGGAATTTAGAGATTAGTTTATTTTAGAACTTTTAATTTATTTTGTGTTTGTTATTTTATCTACCAATCATGTAATGACACATGTATTGAATTTCCCTATATAATGAAATTTGTGACTCAACACTCTTTATGTTGAGCCTTTCCCATTTTCTCTTTTCATTGTCTCTCTTCCTCTCTCAAATTCACATGGTATCAGAGCTATGGTAGTAAAAAAAAAAAAAAATAAAAAATTGATGGAGTAACTTTCATCAAATTCTGGGAATGGGTTTTTCAATTCAATATCATCTTTTCTAAAATGGCTCAACATCACAAAAAAAAAAAAAAAAAAAACAAAATCCCTTGTTTTCTGGGGTATTAATCATCTTTCAAGGTGGTTGTTCCTAAAAAAAACGTCTCAGCATCATTTTTTTTACCTCTCTTTCTTTCCCTTTGAACTCTCTCTCTCTCTCTGCTAAATCCATGGGAATGTTCCCCTTTTCTTAGATCTAAAAAAAAAAAAAAAACCAAATCTCAAATCCCTATCTCCCTGTTCGTATTCAGAAAAACTTCAAAATCTATTTTTTTTAAGATCTCTTTCTTCTCTTTTTCAGATCCATTTTTCTTCCTCAACCTAACCTCAAAATCTCTTTCAATCTGTGGTAACAATCCATGAAAATCCATAATCAGATTTAACAATCCCTCTAGTCACCGCCAGACGAGCGGAAATCCCACGGAGGAGGTATGGTGTCTATGAAGCTTCAAAATCAATTTTATTTTGGCAATGGTAGTCTCTTCTTTCTTTGGGTTCAAAAAAACCCTAATCTTTTTCTCGATCTTACCCTGTTCTCTTCAACATCAAAAAAAAAAAAAAATCTAGATCCAGATCCAGATCTCAACCATCTTCCTTCATCCCCAACCTTTTCTTTTTATGATTTTAGGATATTCATAATGTTTAATGATTAGAGATTTATCTTTTTTTTTTTGCTATGATTTTCTCTCTCTCATTTTCACTAATTTAAACCCAGGCAAGGGGTTATTAAAGTTATCAGTCTATGCTATGATTTTAATTTGTAAAAAAAAAATCAAAATTAAAATATTCAAACTAAAATATTTAAATGCCTAGAGTAAAAGCTAAAAGTGAAGAGTAATTTCGGTTAGAGAACTTTGACATCAAGAAAAATGGTAGCCTTTAGTTGGAGGTAAGCCTCATCAATGGGCCGGGCCGGGCCGGCCCTTAAATGAACGGGCTTGGGCCGGGCCAGGCAAGCCTGCTCTATAAATGGGCCGGGCCTGGCCCGGGCCTGACTTAAAAGGGTAAGCCCAAGCCCAGCCCACGGGCTTGGACCCATGAGATAAAATACGGGTCGGGCCGGGCCTGGCCAGTTTTTACGGGCTTGGCCCAGCCCGTTCAAATTTTTATACATTTAATTAAATTTCCATTAAATTATTAGTTGTATTTTTAAAAAATTATTTTTAACTTTTTAAACTTAAACTTAACTTTAAAATGATGAAAAAAAATTAATTTAAATTTTTACTATTAAATTATTTATTTATATTTGTTCCTATATGTTAATTAAACTTAAATTTAGCTATAAAGTGATGAAGTTAATTTATTATTTTGTTATTATATTTTTTTTTATTTATACTTTATTTTATATGGAATTAAACTTTTTAAATTAAATTTATTTATCATTCTTTTAACTTAATTTGACTATATACATATTTTTTTTTTAATTTAACTTAAAAAGAGACAAACTAAAATGGATAAATAATAATGATGAAATATAATGATTTCACCAAGAAATAAGATTTACATAATTTTTTTTCGAGAAATAATTTGCATCATTGCAATGTAAATACATCCCAACTTATATGCATAAATCATGTGCAGTTTTCTCAAATATAAAATATATTTATATATATTTTATAATTTTTAAAATATATATATATATATATATATATATATATATATTTTTTTTTTTTTTTGAATAATTTTTGAACGGGCTTTGAACCGGGCTTAGGGCCGGGCCTCGGGCCGGGCCTGATTGGGGCCCTATGGATAAAGCCCGCGGGCCGGGCTTGGGCTCAAATGCATGGTCCATATCCAGCCCATTGATTTATAGGCCGGGCCGGGCCTGGCCCGTCAACCGTTGACTTACGGGCCGGGCCGGGCCGAGCCCGGGCTGGGCTTGGGCAGGCCCACGGGCTTTTATCCATATGATGAGGCCTAGTTGGAGGTAAAAATTTAGAAGGGAAGGCCATCCAACCCATGGAAGAGGTTTGGGTTCAAAATCTTAGCTCCAAGCTTCAACTTTAACCATGGAAATATACTAAGAAAAACATGAGCTCAAATAAAATACAACATTACCTCAAAGCTTCACTATCAATGGTGTGGTCTCCCTCTTCTCTAACACCCTTTAAACCAAAGATCCAAACAGAAGCTTGGTATAAAATTCAACAACTCTAGAAATAAGAAGTAAAATGAGATGGAATAAAAAAGAAAAAAAATCACCCATAAGTCTTGCTTCACTTTTGGTTTTTAGCCTTGAAATTCCAAGAAAATAAATACATCAGCAAAAATCGACACCTAGCAGTGTAATCTTAAGGCCTAGGTAATTGGAAAAGAGAAAGGGGAAAAAAATAAAATCAAACAAAATAAAAGATGTATAGTTGGCCCACTTCCACTATTCTCTCTCAAACATACCAACACCCATTAAATCACTTTTGCTTTCAATTATGAAAATTTATAATTCATTTTTAAAAAAACCCACAATTCAAGGTAGTAATTTAACTTATAAATCTCAATTTTTAAAATAAAAATTTATTAACAAACAAATTTTAATGTACTTAAAAAGTTTACAAATTTTCATTAAATACCATTGGTTAGAAATTTAAAAAAAAAAAATTTAAACGTTACAATCAAAATGTATCAAATGTATTAGGTTTCAATTTTTCCCCTGAATATTTTAAAAGTTTCCATTTTCCCGTAACGTTTAAATTTCAAAAAGTTAACAAAAATTGCAAACAATGGGCATTTTTGAAATAAGTTAAAAGATCGAAGGTATAATTGAAAATTTTAAAACATTAAAGTAAAATTAAAAAATATCATAGGTTTGGGGTATTTTTTTAATTTAAATTTAGCCCATATTTAATATTCTTTATTTGATTAAACTTAAATAATATTATATTTTTAAATTTATTATATATGGGTCTAAAATTTCATCATCGTACCGGACTTCTATTATCTTGAGACCGGCCCTCTACAGATTAGAGGAGAGGGTGTTGGTGAATATGTGTGAAATCTCTGTAATGTAAGGGTGAGAAAAACTGAAAATGGAAAAGGATAAGAGACAAGAGATAGGAGATAGAGAAACTGCCAAAGAAGAGAGAGAGAGAGAGAGACTAGCGCGTGTTTTTTGGGTTTTTTCTTCCTTAAAGAAAACTTGAATGCGTGGAAAGAACAAGTTGAGATAAAATAAAGTGGAGAGATCCATATAAAAAGATCAAAAATTAAAGTAGAGATTGACAATTTGCACTTGTCTTTATAAATAAAGACCAACAACCAACAAAGAAAAAAAACATTGGCTGTAGGCCGTAGGAGGGGTTTCATCATTTGTACTATTACCCTTTTTCCAACTATCTTTATTTCATATTTTTTAATTTTATTGATTTCATTTTTCCGTTTTTCTTTTCCTTTTATTTATTGATTATGTTTCAAATTTAAGTTTTATTCTCATATTTTCTGCCGATATTAGTTTCCTTTTTTCCTTTTTTTTCATTAATGAAATCGAAATAAAGTTTTCAAATTTTAGATTTGAATATCAAACCCCTAAATCACGTTTTATCCTTTTGAGTTAGGTATTTTGTATTTCAAGTTTTTCTTTTCACTTGATTTCTTGATCTTCATTATTCTTTGTTTTTCATTATCTTTATTCTGTCCATCTTGATCCCTTTTCTCCATTGAAATCCTACATTCATTCTTTAATCATTCAACTGGGCATCACCTTATTCTTCATTTTTTCATCATTTTTATTACGTCCGTTTTCTCCTTTTCTCCATTTTATCTCTTCATTTATTTTTTTTGTCTTGTTTTATATTTTTATTTTTGTTTAGCAATTTCTCTTCTTTGTAGATCGCAGTTGGAGATGTTGGTTTAGATCTATTACATTTCGATGTTAGGCGTCCACTGGGAGGCGAGAACTATGCACATCCTTTCTGTATGAATCGTATGCTATAAGAAGAAGTGTTCATGTGTGGTGGGAAAGGTCACCAATCGAAAAGCATGTGCAAGCCATTCGAGTTCGATTTACCCATCTTGACTTGTTTTAAGTTTATTGTTTATTATTTTTTTTTCAAGAAATTGTTTTTCTTAGTTGTCTTGCTTGAGAATTATTCTTTTTTTTTTTTTTTTTTTTTATTAGATTTTTTTTTTATGTTTTTAATAGATTTATAGGAAGTGTGTTAGTTGTTTTGATTATGAACAATTACCTCTTGTTAATTGTTTTCATTATGGAATTGTAGTGATTGTTTTTTTAATTGTTTTGTTAAATGGTTTTGATTTGAACAATAGTTTTTGTTCTATCCTCTCTTCTACAATTGGCATTTTGACACTAAATGTTAGTCAAATTTACATTTTAAAAACTTCTTGTTTAATAATTATAAACTCTAATAAACATTTATACATTGTCAATTTGTCCGTGAAAAATCTTTGATAATTTTGTTTAAAAAACAAGGTATAAAATTGTAGACCCTAAAAAACATTTATATTCTGTACTATATTGTTCTTGGTAGGGGGGGTTTTGTTTTTAAATTTTAATAATGTGATATAAGTGATGGAAGTATTACTTTTAAAATGTTTAATAAATATAAATATTGTTAACTTTTGCAAAAATTATATTATATCTTCAATTAGATTTTCAAAATGTTTAATAAATAAAACATTGATAAACATTTTAAAACCGTATATAATCGAATTTGTTTTTACCAATTTATTTGAATTTAGAGTATCAAACATTTAAAAGAAACTAATATTTATAAATGTTTGCTTTTATTATATATTTAATATTATTTCATTTATATAAATCAAATATTTAAAAGAAACTAATACACCAATTTGAAATCTAATAAAAAATCATGAAAATAGATATCTCATGTTTAACAAATCCCAAAAGATTATTAACTAAACAATATTTCAACGATCTACCATCAATTTCAAACAACAATACACATGCTTTACAAGTACTCAAAACTCAAAGATGTAGGAAATTATATTAATAGGTTCCCAAAATAGTATTTTAACCAAGTAAGAATCACTATTTCTTTGTCTTCTTCCTGCTCAACAAATGAAGTGTGGTTGTGAATCTTCTAATTGTGAGCTATCCTGTTGCCGTTTTCCACCCGATCCAAATACATTAGTATACGGGGGGGAAATGCGCCGACTTGCTATTTTGCTCTTTGGGTTGGAGTGCAATCATCATCAATTTTTCATCACTAATTTATCTTTGTCGCTTCTCTACATTTCACTTTGATTTCTTCATTCTCCTCATAAAGAACAACATTTTATGTAAATATTTAACATCAAACTAGATGTAAAAATCAACAAAAACAGGGGGGGGGGGGGGGGGGGGGGGGGGGGGGGGGGGGGTACATCTTGTTTGGGAAAAAATTCTACCTTTTCTTTGGTTTTTAAATCTTATGTTGTTCATCACTTTCATTTTTCATTTTTCGAGACCTTCTTCTCCCTTTTCTTTGCTACTAAGTTGAGATCTTGCCTCGGGTTTTAGAAACGCCATTATTCTGTTCATCAACATCTTTATTCATGCTTTCTTGAAAGTTTCTTTCACTTTTTCCTTGTTAATCAACTTTGATCTCCCTCTAATATTCTTCCTCGTACTCCTCATATTGAATGGAATTTTTACGTTCTGTTTTTTTTTTTTTTTTTTTCGGGGGGTTTTAAAAAAAAAAGTTTTCAAATTTCAAATTTCACTCCAAATCGGAAAAGATATCAAATGATTTTTCCTTTTCTAAAAACCCACGATTTCCGTTTATGAATTACCACTAATTTATTATTTTAATATTCAATTTCACGTTTTTAAATTACGCGATTATAATTACGGTGTTAGGCGGGTACTAAAAGTCTTTTGTTTGACCATGCGGTGGTGCGTGGCTTGTTTTGTAATTTTTTTGGTTTTCCAATGACAAATGTAATTATACATGTTGAAATGATTATAGATGAAATTGCCCCTTATAAATAATAATTAAAATCTCTAATTTTTTTTAAAGGTAATACTTATGAGCTATCCTTCGATAATTTTATGGGTCAATTTTTATTAAATATTATTATATTTAATAAATATATAGGTCACACTAACTTATATCCAATATAAATAAAAGATATATGAAAGTGTAAAAAACTCTCAAGTCTACTCCTTTCTTTTAGAGACAATTAATGAAATAACATATTTTTACATATTAATTTTTGAAAAACTTTTATAAATTACTCAAATAATATTAATTATAATTTAATATTATATTGAACTACGAAAAGAAAAGAAACAAAAAAAAATCATTGAAAAATAATAATGAAAAATAACAAAATAGTTCATTGAACTATAATTTAATATTATTTTGAACTAAAAAGGTAAAAAAAATCATTAAAAATAACAATGAAAAATAACATATTAGTTCAATATAATATTGAACTAAAATTAGGCAATTTGGATACTATTTAAAAAATTCTTATATTTCAATAATTAGTATGCACAATACTATTTGAGACAATTTATAAACATACATACATACATACATACATACATACATACATACATACATACATACATACATACATACATACATACATACATACATACATATATATATATATATATATATATATATATATATATATCAAGTAATTTATGTTTCATCCATTAAAAAAATAGATATGGACTATGAAACTTACCGGTTATATTTGAATTTTTGTTATTTATATTACTATTAATTTTTAAATATAAATTCAGAAATCTATTAATTTAACAGACCAAATTCATTAATTAAATGATTAAGTCTCAAATAGTAAGTTCATGAAAATTGGGCATCTCGAGAGTCAAGAAGCCATAAATTTATATTCAAGATCATCCTCCTCTAATTGTCGAGCGGCACCAACACCTCACCTTCTTCCACGACGTTTACCTGAAAAACAAGTAGTATAGTATGCACTATGAGTATTAATTTTCCAGTGAATAATAGATTGAAAATCAAGCATTTCTATAAATAAAAAAATCCAGAGTTTTTGTACAATAAATTATTTTTCTCTTTACTACCCATTCATTTTCAATTCCCACTTAAAACCAAACTCTTAAGCTTTCTCTAAAAAAACCACAAGGAACATAACACTTTCCTTAACTCATTTCCACAAGATATAACTCATCTTACATAACAACTACAACCTCTCACTTTATCCATCAGATTCATATATAAGTCATTCAACAACCACACTTTACTCATCTCATCTCACAATAACCATTTCTTCTCATAAAGTCACTATAAGAATTTACTCATCTCGTCACATTTTCTATAAGGCGACAGTTTTTTTACCGTCACCAATACCAGTGTCACCATATGTATACGGTGACAATCAAATTAGTGACAGGAAAAACATTCACATTTAGTCTAAAATTAGAGAAAAATATTTTTTATTAAATTCATTACATCAAATGTATATAACACCAATCAATTTTATTTAAATATTACAAACTCAAAATTAAAATATTACTCGATGCTTACATAAATTACATTCTATAAACAAAAAATTAAAATCATATATTAATAAATAAAGTGAAAAATAACTATAGCAAATTATCATTCTTCTTGAAGCCCAAGATCATCAATTAAGAACTGCATCGTCAAGACCAAGAAATCTTCTTACAAAAGAAGAGGATTTCTCTTTCTTTTGACTGTCACAACTGCAGCTTCAATGTCATAAACTCGAAATGAATTCGAGCAATCACTATATTGATTACACTTGGGCTCGACTCTCATAACTTCAGTAGGTTTCCATTTTCAACATTTACTACTCTCCTAGAAGCTTCCAAAACACACGGTCTGGTAACACACAACCATGTTCGATCTGATTGAGAGTCATCACCTGCAATTGGAACATGCCCGGATCTTCGAAAATTTAATATCTAGAGGTGAATAGTATTTACTAAATACACGTGGTACTTTTTAAAAGTTAGAAACAAAAGGAAGGACCTTACAAGAAATTTATACATCTTCAAAAGTAAACCTCTCATCATCATCTTCTTCATTCTTCATGTTGAAACAAAAAAGAAAAACCCCCACCCATCTTCTTCATTTTCGGGTAAACTATGAAACCAAGAAAAAAGTGGGTTTCCTCTCTCATTTCTCAATCGTTTTGTTGCGTTGGTTAGGTATTAACATGGGGAAACTTTTTCCTAAGGTTTGAAAGAAAAATCTTGGTCTTAGGAGCTCCAAGAGGTAAATTTATTTATGGGTTTCATTTCTAGATTTGAATTGGATTTTGTGTTTTCTTCTTAGATTCGTTTGAAATTTCAAGGTTCCATGAATGGAACTTGAAATTACATGGTAAATGGAGCCTACCCATACCATTCCTACAACTTTTCCTTTCAATTTTTCTTGAACCCAAAGTTGCCCAAGAACACCACCAATGGCTGAAAATGAAAGGGGTAATGGCGAACTTGTTTGAGCATTTTCTTGACTTATTTGAGAGAAAACACAACCCAAACCCTAGGAAAGTATTAACCAATAATTACCAAACCAAAAACCCAACCAAACATCTCCCGAATCATCATCCTCAAGCCAAAACACCTCCCAAAATAGCCCCTCATAGCAGCCCTTGTTTTCTGCCCAAAGGTGTGTTCTAGCCCGAAAATCTTGTCTTGTTTTTGTGCAATTATTTGATGTTTGGTGTATTAAACATAGATAGTTGTAAATATTTGTAGGTATTGGGTAATCACTCGCTTGCTCGATCCTCCGGCTCTTGAAAAAATATCTACTTTACCAAGGTGAGTTAAAGTGGTTGTGTGTGGTTTTATGCATGGGTTGCGTTGCTAGGAATGGTGTCCTAGAACTTGTAATTATTTAATAATAATAATTTATTTCGAATAAATTAAATAAATAAACGTAAGTTCTTTATATTATCTAGATTAATTCAATTGACGATATTAGGAATATATGAAAATGTATTAATATCAAACATTCAAATAGTAAAACCCTAAGTTCCTCTCATGAAATCATGACTTAGTATGCGAGTCATACGAGAGGATTAAAGTCGAGATAAGTAACTTAAAAGTGTCTACAGTAAACGGATAACGTTTGGGAACCTTATCCTGGTAACACTGTTGATAGCTTCGCATCTTGTTTATAGACAAATGATCTAATCCTGATCATTCATGTGGGAGACATGAAATAGAAGTATCATATGCAATCTTGATTGTATAAGACAGGACCACGATGTTCGATCAAATTTCTCATTAGTACCGTTTACGAGAAATGATCGAATATTAAACTAAGTTTATCAACCATGATTGATCTCAATCCTAAGTTAAACGTGGACTCCTATTTATGGAGTTTTGTTCTTTGATTCATATGGTTGAGAGCAATCTGTAAGAACGTTTAATACACTCCTGTTTTGGGAACATAGCTAGACGAGATGAAATTCATAACTTTCCTATAAATTAACGGTATCAGTGCAATACCTAAACATTTTAGGAACTTTAGGAAACTCCCTTGATGTACTGATTCGAGACATGAACAACTAGCGCTACGACTTCTATTGATCACAGAAGTATATTATCTGTAGTTTGACTAAAGATAAAGTTCATTGGAGAATCAGCGGGAACACAAAGATAAAGCGGTAGTTATAGGGGTAAAACGGTAATTTATCCGCCTGTAATTATGAGGTTTCCACGTGAAGGATATATCACAGATATAAATAAAGATAAACTAAATGGACATAACTCATCTATAGTGGGGGGAGTTCAGCTATGAATCTATAGTTGAATTATTCATAGTTAAATAATAAGTAATTAACTGATTATGAGTTAATCACTTAATTGACTAATTATTAAGCCCATGATCTATAGGTCCATCGGGTCCCTATGCTAGGCCAAATATTGTTGTAGCAAAACTAAGTTATTAATTTAACTTAGGAAGAACAAACAATTTAAGTAATTGATTTTACTTAAAATTAGGCAATATTAATTATTTGAATAATGAGATTATTTAAATGAAAATTAATATTAATATTATTAATATTGATACAATATTAATTGTTTAAATAAAGAGTTTATTTAAATGGAAATTAATAAAACATTATCAATTATAATAATTCACTACAAGAAAACTGTCAATTTGTGATCGAAAAATTGCGACCAGAACATTTGGTTGCTTTTTTGCGACTAACCGAGTCGTAAAACAATCGTTAACCCAGAGCTACCATTTGGTTGGAAAAACTTCAACCAAAATACGACCGTATTCGATAAGCAAATGTAAAAAAACGCGCGAAATTATGGCGTCAAGATTACGACCTAGTGGTTGTAAATAATTACGACCAAATGGTAGTAATTAAATGACTCCAAATTATTTTAGTCACAAAATTTGGCGCCAACATTACGACCAGTGAGTCGCAAATATATTTCGTCTAGTTGGTCGTATTAAAGCGACTCTCCATATTCCCACTCACTTTTTTTTGGGAGGGAAATATATTGAGACCAATTGCGACTAGATGGTCGCAAATTGGCCACTATCAAGTTGCAAAAAATGGAGGAAATATTACTTACCTTCCCGCCAATTTTTGTGACGACTTGGTCGCAAAATGACAGATTAACCACATATAAAATGCACTTCCATACATAGTTATCAAGACACAAAAAATAAAATGAGAGAGTGGATGTACATTCGTTTAATTGAGGGTTTTTTTGAACGATGAATTCGTTTCAAGGGTTCATCAATTGGTTGAGTTTTGTATGGGAACTGAGTATTACGAAAAATATGGTCAGAAACTACGATGTCCATGCAAAAAATGTGACAACAGAAAAATCATACCAGTTCCTGATTTGAAGAAGCATCTTTATAATCAGGGTTTTGTGCCAAATTATTATCACTGGGTGTATCAAGGTGAAACGAAGGAAATGTTCGACACTGCAGTACAGGAATCTCGACAGTACGAAGGAAACAGCTCGAATGTTGACGTTGCAGTCCATATTGAAGAAAACCAGTTCGGTCAAATGTAGCAAATGATAATGGATGGTGTAGGGTATGGTAATGAAATGAATCGCAAAAGAGAAGATGAAGACCAAACTTTCGTTTAGGAGGAAATTAATCCAGAGGCATGTAAAATGCACGAAATGCTGACCACAACTAATCGACCGTTGTATAGAGGATGTGAGGTTAGCTAACTCGCTGCAACTACGAAACTTTTAAATATAAAAGTGTAGTACCACATACCAGTGAGAGGATTTGATTCAATTGCATCCTGGTTTCGTCGATGTGCTCCTCCAGAAAACACGCTACCAGAGAGTTTGTACGACATGAAGAAACTTGTGGAGGGTCTCGATTTTCCCGTGGAGAGAATAGATTCATGTCGAAACGAATGCATGATATACTGAGATGTGGATGAGAGTCTGTATCATTGCAAATTTTGCTTTCAGCCAAGATATAAACAAGGGAGACGCAACCTGATTCTACACACCCGCATGTTCTATTTACTGCTTACCTCGTGTTTGCAACGATTGTATGCATTAGATGTGACAGCTTCTCACATGAGATGACATCACGAGCATCTTGAAGATGAAAGAGTTATAAGCCATCCCTCAGATGCTGCGGTGTGGAAGCATTGGAATAAGTGTCATCCAGATTTTGCCCAAGATCCTAGAAATGTCAGATTGAGATTATGCACGGACGGATTTGACCCGTTTGGGGCGTCAGGAGCACAATATTCAGTATAGCCGGTGATGGTGACCCCGTATAACTTGCCACCCTTGATGTGCATGAAAGACCCGGTGATTTTTTTAACTGTGATCATTCCTAGTCCGAAGAGTCCAAAACATAAACTGGATGTGTATTTGCAACCACTTATCACGAAGTTGAAAAATTTGTGGACATATTGTTATATGACATACGATATATCAAGGAAACATAATTTCTTGATGTGCGCTGCATTAATTTGGACGATTAATGACTTCCCAGCGTATTCAATGTTATCAGGTATATGTTTAATATATTATTTATACTTTTTTCTGTTTATTAGTTTTCGTAATTGCTTGCTTAGTCATAATATATAGATAAGTAATCTATATCTTCTCTAATCCTTTTAAAGGATGGAGTACGGCCGAAAAATACGCATGTCCACATTGCATGCTTGACACAGAGGTATTTTCTCTAAGACATTGTCGAAAAACTTGTTGGTTCGATTGTCACAAAAGATTTCTACCTTTGAATCATTCATTTCGTGCTAACAATAGTGACAGGAAGAAAGGTCGATGTTTACGAAAAGAGATACCTCCGACAATGTTTAGCGGGCGAGAAATTCTTCACGGTATAGATGCCCTAGGCATGCAGAAGATTACCTGTGAAGGTGCAGAGAATGCAAACTAGTTGGCTGGGAAAAATACCGGATGGAATAAATGGGGTATTTTTTAGGATCTACCGTATTGGGAAGATCTACTAATCAGACATAACTTGGATGTAATGCATATTGAAAAGAATTTCTTTGATAATGTTTTCAACACTATTGTAAACATTTCGGGAAAAACAAATGACAATCTGAATGCACGTTATGATATCCAAGAGATATCTCATCGCCCTGAGTTGGAGCCTGATGCTAATGATCATTACGCTAAAGCGAAGTACATGTTGACCATGGAGGAAAAAAAGACATTATTTGAGTGGTTAATATCAATCAAATTCCCAAACAGATATGTTTCCAATCTCAGTCGATGTATAAACAGCCAGAAACATATAATGTTCAGGATGAAAAGTTACGATTGTCATGTATTCATGCAATAATTGATGCCGGTCACGTTTAGGCCATTTCTAGAGCATAGACATTGGGAGCCGCTTGCGTAGTTGAGTGTTTTTTTAGGGACTTGACTTATACTGAATTGATCGACGCAACTGTTGCATGAATTAATTTGGAGATTGTTGTTATCATTTGTAAGTTGGAGCGAATGTTCCCACCTGCCTTTTTTGACTCAATAGAGCATCTTCCTGTGCATCTTCCATACGAGGCATTCTTAGGAGGTCCGGTGCATAACTATTGGATGTACCCATTTGAAAGGTAAAACACTCATAATGTCGGTTACATACGCAATCAGCACATTGAATATTTAACATATGTTTTACACCGTATCGGCATGTACTTACGTCAGTTGAAGATGATCGAAAATAGATCACAAGTAGAAGGATCTATCAGTAGTGCGTATCTTACGCAAGTGACTACCACATTTTACTCCTACTATTTTGATCAGCACATTGCAGAGCAGTATCGATCGGTGAAGCAAAATGTTGTTGAAAATTTACTAGAAGGTGTTGATGTAAATGCTTGTCGATATTTACAGAGGCTGGAATAGCTATTGGTAAAACTGTGCGGAGGCCGTTAACCAATACTGAGTATCACGTTATCCAAACAAACGTGTTATGCAACTGCACCGAAGTGGAGCCATACATAGAGTACGTTTTTTTATGATGTTCCTAGTTTAAAATAATTTGAACTGTTTCTAAACCTATACGTTCGAATGGTATATAGATTGTTTCTAAACCTATACGTTCGAATGGTACGACCTAGTCTTACATCCGTTGATGAGGGATCAATGATTGACAAAGAGTTTCGTTCTTGGTTCTCTGCATACGTGAGTTTTTGGCTAATGTGTCAAATTTATTTTTTAATATATATTGCACTTTGAATTTACCTTTTACACAATATATGTCATTAAAGGTTGACTCACCTACATTGCCAGTAGCTGATCCTCGCATTATTTTTTTTGGCAAAAAGACCTGTAAGGATTGCAAGATCATATACTGGCTACGTTGGTAATGGGTACAGATTTTAAACGAAGGTGCATTCAGTTAACAGAGCAACGAACAATAGTGGGGTGTACATAAAGGCTCAAGTGTTCGGAACCAATGAAGAAGATTATTTAAGAGTAATATATGAGATCATTGAGATTCAATACGCAAGTCTGACCCTAAAACGCATTGTTCTATTTAACTGCATGTTGTTTGAGACAACGAGACGTTGCGGAATTCGTAAGTTGTCTCATTTGCAGATCGTGGAGGTTAATAAGTCTAAAAATATGCGTACAGAAGATAGGTTTGTCATGGCTTCACAGACGATTCTAGTCTATTATCTAAACCATCCATCTAATAGACGCGATCTGACAGATTGTTTAGTTGTTTGTAAAGTAAAACCGTCTCATGTAGAAGAAGGTATCTCTGATAAGAACATTACAGAGTACAGTGCTTTCCAGGAAGACGAGATAAGATTGCGTGCAATTGATGATGGTCATAATGCTATTACAGCTAGATCAATGAATGATGGAACGATGACATTGCAGGACAATACAGATGTTCCAAATGATCGTGATCATGAAACTTCACAAGATGAAACAGCTGAAGAAGAAACTGAATCAGAATCTGAAGATGAACTTGAAAAACGACGAGAAGACACTTTTAATTGCTCCATTTAAAAAATTAAAAAAAAAACAAAAAGTTATAAATGCTACCATATGGTCGTAAATGGCAAGATCAAAATGCGACCATCTGGTCGTAATTGTCATGACAGTTGTTATTTTTTTCTGTTCCCATTGACAATTACGACTAGATTGTCATAATTTTCCCCGAGAAAGTAAAAAAAATTAAACAGTTGTATTCATATAATACGACCATCTGGTCGCAAATATAGTTAGATGCGACTATATGGTCGTAATATTTAGCGGCAATTTTGAAAATTTACCAAATTTATGGCGGTGATTTTGACTTTTACGACTAAGTGGTCGTAATTTGTAATTATTACAAATTCAAATTTACGACCTTGCTGGTCATAATTGACTGCAAGCGCGACTCCCCACATTCTATCATAATGACTTTTTGCGACCAGATGGTCGCAAAAATTAAAATTAAAAGGGGCAGACGCATTCTCCCCCTCCCCATTCTCCCTTTTTTTTTCTTTTCTTTCTCCCTTGTCGTTTTTCCCCTCCCTCATTCCCTTATATCCCGTTCCCTCGAATACCATTTCCTTAACCTCGTTCCCTCAATGCTTGTTCTCTCAAATCCTGGTTAGTTATCTAAACTTTATTTTTAAAAGTTCGTTAATTCATTGAATTAGGCTCGGTTAGGTTATGCTCTTAGTTTATATAAATTAGTCTAGTTAATTAGATTAGTTTTAATTTAGGGTTTAAATCATATTAATATTATTAGATTAGTTTTAATTTAGGGTTTAAATTATATTAATATTGTTTAGATGTTAATGTATATACTTTAATTTATCTACATTAGTTTAGTTCAGTTCATTTAGTTTAATTAGTAATTTAATTATAGTTTTGTTAGAATTTATGTATTTTAGAATAGTTTACATAAATTATAATTAGTATAATTTAATTTAGTTAGATTAGTTTACTCAAATTATAATTACATTAGTTTTAGTTAGATTAATTTTAATTAGAATAGTTTAATTATATTAGTTTTAGTTTAGTGTTTATTATAGTTTTAATTATTTAAGTTATAATTTAACTTAAGGAATGTAGTTAGTGTGTAATTATGTAAAGACCTGAAAAATCAGGTGTAATCAAATCAGAGTTAAAAATGAAAGTCTAGATTTTTACGAAAAATCGGTATGGTGCCGTTTGTATTTCAGACTAGCCAAAACCTGTGTACATAGGTCGCAAGCAGAAAAAGCAATAAAACAAAGGAAATGCGCATCTCTTAAAGTTGTTTGAGTCCCAAAATGGACAAAATACAATACAAAACATAAAATGCTCTCGAAAGCTCAAAATGAAAGTATAAACATGTAAAAGTGCAAATCAAAACAATTGTTCATGCATCTTCTAGGAATGCCCAAAAGAAGAAAGTCCATGTTCATCCCGTGATCACGAGGCACCACCACCTCTACCACGGCCACGGCCTCTAAAAGTACCTGAAAATATTAAAGTAGGAACATTAGAATAAAAATGCTAGTGAGAGTAAAGTAGAAGCATGTAGTCCTATGAACAAACTCCACATCGGAAGTTGTGTCCAAGGCCTAACATGTACATTTCCTCCCAATCAACAAGTCATACAATTCACTCAAGTTTTCAGATAAACATGACATTATAGCCCGTCAAGAATAACAACATGATAAAAGGAAAGGTAACACTTCTTCGCTTTACCAACAACTAATTCGAAAATAAACAAGTCATATGTCCAACTATTCAGAAACGTCACAAACTCGGTATATTGACAACCCGGCCTGTTTCATCCAAGGTCCCCAATATTTCACATTTCATATAGTATATCGACAACCCGACCTGTTTCATCCTAGGTCCCTGATATTTCCATTTTCACATCGTATATTGACAACCCGACCTGTTTCATCCTAGGTCCCCAATATTTCACATTTCGCAAAGTGTATCGACAACCCGGCCTGTTTCATCTTAAGTCCCCTATATTTCATATTGACAACCCGGCCTGTTTCATCCTAGGTCCCCAATATACTTTCAAATCACTTGGTATATCAACAACCCGACCTGTTTCATCCTAGGTCCCCGATATACCCTTCATCACATAATCAACCTTTCATTTCCACTTTTTAATCACAATCTCGTTATATTTCGTTTCATTCGCATCACGGTTCAAGTGTTCATCACCGTCCTCTATTCATAATCAAGCTACTAACCAACTAAACCATATCTCACCACAATATCCTCAAGTCACTCAAACAAGGTTCTTAGCGAAAGGGCACTCAACATCACTATGGAATGAGTAAAAGTGAACTCGTCCAATCCCGTCTTCTAACTTATTACCCAAATCTAGTTTCCCCCAACAACCTCAAGTAATAATTTTTCTCTCCCAAACAACTCGAGTACTCTTGAAGCATTCTCATTCTCGCCATAAAAGGCCTATCTTCCAAATTCCCAAATCCGGATTCTAAACTCAACTCCAAGTGTAAAGGCACACAAGTCACTCGTTCTCACTTCCAAGGCCCAAATCACAAACTAGTCTCATTTTGGGCTCTCATCTCACAATTCCCTCTTAAACCCGATCAAACAACCTGGTCAATGTAAAATGGTCATAAGACCACATACAACTACTCTAAACTCACCTTGGTCAAAAGAAGTCGAATTCAACACCGATTGGACGGTTTCACGAACGTAGCACAAAACCTACAATTTACATGCACCTAAAATACATTAGTTTAACGAAACGAGCAACGGTCGACACGAAACAACAAAACAAGTCAAAACAGCCCGGTAAATGTTCCATGAGGCTCATGGCCATGAGGGAAATGAGAGGGGAGGAAGAGTTTCTGGTTTTGGGCGTTCTTGGAGCAATCCGGGTTCGTGTTAAACACTTTTTAGATGGTTTTGATCAATGGGTAAACTTAAATTAGGGTATAAGACTAGAATCAACCACACCAATTCAAGGGAAACAAAAAAAAATAAGGCATTTTCTACCACAAACAAAGCAGCCACGGCAAGCATAGTTCAAAGGGGTCGGGTTTTCGCTTGGGCTTGGTTTAGGGTTCAAGAAAACTTAAGAAAAAGTTACTCAAAGTGTTTCCCAACATGGATTTAACAAGTTTTGGAAAGGGGAAGAAGGTTTTTCGCAAGGAAACTCAAGTTTGAATCAAAACTCATACAAAAAGTTTGAAATTTCGAAATCTAAGGCTTACCTTAGAGAAGTGTGATAACTCTATAAAATAGAATTATTTGGTCCCATTTTAATGCTTATTTGATAAATATTTGATTGAACTTTGCTCACATTGTGCATACTTTGAACTCATTTTACATCATTCTTTAATTGAGTTTACTTTGAAAAAATATGAGTTTTTAGCACTTTAAATAATATGTGGAAGTGTTTTAGGCTTTCTTTATTTTATCTTATCATTTTGAGTGAAAGAAAAGTCCTAACGAGTTGCTAATTTCATATAGAAAAAAGGAAAAAAGTTGCAGATTTTGAAGTAGTACTGTAGCTGTACTGCAGCATACTGAAGCATATTTGACAGCAGCATATCACGATTTTTAGCACTAAAAAGTCAATTATTTGGGCCCGTTTCATCCCAAAAATGTGAGGAAAAATTAGGGCAGCCCTTGGGATCCATCTAGGAACAATTTTTGGGAAAATTTTATAAAGCCCAAACCTAATCTTGAAGGAAAATCATTTATAAAAGGAGAAAAGAAAAAGAAAGAAACCCTAGTTCTTCATTGGAGGCAAAAAGCTCAAAGTGGGAGGAAGATGTAGCAGCCAAGAAAGAGGAGAAAAACTTCAATTCTTGGAAACTCGGATTTGATTCTTTTCCCTTTTCTCTTTATCCTTTCTTTTATATCTTCTTCTTCTTCTTTTTCTTAGTTTCCAAACTCCATTGTTGAACCTTCAAATATGCTCATAGTAGATTTATTATTTATACTTTTCTTTGTTATTTTAGATTTCGTTATGAACTAATTGCATTAGGTTGGAATTGATTGATGAACCCTGAGGGGGATTAGTTTTATGGCTTGAATGAATTCAGTTTTTATGCTCAATCAATAGCTTCGATATTTTTGTCTCTTTGCTTATGCTTGATCAACCTAAGTGAATTATTTAGTTTAGTTTTGATTCCGAAAAGGTTAAAATTGAATGGAAAAATATTGATTGATAGGGGTTAACGATTCTTGAAATTGGTTTTAGTAATGCATAGACATATGTGTTTACACCCTAAACCCTAAACCGGAACACTAAAACATATTTCGTAATCTAATTTTACCTAGACATAGTATTTAAATTGGATTAGGAATTAGAATCATGTTAGGCTTGACGAAGTCACTTGAACAATTGAGTTTACTTGCATAAAAAGTGTATTTATTATTGCAGGTTGCTGCGGCTGTGCTGCAGCATTGTGAATTCTAAAGCTCTTTAGGGGGATTCTTGATTTTCCAACCACTCATCTTTACAAAGTTGCTCCTAAGATGGACCCCAATAATAAGCCCATCATTGGGGTCCATCTTAGGAGCAACTTTAAACCACTTACTTATTTTCCATAATTAATTTAGAATTTAGTTATTTATTTTGCATAATTTCATAATTTTAATTATTTAGTTTCATAAATCACTTCATCCTAAGTTATCATTGTTTTTATTTTTATTTAAACTATTTGTTAATGTTGTGTGAAATCGTGATATGCAAGTGCACGTAGTCTAACAAGTAATAAAGTGATAAGAAAGATCGTTCCCATGAGGATTAGTGACTTAAAGTGGTGTTTAACAAATAACTTAAAGAAAATAAAAGCAAGGATAAATTTGGGGTGATATGATTTATGAAACTAAACAACTAAAATTGTGAAATTATGCAAAACTAAATGATGAGATTCTAAATTAAATATGAAAAATAAGTAAGATGGTTTAAAGTTCCTGAAATTACTCCTAAAATATGCAAGAAGATTAAACTGATTAAACTATGTAGAGACAAACGGTTGGAAAAATCAAGAATCCCCCTAAAGAGCCTTAGAATTCAAAATACTGTAGCATTGCTGCAGCAATCTGCAATAATAAATTCACTTTTTATGCAAGTAAACTCATTTGTTCAAGTGACTTCGTCAAGCCTAACATGATTATGAATACTAATCCTATTTAAATCCTATGTCTAGGTAAAATCGGATTAAGAAATTATGGTTTTAGTGTTCTGGTTTAGGCTTTAGGGTGTAATTACATATGTCTATGCATTACTAAATAAGAATTCAAATAATCATTAAACCCTATCAATCAATATTTTTCCATTCAATTTTAACCTTTTCAGAATTAAAACTAAACTAAACAATTCACTTAGGTTGATCAACCATAAGCAAAGAGAATAAAAATATCAAACCATTGGTTGAGCATAAAAATTGAATTCAATAAATCTTTGAAAACTAATCCTCCTTAAGGTTCATCTATCAATTCCAACCTAAGAAATTTAGTTCATAATAAAACCTAAACTAAACAAAAGTAAATCAAATCCTAACATAATTTTGAATTCAATAATGGAAACTCTAAAAAGAATGAAGAATAAAGAATAGAAGGAAGAGTAAAGCAAATTTCTCTAATGGCGAAGAAGGATTCTTCACGTATTTGTTATTGCTTCTGTCTCTCACGTTAGCCTGCTCCTTTGCTCTTGCGTACGTCTCTGGTTCTCTGGTTCTTTTTCACGTGGCAGCCTCTTTTTTTTAGGTTAATTTCTTTTTTCTCCCTTGTTTTTGGGCTTGGGCTTCCTTTTAGTCTACTCAAAATTGCTCCTAAGATGGACCCCAATGATGGGCTTATTATTTCCTGCGTGGATGTGCTGAAACAACCCCAAAAAGATGAATTTTTAATCCAAAAATCGTGATCTGCACTGCTGTCCAAAACTGCTTCAGTGTGCTGCAGCATTGCCACAGCACTATTGTAAAATCTACACTTTTTTCTTTGTTCCTGCATGAAATTTGCAACTCTTTTAGGACTCTTTCATTCAAATTGACAAGATTAAATACCGAAAGCCAAGAACAATCCTAAATATACTTTAACGTGCTATAACCCGAGTTTTTCTCAAAATAAACTTTATTAAAGAATGATTCTAAATGAGTTCAAAGTGTGCAAAATATGAGCAAAGTTCAATCAAATAATTATCACTTATGCATTAAAATATGACCAAATAACTCTATTTTATAAAGTTATCAGTTAAACACCTCGTTAAATCACTAATCCTCGTGGGAACGATATCTTATTTATCAATTTATTACTTGTTTGACTATGTGCACTTGCGTAACACGATTTCACACAACAAGGTGGAATCATCCCAAGAGTAGAATGTGTAGAAATGTCTCGGCGAGAGTTTTCCAACGTATCCGAAATCACGCAAAACTGTCGTGAAACGAAGCCGAGGCGACACTTTCTTTCTCTTCTCTTTTCCTCCTCTTCTTGCTCGGGTTTTGGGGGGGAATGGATGAGTATGTTTTTTATTTTTTGTCCTTTTGTGACTTAAGGAAGGAGATGAATAGTTTTAAAGATGCGTAAATGACTAAAATACCCTCCCTTGAGTTTTCTCTCTACTTAAAGGAACCCGTCCTTGCTCATAATTATTTCTATGTACTTAAACTAGCTTAAAGGTGATTAATGATTATTAATTGGCCCATTAATAATCATTAATAACCTGAACCTTTAAATATAATAAACGGAAATTAAATTCTATGTTAAATTAATTACTTGGACTAAATGAACTAAACTAAGTTAAGTAAAATAAACTAAAGTAACTAAGATAATAACTGGAATAAAAAAAAAAAAATCACCTCAAAATAACGGGGCATTACAAATTATAGATTAAAATTTAAAATATTTTTAGATTACTGCAAAAAGAATTATATTAGTTTACGTAGTTGTTTAATAAATGTAGTATTATTTTTACAACCGTAGTAAAAAAAATGACGGGCGCATGACATCCTCCTCGATCACACGATGCTGGCGATGATGAAGATGATGCGTTCATTACTGGTACACCCACGACTGAGGAGTTGGACGAGCTGCTCGCATAGTACGAGGACTCAGCTCCATCTACACTAGTACCCGAGACACAGCTCTAGACTTCGCATGCAGTACATGACACACCTGGGACATCTCGAGGTGCTTCCGGTTCAACATTGGGATCAACTTCTGGGTTTGGTCCAGCAGTTTTGCCACCCGCCCGTCCTCGTGATCCATCATTACTACTGATCGAGGGAGATGAGTAAGTAACCCGTATTCGTAAAATTATATTCTTTTTTATTTCTTTTATATGAAATCTAATTATATTTCTCATTATTTTTTTATATGAATATCAGACTGCATAAAGCCGTTTCAAAACGGTTTCGAGAGGTGTTTCAGAGTGGTCCTCTTCCCAACGAGTTTCGCTAGACGAAGATTCCATACCCTGAGAAGAGCAGGTTGTACGATAATTGGAAGGTAAAAAATATTTCGTTTACGTATCTTATTCTTTGCTCTTTTTTTTCCCAAACTTACTAATGTAAATTTTTTATTTACATAATATTTGCACGGTAAATTTACTATCGGTTTAGATGTGACGGATTAGAGGTTGTTTCCCCTCTTGGATAAACACATGCAAAGCCGATATAAAAACATTCTCTATCAGGCGCGGAAGAATAATGCAGTGAATCGCCCCGTCTGGATGAGTGAGGAGGAACACGCCCGATTTCTGGCGAGCATACTCACTGAGGCTGCAGTCAGACTATATGCGAGGAACCGACGTAACTGTTTGGTCAACCCTACTCTCCACAGTGACGGGGCTCGTCCTTACGACGAGCACCATCGTCTTTTGGTAAGTCTGCTATGTATAATTTGTTTTCTTATTCTAAATAATTAATAATTTAAGTTTAAATCGTTTACAATAATATATATTTGTTTGTTTTATGTTTGTTTTAGGAAGAAAAGCTTGGACGTCCAGTTCCACCCGATGAGTTACACTTAGTCCTTCACACAATGAAGGACGAGGACTATTGTGGACGACAAGGCACAAGCAATTCAGGTAATGTTTTGTCTACCATGACATTTTAATTTTCTATTTAATAAAATATAAATTCTAACTAAAGTGTTTATATTTTACTTCTATTTTGAACATGACTGTTTTAAGGACACATTGGCCTAGCGCTTGCCGTCTGAAAACTCCCAGCCGACACAGAAGGATCGACAAAAAGCATTCTTGAAAGCGGCAGGTAGCATTCAGCCAGATGGATCTGTTCTAGGCCTTAGATCTTACGAGAGACGTCTATACACAGACGTACCTCGACTTGAGAGCAGTTCGCAGCGGAGGAACTATATTGTTGAGAGGCAGCTGCGTGAGGAGGTCCAACAGCTCCAGTCAGAGGTCCAGGAGATGTGTAATTCGGTCCAGGAGATCCGTACTTTGGTCAGCGCACAGGTCCAGGAGCAGGTTGCATCTACCCCGACCACCGCAATAGTTTTTTCATTTAATTCCTTTTTTGGTTGTAGATGAATTATTTTGGTTCTATTTTTATACATTTTAGTAATTCATTTTGGGTTGTATACGAATTATATTTGTTTTTATAATATATTTTATTCTTTTTTTTATAATAAATAATATTTTATTAATTAAAATAAAATAAAAAAATTATTTTATTTTAATTTTTTTTTTTTGAAATATTTGCTACCCTGAGTAAATATTTTAATGAATAAATAAAAAATATTAAGATTTACGACCTTAGAGTAGCAAATATTGCTACCCTATGGTCGTAATTATAGGCCCACAATTACGACCATAGGGTAGCAATAGTTGCTAACCTATAGTCATAATTGTGGGCCCATAGTTACGATCTTAAGGTAGCAATATTTGCTACTATCTGGTCATAATTATGGGCAATATAAAACGACCACAGAGTGGCAAATTTTGCTACCATGGGGTCGTAATATTTATGGTTAACTTTTTTACAACCAAAAAATGTATGGTCACAATTTGGTCGTAATGTTATGACCCAGAGCCACAAATTTTTAATAACGACCCACTTTTTGGCTACGCGAGTTCCGGTCGCATTAGTGGTCGTATTTTGATCAATTACGACCATCCTGGTCGTCAATTCCTTGTCGCAAATACGCATGGTTTTTGTAGTGATTTAAGGCAAAATTAATTGTTTAAATAAATACATTATTTAAATGGGAATTAATGTTAATATTATTAATTGTTTAAATAATGAGTTTATTTAAATGGAAATTGATAATTAGTATTATTAATTAAATAATGAGTTTATTTAATTTGATAATAAAAATTAGAGAGAATTAAATACAATTGGTTTAAGAAACAAATTGGTTATGGCCTAAAATAATTAATTAATTGAATAAGATTCAGTGGTAATTAATATATTATTTTTTGGCTAAATGTGTTTAATTAGAAATTATTATTTAAATTTTTTCTAATATTAAATACATAATCAAGAAAAGTAATTAAATAATAAAAAAAGGAAATGCCCAGCGCATGCGTGGAAGGCATTATCTTTTCTTTTTCTTTTTTTAATTTAATTTAATTACTTATCTTTTCTATTTAATTATGAGGAGATAAGTTTATCTAATTAGATTAGACGTCATATTTTCCTATAAATATGACTATCGAGATTCATATTTTGTACACTTCTCACTTTAATTAGAAAAGTGAAAATTCTCTCTTCAATTTTTGCCCAATTATTGATTTTCCTTAGGGAAAAAATTTAGAAGAAATTTTTTTCTTCTTTTGTTCTTCCGGTTCGATTCCCACAAGTCGGTTTTGCTTTTGATTGGGATATAGCATAGAAGATCTGGCGTTGCTGAGGATTTGATGTTGTAAAGAAACCTCCAACCAATTTCTCTATTAATTACTCAATGTAAATAAAGACCTTTAATTTTTGAAATAAAGCATGAATCTACATGTTCTTCATGTTTATATCACTACAAAAAAACTGTCAAAATGCGACCAGAAATTTGCGACCAAACAAAAGTGGTAGTTTTTTGGTGACCACCTGGTCACTTTTTTTGCGACCAGATTGCGACGAAATGCAGTAGTCATAAAAAATGGCGCGAAATTATGTCGCGAAAGAAGCGACCAATTGGTCACCTAAAAAAAAACCAACTGGTCGCATTTGTGTGACTAAAATATGACTTGGTAGCAAAAAATGGTGCCTAATTTTGGAGGGAAAAAAGCTACCAAGTGGTCACAATTAAAAGTGACTAAATGTTCGCAATTTTGGTGACCTTTATGGAGCAGTGGTAGCTTAAAATTGGAGGGAAGAAAGCTCCCAAGTGGTCACAATTATAAGTGACTAAATGGTCGCAATTTTGGTGACCTTTATTGAGCAGTGGTAGCTTAAAATTTTGGGGGGAATTAAGCTACCACGTGGTCACATTAGGAAGTGACCAGATGGTCGCAAATGCTGTGATTTTATGTGACCAGTAATATATAAATAATTTGGTGGGATAAAAGCTACCAAGTGGTCACCACAAAAAGTGACCATGAGGTCGTAAATTCTGACTTGATGTGACCCGGGGCAGTGAGAACAATGGCGGGAAATTTTGGCGGGAAAATACGACCAGATGGTAGCAAAAATACTACCATCTGGTCGCAAATGAGCAGAGGAGTCCATTATAAAAACCTCTCCACCCATTGTTTGTTAACATTAAAAAAAAAAAAAATGAGAGAGTGGATGTATGTTCGTTTGATAGACGGATATTTGAACGATGAGTTCGTGGCCGGGGTTGAACAGTTTGTTGAGTTTTGCTTGACAACTGTTTATTATGAAAAGTATGGTGGAAAGCTACGTTGCCCGTACAGGAAATGCGACAATAAGAGAATCATACCGGTTACAGAGTTGAAAGTACATCTTTATAGTCGGGGGTTTATGCAGAATTATTATCACTGGGTGTTTCAGGGGGAAACACAGGAAATGTTCAACGCTACATTACAGGAATCGAGACGATACAAAGGTAGCAGCTCGAATGTAGAGGTTGTTGACGAAGAACGGAATGATGAACAACAGTATAGTCAGATGCAACAAATGATATTTGATGGTGCGGTGTATGGGGGCAATGAAAATTTCGGTGAAAGTTTAAACGTACACGAAGATGAACGGGTTGTAGAAGAGGAAATGAATACGGAAGCACATAAGATGCGCAAGATGCTAAAGACAGCCAGCCGACCATTGTACGATGGGTGTGAGGTAAGTCAACATGTTGTTGCTACAGAACTTTTAAATATAAAGACGCAGTACAACATACCTGGTAGAGGATTTGATGCGCTTGCATCGTGGTTTCGTCGATGCACTCCAGAAGAAAATAATATGCCCCACAGTTTGTACGACACAAAAAGCTAGTGGAGGGACTTGGATTACCCATGGAGAAAATAGATTCGTGTCAAAACGGATGCATGATTTACTGGGATGTGGATGAGGACCTGTATCATTGTAAATTCTGTTTTCTTCCAAGATATAAACGAGGGAAACGCAGCCTGATTCCGAACGCCCGCATGTTCCATTTACCGCTAACCCCACGTCTGCAACGGTTGTATGGATCAGATGTGACAGCCTCGCACATGAGATGGCATCACGAGCATTCATAGGATGAAGGTGTTATGAGACATCCCTCAGATGCTGCGGCATGGAAGCATTTAAATAATTGTCATCCGGATTTTGCACAAGATCCAAGAAACGTCAGATTGGGCTTATGCACGGATGGCTTTAACTCGTTCGGGGCATCTGGGGCACAATATTCAGTTTGGCCAGTCATGGTAACCCCGTATAACTTGCCTCCCTCGATGTGCATACGAGACCCGATGATTTTTCTAATAGTGATCGTACCTGGGCCGAAAAGTCCAAAACAGAAACTAGATGTGTATTTGCAACCACTTATTGCAGAGTTGAAAAGGTTGTGAACTGACGGTGTTATGACGTACGACATTTCGAAGAAACAAAATTTCTTGATGCGTGCCACGTTAATCAGGAAGATCAGTGACTTCCCTGCGTATTCAATGTTGTCAGGTATGTTGATCTTTAATTACTGTCATATATATTTTTGAGTCTATGTTTAGCTTTTGTTATTGCTTTCCTTAGTCAGTGTAGTTAATTGTGTGAACCTCAATCTCCTCCTCTTAAAGAATGGAGTACGGCGGGGACATACGCATGTCCACATTGCATGCTAGTCACAGATGCATTTTATCTTAGAAACGGTCGGAAAACTTGTTGGTTTGATTGTCACCGTCGATTTTTGCCGTTGAATCACACTTTCCGTTCAAACGAAAGTGACTGGAAGAAGGGTCGACGAGTAAGAAAACAAACCCCCCTGACCATGTATAGTGGAAGACAGATTCTTCACGGTATAGATGCTATAGGGATGCAGAAGATTATAGTGGAAGGTGCAGAGAGTGCAAACAATGCGGCTGGAAAAAACACGGGTTGGAAGAAACGGAGTATTTTTTGGGATCTACCGTATTGGGAAGATCTACTGATTAGACACAATCTGGATGTAATGCATATCGAGAAGAATTTCTTCGACAACATTTTCAATACGATTTTGGAGGTTCCGGGAAAAACGAAGGACAATCTGAAGGCACGTTATGATATACGGGAGATATGTGACCGTCTTGAGTTGGAGCCTGACGACAATGATAATTACGCAAAAGCAAAGTACATGTTGACGATGGATGAAAAGAAAACATTATTTGAATGGATCAAATCCATCAAATTCCCGAACGGATACGTTTTGAATTTGAGTCGGTGTATAGATAGTCAAAAACATATCATGTTCGGGATGAAAAGCCACGACTGTCATATATTCATGCAACGATTGATGCCCGTCGTGTTCAGACCGTTCCTAGAGAATAGACATTGGGAGCCGCTTGCCCAGTTGAGTATTTTTTTCAGGGACTTGACAGATACAGAGTTGACGGAAGTTACTGTCGCTTCAATGAGTTCAGAGATCGCCGTTATTATTTGTAAGTTGGAGCGAATGTTCCCACCTGGATTTTTTGACTCCATGGAGCATCTTCCAGTGCATCTTCCATACGAGGCATTCTTAGGGGGTCCCGTACATTACCGCTGGATGTACCCATTTGAAAGGTAAGCACAGTTATTTTGTAATGTACGCGTATATATTAGTAAAGTGATCGAATTTAAATTATGTTTTGTACCCACAGGTGCTTACGTCGGTTGAAAAAGATGGTTGGAAATAGATCACGAGTAGAAGGATCTATCTGTAAAGCGTACCTGACGTAAGAGACCACCACATTTTGTTCATACTACTTTGATCAACACATTGCAGAGCAGTTTTGACCAGCGAAACGAAATATTGTCGAAAATTTACTTGAAGGTGTTGACATAAACGACTTGCAGATTTTTACGGAACCTGGCATGACAGTTGGAAGATCAGTGCGTAGGCCGTTGACCGATTCTGAGTATCACTTAATGCAGACATACGTGTTATGCAACTGCACAGACATCGAGCCTTGCATAGAGTGAGTTTGTAACTTAACATTATTTCATCGCATAAACAAACTATTTGCTAACTATTTTTGTAACATACGGATTATTTCTTAATGCAGACATACGTGTTCGAATGACACGAGTTGGTCTTACAGACACTGAGGAGGGGTCAATAATCGACAAAGAGTTTCGTTCTTAGTTTAGTGCATACGTGAGTTATTTTAAATTGTCAAAAAACCGTTGCATTATGTTGAAAAAATTACTATCTTCCTAACATTATTGTATGTGGACAATGATACAAGTTGACTCCCCTACATTACCGGTGGATGATCCTCGCATCATTTCTTTGGCAAAGGGACCTGGACGGATAGCAAAGTTGTATGGTGGATACGTCGGTAACGGTTACAGATTTCAAACGAAGGCCCATTCAGTGAACAGGGCAACAAACAACAGTGGTGTTTGCATCAAAGGTCACATGTTCGGCACAAACGAAGACGATTACTTCGGAGTAATCGATGAGATTCTTGAGATTCAATACGCAAGTCCGACGCTAAAACGCATTTTTCTGTTTAACTGCACTTGGTTCAAGACAACCAGACGAGGCGGAGTCCGTAAGATTGATCATTTACAAATCGTTGAGGTAAACAAGTCTAAGCATATGCGCACCACTGATAGGTTTGTCCTGGCTTCACAGGCGATTCAAGTTTATTACCTGAACTATCCAATTAATAGACGAGATCTGACAGATTGGTTAGTTGTTTGTAAAGTTAAACCACACCAGGTAGAAGAAAACTTGTCCGAGAAAGACGACCATGCAGAGGAAGCTGTTGTTTTTCAAGAAGATGAGATAAGATGTCGTGCAATCGACGATCGTCAGAATGCAAGTACTGTTCGTCCTTTGAACGATGGAACGATAAAATTGCATGATGATGATGATACAAATGCTTCCACTTCTCACGCATGTGACATTGATTCTGAATTTATTCGAGATGATGAATCCGATGAAGAAACAAAATAAGAAGAAGAAGACTTTATGTGACGGACTTCTTGGAGACGATGATGAATGAGACATTTCGTAACTTGATTATTCACTGTGTATGTGTTTATTAAAACTATTTCTTTAATGAATGATTAAAATATATATATTAATATTTGCGACCATGTGGTTGCAATTTAACACAAAAGGTGACCACATGGTAGTAATTTAGAAGGGAAAGGCGACCAGTTGGTCGCATTTTTGGAAAAGTATAATTATATTTTTCAAAAAATATAAGTGAAATTACGACCATATGGTCGCAAATATGAGCGGTAAATTTAAATTTTCATGAAATTTATGGCGGTAAATTTAAAAATGACGATCGTCTGGTCGCAATTTTTGGCGGTGAATTTCATAATTGCGATCAGATGGTCGCAATTGTTGATGGGACTCGTGATATGACAGCTGTTCTGGATAATGGTAAATGGGCGACCAAATGGTCGCTCTTTCAATAAATGTTACCAGATGGTAGCAAATATCTCTAAAAATGCGACCATGTGGTCGTAATTTCCCCAGCACGCGCGACCTTTCGTTTCTGGCCATGATTACATACTTGCGACCATTTGGTCGCAAAATCTGATTTAAATTCAGAACAGTTTCCTTCCCCCCGTTTCCTTTTCCTTTCCTTTCTCTTTTTCTTTCTCTTTTTTCTTTCTTTTCTCTCTTTCCCCTGTTCCGTTCCCCGTTGTTTTTTCCTCGTTCCCATTCCCCGTTCCTACTCTAAACCTAAAAACCCTAAACCTCCAATCCCGATTTCTATTCAAGGTTAGTTTTCGTATACATTTTAAGTTTTAAGTTAGTTTTTAGTTAGTTTTAGTTTATGTTTAAATTTAGTTTACTTAGTTTTAATTAATTAGTTTAGTTTAATTTTGTTAATTTCATTAATTGTAGTTTAATGAATCTAATTTAGTGTAATTAATTACTTACTTTACTTTAGTTTAATTCATCTAATTTTAGTTTACTTTAAATAATTAATTAGTTTAGTTTAATGTTGTTAATTTCATTAATTTTAGTTTAATTAAGGTTAATTAATCTAATTTCGTTTACTTTAATTAATTAATAAATTTTAGTTCAATTAATCTAATTTTAATTTAGTTTAATTTAATTAATTAGTTTAGTTAAGTTTAGTTTTTATTAATTAATGTTAGTTAAATTTAATTAATTTTAGTTTAATTTAATCTATAGTTGAAATCTTCATTACTTAGTTTACTTTAATTAATTACTTAGTTCACTTAAGCTAATTTTAGTTTACTTTAATTTAATTAATTAGTTTAGTTTATTTTAGTTTTAATTAATTAATGTTAGTTTAATTTAATTAATTTTAGTTCAATTAATCTAATTTAGTTTAATTCTTCATTACTTAATTTACTTTAATTTAATTAATTTTAGTTTAATTCTTCACTACTTAGTTTACTTCATTTTAGTTCAATTAATCTAATTTTAATTTACTTAATTTATCTTAGTTTAATTTACATTATTTAATCAATTTAATTTAGATTATTTCAATAATTAATTAATTTAATTTAGATTATTTCATTAATTAATTAATTTAATTTATTTCAATATTTTAATTACGTAATTAGTATTAAATTAGTTTAGTTTGGTTGTAAGATTATGACAGGCAGACGACGTCCTCCGCAGTCAGACGAACCTAAAGACGCAAGTGACGAGGCGTCTCCGCAGTCGCCTACTACCGCTGCCCCTGATGCGGATCTGACTACATACGAGTTGGACAGCCTCCTCTTGATTCGAGCCGGGACTTGCTGCCACTCTCGATGATGCAGTCCCTGAGATCCAGTCTGCGACACCACGATTGCCGCAGGACTCCCTGGCCACAATTCCCGGGTTAGCATCAGGGTCTGCATCAAGGTATACGTCAGGGTCTGCGTCAGGGTCGGATCCAGCTGGCCCCTCCACTTCATGCACGCAGCCTCCTCGGGCCGCAGACTCTACCCTTCGGATTGAAAGAGATATGTAAGTAATTTTGTTTATTGTTTTAATTATTTAATTTTTAAACCTTTAAACTTTGTTAAAAGTGTTTTTTTTTTTTTGGTTAACTAATTGTTTCTAATATCACAATATTTTTTGTTTTTGCAGAGTACAGCTGCATACAACCGTTTCAAAACGGTTTTGGAGGTCCTCCAGAGCATGCCTCTACCTAGCGACCTTCGCTGGCAGAAGATTCCGAAGACGGAGAAACGTCAGATGTACGACAATTGGAAGGTAAAAAACATCATTTATTTTTATAATTAATTAATTTTGAAATTTATAGAAATAAATTTATTACTTTAACAATTTTTTATTTCAATTTTTTCAGGGCAACTTTCCTGTTATCGATCCCGATATCACGACGGTAGATTGTTCCCCCTATGGGACAATCACGTCCAGGATCGATTCAAGGACCTCATGTACCGGGCGTGCAGAAAGCAAGCAGCAAACCGCCTCGTGTGGATGAGCCTGGAGGACCACGCGCGGCTTATTGCGAGCTTGAGCACTCCTGAGGGCATGGCAGTGTCAAGGAGGAATAAGGCCAACCGCGCGAAGAATCCCACCAAACACACAGCCGGGGCCCGAACCCACGATGAGCACCATCGTCGATTGGTAAGTTTTTTTTTGTCGTTTTCTTACGTACTTTTTTCCTGTTTTCTTTTTTCAATTAGTTATTAATTTATTATGTTTTCTTCTTCAATCTTTAATATTTTTAGGAAGCGAAGCACGGTCGCTCTATCCAGCCCAATGAGCTGCACCCCGTTCTTCACACGAAGAAGGACAGGACGTTCGTCAACGATAAGGCAAAAGCAGTTCAGGTATTTAATAATTTTTTCAATTATTATTTTTTCTTTAAAATTTTTCCTAACTTATATATTAAATATTTTATTTTCTGAATTTTAAATGTTTAGGAACGTTTCACGGATTCGTTGAGTTAGCGGTTGCCCACACCAGACTCGCAACAGACTCAGGAAAACCGTAGAGAGGCGTTCTTGGAGGCTGCTGGAGGGGTTCGGCCTGATGGATCAGTTCCTGGGCTCGGCTCGTACGGACATGGACTCTATGTGCAAGGACTTCGTTTCTCGAGTCGCTGCGATTGAGGCGGACATGCAGGCACGGGTCGAGGCCCAGGTCACAGCAGATTTGGCCGCGTACTTCAGATCCCTAGGCGGCGGCCATTCATCATCGACGCCTCCTCCGCCACCCCCCATCCCTCCGCGTTAGTTCTAGGATGCTTTCGTCTGTATAAAACATTTTTTTGAATATTTGATATATATATTTTTTATTTTAATTAACTAATTATTGAAATTTAAATAAAAAAAATTCTTAAATGCAACCATATGGTCACGTTTTATTTTAAGAAAACGACCATATGGTCGCATTTTGACTAAGTCCAAAAGTGACCATTTGGTCGCTTATAAAACGACCACGTGGTCACTGTTTCATGTGACCAACTGGTCACTTTTCTTCAACATAAATTACGACCAGATGGTCACTTTTTAAGCGACCATCTGGTCGTATTTTGACTGAGTCCAAAAGTGACCATTTGGTCGCTTAGAAATACGACCACTTGGTCACTTTTTTATGTGACCAACTGGTCACTTATGTTCAACATAAATTACGACCAGATGGTCACTTTTTAAGCGACCATCTGGTCGTTTTTTCAAAAGGTTGACCTTTTTGCGACCAAACTTTTCTAGTCGTATATTTGTGACTATCCAGTCGCACAAATTCCGGACCGACCAGCTTTTTGGCCACCACCATGTTCGTCGCGTTTTTGGTCGCATTATACCATAAAAACGACCATTTGGTCGGAAATTTCTGGTCACAAATTGACAGTTTTTTGGTAGTGTATCACAAATTGCATGACATTAATAGATCCGTAATTAAATGTTAATTAGTTTACTAAATAAAATTATGTTATTTTAGTAAATCATCCCTTCATGCGTGACGATATTTTTTTATCGAGTTTAAGAGGGTGTGTTGTAATTAGGATCCGAAAGAGATATTGGTTGATGATTTAGACTTTGGATATGAGAGTGGGTGTTTTATGTTTTACTAATGCCTTGAAGTTTTAGTTAGAATTCTGGAATGAGAATGAAGTTTACGACTTGACTTGGTGGTTTCGAGATGATTTGGAGGTGTTCGGAGTGGTTTTTTTTGAAGAGAAATGTTTCATAAGGGGTCATGGGAAAGGTAAAGTATCATGGTGGAACTTAGAGGATTGTTTATGTGATCTAAGAGATAATTTCGTTTACAAACATTACTTTATGTTTACGATGAGAAATTACCTATTTCATAGAATTGATAATGGTAGCGTTTTACACTTCCTTGTGCGTATATTTTACCTTATGTAACAATCATAGATTGAGGAATGATAGTGGTGAAACTATGGTTTGTGAATCGTAAACGAGAAATTGTAAAACGTACTCAGATTCTTTAGATGGAGTACATGAGAAACATAAATGAGAAATTGTAAAACGTACTCGGATTCTTTAGTTGAAGTACATGATACATAAATGAGAAATTGTAAATGTACTCGGATTCTTTATATGGGGTACATGATTCTTTAGATGGGGTGCATGAGATATATAAATGAGAGATTGTAAAGCGTACATGAATTCTTGTAGATGGATAGTACGTGAGATACATAAATGAGAGTTTGTTTGCTAACGAGAATGTATATTTTATTTATGAAAGTTATCGATCATTGTAATTGTTCTTGTGATCATAGGAATGAAAATGTATGTTTGATTGTGAACGTTCAATAATGGTAAGAATGTTTCTTTTTGGTATCATGTGGGATGAGAATTCGGGAAATAGATTGAATTTGTGTATAGGTTGTTTGGGAGTATAGAATAAAGAGTATTCTAGGTTTTTTGGACACAATTTCTGATATGAGATTCGTTCATATGATTGCATGCCCCTATTTTATTCTCACTAGCATTTTTATGCTAATGTTGCTACACTTAAACCTTTTTAGATACTTTTCACTGTAGAGGTGGTGGTGTTGCTTGACCGAGAGGCGATGGCTTTAGGACATGGATTTGGGTTTGGGCATTAGAAGAATAATTGTTGATCAGATCTCATTGTCTTATTTTATTTTTATTCAAATACTTTGTATCCGGGCTCATGAGAGCACATTAAACTTATTTTTCCTTATTTTCGTTGTAGAGTTTGATTATGAAGAGGGGATGTGCACTCCCATGATGTTTTTATGATTTGTCTGACTAAAAAAATGTATTACAGGTTTTGGCATAGTCCAAGTTTCAAACGGCACTATGTCGAATTTTTATAAACATTAAGTCTTCCGCTATGTATTTTGATTTAAAGTGTTTTGAAAAAGTCAGATCGTCACATTAAATGACATGCATATTACGTATACTATATCTACGTTATATTTTCTAAAATGCATTTACCAAATCGGAGGATGATATACCCAATATACCAGATGACAAACACATTTATATGAGAGAACGATGTACCCTATATACTAAAAACAATCTACAAAATTGAATTAAAATAAAAATATGTAGTATAAAACATTTGCACAAAAATATTGAAAATGAACAAAATATATTGAATGCAATAAATAGTATTAGCACTGGGGAAAGAAAAAAACGATCAGAAGTGTCAAATATACGTAATATACGAAATTGTCATAATGTCAGACGTGTCAAACTATACTTGATGTACAGAAAGGGGTAATTTTAGTATATTGAAATTTTGAATGGTAAAAAGTGGCTACTCCTTTAACTTTAAAAAATGTGGTTGTTTTGTTAAAAGTACTTCAAAACTGGATATTTTGATTTTTCCTTCTAAAAATATTTAACATAAATATAAAATTAATTTTCAAAAAAAAATTATTTAGATATAAAACGCTTTCGTCTAACTAAAAATTTCAAAAAACAATAGTAATTTTACTAACAAAAGTATAAATTGATTCATTTATTAAAGTTTCAGTGTGTAAATTGATTACCTTAAAAGATTAGGTTTAAATTAACACATCATATAAAAATTAGGGGTGTAACTTGATATTTTCTCAAGGATACTATTTAAAAATTTATCAAGTGGTGTTAATTTTAAGATTAAAATCTGACCAAATATTAATTGAAGGGAAATCAATTTTATCTCGTTTGGTTAAAAAAGGTAAGCAAAAAAATGTAGGGATACCTACTCCTTTGTAAGTAGGTAACTATTTTCTGAATTAAAATACCTAATATTAATTGAAGGGAAATCACAAATAAGACGTATTTATTTACCTACATAAAATAGAATGAGAACGCTACCATCTCATCCATATATGCCACACACAATAGAAAAGGAGAATGTCATGGCTATGGTGATGGCGATCGAAGTTCAAAAAAAGTTGTTGATGAGAGATATATGGAAGTTGTTTGATCTAGCGACGTGAAAAGAAAAGAGACAAGGAAGAGAAAAACCGAAAAAGAAAGAAGATAAAGAGAAAAGAATAAAACTCACTTATTTATTGGTGAGAATAAGCTCATATTTACTTTTATATGTGTCATATTTTTATTTGACCAATATAGTGGTAGAACTCAAATATTTATGTATAGAACATGAATTTATCACATATTAACATAGTTAACTCAATAAAAATATGAGGATGACTATTAGAGTAGTTAAGATTTAGTTAGCTTCTGCACCTTCTCACCTTCTCTCTCCTCATTTCCCAACTGGTTTTTCATTGCCTTTTCATTTAATTTAACCTAAAGCATGTTCATTACCAAAAGCAAAAAAAAGAGATGGAGAATGCGTGTGAGACAGATTGACATGACAGTACAGTAGAGAGAGAGTGTGGAGAAATAATGAGTGACGATCAGAATAATCTGACTCACAGGCAATAGCCTTTATGAAAACAAAACAGAGACTAGTTTGGAATTAAATTTGTAATGCTTTTTTTCTTTTACAAAACCATTCAAACTTTCCCAATGGGCGTTTGTTTCCGGTGTTTGGGGAGGAAGATCTAAACCCTATAATGATTTCATCCCCAACTCCATATTTATTTTGTCAAAAGGGCAGGGGATCTAAACCCCATATCCCATTCCATGGGGTTAAAAACTCCTTCAAAACACATGGGATATGGATCAACCCATGGAATGAATGAAAGAGAGGAGAGAGAGAATTTTTTTTTATTTATAAAACAATTTTATTATTCTCATCCCCATGTAAAACCAAACAGAGTGCTCTCGTCCCCGGTCATCTCGTCATCATACATCTCTTCCTCAGACATCTCAATTTCATGCAAACCCGGAAATAAACGCCTCTTAGGTGAATGGTTATATATAACTTATTAAAATAAGGTGAATTGTATTTTTAGAAAACAGACACATTAAAGACTTATTATCAAAGTTAATTGTATTTAGAGAGAAACATATATATATATATATATATATATCGATTTCAATGGGAATTTTATTTTAAAGAGATCAGGTAAATAAACATTTTAAAAAAAAATATTCCATTAAATTCAAGGAAGGAGACTCATAGCTTCGATCTCAAGGAAAAAGAGAAAGTGTCTAACGAGTTTGAACTATGCTTATTTAAAGTTATTTTATTTTAAATGATTATGGAAATTAATTTTTATGAGTATTTATATAAAAAAATTATATAATTATAAGTATGATTAGTGAGTTCAGGTTGTTGAGGTGCTCCTCCTAATCTTTCATTTTCGTTGGTTAAAAGTAAATAAATGGATCTTAATAAAAAGTATATTAATTATGATTTATTATTTTTAAACAAATAGAAATGAAACATATAAGTCCTTACTCGGGAGACAAGTATTCTTTGTTATTTATTTATTTATTTCTCTCTCTAAACCATCCGGAGGGGTGCAGGTCAAAAAATTGTTCCTTTTCAATTAATATTAAAAGTTATAATTTTCTTTTCTACAATGTATTTTTCTCACTAACTAATTTGTATAATTGGAAAATAGGAAAATACACATAATAACTTTTTAAAAATTATTAGACTTCTACTCAATATCACATTATTGATCATAATTTATTGAATTAAAAGAGACTAAAATAATAATAATAATATCATTGAAAAATAATAATGATAGACACAAAAAAAATTTTGTTCAAATAATTTATTGAAATAAAAAAGAAAAAAAAACCAATAAACTCATTTAAAACCATGATAAAAAATCTATTAAATTGCTATTGGGGTAATTTTTATAAAGTTATAAAATTTTAGTAATTAGTATGTAGAAATATATTATTTAAGATAATTTCTATATAGGTGTGTAAAAAAATCAATACGCACCTACAATTTTATATAAAATTTTATTATTTATTTACTGAAAATCTTAAATTAATATAATGCAAATGAGACCCTGTAGTTTTTGTCAAAAGCATGAACATACTCCATGGTTTGAAAATAACAAATCATATCCATGTAGTTCTAAATTATTTCAATGAGACATCTCCCCTTTAATCTCCATTTAGCTTCTTTACCCAACTCAACCTAAACTTTTTAATGCAATTTCTTATTTTAAATTAGCACTATATATTATTTTTTAATAAATTTATGGGTGGCACGTGCGGCCCCGTGCCCATGAAGCTCCACCTGGGTCTGACTCGGCTAATATAATTTGAATTTCAGAAAGTAAACAAATTAGAAAGAGAGAATGGCTTTGAATGTGTTTTTATTGATATTGTTTGAATGAAAATAGTAAAATACAATAATTTTTAAAAAATTATTAAACTTCTACTCAATATCACATTATCGACTCTAATTTATTGAACTAAGAGGGAAAAAAATAATAATATTGAAATACAGCAAAATACTTCAAATAATTTATTCTAAAAAAAGCAAAAAATCAAAAATTCATTTAAAATAATAAAATAGTTCTATTGAATTGTTATTTTTAAAAGTTAATTTTTTTTTAATAATTAGTATGTAGAAATATATTATTTAAAATAATTTATATAAAATAAAATATATAACATAGATGTAAAAAAAAATCACTAAATCGTGTCTTCAAGGACGTCCATTCCCGAAGGAAGAGAGCTCTCTATTTCATAAAGTTAATAAAGTTTATCAAGCTATTTCATAAATTTAATAAAGTTTATCCCTTGGAAAAAAAAATGAGACCACCTCTCCGAACAATTTCTCCAAGAAATAGGAAACTTCACTATTAATTAATATTATGAAGCTAGTAAGAAACGACAAATAAAAGTGGGTTATTATATAGCACAACTCTTTAAAAGTAATATGGAAAAGATTTGTTGTGTAAAGAATTTCTGAAGTTTTAAATCATCTAAAGAAAGAAAGAAAAAATTACTAAAATAAAAAGGGAATAAACTCAAGGCCAGACTCTTTATTTTTTTGAAAACTGTAAGCCAAGAACACAGATCTTAAAGCTCACTTTCGTGAATGCAGACTTCAATGCTAGTCTCCATATGAATAGATAATCCCTTGACCAAAGCAAATGGTTAAAGTTAACAAAATCTCATGGGATCTTAGCTCCTTTCGGGTATGTGGTAATCCTTATCCTTATATATCTATATCTATATCTATACTACTTAGTGGCGAGGCCAGAATTTTTTTTTCGGGGGGGCAAAAACCTGTATGAAGAAATTGTTGTGTAAAATGTCAACTCCATACTGGTTTTGATATATTATATTACAAATTAATAATTTTTTTATTATTATAATTGATTCAGTTAGGTTTAGTTAAATTTTTAGATTTTGATTTGTCCCTAATATAAAATTATAAAATGGATAAAAAAAAAAATTTGGTAGAATTTATGTTAATTATAAAAGTATACATGTCTTCAAAGTAGAGACAAATTTTAAAATAATTTATAAGTATATTAAAAATATATATATTTATCTCTCAAATCATTGAGATTAATTTTTCATTTCAAATATTTTTTTAATCTAATAATAAGAATCGCAATCAAAATTAATTTTATTGTGCATCATAGAGATGTTTAACTAATTTTATACGACAATTAACAAGTTTGAAATATCTTAATATCTTAAAAGTGGCAATGAGGGGAGAATCTTTATATTCCTCTTTTACCCTTACTTAAATAATTTATACCCATGCTATCCTTCCTATTTAATTTATCTTTAATATCAAAATTTTATTTTTTTTGAATTTGTTTCATTATACTCTTCGTACCTTGAAGAGTCCAATTTTTAAAATCGTGCATGTACATTGAAAAATACAATTGTATTAAAGGGAGAAAATGAATTAAGTCTCCCATCTTAATGTTATTGTGGTTGCTTCCTATTCACCCATCTAGATTCAATCAATTTGCTTACACATTTTTCCAAATCCAATATATGGATATTTTTTCTACTACTTAAATACCTTCTCATTTCGTTGGTTGCTTCCCAAACCCCCAATCTCTCAGCGTAAAAAGCTTGTAGTGAAAACAAGTTACAAACTCTACTTTTCATAATGTTTGATCATTTTCTGGCTTCTTTCTTCCTTTTTTCAATTTCGTATATTTTTAAATGATTTTAATGTTGTTCTATCATTGTTAGGATTTGGATCTCATCGGCTTCAAGAGCAAAAGCATTATAACATGATCGCTACAAATTAGAAATGAGAACCTGCAACTCATGAGAAGATAATCACAAATAGTGGGAGAAGTCTTTATTTTTCAATTTTCTTTTATGTGTTGTGTTGTTGGTCCTCCAAACTACCTACATCTTTTTCAATTATTGCTTTTGGTGAGCAAAATAATACAAGTACAAAAGAAGGTATGACGAAGCTTTTGTTGATTTATTTAATTCTTTTTATTATCACCATGAACTGTTATCCTTTAACAAATTGGGTTTTGATTTATCTGTTTAGGCTCGAACCCATGAATCCAACGACGAAACTGAGAAAAACCAACAAAATTTGGATACGTTGGATCAAGATTCAAGTTTAGGTTTTTTAGTAATAAAGAGTTTAGCATCTTTTAAATAAGGAATAACATTTCGAAAAAAAATCAATAATGAGAAGAAATGGCTGTCTTATAATAAGCACAATTTCAACAATTCAATGATTTATTAATGCACCTAAAAATGCACATTAGTTAAAATTTAAAAGAATAATAAAAAAAATCATGTATTTTTCTCCTCATTTTTTGTATCCATTTTTGTAGGAATATGCAAATCAATGGAATGAACGAGTGTGTGGTTTGATTAATTAACTCATTGTTTCTTAATATGCATGAGTTTAAGTTTTCTTTGTTCGCCTTGATGTTTCTTGGTAAAAATAATTTGCAAGTCCTTTATTTCACCCTTTTTACTTTTATATGGAAACAATTTCTTCGAAATATGCTCTACTAAACGAGAAGTGGGAACAGAAGAATTGAAACAATAATCTGCATAGTTTAGGGGATTTTGTATTTAACCTTTTTTAAATTAGAGCCTATGGACCAAAGATACGTCAATCTTAATATATTTGTCAATTTCAAGTATATATCAAGTAGAAATGTCTAATTTTAATCCTTCAATGAATTTGGGCGATCTTTAATTAACTTTCAAATGACAATTGAAAAACTTTTACTTTCCTCTACTTCCTATTTATTTTTTATTTTAATCATCTAATTAATGAAGTTTATTGCTTTAATTTTTTTAAAACTATTAAATATTGACATTGTATCAATTGAATTATCAAATTGTTAGATTCCACCAAAATTCTATGGTCTAAGAATATAATATTATCACAAAATTCAATTTTAATAACTTCATAAAACAACCCCAAACGAAATTCATCCAAAAGTCAAAAACCTTAATACACATAAAATTATAATGTTAAATTTTCATTAGATGCTCCTAAATTAAAAGAACGGATCACACCATCTAAAAGTTCATAAATTAAATATAAAAACAACGTAGGATCACGTGCAACGCACGTTATTTGTACTAGTTTAACTAAAAATACAAGTATGAAATAATAAAATTAAAACAATTGTGAGGCTCGTGAACATAAAACTATATAGTTATTAATAAAATTTGGATTTTACTAAACAAACATTATTATTTGTAATTTAGAAAAAACAAACTATTTATAAATAAAAAATTACACTCACTTCTTAGCTAATAAATATGAATTAAAATATTTATAAATGTTGAACATAAAATCATCACTACATAATTACAATATAAAAAAATGTATTTAATTAAAATTTTCATTTAATTAAATTTAACAATAAGTAATACAATGTAAAACTCATATATGGATGCAACAAAATTATCAAGAAAAATCAACAATTATCATATCTATTTAAAACCATAAAAACTCATATTAATGAACAATAAATTAGATAGAGATTAAGAGAGAAAATTTAATAGTGACAAGCTCAAATATGGAATAATATATGGAGAAACCTTGTTTTGTAAAAGATAAAAATGTCCTAAATACTATGTTATATAAATAAGGGGCAAACATCAAATTTTTGAGGGGGCAAAATTAAAATTTATATAAATATATACATATAAAATTATTTTTTTGAAATTTTTGGAGGGGCAATTGCCCCCCCAAGTGCCTTAGTGGCCTCGCCACTGATACTACTTCTAAAAGGGGCTTAAGAAGAGAAACTTTTGATTTCCTCTTTTGCCCCTATTTTAATTAATTTTAATATATTATTTTATTATTATTATTAAATGACATATTTTAAATTAAATGAAGTAAGATGTAATTAATTGGTTCATGAAATAGTATATGATTTTATTCTTTTTGATGTATCCTCATCTCTCGATCACTGTACTAAGTTTTTTTGAAATTATAAAACAAATTTATTAAATATTAATTGAAATCGATATTTTTAAAGGGGAGAAACATTGGTTGTAATTTGATAAAATGGAAGTGGTCTTTTTGGTGGATGCTTGAAGCCTTGGATGGTTTATCAATGTTGATGGTGATGCCATGATTTTATTAGGGTATGAATTCTGATCAAATTTTTTTAACAACCATGTATAGATTTGATCATTTTGTTAAACACAACCTTAATTTAATATTCTTGATCATTATATAAATTTTGAATTTAATTTCCAATCTCAGGTAATTATTTTCATTACAAACTTTTCGTTTGATACAAGTCTTTTTTAGCACTCCCTTTGATACAAGTTTGTTCTTATTTCAACACTAGATGCATATTTTTATTAATACATTTCTAAAAATATACTTTCTCATCATTTTGAATACTATTTAAAAAAAAATTACTATCAAATATTTATTTTTAAACGTTAAAAAATACGTGCAACACACGTTATTTTGATCAGTTTCCTCAATCTTTTTTAATATCTATCTTTATTTTCTTTCTGTTTTGGTAGAAAAATTAATTTCTTAACTTCAGATGGAGAAAGTTAATCAAAACGAGCAATTGATTTTTTCAAATGTTCGTGGTTCGAATTCAGAAAGGATTGACAATTTTTGTGTATCAATTTTGGGTGGATTAAGCCAATTAACAAATTTGGTGAAAACGTGGTCCTCAATTGCTTTTGATTTTTCAGTTTTGAACTTAAATTGTCATTTCCACTTTATTCTATATTTTTCCTTATTATTCTATAAGAGAGTGAACACACATTGATTGAATTATCTCTAACTTTCATATGGTCTTGAAATGTCTATTTCTTATTTTTGTATTTTTCAAAGACTATACAATGAATGGATTTGAACCCAATTTGCTCAAGAAGAGGTGATGATATAATTAGTGTTAATAGTGTAATATATATATATATATATAATATATATATATATATATATATATATATATATATTAAAATTAATACACGTATACATGGTGGTAACTTTAATTAAAACTTCATTCACGTATCAAAATAAGAAATGAAATATTGAATAACCAATTTATGATTTCTTAGTGAAATTTAATTTCACATTAAAAAATTAAAACCAATATTATACTTGCAACATAAATTTTTTTATGTACTAATGTCTAACATTAAAATTATCAATCTTAATTTTTTTTAATCAATATAACACGTGCAACGCAGGTACACAATGATAAAGAAACCTCTTGGAAGCATTGAAGAGCTTTGGGCATTAAAGAATAAACAAGCCGACAATGTTAGTGTTAGGTTAGAAAAAACTCTCAGCTGGCTCGAATGAAGTATCATGTAATCTTTTCAATCAATTTTTGTTAGTCTATTTTAAATGGTAATTTGGGATTATTAATGGTAATTTTTCTTACAATTTCGTGCATCAATTCTTTGTTTCACACTCCTAATCTATCTCTTAGTATTTTTATTTATAAATGTGATCTTGATTGAAATTACTTCATTAACTTATTGACAAATAAATTAAAAAAAGATAGATTTTACAATTAATTAAATTAAAAAATAAAATAATATATTCTATTATGCTGGTCAATTGAATTTTTTAAAAATAAATAAATAACACGGTATTGAAAATTTAAAAATATAATTAGTAAGAATAACTTTTTCAGTTGATAAATGAAAATTTATTAAATATAAAATGAAATTAGAAGATCACCGGAGTTTGATTTAAGTCTAAATAAGTTTTTTAGTTTTAACTACTTAAATAAAGTTATTAAAATGTAAAAACCACGTGCAATGCACGTGATGTTGACTAGTAATATATAAAAGACTGGATGTTTTAGAAACATTTTTAGACACTTTTAACCCTCTTCATTTTTATATATTTACAAGAATGTCATTTTAAACTCATTAATATATTTTTCTATTTATTCAATTTCAATATTTATTATTAATATAGAAGAGGATTAAATATCCACTATACAAAATCTACTATATCGTAATTTATATTTCCATTATTTTTTTAATTTTTTTTTAAACGATTTCTTTCATTATAAAATAAAATAAAAATGTAAAATTATATTCGATCATTTTTTTAAACCTTATAGTGCCCCCTCAATTATTTGATTCCTATTTTATTAGTAATCAATTAAAAATAAAATTTGCTAACAAAAATTATTTGATAATTTTTTTTGGTTCTACGGGTCTAATATAATATTTTATTAATTAATTTAATGATATTATATTTTATATATATATATATATATATATATATATATATATATATCAATCTTTGATGAAATAAAAATACAATATCATTATTTTCTTAAAACAACAAAAATAATATTCCTCTTGACTACCATTTATACAGCCAAATAAAATTCCATATGATTAGTTTGTGATAATTTATTTTATATCATTTTTTGAAAAAATAAAAACAAAATAAAACTCGCTTTTAAAAAAAATCGAGATACATTTTTATCAATTTAGATGATCAATTTATACAATAAAAATAAAATAATATTTGATTGATTTAAGTTTATCATTTATCATTAGTTATATTAATGACAATTTATTTTAACATTTTGTACTATTAATCAAATAATATGATGGAAATAGAAATGTTTAAATACTTGACAACATTCACTCTTTAAAACAATATGCTCAAATAGTTGAAACGATTCACATTCTCCCTCCAATATTTTGGCCATTCAGATCAACATTACATTAAATGAGATCCCTCTCTCCCCTATCAATTCTATTCACCTTCTTCCCTTAGGTAACGTTTATCTTATTTCTAACATTTGAAATTTTTTGTTTTAGGATAAATATTTTCTCTTTGTAATGTAATGTAGTCTCCCCCAAACCTCCATCACGTATCTCAAACTCAAAGTTCTAAGTGTCGACCGTAAATAAGAAAAGATTATAACATGCAGTACGATTGGTATGAGATCTTACACCATTTATGATATATTTATTTACTCCTCTATTTTTGTAATTGGTTTTAGATATTCCAAGGGAAACAATACTTAAAATAGTTAACTTCTAATAGGCTAAACATTTTATTTGTAAGTGTCACGAAGATGTGAAATGATTCGTAGTTTTAAACATATTCATTGATATATTTCTCAATAGATGGAATTAGAGAAATTATATTCTTCTAATAACATTTCATTATATCATTATTGTAATCAAAACACTTATTTCCCATAATTTTTTCTTATCCTTATAAATCTTAATAGCTTCTTTCCCGAAATCTTTTCTTATCCTTCAAATGATGTGATCACTTTTAACTTACCATCTTAAATTTTATGATCGATAGTAATACAATGATTTATATCCCTATTCGTGTGATCTTTTTTCACTATAATGTTTTTCTTTTATTTTTCTTTTATCTCTATCTATATTCTCTACTTAATAAATGATTTTTATCTTTTAAACATAACGGTATTAATGTTCTCCATATATTTCTATATGCCAATCTTTTAGTAATTACAACTTCTTAACTGTCATTTTCTTATTTTAGAAGTATTTTATCACGACACAGACATAATGTAACCTATGCAGATTCAAGTACAATCTAAATATAAATGGTGAATCATTAGTATTCCCTTCTCAATAAGTTTGAAGGTGTTGTTGCTCAAAAATGGATAGCTTCCACGTAAGCAACGAACTGAAAGTATGGGACGAGTCGGATGTAGTACGTTGCACTAGAGGTGCTGCGTAGGTGATGTGCTGAGTAGTTGACGAGCACTGTTTGTACCTGCACAGGAAACAAAGAGAGCACTGGTGTGGTGCCGGCCTAACACCCTCCGATGATTAAATTAGTGCAAGCAGAGCTAGTGTGCCAGAGAGAATTGTCGTAGAAATTAGTTACCTAATGAATGAATTTCTTCTCCTATTTATATGAGAGGAGTTTGATGACATCATCGTGCCACGTGTCGCGTCGGGATTGGGTCCCTTCCCAACGACGTGTCGCTTATTGGTCATTCCACGTGTCATCGTTTGACTGGATATCAATATAATGTAGTTTCTTGGTCTTTGATGCGTAGTCTTATTAGATGACGTAGACGTAGGCTCTCGGGACTATGTAGACGTAGCCTCCCAGGTAACGTAGACGTGGCCTCCCAGACGACGTAGACATAGCCTCATAGGTGACGTAGCCTGTCCAGGTGACGTAGACATGTCGATTGCACATTCTTTGAACAAGTTTAGAAATTCCACGTGTACTGATATAATTTTACCCACAACAGTGGCCCCCTACTCCCGAGCTGAGTTGAGACGTGAGTTCACTATTGCTTGGGAGTATTAATTCAGGGTGGAATTTATTCTTCTATCAGTTTCTGAAAATTTTATAAGTGTCGAGGCTTGGTAGCTTGAAATTTTTTGTCTCACAAAAAATAATAATTTTTTTGTAAAACCATAATCATGATTGATCTTTTCTTGGGTTTTTTATCTTGGCTGGGCTATGATTTGAAAATTTCATATGTGACGTAATCTCAGCCGTCGCTTTGATCCAATGGTTAAGATATAATAACTCTTAGAGATAATATCAAATCTTACTGATATTATCAAATCTTAGAGATATTATCTTAAATCTCTATAAATAAGAGTCTTAGTATTTTCCATAACTCACAACTTGGAGATTTGGTGAGTTTCTAAATCTTCTTCTCTCTTCCTTCTCAAATTCTCGATCTCACAGGCTCAATGTGGTAGAACACCGTGGTTAAACGTCGAATTAATCATCAGGTACATATTCCCCCTTTGAATTTAAGAGTAGAAATTTCTTAAAATCAAATTGAATTAGGGTTTTATATATTAATTTGATGAATTGGTAAAAGAGAAGAAGTGATGAGAATGATTTAAAATAATTATAAATAAAAAAAAAAATGAAAAGAAAAAAGTAAAAGAAAATTTATAATAAAAATAAAGAAAAAATTAAAAAAAAATCATGCATAGCAGCGTGTACCTTTGCATTAATTTTTTTTTTAATTTTTCTTCTTCGCCTAACACAAGCAGGCGTTAATAATAATAATATATTTTTTTAAAGGCTGCGACCCGCGGATCGACCCGCGGGTCAAATGCAAACCCGCAGATCGATCCGCGGGTTAAATGCAAACCAGCGGATCGATCCGCGGGCTAAATGCAAACCCGCTGGTCAACGTTGACCAGTTGACTTTTTTTTTTTTTTTTTAAACTTTTGACGCGAACGTGGTCTTCCTTTGTTGTGTCGGGTGTTGTCATTTCGGGCGTTGTCATCAGGGCTTTGTCAATAAGGCGTTGTCATCGGGGCTTTGTCAATAGGGCATTGTCATCGGGGCTTTGTCAATAGGGCGTTGCCATCGGGGCTTTGTCAATAGGGCGTTGCCATCGGGGCTTTGTCAATAGGGCGTTGCCATCGGGGCTTTGTCAATAGGGCGTTGCCATCGGGGCTTTGTCAATAGGGCGTTGCCATCGGGGCTTTGTCAATAGGGCGTTGTCATCGGGGCTTTGTCAATAGGGCGTTGTCATCGGGGCTTTGTCAATAGGGCGTTGCCATCGGGGCTTTGTCAATAAGGCGTTGTCATCGGGGCTTTGTCAATAGGGCATTGTCATCGGGGCTTTGTCAATAGGGCATTGTCATCAGGGTTATGTCAATAGAGCTTTGTCATCAACGCCTTGTCATTTATAATTTGTCTTAGACTTGTAAAAAATTGCATGACCCCGTCTTTTGACCAGTTGACCTGTGACCCGTCGACCGTTAACTTTTTGACCCGTTGACCGTTGACTTTTTACCCGTTGACTTTGACTTTGACTTATTTTTTTTTTTTTTAATATCTCTCTGTCGCTTTAACATACACTTCCATGCTCTTTTGTAGGTGTGCTTGAGGGATTGCATATTGTGTAGCTTCATTAAAGGGCTATAGACCACCTCTCTTTTCAGGTACGTCACGATCTTCTTCTTAGCATACCTTTTTTATGTATACTCAAGTATTGTAGCTAGGTAGTTGTTTCAACAGTAGCTAAGTAGAATCATTTTCCTTTTAGGATGTCGAGCGAAGAGTCTAGTTATCAGTCGGTGAGCGAGGAGGATTCTGGGGGGTCAAGTTCAGAGACTGATTCAAGTACCTATGATGTTTCCAACCAAAGTGCTAGTGATGATGATTCTTCTTCTTCTCAAGTTATTGAGATGGATTATTATCCTTCTACCATTACTGTAGGGCACTTAGAACGCATTAGAGCAATTTACGACATTCCCTTATCTGTTAGTCTTAGATGCCCTGGTGAGGGAGAAGCGATCCATCGCCCTCCTAATGGAGAAGTAGGTTTTTATTTGAAAATGTTCGATTATGGGGTCAGACTTCCTCTCCATCACTTCCCTCAGAGAGTTTTGTCTTTGGCTGGGCTAGCACCTGCTCAGCTTGGGCCAAACGGATGGATTGTTGTACTTGGATTCTGGGTTCTTTGGCATCTTTATGGCGATGGAGAAAGATTAACTTATAAGACTGTGTATGCTCTTTATCGATTGAAGAATCTTCCTAAGGATAAGTTTATCTACTACTTAAACTTTCGAAAACATCGAGTAGTAAGGAAACCTTCAATTTCAAGAAATTGGAAAAGTAAATGGTTCTTTGTTGGTGGTGACTGGTTGGCAGAAACTCCCAAAAATAGTCGTACTCACCGTGTGTCAAAGTCATTCAGGTTTTCTGGTAGGTTTTCAATAGGACTTTGTGACTGACCCTTTTTTTTTTACCTTTTGATTTTTATTCTTTCCTTCATTGTGTTGCAACGAGAGATTGGAAAGTTGCACCACTAAGGGACTCAACTAAGAAGATAATTAATCGGATCTTAAGTGTTCCAATTGATCAACGTGAACCTTCCATCCTTCTTTCAGATCAATCACTCATCGCTTTTGGCCTTGCTCAACCTATCATTGAGGAAATCAGTGAGTATTTGCTATATGTATACACACATTTTTTTGAAAACATTGCACCATAACATATCATAAGTCTGACATCTTGTTGTTGTTTCAGATATGACGGGTGAGGCAGCTCGTAAGTACATTGACGATAGAAAACGTCAGAAATGCGTAGATGACTCTAGTCGGGCTCCAAAAAAAGTAACTAAAAAACAATCTGGCCTTCTTGAAACTTCAGTTGAAAAGCGTCGTCGGGAGTCAGATGTTGGCAAGCAATCTTGCACTACTACAGTTCCGAGCTTAGGTGTAGGTCCTTCTTCTCACCATGAAGTTCGACACCTTTTTACCAACCCCTACTGCATTTACTATGGTGAGAATGACAAGTCTTTCGAGAAAGATGTCGGACTGATTAGCTCAAAATTTCAAACTGTTTTGTTGCTTGATCGAGATTGTGCACGTTCCATGCCCACTCAGGAATTAGCTGAATTAGTTGTTGAGGATTACTTAATGGTATGCACTCTTTTATTTTATCATTTGTTTTTTTTACTCAGGTGACTAAAAAACATACTTTGTCTTCGTTAGGCTGGAGTTAGGATGAACATGATATGTGTCCAACAAGGGAGAGAGATTGCCCGTCTTCAAGAAGCGGTGAAACTTCACGAAGAAAATTCATCTGATAATGCTCGAATGCTGGAAGTAGAGCGTGTTGAAAAGGAGAAGCTGAAGAGTGAACTAGCCAAAGCGAAGAAAATCTCAGATCAAATTTCAACCAGGCACAAAAGCACCTTGCTCAATTTTAGCGAACTCAAAGCTAAGACTGAGGACAAAAAAGAGTTGGTGACCATGTTTAAAGCTGTTAATCAGGGTGTAGACCCTGAGGTTTACCTTTTTAGCCTTGGCGTCGATGCAACTCTTGATGAAGTTGCTGAGAGATTTCCAGATTTAAACCTTAATTTTGTTAGAGAGCGTTTGAACCTTCCCCCTCCTTCTCACGCCACGCGCCCCGGTGATGATGTCGACATTGAAATTTTGGGTGACTCTGCATGATGCCTTTTTCTGATTTAGTTTTATCATGTTTCGTGGGGCATGTCCACTGATGAACTCGTTTAACTTTTATTTGTGTTCCTTTTTAGTTCCATATAGGTAGGATTATTTGCTTTTAACATGCTTTCCCGTTTTGTTTAGGATATCTCCGAACTTATGTTGCTTTACATCTTCTTATTTATTACCTTGAAATAATAATTCATCTCATGTTGCTTTCATTTCTCGGTTTCATTTATTTTCTAAGTCTCGTCAATCATACATGGCTATGTAACCTTGCATTATGAATGAACTTAGAATTTTTAGTGAACTTAAGTTTTTGTTCTTTCTAAGTTTTATCAATTAAGTGTGGCTACAAAGCCCTGCACCTAAAATTAACTTAGAATTTTTAATAAACTTAAGTTTTCGTTCTTTCTAAGTTTTATCAATTAAGTGTGGCTACAAAGCCCTGCACCTAAAATGAACTTAGAATTTTTAATAAACTTAAGTTTTCGTTCTTTCTAAGTTTTATCAATTAAGTGTGGCTACAAAGCCCTGCACCTAAAATGAACTTAGAATTTTTAATAACCTTAAGTTTTCGTTCTTTCTAAGTTTTATCAATTAAATGTGGCTACAAAGCCCTGCACCTAAAATGAACTTAGAATTTTTAATAAACTTAAGTTATTGTTCTTTCTAAGTTTTATCAATTAAGTGTGGCTACAAAGCCCTGCACCTAAAATGAACTTAGAATTTTTAATAAACTTAAGTTTTATTGTGTTCGTCGCTCATTCTTGTTGTTGTAGCAGCGTAGTGGTAGTGCATGTAGTAAGTAAAGTAGTAGTAGGCCCCCACTCAAGTATCACTTTATAACTTAAAGTGTTACTTGAGTTTGGGAGTTATTGAAGTAGCTTGTTCTATGCGCAGCTTAAATTCATACTTGGTGGTAGCCTCTGCTTATGCCTCATTGATTCTTCTCATCACAAATAAATTTATGAAGTTGAAAATGTACGTTCTTATTTCATTTATTGGAATGAAATTACAATGAATTGAAATTGTTATAGAAATAACTTGAACGAAAATGAAATTGTAAAGAAATCATGATAGAAGGTCTTGAGGTGCTCTGCATTCCATGGATGATGTAATGCCCTGTCGTTGAGGTCTTTCAGTCTGTAAGTACCTGGTCTCATCACAATCTCAGTTACCTTGTATGGTCCTTCCCAAGCTGGTCCTAAGACCCCGCTATTTGGGTCCTTTGTATTTGGCAACACTTTTTTAAGAACGAGGTCACCCACTTTGAAATTGCGTGGTTTGACTCAAGAGTTGTTGTATCGGGCCACCCGATTTTTATACTCAGCAACACGGAGACGGGAAGTCTCCCTATGCTCTTCAGGGAGATCAAGGCTTAACCTTAGACATTCTTCATTTGTCTCTGGATCAAAATGTTGCACTCTTGGGGAAGTGAGACCTATGTCAACCGTCACAACTGCTTCAGCTCCAAATGCTAATGAGAAAGGAGTTTCACCTGTAGAGGTTCTAGCTGTTGTTCTGTATGCCCATAACACATTGGGTAGCTCTTCTGCCCAAAGCTCCTTTAACCCTTCTAGTTTGGCCTTTAAGTTCTTCTTGATAATTTTATTCACAGCCTCCACTTGACCATTAGCTTGAGGGTGTGCAGGAGAGGATTTGAAGTGCTTAATACAGAGCTCTGAACACCAAGACTTGAATTTCTCATTATCAAATTGTTTTCCATTGTCTGAGACAATGGCATAAGGAATACCAAATCTGCACACTATGCTCCTCCACATAAAGTCGGTAGTTTTGCGCTCGGTTATTGTAGCTAAGGCTTCAGCTTCAGCCCACTTGGTAAAATAATCCACAGCTATAATAGCAAATTTAGTATGACCTTTTCCTTGAGGAAGTGGTCCTATTAAGTTGACCCACTACAACAAATTTGCCCTTTAATGACAGACAAAAACTTTCATCTTAATAATACGATGACACTTTTGTAAGTGTCATTACTGTGAGTGCCCTCTTATCTTACGATGACACATTTACAATGTCATTTTTTAAACGTCATCTTATATGTGTCATTATATAACGAATGGTAAAAAAATATCCATATTTTTTACCATTAGTCATTATAAGTTACAATGACACTGAGCAATAATGTCAGTTGTAGACCGTCATCTTAAGAGTGTCATTGAATATAAGTGTCATTGTTAGTATTTAAAGACACACAAAGAATGTCACATTATATATTATAGATGACAGTCATTGAATGACATTATTTAGCATATAAATATCCCCAACCATTTATTTTTATAAATCCCCATTATTTTAGTCATAACCTGCAATAATTGAATATCAACAATCTATTTATCACATCCATCACATTCCAGAGAAATTAAACCATAAAACACATTTAAACCTTTAACAATTCCAAGCTCCATTTCTATTTCAACAAAAAAAAGTTTGGTGTTTCTTTATAAAAGAACACAAACTACAATTCACATCTTAAAAGTTATACGAATCACCATCCTTACAAATATAAAATAGCTATGCATAGTCAAAAAGTACGAATGAAATCTAATCATAAATGTTTGTTGCCATTTTGAGCTAGGAATGTTCACAAAATAAAACTTATCAAAATAAAATCAATGGTGTTTGTTGCCCGTGTCTTAAATGAAATTGCTAACAAACTCAGCCCATTCTACTCGAAGCTCGTCAAGTTGTGCTTGGGTATATGGATTCTTCGAATTAAACTGTATAAAAATATTAGAACATACAAAGTTAGTACAAAATAATCATATAGATTAAAAATGAAAGGTAAATAAACTGTAAAGTCATACATACAAGGTTAGTAATGGGAACATCATGGCTGTGCATAATTTCTCTCAAAAATTTAAGCACATAATAGCCACACTCAACGTTTCTTGGTTGGCATGGACACTATACATATAAAAAAATGAAACTTAGAAAAATTTAGTAAAAAAAGAACAAAAAGTTATAACTTTGAAAAATGTAGTAAAAAAGTTTGATATAATTTACCTTCACAACTCTCCAAATAGTATTTTTTCGACTTTGATCTCCACTTTCAGATTGATATAGTTTGATTGCCCTATATAAAACAATATCATATTGAAATAGATTGAAATTACGTACAATTAAAATAAATATTAGCTCAACAATAACTTATTAACAATAATACTTACGCTGTTAAAATTGACTTCATTTCCTCACAAATATCATTGTGTTTAGAATCAAATCCAAACACGACATTATTATGCAAATCCACCACATATAATATCCAATGACACCTATCAAAGATTAAATATTTCAATATTAAAATTTACACACTAAACATATTATAATCAAGAAACAAACATTTTAATCATTTAAACTTACCCAGGGTTGAAAGGAATGAGTAACAATTGATTTTTTTGAACATTCTGTAGCACGCTAGCAACTTTCTTTGCACGCTCATTTGAACTACGACACGGGGCAATGTCGCTTGGGTCCATAACCTTAAATTTTCTAATAATTCTCATAGGCTTAAATTTTTCCCAAAGATACCTACACAATGTATAATTATGAATATAAAGAAATCAAACACACAAAGACACATTTGGTTACTTTTAATTACTTACCCGATATAGGTCAATATACATGAGTTTGATATTTCCAACATTGCACAAAACTCCATAATGTCATCAAACATAAGAAAAATTTCTTTCTCTTTGCCAAACATATCTTCATCCAAACGCACACGTACCGACCTATTCACATCCAATGACTTTTCCACATACTTATAAAGAAGTTTGATAGAGGGATGCACATTGATTTTTGAAGGAGAATGAGGTACTTTCTTTTGTTTTTTCTTGGAATCCTATCGAAATAAACTCAAATTAAATTGATAACTACATTACATTTGAATAAATATAGACTTCATTTAAAGGAAAAAGATGATATACCTTCTTTTCCTTCATAAGTAATACCAAATCACGAGGCCAACCAACAAAACTATTTTTCACATCAAAACGTGTCTCTATTTCTCCAATCACCGGGATAGGAAGAGGATGATCACCACCTATGATTATATCAACAGTCACTCTAACATTTTCATCTCCAAGTGGCACTCTATGAATCATTGGGCATTTAGAATGATCTTCAAACATTCTACCCTCCGCAACAATCTTTTCTCGTGATCCTATGGCTAGCTTACAGTATTTTCCCTTTATAAATTAAATAAATACATACTCAAAATCCACAATATAAAATTACAATGAAATAATAATTATTTGAACTAGAGCTTACCACCGAAGATATTTCAGAAGGAAAGTTGACATTATCCTTTAATTTGTCTTCTTCCTTTTTGAACAACTCCCCCGCTCAGACTCTACATATGGTAGTGTTGTGGTGACCCTTATACTATCATTTATTACATCTATCGGAGTCGTTTGTTTTGCCGTATGGAAATATACAGTGGGTGTGACAAAATCACCCACCCCTCTCACGCGTCCCCTTTTTTCTTTTGTGCCCAATGCTTGTGACAACACATCCTTTCCCTTATGCGCTTTCTGAAGTTCCTCCTATTAAAAGTTTTCCTTAAAGTTAACTTATGACATGAATATTGTGAGATTATAATTGAAAGAATTAAAATTGTACTTACAATATTCTCAGCAACTTTTTCTGTCGCTTCATCAACATACTTTGCATCTTTTCCTCTTTGTTTACCCTTTCCCCTCCGGGCATATTTCCATAATGTTGCACTATCGATTGGCTCACCTAATGATGTCTATATACATACATAAATAAGTCAATATATTACGATTTAAGAATGAGATTACGATATACTTTAAGAAACATTCATTAATAACTCACAAGCCATTCAACTAAGTTTTTGTAGCCCCATCGTGAAAGCTTGTGATTGTATTTGTTCTTGCCCCTCCTACTTTGTTGTAGAGCACTTAACTTCTAAAAAACGTAAATCACATTGGTCAAATGTTAAGATTAAATACACATGTTTACCTTTTTTTAATGAAATATGATTACCTCAAATTCTGGAGAAAGTCTTTGCTTTACAAATTCATCCCAATCTCCTTGCTCTATATGCGAATACCTTTTGGGAGGGGTTCGTAAGCAAATGGGCTTAACCTTAAAAGGTTTGATATAATATTTTGTCAATTTCGCTCTGAATGTTCTAAAATTTTTTCCAGCTGACTTAATAATATCATTTGTAGAGCGAGGATCCACCACAAATTTCATCTATATAAAGAACAATGAAATATGAAAAACATGTCTTTAAAAAAATATCAAGTCTTATAAAAATGAAATTTGAAAATTATACCTCAATACACTCAACGATTTTTTTCTTTAGCTCAAGTGGGACACGCCTCCAATCGTCATATCGAATAGGAATTTGATTTCTTACACAAACCCCAATGTAACTTTGCATTTTTCCAGCTTTTTTCCCTACTGCTTGCCCATTTTCGTTATACCTGATTACCAGTCTATCCTCCAACCTCGTTATGTTTTCTATTTCGCGCATAGTCGTCATTCCTCGTTTGCCATTATTACTTGGCTCATGTTCAATATTTTTGTTACTCTCATCTTCACTACTATCACTTGAACCTTTCATTGTCAATAGTAGTCTGTAAGGAAAAAAAACATTTAATATAGTATATGACAAAGAGGAAATTAAAAATCAAAGTTAAGTATTTCAATATATTACCACAGTTTTCAAAATCTAGTTGTCAACCCATGTGCCATCACAATCACTTCTAATGTAAGTAGATGGATCATCATTCATTTCGTTTAACAAATCAATATTAGGCATTGATTTTAGCAATCCATAATTATTTAATGATGTATCTCCAAGTTCATCATCACAGAGTTCGTCCTCAATTTCTCTTTGTGGCGGTGTTAACACAACAGACCAACGAGTATCAATTGGATCTTCTACATAAAAAAACTTGTTTCGCTTGGGTTGCTAGAATAAATGGATCATTTTTATGTCCAATTCGATGAAGGTCAACTGTTGTAAACCCAAGCTCATCTACCTTGATCCCATTTGTGTTCTCAACCCAGTCACATTTGAATAGAGGAATTGTGAAACTATGGTAGTCAAGCTCCCATATTTCTTTAATCACGCCAAAGAATATCATGTTTGATATGATGAGATTTTTATCTTTTGCACTTGAAACTTGCATGATACTAGAAACTAAACTTATACCACTATTTTGGACCTTTCTTATTTTATCGCGCTCCTTTGTGTGATATCGACATCCATTAACTATGTAACCAGCATATGACGAGGTCCATGAGCTATCCACCGCAAAGTTGATGATATAGAGTTTTTTTCGTCCTCTAAAGCTAGTGAAACCTGATATTTTATATCAAATGTGAGTTATTGATATAAAACATGAAAGAAAAGTGAGTTAAGTTATTACCTGTTCACGTAACCAAATAATAAATGTACGATTGTGCTCATCTTGAAGCCATTTTTGATTATTTGATTTATTTGGATTGATCTTTCTCAAATGCTCCATGTGTTTCCTATCACAACATTCTTTGTTTAAAAGACATAATTACTTAATTGAATATACTAAATTGAATGAGTAGAATTATACATACTCTATATATGGAAGAACATCATCTGTGTTTTCAAGCACATAAAGGTGGGCTTGTTCTAACTCTTTTTATCTCGGTCCGATATTACAAGCTACTGACAACCGTCTACCACCCTCTTCATTATCCTTTGTACATGCCGGTGTCCCAATAGGATTTACTCCAGATAAAAATTCAGAACAAAATTCCACAGCCTCTTCAACAATGTAGCATTCCCCCATACGACCTTCCCTGGGCGATTTTTATTTCTCACATATCCCTTTAAGACTTTCATGTATCGCTCAAAAGGATACATCCATCTCAAATAAACAGGGCCACAAAGTTCTACCTCTCTTACAAGATGCACTGTCAGGTGTACCATAATTGTGAAAAATGACGATGGAAAATACTTCTCCAATAAACACAAAGTGAGAACTATTTCTTCTTGCAAACCTTTTAACTTTGATGATTCAATCACTTTATTACATATGGCATTGAAGAAAAAACACAATCGAATAATTGCATATCTCACATGTTTTGGTAATATTCCGCGAATTGCAACAGGTAATAACTGTTGCATAAGAACATGATTGTCGTGAGATTTGAGACCATAGAGTTTTAAGTCTGAGAGTGACACGAGATTTTGAATATTGGATGAGTATCCATCGGGAACCTTTAGATTTGCAAGTGTCGTACACAAACTCAATTTTTATGAACGTGATAATGTATAACAAGCCGGAGGTATGAAAGATCTTCTCCCTCGTTCTTGAGGAGCCAATTCTAATCTAATTTTCAAATCCACCAAATCTTGACAGGTAGTCAATCCGTCCTTTATTTTACCAGGAATGTCTAACAATGTGCCAATAATATTGGAACACACATTCTTTTCAATGTGCATCACATCAAGGCAATGTCTTACCGGTAGACTTTTTCAATACTCCAATTCAAAGAAAATAGATTGCTTCTTCCAATAATCATTTGGATTATTTTCAACATTCTTTTCTTTTTTATTCTTCTTTCCAAATGAATGTCTAAGATTACTTGTTCTTTCAAGAATTTCTGCCCCGCATAATGGTTTAGATGCTAGTTCTAATTCAGGTTACCATTAAAAGCCTTTTGTTGCTTTCTATATGGATGATAACGAGGTAAAAACTTTCGATGCCCAAGATACGCTATTTTTTTACCTTTATTCAACCAAATGGAGGATGTATTTCCTTCACCACAAATCGGACATGCATGATAACCCTTCACACTACAACCACATAGGTTACCATATGCTGGAAAATCATTAATGGTCCATAACAAACAAGCTTTGAGGGTAAATGTTTGTTTTTGATCTGCATCAAAGCATGAAACACCATCATTCCAAAGTTTTTTCAAATCATCAACTAAGGGAGCCAAATACACATCTATGTCATTTCCCGGTTGTTTAAGGTCGGATATTAAAGCCGTCAACAACATAAATTTTCGTTTCATACACAACCAAGGTGGGAGGTTATAAGTCACTAGTAATACTGGCCAACAACTATACCTACTACTAAGATCACCATGCGGATTCACACCATCAGTTGAAATAGCTAAACGGAGGTTTCTTGGCTCAGAACCAAATGATGGAAACATGTTGTCAACTAGTTTCCAAGTTGGTGAATCTGCCGGATGTCTTAAATATTCATCATTTTCTCTTCCATTAGAATGCCAAGTCAACATATTTGCTATTTCTGCAGATCGAAACATCCGTTGGAATCGTGGAATTGGAGGAAAGTACCACATAACTTTTGCCGGAATTCCTATTCTCTCTTCATTTGAATTTTTCCTAATTTTCCATCTCGATGTTCCACAAATTGGACACTTATTTTCGTTGGAGAGTTCTTTTCGAAACAAGCAACAATCGTTAACACAAGCATGTATTTTCTTATAATCCATTCCAAGGGTACGCAAAGTTTTTTTGGCCTCGTACGTGGATATTGGAATTTCATTAGGCTTTGGTAGCATGTCACGTAATAAGTTTAACAACTCTGAGAAACTAGCATCACTCCAACCAAATTTAGCCTTTAAGTTATATAATTTGAGCAATGCAGATATCTTAGTAAAATTTATACATTGGGAGTATAATGGTTTCCTAGCATCACTCAATAATTTATGAAACTTTTCTGACTCTTCAGCTAAATGATCATTTGCTGCTTTAAACATCTCATCGATATTGTCTACAACATTATCATCATAACCATGTGTATTTTCACTTGTTTCCCTATTAGATGGTAAAGGTTCACCATGGTAGATCCAAGTCTTATAACTTTGATTAATACCGTGGACAAATAAGTGATCTCTAACAATATTAACTTGATGAAAAATAACATTTCCACATTTCACACATGGACACCATAATGAATTTTTCACATTTGAATGTTGTAATCCACTTTTAATGAAGTTTTCAACACCTAATTCATATTCCATTGAAGTCCTATCTTTCATCATCCACGACTTATCCATAATGAAGGACAAGAGACCTAAGTTGATAGAAAAAATGATAATAAAAGGTATGAGTTGCATTATCCAATCAAACGACTTAAATGGTTAACTAAGTCATACATTCACTATGGCTATCATAACTGCAGGATAACCAGTCCAATTTATTCAAAATATAATAAAATTATAATAACTACGAGCATAATAATATTGAATAAAAATAAAAACAAAAACGAAATTGAAAACCTGAAACTTGACAAACAATTTGCTTAAGTTGAGAAATAGCAAAGTGAAGAACGAACTCCTTTAACCAATTTCTTATACAGAACGTCCTGTGAAAAAGTGGTAGATATTTCAAACATCAAACTCTTAAAGTGTCTCAATCTCTTTCTTTTTATAAATAGAAAAAGTAGTATTAAACAAACCTTGGTAACCTTAGTAAACTACTCATAGTAAATTCTTAAAAAGAGAGAGACTAACTTCACCAACAAGAAAATTCTCCATGCATATTGATGAAACTAAAAACAAACCTTAGAAATCTTAGTAAACAAGTCTTAGTAACCTTAAAAAAATAGACTACTTCACAAAAAAAAAAGAAAAAAATTCTAATGCATATTGCTAAACATATTAAAAAAAAATAAAAAAAATTGGATTGTGAAATTGAAAATCAAAATTCTCATGCATATTCATCAATAGACATTGCATGGAAATAAAAATAGGTTGATGAATAAAAAAAACGTAAGGAACCGATGAAGTGACATAATTTTCATGAAATGTTTTACTATATATGTCTCAATCTTTCAATAATGAAAGAATATCAAATGAGTGTTAAATAACGAAAAGTGGATGGAGTGTTGAACGAACAAAAACTCTAATAAGATATGACAGAAAACAAACACGAATGATTGATGAAATGTAAAATTATAGTTTGATGAATTAAAAAAACTTAAATAACCGATGAAGGGTAAACCGTGAATTACTAACGGCGTTCAGAAGGGAGTTGCGAGCAGCGTTTGGTATGAGAAAAAAAAACGATCAGCGCGGTTTGAGAGAAGCGAACGGCGACCTGCAAACCTACGAACGGCTATGGAAGCGAACGAACGAATTGAGAAGCGAACGGCGACCTGCAAACGTTGAACGGCATGAGAAGCAAACAGCAAACAGATGAAGACGAGAGGTTTGACGCTACCTACGAATGGCGTGACCTTGACCTGCTACCTGCGAGCGGTTTGACGGTGAGCGGCTTGACCTTCGACCTGATCTGCGAGCGGCGTGACCTTTGACCTGATCTGTGAGCGGCGATGGTGAGGACAGGCAAGCGGTTTGGAGGATACGTCCGATTTTGCGATTCCTATTACGTTTTACCCTAATACTTTTACTTGTTTTTGGAATATTAACTAGGGCTTAATAAAAAAATTAAGATACGATGACATACATAGTCCGACTGTGACGACCCGATATTTTTTTTTCCGGTAAGATTTTCATTTAATGATTATTTTATTTGGGAAATTTAGAAAAGAATTTCATTTAAAGAATAAAGTCCTTATTATGGATTTTAATTATTTTAAATGTAATATTTGGTTTTAAGGAAATAAGGAAGGGAAAAAGGAAAAGAAAAGAAAAAGGCTTTTAATTAAAAGAAGGGAGAAAAGGAGGAGAACAGTTCCTGTACGTGAAAAATTTCAGAGCAACAGAAGAAAAAAAAGGTAGGTCTTCTCTTCATTCTTCTTCTCCTTGCCGCCGCCCCTCCCCCTTTCTCTTCATGGGATTTTCCCAATTGGTTAACGTTCTTGTCTCCAATTGTAATAATCCTAGGTTTTTCCATTGGTGAAGAATTGAAGTTGGTGAAGAATTGGAGTTAGTGGAGAGTTCTTTCTCAGAAAAGGTAAATGAATTCCTTCATCCCTCTTTTCTAATTCAAGAATCCTTATTGCAATTGGCTAGGAAACCCTCAATATTCTCTTTTATCTCATTGAAATTCCTTTGGAATTTTGCCCAAACCCTAGAAACCCTAACTTCTAAATTTCATGAAGAACCTTCAATTAAATCCACACCCATACCTTAAAAAGCATCGGAGAAGGAAGCACGACGCCGTGCCGCAGTCACAACGGCCGCCGCCGCCGCCAGGCAGCAGCAGCAGCCGCTGCCGTGGCTGTGCCACGGTTTTGCTGCTGCAAAACCGTGGGCATGAGCAGCCCATTGGTGGCTGCTCGTGCCCGTTTCTCCCATCCCGTTCCGCCGATGATTTTTACCCCTAGTGTTGTGTAATTATAGGATAGGTTTTTGATTGTTTTAGGGGTGATTTTCAGGTTGTAGATTGTAGAGGAGAAGGGACAAAGACCTTAACTTTTCCAAGTTAAGGTGAGTATTTTTGTTAAGTTTAGATCACTATCATGTGTTACTTGCTTTTTCTTTATAAGGTTTTCATATTCTGATTAATTGGGGATTGTTTGGAGTACTAATTGGATGTTTAAGCTTGTGGGGTGATAAATTTATATTTTGCTTATTTGGTGACAAAACGGGATATTCAAAGTGTATGCATGCATGCTGTTGGAATGTGCTTTTGCCTACAAGTTGTGCCTTTGTCGTGGTTATTGGTTGATGATATTTTGATGTTATTTTTATTTGTTTTTGGGTGTTTTAAGACATAGAAAAGCTGCTGGAATTTGACTTGAAGTAATAGGATCACTAGAGCCTTAGGTGGAGATTAGTTCAGTCGAAGGCCTTTTCTTGGGAGTTTAGGTGGGAAATTATTTTTAGATGATTCTTGAGTGTGTCTAGGTGATTTTGGGACTGATTAGAGGCCTAAAAAGCTGCTGGAGTTTTTTTATAAATTTCCCTTACCGGTTGTCACCGAAAAAGAAGCAAAACCGCACTAGTTTAGCTAGTTTAGCTTTTTAGGGTGGGTTTTCTTCGGGGAATCATCTCGTGAGTTAAAAGACTAATTTTAGGCTTTTATAGACCCTTTAAATGCTGTAATTACATTAATTTTCCAGAATTTAGAATTTTGGAGATTTAGCCTATTAAAGGTCAGTTTTAGGAGGAAACGGGTATTCTGAGCTAGAAACTGGGCCTAGGGTTTGTCAAGCATTCTGGTAGTGATGCTTTATTTTAAATCACATTATTCGATGCCTTAGATAATGTGGTTGTAGGTTCGCATTAAGTAGGGCCATACTTAATGAAGAATAAACCGTTAAGGGGTGAATTAGAGTTGTGCACAACTTAATTACACTTAACGGGGTAGGTTCATTCCATTTGATCAATGGGAGAGAATAAACTTGTAGGTTCGCTTGTGAGTCTTGCAAACTCATAAGAAGAATAACTCAAAGGTCGAATCGTGGTGACACGGATTCAATACCTTGAGTGTGCGGCTCACTTTAATTGTGAAATAAGTGGAGCTAAGGCATTGGATGATAAAACTTAAAAAGGATGGGATTTCTCTAGGGTTGAGATCTTGCTTTGAAGTTGAGAGTTAAACTTCAGAAGTTGTGAGGTTGAATGGACTTAAAGAATTTAGGAAGTTTCTCAAGGCATTGCTCTTTATTTAACATTAATACTCATTGGGCGTAGCCTCATGATGCTACATTTTTTTTTTAGGTAAAAAGAGAAAGAAAACGGGTAACTGACGATGTTCGTGATCGGTGGAATGGTTGGTGTGGATTTACACGCCGGCAAATATTTGTTATTTTCCTTCTCATAGTTTTGTCTAGTTGGGACCTGGGATTTGATTTTGTTTAAATTGTTAAGTTGAGATTTCTATGATGATTTATAAATACTTTTGGTGGTACTAGTTTATTGAATTATTTGGATTTTTGTTTTGAAATAAGTTCGATCGAACAAAACGTACTTATCCTTGCATTTTTTATGAAATGAGAAGATGGTTTTGAATGATTTATATTGCTTCCGCTGTTTTATGTGTAATTTCCATGTTTTGGGAAATTGGGGTTGTGACACCGACATTAATTATTTAATGACACATATAAATAATGACAGACATAAACTGTTATTAAAAAAAATTTATTTAATAAATATTCTGAAAATTAATGTCAAAAGTTGCGCGCGAGAACTTGAAATGTTAATTAGGAATAAATGACATTCCTTATGTGTCATCGTTTTAGTTAAAAAAACTGAAATCCTAAAATCTGTCATCTTTTATCACATGTGTCATCGTTTTAAAAAACCCAGTGTCATCTTTTGTGGAATTTGTTGTAGTGACCCCCCACTGAGCGAATGGCCAAGGACTTGTGACATTTGTTAGATATTCAGGTGGTTGTCTTGGGATCACAGCAAAACGTTGACATTGGTCACATTTTTTACAGAACGACTTGGCATCCTTGTGCAAGGTGGGCCAGTAATACCCCTGTCTTACAATTTTATGAGCTAACGACCTTCCTCCTGAATGGTTGCCACACACTCCCTCATGAATCTCTTTCATAACATAGTCCGCCTCTTCGGGTATAAGACATCTGAGTAGGGGTAGAGAGAAACCTCTCTTATATAAAACATCGCCTTCTAAGATATAATGTGTTGCTCGGCACTGGAGTCGTTTTGCTTCAGCTTTGTCAAGAGGCAACTCCCCATCTCTTAAGAATTTTATTATGGGATATATCCAGGAAGGGGTGGACGAATGCAATGACTGCTCAATATCCATAGCTTCTAAATCATCTATGCTTGAGCTGGGTAGAAACTCTACTGGTACTGTACGACTTAACTCAGTTTCATAAGAGGATGCCAAACGTGCTATCGAATCGACGTTAGAGTTTTGTGAACGTGGTATTTGATTTACCTCCCACCACTGAAAAGTGCAAAGAAGATTTTTCACCTTGGTTAGATAGGCAGCCATTCTTTCTCCCTTAGTCTGATATTCTGTTGTTATCTGATTGATAACCAATTGAGAGTCGCTAAACACTTTGATACGAGTCACCCCTACTTTTCTTGCCAAGCGCAATCCGGCTAGAAGGGCTTCATACTCAGCCTCATTGTTGGAAGCTTTAAAACCAAACCTCAAAGCATACTCAATGTGGACTCGGTCAGGTGAGACTAAGATAAGGCCAGCTCCACAACCTTTCATGTTGGAAGACCCATCCACATAGAGTGTCCAAATGGACTCTTCTCTTTGTGGAATGATGAGTTCTTTATCTGGACCAAGTACTTCTATCTGAGTAGGAAGTGACTCCCCCTTTTCTGGTGTGAGCTCTGCTATGAAATCAGCTACAACTTGTCCTTTAACTACAGTTCGAGGCTTGTACTGAATATCGTACTCACTAAGTTCAACTGCCCACTTCATCAATCGACCTGACGTCTCCGGCTTCTGTAAAACTTGTCTTAGTGGGTGATTTATCAGTACTACTATTCCATGTGCTTGGAAGTATGACCTCAATCTTCGAGCTGAAGTTATTAAGGCCAGCGCCAATTTTTCCATTCGGGGGTACCGAGTCTCAGCATCCAGCATAGCTTTGCTGGTGTAGTAGATAGGTAGTTGGACTCCGCCTTCTTCTCTTACTAAGGCTGAACTTACAGCTGTCTCAGACACTGCCAAGTATAGCAATAATTCTTCACCTATGACGGGCTTGGAGAGTAAAGGTGCGGAGCTCATATATTGTTTCAACTCTTGAAAAGCACGTTCACACTCCTCCGTCCATTCAAACTTGCATCCCTTCCGAAGAATCTTGAAGAAAGGTAAACATTTATCTGTGGCTCTGGATACAAATCTGTTCAGCGCAGCTATTTTGCCATTAAGACTTTGTAGCTCCTTGAGGTTCTTAGGAGACTCCATGTCCAGGACAGCTTTTAACTTGTCGGGATTTGCCTCAATACCTCTTTGGTGGACCATGAACCCGAGAAATTTTCCTGAAGTAACTCCAAACGCGCATTTGTCTGGGTTAAGTTTCATTTGGTACCTTCTTAGCACATCAAATGCCTCTTTTAAGTCCAAGGTATGTTGGTCTGCCTGCCGGCTCTTGACCAACATGTCATCTACATAGACTTCCATGTTTCTCCTAATCTGCCTTGTGAACATTTTATTCACCATTCGTTGGTAGGTCGCCCCTGCATTTTTCAGGCCAAACGGCATAACCTTGTAGCAAAAAAGCCCCTGACTTGTCACAAACGACGTTTTCTCCCGGTCAGGTTTTTACATTTTGATCTAATTATAGCCTGAGTAGGCATCCATAAAAGTCATCATCTCATGCCCTGCTGTAGCGTCCACCAGCTGGTTAATTCGAGGTAGAGGGAAACTATCTTTTGGACATGCCTTGTTGAGGTCAGTGAAGTCTATACATACCCGCCATTTTCCGTTAGCTTTTTTAACAAGAACAACATTGGACAACCAGTCCGGGTAGTGTACTTCATGAACAAAGTCTGCTTTTAAAAGCTTTTCTACCTCCTCAGCTATAGCTTCGTTCCTGGTCTGGTCAAACACTCTACGTTTTTGTCTGACAGGACGGAAGGTATTGTCGACATTCAAACGATGAACCATGATTTTAGGGTCTATACCCGGCATGTCTTCATGAGTCCAAGCAAACACATCAATATTTTCTTTCAAAAATTTTATTAAGTCATCTCTCTGCTGACCCCCCAGTCTTGTCCCGATTTTGACAAACTTTTCTTCATTTAGAAGCAGGACAGACTCCATGTCTTCCGTTGGCATTGCTCTTTTTTCGAACTCTTTCGGTGGTACTACTAAGGGAGGTTGCTCCCCTTCTTCCGCCAGGAAGGCCATTGCGGACTGCACCTCCTCCTCAGTTTGTTCCACCTCGATCATGTTTACTGGCGTAGCACCCCTCAAAGCTGTGTAATAACACTCTCGGGAGACTTTTTGCTCCCCTTTAATTACCCCTACTCCGTTTGAAGTAGGAAACTTCATCATTTGATGGTAAGTTGAAGGTACGGCCCTGAGAGCGTGGATGGTAGGTCTTCCCAATATGATATTGTAAACTGATGGGCGATCGACCACTATAAATTCTACCATTTTAGTGATGGTGTTGGGTCCATCTCCGAAAGTGGCTGGCAATTCAATACTCCCTTCAGGGATGACCTGCTCTCCTCCGAATCCCACCAAGGGTGTTGGACTTCTTTTCAATTTCTCTCTCCCAATTCCCAATTTCTCAAAAGCGCTGAGAGAGAGTACATCTACCGAGCTACCTCCATCAACCAGGACCCGATGTACTCTTAAGTTAGCCACAATAATTATCACTACCAGGGCATCATTATGAGGTTGATGGATATCAACCACTTCTTCTTCATCAAAACTTATCTTTGTCTTTCGACCAGACATTGTAGAAGTAGAAAAGACCTCGAATTTAGTTGGGGCATGACTCGCTTCTCGAACGCTCGCCTTTCTTTTTCTTCTTGACTCTCCACCAGTCGGTCCGCCAAAAATAGTTCTTATGTCACCACCCAAAGATTTTTTACCACCTCGGTCTTGGTCTTTTCGTTCGGGTCTAGGTTCGCGTTGTCCTTCTTCCCTTCTCATCACGAACTCCTTTAGGTACCCCCTTTGAATTAAAGCTTCAATTTCCTCTTTGAGGTCAAAACAGTTGGAGGTGGTATGTCCGTGGTCCTTATGGAAGAGGCAATATTTATCTTTACTCCTCTTATTCGACCCTGCTTTCATCCTTGGAGGCCACCTAACCAAATTTTTGTCTTGAATCTCCATTAGTAGTTGTTCAGCTGGGATAGTAGTAGGGGTGTACTTCTTGAACTTGGTCACCGAAACACCTCGCTCCTCAGGTCGTTGTTCTGTCCTGCTTCTTTTCTCGTCCCTATATCGGTCATCCTTTTGAGTGATGTTGTCTGTTCGATCTTTTCTTTTGTGCTCAGAATGTTTACTACTTCCCCCTTCATCAGGAGCTTTTCTTGCACTAAGTAATTCTCCCGCGCTCATATATTTCTGTGCTCTTGAGATGAGCTCTGTATAAGTAGCAGGAGTCTTTTTGCCTAGGGACCATAAAAACTTTTCGTCTTTCAATCCAGCCATCATTGCGGTTAGAGCTATGTCATCGCTGTAACCTTCAACTTTCAATGCTTCACTGTTGAATCTCACAACATAATCTCGGAGACTTTCCCCCGATTTTTGAAGCACAGTCAAAAGGTGCGTAGCAGGTTTTTTATGATCTCTTCCGCCTAGAAATTGAGTTACGAAAGATCTAATAAGGTCTTTAAATGATGAGATAGACCTTGGCTTGAGCTGCCTATACCACCCTCGTGCAGAGCCTCCTAATGTAAGAGGGAATGCCCTGCATTTGATAGCATCTCGGACTCCCTGGAGCTCCATCCAGGTCCGAAATGTATCAACATGCTCAACTGGATCCTTCGAACCATCATAAATTGCCATAGTTGGCATTTTAAACTTAGTTGGAAGTTCTACCTCCATGATGTCATCTGTGAATGGTGGTTCAGTTTGCTCGAGGAGATCTTCTAATACAGGGGGAGCCTTCCCTCGATACTCTTTCTTCATATGACCAAGCTCGTCTTGGAGCTTCTTTAACTCCGGTGCCCAAGGTTGTGAACTTTCAGCAGTAGACCTTCCTATACTAGTTTGTGCTTTTCTTTTTTCGTTGAGCACTTCTCTAAGGTCAGATCTTCCTTTCATGCTAGGATGCCTCTTGGGAGAAGACTTATTGGAAGAAGGAGAAGTGTCCCGAGTATGTAGCCTCGACTTCCCCTTCGAACCACCCTTCTCGTGATTTCGCGACTCTGCAACACCTTCTATAGGTTCTTTTTCTTTTGTTTTCTTCGATCGTAAATCTTGGTTGTTAGCGGGAGCCTGGTGATCCGACCTTTGAGTGAGTATCTCTAGTACTTTTGTAAGATCTCGGTTCACACCTCGAACTTGCTCTTCTAAGACATCTACCCTTCTGTTTGGCACGGGCGCAACCCTTACCACTTCTCGATTTTCTTCAACTTGTTGTTGTCGTTCTCTATTGCTACGAGTTTGATATCTCGTATTACGAGGGTTACGGTTTTCGCCCTCATCCACATCATCACCGTGTTGACTTCTTCGACTCAACCTCAATGGTAGAGCTCTTAGTTATGTACTATTTCCCACAGACGGCGCCAAATGTTGTTGCTTAAAAATGGATAGCTTCCACGTAAGCAACGAACTGAAAGTATGGGACGAGTCGGATGTAGTGCGCTGCACTGGAGGTGCTGCGTAGGTGATGTGCTGAGTAGTTGACGAGCACTGTTTGTACCTGCACAGGAAACAAAGAGAGCACCGGTGTGGTGCCGGCCTAACACCCTCCGATGCTTAAATTAGTGCAAGCAGAGCTAGTGTGCCAGAGAGAATTGTCGTAGAAATTAGTTACCTAATGAATGAATTTCTTCTCCTATTTATATGAGAGGAGTTTGATGACATCATCGTGCCACATGTCGCGTCGGGATTGGGCCACGTGTTGCTTCCCAACGATGTGTCGCTTATTGGTCATGCCACATGTCATCGTTTGACTGGATATCAATATAATGTAGTTTCTTGGTCTTTGATGCGTAGTCTTATTAGATGACGTAGACGTAGGCTCTCGGGACTATGTAGACGTAGCCTCCCAGGTGACATAGACGTGGCCTCCCAGACGACGTAGACATAGCCTCATAGGTGACGTAGCCTGTCCAGGTGACGTAGACATGTCGATTGCACATTCTTTGAACAAGTTTAGAAATTCCACGTGTACTGATATAATTTTACCCACAACAGAAGGTTAGAGCCCCTCCTCCTTTAATCTCATATAATATCTCAAATAAATTACTCCAAAATTGTTCGGTTTGTGTCAAAAAAATTATAATATGTAATCCAATATAGAATCATATTAATTTGTGTTCCACACATGTTGAAGTGTTACCAGAAAAAAATACGTAATCCAATATAGAATATAGAATATACGTAATTCTATATGTAATCCAATATAGAATCATATTAATTTATAAAATTTGCCACACAATAATTAATTACCACTAACAATTAATTATTATATTCTTATATTACATTATCTTATTTAATACAATGAGTTTAAAATATATTTTTAATAAAATAGTTTACTGTTTCTATCGAAGTTGACTATTATTTTGAACTATAACTTCAAAACTATATACCAAATCTTAATTTAAATATTTATAAAAATAACAACTCAAAAAAATATTTATAAATTTAATAAAAAAATTAGCTTATATTTTTATAAATATTATTGAGAAAATTACTAAATTTACAAATGCTCATTCAGTTTATTGGTAGAGATTTGAATAACTTCTTTTTTGTCTTTTTTTTTTTTTAAATTTATTGAAGAAAAGGAGATGGTCTTTTAGTAAATTTGAAATCAGGAGTTTCTAATATTAATGAGCAATTTTTTTTATGAATCCATTGGTGGAGATGTTTTGGTCTAGTAGCTCTACGGACCAAAAGTAGAAGCTGAAAGTGAAATTGATTGCACAAAAGTATGGAAATTTGGGTAAATTGACCTCCAAAATCTTAAAATAATGTTTATTGACCTCCATTCTCAAATTAACCTTTTTTGACCCTTTGATGATGTCACTTTGGTATGAAATATCAAAAATGCCCTTCACTTTATCTTCTCCAAATTTCCATTCCACTTATCTCTTCTCCAACTCTCCCTCAACTTTCCAACTCTCATTGATCTTCATCTCCAATGATCTTTAATAACCATTGATTCTTCTTCATCTATCAACTTCAACTTCCATTAATTCTTCATCTCTAAAAACGAAAAGATAACGGTGAGTTTGAAATCTCAAAACTACTTGATTTCTAAATGGAAATCCTTCCATGGACTACATTTAAACTAAATTAGATAACTAATTAACAAAAAAATCACATTTAAACTAAATTAAATAACTAATTTTAAAATAAAAACTACATATAAAACTAAATTATCTAACTAATTAAAAAATAAAACCACATATAAAGCTAAATTAAATAAATCACATATAAGTTTAAAAAAAAAAGGAAAAAAAAAAAAAAAAAAAAAATATTAGGCCTTGCGCCCAAAATTCGGGGGGGGGGGGGGGGGGGGGGGGGGGCAAGAGGGGGGATTTGAGATCTTTTTGATTTCCATTTCCAGCAGAGGATTTCCTTTATGGAAATCCTTTGATTTCCAACTTGGAAATCGAAGGATTTCCATCCTCGATTTCCAGGAAATCGGGATTTCCAACATTGGAAATCGGAGGATTTTCAGGAGGGGGTGGTGAAATCCTTCGATTTTCAATGGAAATCGCCCATGGAAATCGGGGAAATCCTTTGATTTCGAATGGTTAGATAAAAATCGGTTGTTTTGATTCGTTTAGCTTTTGTTGTTAGATATGAAGAATCAATGGAAGTTGAAGTTGAAAGATGAAGAATCAATGCTTGAAGGATGATGAGAGTTGAGATGAAGATGAATTTCTTCTTCTTTTTGGATGGGGAGAGGAGAGTGGAGATGAGGGTAGATTGGAGTTTTCACACAAAGATGACATCATCATAAGGTCAAAAAAGGTTAAAATGAAAATGGAGGTCAACAAACATTAATTTAGGATTTTGGAGGTCAATTTACCCAAATTTCCCAAAAGTATATAAAATCAAAACTCAAACGTATCCTGGTCCCACGTTCCCGGTGCACATGCTTTGTCTTGGCCTTCTTCGTACTTTACTCATCTCTGCTCCTGCTTTCAAACTTTTTATTTTTATTTTTTTTTGCGATACGAGACATTTTCATTTAAAAGTAAAACGCGTGAGTCAGAAGTCAAAATCAAGGCCAACTCAAACTATAGATGAAATACACGATCATCTAACCCCCAAATATTAAAATGTCCCATTTTTTTATATGATAGATATGTATAATATTTTATGATAATTCTAAATTAATATACTTATAATTTCATAATATAAAATAGAATTAATTACAGTAATAATCACTTTAATTCACCTAATTTCAAAATTACTAGTAAATTACAATCAATTTCAAAATATCCTAAACCACCGCTTCAGGTTGTGATATGGTAGTTTTGATTTTTCTGTTTTCCCTTTTTGCCCTTTTGTTCTCTATTTCATTTTTTCTTTCCGAATTTAATTGCTTTTTTTAATTACTTTTAAATGTTTTACTAAATTATAGGGATTTGATTTTATTCAATTTTTGAATTTCATTCATCTGATTCCTTATATTAGGTAAAATCGAAGAACAAAACCCAGAACCACCTCCCACCTTCACTCAATCTCCTCCTTTGTCATCAATTCTAAAAATAAAGAATTTAAAAGTTAAGAAATTGGCATTTGTAATATCCTCATTTGTTGGAGGTATGTTATTTTTGTGTGGTTTCTATGTTCGTTCTTAGTTTGTTCATATTCCGACGAGGCACGAGATACAGAGACAAAGCTTCAAGTGAAGAAACATCTCGTTGGGCTCTATTTTCTTTTTCCTCAAGAAAAAAAGGTCACTAAATCATGATAAATTTGGCTACAAATTTTATGGTTATATTGCAAGTGTGGGATCATTCTTCGATTCATCGCTTGTTGTTTTGAATGATTTTCAGTTTGCAAATTTCTTTTCTCTTGCCATTTTTTAGAATATTTTTTTTTTATGTTATGATCCAAATCTAATAGATCTGAAAGCGTAGGCGATGTTTTTTCCTTGCTTGGTGTCGTGGATTTGATTAAAAGACTTTGATTCAATAATTTTCGAATTATTCTTTACTTGGTGTCAGTTTCTCTCCAAACTGTTTAGGATGCAAATATCAAGGAAAGACCAAATCTTGCTGTTTAGATGCTTCAGGAAAATCATGTTAGATGCTTCAAAAATCATTCAAGATAACAACTACTTAATGCTTTGTAGTTGAACCAACGAGCTACTTTTAATAAAATGTTTATTTTTATACAATATTTTATTTAATTTTCTATTTACATAACTTTAGAAACTGTTAGCTCTTTTTTCATTTTCAATTTTGTGCCTTCTATCAATTTTAAGTAAACATCAATAAATGTTTACTAAAAATAAACGGTTTATAAAAAAATTATATTTCAATTCTCCGGCGAACTCACTTTCTCTGTATTTTGTAGAATAAGTTACTTTTAATCAAATGTTTATTTTTATTCAATATTTATTTTAAAAGCCTACTTACATATCTCTTTCAAAACTGTTTCCTCAATTTGTGTCTGATATCAATTTTAATTGAACATCAATAAACTGTTTACTTTTTATCTTGTTATTTTGTAGGATAACGAACAAGAAAGACATTCGAATATTCCTGAAAAAAGAAGTCAGAAGTTGGAAGATTTTTCTTTTATTTTTTGTTATAGTTTTATTTTTGTTTAGATTTGATTTTTCCATTAATTTTGTAAAATTTAAGGGATTTTATAAATTTCCTTAAATTTTGCACAAATTAAGGAGAAATTAAATCAGGGGTATGTTTTGTATTTTCACAATGTAATTTAATTTGACCAGTGGCGGTTTTGGGTACTATTGAAATTTAATAAAAACGTCCGGTATATTTGATATATCCATATTTTTTTTATTATTAGTGAAATTAACTCTATAGAATAATCTAAACGTTATTCAAACTCTTTTTATTAATAATATTAAAGGTCTCTTGGAGATGGGCTTTCTGCTATATTTGTAACTTTCTTTTTTAGGCTGCTATATCAGGCTGAAAAATGTTAGAAATGCAGCTGGCCCATAAATATGAGACATTTCAAAATAAACAAAAAAAACATTTTTCCTAATGTATTCATGCTTCTCACAGTTATTTAACAATATATTTAAAATGATTAGTTATATTGATTAAATACACGTGAGACATTTCAAAATAATAACAAATTTTTTTTTTAAATAAAAATCTTTTAGCGACATAAAAGAGAATAACCGAAATAGTAATTGGTTTTTAAACGAATGTTTTAGAGTGTTAATACCTTCCATCAAGATGAATAAACTCTCGAACCCATTTTTCTAAATTTGCAGACCATTTTATTTTTATCATTCTCAGGTGACCATTTTATAGAAATTATTGCTAATACTAGCATAACTCAAGTGGTTAGGCGCTTGCTCCTTTTTTATGAGGTCAAAGGTTCGAATCTCCTCTCCCTCAATTTGATGTAATATCTCAAAAAAAAAAATTATCACATTTTATAAGAAAAAAATAATAATTTAAAAATTGAGGATTAATGACATTATTGATATATTTACTAAAAGTGGAAGGGTATTATTATCCCAAAAAAAATCAACAACACATTTTTTCAGTAGTAATAGAAAGTTTACGAGAGAGAATTTATTGTTTTGAAACTATAAAGGCTGCTCACTAATGTGCACTGAAATGACAAGACTGCTCACTATAGTCTCTAACTAATTCTGTTATTATTTAGTTAGTTAGTTGAATCTTGTAAATTGTCTATAAATAGACTACTTGTATTCTCATTTCAATCAATGAAAGTCTTGCAAGAATTTAATATGGTATCAGAGCCCAACAAGCCCAAACGGGCATTCGATCCAAAAATGGGATTCGACCCAAGAATGGTGAGCCCAAAAGAGGCACCATCTTGAGGGGGCATCTTGAGAATCCCACATCGGAAAGATGTAGGGAACTCATAACATTTATAAACTCTAAGGGTCACTCCTCTCATTACCAATTGGTTTTGAGATGGATGCCCACATTATTAATATGGTATCAGACGTCCAAATTGGCTAACTGCCTTAATCGATTCTGGAAGCTTCTTCTTCGTCTTCCACAGATCTTCATCTGTTTATCAATGGCTACTGAAAATCCTTCTTCTTCCTCCTCGACTACAATCCTTACTCCATAAATTGCTCCACAACAACCTATTTCCTTTCATAATTCTTCCTCAATCGTAAAACTCAATGATGAAAGTTACCTAAGCTGGAAATTCCAGGTTTTATCCGCCATTGAAGGCCATGGACTTGAAGATTTTATTGCTTCTTCTCCAGCGATTCCTGACAAATTTCTCAGCAATACAGAATCTACATTGAATCTTGAATATCTTCTCTGGAAATGTCAGGACAAATTGCTTTCTTCGTGGCTTGGAGGATCAATGTCTGAATCAATCCTTTCTGAAATAACGGATTGTCAATCTGCAAGTGAGGTATGAAATTGTATCGCTACTCTGTTTTCTTCGCAAGATATGGCACGCATAATGCATTACAAATCAAAGTTACAATCACAAAAGAAGGATGCTTTATCAATGAAGGATTATCTGAGCAAAATGAAGGCTTATTCTAATGCTCTATCTTCTGTTGGCCATAAGATCTCGGAGAAAGACTTAATCATGAGTGTTCTTGAAGGATTGAGTTCATATTATGACTCAATTGTGTCTTTTATTACTACCTCTTCCACAAATCAAACCTTTAAAGATATTTCTGCTTTGCTTCTATCTCATGAAGGGCGAATCCTGCGAAAAACTGTAATTGCTGAACCTACTTTACCTTCTGTCAATTTGACTGTTCAATCGAAACCAAATTCCCAATCCTCTTCTTCTGGCAATCCACAAGGTAATCAGCAACAGTTTAACTCCAATAGAAACAAAGGAAAGAATTTCAATAGAGGCAGATATGGAAATACCAACAGACCTCAATGTCAAATGTGTAGTAAATTTGGGCACACTAGCCTCAAATGTTACTCCAGATTTGATCCTAACTATCATGGTCCGAATCATCATGGCAATACATCTCATTCTAATTCTGGCTTTCATGGAAATGCTGCTCAGTTTCAATCCGGTGGCAGACACAATAATTTTCAACAAGGACAATCTTTTAATCCTATGCAGGCCTTTGTTGCAGCAAATGATTTACCTTCAGATCCAAACTGGTATCCAGATTCAGGAGCCACTCATCATGTAACCAATGATCTGCAAAATCTAAACATTGGGACTGAATATCAAGGTATGAACAAAATTAAAATTGGTAATGGCACAGGTTTAGACATTTCCCATCATGGTTCTTCTTCTGTTTTTTGTCCTAGAACTCTAAACTCTTTTCATTTACATAACTTGTTCCATGTTCCAAAAATATCCCAAAATCTTCTAAGTGTGCACCAATTTGCTAAAGATAACCATGTCTATTTTGTTTTCTATTCAAACAAATGCTTTGTCAAAGATCAGGTCAGTGGCCAAATACTTCTTGAAGGAGAATTGCATGAGGGGCTTTATAGGTTTCATCTACAAAATCATCACAAATCTGCTACAACTGGATTTGCTAGTTCATCACATCCCAAATGTGCTCTATCTACTACTTTAAATAATACTGCTTCTACTAGTTTACCTACTTCATATAATTCAAAGCAATTTACTTCTTTAGATCTATGGCATAGAAGGTTAGGCCATGCTAATTTTTCTACTATCAAACAAATAATGCAGAATTGTAATCTGTCTCTACCATCAAATAAAGAATTTACTTTTTGTAATCCCTGTCAAATTGCCAAAAGTCATAAGCTACCTTTTCCTACATCAACTACTGTGTATACATCTCCTCTTCAATTAGTCATAGCTGATGTCTGGGGTCCTGCTTCTTGTCTTTCTCGAAATGGATATCAATATTACATTAGCTTTGTTGATGCTTACTCTAGACACACTTGGATATATTTCTTAAAATCCAAATATGATGTTTTCCAAACTTTTGTTACTTTCAAAACTCAAGTTGAAACCTCTTTACAAACTAAGATAAAAGCTATTCAAACAGACTGGGGGGTGAGTTCAGAACCTTCTCTTCTTTTCTTCAAAAACATGGCATTCAATATCGAATTTCATGCCCATATACCTCATCTCAAAATGGTTTAGTTGAAAGGAAGCATAGACAAATAGTAGAACTAGGCTTATCTCTTCTCTATCAAGCATCCATGCCTTTATTATTTTGGGATGATGCATTTCATACAGCAGTATTTGTCATGAACATATTACCTACAATAGCTCTTCAAGGTAAAATTCCACACTCTTATCTTTTTTCTACTGCCATTGATTATACCTTTCTTAAGGTGTTTGGCTGCTCCTGTTTCCCACTCCTAAGACCTTACAATAGATATAAACTAGATCCCAGGTCTGTTCATTGTCTGTTTCTTGGATATAGTTCCAATCACAGAGGTTACAAATGTCTTTCATCTTATGGAAAAATTTATATATCTCGACATGTGATTTTCAATGAAAATAGTTTTCCATATTGTTCACTTTTTTCTACTTCATCTTTGTCTTCTACTTCCACATCTTCTATTCATATACCTATGGCAAATCTAAATTTACCATCTATTCTTGGTTCCACACCCAGTTTCCATTCTAATTCCTTATCTTCTCACCCAATTTCAGATACAAATCCAATTCCAACACCTATAACTCTACCTTCTGATCCATTATCTTCTAATCAAACACCAACCACTGTCAATTCTATAATACCTGCTGCAATTACTAATTCTAATTCTGTTATTCCTGATATTCCCGTTGTGTAAAATGAACATTCAATGCTGACAAGGGCTAAAACTGGTGTTTTTAAACCCAAAGTTTATCTTACTGATCTTAGTCAGGAGGAACCTCAATCAGTAAAAGTAGCTATGCAGTCACCACATTGGGTTAAGGCAATGGAATCTGAAATTGCAGCACTTCACAAGAATAATACATGGACTTGTGTTCCAAAAACACCAAATCAAAAGGTAATTGGATGCAAATGGGTTTTTAAGATCAAGAGGAATTCTGATGGATCTATTTCAAGGTATAAGGCACGATTAGTTGCAAAGGGCTTTCATCAGGAACATGACATTGATTTTACAGAAACTTTTAGCCCTGTAGTGAAAGCAACAACAATCAGAACTGTCTTCACCATTGCACTAGCAAATAAATGGCAGATTAGGCAGCGTGACATTAATAATGCATTTCTCCATGGTGTGTTACAAGAGCAAGTCTTTATGGAACAACCTCCTGGGTTTCAAGATCACACTACTTCTGGTTCACATGTTTGCAAGTTACAAAAAGCCATTTATGGTTTAAAACAGGCACCAAGGGCCTGGTTTGAAAGACTTAGCTCCTTTCTTCTGCACCATCAGTTCATTGCTGCTCGAGCTGATCATTCTCTGTTCATCAATGTTAATTCATCATACACCATTTATGTATTGGTCTATGTTGATGATATTCACATCACTGGCAGTTCTCCAGCTGCTATTCAGACACTTATACATCAGCTCAATTCAGTGTTTGCACTTAAGGACTTAGGTTTACTTCATTATTTCCTTGGAATTGAAGTGTCTTATTTGACCAATGGTAATATGTTTCTTTCTCAAACCAAGTACCTTACTGATTTATTGAAGAAGACTAAAATGCTAGAGTCTAATCCTATCTCTACACCAATGATTAGTGGAGTGGTCCTGTCTGCACATCAAGGTGAAAAACTTGCTGATATTACTTTATATCGTCAAGTTGTGGGAGCTCTTCAATATGCAACCATCACTTGGCCTGAACTTGCATATTATGTAAATAAAGTTTGCCAATTCATGCATTCACCGTCTGTTCTTCACTGGCAAGCTGTAAAGCGAATACTTCGCTATATTAAAGGGACCTTGACCTATGGTTTACTGTTAAAATGTCCATCACATCTGCAAATACAAGCCTTTGCTGACTCTGATTGGGCTTCTGATCCGGATGACAGAAGGTCCACTTCAGGCTTTTGTATTCAATTTGGTGGAAATCTCATTTCATGGAGCTCTAAAAAGCAGCACATTGTTTCTTGTTCAAGCACTGAGGCTGAGTATCGCAGTTTTGCATTATCTTCAGCTGAAATTCTTTGGATCTTATCCTTACTTCAAGAATTACATATTACATTGCCTACTCCTCCGATATTGTGGTGTGACAACCTTGGAGCTGTTCATCTAAGCGCCAATCCGGTGTTACATTCCCGAACCAAGCACATTGAATTAGATATTTACTTTGTACGAGATTTAGTTCGCACCAGGCGTGTAGCTATACAACATCTACCAGCAACTACCCAATTGGCTGATATCTTGACCAAACCCCTGTCTGCTTCCTCCTTTCTGAAATGGCGTTCGCTTCTTGGAGTTCAATGTTCATCAGCCATGGGTTTGCAGGGGAGTATAAAGGCTGCTCACTAATGTGCACTGAAATGACAAGACTGCTCACTATAGTCTCTAACTAATTCTGTTATTATTTAGTTAGTTAGTTGAATCTTGTAAATTGTCTATAAATAGACTACTTGTATTCTCATTTCAATCAATGAAAGTCTTTCAAGAATTCAATAGAAACACACAAACTGATACGCTAAAGAGAGATGGTGTAATACATTAAGATAAGATTAAAATTGAGAATCTTGAACCCTTTGATGGAAGTTGCAGAATTCACTCAAACTAGTGTAACGACATTTTCTATTTTTTTTCCGTTCCGTTTATTTTTAGGTGGCACTGCACGAAATAAAAGAAATAATTTCACAGCATCGGTTTTATATTAAACTTGTAAATTAAAATTAGAGACAATCATGAGAATAGCCACTTTTTTTTTCATTTCACAATATAGCCAGCATCAATTAATTCTCATCAAATTAGTCACAAATGTACTTTTTCCATTTTGTGCATACCAATTTTACCCTCAACACAATAATATCAGATTTTGTAAACAAATAGCCACTTATTTTACTTTTATGTTAGCCCAAACAGTATGTACAATTTTGTGATGATTTTTGCGTGAGATTGGATGTGGCAACAGTACCCGAAATATGCAAATTGTTACATTGGTACTCGTGAACCTTCAGCTTTGCGTTTTTCCAAGAATTTTGAGAAGCTTATGAAGGAAGCTTTACAACATGTATCAAGTAGATTTTTTTTTTTCATTTGAGCGGTTCTTTTTTTCACTTTGCCTCCTAATTATATCTGAACCTTGTTAAAGTGAATACACTATACGTAAATGTCAAAGGAGCTCTTGTCTCATCTCTAATATTCGAACAATGGATGGAGGAGAGATTTTTATTTTGTTTTGTTCAAACTTTCAGTATTCTAAGATTGTTTTGTTAGTACCTTGTCATATACGTTGTAAACACAATAACTCTCGTACTGTATGTACTTGGTCATGTATGTTATCTACATATAATCTCTCGTACTGTATGTACTTGGTCATATACGTTGTTTACACAATAACAATAACCCATGTACACGGTATATTGCATATACGTACCAAGAACTCCTTAGATGGGTAGGGGGAGGGAAGATAATTGGAAAAATTGTGAGTGGAAAGAGAGAGAAAAAAATGAGAGATTAGTTTGTGAGAGAGAAGATGGTGGGAAAAAGGAATAGTGAAAAAAGAAAGAGAAAAATGATGGAATGATTGATGTGATGGTTGCATAGAAAAATGTGGAAGATTTTTTTTAGTAAATTTGCATAAAAAATGGCTATATACTCTAATTTTATATCATGTGGCCATGTACTCTTATTTCAACTTCAATGTGGCTAGTTTCATGGTTAACCCTTAAAATTAAGTACGGTCAAAACTATTAAACTTTACCACACTTCTCTTATGGAGAGAAAGTTGAGAAATTTTAAATTACTGAAGTTTATTATAAAAAATAAAAATAATAATTCCCCTTAATTTGTGGATTAAAAAAAAAATTTAAAAGAGCTATTATCACATATAGCTAATTTTGAGACTTTGTTTTTAAAAAAAACCACAAAGATTGAAAAATATCAAAATTACCCAGCACATGAGGATGTATGCATATTGAGATATGAGTTATTACCATAATAGATATATTATTGTTGTTAATTTACATTACTGATATAAATTTAATAGTAGAATTTATACATTGTTGATGTAAATTTAATATTATTTTTGTAAATTTACATTATTGATATATCATTAAATTAATAGAATATTTAAAAATAGGTAAATCTGATATAAACATAAAGATGTGTGGCATATATAAAAACAAGACTAAAAAATTGACTACTACCTTTTTAAAATGTCTTCTCAAACCGTAGCACAAGTCAAGTCACATCCCAAAAGTGTTTGGAGGATGGATTTCCACCTGCGGCAGACTCACCAACACAGCACACACGTTAGACCTTTTTCTCTTTTGTTTTTTAGTTGGTACCACTTGCACACAAGCTGCACTTTCTTTCTTTCTTTTTGTCTTAGTTGTTATGTTAGTTTTGTATTATTGAGCAGTTGATAGCTGTCAAGTGAGATTGTAAAGAGTTTGTTATTCTAATCTCATATATATATATATATATATATATATATATATATATATATATATATATATTTATATATATATACATCTCATTCATAAGTAATGACACTAGCCATGTTTATTTGGAGGGAATGAGAATGAGATTCTTTCATTTCTATTATTTTTGTTTATCTAAATCTTAGAATGGGAATGAGAGTGTGGGATCTACATAATCTTTCAAATGTTTTTAGATAAAACTCTTAATTAGTATATTTTTTTTAAAATGTTTAATTCAAAATATTTTTATGAGAAAGTTATTAATTTGCCAACGAACATGGGGGATTGGGATGGGTGATTCCGAAATCATGGTGGGGGAGATTTTAAGCTGTGGTTTTCTTTTTGTTTATTGTTTTGTCTTGTTGGCTGGTTTGTTTCATTATTTCCGATTAAAAAAAGGGTAAAATGCAAATGAGACCCTTGTAGTTTCTTTCAAATGCATGAACACTCTCTATGGTTTAAAAATGACAAATCACACCCATGTGGTTCCAAATTTTTTCAATTAGATCCCTCCCCTTCAATGTCAATAATTTCTTTTAGTCATAACTTCTTCGTTTGAACTCCGATTTAAATGATTCAAGATGTTTTGGAATCCTCATTTCATGCTCTACATAATAGTTACTTTAAAACTTGAAACTATTAATAAATAAAAGAGTTTATTAACATTAAAATACTAAGTATGATTGACTCCATTAACTCTTTTGGTTATTGATGATTTATAAGTTTTTAAGTGATCGTAGCCTAGAGAATGAAATGAGGATTCCAAAACATCTTCAATCATCCAAATCGGAGTTCAAACGAAGAAGTTATGATTAAAATAAAATTAATGACATTGAAGGGGAGGGGTCTAATTGAAAAAATTTGAAACCATAGGGATGTGATTTGTTATTTTCAAATTACAGGGGTGTTCATGCATTTGAAACAAACCACATGTGTCTCATTTGCATTTTACCCTTACAAAAAATAATGAGAAGAATGATATAGCAAGTGCTACCGTTGCTTTTTTATATGTTATTATGAGGCTACTATGCTTTTTGAACCCCGCCTATTTCAAAGGGTCCCACCTCAGTTTACTTTTTGAAATTTTTATCTATATATTTACTAATTTAATTGGAACAAATTACACCTCGGACCAGATTGAGCAGAAAAAGTATATAATTTTTCTACAATTATAAAAGGGTAAAATGCAAATAAGACCCCTGTGGTCTTTTCAAAATGCATGAACACCCCCTGTACTTTGAAAATGGCAAATCACACACCTGTGGTTCCAATCTTTTTCAATCAGACCCCTCTCCTCTAATGTCAATAATTTTCTTTTAGCCATAACTTCTTCGTTTGAACTCTGATTTTGATGATTCAAGATGTTTTGGAATCCTCATTTTAGGCTCTACATAAATGTCACTTCTAAACTTTGAAATCATTAACAAATAAAAGATTTTATTAACATCGAAACACTAGGTATGATTGACATCGTTAATTCTTTTGATTATTAATGATTTCAAAGTTTCGAAGCGACGATTATGTAAAGCCAGGAAATGAAGATTCCAAAACATCTTGAATCGTCCAAATCGGAGTTCAAACGAAGAAGTTATGGCTAAAAGAAAATTATTGATATTGAAGGGGAGGGGTCTGATTGAAAAAAATTGAAACCACAGGGGTGCGATTTGCCATTTTCAAACTACAGGGGGTGTTCATGCATTTTGAAAAGACCACAGGGGTCTTATTTTCATTTTACCCATTATAAAAAGTCTTAATTTTTCAACAATTATAAAAAAGGTAAAATACAAATGAGACCCTGTGGTTTTTTCTAAATGTATGAATACTCTCTGTAGTTTGAAAATTACAAATCACATCCATGTGGTTTCAAATTTTTTTCCATCAGACCTCTCCCCTTTAATGTCAATAATTTTCTTTGAGTCATAACTTCTTCGTTTAGACTTCTATTTGGATGATTCAAGATGTTTTAGAATCCTCATTTCTGTCTTTACGCTATGGTCACTTCAAAACTTCTAAATCATCAATAACCGAAAGAGTTAACATGTCAATCATACCTAGTATTTTGATGTTAATAAACTCTTTTATTTATTAATTATTTAAAAGTTTAGAAGTGACTATTATGTAGAACCCAAAATAAGGATTCCAAAACATCTTGAATAATCCAAATCGGAGTTCAAACAAAGAAGTTATGGCTAAAAGAAAATTATTGACATTGAAGGTGAGGAGTTTGATCGATTGAAAAAAATTGGAACCACAGGAGTGTGATTTATCATTTTCAAACCGCAGAGGGTGTTCATGCATTTGGCAAAATCCACATGGGTCTCATTTGCATTTTACCCTTATAAAAATTGTAATTTTTACCGTAGAAAGTTGGTTTTCTCACCGCAGTTCTTCTATTTTATTGCAATTTCTTTTAATTATAACGTTTTTTTCTCTCTCTATATTTTTACTTACCAATTGAAAATGGGGCATGGACTCAAATGACACATTTTATAAAACTAATTCCCTAAATAGCACCATCTTTTCAAAATTCCCCAAATGACATTTTTTCTAATATAACAATATTAATTGTTTTCATTAAATTTACAAAAATGCCACTCATTTATTAATTCACTATATTTGTTCTCTTATTCACTATTTAGTGAATTAAAATATGAACTTTATTAATTCACTAAATTTTCTCTCTTAGTCAATAATTTAGTGAATTAAAATTTGAGTTTTATTAATTCAATAAAATTTCTCCCTTCATCAATAATTTATTAAACTAAATTATAACATATAATTGAGATCTTCATATTGATTTTAATTCAATAAATAATTGAAGTTAATAAATTATTGAATAACGGTTTTGATTTTGCCTATAAAAACACATAAAATCTCAAAGCTTTTCCGCAAATAAAAATCACATTCATTTACACTAGTATGCAACATCAATAACCAATATTAGTGATTATAAACTTGAAATACAAAATAATATTTTCATAGAGTGGTAAGATAGTATCAAGATTTCAATTCAATAATTTATTGAACTCAACGCATTAAATAATTGAATTATAAATCTCAACAACAAGATTCATTTAAACCTATATACATCAACAATTCATTAAAATTTATAACAAATACAAAAAAGAATTAAAAAATGGCATCTTCTTGTGTCCTCATTTGGCCTATCTTCACATTTTTTCTTCCTTGTTTTCTTCTCCAATTCACATATACCCTATCGTATGTAAAGCAACAGTACAAAATAAAAAGTTCAATAAACTATGTTGCAGAATAAAACAAATAAGTTTAGTTCAATAATTTAGTGAACAATATGATATAAGTTATTGAATTGTATAATGAAAAACTAAATTGACACTAGAAAGGGATTTAGGATGAAAAACTATTTTAAAAACTAAAATGACAGAGTTTACAAACTTTACCGAAACCGACCGGTAAGAAAATTCATAAAAAAAAATGAACCAGAATCGGAACGGGTAAAGTTACGAACTAAACCAGTATGTAATCGACTCCCTTTAATTCACTAAATTATTCATTATAATTTAATTCACTTATTTATTCCCTTTTATTCACTAAATTATTGAATTAAAATCAATATTAGGTATCCCAAATGTACATTATAATTTAATTCACTAAATTATTCCCTTTAATTCACTAAATTATTGAATTAAAATCAATATTAGATATCCAAATATACATTATAATTTAGTTCACTAAATTATTCCCTTTAATTCACTAAATTATTGAATTAAAATCAATATTAGGTATCCCAAATGTACATTTAAATTTAATTCACTAAATTATTCCCTTTAATTCACTAAGATATTATCTTTAATTCACTAAATTATTCAATTAAAATCAATATTAGGTATCCCAAATGTACATTTAAATTTAATTCCTAAATAATTCTCTTTAATTCACTAAAATATTCTCTTTAATTCACTAAATTATTCGATTAAAATCAATATTAGGTATCCCAAATTTACATTATAATTTAATTCACTAAATTATTCCCTTTAATTCACTAATTAGTGAATAAGAGAACAAATTTAGTGAATTAATAAATGAGTGGCATTTTTGTAAATTTAGTGAATTAATAAATGAGTGGCATTTTTGTAAATTTAAATTAAGAGGGTTTTAAATTTAACGAAATAATTAATTTTGTTATATTAGAAAAAATGTCATTTGGGGAATTTTTTAAAACTTAAGCTATTTAAGACATTAACACTAATAAAAGTGTCATTATAGGCAAATTCTCATTGAAAATATAGGCTACAAATTATATATATTGCAAACTAAAAATATATTATATTTTATACAAAATTAATTCAAGATTTTCAATAAATAAATAGTAAAATTTTATACAAAATCGATTTTTTTCCATCTATGTTATATATTTTATTTTATAGAAATTATTTTAAATAATATATTTCTACACTAATTATTAAAAAAAATTTAACTTTTAAAAATTACCCAAATAATAATTCAATAGAACTATTTTATTATTTTGAATGAATTTTAGCTTTTTTTAGAATAAACTATTTGAACTATTTTGTTGTCTTTCAGTATTATTTTAGTTTTTTTTTCTTCTAGTTCAATAAATTAGAGTCAATAATGTGATAGTGAGTAGAAGTTTAATAAAATTTTAAAAATTATTGAATTTTGCTATTTTCATTCAAATAATATCAATACAAACACACATTCAAAACCATTCTCTTTTTCTTTGTTTACTTTCTGAAATTTAAAGTATATTAGCCGAGTCAGACCCAAGTGGAGCTCCATGGGCACAGGGTCACTCGTGCCACCCCTCAGTTTATAAAAAAAAAAATACAATGCTAATTTTAAATAAGAAATTGCATTAAGTTTAGGTTGAGTTGGGTAAAGAAGCTAGAGTTAATTTCACTAATAATAATAAAAAATAGGGAAATATCAAATATACCGGACGTTTTTATTAAATATCAATAGTATCCAAAACCGCCACTGGCCAAATTAAATTACATTGTGACAAGACAAAACATACCCCCGATTTAATTTCTCCTTAATTTGTGCAAAATTTAAGGAAATTTATAAAATCCCTTAAATTTTACAAAATTAATGGAAAAATCAAATCTAAACAAAAATAAAACTATAACAAAAAATAAAAGAAAAATCTTCAAACTTTTGACTTCTTCTTCCAGGAAAATTCGAATGTCTTTCTTGTTCTTCATCCTACAAAATACAGAGATAAAAAGTAAACAGTTTATTGATGTGCACTTAAAATTGATGAAAACATATGTAAATAGGCTTTTAAAATAAATATTGAATAAAAATAAACATTTAATTAAAAGTAACTTATTCTACAAAATACAGAGAAAGCGAGTTCGCCGAAGAATTGAAAGGTAAATTTTTTTATAAACAGTTTACTTTTAGTAAACATTTATTGATGTGTACTCAAAATTGATAGAAGGCACAAAATTGAAGATGAAAAAAGAGGTAACAGTTTCAAAAGATATGTAAATAGAAAATTAAAATAAATATTGAACAAAATAAACATTTTATTAAAAGTACCTCGTTCTACAATCGAATCCTACATTCAAACCCTAACCCTCATTCTTAGCAGATCCAATGATGATATTGTTACCCAGATCTCGGTGGCGACACGACAATCGAGCTTCAACATCACCTAAATAAAATCCTTCAAATCTGGATAAAAAAATCAAAGATATCATCGAATATGGATAGAAAATCGAAGAAATCATCTTTGAATATGGCCAAAAAAAAAACCAAAATTGCGAACTGGAAATCGTTCTAAACAGAAATGAAATGAAATGAAAATAACGGGAGAACAAGATTAAAATGAAAATAAAACATAAATTCTCATATCTGATTGATCAAAATCAAAACAAAATAAGGAAATGAAATGAAATTAGCAGAGAAGAAAATAGGGGGAGAAGAAGTGGTAAGGACAGTGGGAATATAGAGAGAAATCTGAATGGGATCCAAAGGAGAAGATCTAAAGAAAAATTTTGTAGAAGTAAAATAAGTAAAAATAACAAGGAAAATTGAGGAGAAGAGGTAAATAAAAGAGAAACACAGGAGTTTTGATTGGAAAAGTAGAGTTGTGGATCGTTTCTTGAAATTCTTTCTATTTGTTTCTTTTGATATTAAGAGAATTTTTTTTATAAAATGTTTTGCATATCGAATTGCAATGACAAGTACCAATGAAAACGTATCAATTTTTATAAAAATCAAATCTAATTGATTAATATCCCTAAAATTAAGCAAATGAAATAAAGGAAGAAAGAAGTAACAGAAAAGGAAAGAGATATGTGGAGGGTATTGACGTAATGTTGAATATCGGAATCAACCGGATCACAATAATAAATGGTGGTTCTTGGGCATTTTAGAAATTGATTTTAATATATTATTAATTTTGAAATTGGGTGAATTAAAGTGGTTATATCTGTAATTAATTCAAGAAGCTAATAAGTGAGATTAATATTATATTTTTTATATATCAAAATAAAATAATACACAAGAAAAATATGAATATTATTAATTAATAAACTGAATAAAATAAAAACAAAAACAAAAAAACATAAAAAATGTTATATTCTTCATATATTTTGGAAAAATGACCCGCTCCCATAAAATCATATTTAAAATTATATATTTTTAAATTCTAATAATAATAAATAAAAAATAGCATAAAAAATATAACAAAATAAATTTTCTACCATAAAATGAATTTGAACTCGAGCGAGAAAGTTTGAGTATATAAATAGAATCACACAAGCCAACGTGCCACAAATTATTTAGATCATAATTTCTCATTTGTATATATTTAATACTATGATAACACATTTATATTATATACACACCTCGTATTCCAAAACCATTACAAAATTTAAACATTTGCTCCTTTGAAGCATAAAATGGAGACATGTAGTTCCGATGAAGATGATGGATGAACCCTTGTCGAACGTTCGACCTCTAGTTCAGTTTGAGCGGCGGACTGGCAAAACATATGTCCTTGGTGGTGGGGTTACAAAAATGGTGATTAACCAATGACCGCGAAATACCTCCCATTACATTCTCCAAATTCAGACCCAAATCTATACCCAATCGGTGAGCGAGTAATTATTATAATTCTTTGAAACAATAAAACAGTGATTGAAATATAGATAGAAGAAATGAGAAAAGGTAAGAAGCTGATGGATTGAGGGACTAAAATTGTGGAAATGCAAGTTACCACTATTAACAACAAAACCACGATAAAAATAGCAAGTGGAGAACTTTGATTATCATTTGTAAATGTTTTCGAAGAAAGTGAAAGAGAAATGAAGAAAAGAGCGGCTACGACATACATTGAAATGATGGGGTATGATTTGAAAGGGTCACCGCCACGAACCTGAACAAGATTAACTAGGACACTCACTATTGATAAAGCAAATGAACATTCTGTTCCTGCCATTAATTGAATTGAATTATATTACTCTCACTATTGATAAAGCAAATATTATTATATGCTCTCTTCCCTTTTGACTTTGGTTGACATCTTTCCACAAACCAACTTTTATTGCCTCATGCATGCACTGACTATCTTCCTCCAAAACTCTTAATCTTTAATTTGTAAAACTACGATATAAAATTTCTTGTTTATTTTGGTAAATTATTGAATTGTCTATTTATAAGGTCTCAAAGTATTATGCAGGAAAATTTGTGATTTACTCATTCACTGTCATTGGGTTTAATAGAGTACATGGGATACGTAAAGCTACAATTAAGGAACCGTATATGGAAGATTAAAGCAAATCATGGCTATACACCTAAGCTAATTACAATCAAATTGATGGCTGTATAATTTGGCAGAATATCAATACAGCTGGATATTAGCTTATACGCCCCCCGCAAGGTTGTGCTTCTGGAAAGAAGACCAATCTTGAACATTAGCTGGTGAAAACGGGAACGGGGCATCGGTATTGTTAATGCATCAACTAGTTGGTCCATGGAGGAGACATGAGTGATTCTAAGAGTATTATTCTGAACCTGTTCACGAATGACATGGTAATCAAGAGCAACATGTTTCATTCGAGAATGAAAAATCGGGTTAGCACATAGGTAAGTGGCGCCGATATTGTCACAGTAGATCACTGGTTTAGTTGAAGAGGCAATACCAAGCTCATGTAGAAGGGATGTAATCCATCTTAGTTCAGCAGCGGTTGTTGCCACAGCCCGGTATTCGGCTTCGGTAGATGATCGAGCAACTGTTCACTGCTTCTTTGAGCTCCACGAAACGGGGTTCCGTCCATGACACACAATATAAGCACTGGTGGAGGTAAAATCATCCTTGTTCCCAGCCCAATCAGCGTCAGTGAAGGCATGTATATCATTTGGTGACTTCGAGTGAAGAAGAATACCATGATCAAGAGTACCACACAAGTATTGAAGTAGGCGTTTGACAGCTTGCCAATGATCGGTGGTTGGACAATGCATAAATTGAGATAGTTTGTTAACAACATAAACGATGTCCAGTCTTGTTAGAGAGAGATATTGAAGGCTGCCCACTATGCTGCAAAATTCAGTAGGATCAGAGAGAGCCGTTCCGGAGTGTAAAGTAAGAGGTGGCGTTGTCGCTAATGGGGTGACAACGGGGCGAGCTTCAGTCATCTTGGTGCGATGGAGAAGATCAACAATATAACGCCGTTGAGATAATAAAACACCACGAGCGTGAGGAACCACTTCAACCCCAAAGAAGTAAGAAAGAGAGCCAAGATCCTTAAGAGAAAAATGTGCAGCAAGGCAGGTGATAAATGCTTGAACAGTAGTGACGTTGTTCCCTGTGACAATTATGTCATCAACATAAACAAGCAAATAAAGGCTTACATTATTGTGTCTGGAGATAAATAGTGAAGTGTTAGCAATGGAATTTTCGAAACCCGAGGAGAGAAGATATTTCCATAGTTTATTGTACCAAGCTCAAGGAGCCTGTTTCAAGCCATATATCGCTTTGCGAAGTTTGCATACATATTGAGGATGATCTTTGTGGATGAAACCTTGTGGTTGGGCCATATAAACGTCTTCAGTGAGATTGCCCCGTAGAAAAGCATTGTTAACATCGAGTTGTCATAGGGTCCAACCATTACTTACGGCAATGGATAAGACAAGACGAAAAGTGGTAGGTTTGATGACGGGGCTGAAGGTTTCATGATAATCCAACCCGGGGCGTTGATGAAAGCCTTTGGCAATGAGACGAGCTTTATACCTGTCAATGGATCCATCAGATAAGCGTTTGATTCGAAAAATCCAGTTACAAACAACGATGTTAGGAGCTTCCTGAAGTGGAACAAGTTCCCATGTCCCGTTGCGAACTAAAGCATCAAATTCAGTTGACATAGCCTGACGCCACTTATCACTTTTGATGGCTTGGGTGACACAAGTAGGTTCTATCTCGTTAGCAAGTGTGGTGAAGATATTCAGTTTGATAGTCGGTTTTGAGGTATTGTTGCGAGATCGGGTGATGATGGTAGAAGGGCGATGTTGTGGCTCTATTGGTGCTGGTGGGTAGGCGGTAGAAGGAAGGGAATATTGGATGGGCATGGAAGAGACAATGGTGGTGTGGGTAGGGGATGGGACGGGTTGGTGTTGGTCAGGAAATGATGTAGAAATATGAGGGAGAGAGAACGTACCTGAGGGAGAGGTGCTGCCGAAAGAAAAATGAGACGATGAATGCGATGGCGATTGAAGAAGGTGGAAGGATTGCAAAGTGGTGCTTGCGATTTCGTCAATTGGAGAGGAAGAGAAAGATGAAGTGGAATAAGATTCGGACAGAGGAAATATACTTTCATTAAAATGAACATGGCGAGAGATGTATAATCGCTTCGACTTGGGTTCATAGTATTTGTATGCACTTTGAGTAAGGGAGTAGCCAAGAAAAATACAAGGGATCGAGGGGCAAGTTTGTGAGGTGAGTAGGGACGAAGCCACGGATAACAGAGACAACCAAATGCTCGTAATTTGTTGTAGTTGGGAGTGGTTAGAAAAATCTTGGAGTAAGGGGATTGCATGTCTAAGGTTGGTGTGGGCAAACGATTGATAAGATAGGTGGCAGTGAGAAAAGCATGAGACCAAAATTGGATTGGTAAGGAGGTCCTATATAGGAGAGCTAGACTGGTTTTGACAATATGACAATGACGGCGTCCCGCTAAGTCGTTATGCTCGGGTGTGTGTGGAGGGGAGGTGAGATGTGAGATTCCATGTTTTGTTAGGTGAGGTCGAAGTCCCACATATTCTCCCCCATTATCAGAGTAGAGGGTGACAATTTTAGTGTTGAAATATTTTTCGACAAGTGCTTGAAAACATGGAAAGATTTGGACAATGTCAGATTTTTTTGGAATGGAAGATGTAAATTGCAAGGAGAAAGTAGTTGCAAGATGCTTAAAAATTAATCAGACGGGTGGCCTAATCTGGGAGATACCGGCCATTCATATTCACCATCTTTAGTTTGTCCTTTTAGCAGCGTCACCCCCATCAGTAAATCCTTCGCAAGAAATGAAGTAGGTAAGAACTCAATGGAGGTTCAGTTAGTGGTGCACAATTGAGATATGGATATGAGATTTCTATGCATATTGGGAACACATAAAACATCATGCAAATTAAATAAATGAGTTAAAGTTTTTAGAGAAGTTGAACCAGTATGGGTAATAGGTAACCCAGTGCCATCCCCAATGACGATATCATCGGGACCATCATAAGGAGCATGTAGAGAAAGGTTATTCAGATTGGCAATGACATGATGAGAGGCTCCAGAGTCTAGTAGCCAAGGAGAGTTATTGGTGGTGGCAGAAGTAGCCATGTGTGCTCGTCGTTGCCATTGAGTGTTGTGGTTGGAGGAAGATCCATGGTGGCAGACGAGGGGCAGATGGATTGGTGTTGTTCACAGACACTAAGCGAAAGAGTGGGCAGTTGTAAACAGAATGACCCTGATTGCGACAACCCTGACATTTGCCAAGGTAGGGATGTGGAGAGCGACGCTGGGAAGAACCAGATCCGTTGGTGTTGCTGGTGGGATTGAGCGATGGGGCTGAGTTCGAGTGTGGTTGTCCCCACGAGGTGCGATAGCCGCCATTGTTTCGACCATAAACATAATTAGTAGTGGCGGGAATGGACAACAGTGGTTGGTTTTGTTTAAGCACAAGTTCTCGATTGATCAGTTTTTCATGAAGCTCATCGGAACAAGATAGGTGTGTCTCGTCCTTCAATAGTGTCAATGATCGCTTTGTAGTCCTCATCAAGACCATCAAGAACTTTCTCAATTAGATCTTCATGATCCATTGGCTTTCCGAGCGAGGCAAGTTCATCATGCCGACATTATGAACTGCATGTATTTCGAGATAGTTAACGAACCTTTGACTAAGCGTTTTATTTGGTCTTTGAGCTGTTTGATGTGACCACGAGTTGGGCGGGCATACGTGTTGGCTAGTATCATCCATGCAACGCAGGAGCACCAAAGAGTAGTTTGTCTTGACGAACCCAAAGTTGATAGGTGGGGTTGGGTATGTAAGTTTTTGCAGGGCAGGGAAAAGACCCGTTGATGTATTTGTACAGAACTAGACCGATCAGAATAGCCTCCATTTGAAGTGTCCAAGCTTGGTAATTGGTAGATGTGAGTTTTACAATATTGAGTTGTCCAATATTGACCAATTGTAGAGTGGGTGTTGGAGAGCTGGCGTCTGATATTGGAATGGTGGTTGCAGCGCTGGTTGGAGGAGGATTGGAGGCCATGGTAGGTATTGCAGATCTAGGATTTTGGAGGATTGTGAATCGACAGCTCTGATACCATATAAGGTCTCAAAGTATTATGCAGGAAAATTTGTGATTTACTCATTCACTGTCATTGGGTTTAATAGAGTACATGGGATATGTAAAGCTACAATTAAGGAACCGTATATGGAAGATTAAAGCAAATCATGGCTATACACCTAATCTAATTACAATCAAATTGATGGCTATACAATCTGGCAGAATATCAATACAGCTGGATATTAGCTTATACTATTTAATTAATGTTGTGTTGAGATATTGAATTATTTGTTGATACACTGTTTGGTTTGAAGTATGGATGTTATTGAGACTCTTCTATTTGTTGACTAGGAATTGAATGTTGAGACTCTGATTTGGTTAAGATAGTGATAATGTTGAGTTTATGCTTGTTTGCTAAGGTTAAATGACCAATTTACGTTATATGGTGTCACTTTGTGATGATTGTTGTATGGGAGATAAAATGTTCGGACTTTCTAGTTATGGTGATCTCATAGGTGAAAAAGACTATGACATACGTATACTAATATAGTTATACTGATCACATAGGTAAAAAAGACTGTGGTGTACGTATATTATTTGAGATATACTGATCCCAATGAAAAAGACTATGGCATATGTATGCTATTTAAGATATACTAATCTCATAGGTGAAAAAGAATACAGCGTACGTATACTCTTTGAGATATACCGATCTCATAGGTGAAAAAGACTATGACCACTACAAGAACATTGACTTTTTTCGTACGACTAAACCCTTGAAAATTATTTTAAAAACCTTCGATAATTCTTTTTTCAAAGGCAAACTAAACTTTCAAAAGTCGTCGAAAAAACTTTTTAATCTTTTTCGAAGGTTTATTAACCTTCAAAATTATGATTTTTCGAGAGTTGCAATTTGTCGATAATTCAAAAAATATTCATCGATTAAAACATTTTTTAATATTAGTTTTTTCAAAGGTTCTCATTATTTTCAAAGGTTTTAATATATTTTCCGACAATTATATATCCTTTGAAAATAAGTAGTCTTTTTCAACAATTCCTTTGAAAATAAGTAGTCTTTTTCAAAAAATTTGAATCCTTTGAAAAAAAAAATAGTATTTTCAACAATTTCCTATCCTTTGATAAAATTTGTGTAATCTATATTCAATCATTTAGGTTGCTACCATTCAAGCTATTAAACAAAAACAAATAAAAAAATTAAACAAACTAAGTAATAAGTGACAAAATGGATGAGTTGCAAGTTCTATAAAATCAATTCGTTCAAACGCAATATACGAATAACAGATAGTAAATCAATTTGTTTGTATCCAGTTAAGAACATATCAAAGATCTTTATCATCTAACATAGTCTAAGACATTTTCTTCATCATCTCATCCTTCGTTGATTGAAATCTATTTTCCTAACGATTTTCTAGTTTCATTCAATTGTTCTTTCAATGTGTGTACCTCAACTTCTTTGCGGTTTGGATTCTTGTAGACGACGTTCAGATTCAACAAGTTAATGTTCTAGCTCACAAACGCTAATCGAAGATGCAAAAAATTCTGTAGGAGTAACACATGTTCCATAACCTCGAACACTTCCATCGTTCTCTAGTCCAAACACACGTACAAAAATTTCATCTTCATTCATATCAATCTTCCCATCAATCACTTGAAAAACATATTTATGAAATTCCGTCTAAAAATACAAATTGAACATTATACATTATGCAATTTGAATAATACAACTATATAAGTTTAGTACAATGTAAAGAAAGAAAAAAAGAATTCCACAATACAAATTGAACATTATACATTTATTAAGTTTGGTTGATTCATTCACTATACTCCCATCGGTCATCACTATACTCCCTCTCCATATACACCAATATTTAAAGAAAGAAAAAGAGAAATCCACTCATAACACCGTCCTTGTGTGATACCTTTTCTTCTTTCAATAACAAAAGGGTTAACTATTAAAATAGCCTCATTTTATGGCAAATAACAAAAAATAGCAATGTAAGCAAAATTTATTATAAATTGGCCACATTTAAGGTGTCAGCCTTAATTAGACAATGGTAAATTACCGTTAACCCTTCACTCTTGAAGAAAGGAAAATGTTGCTCTGTGCATGTCGGACAAGTCACTTGAATATGGGAAAGCACGTCGTCATCATTATGGTTGGTTGCTATTTTATCTGTTCAATTTCTTTCTTTCAATTTCACTTGCTATGTCTTCCCACTTCCCTTTATTTTTCCACGATTTCTCTATGCTATTTCCTTCCATCTTCATCCGTTTTTTTTTCTTCACAAAAAGTTCCAAATGTAAAGCCATTTATGTATTTACCGACTATACTAACCACACTACGTATAGTTTAAAGGATTATACTAACAATACACATATTGTGCGAAAACATTGCTAGTCAAACTCATTCAAAGATACACAAGTATGTTGTGCTCGGATTATGGTACGCTTGTAGTACGTATAGTTTAAAGCATTATACTAACATGACTCATATTGTGCGAAACAAAATGCTACTCAAAAACTCATGCAACAAAACACAAGTATGTTGTGCTTGGATTATGGTAGAGTTGGTGTATTACGTATAGTTTAAAGGTTATACTAACAATACACAAATTGTGCGAAAACATTGCTAGTCAAATCTCATTCAACAAAACACAAGTATGTTGTGCTTGGATTATGGTATAGTTGGTGTCGTATGTATAGTTTAAAGGATAATACTAACAATACACATATTGTGCGAAACATTGCTAGTCAAATCTCATTCAAAAGATACACAAGTATGTTGTGCTTGAATTATGGTACGGTTGGGGGAACGTATAGTTTAAAGCATTATACTAACATGACTCATATTGTGCGAAACAAAGCTACTCAAAACTCATTCAATAAAACACAAGTATGTTGTGCTTGGATTATGGTCTGTTGGTGTAGTACGATAGTTTAAAAGCATTATACTAACAACACACATATTGTGCGAAAACATTGCTAGTCAAATCTCATTCAAAGATACACAAGTATATTGTGCTTGGATTATGGTACGGTTCGTAGTAAGCGTATAGTTTAAAGCATTATACTAACATGACTCATATTGTGCGAAACAAAAGCTACTCAAAAACTCATTCAACAAAACACAAGTATGTTGTGCTTGGATTATGGTACAGTTGGTGTATTACGATAGTTTAAAAGATTATACTATCAATACACATATTGTGCGAAAACATTGCTAGTCAAATCTCATTCAACAAAACACAAGTATGTTGTGCTTGGATTATGGTACGTTGGTGTAGTACGTATAGTTTAACGCATTATACTAACATTACTCATATTGTACGAAACAATGCTAAATCAAATCTCATTCGATAAAAACACAAGTATGTTGTGCTTGGATTATGGTATAGTCGTGTATTACGTATAGTTTAAAGGATTATACTAACAACACTCATATGTACGAAAACAATGCTAATCAACTCTCATTCGACAAAAAAACACAAGTTGTTGTGCTTGAATTATGGTACAGTTGGTGTAATACGTATAGTTTAAACGATTATACTAACAACACTCATATTGTACGAAACAATGCTACTCAAATCTGATTCCACAAAACACAAGTGTGTTGTGCTAGAAGGAAATCAAAGGAAAAGAAAAGGGTTGAGAATATACTAAAAATGGAAGATTGCGATAAGTTGGCTGTTTTTTGAAAGACAAAAGCTGATATGAAAAGAGTAGAAATAAAAATGAGAGGGAAAAAAATTTGGGAAAAGGTGAAAAAAATCCAATCTTGCGTGGGAAGTTGTGCAATGCCTTACAACCGAATAAAAAGGGAGCAATAAAAAAAATTAGTGAATATAAAAAAAAAATGAGTCTTTCAATATAAAGTTGAGTCCATTTTAGAAGCACGAGTTACCAAGTGTGAATAGTGACCACAAAAAGGAGGGAAAAATCAATTGGGTTTGGTGAAAAAATCCAAAAAGTAAAGGCGTGGGGCGGTGTTCCCTTCAAATCCGGTTTCCCACAAGTTGAAAAAAGCAATGTTGCAACAATTTCCATCATGTCGGAAGGGATGAGGTCAGCTAAATTAAAAAAATCAAATGATTGCTACTAAGGGGTATTCATGGTATAATCTAAAATATATTTTCGAAATTGGCTAAAAATCGTTTTTACTAACATGTGGCTATTCTTTGATCAAGGGGTGTCAAATATGCTCTCCTCAATTTTTTTTTTAAAAAAAAAAGGGGAATTTAAAAAAAACACCAAATATCTCAGTGAGTACACAAAAAAGTATATCAAGAAAACATCAAAACATACGTAATTATAGTACTAATTATTAAATTGCCCCAAGAATGTAGAAATATATGAGAGAAAAAATCATCTTAAACACTAAATTTACTAACAGATACTTCTTATTTTTTCTTGGGCATGCGTTCTAATAGAGCAGGTTAAAAGAAAACAAATCCAATCTATTATTTATGACTTGGAAAAAAGGTAGAATGGTCGATATATCGAAGAAAATTTGTAAATTAACTTAAAAAAGAACATAAATAAACTGAAAATGTCTTCACGAATTCACAGATGAAAAGCGAGAATAACTAAGAAAACCAAAACAGAACACAGTAAAAACAAAGCAACCGTAAAATATAGCATCCAAGATTTTTGCAGCTAACAAGAAATCAATAGTCCGCTACCAACTAACTTTGACCCATTTTCTTCCCATCTGCAGCAGCGTAAAAAATTTAGAGTTGTAGTCTTTATCACGGAAATTTCATTAATAATCAATATCACCATGGTGATGTATATTTGCACAATGTAAAACAAGAATAGTGAATATATAATGGGATTAGAGGGCTCCCATGGATAACTTCTTGATAGTATTCGTGACCAACTAAATAAAATCTGAGTTAAGGGAATTACCAGTCTTCTAAGGAGTAATATCTGGCTTGGCCCTCTTCAAAGAGACGAGAGTTTTGAAAGCTGATTCATTTGATCACTTTTTGTTCTAGACATCCTAAGAGAATTCCAAACAATGCAAAGTGTAAGGGCATAAATACAAAATGAAAATGCAGATTCAATATCTTGGATCGACTTTTTTTAATGAAGATGAGTATTATTATTTATTTCCAACCTCCAAATATGCATTTCATTTGGTATCAAAATACAGGACTTTTGACAGAAACAAAGAACAATCATTAATCCATCTCACCAAAGATAATGTATATTTGCACGATGCTTATGAATAGAATTTGAGACAAATAAAATGAAATCAAACATCCTAAAATAAATCCAAACAATGCAAAGGTTAAGGGCATAAATACAAATGATGCACAAATCAAATATGAAGAACAATTCTAAACATAGTAACATGTAGAAGGGAGGGGTGAGGGGAACGAAAAGAATCAAAAGCAGGAGTTGAAGAAATGGTTTAACTAAGAGGTGCATGCTTAAAATTCATGAAAAAAAACAATCAATATTGATTTCTAATCATGCTTTAAGACTAAAAATCCTCACAAAGTGTAATATGATATCCAAAAAGCACAAATTTCAGTTATTTCAAACACCCTGCTGCAATTAACAATATAACAAAAGAATAAATTTACACCAACCTAAGTACCAAAAAGGTCAATGGCATGATTTACATCAAGAATAGTCCTGCCCTGAAAAAGAAATTAAGCCAAATGAAATGAGACTTGCTTTCAAAATGAGAAATACGTCAAACTACAAACCAACTCGAAGAAAAACATAAACCAGACTCCCTTCCAAAATGAGAGACAGATAACAACTAAAGGACTAAAATAAACATTTCTTACTGATAGATTGTAGAACTTCATGGACCACTTTTCAAGACAATACACAATTTCAATAAAATTAGAAATGATAATCATTATCTCATCGAAACTAATCAACTTCAAGTCCATTATTTTCATAACTTCAAATCAGAAAATTCAAAGAAACGATGATAATAAATTTATATCCTCAAACTCACATCAAACTCAGCTTCAAGCTCTTCACACTCATGTCCAGTAGCAATTGGCATTACATTCTCAACCTTCTTCTTGAAACCCGAGTCAACAAAAAAACTACAATACAATGAATCCAAAATTAAACCTAACGTAGGAATCGATTCATTTCAAAAATCAGTGAATAGGAAAAACATCTACCAAAATTTAATTTAACCATTAACGAAAAATTTAAAAATCATTCAATCATTTAATAAAAATGTTTTTGAAATTGGACATAATAGATTTTTAACGGTCGATAACCATATTAATCAATGGTTAATCCAAAATTAAGGGTCAAGGGGTACATACTACAAATATATAATTTAAAAGTTTTATGTGTACATCATAATGCTATTAAATTTATTGAAAATCATGTCAAGTAAATATTAATAACTTAATATATTCAATTTTTTATGCTTCGTTACATACTAATAATTATAAATAAATAAACATTCATTTGCTCTTGTGGAGCCACTTTTTATCACAATTCATGCTGGTTTGAGAGAACTCCAACACCCATAACTTATTTGCAACCTCCAAAATACCCTTAATGATAGTATAAGAATGATAGAATTGATCTCAGTAACATTTTCCTCTAAATCTGTAATCAACTTTTACCACTATTTCAAAAACTGTTTTTCTCCAAATTGGAAAAATTCCAAACTTCATGGCAAGGATGAGAGGAATTGTTTCAACTACACCGAAATCTCAATGGACGTGAAAAAAATAGCCAAATAAATTATTTCACCTTCTGTGAATTTTGAATAATTAGCTTTGATACCCGCTCATTTCCATGTCTTTTGTCTATAAATTTATCTTTAACAAGTAGCTTAAGCTTTATGGATAAAGATAAATTTAATCGTATATCTATCTCAACACACGCCAATAAATTTTCCCTTCATAACCTTAGTAATTCAAAGAAGTATTTCTATTTTTCTTTCTTTCAAAATGAATGTCGTTTTGTTTGCATCACCGGTGTTTTCTCTCTCGCTGCGTATGAGATGGGCATTCCCGTTTGTTTTTGGAATTTCGATTTAGAGAACACTTTAATAGTGCTTTGTATTGAACAGAAATTTTTTGTTGATAATTCGATCATGAATTTAATCAAATCAAGAATTCATTTGTATTTTAAAAAACCCATGGTACTCTATTAATAGAATTCATATGAATTTTAAAAACACATGCAAACTATTAAATAGAATTGATATGAATTTCAAAAATCAATGCAAGTATCTATGGATAAGTTCATTGTATCTAAATTTCAAGTTGAAGGTTGAAAAAAAAATCCCAAACTGAAGTTTATGCATAATTAATCATGAATTTTATTACTCATTTCTCATTTCTATAAAGCACATGAATGGGCAGTATTTAAATCTTTGAATGAACAAATAAGAAAAATGAAATAATTAATTACTCATTTCCAATTTCTATAAAGCACACGGACCAGTGTGTGAATTTGAAAAATGGGGGAATTTAATCAACAAATAAGAAAGATGAAAAAAATAATAAATAATACATTAAAAGGTATAAATGGAATATAATAATTGAATGAGGGTAAAGAAGGAATGTAAAAATTCTCCCTTTATTGACACTTTTAATATATTAAGATTTGTTGATAAATATATTGTTTTGAAAGCTTTTTAGAAGCCTTCAAAAAAGGTTTTTAGATTTTTCAAAGGATTTTATTAACCTCTGATAAAACGTATACATTTTTTCAAAGGTTTTTAATTCTCTTCAATAAAACTTGTTACCTCTTTCAAAGGTTATAAATATTTATTGATAAATATAATATATTTCAAAGGTTATTGATAACCTTTGATAAAAAGTTGTTGAAAAAGCCCATTTTTCTTGTAGTGGGCGTACGTTGTACGTGTTGGGATTTGGCAAGCATATGAAAATGATGGATAAAACCCTAAACTTGCTCAACAAGTTTACTTGGTGACCAAGTCTTGATTGTGGCCATTGGATTTGCTTGGTGGGCAAGAATGAATGATGACCGTTAGATTAAACTTTGTGACCAAGGCTATTTGTATTATAAATAGAGGTAATCTTTGTTGGCAAAAGTATCCCAAAAATACTGAGAGTGTATTTGTATTGGGTTCGGGGAGGGCTGGTGAGAGTGTGAGAAATATTGTAAAAGAAAGGGTTTACTTTCTTAAGGGCTTTTTGAGCGTAATACACGGTTTAGTGTATTGAATATTTTTCACTGTAACTCTTGATTTATCATAGTGAAATCCGCAGCGGTAGCAACTGGACGTAGCCAATTGGGGTGAACCAGTATAAATTCTCGTGTCTCTCTGATTGTGTTTTATTCTTTAATTTCTCGATTACTTTTTATTCCTAACGGTGAACGTGGAAAGGTGATTTTTCCCAACAACTGGTATCAGAGCTTTAGGTTATAATTAATTGTCCGCAGATTCAAGTTAGGAGTGAAAAGCAGGTATGTCAAACTTTATGAGTCCGGTGAAGTTTGATGTGGAGAAATTTGATGGAATGATCAATTTTGGCTTGTGGCAAGTGCAAGTCAAGGATGTATTGATACAGTCTGGGTTACACAAGGCTTTGAAAGGAAGACCGAGCGGTGGTGCTCTCAATCAGTCAAGCGGTGATGGTGATTCAACGAAATCAGATGGCAGTGGTTCTAGTGGAGGTGCTAAGAGAAGGCTAGTTCGAATGATAAAGATTGGGAGGAGATGGATTTGAGGGCGGCGAGCGCAATAAGACTATGTTTGGCTAAAAATGTTCTTGCAAATGTGCATGGAATTTTGACAGTCAAAGAACTTTGGGAGAAGCTTGAAGCCTTGTATCAAGCTAAGGGTATCTCAAATCGGTTTGTATCTGAAGGAGTAGTTTCACACACTGCGAATGGAGGAAGGTACAAAAATCTCAGATCACTTGAGTGTTATCAATGGTATCATTTCAGAGCTGGAGGTGATCGAAGTGAATGTAGATGAGGAGGATAAGGCACTTAGACTCATCTTGTCTCTTCCAACTTCTTATGAGCACATGAAGACGGTTCTAATGTATGGAAAGGATTCTTTGGATTTTGCAAAAACTACAAGTAAACTCTTGTCGGAGGAGAGGAGGTTGAAGAGTGAAGGTCGTGATTCACATAGCAACTCTGTATTTGTAGTTAGCAATGGGAAGAAGAAAGGTTTCGTACAGAAGAAAGGTTGCTGGGAATGTGGATTATCTGGTCACCTGAGAAGAGATTGTCCAAACAGAGCAGGTTCGGCAAAGGGCTCTGGGTTGGAAGCTAACATTGTCTCTCTTGTTCAGGGAGACAAAGACTTCGTTTGAAGAGAGAAAAAATTCATCCTCATGGTATGACCGCTTTACCATGATAGAGGATGTGTTGTTAGCGGATGCATACGAGCATTGACTTGGCAGTTATGCAAGGCATGTGGTGGAATGGTGTCGATGGCTGAAGAACTTTCGGGGAAGCCAAGTAGGTAGAAGTTGCACCATAATTTCAGCAAGGTTTATCGACATGTGCCGAAAAAGGAAAATCTTGAAAGGTGATATTTCAAGTGGTCTACTTATATGGTGGAGTAGGATAGCTCTCTAGTTTGAGAACTATGATTGTCGGTGAAGACAATGATGGTAGCAGAAGCTATGGATTCTTCATCTATCTTGCCAAGGTGGAATTTGTTGGGATTTGGCAAGTATATGAAAATGATGGATAAAACCCTAAACTTGCTCAACAAGTTTACTTGGTGACCAAGTATTGATTGTGGCCATTGGATTTGCTTGGTGGGCAAGAATGAATGATGACCGTTAGATTAAACTTGGTGACCAAGGCTATTTGTATTATAAATAGAGGTAATCTTTGTTGGCAAAAGTATCCCAAAAATACTGAGAGTGTATTTGTATTGGGTTCGGGGAGGGCTATGGTGAGAGTGTGAGAAATATTGTAAAAGAAAGGATTTACTTTCTTGAGGGCTTTTTGAGCGTAATACACGGTTTAGTGTATTGAATATTTTTCACTGTAACTCTTGATTTATCATAGTGAAATCCGCAGCGGTAGCAACTGGACGTAGCCAATTGGGGTGAACCAGTATAAATCCTTGTGTCGTTTGATTGTGTTTGTTTCTTTATTTTTCTCGGGTTCTTTCTTTTATTCCTAGCGATGAATGTGGGAAGAGTGTTTTTTCCCAACAGTACGTATACTAGTTGAGTCATACTGACCTCATAGGTGAAAAAGACTATGGCGTACATATAGATATATCAATCCCATGGGTGAAAAAAACCATGATGTACGTATGAGAATGGTTATTGTGAGATGAGATGAGTAAAGTGTGGTTGTTGAATTACTTATATATGAATGTTATGGATAAAGTGAGAAATCTTAAGAGTTTGGTTCTAAGAGGGAACTAAAAGTGAAAGGGTAGTAAAGAGTAAATTAGATTCTTGGACAAAAATCCGGATTTGATTTTTGGTTCACCACTTGTTTTTCAGGTCGTGGAAGAGGGCGAGGTGCCGGTGTCGCTTGACATTTGGAGGTGGATGATCTTGGATATGGACTTATGGCATCCTTAGAATCTCGAGATACCAAATTTTTATGAACTCATTGTTTTTTACTTAATCATTTATTTAATCAATTTGGTCTGTTAAATTATGAATTTCTTAATTTATTTTTGATATTATATATAACTTGGAAGGATGATTGAATATCATTTTTACATAAAAACTTTTCAATTTCATAAGTATTACCTTAAAAAAAATTGGAAATTTAAATTATTATATATTAAAACAGGTGTAAATTTTAAATCACTACTTTAATTGTTGTTCATCAGCAAAACTTTGGGAGATTGCTTTTTCTGTACGGACCCCACTTTATTTTATCTCCACTTGGAGTTATTTGCTTTTTGGAAATTTGGGTAAATTGACCTCCGAAATCTTAAAATAATGTTTATTGACCTCCATTCTCAAATTAACCTTTTTTGACCCTTTGATGATGTCACTTTGGTATGAAATATCAAAAATACCCTTCACTTATCTTCTCCAAATTTCCATTCCACTTCTCTCTTCTCCAACACTCCCTCAACTTTCCAACTTCCATTGATCTTCATCTCCATTGATCTTTAATAACCATTGATTCTTCTTCATCTTACAACTTCAACTTCCATTAATTCTTGATCTCTAACAACGAAAAGGTACACGACGATTCGAAATCTCAAAACTCCTTTGATTTCCGGAAATGGAAATCCTTCGAAATCCATGGATTTCATACCTCTGGATTCCGAACAATACAACAAAAAGAAGAATAAGAGGAAGAAGAAGAATAAGAATAAGAAGAACCCATGTTTTTAGCTTCATCTTCAACAAACCCACCACTATTACTGACCTTGGAGCTTCATTCTTAAATGGGTTTCGTTCATCATCTTGAATAAAAAAAGTGGGGGAACTCTGGAATCCGGAAAAAGAAAAAAAAAATTCTTCGAATTCCGGAGATCTCCTCCGGAATCCGATTCCGGAGCTCCAAAATCCGGAGGTAGACCTCTGGAATCTTGAGGTACTCCTTCGAAATCCGGAGTTGACCTCCGGAATCCGGAGATAGACCTCCGGAATTCGAAAAAAAAAAATTCTTCGAATTCCGGAGATCTCCTCCGGAATCCGGAGGTATACCTCAGGAATCCGGAGGTAGACCTCCGGAATCCGGAGGTGTCCTTCGGAATCCGGAGATAGACCTCCGGAATTCGGAAAGAAAAAAAAATCAAAATTATTATAAGAAATTGATTTAAACAATTGATTTAAACTAAGATAATTTTTTTTAAACTAAGATAATTTTTTTTATGTAAATAATATTAATAAATTGATTTAAACTAAGATAATTTTTTTTATTTAAAAAAAAAATAATTTGGGGGGCTACCTCCGGAATTCAAAAGAAAAAGAGGTAGAAAAAAAAAATTAAGTAGGGGGCCCCCCCCTCTGGAAATAAATCAAATCCGGCCCTCCGGATTTCTTTCCAAGGGTGGGGGGGGGGGCTGGCCCCCCTATTTAATTTTTTTTTCTTTCTAATTTCGAATTAAATCACAATAACTATAATTTCTTATAATAATTTTCATTTTTTTTTTCGAATTCCGGAGGTCTATCTCCGGATTCTAGAGGACACCTCCGGATTCCGGAAGACTACCTCCGGATTCCGGAGGAGATCTCCAGAATTCGAAGATTTTTTTTTTTCTTTTTCCGGATTCCGGAGTTCCCCCACTTTTTTTTATTCAAGATGATGAACGAAACCCATTTAAGAATCAAGCTCCAAGGTCAGTAATGGTGGTGGGTTTGTTGAAGATGAAGCTAAAAACATGGGTTCTTCTTATTCTTATTCTTCTTCTTCCTCTTATTCTTCCTGTTGTTGTGTTGTTCGGAATCCGGAGCTATGGAATCCATGGATTTCCTTTGAAATCTAAGGAATGGAAATCCTTCGATTTCCATGGATTTCGAAGGATTCCATTTCCGTAAAATCGAAGGAGTTTTGAGATTTCGAATCGTCGTATACCATTTTGTTGTTAGAGATGAAGAATTAATGGAAGTTGAAGTTGATAGATGAAGAAGAATCAATGGTTATTAAAGATCAATGGGGATGAAGATCAATGGAAGTTGGAAAGTTGAGGGAGAGTTGGAGAAGAGAGAAGTGGAATGGAAATTTGGAGAAGATAAAGTGAAGGGTATTTTTGATATTTCATACCAAAGTGACATCATCAAAGGGTCAAAAAAGGTTAATTTGAGAATGAAGGTCAATAAACATTTTTTTAAGATTTTGGAGGTCATTTTACCCAAATTTCCTTGCTTTTTCTGTGTTTATCTTTCCATTTAATCAGCAAATAGAGCCCGTAAGGAAACGAAGTCCGATAGTTTTTTCTTTGTCATTGTCTCTTTTTTTCATTATCTCAGAAACCATCAATGGGTGGAGGATATAAAAAGTCACCATCACGACTCGGCCCAAACATTAGAAGGCTCAAACTCGGTTCGAGCTCGAGTCCAACGAGTTTATATTTTTTGTCGAGCCGAATAGGTTCGGCCCAATCTAAAATTTTAAGGCTTGCTACTCTGCTCATGGACTACGCTCATCGAGCCGAGCTTGGGCCTGGCTCGTTGGAGCGAGCCAAGCTCGACTTATCTTATGAGTTCATTTTTGTATTACATTATCTCAAAAACCAATAGTGCATAACTTTCGAATCTTTTTTTTAAAAAAAAAAACCAAGAGTTAACAAAATTAACATATTAAACTTATTATTTTAAATAACAAAAAAGAGTGAAAAAAACAATATATTAAACTTATTATTTTGAACGGCAAGAAAGCAAAAATTGTTCCATTTTATCCGTTAAATAATTTAACTATTTTATTTTATGCTATTTAATAATTACACAAAAGTATCAATTTTAAAAAATATATATTTTTATTAATTATTTCATACATGAATATTTGAGAATAAAGTACATATGCATTTTCTCAACTTATATTGTAGTGATTCAGGCATATAATATAAAATTAAATGAGGTATATTATTATTTTTTATCTTTAATTTTTAAATTGGTAATAATATAAAATTCAATTTAAATAATAAATAAATATTGCGAGCTTTATTTGAGCCAAGCTCGAGCTGGTTCTTTGGATCAGTCCTATGGAGACTCAGACGAGCCGGCTCGTTCAAAAATAAGGAGGCTCATATCCAATCCAAACATGTAATGAGTCGAGCTGAGCCGGCCTGTCAAACGTTGACTTTCAGGCCGAGCTTGAGCCGAAATTGGGCCGACCTTTAGGCCGCGAGCCGGATGATGATGGTGAATAAAAAGTATATAATTTTTCTACAATTATAAAAAATTGTAGTTTTTTACTGTAGAATCTAGAATGTTGGTTTTCTCACCGCGGTTTCTTCTATTTTATTTTCAATTTTAGTGATATTTCTCTCTCTTTATTTTTACTTACCATTTGAACCTTTAGGCTACAAATTATATATATTCCAAACTGAATATAGATTATATTTAATATAAAATTATTTTAAGATTTTCAGTAAATAAATAATAAAATTTTATATAAAATTGTAGGCGCATATTGTTTTTTTTACACCTGTATAAAAATTGTCTTAAATAATATATTTCTACTTACTAATTACTAAAATTTTAGAACTTTATAAAAATTAACCAAATAGTAATTTGATAGATTTTTTATTATTATTTTTAATGAATTTATTTGATTGGATCCATTTTCGATACCAACAAGGTAGTATAGTACAACATGTATTGTCTGAGACGCTGAGTGGTCCAAGCTAAGGCACAACATGTTTTCTCAAGCAATGAATAATTTATTTCACAAATGGTGAACTTCTTACTCAAATAGTAAATCGCTTGCTCTTTCCTTTCAGATGCATCGTGCTGGCATAATATACATCCCATGGAATCCTCTAGCACTGTTAAGTATAGGATAAGAGGCCGATCTGGTGTTGGTGGAACCAAAACTGGTGGATTTTACAAGTATTGCTTTATCTTATCGAAAGCAATTTGACAATCTTCATTCCATTTGCTTGTGTTACTTTTTCGAAGCAATTTCAATATTGGTTCACAAGTGGCGGTCAAATGTGAGATGAATCATGAAATATAATTCAACCTGCCTTGGAAACTTCTAACTTCCCTTTCGGTACGCGGCGGTTTCATGTCTGTAATTGCTTTGACTTTATCTGGATCTACTTTGATCCCTTTTTGACTCACGATAAACCCCAACAACTTCCCTGAGGATACTCCAAAGATACACTTCGAGGGGTTTAACTTCAATTGATATTATCTCAGACGTTCAAAAAGTTTGCGAAGAATTGCATCATGCTCATTTTCAGAATGAGATTTGGCTATCATATCATCGACATAACTTTCAATCTCTTTATGCATCATATCATGAAAAAGAGTAACCATAGCCCGTTGATAAGTTGCTCCAGCATTCTTTAAACCAAATGGCATGACCTTATAACAAAAGGTCCCCCACAATGTGATAAATGTTGTTTTCTCCTGATCTTCTGGAGCCATCTTGATTTGATTATATCCTGAGAATCCATCCATGAATGAAAAATACTCAAATCTTACAAAAATACGTATTTTTAAAAAGTTTTTTTTTAGATCTAAGGTTTAGAAACTAAAATACTCAAGATCCATGCTAGATCTAAGGTTTTTTTTTTTTAAATGAATTCGATTTTTATGGCTTTCCATAGAAAAAAAAAACCAACTTAATAGCTAGATCTAAGTTTTTCCATAGATTAAAAAAAAACATACCTTTCATCAACTTTAGTCTCATTTTTTTTTAATCTTCAATATTTATATTAGATCTAAGTTTTTTTAGAGAAGAAATGGAGACAAACTAATGGATTTTTAAGATCCATTTTTCAGAAAAATGGAGAGAGAGAGAGAGAGAGAGAGAGAGAGAGTGTGTGTGTGTGTGTGTGTGTGCTACAGTTGTGGTTGAAGGAGAGGAGAAAAAAATGGAGAGAGAGAGAGAGAGAATGCTACTATTGTGGTCGAAGGAGAGGAAAAAAAAATGAAAAAGAGATAGAGAAAATAAAGAATTAAATGCCAACTTTTCTCATTTTTCCAACAATTGAAATGATGGGTCTGACGCGTCATACATGATTTGACTATTACTTTTCAGAAACTCAAAGGGCAAAAATGATATTGCCTCCCTTTCTCTCACAATGTGGCTATCTATCTTATTTTTGAGTCGCATGGCCATTTTTTATTATTTTGCCTCTAAAGTGGCTATTGTCATGGTTAACCCATTTTTATTTTAAAGTGAGAAGGAAGGGGCTAGGTCCCGTTGTCCAACATGGATATCAGGTTTTATTTCTTTCAAAAACTTCTTCCCGACCCGATTAATTTGCAATTTACATTATTTTAGTAAGGAAATAAAGGTCTGCTCTAAAAATATAGTTTTAGAGCTTTACCATATAAATTCTTTAATATAAAAAAAATCATAAAATCATAAATGCAAAAAATTATTAACTTTTATTAACACACAATAATAATAAAAATAATATAATTCAAACTTTCATTTTAAAAGTGATATGAATATTTAAATATAAAACCATTTACTAAATTTTCTATATCAACGTCTTTCAAAGTTTTGATGTCCATTAGTATTAAATCCAATTCATTGAGTCTCTATATAATTCACTACAAAAAAACTGTCAAAATGCGACCAGAAATTTGCGACCAAAAAAATATGGTAGCTTTTTGGTGACCACCTGGTCACTTTCTTTGAAGGTTGACTCTAAGTGACCATTTGGTCACTTTTTTTGCGACCATATGGTCGCATTTTTGTGACCAAAATGTTCCTTGGTAGCAAAAAATGGCGCGTAATTTTGGAGGGAAGAAAGCTACCAAATGGTCACAATAAAAAGTGTTTTTTTGCGACCATATGGTCGCATTTTTGTGACTAAAATGTTCCTTGGTAGCAAAAAATGGCGCGTAATTTTGGAGGGAAGAAAGCTACCAAATGGTCACAATAAAAAGTGACCAGATGGTCGCAATTTTTGTGACCAATAGTGAGCAGTGGTAGCTTATAATTGGAGGGAAGAAAGCTACCAAATGGTCGCAATAAAAAGTGACCAGATGGTCGTAATTTTGGTGACCTAAAGTGAGCAGTGGTAGCTTATAATTGGAGGGAAGAAAGCTACCAAATGGTCGCAATAAAAAGTGACCAGATGGTCGCAATTTTGGTGACCCAAAGTGAGCAGTGGTAGCTTATAATTGGAGGGAAGAAAGCTACCAACTGGTCGCAATTATAAGTGACCAGATGGTCGCAATTTTGGTGACCCAAAGTGAGCAGTGGTAGCTTATAATTGGAGGGAAGAAAGCTACCAAATGGTCGCAATTATAAGTGACCAGATGGTCGCAAATTTGGTGACCCAAAGTGAGCAGTGGTAGCTTATAATTGGAGGGAAGAAAGCTACCAACTGGTCGCAATTATAAGTGACCAGATGGTCGCAAATTATGTGATTTTTATTGGACCAATAATTGATAAAGAATTTGGTGGGATAAAAGCTACCAAGTGGTCACCTAAAAAGTGACCATGTGGTCGTAAATTCTGACTTGATGTGACCCAGGGCAATGAGGAAAATAGCGGGAAAATTTCGCGGGAAACTGCGACCAGGTGGTAGCAAAAATACTACCATCTGGTCGCAAATGAGCAGAGGAGTCTATTATAAAAACCCCTCCACCCATTGTTTCTTAGCATTAAGAAAAAAGAAAATGAGAGAGTGGATGTATGTTCGTTTGATAGACGGGTATTTGAACGATGAGTTCGTGGCCGGGGTTGAACAGTTAGTTGAGTTTTGCATGACAACTGTCTATTATGAAAAGTATGGTGGAAAGCTACGCCGTGCAGTGCGGGAATGTGACAATAGGAGAATCATACCAGTTCTGAGTTGAAGGTGCATCTTTATACTTGGGGGTTTGTGCGAATTATTATCACCGGGTGTTTCGGGGGAAACACAGGAAATGTTCGACGCGCATTACAGGAATCGAGACGATACGAAGGTAGCGGCTCGAATGTAGAGGTTGTTGACGAAGAATGGAATGATGAACAACAATATTGTCGATCAAAGAAATGATAATTGATGGTGCGGGGTATGGGGGCAATGAAAATTTCCGTGAAAGTTTAAACGTAGACGAAGATGAACGGGTTGTAGAAGAGGAAATGAATCCGAAGCACGTAAGATGCATGAGATGCTAAAGACGGCCGCTAGACCATTGTACGATGGGTGTGAGGTAAGTCAACTTGTCTGCTTCTGAACTTTTAAATATAAAGGCGCGATACAACATACCGGGTAGAGGATTTGATGCGATTGCATCGTGGTTTCGTCGATGCGCTCCAGAAGAAAATAATATGCCCCACGCTTTGTACGACACGAAAAAGCTAGTGGAGGGACTTGGATTACCTGTGGAGAAAATAGATTCGTGTCAAAACGGATGCATGATTTCTGGGATGTGGATGAGGACCTGCATCATTGCAAATCCTGTTTTCTTCCAAGATACAAACAAGGGAAACGCGGCTGATTCCGAATGCCCGCATGTTCTATTTACCACGACCCCACGCCTGCCGAATCTTGTATGCATCGGATGTGACACCTCGCACATGAGATGGCATCACGAGCATTCACAGGATGAAGGTGTTATGAGACATCCCTCGAGATCTTGCGGCATGGAAGCATTTAAATAATTGTCATCCTGGATTTTGCACAAGATCCGGAAACGCCGATTGGGCTTATGCACGGATGGCTTCAACCCGTTCGGGGCATCCGGGGCATAATATTCAGTTTGGCCACCATGGTAACCCCGTATAACTTGCCTCCCTCGATGTGCATGCGAGACCCGGTGATTTTTCTAACGGTGATCGTGCCTGAGCCGAAAAGTCCAAAACGGACCTGGATGTGTATTTGCAACCACTTATTGCGAGTTGAAGAGGTTGTGGATCGACGGTGTTATGACGTACGACATTTCAAGAAACAAAATTTCTTGATGCGCGCCGCGTTAATCTGGACGATCGCTGACTTCCCTGCGTATTCAATCTTGTCCAGGTATGTTGATATTTAATTGATTTCATATACATTTTTGAGTCGGTATTTAGCTTTTGTTATTGCTTTCCTTAGTTATTGTAGTTAAATGTGTGAACCTCAATCTCCTCCTCTTAAAGGATGGAGTACGGCGGGGACATACGCATGTCCGCATTGCATGCTAGACACGATGCATTTTATCTCGAAAACGGTCGGAAAACTTGTTGGTTTGACTGTCACCGTCGATTCTTGCCTTTGAATCACACTTTCCGTTCAAACGGCGGTGGATTGGAAGAAGGGTCGACGAGTAAGAAAACAAACCCCCCGACCATGTATAGTGGAAGACAGTTACTCGCCAGGTATAGATACTATAGGGATGCAGAAGATTACCAGGTGGAAGGTGCGAGAGTGCAAACAATGCGGCCTGGAAAAAACACGGGTTGGAAGAAACGAAGTATTTTTTGGGATCTACCGTATTGGGAAGATCTACTGATTAGACACAATCTTGATGTAATGCATATCGAGAAGAATTTCTTTGACAACATTTTCAATACGATTTTGAACGTTCAGGAAAAACGAAGGACAATCTGAAGGCACGTTATGATATACGGGAGATATGTGACCGTCCTGAGTTGGAGCCTGACGACAATGATAATTACGCAAAAGCAAAGTACATGTTGACGACGGATGAAAAGAAAACATTATTTGAGTGGATCAAATCCATCAAATTCCCGGACGGATACGTTTTGAATTTGAGTCGGTGTATAGACAATCAAAAACATATCATGTTCGGGATGAAAAGCCACGATCGTCATATATTCATGCAACGATTGATGCCCGTTGCGTTCAACCGTTCTTCTAGAGAATAGACATTGGGAGCCGCTTGCCCGGTTGAGTGTTTTTTTCAGGGACTTGACATGTACGGAGTGACGGAAGCTACTGTCTCGCAATGAGTTCCAGATCGCCGTTATTATTTGTAAGTTGGAGCGAATGTTCCCACCTGGCTTTTTTGACTCCATGGAGCATCTTCCAGGCATCTTCCATACGAGGCATTCTTAGGGGGTCCCGTACATTACCGGGATGTACCCATTTGAAAGGTAAGCACGATTATTTTGTAATGTACGCGTATGAATCGATCAGATGATCATCGAATGTTAATAATGTTTTGTACCCACAGTACTTACGTCGGTTGAAAAAGATGGTTGGAAATAGATCACGAGTAGAAGGATCTATCCGTAGTGCGTACCTGACGCAAAGAGACTACCACATTTTGTTCATACTACTTTGATCAACACATTGCGGAAGCGTTTCGACCGTCAAAACGAAACGTTGTCGATAATTTACTTGAAGGTGTTGACATGAACGACTTGCCGATTTTTACCGAACCTGGCATGACAGTTGGAAGATCGGTCAAAGGCCGTTGACCGATTCCGAGTATCACGTAATGCGGACATACGTGTTATGCAATCTAGCAGAGATCGAGCCTTACATAGAGTGAGTTTGTAACTTAACATTATTCCATCGCATAAACAATTACAAACTATTTGCTAACTATTTTTGTAACATACGATTATTTCTAAACGTATACGTTAGAATGACACGAGTTGGTCTTACGACGCCGAGGAGGGGTCAATAATCGACAAAGAGTTTCGTTCTTGGTTCAGTGCATACGTGAGTTATTTTAAATTGTCAAACAACCGGTTGCATTATGTTGAAACAATTACTATCTTCCTAACATTCCTGGATGTGGACAATGACACAAGTTGACTCCCCTACATTACCTGGTGGATGATCCTCGCATCATTTCTTTAGCAAAGGGACCTGGACGGATAGCAAGGTCGTATGGTGGATACGTCGGAAACGATTCTGATTTCAAACGAAGGCGCATTCGATGAACAGGGCAACAAACAACAGTGGTGTGTTTGCATAAAAGGTCACGTGTTCGGCACAAACGAAGACGATTACTTCGGAGTAATCGATGAGATTCTTGAGATTCAATACGCAAGTCCGACGCTAAAACGCATTGTTCTGTTCAACTGCACTTGGTTCGAGACAACCAGACGAGGCGGAGTCCGTAAGATTGATCATTTACAAATCGTTGAGGTAAAGAAGTCTAAGCATATGCGCACCGCTGATAGGTTCGTCCTGGCTTCACAAGCGATTCAAGTTTATTACCTGAACTATCCGATTAATAGACGAGATCTGACAGATTGGTTAGTTGTTTGTAAAGTTAAACCACGCCAGGTAGAAGAAAACTTGTCCGAGAAAGACGACCACGCAGAGGAAGCTGTTGCTTTTCAAGAAGATGAGATACGATCTCGTGCAATCGACGATGGTCAGGATGCAAGTACTGTTCGTCCTTTGAACGATGGAACGATAACATTGCATGATGATGATGATATACATGCTTCCACTTCTCACGCACGTGACATTGATGCTGAATTTATTCGAGACGATGAATCTGATGAAGAAACAGAAGAAGAAGAAGACTGTATGTGACGGACTACTTGGAGACGATGATGAATGAGATATTTCGTTAACTTGATTATTCAAATGTGTGTGTATGTGTTTAATTAATTAAAACTATTTCTTTTAAGGAAAGATTAAAAAAAAAAATTATATTTGCTACCAAGTGGTCGCAATTTCACACAAAAGGTGACCACATGGTAGTAATTTAGAAGTGAAATGCGACCAGTTGGTCGCATTTTATAATTATATTTTTAAAAAATATAAGTAAAATGGCTACCATATGGTCGCAAAAATGAGCGGTAAATTTAAATTTCCATGAAATTTATGGCGGTGAATTTAAAGATTACGACCATCCTGGTCGCAATATTTGTGATGGGCTACCATATGGTCGCAAAAATGAGCGGTAAATTTAAATTTCCATGAAATTTATGGCGGTGAATTTAAAGATTACGACCATCCTGGTCGCAATATTTGGCGGTGAATTTCATTATTGCGACCAGGATGGTCACAATTATTGATGGGACTCGTGATATGACAAGTTATGGATCATGGTAAAGTGGTGACCATATGGTCGCTTTTCATGAAATGCTACCATATGGTCGCAAATATCTCAAGAAATGCGACCAGGTTGGTCGCCATTTTCCCCAAAGACGCGACTTTTCGTTTCTTGTCATAATTACATATTTGCGACCATTTGGTCGCAAAATCTGATTTAAATTTCCATCAGTTTTCCTTTCCCCCCGTTTCTGCTTTTCTTCCTTCCTTTTTTTCTTCCTCTCTTTTTGTTCTTTTCTCTCTTTCCCCTCTCCCGTTCCCCGTTATTTCTTCCCATTCCCGTTCCCGTTCTTACTCTAAATCTAAAACCCTCAAACCCCAATCCCGGTTTCTATTACGAGGTTAGTTTTCGTATAAAATTGAAGTTTAGTTTAAGAATTTATTTTACTTAGTTTTAGTTTTTAGTTTTCAATTAAGTAGTTTAGTTTAGTTTTGTTAATTTAATTAGTTTTAGTTTAATGAATCTAAATTTGTGTAATCAATTACTTAGTTTACTTTTGTTTAATTCATAGTATTTTAGTTTACATTAACTAATTAATTAGTTTAGTTTAATTTTGTTACTTTAAGTAATTTTAGTTTAATTAATCTAATAGTTTAATTAATCTAACTTAGTTTACTTTAATTAAATTTAAGTAGTAATTAATTTAATTACTTAATCTAATTTAGTTTAATTACTTATTTAGTTTATTTAAGATAGTTTACTTTAATTTAATAAAATTAAACTAAATTAATTTATAATTACACTAGTTTAAATTTTAATTTTAGTTTAATTAATGTAATTTAGATTACTTTAATTAAATCAATTAATTTAAAGTAGGGTAATTAATTCAAATAGTTTAACTTCAATTATACTTAAGTAGTTTAAATTAATTAATTACACTAATTTAATTAATTAATTTTAGTTTAATGAATAAATAAAAATTGTTTAATTACTTAATTTTAGTTAAAATTTGATTAAAGTAAAGTACAATTAGATTAATTAATTAGAATAATTTTGTTTAAGTATTCTAATCAATTAATTTGAAATAAAGTAAATTAAAATTAGATTAATTGAAACTAAAATTAATTCAATTAAACTTAAGATTTATTAATTAAAACTAACATAAACTAATCATTTAATTTGAATTAAAGTAAATTAAAATTAGTTTAATTGAAACTAAAATTAATTCAATTAAACTTAAGATTAATTAATTACAACTAAAATAAACTAATCAATTAATTTGAATTAAAGTAAATTAAAATTAGATTAATTGAACTAAAATTAATTCAATTAACTTAAGATTAATTAATTAAAACTAAAATAAACTAATCAATTAATTTGAATTAAAGTAAATTAAAATTAGATTAATTGAAACTAAAATTAATTGAATTAAATTAATTTGAGTTTAATTCAATTAATTTTAGTTCAATTAATATAATTAAATAATTAATTAATAATTAATAAAAATTAATAATTAATAATTAATTAACTAATTATTGAAATTTAAATTTTAAAAAAAATTCTTAAATGCGACCAGGATGGTCACTTTTTAGGCGACCATCCAGGTCGCATTTTAACTAAGCCTAAAAGTGACCATTTGGTCGCGCATAAAATGCGACCATTTGGTCACTTTTTTAAATGCGACCAGGATGGTCACTTTTTAGGCGACCATCCAGGTCGCATTTTAATCGAGCCTAAAAGTGACCATTTGGTCGCATAAAATGCGACCATTTGGTCACTTTTTTATGTGACCAATTGGTCACTTATCTTTTTAAGCGATCATCCGGTCGTATTTTAATCGAGCCAATAAGTGACCATTTGGTCACAAAAATACGACCATTTGGTCACTTTTTATGTGACCAAATGGTCACTTTATTGAAGATAAAATGCGACCATATGGTCCCTTTTAATGTGACCATTTGGTCGCATTTCAAAAGTTTGACTTTTTTGCTACCAAAATTTTTTGCGACCAGATGGTCGAATTTTTGTGACCATGCAGTCGCACAATTGAAATCCGACCAGCTTTTTAGCAACCACTCTGTTGGTCGCATTTTTTGTCGCATTTTAGGTTAAAAACGACCATTTGGTCGCAATTTACTGGTCGCAATTTGGCAGTTTTTTTGTAGTGATTAATTGTAAATTTGTAAGTAAGATTTGAAGAACTGTAACTATAAAAAAAAAAAATATATATCAGTTGAGACGAGTATTCTTGTGGGTTTCAATCTTTTCAATGTCAGAAATAAGTTCTGAGTTGAGAAAGAGATTTAAAAATATATCCTCTTAATTCATAAAAACTAAACTAAATTATGGATAAATTACAAATAACACTATTGTGATTTCGATCAAATTCTTGTACAGTCCCTGTAGTTTAAAAATAGCAAACCAACCTGTAGTTTCAATTTATGCCACATTAAGATTCTTCCCTTCCAACGTTTGTTCTTTTAGTAATAATTCTTTGTTTGAACTCTGATTTAAATGATTCAACATATTTTGAAATCGTTACTTCGGACTCTACGTTACGGTCACTTGAAAACTTTAAATCATTAGCAAACAAAGGAGTTAATGGCTTCAATCATACCTAATATTTTGATAATAAAAAACTTTTTTTATTCATTGAAGAAGAAGTTATGGTTAAAAAGAAAGTTTATAACGTAGGAAGGTCTTATTGGTATAATTTAGAACTACAGGGGCGAGATTTATCATTTATGATATATAGTGGCTTTTCATGAATTTAATCAAAACTACAGATGTGTTATTTGCAATTTACACTTAAATTAAATATATATATATATATATATATATATATATATACCAATTTGAGTGCAACAAAGCATATGTTATTATTAATTACTATTTTTCGTTCTGAAAGTACGTAGGAGTAATATAAAAGTATGGGAGGATCAGAATATTTAGTTGTTATATGGATAGTGAGTGTGCTAGTGAATCTGGTACAGGTACGGGCGGCGACCATTTCAAATCATACTCAATTTTTGCAGTAGCCGCTCTTTTCTTCATTTCTCTTTCAGTTTCTTGGAAAACATTGACTAATAATAAATGATAATTAATGACAACAATCACCCTCCTCTTCGAGCTGATGTTATTGTGGTTTTGTTGTTAATTGTGGTAATTAACTTGCATTTCTACGATTCTAATCCCTGAATCCATCAGCTTCTTACCATTTCTCATTTCTATTTTCTATCTTTCAATCACTGCTTTATTTGGGTTTGCATTTCGAGAATGGTTTTGGGGGCTATTTCGTCTTCATTTGTTACTCGCCATTTTTGTACGGACGCCAAGGAGGAGGAGAGATGTTTTGCCAGTTCGCCGCCAAAACTGAATACACAAAGATTCATAAATCATCAAGTCTTCTATCAGATTTAATATTATTATATGGATAATAGTCAAAAGCTAGTATGTTTTTTTATATATTTCAAGTACTTGATTATTATGTATTTGATTTGGTTGTTAAAAAAGAAACAGGAAGTACTTTTTCCAAATCTATGAAGAAACAAACATTTTTTATGTTTTTTTTTCTCATTACGTTTATTATTAATTCAAGAAATATTCAGATTTTTTTCACGTGCACATAACTATTTTATTATTAATTCAGTAATCATGACACATATTTCTGGTGTAGGAAATTATAGTTAAAAATTTGGTAAAATACCATTTTGGTTCCTACACTTTCACTCAAGTTTCATTTTCGTCTCTAGACTTTCAAAATTGACGTTTTTAGTCCATCGACTTTCGAAAACCTACCATTTTGGTCTTTCTGTTAAGTTTTCCGTTAGTTGATCGTCAGTCAGCCGCTGACATGATAGGCTGACATGGCACTTCAATTTTCCACATTGGCTGCCATGTCATCAATACTGCCACATCAGCAATTGACATTAAGACTAAAAAGGTAGGTTTTTGAAAGTTGAGGGAAGAAAATGCCACTTTTGAAAGTTTAGGAACGAAAATGAAACTCGTGTGAAAGTTTATGGACTAAAAGAGTAATATTTTAAAAAGTGGCGTTTTCTTATAGGTTTTTAAAAGTTAGGTGGACCAAAACGTCACTTTTGAATATTTAGGGATGAAAATAAAACTCGAGTTGTATTTTATTCCTTGTTAAAATTGTTATTCGTCATTAAACAAGGATATTTATTTATTTTATTTTTTTGCATATTGTGGTTAATTATTTATCTCCTTTTATTTTTTTAGGAATTGAAGCTGGGTGGAAAAAAAATGTATACTAGATAATTAACCACTCTATGCAATTTTTTTTAAATAAATATCATCATTGATATATATATATATATATATATATATATATGATACTTCTAACTCTACCCTATTACTTAAATGTTATTGATATAAGTGCATAGCTACTATTAGTAGTTTGATTGAATATTAAAAATATTAACAAGCTTGTTTAGAAAAAATGGCTATTTTATACTTAAAATTTATATATATATATATATATATATATATATATCAAACTACTAATAGTAGTTATGCACTTATATCAATAATATGGTAGAGTTAGACTCTCCTTCCTTCTTCTTCCATACTCCTTCAGCCTTTTACCCTATTCTTCGCATCTCTCGGGGCACCCTCTCTGACTCGTCCTGCGATATCTTTACCATCACTCTATCCAACGCCTCCTTCATGGTTGTGGGTCGTCTTTTTTTGAAAGACCTCCATAAAGGGTGGTTCAGGTGTATATCGCCCGCGAGAATGCGGTCGCAGCTTCTGAATCATTGCAATCCGAAACTTCCAACTTGACCTTGCTGAACCTAACGATGAAATCTTTTAGAGTTTCCCTTTCCCCCATCATGACGTCATAGAGGTCATCGTTCGTTTTTATGAACTTCTGACTCACGCTATATTCACCAAGGAACGTCAAGGACAAGTTCGAGAAGGTTTCAATGGACCTTTTAGCAAGGCTATTGAACCATATCATGAGCGATCCTTTTAGGCTTGTCTGGAAAAGCTTGCAAATCATCGCGTCTAGGTTCGCGATATGCACGCATGTGGACTCCATCATGTTAACAAAGTGGGCCACGTGCTCCATCGGGTCTCTGGTGCTGTCATACATCTCGAACTTTGGAAGGATGAAGTTATTCTGTTGTTCGACCGACATGACTCTTCTTATGAAAGGAGAATTTTTGGGCTCTCGAGAGCTCGTTTTACGACTTGTCTTTTTCTTAGTTAGCTTCTTCGTCGTGTTCTCGTTAAGGAGCTGCCTCATGTTGGCATGCTTTTATTGCTTTTTTCGGTTTCAGTCCTTCCTAGTGGAGTCCGAACTTTCCTCGTCGTCATTCCCGGTTTGGCCCAAGTCTTTCTTTTCTTTGCTCAACTTTTGAGAAGGTACTTTGCCCTTAATCTTACGACACTTGTTATCCTGTGTGGAGCCTCACTTACTTAGGGCTCCCTTTTCAGAAGAGGAGACGTCCATATTGACATCTTCCCCTCGTCGTCAGGCCGACAACTTTTTTGTAGATCATTCTCAGTCGTTTGTTTCCCTTTTTTGGATGTGGTGGCCTTCCGGCGCCGTCACCTAGCTTGTGATTTGCTGGCTTTGGGATTGGAAGGACCTCCCTCATCCGCATTCAGAGGGTTTTGGTTGCTTATCTGGACCGCCGACATTCCCTCTCCAAACAAGGCCCTCATTCTTCTTACTTCCTCCAGCAGTTGTCTGATCATTTCCATCATCTCTCTATGCTCTGTCAACGCGATGGTGACTATTCCCGGTGCTGCGTTACGGTCTTGAACACCATTATCTTCTCCTTGATGAACGGCCCCACGGTGGGCACCAAACTGTATGGGATATTTCTCACGCACAGTTGAGCACGTGTGGTAACGTGTCAGGTTCTTGCTAGCGCAGCTACCTGAAACAGAATAAGATAGTGATCAGAAGGGCACCGGTGTGGTACCTGTCAAGGACCCTCCGACGATCAAGTTAGGTGGTGGTAGGTGAAGTAGGTAGAGTGCGCCGCAACATAGGATGTAGGGTTAGGTATATGAACTTACTTGATTTGATAGGTTAAAAAACCTTTTATAGTCTCTTGATCATGGGCCTACTTGCACTACAAAAAAACTGCCAAATTGCGACCAGTAAATTGCGACCAAATGGTTGTTTTTAACCTAAAATGCGACCAACAGAGTGGTTGCTAAAAAGCTGGTCGGATTTCAATTGTGCGACTGCATGGTCACAAAAATTCGACCATATGGTCGCAAAAAATTTTGGTAGCAAAAAAGTCAAACTTTTATAAATGCGACCAAATGGTCGCATTAAAAGCGACCATCTGGTCGCATTTTATCTTCAATAGAAGTGACCATTTGGTCACATAAAAAGTGACCAAATGGTCGTAATTTTTGTGACCAAATGGTCACTTATTGGCTCAGTTAAAATACGACCAGATGGTCGTTTAAAAAGCGACCATCTGGTCGTAATTTATGAAAGATAAGTGACTAATTGGTCACATAAAAAAGTGACCAAATGGTCGCATTTTATGCGACCAAATGGTCACTTTAGTCTCAGTTAAAATGCGACCAGATGGTCGCTTAAAAAGTGACCATCTGGTCGCAATTAAGAATTTTTTTTTAAATTTAAATTTCAATAATTAGTTAATTAATTATTAATTAATTATTAATTATTTATTTAATTAATATTAAAATTTCATAAAAACAAAAAATTGGAATTCAAATAAAAAATATATATATAAAATATTAAAAAAACGTTTTATACAATCGAAAGAATCCTATAACTACTGCGGAGGGGCGGGGGGTGGGGGAGGAGGCGTCGATGACGAAGGGCCGCCGCCTAGAGATCTGAAGTACGCGGCCAAAGCGGATGCGACCTGGGCGTCGACTCGTGCCTGCATGCTGGCCTCAATATCAGCGACTCGAGTAACGAAGTCCTCACGCATAGCCTCCATGTCCGCGCCAGTCTGCCGCCGGATCGAAGGGCGGGAGCTAGTGCTCGCTCCCATTCGAGAGGCGGGGCACATCTGCATAAAGGCGTCGCCCGTCTGAGCCGAGCCCAGGAACCGACCCATCGGCCGAACCCCTCCAGAGCCTCCAAGAACGCCTCTATACGGTCCTCCCTGAGTCGGTTGCGAGTCCGGTGTGGGCAACCGCTGAGTTAAGGACTCCGTGAAACGTTCCTAAACATTTAAAATTCAGAAAATAAAATGGTTAATATATAATGTGTATGAAAAATTTTAAAGAATAAATAATAATTGAAAAAAATATTAAATACCTGAACTTCTTTCGCCTTATCGTCGACGATCGTCCCGTCCTTCTTCGTGTGAAGAACTAGGTGCAGCTCATCGGGCGGGATGGGGCGCCCGTGCTTCGCTTCCTAAAAAATCAAAGAGTGAAGAATAAAACATAATAAATTAATAAGTAATTGAAAAAAGAAAACGAGAAAAAAGAAAACGAGGAAAAAAACGAGGAAAAAAAAAACATACCAATCGACGATGGTGCTCGTCGTGGGTCCGCGCCCCCGCTGTGTGTTTTACTAGATTCTTCGCGCGGTTGGCCTTATTCCTGCTTGACACTGCCATGCCCTGAGGAGTGGTCAAGCTTGCGAGAAGCCGCGTGGTCCTCCGGGCTCATCCACACGGGGCGGTTTGCTGCTTGCTTTCTGCGCGCCCGGAACATGAGGTCCTTGAATCGATCCTGGACGTGAATTAAACTAAAATTCAATTAATTTTAGTTTCAATTAATCTAATTTTACTTTACTTTAATTCAAATTAATTGATTAGTTAATTTTAGTTTTAATTAATTAATCTTATGTTTAATTGAATTAATTTTAGTTCAATTAATCTAATTTATATTTACTTTAATTCAAATTAATTGATTAGTTATAACTAATCAATTCAATTAAACTAAAATTATTTCAATTAAACTTAAGATTAATTAATTAAAACTAAAATTAATTAATTTTAGTTTTAATTAATTAATCTTAAGTTTAATTGAATTAATTTTAGTTCAATTAACCTAATTGTACTTTACTTTAATCAAATGTAACTAAAATTAAGTAATTAAACAATTTTTATTTAATAATTAAACTAAAATTAATTAATTAAATTAGTGTAACTCATTAATTTAAACTACTTAAGTATAATTGAAGTTAAACTATTTGAATGAAATACCCTACTTTAAATTAATTGATTTAATTAAAGTAATCTAAATTACATTAATTAAACTAAAATTAAGTAAAACTAAAATAAACTAATCATTTAGTTTGAAATAAAGTAAAGTAAAATTAGATTAATTGAACTAAAATTAATTGAATTAAAATAAAATTAATTGAATTAAACTAAAATTCAATTAATCTTAGTTTCAATTAATCTAATTTACTTTAATTCAAAGTAATTGATTAGTTAATTTTAGTTTTAATTAATTAATCTTAAGTTTAATTGAATTAATTTTAGTTCAATTAAGCTAATTTATATTTACTTTAATTCCAAGTAATTGATTAGTTAATTTTAGTTTTAATTAATTAATCTTAAGTTTAATTGAATTAATTAATCTTAAGTTTAATTGAATTAATTTTAGTTCAATTAACCTAATTATACTTTACTTTAATCAAATGTAACTAAAATTAAGTAATTAAACAATTTTTATTTAATAATTAAACTAAACTATTTGAATTAATTACCCTACTTTAAATTAATTGATTTAATTAAAGTAATCTAAATTACATTAATTAAACTAAAATTAACTAATCAATTCTAGTGTAATTATAAATTAATTTAGTTTAATTTTATTAAATTAAAGTAAACTATCTTAAATAAACTAAATAAGTAATTAAACTAAATTAGATTAAGTAATTAAATTAATTACTACTTAAATTGAATTAAAGTTAACTAAGTTAGATTAATTAAACCATTAGATTAATTAAACTAAAATTACTTAAAGTAATAAAATTAAAGTAAACTAATTAATTAGTTAATGTAAACTAAACTAATTAAATTAAACTACATAAACTAAAACTCAACTAATTAAAGTAAACTATCTTAAAAACTAAAACTAAGTAAACTCTAAATTCATAAACTAAACTTCAATTTGTTACGAAAACTAACCTCGTGTAATCGAAACCGGGATTGGTGGTTGAGGATTTTCGGTTTAGGGGAAGAATGGGAACGGAACGGGAAGAAATAACGGGGAACGGATAGGGGAAAGAGAGAAACGAACAAAAAGAGAGGAAGAAAAAGAGAGAGGCCAAGAGGAGAAAAGAAGAAAAGAAGAGAAAGCAGACGGGAAAAGGGAAAAAGAAACGGGGGAAAGGAAAGGGAATGAAATTTAAATCATATTTTGCGACCAACTGGTCGCAAATATGTAATTATGACAGGAAATGAACAGTCACGCGTGCTGGGGAAATTGCGACCATATGGTCGCATTTACAAATACAAATGCTACCATTTGGTCGCATTTATAGAAAAAGCGACCAAATGGTCGCCCAGTTGCCATTACCAAGACCAGCTGTCTTGTCACGCGTCCCGTCAACAATTGCGACCATCTGGTCGCAATTATGAGATTCACCGCCAAATATTGCGACCATATGGTCGCATTACTTAAATTCACCGCCATAAATTTCATGAAAATTTAAAGTTACCGCCCATAATTGCGACCATATGGTCGCAATTCCAATTGTATTTTTTAAAAAATATTATTATACTTTTGCACAAATGCGACCATTTGGTCGCTTTTCTCCCAAAACCCTAAACCCTAAACCCTAAACCCTAAACCCTAAATCCTAAACCCTAACTCCTAAAATGCGACCAAATGGTCGCATTTCCCTTCTAAATTACTACCATGTGGTCACCTTTTTTGTAAAATTGCGACCACCTGGTCGCAAATATTAATATTTATATACTTTTTTTTTATATTGGGTTACTTTATGATATTTACATATGACGGGAACTCTTGTTTCCATGTTGTTATATTCATTGATATGTTTCTTCATGATTTTCGAGATAAATTTTTGTAATTCTTGATTTGGAACTATTTGATTCTATTTAAGAGTTTTTTTTAATAGATATAGATAATTTTATTCTTGTTTTTCAAGATAGAAAGTGCTAGAAGGGAACCAAAGAGACTATTGAAGATGTACATATTTATATATAATTTGCATCCACATATTCATACGAAGCAATTCCACTGCAGAATTCGATATAAACAAGTCAAAGTTGAAATCAAGAGGAATCTTTCTTATAATAATAAAAAAAAAGTTAATTTCATTTTCATCGTATTTCGTCATCTTTTGATTTTAAGTTTGGTCTATTGCTTTATTCATAATTGTAAATGCTTTACTTGAACAAAAAAGAGTCACACGCGACTATATTCAACTAGAGGTTTAAGGAAAATATAATTATTCTCTGTACAATATTATTGTTCTCTCTTTGTATGGAAATTCAGATATTTTCAAGACGAGGTTAAATATTATTATTTACTCTACACAAATTTTAGAACAATCTAAAGGCGTTTAGATAGCTTATTGATCTTGATGAGTTTTTATATTAATTGAAAGTGAATAATTTTTATTTAATTGACATTATTATTATTGTTAAGAAATGTAATCAATAAAATTAACCACATCTTGAAATTTTGGAATTATTGGTAATTTTTTCAATCATCTATTCTTATTTTTATTTTTTCTTTTCTAAAAGCTTATAATGTAATTTTATTTTATGAACAAATAAAATAAGACAAAAAATTCCACGTGCATCTCGCACGTGTTAAAAAATAGTTATTTATAAATAATTGGTCATATAAAATCATATCATTTGCGACCATCTGGTCACTTTCTAATGTGACCATATGGTAGCTTAATTCCCGACAAAATTTTAAGCTACCACTCCCCAAAAAAGGTCACAAAATTGTGACCAGATGGTCACTTTCAATTGTGACCACTTGGTAGCTTTTTTCCCTCCAAAATTACGCGCCATTTTTTGCTACCAAGACATATTTTAGTCACCAAAATTGCGACCAGGTGGTCACTTTTAATTGTGACCACTTGGTAGCTTTTTTCCCTCCAATTTTAAGCTACCACTCCCCAAAAAAGGTCACAAAAATGCGACCAGATGGTCACTTTGAATTGTGACCACTTGGTAGCTTTTTCCCCTCCAAAATTACGCGCCATTTTTTGCTACCAAGACATATTTTAGTCACAAAAATTGCGACTAGGTGGTCACTTTTAATTGTGACCATTTGGTAGCTTTTTTCCCTCCAAAATTACGCGCCATTTTTTGCTACCAAGGCATATTTTAGTCACACAAATGCGACCAAATGGTCGTTTTTATAGGTGACCAAGTGGTCGCTTTTTTTGCCCCATAATTTCGCGCCATTTTTTATGACTACATCTACTTTTGGTCGCAATCTGGTCGCAAAAAAAGTGACCAGATGGTCACTTAAAGTCAACCTTCAAATAAAGTGACCAACTGGTCACTTTAAAGCTACCACTTTTTTTTGGTCGCAAATTTTTGGTCGCATTTTGGCAGTTTTTTTGTAGTGTTGACTGGCCTAGTTCAGGACTAGGCTTTGTTGGCATTCTAATGGCCCTATGAGAATTAGTTCACCCAATCTGGGAATCGATTCCCCCGACTGACTTTCTTGATGGGTCTGGACCCGTGTGGACTGGTCTGATGTGCGCGGTCTGTAAGAGGGCTATTTTTACCCTTTACAAAGACTTACTTGAACATTGTTGAATAAAAAAATAAAATCGTATTCCATAAATTCTTTCTATACTTTACCAAATAAAACTCAGCATAATTTGTAATGCATAATTTGTAAAACATTTTTACAAATTCTAACAACAAAGTATGAAATTGCTAGCAAAAATAGAATGGAAAACTAAAATTACAAAGAAAAATGGGAAGAATAGATGTTTCATTTTTGAGGTGGTCAAGGCACCTATTTATACAACTTAAGGGGCCAAAATGTGATATCTAAAATAAATACAAAAACTGAAAATTGAATAAGAAAATAATTGGGTTTAAATGCAAAAAGGAATAAATGTGGGAGAGAGTGGGAGTTATAGGAATTTTGAAATCAGATTTATGAGGTGAAGTGGGACCTACAAATCAGGTACAAAAGTTGGGAAAGGAAAGAGAAAGCGTCCACGTGGCGAAAACAGATTGGCTGCATGGTAAGACACGCGCTCAAACGCGCCTGCATGGGACAATGCTAAAGACTTAGCTGATGTAGCGGCTTCTGATTCGAGGGACGGTGTGTTGGAAACGGATTGATTAAACATAAATTAAGTGTATTTTCATACACCAGTTATGTATTTTACTATTTTTAGATTATAAAAAATAGTTGGTTAGAAAAGTTCTATATAATAAACTTATAACAATAATTTCAGCAAACAAGTTTGGGTTAAACAAAAAAAGGGGGTAGGTGATAGATATTTAGAAATGTAAGTTTGACATGCTGTAGACAATAATGATATTATCTGCTCTCATTACTAACATTTCATTCATTTGGAGGAGAGAGTACTGAATCATCAAAGATATCATCACCCAACGAAGATGAATTCACCCATGAAGAAAATTGAATATCTTCTGTTCTAACAAGGTATTTTCATTTCCAGCTAAAGAAGATAATTCCTCCCCACTTTCCAGATGTTTTCATTGAATTATACCTTCTACTTGCCAATGGTGAGTTTGATATATAAAGTTTAGTCATCTTTGAAAGATCACAATTAACAAACGCTAAAAAAAAAAAAAGAAAGGGCAAAGAGGAATGTTAACAATCTCCACACTCAGTTTGGATGGTTATCATTGTTTACATTTATAGCCTAGGCATACCAATGAAGAGGACTCCTCCCTTCATTATCAGGAACATCAAAGTCAGCATGGAATTTGGCGACAATGTGATTTAAGAATGCAGTTTGTCCATACTGAGCAGCAACATGAACTGCCTGCATTTCAATACCAAAATGTTCAAATAATGCACTAATAGGTTCCTATAAGATTTAAAAGTAACAACAATAGTTAGATATTTAGAGGTCGATCTTGCATTTTCCCCTTTTGTTAGAAGAAACTTTCCATAGATTGGTTCTATAGTTTTAAAGAAGATATTCACAATATATTGTGGTTTCCCGGTACTCCATTACATTGGTAAACTAACATTTCTTTACATACAAAGATACAAAATTTAGAGAAACGACACATCAGTTCTATGTATGAACCATTAGGATTGGAGAGCAAATCAAGATTTAACTACCATTTTCACAAAAATGATAATATCAGATAAACGTTTCCTCGTATAATCAAGGCCTAGCCAATGAAAAGTGGCTACAAATTTCGAAGTTACCCCATACCCATTTATATCAGTTGCCTCCACTCGAGCTCCATTCAGCAGGAGCACGTCTGCAGCCATTATCGCACCTCGAACTGCTGCCCAATGAAGCGCCGTCTGCTGCAATTTATCAGAGGCATTGACATCTGCTCCATGCTGCTAGAAACAATCACAATATTCAGAAGCCGTAAAATTAAACTTCACAACCAAGACAAAAGGTCTAATTGCTACAAAAATCATTAAAATAAAAAGACCATTGAGACCAAATTTGAAAAACGCGATATTACAATCATAATCAAATTAACAAATAGTATTGAGAAAACCTCGATTATGTACTGAACGATATCGGAGAAGTTGTTGAGAGCAGCCCATTGAAGAGCATAATAACCATTGGCATCAGGAACCGAAAGGGAAGCTCCATCTTCTTCAACAAAACTCCTCAATTTTTGAAAATCGCCATAAGCAGAAGCAGAAAACATGTCTACTATGGAAACTTCAGGGTTTGTTTGGGATTTCGAGTCCGATGATGCTACGACCTCAATCTCGGAGGAAGCCATAGAAGCTTAAAACTTCGAGCAAGACAATATCTGTATTGGGGGTACTATTGTAATCTTATAGTTCAGTTAGTTAAAGTGTAGTTAGTTTGTTAATATTGTTTCCAGCTCATCCTTGTATATATAAACTCTGATTTCTATAATGAATGACAAGTATTCAGTTCATTATTTTCTTATCTTCAATATGGTATCAGTAGACAAAACAAAACTCATGCTTTTTTCCTTCATCTCTGCGATTCCCTCTTTTCTAGGGTTTTTCATCGCATTTTCCTTTCACCATTTCTGATTTCTCTTCACGCTTTTTCAAGCTTTTTCTGAAGTAAATCATGGCTACTTCTTCAGCTACTACCTTTCCTCCTCCCAATTCTGCTGATTCCATCTCTTCCACAAATCATCAGCAAAATCCATATTATCTTCACCATTCAGATGGTTCTTCTACAATACTTGTTTCACCGCTTTTGAACGGTGATAACTTTCATTCCTGGCATCGTTCCATGCGTCTCGCTCTCTCGGTAAAGAATAAGCTTGGTTTTGTGGATGGCACTCTTCCCTGCCCTAAGGATGGTCCTCTTGTCCAAGCTTGGTTGATGAACAACGATGTAGTTGTCTCTTGGATTTTGAATTCCACTATCAAAGAAATATCTGCAAGTTTATTATATACCGATTTGGCTGCGGAAATCTGGCAGGATCTGAAGGATCGGTTTGAAGAAGGGAACGCACCACGTATATTTCAATTGCGAAGGGAATTGATGAACATTCGTCAAGGCGATCTGTCTGTGAGTGCCTACTTTACGAAGCTGAAGACTGTATGGCAGGAATTAATGGAATATCGACCTAAATGTGCATGCACTTGTGGTGAATTACAGAAATTGGATACATTTTATCAAGCTGAGTACATTCAATGTTTTCTTATGGGCTTGAATGAGTCTTATACTCAGATCATATCTCAGATCCTACTCATGGATCCATTTCCTGCTATCAACAAGATTTTTGCCTTGATTATTCAAGAAGAACGCAAACGCAGTCTGAAGATTTCTGAAGACACGACATCATCTGATTCATTAGCTTTTGCTGCATTTCGTAATCAGAATCGTTCTTTTCCTCAGAGTACTAGAAATTTCAGAAAGGATCGTCCAGTTTGTACACATTGCAACATACCAGGTCACACGGTTGAAAAATGCTATAAATTACATGGATATCCGCCTGGATATAAGTTCAAGTCCCGTACTCCATCTGGAAATACAACTGTCAACAATGTTGCTTCTGATTTGAATGTGGAATCTAAGGATATTACTTCTGATGCTCCTAATGCGATCAGTCTTGAACAATACAAGCAACTCATGAATCTTCTTTCACATCATTCTCCATCTCTTGCTGAGCCATCTACTGCTAACCTGATGAATCATCATGTTGCAGGTATGGATTTCACTTTAAATGTGTCTGATATTATCAATCCTCTCTCTGTATGGATTGTGGATTCTGGTGCCTCCAACCATATATGTTGTTCTTCAAGATTTTTTAAGTCTCTAACCCCTGCTACAGACCTATATGTCTCTCTCCCAAATTCTCAACGTATTGCTGTTTCTGCTGTTGGAACTGTTTTACTGGACAATTCATTGCTCCTTCATGGCGTTTTCTACATTCCCAGTTTTGCTTTTAATTTACTATCTGTTAGTAAATTGACAGCACATTCTGATGTGGTTCTCCAATTCTCATCCACTACTTGTTTTATCCAGGACAAGTTCACTTTGAAGACGATTGGCAAGGCTGAAGTTACTCATGGGTTATACCTTTACACACTTTCTGATTTTTCTCCTTCCATTATTACCTCTGTTTCTGGTTTTCATAATTGTGCATCAGTTACAAATAAGCCTACTCTTGATATATGGCATCAACGTTTAGGACACTTATCTTACAAACGTCTTACTTTGTTGCAATCCGTTTTACCTTATGCTTCAGTGAATAAAAATACTGTTTTTGATCCTTGCTTGATTTGTCCATTGGCCAAACAAAGGCGTTTATCCTTTGTCTCCAACAATCATATGTCTGCTGCCTTTTTGATCTAATACATTGTGATACATGGGGTCCATACCATGCACCTACACATCAGGGGTATCATTATTTCTTGACAATTGTAGATGATTATAGTCGATTTACATGGATTTTTTTAATGAAGGAAAAGTCTGCTGCTCTATCCATTGTTCCAACCTTTTTCCAATTTATTCAAACTCAATTTGGAAAGCGTATTAAAGTTTTTCGTTCGGATCATGCTCCTGAATTACAGTTCACTGAATTTTTTAAATCAAAGGGTGTTCTTCATCAATTCAGTTGTGTGGAGACTCCCCAACAAAATTCAGTTGTTGAGCGGAAGCATCAACATCTCCTCAATGTTGCTCGGTCTCTTTATTTTCAATCCAAGGTTCCTATATCTTTTTGGGGGGATTGTGTCCTTACAGCAACATTTCTTATCAACAGAACTCCCGCACCTCTTTTATCTAATAAGACCCCTTTTGAATTACTCTATGACACACCTGTTGATTACTCTTTTTTTCGGGTCTTTGGTTGCTTGGCTTTTGCTAATACCCTAACAGCTCATCGAAGAAAATTTGATCCTAGAGCTAGGAAGTCAATTTTTCTTGGTTATTCCCTTGGCATAAAGGGTTACAGGCTTTATGATCTAGCTACTAAGCAATTTTATTTCTCAAGGGATGTCCATTTCTTTGAAAATATCTTTCCTTTTCACAATATTACAAATTTTCCTTCTCATACTGATCCATTTTCAGATTTTGTTTTACCTGTTCCTTTGTCTAGTTCTTTACCAAATCTTATCCCTATTCCTTTATCTGATCCTCATACCACTGTTGCTTCTCCAACTGCTATTTCCTCTTTTCCTCCTATTCTACCTTCTTCCACAGTACCAAACCAACCACAAAGAAAATCCACAAGACCATCTAAACAACCCAATTACTTGTCTGATTATCATTGTCACTTACTGTCAAATGATTCTTTCATTTCTCCTAAAACAAAATATCCTCTTGCCAATTATCTCTCTTATGCCAACTTCAGCCCTGCCCACAAGTCTTATTTGTTAAATGTCTCTTTGTCTTATGAACCACAATATTTTCATCAGGCAGTAAAGCATAGCCATTGGTGTCAAGCTATGAATGATGAACTCTCTGCCATGGAGAGGACTAATACATGGACTGTTGTTCCTTTACCTCCTAAGCATCATGCTATTGGAAGTAAGTGGGTCTATAAGATCAAATACAAAGCTGATGGGTCTATTGATCGATACAAGGCTCGTTTAGTCGCTAAGGGGTACAATCAGCAAGAGGGATTGGATTACTTTGAGACTTTCTCACCCGTGGCTAAGTTAGTTACTGTCAAAGTTCTTTTAGCTATGGCCTCTCATTATTCTTGGCCACTTGCCCAACTTGACATTAATAATGCATTCTTAAATGGAGATTTATTTGAGGAAGTTTATATGCAATTCCCATTGGGTTATAAACCAAATGTTCAGATTCAGGGGGAGCCTTTAGTGTGCAAATTAAACAAGTCCATCTATGGACTCAAGCAAGCCTCTCGCCAATGGTTTTCCAAATTTTCACAGTCCGTTACTTCTTATGGTTTTTCACAGTCAAAGGCTGATAACTCTCTGTTCACTATGGGGCATGGTTCTACTTTTATTGCATTACTTGTATATGTTGATGATATAATCATCACTGGTCCATCTACTGCTGTTATTTGTGCATTGAAAACCTATCTACATTCTCAATTCTTGTTAAAGGATTTAGGATCTTTAAAATTCTTCCTTGGCTTGGAAATATCTCGATCAGCTGCTGGTTTATTTTTGTCTCAGAGGAAGTACTGTCTTCAAATATTGGAAGACACTGGTTTCTTGGCTTCAAAACCTAATCTTCTACCAATGGATCCTAAGCTTCGTTTATCTGTAAATGATGGGGATCCTTTATCACATGAATCTGCTGCAACCTACAGACGGTTAATTGGTAGACTATTGTATTTAACAATTTCTCGGCCTGATATCACTTATGCCGTTCATAAACTCAGCCAATTTATCTCCAAACCTTCTACGGTTCATTTACAGGCAGTTCATCACTTATTACGATATTTGAAGCATGCTCTTGGCCAGGGACTTCTTTTCCCTTGTCGTTCTTCATCTTCTGCCTTTTCTATTCGTGCATTTGTTGATGCTGACTGGGGCTCTTGTATTGATACCCGTCGTTCCACGACTGGTTTCTGTATTTTTCTCGGAGATTCATTGGTTTCTTGGAAATCAAAAAAGCAAACTACTGTTTCTAGATCCTCGGCTGAGGCAGAGTATCGGGCATTAGCTATGGTTGCTAGTGAAGTTACTTGGTTAACCAATTTGTTGACAAATTTACATGTCATATTACCATCTCCTTCTTTGATTTTTTGTGACAATTTAGCAGCTATCTCCATTGCCACAAATCCGACATTCCACGAGCGTACAAAACATATAGAATTGGACTGCCATTTTGTACGTGACAAAATTACAGTTAACACATTGAAGCTCATGCCTATACGAACTCAATTACAGATTGCAGACCTCTTTACTAAGGCTTTGCCTGGCTGTTTATTTTTTCCATTACTTGTCAAGTTGGGTGTTCATCACTTGCACACTCCAACTTGAGGGGGAGTATTGGGGGTACTATTGTAATCTTATAGTTCAGTTAGTTAAAGTGTAGTTAGTTTGTTAATATTGTTTCCAGCTCATCCTTGTATATATAAACTCTGATTTCTATAATGAATGACAAGTATTCAGTTCATTATTTTCTTATCTTCAATAATCTGTGATGGAAATTAGGGTTTCAGAGGATTTTGGGGGTTACAGAATTCGCATAATGACGAAAGTGGAAATGGTATTAAGGTACTGTTTATTCAATCTGCAGAAGCTTTTCTCTTTCTTTCTTTCACTTCAATCTCTCTCTCTCTCTGCAACCAACCGTGGTCTTCTCTCTCCTCCAAAAATGAGTTATTTACCAAAATAGCCAAACTTATTATAAACTAAAGAAAAAATAAACAATAAGGCCACATTTACTTGGAGGGAATGAAGAATCTTGTTTACCTAAAACTTGGAAGAGGAATGGGAGTGTGGGACCCACACAATTTGACAATCTCATTCTCAATTTTCAAACAATTTCATTCTCTCATTCAACTTCATCAATTTCATTCTCATTCCTTATTTTGTGGGTCCCACCAACTTTTATATTTTATTAATTTTCTTTTCTCTCTACTTTTTGTGGGTCCCACACGAAATAATACTTCATTCTCATTCCTAGACTCTAGTAAACAACATCAATGGTAATTCTTTTCATTCGTTTTCCAAATTTTTTTTAGTAAACACAATCAAAAAAATCTTATTCTCATTCCATAATTTTTCATTCCGATTGATTTTCATTCCGATTCTTTCTCATTCTCATTCCCATTCTCGCTAAGTAAACGAGGCCTAAGATAATAGAAAGAGATAAGGACGGAGATACAAGAAAATGAGAGAAACGATATTATGATATTCACTTTTGGATGATAAGCTCTTTCTATCATCCACTATATTTAGCCTTACAAATACATGGAGTATTGAATACAAATAATAAATTTAGAGATTATAACTTGTGAGGTTATAGGTTTCAATGAGAGTAAAGAGATTTATAACTATAGGAGTTATGGACAATTATTAATATAATTATGTATAACATTGCTCCTTAAAAATGTCCATTTTTATAATGAATATGTCGTTAAAACCTTATTACGAAAAAATCCTAGGGAAGAAAAAAATAGTACATAATTCATACATCTTCATGAATTGCACAAGAACTTCAACATGATTTGATGAAGTGATTATTATTGCATACTTTATAAATTGTCATGATATATAGTAGTGTCCTCCACATGTTAATACATTAACCTATTTGAAATCTAACGATATATGTATCAGATAAATATCTTGCATCTGCAAAACCAACTAGCTCACAAACTAAGACTTGTTAGAATAAAATAAATATATACAAATTATTCCTCAAAAGTAATTAAAAATATGTTTATCCCAATGTCTCATCGTGGGAAAAAACTATATCTAGATATTGAAGTTTATTGAAAATATTATAGCTTTGTCATATATTATTAGTAAGATACATAAGTGCATCTATTGCACTAATATATGGTATTTCAAGACTAGTAAGTTATTTGTTTTCTCGAGATTGTAAAAGATCATTTTTAATATTAAATGAAACCATCCATTGAAATACACAATAGAAGTGTTTTATCATTATATAAAATCATTTCAAGACATTTTCTGTATAAGTTAATTGATCCATAAATATTTCATCTGGTAAATGCTTAATTTGAGGGTTATGAATTGCTTGTGTTGTAACTTGAGAGTTATGAATTATTTTAGTTATAACTTGTTAGTTATATGTGAGTTGTTGGGGTGGATGACTATTTGAGAATAGTTTGTGATTTAGAGTATATTTATAAGCAATATTGAGATGTTGAGATATAAATTTTGAGGTGTTGAGATTGTTTGGAAGTTGAGAGATTGGATGAGTTGAATTGGACTTAATAAATTCAGGCGTATTCAAATCATAGTTTTCTTTTCTATTTATTTACTCATTGGGCGTAGCCTCATGCACTACAAAAAAAACTATCAAATTACGACGGGAGGTTTGCGACGGCGATAGGGGAAGTAATATTGTGACGCTATGAGTCGTAATACAAGCCATTGACCACATGCTACGCCAGTTTTGCTAAATTTGTGAGGTAGTCGCGACAAAAATTACCATGACGTCATGAATAAAGGCACGAACTGATGGCGGGGCGTAAGTGACGTTGGCGTCGCAAAATCTAGCGACGCCTTGGTCGTAATAGAGCGACTGCAATGGGACCTTGTCAATAAAAAGGCGAGAAATTCTGGCGGAAAGATGGAGACGCTGGAGTCGCTATATTTTTACGACGACAACATCGTAGTATAGTGACCTAATTCAAAAACTGTAAATAAAGAAGGCACGAAATTATGGCGGGAAGAGAAGTGACAAAACTACGTTGGGGACGCAAAATCTGCGACGTCAGCGTCGCAAATGACTTTGGAGAGAACACTACTACTCTTCAACATGTGTTGTCGTATGATGCTACATTATTTTTTTTAAGTAATAAGTGAAAAGGAGCTGGCAAATGATGATGACTATAAGAAGACGTGGTTTAGATTGTGACAGTTGGCATCAATCCTCTTTTATTTTTCTCCTTTAATTTTTCTTTTAATTTGGAGAATGTGAGACTAGATGTCGACATTCAAATGATTCAAGCTTATTTTTGTTTTGAAGTTTATTTAATGAATTTATTTGTTTGAATTTTCATTGGTTTTGGTTTGAAATAAAGAATTCGCGAACATGAAATACAATGGTTTGTTTTATTTGATTTTAAAGAATTAAATAGTTTTCATTTAATGTTAGTCTTCCGCTGTTTAATTCACATTTTATGTTTGAAAAGTCGAGATGTTACATGTATTTTTCTAACTTTTATTTATATTTATATTTTCTAACTTTTATTTAATATATTTTCTAAATTTTATCGACTGATTCATCTTACTTTCAACTCTTTTTAAAAAAAAATAATTATCAAACTTTTAATGTAGGTGAGCAATATATTTTCTAAGCAAAAGGAAGAGGAAAAGAGGCTTAAGGAGGACCAAAAGGAGAATACCAAAACGGGTTTAATTTTCATGAATGGAATTACAAACTTTTTAAGCTGTTTGTAGAATATTTTTTTATATAAATGTTCATGGAAATTAAATTTCGTGTAAACATGTATTCATACTTGAATGGATAATATATGAGACATAAAATTGAAAGTTGAATTGATAATTTAATAATAATGTGAAATAAATATATAAAATGATGCGCGTGCCAAAAACCCAGTACCCATAAGTTTGTCTATCTATATGCCACTTCTTCCTTCATGTGCCATTTAAGCCTCTTCAAATTATTTTCTTTTACTATAAATTTGAGTGGGTGTAGAAAATTCCTTAATGCACATCCGCACAAACAAATCTTTGTACACAAAAAACACTTAGTTTGTTATAGAGAATTCAGGGACTCTTTGATACATTGTATTGTATTGAAATGAATTATCGTATTTTTTTAGTTTCATTTTTCATCTAAACAAAGAGGATTTGAGTTAGTAATTGAAAATGTAGAATTTTTAGTGTTTTGCAGTATCGAAATCTTCCATTGATTCTCCTGATATGAGATTTTACCTTTTTCTTTTGAAATTCATGTGGTTAAAATTATTTTAACATGCTTATTTTATTGAATACTTTAATGTTTGGTATGATAGTTATGTTTAAATTGTTATATTAAAAAACAACTCGCACCCTCTCTCTTTGTATGTCGACAACATCGCTTACCTTAACAACCGCCACAATAATGAATTAGCTGACTTCAGCTCACATTTTCAGAAAGCTCAATATCTCTAGCTATCACTATCTCAATTGAATCCCTAATTATTGATATTGGAGTTTCTTTTATGTACTTTTTGAGGTAAATATCGCACAATTTTGATAGGAGAGAAATAAATTGATAAATATGAGAGATTTTGAGGAAATGTTAGGGTAAAATGCAAATAAAACCCTTGTGGTTTTTGCCAAATGCATGGACACCCCCTGTAGTTTGAAAATTAAAAATCACACCCCCTGTAGTTCAAAATTATTCCAATGAGATCCCTTTAAATGTCATAAATTTTCTTTTAGTCATAACTTTTTCGTTTGAACTTCGATTTGGATGATTCAAGATGTTTTAAAATCTTCATTTCAAGCTCTATGCTATGGTCACTTCAAAACTTCAAAATCATTAATGAATAAAAGAGTTTATTATCATCAAAATACTAGGTATGATTTACACCATTAATGCTTTTGGTTACTAATGATTTATAAGATTTGAACTGACCATAGCGTAGTGAAATGAGGATTCCAAAATATTTTAAATCATCCAAATCGAAGTTCAAACGAAGAAGTTATGGCTAAAAGAAAATTAATGGCGTTGAAGGGGAGTGGTCTCTCATTGGAATAATTTGGAATTATAGGGGTATGATTTGTCATTTTCAAACAATAGAGGGTGTTCATGCATTTGACAAAAATCATAGGGGTCTTATTTGTATTGAATTTGTTGTCCATTATCAAACAAGGTATTACAATTTGATCCAATTTCAGATTGGTGCTTAATTTGGCCTAATCTTATCTTGAAATTATGTTATTGTAAAAATGTAAGAATTTTGATTATTATAACCTTTTTTTTTTGTCAAACAATATAATTTCATAAGAAAACTCAAGAAAAAACAACACTATGAGCCACCCGATTCTTAGAAAGGAGGTGTGCATCAGAATTAAAATGTCTCCTAATGAAAACAAAACTAATGTTAACAAACTTCAAACACAAATCTTTCAAAGCTTCCAAAATATGGTAAAAATCAGTTGGGCAAACAACATCACCTTTGAGCAAATCCATTAAGATTTTTGCATCAGAGAAAACTACCGCCGTCACAAAGCCACGAGTGGCAGCCATTAAACCGTACGTGGAGAAGGCAAGGCCTTCAGAAGGCCTCTTTAAAATCCAACCAAAACCCCCAGGTGCACTATAACGACGTTCAATCTCACCAGAAGGCCTCTTTAAAATCCAACCAAAACCAGCTACTGAAGAATTGGCATCCCAGGTCGCATCAGTAAACAAACTCCATTTCAAACCAGAAGTGTCAACAACGAGAGCAGCACACGAAGGAGGACCACTGTCGCTAGAAGAAAGAGCCAAAGCCTCACACTCAGCAAAATCCTCCCAAGCTTTTTCTATACCTTTAATAATGCTAGTCTCTACCTCCTGGAAAGTTCGGGCATTTCTCATCTTCCACCCACGCCAAACCCCAAAAACGAACATGCCAATAAGTACAATCGTATATGCGTTTTTAACAATTATATTAATATCTCAGCAAATCATAAATAAATTCTAAAAGATAGGATTACTAACCTTATATTATGATTCTTTGTTTTAATTCAATGAATATTTTAGTTTATTAAGAAAAAGTAAAATTAATTTTAAAATATGAATTTTTGTTATTTTGAAATAAAATAAAATAAATCATTTCAAAGTAATTATGAAAGATAGTCAAAGGCCCTTTAAAATATCCAATTTATTATATAATTAAATGAGAAATATCAAGTAAATTATTTGGCCCAATTTACACCAAATAATTAATTATAAGTTACACAAGTCAATTTTTCTTGATAAATTAGCAAGCCCTTTTTTTTCCACGGAAGTTACAAAACAAATAATTCACTTCCATTACAAAACTTACAAAATGAAATTAGTTTGATTTTTTTTTTCTGATTTTTTTTTAGTTTATGTGGGGAAGGTTACTATATTTTAAAAATAATTATTAAGATTAAAAGAATTTGAGCCTCATTAATATTATTATTATCGGAAACACTAACCATTTTTATAATGCTATTTTTTAAGGGAAAAAATCAATTTACACCCCTGAACATTACATGATATATCAATTTAAACCCTAAATTTAATTCAATTACTAAATCACCCAAAGATAAAAATAACAAAACATTTTGACCTAATCATAAAAATGTCAAACCTCAACCATGAAAAGACTCAAACCCTAGTTACCAATTTAAACGGTACAAAATGTTCAAACCTAGGGGTGTTCAAAATTCCCCGCAGTGATGGCCATGCGGAGACACGCCCCGACGGGGACGGGGAATCCCCGCTTTGAGCAGGGATGGGGAATGTTTTTTCCCCGTTTCAATTTCGGGGACGGGGACGGGGAATACATTCCCCGCCCTGATCCCCAAAGTTATTCAATTAATTATTGAATTTCTTTACTCATATTATACTATTATTAGTCTTTTAATTTATATAATATTAAAATTGAATGATAATATATGTTCTTAAGTCTAACGAATATTAAATATATCTTCTAGTATTAAATTATAATATAAAAAATATATTTATAAATTTAATTAATATTAAAAAATTAAAAATTATTTTTTAAATGGGGAAAAATTCCCCGTGGGGAACCCGATCCCCTAAATTTCCCGGTGGGGAATCCCAGTCCCCGTCCCCGACTTTTTAAAGCGGGGAATTTAACGGGGATGGAGAATGATTTAGGAAGCGGGGACAGGGACCGCCCCGTGAACACTCCTATTCAAACCCGACACCAAAATGATAAAATTTAGTCATAAAAATATTTAACATAAATATAAAATTAATTTTCAAAAAATTAATTTTATTTAGATATAAAAACACTTTCGTCTAACTAAAAATTTCAAAAAATAATAATAATTTCACTAACAAAAGCTCTAAATTGATTCATTTATTAAAGTTCAGGTGAAAATTGATTACATTGAAAGTTTAGGTTTAAATTGACACGACATATAAAGTTCAGGGGTGTTAATTGATATTTTATCTATTTTTTAAAATTCAAGGATACTAATTAAAAAAATTTCATGGAGTGTTAATTTTAAGATTAAAATCGGATCATATCCTTTTAATTTTATTGGTTAAAAAATGTAGGGATACATACCTACTCCCTTTTTTTCTCAATAAAAATACCTAATATTAGTTGAAGGGAACTCACAAATAAGACGTATTTACATACATAACATAGAATGAGAACGCTACCATCCCATCCATATGCCACTCACGTAGAGAAGGAGAATGTCGTGGCGATGGTGATCGAATTAGAAAAAGTTGTTTATGAGAGATATATGGAAGTTGTTTGATCTCTAGCGACGTGAAAAGAAAAGAGACAAGGAAGAGAAAAACTGAAAAAGAAAGAAGAGAAAGAGAAAAGGAAAAGGAAAAATAAAAAAATAAAACTTACCTTTCACTGGTGAGAATGAACTCATTTTTATACGTGTCATATTTTCATTTGACCAACATTAAAGAATTTGAAGAAGTATTTCTCTTATTGAATATGATGGCTTATAGCCCATATTTATACAAGTGAAAATTAGGTTAAGGAAAAGATAAACTTTACAAAAATAAACAAGGAATAAAATCAAATATTCAGAAATCGTACCTGTGGCCGCGGCGATGAGCGACAACGAGACAAAAAGCGGAATGTAAAATTCTTCAGTCTTGTTGTTGCGGCGGTGCGAGCTCATCGCTGCGCCAACCACTGGTCGCTGTGGCGATGAGTTCCCATCGCCACGGCTACCACTCTCGGGTTTTTGGCCCAAGAATGGCCAAAAACCTTCTTCAGACCATCGCTGCAGAGGCGACAGGCTAAAATCTTCAATACTCCCAATCAAGTTGGAGCATGCAAATCACGAATTCCCAACTTGCTAATAAGAATCTGAAATTGAGTTTTCCCAATAGCCCTAATCAAAACATCGGCAAGTTGATCTCTAGTACGAATATGTAGAGGAGAGATAATTCAATCCTGAAGAGCATCACGAACAAAGTGACAGTCCATCTCAATATGCTTCATCCTCTCATGAAATACAGGCACTACAAAAAAACTGCCAATTTGCGACCAGGAAATTGCGACCAAATGGTCGTTTTTAACCTAAAATGCGACCAAAAATGCGACCAACAGAGTGGTTGCTAAAAAGCTGGTCGGATTTCAATTGTGCGACTGCATGGTCACAAAAATTCGACCATATGGTCGCAAAATATTTTGGTAGCAAAAAAGTCAAACTTTTTAAAATGCGACCAAATGGTCGCATTAAAAGGGACCATATGGTCGCATTTTATCTTCAATAGAAGTGACCATTTGGTCACATAAAAAGTGACCAAATGGTCGTAATTTTTGTGACCAAATGGTCACTTATTGGCTCAGTTAAAAAGCGACCAGATGGTCGCTTAAAAAGCGACCATCTGGTCGTAATTTATGTGAAAGATAAGTGACCACTTGGTCACATAAAAAAGTGACCAAATGGTCGCATTTTATGCGACCAAATGGTCACTTTTAGTCTCAGTTAAAATGCGACCAGATGGTCGCTTAAAAGTGACCATCTGGTCGCATTTAAGAATTTTTTTTTTAAATTTAAATTTAATTAATTAGTTAATTAATTATTAATTAATTATTAAATTATTAATTACTAATTATTTATTTAATTAATATTAAAATTTCATAAAAAAAAAATTGGAATTCAAATAAAAAATATATATATCAAATATTAAAAAAACGTTTTATACAATCGAAAGAATCCTAGAACTACTGCGGAGGGGCGGGTGGTGGGGGAGGAGGCGTCGATGTAGAAGGGTCGCGCCTAAGATCCAAGTACGCGGCCAAAGCGGATGCGACCCAGGCGTCGACTCGTGCCTGTATGTCGGTGTCGACTCGTGCCTGTATGTCGGCCTCAATAGTAGCGACTCGGCGACGAAGTCCTCACGCATAGCCTCCATGTCCGCGCAGCATTCTTGCCACCCAGGAGAAGGGCAGGAGCTAGTGCTCGCTCGGCTCCGCCGAGGCGGGGCACATCTGCATAAAGGCGTCGCCCGTCTGCGAGCCGAGCCCGGAATCGACCCATCGGGCCGAACCCCTCCAGGACCTCCAAGAACGCCTCTATACGGTCCTCCTGAGCCGGTTCTGAGTCCAGGTGTGGGCAACCCGAGTCAAGGACTCCGTGAAACGTTCCTAAACATTTAAAATTCAGAAAATAAAATGGTTAATATATAATGTATGAAAAATTTTAAAGAAAAAATAATAATTGAAAAAAATATTAAATACCTGAACTTCTTTCGCCTTATCGTCTACGAACGTCCCGTCCTTCTTCGTGTGAAGAACTCGGTGCAGCTCATCGGGCGGGACGGGGCGCCCGTGCTTCGCTTCCTAAAAAATCAAAGAGTGAAGAATAAAACATAATAAATTAATAAGTAATTGAAAAAAAAACGAGAAAAAAGAAAACGAGAAAGAGAACTAGGAAAAAAAAAGCATACCAATCGACGATGGTGCTCGTCGTGGGTCCGCGCCCCCGCTGTGTGTTTTACTAGATTCTTCGCGCGGTTGGCCTTATTCCTGCTTGACACTGCCTTGCCCTGAGGAGTGATCAAGCTCGCGAGAAGCCGCGCGTGGTCCTCCGGGCTCATCCACACGGGGCGGTTTGCTGCTTGCCTTCTGCGCGCCCGGAACATGAGGTCCTTGAATCGATCCCGGACGTGACTGTCCCATAGGGGGAACAATCTACCGTCGGTGATATCGGGATCGATAACAGGAAACTTGCCCTGAAAAAATTGAAATAAAAAATTGTTAAAGTAATAAATTTATTTCTATAAATTTCAAAATTTATTAATTATGAAAATAAATTATGTTTTTACCTTCCAACTGTCGTACATTCGACGTTTCTCCGTCGTCGGAATCTTCGTCCTGAGGGTCGTCGCTGGTAGAGGCATGCTCCTGGAGGACCTCGCGAAACCGTTTTGAAACGGTCGATGTATCTTGTACTCTGCAAAATCACAAAAACTTATTGTGCTATATATTAGAAACTATTAGTTAAAAAGAATAAAAAACTTTTTGAAAAATAGTAAACAAAATTACTTACGTATCCCCTTCAATCCGGAAGGGTAAGTCGCGCCCGAGACGGCCAGCGTGCATGAAGTCGAGGGGCCAGCTGGATCCGACCCTGATGCAGACCCGGACGCTGACCCGGACGCATACCCTGATGCTAAGCCCGGAGGCGTGGCAAGGGAGTCCTGCGGCAGCCGTGGTGTCGAAGAGTCGGTCTCAGGGACTCCATCATCGAGCGTGGCATCAAGTCGCGTATCGTAACTGAAGAAGATGTCCAACTCCTCCGTAGTCAGGTCCGCATCAGGGGCAACGCCAGTAGGCGTCTGTGGAGACCCCTCGTCACCCGCATCGTCAGGCTCGTCTGACTGGGGAGGACGTCGTCTGCCCGTCATAATCCTACAACCAAAATAAACTAATTTAATACTAATTACGTAAGTAAAATATTGATTAGTTTATTTAATTAATTAATTAATTAATGCAATAATGTAAATTAAACTAACATAAATTAAGTAAATAATTTAAAATAAACTAATCAAATTAATTTGAATAAAAGTAAATTAAAATTAGATTAATTGAATCAGAGTAATTCAATTAAACTTAAGATTAATTAAGTAAAACTAAAATAAACTAATCATTTAATTTGAAATAAAGTAAAGTAAAATTAGATTAATTGAACTAAAATTAATTGAATTAAACTAAAATTCAATTAATTTTAGTTTCAATTAATCTAATTTTAATTTACTTTAATTCAAATTAATTGATTAGTTAATTTTAGTTTTAATTAATTAATCTTATGTTTAATTGAATTAATTTTAGTTCAATTAATCTAATTTATATTTACTTTAATTCAAATTAATTGATTAGTTATAACTAATCAATTCAATTAAACTTAATTAATTCAATTAAACTAAAATTAATTCAATTAAACTTAAGATTAATTAATTAAAACTAAAATTAATTGATTAGTTAATTTTAGTTTTAATTAATTAATCTTAACTTTAATTGAATTAATTTTAGTTCAATTAACCTAATTGTACTTTAATTGAATCAAATGTAACTAAAATTAAGTAATTAAACAATTTTTATTTAATAATTAAACTAAAATTAATTAATTAAATTAGTGTAACTCATTAATTTAAACTACTTAAGTATAATTGAAGTTAAACTATTTGAATTAATTACCCTACTTTAAATTAATTGATTTAATTAAAGTAATCTAAATTACATTAATTAAACTAAAATTAAGTAAAACTAAAATAAACTAATCATTTAGTTTGAAATAAAGTAAAGTAAAATTAGATTAATTGAACTAAAATTAATTGAATTAAACTAAAATTCAATTAATTTTAGTTTCAATTAATCTAATTTTAATTTACTTTAATTCAAAGTAATTGATTAGTTAATTTTAGTTTTAATTAATTAATCTTAAGTTTAATTGAATTAATTTTAGTTACAATTAATCTAATTTATATTTACTTTAATTCCAAGTAATTGATTAGTTAACTTTAGTTTTAATTAATTAATCTTAAGTTTAATTGAATTAATTTTAGTTCAATGAAGCTAATTTATATTTACTTTAATTCCAAGTAATTGATTAGTTAATTTTAGTTTTAATTAATTAATCTTAAGTTTAAATGAATTAATTTTAGTTCAATTAACCTAATTGTACTTTACTTTAATCAAATGTAACTAAAATTAAGTAATTAAACAATTTTTATTTAATAAGTAAACTAAAATTAATTAATTAAATTAGTGTAACTCATTAATTTAAACTACTTAAGTATAATTGAAGTTAAACTATTTGAATTAATTACCCTACTTTAAATTAATTGATTTAATTAAAGTAATCTAAATTACATCAATTAAACTAAAATTAAAAGTTAAACTAGTGTAATTATAAATTAACTTAGTTTAATTTTATTAAATTAAAGTAAACTATCTTAAATAAACTAAATAAGTAATTAAACTAAATTAGATTAAGTAATTAAATTAATTACTACTTAAATTGAATTAAAGTAAACTAAGTTAGATTAATTAAACTATAGATTAATTAAACTAAAATTACTTAAAGTACTAAAATTAAAGTAAATTAATTACTTAGTTAATGTAAACTAAACTAATTAAATTAAACTAATTAAATTAAACTACTTAAACTAAAACTAATTAAATTAACAAAACTAAATTAAACTAAAACTAATTAAATTAACAAAACTAAAGTAAACTAAAACTAATTAAATTAACAAAACTAAATTAAACTAAAACTAATTAAATTAACAAAACTAAAAACTAAAACTAAGTAAACTAAATTCTTAAACTAAACTTCAATTTGTTACGAAAACTAACCTCGTGTAATCGAAACCGGGATTGGGGGTTGAGGGTTTTCGGTTTAGAGTAAGAATGGGAACGGGAACGGGAAGAAATAACGGGGAACGGGATAAGGGAAAGAGAGAAAAGAACAAAAAGAGAGGAAGAAAAAGAGAAGGGCAGCAAAGAAGAGAAAGAAAAACGGAGAAAAGAAAAGAAACGGGGGAAAGGAAAGGGATGGGAATTTAAATCATAATTTGCGACCAAATGGTCGCAAATATGTAATTATGACAGGAAATGAACAGTCACGCGTGCTGGGGTAAATGCGACCAGATGGTCGCATTTTCAGATACATATGCGACCATCTGGTCGCATTTATTGAAAAAGCGACCAACTGGTCGCCCAATTACAATTACCAAGAACAGTTGTCATTTCACGAGTCCCATCAACTAATGCGACCATCTGGTCGCAATTATGAGATTCACCGCCAAATATTGCGACCATCTGGTCGCATTACATAAATTCACCGCCATAAATTTCATGAAAATTTAAAGTTACCGCCCATAATTGCGACCAACTGGTCGCAATGCTACTTGTATTTTTTAAAAAATATTATTATACTTTTGCAAAAATGCGACCATTTGGTCGCATTTCTCTCCAAAACCCTAAACCCTAAACCCTAAACCCTAAACCCCAAACCCTAAACCCTAAACCCCAAACCCCAAACCCTAAACCCCAAACCCTAAACCCTAAATCCCAAAATGCGACCATTTGGTCGCCTTTCCTTTCTAATTTACTACCATGTGGTCACATTTTTTGTGAAATTGCGACCACCTGGTCGCAAATATGAATATGTATATTATATTTTTTTTTGTATATTGGGTTACTTTCTGATATTTACATATGACGGGAACTGTTGTTTCCATGTTGTTATATTCATTGATATGTTTCTTCATGATTTTCGAGATAAATTTTTGTAATTCTTGATTTGGAACTATTTGATTCTATTTAAGAGTTTTTTTTAATAGATATAGATAATTTTATTCTTGTTTTTCAAGATAGAAAGTGCTAGAAGGGAACCAAGTAGACTATTGAAGATGTACATATTTATATATAATTAATTTGCATCCACATATTCATTTGAAGCAATTCCAACTGCAGAATTCGATATAAACATGTCAAAGTTGATCAAATCAAGAGGAATCTTTCTTATAATAAAAAAAAAAAGTTAATTTCATTTTCATCGTATTTCATCATCTTTTGATTTTAAGTTTGGTCTATTGCTTTATTCATAATTGTAAATGTTTTTCTTGAACAAAAAAGAGTCAAACGACTAGATTCAACTAGAGGTTTAAGGAAAATATAATTCTTCTCTGTACAATATTATTGTTCTCTCTTTGTATGAAATTCAGATATTTTCAAGACGAGGTTAAATATTATTATTTACTCTACACAAATTTTAGAAAAATCTAAAGGCGTTTAGATAGCAGCTTATTGATCTTGAAGAGTTTTTATATTAATTGAAAGTGAATAATTTTTATTTAATTGACATTATTATTATTGTTAAGAAATGCAGTCAATAAAATTAACCACATCTTGAAATTTTGGAATTATTGGTAATTTTTTCAATCATCTATTCTTATTCTTATTTTTTCTTTTCTAAGCTTATAATGTAATTTTTATTTTATGAACAAATAAAATATTTAATATTTGTTGATTTTTTCCGACTGTATTTATGGGGTAAAATAGATAAAGTAAAAGGAAATTACCCCATAAATACAGTGGGAAAAAATCAAAAATATTAAATATTTTATTTGTTCATAAAATAAATATAATTTAAAAATTGATTAACAAACATTTTAACTAATACACATAAAACTCTTAAGTATACAATTATTGAATTGTAAAATAAGACAAAAAATTCCACGTGCATCGCACGTGTTAAAAAATAGTTATTTATAAATTATTGGTCATATAAAATCACATAATTTGCGACCATCCGGTCACTTTCTAATGTGACCATATGGTAGCTTAATTCCCGCCAAAATTTTAAGCTACCACCGCCCAAAAAAGGTCACAAAAATTGCGACCAGGTGGTCACTTTTAATTGTGACCACTTGGTAGCTTTTTTCCCTCTAAAATTACGCGCCATTTTTTGCTACCAAGACATATTTTAGTCACAAAAATTGCGACCAGGTGGTCACTTTTAATTGTGACCACTTGGTAGCTATCTTCCCTCCAATTTTAAGCTACCACTCCCCAAAAAAGGTCACAAAAATTGCGACCAGGTGGTCACTTTTAATTGTGACCACTTGGTAGCTTTTTTCCCTCCAAAATTACGCGCCATTTTTTGCTACCAAGACATATTTTAGTCACAAAAATTGCGACCAGGTGGTCACTTTTAATTGTGACCACTTGGTAGCTATCTTCCCTCCAATTTTAAGCTACCACTCCCCAAAAAATGTCACAAAAATTGCGACCAGGTGGTCACTTTTAATTGTGACCACTTGGTAGCTTTTTTCCCTCCAAAATTACGCGCCATTTTTTGCTACCAAAGCATATTTTAGTCACAAAAAGGCGACCAAATGGTCGTTTTTATAGGTGACCAAGTGGTCGCTTCTTTTGCGCCATAATTTCGCGCCATTTTTTATGACTACATCTACTTTTGGTCGCAATCTGGTCGCAAAAAAAGTGACCAGATGGTCACTTAAAGTCAACCTTCAAAGAAAGTGACCAAGTGGTCACTTTAAAACTACCACTTTTTTTTGGTCGCAAATTTTTGGTCGCATTTTGACAGTTTTTTTTGTAGTGCGGGTTTGCTGCAATATGTAATGCAGCCTGACTATCACAATATAAGGGAATTGATTGAGAGTGGTCAATTCCAAAACATCTCAGAAGAGATTTAAGCCACTTTAGCTAACAAGTGGCAGTTGCCATGGATCGATATTCTGCTTCAGTGGAAGATCGAGAAACAGTAACTTGTTTCTTAGTTTTCCAAGATATAGGTGATGAACCCAACATGATAAAATATCCAGTCAACGATCGCCTAGTTAGAGGGCATGTGGCCCAATCACTATCGCAACATGCAGTGAGGCGAAAATCACAGTCACTGCGAAGAAGAATTCCTTGGCCAGGACACCCCTTCAAATAACGTAAAACACGTAAACCAACATCCCAATGTTCTATTCGAGGATTTCTCATAAACTGAGCCAAAATATTAACCGAGTAACTCAACTCGGGACGAGTGATCGTTAAGTAAATTAGCCTCCCTATAAGACGTCGATATTTTTTTGGATCATCAAGAGGTTTGCCATCAATATTGGCAAGATGGTGATTGGAATCCATAAGTGTGGATACAGGTTTAGATCCGAGTAAGCCAGCTTCCCCTATAATATCTAAGGCGTATTTACACTGACTTAGATACAAACCATCCTTTCCACAAGAAATTTCAATGCCAAGGAAGTATTTTAACGCACACAAATCTTTCATATGGAACTTCTCACTAAGTTGCTTCTTGAAAGAAGCAATAGCCTTGGATGAACTTCCTGTGATAATAAGGTCATTCACATAAACCAGAACATGAAGAGACACAGATTTCTTCGAATTACTGAAAAGTGAGTAATCTGGGTATGATTGGATAAACTCAATGTCTGTCAATGCTGTTGACAATTTAACAAACCAATTATGCAGTGCTTGTCTCAAACCATATAGGAATTTCTTCAATCGACATACCTTACCAGATTCGGTAGGATTAAAACTAGGAGGTAATTGCATGTAAACCTCCTCTTCCAAGTCACCATGAAGAAAAGCGTTATGTACATCCATCTGATGTAACTCCCACTGTCTAGCTACAGCAATAGACAAGAAGGTTCGAACAGTGACCATCTTTGCCATGGGGGCAAAGGTTTCATTGAAATCGATTCCTGCAATCTGTCGATTTCCATGCACTACAAGACGACCCTTCAATCTTTCCACAGAACCATCCGACTTATATTTTATTTTATAAACTCATTTACACCCGATTGATCGTTTACCTGGTGGCAAATCCTCCATAGTCCAGGTGTCATTACGTTCGAGAACATCAATTTCTTCTTTCATAGCCTTTCTCCAACCTGCATCTTGAACAACCTCTTTAAAAGAGGTAGGTTCTTTTCCTGTAGTAATGGCAGCCAAGAAACTCGTATGTTGTGTAGAGAATTTATCACAGTTTACATAATAAGCAAGAGGATATCGAGTACCTGAAGATAATGAACGGATAGGTGATGGAGATGTGATGGGGTTTGTAACATGAACCGTATTAGTAACATAATCTGTGAGTCTACTTGATGCTATATTTCTTTGTTTTCCTCTACCCATAGGAATCTCACTTTCAATGGGTTTAGTATCAGAAGGTGACACATCCTCATGAACTTTAACTGACTGTGGTGTGACAATTGATTCTTCGACATTCTCACTTTCTTGAGGTTGAGTTGTCTCATCGATAACATTTTCCTCACTCCCCCTTTCTAGGGTATCCTCTCTCCCCCTTTCTTCGGTAGTCTCATACAATGGATGACTATGAGATGTTGAAATCATGGTGTCTATGGGTGGGTTATCCATAAAAGGAAAACTTTGTTCACAAAAAGTCACATCCCGGGAAACAAAAAATTCTTTTGTTTCAAGATCAAAACTCTCCACCCCTTTTTCCCAAAGGGATAACCCACAAAAATGTACTTTCAGGAACGAGGTAGAAATTTACCTTTGATACGAGGTTGGTTTTTGACAAGACAAAGACAACAAAAAACACGTAAGGTATCAAAGGTAGGGGCTTTGTTGTAAAGTATGTCATAGGGTGTTTTATTATTAAGAATGAGTGTTTGCGTTCGATTAATCAGATGAACGGCTGCCAAGATACTCTCACCCCAAAAGGAGGTAGGAAGATTAGCTTGGAAAAGTAAGGCTCTAGCAACATTGAGAATATGTCGATGTTTTCTTTCAACTCTCCCATTTTATTATGGAGTATTAACACAAGAGGTTTGATATATAATTCCTAACTCACCAAAAAATCGATGAAGGGATGTAAATTCTCCACCATTATCACTATGCAAGGTTTTCACATTCCTATCAAACTGAGTCTTTACCATCTTACAAAAATTTCTGACTAATTGTTGAACCTCATTTTTAACACTCATCAGATAAACCCATACGACACGAGAACAATCATCAACAATAGTAAGAAAATATTGTGCACCACAACTAAATGGGATATTATAAGGATCCCAAATATCACAATGAATTAGATAAAAAATCTTACCAGCTCTTTTATTACTACTCAAAGGGAATATATTTCGAGTTTGTTTAGCTCGTAAAAAAACATCACAAGAGTCATTAACAACAGAAATATGGTCATTCTTACTGCTATTAAGTTGTTCAGACAAAAGACAATCTACTTTTCTAGAAGGGTGTCCCATCCGCTGATGCCATAATTCTCGTGGAATAGTCACAGTTGTTTGATAAGCGCAAGATTGATGTAGAGGATTGAACCAGTAAACCCCATCACATTGTTCACCTACTCCAATCATTATCCTCGAAATACGACCCTGAATGATACACATCTTATCAGTAAATGTAATCATATAATATAGTTTGTTAAGCAAATGAGAAACAGATAAAAGGTTGCAAGTGAGCTCTGAGATGTATAAAACATCATGCAACTTCACATTCTGACTCAAGGTGACTGATCCTCGTTGCTGTGCAAATGTCTGTTTTCCATTCGGAAGACCAACAGAAATAAGGGTTATGTCAATCAAGTTATAGAACGATTGTACATTACCAGACATGTGGTTCGAGCACCCCGTATCAATGATCCATAGATTAGGATCAACTCACTCACCATTCAACTTAATATTTGATGAAGTCTGCCTTTTGAATTCAACATTTGGACAAGCGTAGTCCATTGATCATCAGAGAGACCATGACGACCACTTCTATCATCATCATTGATAGTGGCCATAATTACTTCAGTTTGTTTTGTAAGGTTTCCACCTAGCGTGATCATTTAAGATGAAGATCGTTAACTCGCTTTGATACCATAAAGAATTTGAAGAAGTATTTCTCTTATTGAATCTGATGGCTTATAGCCCATATTTATACAAGTGAAAACTAGGTTAAGGATTAAAAGATAAACTTTACAAAGATAAACAAGGAATAAAATCAAATATTCAGAAATCGTGCTTGTCGCCGCGATGATGAGAACTTCATCGCCGCGGCAACGAGACAAAAAGCGGAATGTAAAATTCTTCAGTCTCGTTGCTGCGGCGGTGAGAGTTCATCGTTGCGGCGATGAGCTCCCATCGCCGCGGCGACCACTCTCGGCGGGGCTAAAACCTTCTTCAGACCATTGCTGCGGCGATAGCTCATTGCTGCGGAGGCGACAGGCTAAAATCTTCAATAAACATGGTGGTAGAACTCATATATTTATTTATAGAACATAAATTTATCACCATATTAATATATTTCACCCAATAAAAATCTGACTCAATACTCATCGAAGAATATGTAAGTTTTATCCAAAAAGAAAAAGAAAAGATGGAGAATGCGTGTGAGACGGATTGACATGACACTACAGTTGAGAGAAAGTAATAGGGGTATTATTGTAATTACTATAGATCAATTAATTAGTTAGCTAGAATTGATTAACTATCTATATAAACTCTTGTAAATTCATTTTACAAAATAATAACAAACATTCAGTTTCTTATCATGGTATCAGAGGACTAACTCACGTTTTCCTTTTTCTTCTAGATTCTTCTTTTTCTTGTTTTCTCCGTTCTTGCTTTCTCATTTCTTGAAGCTTTTCCATGGCGACGAGTACTGATTCAACGGCACCACCAGTTTCTGCAACTTCAGATGCAAATCAAGCTTCAAATCCTTACTACCTCCATCATTCCGATGGTTCATCGGCTGTTCTCGTTTCTCCACCTCTCAACGGCGACAATTACCATTCCTGGTGTCGTTCAATGCGTCTTGCTCTTTCCGTTAAGAACAAGCTTTGCTTTGTGGATGGAACGCTTCCATGTCCGACTGAAGGAACTATGAAGGCTTCCTGGTTACGGATCAACGATGTGGTCGTTTCTTGGTTGTTTAATTCAATGACCAAAGATATTTCTGCTAGTCTCTTATATACAGATTTGGCTTCTGAAATTTGGAAGGATGTTCAAGAACGTTTTCAACAAGGAAATGGTCTGCGAATTTTTCAATTGTGTAGAGAATTGATGACCATATCTCAGGGAGATTTATCTGTCAGCGCATATTTTACCAAATTCAAGACAATTTGGTAGGAATTATTGGAATTTAGACCTAAATGTGTTTGTTCTTGTGGAGGATTGACAGCATTGGACAAATATCATCAACGTGAATACACTCTTACATTTCTTATGGGATTGTCTGAATCGTATTCACAGATTTTATCTCAGATCCTTCTTATGGATCCAATTCCACCTATTAACAAGGCATTTGCACTCATTGTTCAAGAAGAACGACAGCGCATAATCAAACAGATTGTTCATACTCCTAATGCTGAACCAATGGCCTTTGCAGCGCTTTCTTCTCAATCTAAGACCAATTCCATTGCTGGCAAAAATACATATCAGAGGAAGAATAGGCCTGTTTGCACTCATTGTTCTATCCCTGGTCACACTGTTGACAAGTGCTACAAGCTTCATGGTTATCTCCCAGGCTATAAAACTAAATCTCGTTCATCTACGGCAAATTCTGTTCTTCCTGCTGATTCTTCACTACCTCATATCACTCCTGATGGTTCAGCTTCTTTGAGTTCCGCACAATGCCAGCACCTAATGCAACTACTTTCAACACATTTAACTGCCACAAATGTGGATTCTTCTCCTGGAGCTTCTTCTTCTCATGTTGTAGGTACGTGTTCTTCCGTACGTATTCCTACCAAATATGATTCAAATCATATGTGGATTTTGGATTCAGGGGCTTCTAATCATATTTGTTGCAACAAGAAGTTATTTCAGACTTTCACAGCAACAAACAATATTCATGTTTGTCTTCCTGATGGGCAGCGTATCAATGTGGAAGCAATTGGAGACATTATTCTTTCTAATTCTATCCAATTGAATAATGTCTTTTACATTCCTACTTTTGACTACAATTTGATCTCTGTTTCTCACATTTCACGGGATAATCAGCTTAAACTTACTTTTGATTCTGCTGCTTGTCTGATTCAGGACAAGTCCAATTGGAACCTGATTGGCAGGGGTGAACTCCACAGAGATCTTTATATTCTTCACACTGCTACACCACCTCTTATCTGCTCTACAGTAAAACAGACACCTTCTTTACAGACCTGGCATCATCGTTTGGGTCACATATCTTACAAGCATCTATCTTTCTTACAATTAGATACTGCTTTTAATAAAACCAAGCATTTGGATCCTTGTTCCATTTGCCCTCTAGCAAAGCAACAACGTCTTTCTTTTCCTGCAAATAACAATTTGTCTGCACACCCTTTTGATCTCATTCATTGTGATGTATGGGGGCCATATCATACTCCCACACATCAAGGATTTTCATATTTTCTTACATTAGTAGATGATTGTACACGTTTTACTTGGGTGTTTCTTATGCGTAATAAATCAGATGTTTTGACTCTTATCCCTCGTTTCTTTACTCTGATTTCTACTCAATTTGGCAAGCAAATTAAGGCTTTTCGTTCTGATAATGCTCCTGAGTTAAAATTTACCAAGTTTTTTTAGGACAAAGGAGTTCTGCATCAATTCAGTTGTGTGGAGACTCCTCAGCAAAATTCAGTGGCTGAACGCAAACATCAACATTTATTAAATGTTGCACGAGCTCTTTACTTTCAGTCTGGTGTGCCTATTACTTTCTGGGGTGATTGTATTTTAACAGCAACTTACCTCATCAACAGATCACCTACTCCCCTTTTATCCAATAAATCACCTTATGCTTTGCTCTATCACTTACCAATGGATTATAATTTCCTTCGCACTTTTGGTTGCTTATGTTTTGCTTCCACACTTTCAGCTCACAGATCCAAGTTTGAGCCAAGAGCAAGATATTGTGTTTTCATTGGATATCAAACAGGCATTAAAGGGTACAAATTATATGATATCATCTCGAAACAGATTTTCTTTTCGCGAGATGTTATCTTTCATGAAACAATCTTCCCTTTTCATAATCACAATGCTATTCAACCTCATATAGACCTTTTTGCTGATATTGTCATGCCTGCACCCTTGCCTATCCATGATGATCTGCAACCTACTAGTGCACCTGCCATACCAGTAGCACCCTTATATCCAGATTCCCCAGCTCCAGCGCCAGTTTCTGTTTCAAATCCTATAAATCCACGAAGATCAACCAGGGAAACACATCCTCCATCTTACCTTTCTGATTATCATTGCAATCTCCTAGCTAGCTTGCCTTTGCCTTCTACAACATCCAACTATCCTTTGGAACAATTTCTGAATTATGATACTTTGAGTGCTTCTTCACAGAAATATGTTCTCTCTGTTTCTTCTGAATATGAGCCTCAGTTTTATCATCAGGCTATCTACTATGAACATTGGAGGCAGACCATGAATGAGGGAATTTCTGCAATGGAGAGGACAAACACTTGGTCCATCGTACCACTTCCATCTGGTCATCAGGCAATTGGTAGCAAGTGGTTATATCGAATCAAATACAAAGCAGATCGCAGCATTGACAAATATAAGGCTCGTTTGGTAGCTAAAGGCAACAATCAGCAAGAAGGATTGGATTTCTTTGAAACATACTCACCTGTGGTTAAGCTTGCATCCGTCAAAGTTATTCTTTCTCTTGCAGCTTATTACAATTGGTCTCTTGCCCAATTGGATGTAAACAATGCATTTCTAAATGGCGATTTATTCGAAGAAGTCTATATGTCTCTTCCTTTGGGTTATAAACCACACGGTGTTTCTTCTTCATCTACTGCCAAATTTGTATGCAAGCTCCACAAATCCATATATGGTCTTAAACAAGCATCCCGGCAATGGTTTGCAAAGTTTTCTTCTGTTTTATTCAAGCATGGATTTAAGCAATCTAAGGCTGATAGTTCTCTCTTTATTAAAGGTTCTGGTGAATCCTTTACTGCTTTATTGGTATATGTTGATGATATTCTCATTACTGGCCCCTCTCCTTCGTGTATTGCTGCTATTAAGTCTTGTTTACATTCTGAATTTCTTCTCAAAGACTTGGGAAATTTGAAATACTTTCTGGGCTTGGAGATTTCAAGAACAAAAACTGGTTTATTTCTTTCACAACGAAAATATTGTCTTCAATTGCTTCAAGATTCAGGTCTTCTTGGTTGTAAGCCCGTATCTCTACCCATGGATCCAAATTTGAAGCTTTCTTCTACCGGAGATACACTTCTTTCCATTGAGGATGCAAAACTATACAGACGTTTAATTGGGCGATTGCTTTATCTTACAATTTCGCGACCTGATATCACTTTTACAGTCCATAAACTCAGTCAATATGTTTCTAAACCTTTTGATGTTCACTTATCTGCTGTTCAACATTTACTTCGTTTCTTAAAAGGTTCTCCTGGACAAGGAATTTGCTTTCCCTCTAGTACTTCTTCAACATTTCCTTTGCAGCTTCGAGCCTTTGTTGATGCAGATTGGGCATCTTGTCCAGACACGCGCAGATCCGTGACAGGTTTCTGTATTTTTTTGGGCAATTCTATGATTAGTTGGAAGGCTAAAAAGCAAACCACTGTTTCTCGTTCTTCAGCAGAGGCCGAATATCGTGCTTTGGCTATTGTATCCAGCGAGCTCACTTGGCTTGTTTCTCTACTTACTGATCTTCAGGTTGCCACAACCATTCCAGCTCTGGTATTTTGTGATAATGATGCTGCAATTCAGATTGCAACCAATCCAACCTTTCATGAGAGGACCAAACATATCGAAATCGATTGCCACTTTGTAAGAGACAAGGTTGCTGCTGGTTTCCTCAAATTGATGCCTATTCGATCCTCTATGCAGCTTGCTGATCTGTTTACAAAAGCTTTGCCATCTTCTTCTTTTCATTCTTTAATTGCCACGATGGGACTTTTGAATCCTTATTCCTGTCCATCTTGAGGGGGCGTAATAGGGGTATTATTGTAATTACTATAGATCAATTAGTTAGTTAGCTAGAATTGATTAACTATCTATATAAACTCTTGTAAATTCATTTTACAAAATAATAACAAACATTCAGTTTCTTATCAGAAAGTGTGGAGAAATAGTGAGTGGAGATTAGAATAATCTGACTCACAATGAAGCAACAAACCCAACAGGCAACAGCTTTATGAAAACAAAACAGAGACTAGTTGGGGATTAATTTGTAATGCTTATTTTCTTTTACGAAATCATTCAACTTTCTTAATGGTTATTATTAAACCTATTAAAACTAGATTTTTACTACGTAACTGTTTTCTTCTTATTTTTCAAAATTTATTAATTTAATTTTTTATATAAAAATTTCCCTATGAAATTATTTACATTTGTTTTAAATTCTAAACAATTATAAATCAAATGGGAAAAATATTTCTTCTTAGAAAAGTAAAATATATTTTTATAATTCTAATAAACAGCATTTTTAATTCCATTTTTAGTTTATTTTTTAGAATTAATTACACCAATAACCAATTTAATTCACCTAATTTCAGTTTTAATGGTTGTTTCATATTAATATCAAATTTACCCATAAAACACCATTTATGGTGGCGATTCTGGTGGATTCCGATTTCATTGTTTACCTTATTACCCTTTTATCTCTCCTAATAACTATATCTCATTAATTACATATCATTTAATTAAGGAAAATTTATCGGGGTATGTTTCGTCATTTCACAATGTAATTTAATTTTTCTGGTGGTGGTTTTGGGTAGTTTTGATATATATTTAAAAGATTGTGTTTTTTTTGAAATAAACAATATTAATTTGTCTAATACTGAAATTAACCCTATTTTTTATGATTAAAATTATTTGATATTTCAACCGTTATTATCTTTATAGAATGAAAGTACGTGTTTTTTGCCTTAAATTTTTCTGTTTGATTTTGATTTTTCGTTTCATTCTAATTATTGTAACTTCAATAATTAAATATATTAAAGAAATTTATCCATTTAAAAAATTGGTTAAATATAAATAATTTTTTTTTGAGATATTATATCAAAGTGGCCGAGTGGGGAGACTCGAACCTTCGATCTCATGGGAAGGGAGCAGGTGCCTAACAACTTGAGCTATATTCGTGTTGGCAAAATAGCTAAATATTTAAAAATAGATTAAATGTAAATTGTCATTTAATAGAAGTTGGATAATAAATATCTAAAGGCATGTTTAGTAATTTGAGTATATATAAAGGGTATATATAATGATATTTTTTATTATTTGAGAAATTGGTGAACGGTATATTTGTCTAGAAATATTTTTCCAAATTAACTCTTTTTAATATAGTAGAGATGGATATATATAGTAAGATAAAAGTGGAAAAAATTATAATTTTTTTAACAGTAAATTTACAATTTAATAAGTTACTAAAGTTTTATACTAACCAATTAATTGAAATGTTATAAGATTCTATCCATATTTTAATATTTCATTTGGGTTATTTTTTTAAGAAATGAAAAACAAATTCATCGTAATGTAAAATTTTATATTATAAAAATCAAATATTTAATCATATCTATTAGCATTACAAACAATTTTATCAGACTTTTAAATATAACTTAATAAATTTAAACTTAACAATAATACAAATGAATGTGTTTAATATTTATATTTTACACTTTAAATTTTATTTTGATAGTTGTTTTTTTTTAAAATACAATAAAACAGTTTATAAATGATTATTTGTCCACTAATGTACAAAATATTATATAGTATAAAATGGATACTTATAAATTTTCATTATAATTGATTTTTTTTTTTTTACAATTGCCCTCTAAATTAATATTTACCAAATAAAATTTGTTTCTTTGTTTTTGAAAAAATCACCAATAGTAAGAATCATATTGATTTATAAGAGTAGTAAATATATAAATAAAAGAATATCATTTAATAATTAATATTAAAATTAAAATAAAGGTTGTGTTTTCATATTGAAAATCTAAAAATTAAAGTGGTACAAATATTTGATCCACAATAGATTTTAAATAATATTTGAATCTCAATTTCTGAATTAAAATCATCCAAACTAATTTCATTTTTTTGATTTCCCATATAGTTAATATATATATATATATATATATATATATATATATATATATATATATATATATATATATATATATATATATATATATATATATATATATATAAAGTTGTATTTAAATCACTATAAATATATATTAAATGTTCAAGACCTATCAATTTGATTATATCTTGTGTCATATTTGTAACAAAATATATCTAATTTTTATGTAAAAAAAATGTTGGAATGAAACAACCACTATTTATTTTATGTTTTTTTTTTCTGTAAATATAAATTTAGTGTTGATTACCAAATATCCCAATCAAACATGGTTGATAATTGTGTAATATTTTTTTTTGCCATGATTATTACAATAGAATTGACATTGTTTCATAATAAATTGTAGAATAAAAAAATTTCAAACAAAGGTAATTTCATGATACACAATAGCAATGCCTAACAAAGCCACTTCAAATTGTCAACGATTAGGTATCAAACTGGATGTCAATGATTAGGTATCAAACTGAAGTAATAAGATTAGGGATCTTCGACGCCGTTGCATCCACGATATCTTACGGAATATTCAATATAATTATGAAATAATTGATACCACATGAACTTGAAGATAAAAACACAAAAATATATAATGAAAAAATGAAAGCGAAGAGAAACCACAATTTTAATTACAAATTAATTCAACACAAATCCTCTTACATAAATGGAAAGGAAAAAAATAATTGACTCAAACGCCTAAGAATATAACAAAGTAAAAGCCTATGATTATTATAACTAAAAGTATAATTTTTTAACAATACATCCAACCTTTTTTAAGAAACAAATACACAGGAAGAAAAGGATAAAAACTTCGAAGGATTTTGCAATCAGATCTCCACACTTCGAGCGCATATATGCTAGGAAAATGCCTACCTCCACAACAAATGTTTACCAATGCTTATCGATTATATGAAATTTTGTTAAATAGCACACATTGATTTATAGCAAAAAAAAAAAAAGAAGAAGAAGTTGAAAAGCAATAGTAATGTTAAATGAAGCGGTTACCACCAATTAAGAACATGTAGTGGACAATAAAGTGGTTTTTTTTTTTTTTTTTTTTTTTTTTTTTTCTGATTATCAATTCAAATTAATTATGATGTGTGGTATTTTGTTTCAACTACCCTTTTCAAATAATTCTATTGGTATGAAGTATATGAAGGGTCTCCTAAAAATAATATATGAAAAGATGCACTGATATTTAATTAACTCATTAAATTTGTATTTTGAGAAAGATCTTAAAATAAAATTATAATCATACATTTTAAAAATTAAATGTACAATTAATAATAGCTATTAATTATTATCATGGCACATTTTATAAATATGAGAATTGTTAAAAGGATATAATAGTCTAAAAATAATTTTCAAACATCTCACTTTTAATATACTAGTTTTTAACTCGTGCGTTGCACGTGATTATTAATTTAATTTCACTTTACGATTATATATCATTTTTTATTTTATTATATATAAATTACTAAACTGATATTAAGAAATTGTTTTATTATTGCATTAGATACATGTTGGATATTAAGTTTTTTTTTATCTTATTTAGTTAAGTTAAATTATTTTGAACATGATCTAATAAACTAAAATTAGGTTTTATTTATTTACTGAATTTGTAAGTTTGTAATATTTCACTATTGAAAAGAAATCATTTCTCTATAAAATAAATAAATCTGTAATTAAGGAAAAATGAGAAAATTAGTGAAAACAAACAAAATTTAATTAATTTAGATAGAAGTGAATGTGAAATTAAAAGTTTATTCTCTCAAAAAAATTTACTCTATTTTTCAGTACAATTATTCATTCTTTATAATATTAATGACTAAATTCAATTAAAGTAATGAAATATTATTATAAGTTTGCAAATGAGTTATAAAATTGGGTATTCAATTTTGTTTTGCAAAATTAAAATGAAATGAATATGGAAGATGTAAAGTTTATATATCAATTTATTTTATTGCTTTTATTCCTTCCAGAGAGCCCTAGCAAAGTATAAATTATAGAAAGATGAAATTAAAAGAAGAGGAAAAAAAATAATCATCAATTCCATACAATGGGAAAATGAATATTCTTAAATAATACATTTAATTTAGTATAGTAAAATAAACATGTAAAACCATGAAAAAACTAAGGAAATTAAATTAAATTATAAAAAGAATATAAAACAGTAATGTCAAAACACCATCACTTTCCAGCATAATAGGAGTATACCAACAATGCTCGACGCAGCTGGATTTATCCTGCTTGATATCAATTTCAGACGGTTCTTTCCCTGTTGCATAAAAGACATTAAAATGGGAAATCAGTGACCATAATAATCCTATGGATTAAATCTTACAGTTAATTTCATATAATAAAACCTGTACTTTCTCAGAGCCACCTTTTATTACAGCCTCTTCATCACTATTTTGCGAAAGGCCGACAAGTTCTACAGCTACACCTTATACAAAATTTGTAAGACTCATGAGAACAAAGTTTTATAAAGCAATTAAGAAACAATTTATTAAAAATATTGAAAAAAATGGAGATTAAAATTAGGTAGTACCATTTAGAAAATATAGATGACTACTCCTTTGTTGAAAATTATTGGATTGTTAGTTGCTGATGAGGAATTGTTTGTGAGAAATGGTACAATATTTATAGCAACCAATTGATGAATGGAATTTCAAAGGATACAAATTATTGAATTGGATTTCACATTTCGGTCATAACCGATGTTGGAAGATTTTGAAGGATGTAAACGTTTTGAATATGGACAGTTTGATGGTCTGATGAAATGATAATTATGAATAGTTAATATTTTTTTATTTAATGAAATTATTATTTTAGTTATTCACTAAAAGATAATTTAGTTGTATTTTGTATTCCTACGCATTCATAAATGAATAAAAAATTAAGAAAAAAAAAGTTGATTACTTTAATAATTTATTTATTGTATTTTTTTAAAAAATATATCTAACTTATTATACTCTAATTTTAATTAGTGAATAATAAATTAATGAAATTAAATTTAACACCTGGAATTTAATTAGAAAATAATAATTCATATTATTTTATGAGAATAATATATGTAAAGAAAGTGTTAGTTCTCCTTATAAAATTAAATTAAATAAAAATGGTAATTATAAGGGTAAAAAAGGATATCAAAAGCCCAAGCCACTTTTATATACAGCAGAGATAGTATAGATTTTTAGAAAATAATATTGTAAACTTTATTGTTGAAAATTTTAATTAATTACTAATAAAATGGTTATTAATTATGAGTGATGGCATTATAGAAATTAAACTGAATTATAAGGGGCTTAAAGGGAAATCAAAAGTTTTTCCTTCAAGCCACTTTTTAATATAGTATAGAAGATTATTGTATTGTTTTTAATTAATTACTAATAAAATGGTTATTAATTATGAGTGATGACATTATAGAAATTAAACTGAATTATAAGGGGCTTAAAGGGAAATCAAAAGTTTTTCCTTCAAGCCACTTTTTAATATAGTATAGATTAAAGATAAGGTGAATTGTATTTTTAGAAAAAAGAAACACCAAAAACTTATTATTAAAGTTAATTGTATTTAGAGAGAAACATATATATATATATATATATATATATATATATATATATACACACACACATCAATTTCAAAATGAATTTTATTTTAGAGAGATCCGGGAAAAAAACTTTTTTTTTTTAAATATTACATCAAATTCAAAGAGGGAGACTCGAAACTTCGATCTCAAGAGAAGAGAGTAGACGGCTAATTACAAGACTATTGTGATTTTATAAACTTATTCCAAAAATACTATAGTTGGGAAACTTATTCTAAAAGTATTGTAAAAAATCACATGGATTTGACAGTCCATGTGTGCAAAATTGTTACACACATTTACAATAAATCGTACATATATAAATTTCAAAAAATTCCTTCCCTCCCTTTAGCACACTATCTCTCCATCTCCACCATCGAATTACACAATTTAAGAAGGAACTTTTTTTTTCACCTCCTCTTCTTCAACCTCAAGAAAATAGAGCACCAAATGGAAAGAATCTCTCAGGCTTTTGAACTTGAATAGACTCATGAAAATAAAATTATAACAGTTTAGAGTTTTCCAAATCTAATTTCTATTGTTTTTTAAAAAAATTACTTTGCCCACAAACACCCCTGTTTTCTACACAAACTAGAAATTCTATCTTCTTGCTTACTATAACTGATGGAACATAATCATTCAAGGAAGAAGAGTAAAACGGGCACCTGCCAAAAGCTAGAGCCCTATTATAACAGCCACCAATCGTGAGAGAACGAAAAAACTAGGGCTTTTTAAGGCTGAGAGTAAATCGTTACATTAAAAAAATCGAAACACGCGGGACACAGATTATAAATCGTTTGTCCGACCTACATATTTAACCTAAGTTTTTGAGAGTACAATTTTCTTAAAAAAATCAGAGAGTAAGAGTTATGCTCTATTTAAAGTTATTTTTGTTTTAAACGATTATGAAAATTAATTATTATGAGTATTTATAGAATATATAATTATAAGTAACATAAGGTGCGTTTGGTCAGTGAGTTCAGGTTGTTAAGTAGGGGTTGTTTTTTGTTTAGTTTGGATTGTGCAAAACAATGTTATTGAATAAGGAAAAGATAGAATTCACTTTGATTGAATGAAAGTAATTACATATTTATAATGTAAACAGTTAGCATAGAACTAACTTCTAACTAACTAACTAATAATAAGGAAAATTTACATCAATACCCCAATACTCCCCCTCAAGATGGGAGGTGAAGATTAACAACTCCCATCTTGGACAACAAAGGAAATAACATAGAACTAGGGAGTGGTTTTGTAAAAAGATCAGCCAACTGAAGAGAAGAACGAATGGGGAAAAGCTTGATAGAACCAGCCAAAACTTTATCACGAACAAAGTGACAATCGAGCTCAATATGTTTCGTACGCTCGTGAAAAGCTGGATTGGTAGCAATATGTATGGCTTCCAAATTGTCACAAACCAAAGCAGGTGAAAGGGTTGAAATCTGTAAATCATGAAGCAAAAAGGACAGCCAAGTTAATTCACTTTACACCATAGCAAGAGCACGATACTCCGCTTTCGCTGAAGATCTCGAAACAGTAGTCTGTTTCTTTGATTTCAATGAAACCATTGAGTCACCAAGAAAGATACAAAATCCAGTGATGGAACGACGAGTGTCCAAACAAGCACCCCAATCCGCATCAACAAATGCTTTAAGCTGTAAAGGAGAAGAGGACTTGGAAAAAAGAAGTCCTTGGGCCGGAGCTTGCTTCAAATAACGCAGCAGATGATGCACTGCCATCAAGTGATTGGAATGAGGCTTGGACACGAATTGACTTAACCTGTGGACAGCATAGGTGATATCTGATCTGGATATGGTAAGATAAAGCAATCTGCCTACCAATCTTCTATATGTATTAACTTCCTCAGGACATAACAAATCCCTATCAGTCAATCGAAGCTTCAGTTGTGGCTCTATGGGCAACGATTTAGGCTTACAACCTAAAAAACCAGTGTCTTCTAATAGCTGAAGACATTATTTCCTCTGACAAAGTGAAAGGCCAGTCTTGGTACGAGTAATTTCCAGACCGAGAAAATATTTCAGACATCCCAAATCTTTCAACAAAAATTGAGTTCTTAAAAACAATTTAACACCATCAATTTCAGACAAAAATGGCCCCGTGATAATAATATCATCCACATATACCAACAAAGCAATGAAAGAGTAGCCCTGTCCTTTGACAAACAAAGAAGAATCAGCCTTTGATTGAGAAAACCCAAAAGAAAGAAGCATTTGAAAATTTTGTAAACCATTGCCTTGATGCCTGTTTGAGACCATAAATGGACTTGCTCAATTTACAAACCAAAGACTCCCCCTGAGATGCAACAGCTATTTTAGGTTTATAACCCAATGGTAAAGCCATAAACACTTCCTCAAACAAATCACCATTTAAGAATGCATTGTTTACATCTAATTGAGTCAAAGGCCAAGAATATTGGGTTGCTAGTGACAACAAAACCTTGACTGTAACTAATTTTGCAACAGGTGAAAAAGTCTCAAAATAGTCAAGACCCTCAAGTTGTGTATAACCCTTGGCAACAAGACGTACCTTGTATTTATCCACAATACCATCAGCTTTGTATTTGATCTTATAAACTCATTTGCTGCCAATAGTGTGACAGCCTTTAGGCAATAGAACAACAGACCATGTGGAAGTTCTTTCCATGGCAGCAAGCTCATCATTCATAGCCTGTCTCCAATGATTAAATTTAACTGCTTGATGATAAAATTGAGGTTCATAGGACATGGAATTGTTGAACAAAAAATGTTGATGGCTTGTAGTAAATTTGGAATAAGAGAGATGATTGTGTAATGGATATTTGAGAGTGGAAATGGGAAAAGGAGTTTGATGAAGTAAATGACAATGATAATCTGCTAGATAAGCAGGAGGTTTGGTAATTCTTGTTGACTGTCTAGAAGAAGGTAAATGAGGCAAAGTGGAAGACTGTAGTTCAAGGGAAGGTTGTATAGCAGGAAGAGAAGAATGAAAAGATGGTTATGAAGGATGTGAGTCAACATGAGGTAATTGGTCAGTAGGTGAAGTGGATAAAGGCAAGATAAGGGAAGATCTATCAGGTAAAGGGATAGGAAGAACAATATCAGAAAAAATATCAGGAAGTGTAGAAGAAGAATGAGTATAATGAAAAGGAAAATTACCTTCATGAAAGACAACATCCCTTGATAGAAAAATAAGATGAGTAGATAGATCATATAGCTTATAGCCTTTAACACCAGGTGAATATCCCAAAAAGACACATTTCCTTGCCCTGGGATCAAATTTCTTCTTATTGACTGACAAAGTAGAAGTATAAGCAAGACAACCAAAAATCTTGATATAAGAATAATCAACAGGCTGCTGAAAAAGCTTCTCAAATGGGGTATGATTAGACAGCAAAGGGGTTGGTGTTCTGTTAATCAAGTAGGTAGCAGTAAGTATGCAGTCACCCCAAAAAGAAATAGGGATCTTTGATTAAAAATACAAAGATCGAGCCACATTTAGTAAATGTTGGTGTTTTCGTTCAGCCACAGAATTTTGTTGAGTGGTTTCAATACATGAAAACTGATGTAAAACTCCTTTACTATGAAAAAATTCCCCAAACCTCAATTCTGGTGCATTATCCGATCTAAAGCACTTTATAGAAGATTCAAATTGAGTATGAATCATATTGAAAAATCTGGGAACAATAGACAAGGCATCTGATTTTTGTTTCATTAAAAACACCCAAGTAAACCTCGTACAATCATCTACTAGTGTGAGAAAATAAGAATGGCCTTGATGAATAGGGGAGTGATAAGGACCCCATGTGTCACAATGAATAAGGTCAAATGGTGCTTTAGCCATGTGATTCTTGTAAACGAAAGATAAACGACGTTGTTTAGCAAGTGGATAAACTTCACAGAAATCACCAATATCAGTTTTATTCATAGTACTAGATATAGACAGCCTATCATGTAAAAGAGACAAACGTTTAAAAGATAAATGGCCAAGGCGATTATGCCACAATTGCAAAGAGGCCTTATTAGAAACAGAAAAAGCCAAAGACTTATCAATAACAGGATTGAACTAAACACCACCACTCGAATAGAGAACATATAAGTCCTGAAACAATTCACCCCTGCCAATCATCCTCGAACTGCACTTGTCTTGGATTAAACAAAAACTAGCTGAAAACTGAAGCTCCACATTAGAGTGTTTAGTTAATTTGCTGACAGAAATGAGATTGAAGTTAAATGCTGGTATAAAGAGGACCCCTCGTAAGAATATGTTGGAATTTATAACAATATCTCCAATTCCAGTCACAGAAACCTTCTCAGAAGTAGGTAATGTAACATAAGTGTCAGACACCATAGACAAAGAACTAAAAAGAGATTTGGAGCAGCATATGTGAATGGAAGCATCAGAATCAATAATCCACATATTTAGAGAATTATGCTGGGGGGAAATACTCATGGTAAGATGCATATCTGCAACATCAGTGGAAGAAGATGGAAGAGCAGAATCCACCTTTGAAGTTGCTAGATGTGCAGTTAACAAATTCATCAGCTGCTTGTACTGATCAACATTAATAATAGGAGGATAATCAGAATTTTTTTGAGCTCCATCAGAATCAGAAGCAGCAGAGGTCTGATTAACATTTTACGATCGATTTTGAGATTTAGTGCATTTGAATCTGGGAGGGAAACCATGAATGCGATAGCATTTGTCAATCGTGTGACCAGGAACATTGCAATGAGTACAGACAGGCTTGTCCTTCTTATTATTTCTTGTATTTGAATTAGTGCTAAATGTGTTAAAATTATGAAATGAATGAGCTTATTAAGCAGGAGGTTAAGAAACTCATCATCATGAGTTTCAAAACTGGGAAACAAACGTCGGTTATGCTTGTGTAACTCCAAATTCCTTACTCGTGATTTAAATGATTTCTCCTAATCCCTTACTCGCGATTTAGATGATTTCTCCTGCGGGCATCAATCAACTTTATTTTAGTTATATTTTTTTGTTTGAACTTCCGATTTAGATGATTCAAGATCTTTTGAAATCTTCGTTTTGAGTTTTTATTTTTATTTTTTTATGGTTCCTACAAAATCGTCAATAAATAAAATGGTTTATTATCATAAAAAAGGAACGACGTGAGTGTAATTTACCATTTTTCAACTACTGAGGATGTTTTTATATTTGATCAAAACCAAGAAATTCTTACTTGCATTGAAAAAAAAAGGTCGTTCGTCGAAATTGCATAGCTGAGTGAGAATGGGGAAAAATTAACACTACGAAAAGTCTTTCCTTCCTAATTTCTTGATTTTTTTTAATATGTGATAAAAGCTATGAAAAAAATCCATGAGACAAACAACAAAATCAGCTCTTTTAGTCTATTAATAGAACTATCGAAAGTGAATTAGACTTTCCCAAGTGAAACTTTCCACAACAAAGCGGAAGTGAAGTACTTTTTAGACTCGTCTGTCCTTAACATAAAGTATTACATATATGTTTCTAAAATACATATATTTTCAATCAAAAAACTATTTGAAAAAATATTGAACCATATAAATATAAAATAAAATTTTACTATATTCTACACTAATAAAAAAATGAAGATAATAATAATACAATGATATCAAACTATTTGTATTTGATAACTTGAGTACAACTAAACTGGTTAGACACAATGTTAATTTTTCATGAAGTCAGAGTTTTGAGTTTTCCTTCCTCTAATTTATTACAGTATTTCAAACTATTTGTATTATAAGGTGTTGAGAATGAGTATCAATTAAGAAAAAAAGCTATGAATAAGAATGATTTTGAGAAACAAAAAATAAGAAATGCTTTATTTCTTCAATGGAGTTTCTTGGATACAATACACACAATCAACTTAAGCAACAACCTTTTATAAGGCTAAAACCAATACAACAAGACTCAACAGCTAACATACTTGTTGACTGGACTACCTACTTTAACTGTCCAAGAAAGATGAAGAACTTAGCTCCTTGATTCGCACGTTTGATACCACCTTAAGAATTCTCCACCTTGATGACAAACCATACTTCTTCATCAACAATAGAACTCCATACCCTTCTCAATACTTCTTATAAAATTGAGCTTAGTTACTAGATTAGCCAACTCCAATTTGTAAGCAATTCACAAAGCCATTGAACTTGTCAACACTTAATGGTTTGGTAAATGCATCAGCTGAATTGTTTTCATTGGCTATCTTCTCAAGCTTAACATCTCCAGATCCTGTAATATCTCGAATAAAGTGAAGCCTCACATCTATGTGCTTGGTTCTCTCATGATGATTAGGATTTTTAGAGAGGTGTAGAGCACTTTAACTATCACTCCAAATCACAGGATGACATTCTTCATTCAATAGTTCTTCAATCAACCGTTTGAGCCACATTCCCTCCTTTACTGCTTCAGTCATTGCTACATACGCAGATTTTGTGGTTGATCAAACAACTGTGTTCTGCAATGAAGACTTCCAACTCATCAAATTACCAAATAGCTTGAAGGCATAACCTGTTAGAGATCTTCTTTGATCTAGGTCAGCTGCATAATTAGAGTCCATAAAGCCAACTATGCTAGGTGAATTCTCAGTGTCTCTGCTATACTTTAAGTACTTTAGGACCCATTTAACAGCTTCCTAATGGGTTTTACCCGTCTTAGCCATAAATCTGCTGATGACACTCATGGCATAAGCAAAATCAAGCCTTGAACATATCATAAAATACACGATGTTGCCCACTGCCCTCGAATAAGGAATGTTCTGCATTTCTTTTTCTTCTTCTTCAATATTAGGGGATTGATTTGATGACATCTTGAAGTGTCTTGCTAGAGGAGTTGTAGTTGCCTTTGATTCATGCATATTGAATCTTGAACGAGCTGCTTAGGCATATTGAGATAGAAACATGGTCTTCTCATGTCTATATCTTTTAATCTCAATTCCTAGGATTTTCTGAGCTGTACCCTTGTCCTTCATTTCAAATTCTGAGCTAAGTTGTTCTTTCAGCAGATCAATCTCATGTGGATCCTTTTAAGCTATCAGAATATCATCCACATAGAGTAGCAAGTACACTGTCACAGACTTTGTACCTCTTCTATGATACACACATTGATCATATTGACTTTTTGAGTAGCCAAGTGTCTTGATAAAGCTGTCAAATCTCTTATTCCACTGTGTTGGTGATTGCTTCAATCCATGGAGTGACTTTTGGAGCAAATATACTTTCTCGTCCTTTTTTTTACATAGCCTGAGGGTTTTAGGAAGATTTGTTCCTCCAAGTTACCATGTAAGAATGTTGTGGTCACATCCATCTGCTCAAGCTCTAAGTCATAATGAGTAACCATAGATAGGAGAACGCTAATAGAGGAATGTCTTACAACTAGAGAATAGATTTCATTGTAGTCAATTCCCTTTTTTGTGTAAAGCCCTTTGCCACCGATCGTGCTTTATATACTTTGGTTTTTCTCCTTGAATCAAACTTGGTTTCAGCTTGTATACCCATTTACAATCAACCACTTTCTTGTTTACAGGTCTGTCTACAAGTTTCCATGTATTGTTCTTTTCAAGTGATTGCCACTCTCTTTCCATTGCCTTACACCATTCAAGTGTATCAGGGGATTTCATTGCTCCTTTCAGAGTTGCTAGCTTAGTTTGTAGCATTTTATCAGCCATATACAAAGAGTAAGCTACAATATCAGCATGAGCATACTTGGCTGGAACTTTAGTCTGTCTCTTCTTCCCGTCTCTTGTTAACTGGTAGTCACTGGATTCATCAGGAATAATGTCAAGATGTTCATGTTCTTCCAATGCTTGATCTTCAGTTGCTGAAACAGGTTGTGGCTGATGTGCACTAGGAAATTCACAACTAGCTTATGTCCTAGACTCCATCTCAAGTCAAAACTCTAAATTTCTGGTGCATCCTGCTGGGCATTAGTAATAGAGTATCCCATTACTTCTTCATTAAAAGTCACATCCCTACTGATGAGTGTCTTGGCTTCTTTTGGCTCTAAGCACCATAACTTATAGCCCTTCACTCCTCAGGATATCCCACAAAGATACACTGCAAAGCTCTTGGTTGAAGTTTATCCCTCCTTACATGTGCATAGGCTGAGCATCCAAACACCCTTAAGTTGCTCAAATCTGGTGCTACCCATGTCCACTTCTCTTGAAGTGTCTTGAATTTGATGAATAAGGAAGGTGATTTAATGATCAAAGAGAATGTTGTCACTGCTGCTTCTCCTAAAAAACTATCAGGTAGCTTTGAACTTGACATCATACTTCCTACCCTTTCCAGAATTGTTCTATTATACCTCTCAGCAAGGCCATTATGTTGTGGTGTCCCCTTCACAGTGAAATGCCCAGCTATTCCTTCCTTTTCACAAAACTGTTTAAACTCAGTGCTTAAGTATTCAAGGCCATTGTTTATTCTTAACTTATTTACCTTCAAACCAGTTTGGTTTTCAACCAGGGTCTTCCACTCCTTGAATTTTACAAACACATCTGATTTGGACTTTAAGACATTGATCCAAACCTTTCTTGAGAGGTCGTATATCATGGTAAGAAAATAACTGGCCCCTCTATGTGTTTTTGTTCTAGCAAGTCCCCACAAATCAGAGTGGAGATAGCCTAGTTTTTCCTATGTTACATGCTTTGCAGGACCAAACTTGACTCTAGCTTGCTTTCCAAAGATGCAATCTTCACAGAAATCCAATTCTATGCTCTTTGTTGTTCTAAGTAAGCCCTATTGTGCCAAGATCTTGAGGCTCTTTTCACTCACATGAGCTAGCCTCTTATGCCATAGATTTTCTTGATTTCTTCCTTTGACATCTGCTATAGCAACTTTTTCACTCACTGATTTTCCTTCTAGATAACACAACCCATTTTTCAAGTTTCATTTCAGCTTTAGTGATGACCCTTTATAAATCTTTAAAGATCCCTTCTCTGATTCGAATTTGTAGCCTGCCTTATCCAGAATTTCAAGAGATATTAAGTTTCTCTTAAGATCAGGAATGTACCTTACATGAGTCAAGATTCTGGCTTCTCCATCATGCATTTTAAACTTGACTGATCCTATGCCTTTCACAGAAATATCATGATTGTCTCCCATCAAAACTCTCCATTCATTCAGCTTCTTGAATTTTTTTAACAAGTCTTTATCAGATTCATAGCCCTCTGTTACATTTGGTGCACTTTCTTTTCTTCTTTGGTCATTAGTTTTTTCTTTGCCTCAATTCTCAGGACAATTTCTAGTGTAATGACATTCTCTTTGGCATGTGTAACACTTCTTTCCCTTAAATATGGACTTGTTGGACTTGTTCTTGTTGAGAATCTCACATTGGAAAGATGAAGAGAACTCACAATATTTATAAGATACATAAACTACTCCTCTTATAACTAATTGGTTTTAAGATGGAGCCCATGATATTAAGATGGTATTAGAGCCCAAAAAGTCCAAGCGGGTATTCGGTCAAAAAATGAGATCCGATCCAAGAATGGTGAGCCCAAAAGAGGCACCATCTTGAGGAGCCATGTTGAGAATTTCACATCGGAAAGATGAAGGGAACTTACAATGTTTATAAGATACATGGGCTACTCCTCTCATTGCCAATTGGTTTTGAGATGGAACTCCACGATATCTAAGATGGTATCAGAGCCCAACAAGCCCAAACGGGCATTCGGTCCAAAAATGGGATCTGACCCAAGAATGGTGAGCCCTAAAGAGGCACCATCTTGAAGGAAAATCTCACATTTGAAAGATGAAGGGAACTCACAAGGTTTATAAGATACATGGACTACTCCTCTCATTGCCAATTGGTTGTGAGATGGAACCTGATGTGAATCATAATAGGTTAATTAGTATCGGATTATTTATTAGGGAATTAGTTTACTTTGATGTAATTAATTAGTATAATTAATTAGTATTAGTTTTAATTATTTTAGGTTAAAATTAGGGTTTTTATTGTAAGGCTATAAATAGCCATTTTAGGTTTCAAATCTTATATCTTTATCTTTTATCAATATATCAAATATACTCTTGAGAGAGCATTTCTCCTCTTAGGGATGAGTTTCCCCTATGTTCTTGGGATGAACTTCCCATTCAAGCATGAATTTGCTTGTCGAGGCCGTGGACTAGGCCTCGCCCTACATCAGTTGGTATCAAAGCCTCGCCGTTCCGGGAGGTCCGATTACGAAGATAATCGGAGTTGTAGAATCGAAGGTGGATTGACCACCACGGTTAGCTGTCCGGTAAGAAACACCACTTTATTCATCTCTATCATCTTTGCCATATATCCATCTCTGTTTTCTTTCATTAGATTTAAAAAAATAAAAAAAAATCAAATCAGACAGTTCTAAAAACCCAACGTTTTCCAGAAACATTATCCCGCAGATATTCCATCCATCTTTCTCCTTCACAAACCAGTTTCAACGTCAAAACCATTCACCCCTCACCTCTTCTTATATTCAAATCCCTGTTACTTTCCATACCATTAAAAAAAAAAATCAATCACAGATATGACAATCTCATCCACACACAAAAAAAGAGCAGAAAAAGCCATGTATGCCCAAGAATATCCCAAACTTAGAATCCCTAGTTTTGATGGGTTAGTGAAATTAGATGCATTTTTGTATTGGATTCAGAGAGTAGATGATTTCTTTGAATTTATGGAGGTTTCAAGGGATGAACAAGCCTTTTTAGTTTCTAGAAAACTAAAGGGTTTTGCTAACTATTGGTGGGAAAGACTCCAAAACCAAAGAAATTATCAGGGAAAAAGAGAAATTAAAAGCTGGAGAAAAATGAGGATCAAATTCATGGATAGATTCTGCCAATTTGATGATGAAGAAGAAGATGAAGATCTAGAAATCTTGTCTATGCAGAAGCTTTCGAGAGATTGTAACTTGGTTCTCCAATCGGCAGCGTCGCCAGATGTAGTTGATAAAGAAGATGCGGACGAAACGGAAGTCAGTGAGGAAAATGCATCTACATCTCCAATGGAATTTGATAAAATAAACAATGAAACAGACGAAATGGGGGATCATAAAACCACGGTGGTCTCGTGGCAAACCGAAGAAGAGCTTGATGAAAACGTCCATTTAGAAATACAGTCTGAAATCCATGAGAGCGATTTAGATGAAGCTATTACTGTCAACGGTTTTTCCGTTCTCCATGCGACGGTGGCAGAGGATCAATTCTATGATGCAAATAGGATGAAAAGGAAAGTCCATTTTTTTTATGGAGGCGCCGTACACCCAGCCATTTCCCAACAATTTTTCACCCTAAACCTATTTGCAACTTCTGATGGAATCCCAATGGGCCATGATAGATTAATTAATTCCAAGCCCATTTGTATTTTATCCCCATTGAGGGTCTATCTCTCCCCTGCTTCAGACCAAATCTCAGTGGCCCCAGTCAATCTTATTAAACTTAAACCCAATCCTATCTCATCTTTGATTTTAAAACTTTCAAGCCCACGAAATCTTTTTGAACCAATCAAGCCAAATTCATTTTTCTCCAATTCAATCTCCCATCCTACTTTCCAACCCACCCCTACGCCATCTTGTAATTCATTAGAAGAATTGGGCCAAATTGACCACCTTTCAATCTATTTTCCTATTGGTCTTTCACATTCCTTTTTAAATGGCCAACACAATTTTGAATTACACTCCAGTCCATATCAAATACAATATTTTGGCCCATCAATTCCAATTCCACCAAAGCCCAATTTAACATTTATTGAGTTGGATCCTTATCTTAACACTCCAATTGAATATCCAAACAATTCTCTTCTCAAATCTAATTTGAAGCCCAAATATCATAATTTTAATTTCATGAAGCGGGCTCGTTGGACGCCAATACCATGGAGTTTACTATTTTCACATTCTTCGTGGCCCATTACTTTGGTGCCACTTTGGATTTGGGATGAAGTGCGCCGCGCATTCTCAATTGGAGTCTTCTTTTCTTCGCATGGACCGAACTCGAGGTTGAGTTCATTTTTTTTGGTGTGGTAGTATGATGTGAATCATAATAGGTTAATTAGTATCGGGTTATTTATTAGGGAATTAGTTTACTTTGATGTAATTAATTAGTATTAGTTTTAATTATTTTAGGTTAAAATTAGGGTTTTTATTGTAAGGCTATAAATAGCCATTTTAGGTTTCATATCTCATATCTTATCTTTTATCAATATATCAAATATACTCTTGAGAGAGCATTTCTCCTCTAGGGATGAGTTTCCCCTTTGTTCTTGGGATGGATTTCTCATTCAAGCATGGATTTGCTTGTTGAGGCCGTGGACTCGGCCTCGCCCCCTACATCAGAACCCTATGATATCAAGAGTTCTTCCCCTTTGAATTCTGCTTCCAGTCTTTCTTCTCAGGTTTGCTTTTAACAAACATTACATTGCCTTCTCCTTTCTTATTCTTCATTTCAAGATCTCTAGATCTTAAAGCTACCAGGACCATCTCCATACTGAGGCCATCTCTCCCATACTGAATTGCAATCTTGATCTCCTTAAAAGAATCACGTAAAGCATGAATCAAGATTATACCCTGATTTTCATAATCAAAATTTTCACCATAGTTTGCTAACTCAGATATAATCTTGTTGAATTCGTCAAGATTTTCTTCTAAATCTTTCATGGCATCCATCTTGAAACTGGAGAATTTTACCTTTAAGAAAATCTTGTTGGGAAGAGTCTTGTTCAGATACATAGCTTCGAGCTTATTCTAAACTTTTATGGCCGTGTCTTCTTCACTCAACTGGCGAAACACATTATCTGCTAAATACAAGACAATCGTGCTATAAGTTGTCTGTGCCATATCTTGCCTTTGTTCTTGAGTGATTGTTGCAGGAATTGTTTTAGGATCATCAAGGGCCTTCGCTACCTTTTGCTAAACGAGAAGAGCTCGAATCTTTCTTCTCCACAGAGCAAAATCGCCATTCTCATTGAATTTTTCAACTTCAAATCGCGCTGCCATATCTTCACACCTTCAAGAACACGATTACTTCAAGAATGCAACAGCTTCACACCAAATCCAAAACAAACAAAGATCAACAGGTCCTTCCTCCGAGAGCACGAGGCTCTGATACCATTTGTTGGGAATGAATAGCAATTAAGAAAAAAAAGCTAAGAACAAGAATGATTTTGAGAAACAAGAAATATGAATTGCTTTATTTCTTCAATGGAGTTTCTTGGATACAACACACAATCAGCTTAAGCAACAACCTTTTATACTAAGGCTAAAACCAATACAACAAGACTCAACAGCTAACTAATGACAGCTAACAAAGTTGCTGACTGGACTAACTACTTTAACTGTCCAAGAAAGATGAAGAACTCAGCTCCTTGATTCACACGTTTGACATCACCTTAAGAAAAGGGTTTTAATAAAAACACTGAGAAGAAGTATTCTATCAATATTTTATTCCCAAATTGAAGTATTAGGGACGACTCAAGATGATATGGTGCCTTAAGAAAAAATTAAATGAGGCCTTCTAATCTTTTTTAAGAAATTTAATATAGATTTAGTAGTTTATACAAATTTTATTTTTCTTACCTTTAAGCAGAACTTTTTTAAAATATTGGTATCAAAATTTACTTTTCAATAGTTCGCATACTATTTAATCATCTTTGTGACATACATGATCTTAAATATGATTTTTTTTTTAATTTTTGTTTTGAACAATTTTTATATTGAGCTATTTCATATATTTGGGAAAATGTTACTCTTTTTATATAACTAGTTTTTAGCACATGCATTGCACGTGAAACTTTGAATTTTATTTTATTAAATTAAATTAAAAATCAATAATATTTTTTTTTCAAATTTAGTTTATGAGGTTTGGGTCTTTATAGTTATTTTATTAATTTAATTTACTAAATATTTTACTGGGGTAAAATATGTAAAATGTTTCTAAAAGAAAAAAAAAGTAATATGTATACTTTTAGTTTTAATTGTTACATCTTATATGTATATTAGATATGATTTAGTCATCTTTACAGTCAAAGTTTGTTTTTTTTTTAATGAAATCTTTATTATCGTAGTTTTTTTCCTTTTGAAATATTACATCAAATTGAGGAAGAGGAGACCCGAACCTCAACCCTAATAGGAAGAGAATTGGTGTCTGGCCAGTTGTTGAATAAAGTTATTGTGTATAATGTATTTTAATAAAAATGATTCTAAATAATTTTTATAAAGGCAAAAATACTAAAATACCATATTTTTTATACTAAATATTGAAATGTCAGTATTTTTTAAACAATTACTCAAATAGCACATTTTCTAAAATTGAGGGTATTGAACACATCAAAGTAAAGAATATTATTTGGTTAAGTTTTGAAATGTATATCACATTTTCTTCCAAACTTTGAAGGTTTTATAGTGTTTTTTATTTCATAAAACAATTAATTAGTTTTTTTTTCTTTCAAATCTTTACTTATGAAAAATCATACTTTAAACTTTATTTGTTATACTTTTAAATAGTTAGGACATATTTTAATTTCAATTACCTTTTAAAGAATAATTAACATTTTTTCTTTTATATATGGTTATTGAATTATAATTTATTTATAAAATAAAGATAAAGAAAATAGATATCAGTAATATTAGTGTAAATTGTATATTTGAAAAGATTACATTTTATTTTTAAATTTTATGAAACTAATTTTTGTCTATTTTAATTTCTTGATCTCTATTGATTTTTTTTTCTAAAAGATTGTTTAATTTAATAACTTTCAACTTAATTATAACTAATTCATTTATTAAAATAATAATTTAACCTTTTGAAATATATTTAAGAACTTGAAATTAAAACTAACAAGGGAAAAAGACACTTTTGGTCCCTGAGTTTTCATTTTGTTTACCATTTGGTCCCTGTGTTTTAAAACGCGACATTTTAACCCCTGAGTTTTCATTTTGTTTACCATTTGGTCCCTGTTGTCAAATATCTGTTAAATGCTTAACAGAAATCTTATGTGGCATTAAAATATATTTATTAATTACTTAGGTGGCATATTTTAAATAAGCTGGCATGTTGAATGGATTTTATATTAATATTTATATATTTTTTAATGTAACTATCTCTCTTCTCTCTCCTCCCTCACTCTCTCCTCATCTCCTGTTCATCTTCTCCATCTTTCCAATCTTTCAATTTGTTTCTTCTAAATTCTAACCTCTCAAGTTCAAATCAAAAGCATTCTCCTTTTTTATTCATCTTCCCCATCATCACTTCACTGTTCATCACGCAAGGAAATCCACACACACGAAGTTCTTGTGATTTTACTTCCAAACTTTCTTTTCTTGTTCAGATCGATACACTTTTGAACAACCCCACCTGATTTTTCAGAATTGTTTTGATCCATTTCTACGGCCCACACTTCGTTTTGCTCCAGATCTGATACTTTTGAAACGAATAAAGTAGTTTTGAATCACTCAAATGGACAAACCATGATCGACGGTTCATCATTTCGAATAAATCCGATTCATCGTTTCAGTATTTGAAAAACAGAGTTAATTATCCATGGCGATGGAAGTTTACTTCGATTTTGTTTTATCTTATTCTGTTCGAAACAACTCCAATCAAAGAGAGGGCTTCAATTGAAACTCAATCTATATAAGATTCCTCTTTTTCACGAATGTGAAGATGATGAGCTTCACAGTTCAAATCAGTTAAATCAAAAAATTTAATTATGAAGGAAAACAAAGATCTTTGATTTTGAAATTTGAGATTTAGAGGTAAATCAATGATTGATTAAGAAAAAAAAAATTCTTTTCAATTTGCTGGAGTCTGATGGTTTTTTTTTTTTTTTTTGCTTTGAAAGCTCTATCTGATGTACAAGGGTAACATCCTTTAGAGTCTATCATTCAGACAAAGCTCAATCATTTGGAAGCTCAATTTTATTTTATTTTGCAACTACCTTCAGTTTGAGAAGTTGGATCATATGAGGGTTTTCCTTCCACTACCTTCATTGAGATATGAGTTTTCTTTCGATTGGTACAAAATTTAAAGCTTCATTCGGAGTGAAATCGTGAGAAAATGAAGGTAAGATTTCTGGTTCACCATCGTCGTCGCCTCTCTCATACGAGGGTCTGGGTTCATCGAAGGTGAATGGTGAAGGTAAGAGACGGTGGATTTTCACTAGATATTGATGGAGTCATTTTAGATCTGAGAAAAATTGTAAATTTTGGGTTCGTTTTAGATCTACGTTTTCTTATGTGTAAATTTTGGGGTGGTGGTTCTCATCGGGAAACATCCATGGCCGAAGAGTGAAGAGAGGGAGGAGAATTACGGTGGTGAATCTCATAGAAGATGAAGTATTTTTAGTCCAGATGAGAGAGAGGGAGGAGATGAAGAGGAGAGAGGGGGAGGAGAAAGGGGATCAATAATTAATCTTAAATATATAAATTAAAATTAATAATATAAAATTCATTTAACATTCCACCTCATTTAAATATGCCACGTAAGCATCAAAATATATATTAAACAAATATTTTAATGCCAAGTCAGCTTTCTATTAAATATTTAACAGATTTTTGACAGCAAGGACCAAATGGTAAACAAAATGAAAACTCAGGGGCTAAAATGTCTATTTTTAAAACTCAGGGACCAAATGGTAAACAAATTGAAAACTCAGGGACCAAAAGTGTCTTTTTCCCAACTAACAATTAAATTCGGGATAGCAAAAGGTTGGAAAAAACAGAGAGCTAGAGAGAGTTGTGAGTGTACGTATTCCACATTTGTAATTATAATTATTTTGAATTCTATTTTTTTTATTAATAATCCACACATTACATTAAACAAATAGGTGATTTGATATTTTAATTTAAATTAAAATGCAAGGCAGTACACTGGTTGATAGTTTTTTTTTTTGGGCTTGGACTCAAATGACACTTTTAAATAACCTAATTCCCTAAATAACAGCCAAGTTTCAAAATTCCCCAAATGACATATTTATGGCCCAATAAAGAAAGCCCAAAAACTTTCAGCTGCTTTTATTTTTTTCTTTTCAATCTCTAAGCTCACTCTCATCTCACTCTCACTCTCGCATCTCTCATCTCACTCCAAGAAAACCCGTTTTCAACTGTCTCTAAATCTCGTCTCAGATTCGTTTCTCTTACTAAATCCGATCAAAACTTCCTACAGATTCTCACTCTCATCTAAACATCACTCAGCAGAAAATGAGCTCAATCGCGAAATCCTCTCAAATCCCTAGAAATTCTCTCAAATCACGAAATCCTCTCTTTTCTACTCAAAGAGATCCTCATTTTCTGATCAAAACATACCTAGAGATCCTGTTTTCTTTACTGATCTAGTTCATATGAAAACATTAAATCTGAAGAAGCATTTACCAAAATCTCTAGAAGATAGCGATGACATTCAAAATCCGAGAGAAAGAGAAACTGGTAAATTAGAACAAAAAACAAATAAGGGAGCTGAAACTTCGAAGAAACAAAAAATCAAGGTTAGTCTGATTAAACATATGTTTAAATTAATGCATGATAGTCAGATTAGATTTATATTCATCGAAACATGTAGTCTCACACTAGTCTCTGTGATTTGCTTTTTGAATTCTGATATTTGGTATAATTCCCTGACTTGTTCAATTGTCTGTTTCAAATGTTATATAGAAGATTTTTAATGTTGAATATAATATTTCCCTTAATTCAGTAAATTGAGAGTTATTCGATTATTTAGTGTTAATTTGCCAAATATTCCTGAGTTTGTCCTCTGAGAGAGGTTTCTGAAGAAACTTAATTGCACCAAATTCAACTTGATCGCAAATGAAAAGAAAATAAACTTTATAAAAAATGAGAATCACTTAATGAGTTCAAACGAAAATGTTGTGATGATGTAAAACAGTAATGGAGACTTACTGCTATGCATTTCATCATATGTTTGAAATCACTGTGTAAAAAAAGAAAAAGAAAACTCAAATAAGAAACCATAAAATCTTAAGAGATTATGTTTTAAAAATGATCATAATCATTAACAGTTTCTTTTTTCAATGTAAACAATCTAATGTGAATAAGACAGGGTTTCGGAACATACTAATGAAAAGCAAATCTTTAAAGCTTCAAGAAACTTAAAATTTCCATTGTGATTGCGTTAATATTCAATATTCAAAGTTAATCAATGGATAGTTCTCTTTTATTAATATTCAATATGTTATTTCTGATGTAGGGCGAGGCCGAGTCCACAACCTCAACAAGCAAATCTATGCTTGAATGGGAAATCCATCCCAAAGAACAAGGGGTTTAAACCCAAAGAGGAGAAGTACTCTCTCTAGAATATATTTGATTCAAATTGGATATATGATAAGATGTCAGATATGATACCTAATATGGCTATTTATAGCCTTACAATAAAAACCCTAATTTTAACCTAAAATAACTAGAACTAATACTAATTAATTACATCAAAGTAAACTAATAACTCATAAATAAACCCTATACTAATTAACCTACTATGATCCTCATCATTCTACGACACTAAAAAAAATGAACTCGTCCTCGAGTTCGGTCCCGCCGAAGAGAAGAAGACTCCAATTGAGAACGCGCGACGAACCTCATCACAAATCCAAAGTGGCACCAAAGCAATGGGCCATGAAGAGGGTGAAAATAGTAAAATCCATGGGAATTGCTTCCAACAAGCCCACTTCTTGAAATTGAAATCATGGTAATTGGACTTCAAAATAGATGGTAAAAAATAAATGGAAAAATCTTCTTTGGGCTTAATTTGGTGGGTAAGAAATGGGTCCGATTAAATGAATGATAAATTGAGTTTTGGTGGAATTGGAATTGATAGGTTAAAAGATAGAATTGGAAATGGAGGTAAACTGTGTTTGAGTGAGGAAGGAATTTGTTGGCCCAAATCTCTTATTGCCAAATCAAAATATGGAGACACTTGGGAATTGGAAGCTATTGAGGATGTATGGCCCATAAGCATTTTGAGTGAAAATGAAACAGGTAGACAAACTGTGGGGGCAAGAGATGTTTTTATTTTTATTTTTTTGAAGCCCACGTTTAGGCCTGACCCAAGTCGTATGAGGGGGCTGAAGGGGTTGTTAATTTTTTGATGTAGAAATTTGGGGAGGGATTGGGTTGGGCCCATTTTGAGTGAAGGGGGTCTGATATTTGGGTTTGGGAGGAAAACTTGAAATTCCATACGAGCGGTGCCGCCTCCACTGTCATTTGCTTTCTCCTCCCGCCGGCTGAAGCATCCTCAAACTCTCCTTCATTCATTTTTTTTCTCATCACTTTCTTGTTTTGGTTCATCAAATTCTTCTTCCTCGCCTATCATACTCCCCATAAACTTGATGTTGGCATTTTCTCTATTTTTTTCTTCTCTCTCTTTTTCGATTTGATCTTCGTTCTCTGCTTTAGTGTTTGCATTCGGAAGTTTGTTTCCTTCGTCGGAATCGGAGATACAATGGAGTTTGTAAGTTCTACCGGAGCCACCCACCCGCAGAACATCACATTCGGTCATTTCTACTTGAATGTCGGGTTCAATTTTCTTCTCAGAAATCCATGACCCTTGTGTTGAAAATAAATCCTCAACAAATAATTGCTGAGAATACGGTTTTGAATGGATTCGAAGGTGAAATCTACTAATGCTGGGGTGTCTGGAAACTACATCACACTCGTGCTGTCGTCCCAAGAGTATTACATCGCCATGGATGTAGATATTTTGGATGATTTTTTAGCTTTTAAAAACTCTGAGCACTGGAATGTTTGTCATAGAAGTAAGGGTGAATGGAATAAGGTTTTGGTGTTTTTGTTTTTGGAATTAAAATGGGATGGAAACAGAAAACAGGGCAAGAGGGCCGATGCAGAGGGGCATTGGAGCTGCTAACTTTTTTTTTTCAATAAACTGATGAATGGTTTCGGTGATATGGGATTTTTTTTATATGATGAATGGAATGGTTTCTGAAAACGATGGTCTCTGTTTTTTTTTAAATGGATTTGAAATAGAACAGGGGATGGAATTCGTACTTGCTGTGATTTTGGGAGGAAATGGGGCTATTTGGATGAGTGTTGTGTTTTGTTGCTGTTTTTTTTTTTTGAATTAAATGAACTGGAAACAGGGGAAGAGAGATGACACAATGGAAATGGAAACTTACGAGTATGTCGAAGAACGAAGAACAAATCGTGGTGGTTAAATCCACCTCCGAAACTTCACTTCCGACCGTTGTGATGATCGGAAACCCCGAGAATCTTAGGGCTCTGATAACAACTGATGTGGGGCGAGGCCGAGTCCACGGCCTCAACAAGCAAATCCATGCTTGAATGGAAAATCCATCCCAAAGAACAAGGGGTTTAAACCCAAAGAGGAGAAATACTCTCTCTAGAATATATTTGATTTAAATTGGATATATGATAAGATGTCAGATATGATACCTAATATGGCTATTTATAGCCGTACAATAAAAACCCTAATTTTAACCTAAAATAACTAGAACTAATACTAATTAATTATACGAATTAATTACATCAAAGTAAACTACTAACTCATAAATAAACCCTATACTAATTAACCTACTATGATCCTCATCAATTTCCCTCAATTCACTCAAATAGTGAATTACAGAGTTATTCAATAGATTAATGCTCATACGTGAAAAAACTATGTTTGAGTGTGTTGTGTGTGATTAAGTCCAAGATACTATAAGTTTTTCCTATGAATGTTAAAAATTTAGTAGTTTGAAACAAGTTTTAAGATTTTGCAAAAGTTAATCCAATGATAGTTCTCTTTTTTAATATTCAATATGTTATTTCCCTCAATTCACTAAAATAGTGAATTACAGAGTTATTCAATAGTTTAGTGCTCATAAAACTATGTTTAAGTGTGTTATGTGTGATTAAGTCCAAGATACTATAAGTTTTTCCTATGAATGTTAAAGATTTAGTAGTTTGAAACTAATATTGTGACCAAGCTTTCCACAACAATCACACTTTACTTGATGCTTTAACTCAGAAGATGACGCTATTCAGTTTTTCTTTGGATACCCAGCGGGACGCCTAACAATAGGTGGTAGCACAGAGTATGTACGTACTTCAAAAGAAGAAGATAAAGATGAAGGTATAGAATGAACTACCACAATGTAAGAAGATATACAAGAAATGATGTACTATAGTATAGGGAAGTGAAATTATGAACATATGTTTATGAGTTCATGTTGAGAATCCCACATCGGAAAGATGTAGGGAACTCATAACATTTATAAACTCTAAGGGCCACCCCTCTCATTACCAATTGGTTTTGAGATGGATGCCCAAATTTTTTAACCGGATGCTCGTTTGAGTTTTATTGGGCTCTAATACCATATTAATAATGTGGGCATCCATCTCAAAACCAATTGGTAATGAGAAGAGTGGCCCCTTAGAATTTATAAATATTGTTAGGTCTCTTCATCTTTCCGATGTGGGATCCTTAACACTAAATAATTAAATTACATGCTAAAACAGTCCCAAAAGGTACAAAAAGGTTTGGGGTTCGACGGCTCGAAGAACGGGGAAAAACAAACGACGAACGGCTTGCTGTTGAGAAAGGGACAGTCACGGCGCTACTGTCCCCTTGCCGTGGCTGAACCGTGGCCTTCGGGTCATGGTTTGGTCGTGGTTTCAAGTTTTGGGTGATCGATTTTTGATGGTCTTTGGTTTTAGGCAAGGTAGATCAAAATCGATTAGGTTTGAGGCCAATGTTTGGGAAATTGAAAGTAATGGGGAATGGGTTTCAAAGCAAGGTTCTGACAAAGGATATTAATATTAAAACTCCAATTTCCAGATTTATAAAGATTACTAAAATGATCTAAATCACTTACCTAAAGTTAGGAAATCACGGAAAACGCCTTCAATCTTCCCCCAACAACCAACCACGTTCAAATCGATATCCTACAACTCAAAATTAACGAAAATATATCAATTTTACAACCCTAGGGGCGGCGGCTTCATGAAGAAAAAGAGGGAAGAAGAGAATTTTACCTTTTGATTGCAAAGACGATTCCCAACTACACTAAATCCTAGATCGAAACGAGAGATGACGATCAATCGGCGATGAAACGAACTAAAACCTCCGGGCTACACCAAGAGGGCGGCAGCGTGAGAGAGAGTGGAGCTTTTCTATTTTTGTTCTTTTTCTGATAAGTGAGTCCAACCCTAGCCACCTCACTTGAACTTTCCCTTATTTACTTATACATTCTTCCTTCCAAACAAATTGCTAAAGAGTCCATCCCTCGCAATTTGTCACCCAACAAGCCTATGGATGCAATTAAGAATTTTTAAATCAAAAATTCAAAACTCGGTATTAATAAACGAAAAATAAAAATTTTAACTGAAATTTTAAATTACCTTGTAACGGGGCGTTACAAGTTTACATGTCCGGCTCCATAATGACAAATTAACAATAAATTGTTGAGAAGAATCCAATACTTGAAACTCTTCAGAATTGGAAGGAATGGCCTAAAAACAATTCAACAAAATTATTACAGTAAACTAAAACAAAATTATTGAACAAAAGAACAAAAAAAAAACTTACAATCATAGAACGCCCAAGATCAATTTGTTCATTAACAAAAGATTCAGCAAATTTGGACAAACTAGAGGTGAAAGATTGAGAAGCAAGCCTACGATCATAAAACCACTCTTGTAACAATTGTCGAATAGACTCACAGATGTTATAAACTGGCAATCCTCTTGGTTTCTTCAACCGGAAATTTAAACTCTCGGAACAATTATTTGTCAGCATCCAAATACCAACGCTGAGCCCATCTATGTAGCCCAACATCCTTTAAATAAGTGCGAAACCCAGGAACAGTAGAATCTATCTTTGACATAAACTTCTCAAAATTATCCAATGTGTATGCTTTGGCACAAAGGTAGTAATAACAATAAAAATGAAAATATGTAAAACACAACTTCAAATTACCTAGTAAGTGATGAATGCAAATACCATGTTCCACCTCAGAAAAAACACTAGATATTCTATTTGATGTGCTTATGTTTCTATCAGATACAAATACCAAATCACTACGACAACCAAAAGAAAGCCTAAGGTTTAAAAAGAACCATTCCCAAGAGGCATCATTTTCAGAATCAACAATACCAAACGCAAGTGGAAATATCTGACTATTACCATTCAAAGTTGTAGCTGTAAGAAGGGTACCAACAAATTTGTTATTCAAAAAGGTTCCGTCAACAAAAATAACAGGCCGACAAAACTTCCACCCACATATAGAGGCGTAAATAGCAAAAAAAAAGTATTTGAATCTTTGATTTTCATCAATAACAAGAGCTGTTACATAACCTATAATATATAATCAGTTGGAAAAAGGGTTACTATATTGCAGAAGCAAACAAAAAATTAAAAAGGCCAAAGTAAAAAAAAAGGTAATTCACTAAAATATTCCCTACAAATCAATATATTATTTACTAGTGTACCTGGATTACTAGAACAAAGACCAGCTGAAAACGAAGGAATAAATGCATAAGATTCAGCTAGAGAACCCATTATAACATCCTTTACTAACTCCTTACCACGCCAAGTAGTCTTGTAACTAATGCACACACCAAATTTGTCACGCATGTTGTTGGTGAAGCGGTGATCAATCTAGGTGGTGAAGGGTGGATGACATGCAAGTGCACATGGTCAAAAAGTAATAGTAGTGGTAAGTGAGTGTCGTGTCCCACGAGGATGGATGGATAAAAACAAGATTAGAAATTGAAAGGGTTGTTATTGCAGTAATGAAATTATGTGCAAATTAAATGGATCATCACGAAGTGTAGATCGAAGGATGGAAGTATGATGATGTGCTAGGGATCTGGATAGACTATATCAACAAGTAATAAACTTTCTATGAGACTTCACATATGGGTGGAGTTATGAGACAACTAGTGCATAGGAAAACAAGAGAAAGAACAAGTTTTCTCAAACAAATCCTAACGCATCATCTGACCCTAGATCTCATCTCTAAAACCTTGAGTAAATGTTACTTCTTTTGAATCTCCTAGTACTGTTCTCTATTCTTCTTAGCCTTTCCCTTATTCCTAAGTTGTGATTAAGATGAACAAGTGATATCTCATGCAAAGTTGGCATACAAAATATCTTTCAACACTTGCATACACTCTTCTAACAATATTTTCATACAGATTTAAAGAAAAAGATGAATAACAAGAATATTACATCACAATCTCCATAAATATATGAGTCTCAAAATAATGGTTCGTGTCTATCCATCTCCACTAACACTTCATCACAAAAAGGGTTTAGCCTCTCATGGCTATCAACAACATGAAAATAAAAGTGTTCCTTAAACTAGAATTCATGCTTGAATATAAAATGGAAATGCTAAATACTGAACTAGCTAGTACAAAATAACTCCACTTCGTAAACGCCTCCTTGTTCATTGCTCCTCTCCTCCTCTCTGTCCCATACTTCTTTTTTTCTCTACTTTTATATCCCTTCGTTTTGTCTTCGCTTCGCCACTTTCACCTTTTCCCGCCAAAAACATAGTTGGTAAAGTGTATCGGGATGTACGCGTGACTAGGAAACTGTAGCATGAAGTGACTGCTGCTTGTCCCATCGAACAACTAATCAGTGAAGATAATATCTCTTTGTCCTCTGAGTGCCTTGCTTCAGCAGCATAATAATGTGCTATTCTTTGTGCTTTTCCCTGCAACAGTAAAGAATTGCCAAGAGCACCAACTAGAAACTACGCTTGCAAGGGCTATATTAGAATGCTTACAAAGTAATCAATTAATTAGAGAAGAATGATTGCAAAAGGCCAAAGTAAATCAGAGGGCTCAATCTGAATTGGAAATTACAAAAGTGACTTTAATAAGTGCAGAAGCTCAACATTCTACTCAATTGCTTGGTCTTTTTACCTAGATTTATCCAAGTTTAACTATGTGAATACACCTTTCTAAGGACTTATCACATGTATTTGACAATCATTTTAGGCCTAATGGCTTCATTACCATATAATGTAGATTGTGTTTTACACATTCACTAACAAGCAAAGAAGTAGCTTGTCTATGACTTTTGTGGGTAACATCAACTGGACAAGAATTGTGTTTTCACAACTTTCCTAACCACCCAAATACTAGAATTCTTATACATTGAAGCACGAACATACCATGAACAATTGGGTTTTATGCATGCACTACAACAATATACAATATTCTTGACACTTGATATCTATAAATTCTTGACCATTTAACTAAAAATAGTCAAGAATATAGTTTTTTAAGATAATAAGGTCAAGAAAGTTTTTGAAAAAACGCAAGGAAGGGGGCGTAAACACATGCATAAATATTTAGTTTCAAGGTCAAAGAACACAAGGAAACAATATATGCAAAACCCGAATCGATAGTCACTTTAAGGCATGCTTTAATACCAATTTTTCACTTTCGTTAATCCAAACTTTAACTCCAAAGTAAAACAGCCCCAAACCTCTCTTAACATAAAATCACCCAACAACATGCTGCAAATTTAGAGATTATAACTTATAAAGAGAAAGAAAAACAAACATGGTAATCTTCTAATCTTTACAAGTTCTACTCACCTTAGGTTCTTCAATTTCAAGATTTCGCTTTTCTTTATCCAAGACTTCCAAAACCTTGAACCCTAAATTGAAAAGAACTTCTCAATTCTCCACCAATATTTCACCAAATGCTTTCAATCGAAAAATACACCTACTACGACGAAGAAACAATCGAAAACCAATTAAATTTGGATAAAACTTAATAGGGCCGAATTCGTTTTTACCCCATAACGTTTTCTACAGATTTTAGATTGCTGTGAAATTAGTCTCAATGGAAAAAGGACGAAAAACTGATTAGAAAGCACTACTTACTTGCGTAAATCGGAGTCCGGATGAGAAAGTTATGGCCAAAATACTTCTATGGGTTACATTTAGGCGAAAATTGGAGAAAAATGGAGAAGTGGAGGCTGATTTTCGGAAAAAGGAGGAAGGAGGAGAAGGTTTTAGGGTTTAATCCCGAATTCAATTAATTACGAAAATGCCACTGCATTAAAACGATCATAACTCATTCACCGGGACTCAGAATGATGATCCGTCAGTTGCGTTGGAACCGTAATAACGAGACGATCAACATCATCTAAAAATATGGAAATAAACTTGTGATTTTATTGTTGAGATTTGAGAAATTACCAAAATGCCCTTACGAGAAAACGAGATAGTTCACATCCAAGTTATCAATCCAACCTCATTAATATCATTTGAGAAAATAATATTAATTTCATTTTTTTTTATCTTAATTGGTAACGGGTCGTTACACTATGCTAGCCCAAATATCGTAGTCGCGAAATCAAGTAGAAGAAATGGAAATTTTAAGTAAAGTGAATTACTTAAATAGGCAATATTAATTGTTTAAATATTGAGTATATTTAAACGGTAATTAATATAAACATTATTAATTGTTTAAATAATGAGTTTATTTAAAGAGGAAATTAATAATGAAATATTATTTATTAAACATTATTAATTATTTAAATATTGAGTATATTTAAATGGTAATTAATAATTTGAAATTAATTGACAATTATTAATTGTTTAAATAATTAATTTTATTTGAACGGAAATTAATAATTAAAATTAATTAATTAATAATAAAATATTATCAATAAAATTATTAATTAAATAATGAGTTTATTTAATGGAAATTAATAATTAAAACATTTATTATTAATTATTTAAATGGAAGTTAATAATTAAATATAATTTGATAATATTTAGTCGGGAGAAAATATTAATATTATTAATTATTTAAATAAATTATTTTATTTAAATGGTAATTAAGTTGGACTTATTAATTTAAGAGAGAGTTTCAAGCCCAATTGGATTAATGAACCCAATTGAAATTGGCCCAAAATAATTAATTAAATAAATTAGAATTATTTATTAATTATATATGTGAATTTCGACCATATGAGATAATTTGTAGGAGATAATTGTTTGAATTATATCCTATAATAATCATATAGATATATTTACCCAAGATAAATAAAATAAAGAAAATAAAATATTCTCTTATTTATCTATGGCATTTTACAAATACCAAGATAAATGAAAGAGATAATTCTTTTTTATTTTTGTATCTATCTCCATGGATTAATCCTAATGTGATTAGGATTCCTATTTTCCTATAAATAGGAGGCTTGGGTCATTCATAAATCACACAATTAAATTCCTTAGAAATTTGGAATTCTCTCTTCTTCCTTCTCCCCCTTAGTCGTGATTTACCTAGTGTATTGGGAAGAAAAGTATTTTTTTTCTTCTTCCCAATTTCTTCTTAAGTTCGATCCCACAATCGGGATTCGTTTGATCGATCGGGATATAGCGTAGAAGATCTGGTGTTGCTAAGGATTTGATGCTGTAAAGAAACCTCCAACTGATTCTCCATATATTACTCAATGTAAGTTTTAGAGTTTTAATTTTCGAAAATTTAAAGCATGAATCTACATGTTTTTATCACAAATTGCATGATGTTAATAGATCCGTAATTAAATGTTAATTAGTTTACTAAATAAAATTCCGCTATTTTAGTAAATCATCCATTCAAAGAGAAGATACTAACTTAGAAGAGATTTAGACACAAAGAAAGAGGAGAGAAATACTACGAGAGAGATAATTGCCTTTTGTTGTGTATTATATTCTCAAGAACTCCTCTATTTATAGTACATGAAGAATACAAACTCCCACAATATTAATTAGGAGAGTTTCTTCATTTAATTAGCAAAAGTAAAGAGAAGGAGTTTTGAGTGTGGCATCCATAACTTAACTCCAATATTTATAACACTTAAGTATATTTCTTTCTTTTAGGGTCAAATACTAAATTAACATAATTTTACATAATAATTACATGTCAGAACTTTTAAAAGTTACTCAAATAGTATAATTATAGTTCAATATTATACTGAACTAAAAAAAAACAATAAATTCATTGAAAATAATAATGAAAAATAACAAAATAGTTCATTGAACTATAATTCAATATTATTTTGAGCTAAAAAAAGAAAAAATAAATAAACTCATTGCAAATAACAATAAAAAATAACGAATTAGTTCAATATAATATTAAACTAAAATTAGGCTATTTAGATAATTTTAAAAGGTTCTTATATTTCAATAATTAGTCTCTTGAATGCTATTTGAGACAATAGATATGGATATAATTTTAAAAAGTTATTATATTTCAATAAATATATATATATCAAGTAATTTTATTTTCATCCATTTAAAAAAAATAGATATGGACTATGAAACTGATAAGTTATATTTGAATTATTGTTATTTATATTACTATTATTTTCAACTTTATCTTTATTAATTTTTTTATTATATTTCTATTGAATGTAGGTAAAATTATTAAAAATAAGTACATTTTTTAATCTTAGAATATTTAGAATTGTAATTTTTCAATGGGTGTGTAATGACTCGACTAATTTTAATTTAAAAATTATGATATGCATAGCGGAAGACATTTAAACTAAACACCTTATAACAATTCTGGATTTAATCATATTTTCTCAAACGTGTGTTACGCAACCCTTTTTATTTCGACAAAAGTTTTCATGTAAAATTGATATTCAATCGTCCTTTAACTTGACTATTAAAAAGTGTCAAAATTCAATACACTTGACACTTTTTTTAGTGTCAAATATGTCAGTGTCAAATATAATATCGGTGTCAAGTATAATTTCAACGCATTTGACACGTGAAAAGTGTCAAAATTAAAACTATTGACACGGTTATTACGTCAAGTGATAAATATAGTTGACACTTTATTAATTGTCAAGTTTAATTTCAACGCATTTGACTCGTCCAAAGCGTCAAGTGATAAACCTATTGACACTAGTTTTGCGTCAAGTATGTATTATTTAAATCACCGTTTACATATTAGTTGACGTGTTTTACATGTCAATGATTTTTTTGAAATTTATTTTTATAAATTTAGAGCTTTCTTGCTGTTCACATTCTAATATATAATAGAATTAAAATAATAATTGTAAATCACAAACATAAGAAAAGAGATCTCATAATAACTAAATGTTTGGAAAGGTAACAAATATTCCTAAGTACTGTAATAACTAAAACTACTAGTCTATCATAGTATTTAAAAAAATGCAAACATAAACCAATAGAAAAACCTATTAGGCGAGTGTATAGTTACTAAAACTATATAATAAGGTACCAAAAAAAGGTAAGCCCACCAAAAAGAATAAAGTAAATATAATAAATTCTAAAATAAACGTCCTAGCATAGTTTCAACCGATAACTTAACGAGTAATTTGTCACATGTGTCTAGATATATTGTGCCAAAAATTCACCTCACTCGATCCGCACCTCATCAATAGCATGTTGAGAGTATGGAACCCTTGTATCGATCTACATGTTTTAAAAAAAAAGTCTTGTTTAGTATATAATTTCATACTTTTAACCAATGACATGAATAAATAGTATTTATAACAATTACTTACCACATCACTAATCAAAGTAGATTGAGTTGATACTATATCTCGCATGAATCTCATGACAAAATATCCACACTCGAAATTCCCGTCTTCAAGTGGACACTAGAATAAAAAAAATTGAACAGTTATGATAGTAGTAAACAACAAATTAGATTTAATACAAACTTTTATATTTATGAAAAACAACAAACTAGATTTAATATAAAAATTTATAACTACGAAATATTTACCTTAACATTCTTCCATGTTGTTGTGTTTTTCCGAGATGTTTCTGATTGATTATGAGCTTTGAACATTGTTAGTGCCTTACAAATATAGTAGATAAAATCAGTTTCAAGTTGATATGAATCAAAGTATATTAATATGAAAAATAGAATGATCACAAAACTACTAAGCATTTGATAGGAAGGACTCTTGCCTAAAAATGGGCCATAAAATAGAACAAAACCAACTTAAAACAGCCCAAAAAGGGGCGCCATAAAACAGCCCAAAAACTATCGTCTCATAACAGCCCAAAAACATCACCAAAACAGCCCAAAACAACCCAAAAACAATCCTATAACAGCTCAAAATTTGTCATCTCATAACAGCACAAAAACAACCTAAAAACATTCCAAAACAGCTTAAAAAATTTCCATCTCATAACAGCACAAAAACAGTCTAAAAGTAGCCCAAAAAATGTCGTCTCATAACAGCCAAAAATAGCCCATAAACAGTCCAAAAATAGCCCAAAAACTGTGTTGTCTCTAAACAGCCCAAAAAGAGTAAAAAAAAGCCTAAAAACATGCCATAAACAGCCCAAAACTGTACCTATTAAAGGGACTAAACAGGTCTAAAAAACAGCCATAAAAACAAGTATAAAACAGTCTTATAACAGCCCAAAAATTTCGACTCATAACAGTACAAAAACATCCCAAAAAGAGGCCAAAACATTCTAAAAACAGTCCTATAACAGCCCAAAATTTGTCTTCTCATAACAGCACAAAAACATCCCAAAAACAGCCCAAAAAATTCCAAAAACAACCTAAAAAATGGTTGTCTTATAACAGCCCAAAAACAACACAAAAAACATAATAAAGAAATATGGGATCATACTTTGTTATTGTATGTTAATAGCCTAACAGGATTTGCAGCAACCTTAATGGATGCGAGCTGGCCCAAGCTGTATCCTGTACATCAAGATATAGACCAAAATAAAGATATAACAATATTCTTTACTTTCTATAACAATCAAATAAATGACAACCTTAAGAGAGGAAGACCCCAATTAAAGAACACATGAAAATATAAAAGATGAGTACATGATCATACAGTGAGAATAAAGACTCTCCAAATGGATGTAATAGAAGCGGGATGGTTGTTGACAATCTGACGCAACAATGTCAGATGACAAAGTAGCCTGAAGATGAGAAGTAAAAAAATGTTAAACAACTTACAATTTTGAAAAAAAAAGTGATGAAAATCTTAGTTTTTATGTTCTCACGCTTATAGTTTTACAAAAAAAAAGTGTTGAAAAATGATATTTTCAGTACATATTACAAAAACAAAGTGAACCCCAATTCCAAACACGGATGAAATTACATAAGAATACCCAGAATTAAAATAAATAAATAAAGTGGGGGGGGGGGGGAATGACATTTCAAAATCTCACTTTATCATGAGGACTACATTTGATCAATCCTATGAAGAACATGATCAAAACACACTTTGAATAACTATACATTGTTTTTCATTCACTAAAAAAAATTTCTGGCTACTTTCACTTTTTTTTAAAAATTTTAAAGTGTTTATAAAAAATAAGGGTAAAAACATTCCCTGATTCATTCCAAACTCACCCTAATGCAACTTAAAGAGTAAATCAACAAAATAAAGTGGTATTTTTTTATTCATTTTAATATTTTCACTACTTGTTATTATATGTATGTAAAGAGAGGTATGAATAGATACTCATTATCCCCTGCAATATCTCTGTCAAGGCAAGCAAAATGATTGAATCTAATTTAAAGGCTGAAGAGAAAGAACAAGAAAGTTGCAGATGACTTATAGAGGACTATCAGCATAGCTTAGTAATTGAGAGATAAATATCCCATACAGTCACTGATTACATTGTGCAATCATAATCAGTTAATCACATTCATTTTTCATCATTAACATTAATAATATCCATAATGATACAAGACAATCAACCTGATTTGAATAGTAAAACTGCTTTCTGATCCAAGTAGAAGTAAACAAAGTGGTTTGTCTCGTGTGTCACATAAGATCATGGCATGGAAACAATTGATTTTTACGACATTCATGAGAGAGATGAATAATGTAACAAATCAAGGTGAAAATATGCTAACTATTCAGATAACTGAGTTAATTTGGATTTCATTGAAGGAATTGACTAAGCAAATCTCAATAATATTAAATTATTTTCTCAGGGATTCAGATATACATTTTGTAAGAGTTCACTAGTCTTAATTCAATTAAAATAGAAGGGAAAAAGTGTCACGCAGGCTCGACTGGATGAATGAACCATCTTAATGAAGTCAATGTAATAGTAAGCAACATAAATAGAAATAATTTGTCTTTCTATTTCAATTTAATAAATTTTCACCCTTAACTCAACAAACAGGATGCCAACTTAACTTAACTTAATTTTTTTTAAATTCTTGACCCAACTGAGAAAAAAAAATATTTCAAAACCACTATTTCATTTTTAATATTTATATAAACAGATAACAAAAATTAAAATCATCATGAGATGGGAATGAAGGTTTGATTCCTCAGAGAATTTAGAAAAATAATAAAAAGATCAGCTATACATAAAACATCATCCATAAATGATATCAAAGGTAATGAATTTCAAATAATCACCAATAATTAATACAACAACAACAATATACTCAAAGATTTACAAGTTGAAACAATGAACAAGGCAACATGAAAATTACAACTTATATTCTACATCAAACCAGAAAAACAGAGAAGTGGGAGTATAAATAACTCTAACATGTTGTTACTTTCCAAAGTTTCCCTTTTCAGATCTAACTTCTAAACCATTTGCATTAAAAACTAAACTATTTTCAACAGATACATGTGAAGCAATATCAAAAAATTGAACACAGGTCAAGATTGAATTCAAAGAAAAGTGGAATATCTCAACAGAAACATAAGACAATTTACTAAAATTTATAAAAAATTCAAAAACCCTAAGTATTGAAAACAAAATGCTAAAAAATCCCTAATAATTCGTAACAAAGAGCTAGAATACATGAATAAGGGAAAGAATGAAAGAATTTAAAAAAAATACATACCTAAACGATGGAAATAAGCCAGTAATCTCCGTCTCCTTCCTTCTTCGTTCGCACCTGCTGCTATTTTGGAAAACGTATAGTGATGAATCCCTTTGCCAATGATTTATTGTATTCGGGAGAAGATGAAGAGGCGTTGGCTTGGCTTAGCGTGGCGATGGAGAATACGAAGAGTCGTGGGCGTGGCGATGGAGAATATGAAGAGTCATGACAATGGAGAAGAAGAATTTCTCTATGGAGATATAGATAGGGATTTGAGAAGGAAACTGGAAGATGAGAGACTTCTTGGGAAGACAAGGCCGCTAGGGATTTGAGAAGGAAACTGGAAAATTAGAAATCACGGGAACATAGGCCGCTTAATTGGGAAGATTTTTTTAAAGTGATTTTAATTTTTAATAAAATAATACTTTTCTTTATTTTTTTAGATATTTGACAATTTAAAAATGTCAAAAGTATAGGTTTTAAATTAAAATTATTTTGACGATTTACAATTGTCAAGATTCTATCGTATTTCACTATTATAAACTGTCAAGTTTATAATTTTTAAATTATAATTATTTTGACTATTTAAAAGTGTCAAGACTATTCTACGAAAAATTTAAAAAAAATTCACGCGCTCCCCTTTGTGTTTTTGAATTATTCTTGACATTTTGGTCTTAAAAAATTATATACTTGACCATTTTTATATAAAGTGTCAAGAATTTTTAAATATCAAGTGTCAAGTATGAGTGATATTGTTGTAGTGAATGATTAAGTCTCAAACAATAAGTTCCTGAAATTTGGGCATCTCGAGATTCTAAAGAAACCATAAGTCCATATCCAAGATCATCCACCACCAAGTCGGCACCTCACCCTCTTCCATGACGTTTAGTTAAAAAAACAAGTGGTGAACCAAAACCCAAATCCGTATATTTGTCCAAGAATCTAATTTTCTCTTTACTACCCATTCACTTTTCAATTCCCTCTTTGAACCAAACTCTTAAGCTTTCTCTAAAAATAATCACAAGGAACATAACACTTTCCTTAACTCATTTCCACAAGGTTTAACTCATCTTACATTACAATTACAACCTCTCACTTTATCCATAAGATTCATATATACATCATTCAACAACCACACTTTACTCATCTCATCTCACAATAACCATTTCTTCTCATAAATTATACATCCACCATGATTTTTTCCACCCATGGAATCGACGATATATCTCAAGAGTATACGTACGCACACTACAAAAAAACTGTCAAAATGCGACCAGAAATTTGCGACCAAAAAAATATGGTAGTTTTCTGGTGACCACCTGGTCACTTTTTTTGAAGGTTGACTCTAAGTGACCATTTGGTCACTTTTTTTGCGACCATATGGTCGCATTTTTGTGACTAAAATATTCCTTGGTAGCAAAAAATGGCACGTAATTTTGGAGGGAAGAAAGCTACCAAATGGTCACAATAAAAAGTGTTTTTTTGCGACCATATGGTCGCATTTTTGTGACTAAAATATTCCTTGGTAGCAAAAAATGGCGCGTAATTTTGGAGGGAAGAAAGCTACCAAATGGTCACAATAAAAAGTGTTTTTCTGCGACCATATGGTCGCATTTTTGTGACTAAAATATTCCTTGGTAGCAAAAAATGGCACGTAATTTTGGAGGGAAGAAAGCTACCAAATGGTCACAATAAAAAGTGACCAAATGGTCGCAATTTTGGTGACCAAAAGTGAGCAGTGGTAGCTTATAATTGGAGGGAAGAAAGCTACCAAATGGTCACAATAAAAAGTGACCAGATGGTCGCAATTTTGGTGACCAAAAGTGACCAGTGGTAGCTTATAATTGGAGGGAAGAAAGCTACCAAATGGTCACAATAAAAAATGACCAGATGGTCGCAATTTTGGTGACCGTAAAGTGAGCAGTGGTAGCTTATAATTGGAGGGAAGAAAGCTACCAACTGGTCACAATTATAAGTGACCAGATGGTCGCAATTTTGGTGACCGTAAAGTGAGCAGTGGTAGCTTATAATTGGAGGGAAGAAAGCTACCAAATGGTCACAATAAAAAGTGACCAGATGGTCGCAAATTATGTGATTTTTATAGGACCAATAATTGATAAAGAATTTGGTGGGATAAAAGCTACCAAGTGGTCACTCAAAAAGTGACCATGTGGTCGTAAATTCTGACTTGATGTGACCCGGGGCAGTGAGGAAAATAGCGGGAAAATTTGGCGGGAAACTACGACCAGGTGGTAGCAAAAATACTACCATTTGGTCGCAAATGAGCAGAGGAGTCCATTATAAAAACCCCTCCACCCATTGTTTCTTAGCATTAAGAAAAAAGAAAATGAGAGAGTGGATGTATGTTCGTTTGATAGACGGGTATTTGAACGATGAGTTCGTGGCCGGGGTTGAACAGTTTGTTGAGTTTTGCATGACAACTGTCTATTATGAAAAGTATGGTGGAAAGCTACGCCGCCTGCAAGGGAAATGCGACAATAGGAGAATCATACCAGATTCTGAGTTGAAGGTGCATCTTTATACTGGGGGGTTTGTGCAGAATTATTATCACTTGGGTGTTTCAGGGGGAAACACAGGAAATGTTCGACGCTGCTTTACGGAATCGAGACGATACGAAGGTAGCAGCTCGAATGTAGAGGTTGTTGACGAAGAACGGAATGATGAACAACAGGATTGTCGATCGCAAAGAAATGATAATTGATGGTGCGGGGTATGGGGGCAATGAAAATTTTCGTGAAAGTTTAAACGTAGACGAAGATGAACGGGTTGTAGAAGAGGAAATGAATCTGGAAGCACGTAAGATGCACGAGATGCTAAAGACAGCCAGCCGACCATTGTACGATGGGTGTGAGGTAAGTCAACTTGCTGCTGCTACAAAACTTTTAAACATAAAGGCGCAGTACAACATACCGGGTAGAGGATTTGATGCGATTGCATCGTGGTTTCGTCGATGCGCTCCAGAAGAAAATAATATGCCCCACAGTTTGTATGACACGAAAAAGCTAGTGGAGGGACTTGGATTACCCGTGGAGAAAATAGATTCGTGTCAAAAGGGATGCATGATTTACTGGGATGTGGATGAGGACCTGCATCATTGCAAATCCTGTTTTCTTCCAAGATACAAACAAGGGAAACGCAGCCTGATTTCGAATGCCCGCATGTTCTATTTACCGCTGACCCCACGTCTGCAACGGTTGTATGCATCAGATGTGACAGCCTCGCACATGAGATGGCATCACGAGCATTCACAGGATGAAGGTGTTATGAGACATCCCTCGAGATCTTTGCGGCATGGAAGCATTTAAATAATTGTCATCCGGATTTTGCACAAGATCCGAGAAACGCCGATTGGGCTTATGCACGATGGCTTCAACCCGTTCGGGGCATCCAGGGCACAATATTGATTTGGCCGACCATGGTAACCCCGTATAACTTGCCTCCCTCGATGTGCATGCGAGACCCGTGATTTTTCTAACGATGATCGTCACTGGGCCGAAAAGTCCAAAACAAAAACTGGATGTGTATTTGCAACCACTTATTGCGAGTTGAAAAGGTTGTGGGTCGACGGTGTTATGACGTCGACATTTCAAGAAACAAAATTTCTTGATGCGCGCCGCGTTAATCTGGACGATCAGTGACTTCCCTGTGTATTCAATGTTGTCAGGTATGTTGATATTTAATTGCTTTCATATACATTTTTGAGTCTGTGTTTAGCTTTTGTTATTGCTTTCCTTAGTCATTGTAGTTAATTGTGTGAACCTCAATCTCCTCCTCTTAAAGGATGGAGTACGGCGGGGACATACGCATGTCCGCATTGCATGCTAGACACAGATGCATTTTATCTCAGAAACGGTCGGAAAACTTGTTGGTTTGACTGTCACCTTCGATTCTTGCCTTTGAATCACACTTTCCGTTCAAACGGCAGTGACTGGAAGAAGGGTCGACGAGTAAGAAAACAAACCCCCCCGACCATGTATAGTGGAAGACAGATTCTGCACGATATAGATACTATAGGGATGTAGAAGATTACCGTGGAAGGTGCAGAGAGTGCAAACAATGCGGCTGGAAAAACCACGGGTTGGAAGAAACGAAGTATTTTTTGGGATTTACCATAGTGGGAAGATCTACTGATTAGACACAATCTTGATGTAATGCATATCGAGAAGAATTTCTTTGACAACATTTTCAATACGATTTTGAACATTCCGGGAAAAACGAAGGACAATCTGAAGGCACGTTATGATATACGGGAGATATGTGACCGTCCTGAGTTGGAGCCTGACGACAATGATAATTACGCAAAAGCAAAGTACATGTTGACGACGGATGAAAAGAAAACATTATTTGAGTGGATCAAATCCATCAAATTCCCGGACGGATACGTTTCGAATTTGAGTCGGTGTATAGACAGTCAAAAACATATCATGTTTGGGATGAAAAGCAACGACTGTCATATATTCATGCAACGATTGATGCCCGTCGCGTTCAGACCGTTCCTAGAGAATAGACATTGGGAGCCGCTTGCCCGGTTGAGTGTTTTTTTCAGGGACTTGACATGTACAGAGTCGACGGAAGCTACTGTCGCTTCAATGAGTTCCAGGAGATCGCCGTTATTATTTGTAAGTTGGAGCGAATGTTCCCACCTGGCTTTTTTGACTCCATGGAGCATCTTCCATACGAGGCATTCTTAGGGGGTCCCGTACATTACCTTGGATGTACCCATTTGAAAGGTAAGCACGCTTATTTTGTAATGTACGCGTATGAATCAAGATCGTGATCATCGAATGTTAATAATGTTTTGTACCCACAGTACTTACGTCGGTTGAAAAAGATGGTTGGAAATAGATCACGAGTAGAAGGATCTATCCGTAGTGCGTGCCTGACGCAAGAGACTACCACATTTTGTTCATACTACTTTGATCAACACATTGCGGAAGCGGTTTCGACCGTCGAAACGAAACGTTGTCGATAATTTACTTGAAGGTGTTGACATGAACGACTTGCCGATTTTTACGGAACCTGGCATGACAGCTTGGAAGATCGGTCACGAAGGCCGTTGACCGATTCCGAGTATCACGTAATGCGGACATACGTGTTATGCAACTCACAGCAGAGATCGAGCCTTACATAGAGTGAGTTTGTAACTTAACATTATTCCATCGCATAAACAATTACAAACTATTTGCTAACTATTTTTGTAACATACAGATTATTTCTAAACGTATACGTTCGAATGACACGAGTTGGTCTTACAGACGTTGAGGAGGGGTCAATAATCGACAAAGAGTTTCGTTCTTGGTTCAGTGCATACGTGAGTTATTTTAAATTGTCAAACAACCATTGCATTATGTTGAAACAATTGCTATCTTCCTAACATTACTGTATGTGGACAATGACACAGGTTGACTCCCCTACATTACCGGTGGATGATCCTCGCATCATTTCTTTGGCAAAGGGACTTGGACGGATAGCAAGGTCGTATGGTGGATACGTCGGTAACGGTTACAGATTTCAAACGAAGGCGCATTCAGTGAACAGGGCAACAAACAACAGTGGTGTTTGCATAAAAGGTCACGTGTTCAAGCCAAACGAAGACGATTACTTGGAGTAATCGATGAGATTCTTGAGATTCAATACGCAAGTCCGACGCTAAAACACATTGTTCTGTTCAACCGCACTTGGTTCGAGACAACCAGGCGAGGCGAGTCCGTAAGATTGATCATTTACAAATCGTTGAGGTAAAGAAGTCTAAGCATATGCACACCGATAGGTTCATCCTGGCTTCACAAGCGATTCAAGTTTATTACCTGAACTATCCGATTAATAGACGAGATCCTGGCCATTGGTTAGTTGTTTGTAAAGTTAAACCACGCCAGGTAGAAGAAAACTTGTCCAAGAAAGACGACCACGCAGAGGAAGTCGTTGCTTTTCAAGAAGATGAGATACGATCTCGTGCAATCGACGATGGTCGAATGCAAGATCTTGTTCGTCCTTTGAACGATGGAACGATAACATTGCATGATGATGATGATATAAATGCTTCCACTTCTCACGCACGTGACATTGATGCTGAATTTATTCGAGACGATGAATCGATGAAGAAACAAAAGAAGAAGAAGAAGAAGAAGCGTATGTGACGGACTTCTTGGAGACGATGATGAATGAGATATTTCGTTAACTTGATTATTCAAATGTGTGTGTATGTGTTTAATTAATTAAAACTATTTCTTTTGAGGAAAGATTAAAAAAATATATATATTTATATTTGCGACCAAGTGGTCGCAATTTCACACAAAAGGTGACCACATGGTAGTAATTTAGAAGTGAAATGCGACCAGTTGGTCGCATTTTATAATTATATTTTTAAAAAATATAAGTAAAATGGCGACCATATGGTCGCAAATATGAGCGGTAAATTTAAATTTCCATGAAATTTATGGCGGTGATTTTAAAGATTACGACCATCTGGTCGCAATATTTGGCGGTGAATTTCATTATTGCGACCAGATGGTTGCAATTATTGATGGGACTCGTGATATGACAGCTGTTCTGGATCATGGTAAAGTGGCGACCATATGGTCGCTTTTTCATGAAATGCTACCATATGGTCGCAAATATCTCAAGAAATGCGACCAGTTAGTCGCCATTTTCCCCAGCACGCGCGACCTTTCGTTTCTTGTCATAATTACATATTTGCGACCATTTGGTCGCAAAATCTGATTTAAATTCCCATCAATTTTCCTTTCCCCCGTTTCCTCTTTTCTTCCTTTCTCTTTTTCTTCCTCTCTTTTTGTTCTTTTCTCTCTTTCCCCTCTCCCGTTCCCCGTTATTTCTTCCCGTTCCCGTTCCCGTTCCCGTTCCCGTTCTTACTCTAAATCTAAAACCCTCAAACCCCAATCCCGGTTTCTATTACGAGGTTAGTTTTCGTATAAAATTGAAGTTTAGTTTAAGAATTTATTTTACTTAGTTTTAGTTTTTAGTTTTCAATTAAGTAGTTTAGTTTAGTTTTGTTAATTTAATTAGTTTTAGTTTAATGAATCTAAATTTGTGTAATCAATTACTTAGTTTACTTTTGTTTAATTCATAGCATTTTAGTTTACATTAACTAATTAATTAGTTTAGTTTAATTTTGTTACTTTAAGTAATTTTAGTTTAATTAATCTAATAGTTTAATTAATCTAACTTAGTTTACTTTAATTCAATTTAAGTAGTAATTAATTTAATTACTTAATCTAATTTAGTTTAATTACTTATTTAGTTTATTTAAGATAGTTTACTTTAATTTAATAAAATTAAACTAAATTAATTTATAATTACACTAGTTTAAATTTTAATTTTAGTTTAATTAATGTAATTTAGATTACTTTAATTAAATCAATTAATTTATAATTACACTAGTTTAAATTTTAATTTTAGTTTAATTAATGTAATTTAGATTACTTTAATTAAATCAATTAATTTAAAGTAGGGTAATTAATTCAAATAGTTTAACTTCAATTATACTTAAGTAGTTTAAATTAATTAATTACACTAATTTAATTAATTAATTTTAGTTTAATGAATAAATAAAAATTGTTTAATTACTTAATTTTAGTTAAATTTGATTAAAGTAAAGTACAATTAGATTAATTAATTAGAATAATTTTGTTTAAGTATTCTAATCAATTAATTTGAAATAAAGTAAATTAAAATTAGATTAATTGAAACTAAAATGAATTCAATTAAACTTAAGATTAATTAATTAAAACTAACATAAACTAATCATTTAATTTGAATTAAAGTAAATTAAAATTAGTTTAATTGAAACTAAAATTAATTCAATTAAACTTAAGATTAATTAATTACAAACTAAAATAAACTAATCAATTAATTTGAATTAAAGTAAATTAAAATTAGATTAATTGAACTAAAATTAATTCAATTAAACTTAAGATTAATTAATTAAAACTAAAATAAACTAATCAATTAATTTGAATTAAAGTAAATTAAAATTAGATTAATTGAAACTAAAATTAATTGAATTAAATTAATTTGAGTTTAATTCAATTAATTTTAGTTCAATTAATATAATTTTACTTTACTTTATTTCAAATTAAATAATTAGTTTATTTTAGTTTTAATTAATTAATCTTAAGTTTAATTGAATTAATTTTAGTTCAATTAATCTAATTTCAATTTACTTTTATTCAAATTAATTTGATTAGTTTATTTTAAATTATTTACTTAATTTATGTTAGTTTAATTAACATTATTTCATTAATTAATTAATTAAATTTATTTCAATATTTTACTTACGTAATTAGTATTAAATTAGTTTATTTTGGTTGTAGGGGCGACACCTTTATGCAGATGTGCCCCGGCCTCAGCGGAGCGGAGCGAGCACTAGCTCCGGCCCTTCTCCGGTTGAGCAGCAGCTGCGCGTGGACATGGAGGCTATGCGCGAGGACTTCGTTACTCGAGTCGCTGCTATTGAGGCCGACATGCAGGCACGAGTCGAGGTCCAGGTCGCAGCCGCTTTGGCAGCGTACTTCAGATCTCTAGGCGGCGGCCCTTCATCATCGACGCCTCCTCCCCCACCCCCCACCCCTCCGCAGTAGTTCTAGGATTCTTTCGACTGTATAAAACGTTTTTTTAATATTTGATATATATATTTTTTATTTTAATTCCAATTTTTTTTTTATGAAATTTTAATATTAATTAAATAAATAATTAATAATTAATTAATAATTAAGAATTAATTAACTAATTATTGAAATTTAAATTTTAAAAAAAAATTCTTAAATGCGACCAGATGGTCACTTATCTTTCACATAAATTACGACCAGATGGTCACTTTTTAGGCGACCATCTGGTCGCATTTTAACTGAGCCTAAAAGTGACCATTTGGTCGCATAAAATGCGACCATTTGGTCACTTTTTATGTGACCAAATGGTCACTTCTATTGAAGATAAAATGCGACCAGATTTGAAAGTTTGACTTTTTTGCGACCAAAAATATTTTGGTCGTATTTTTGTGACCATCCAGTCGCACAAATTCAGAACCGACCAGCTTTTTGGCCACCACTCATTTGGTCGCATTTTTTGTCGCATTTCAGGTAAAAAACGACCATTTGGTCGCAATTTCGTGGTCGCAATTTGACAGTTTTTTTGTAGTGGCATAGTCTTTTTCACCTATGAGATCAGTATGACTCAACTAGGGGTCATCGGGCAGACTAAAGTGGGTTTTCAAAAATATAAGCAAAATAGAACACTGATGAAATGTTTGAGCAAACTAAGGCAGTTTTTGACCATTGACTGAAAACGTGGAATGATACAACGTTTTCATTTGCCATGTCAGCAGAAAACGTGGAATGATACTACGTTTTCAATGAAAGCGGGAAATCATACAACGCTTTCACTGAAAACGTGAAATCATACCACGTTTTCATTAAAAGGGTGAAACCATATCACGCTTTTATTGAAAATGTGAAACCACCATTTTCTCTTCTTCTCTCGCTTCTACCTCATCCTCTAATCCATTTTTCACGATTCTTGTTTTTGCATCTCTAATCGTTTGTGTTGAGAGAGGGATTTACTCATCACTTCTTTTAATCTGATTTTTTAGCTTCCATTAATTGATTATCTAGTGAAGGAGATTTTCTAATGTTGGATTGTTGATTGAAGAAAGTAAAATTTTTAATATATTAAAACAAAAATTTGGATAATGATGGTGGCTTCTCCCAGAAAATGGCTTTGTTGCAAATTTATTAAATGTATGGGATTGGATTTGAACTCTTTAATAAACTTTTAGAAATCCAAGATTCATTTGAATTTTTTTCCCAAAACATGTGAAATCCATGAAAATAGAGGAAACCCAAACTATCTAACCCATAACCCCTTTCTGAATTTTGTATGGAGAGATTCAAAACTGTTGTTGCCTAAAAATGGAGAGCTTCAACGTAAGCAACGAACTTAGAAGATGGGATGAGTCGGAGGTCGTGCGCTGCACTTGAGGTGCTACATAGGCGATGATCTGGCTGGTTGACGAGTGTACCTGCACAGAAAAGGAACAGAGCATCGGTCTGGTGCCGGCCTAACACCCTCAGATGCTTAAGTCAGAGCTAGTGTGCCAGAGAGAATTCGAGTGGAATTGTCGTAGAAATTAGTTACCTAATGAATGAATTTCTTCTCCTATTTATAGGAGAATGGGTTGATGACATCATCGTGTCACGTGTTGCGTCGGGATTGGGCCATGTGTTGCTTCTCAATTACGTGTCGCTTGCGGGTTGCGCCACGTGTCGTTTCCCAAGTGGATACTTGTATTCAATCTTAAGTATGTAGGTCTATGTTAGAGACTGCGTAGCAAGGTCTTTTCAGGTGCGTAGACTTTATGACTAGGTACCGCTGTCAGACGAGGTGCCCAGGTACCGCGGTCAGACGAGGTGCCCAAGTACCGCTGTCAGACGAGGTGCCCAGGTACCGCGGTCAGACGAGGTGCCCAAGTACCGCGGTCAGACGAGGTGCGTAGACAAATCTTGTCAAGTTGTAAAATTCCATGTGTTATCTCATTTCACCCCACAACAAAAGCATCGGAATTTTCAAGAGATTTTAATTGGGTTTATAGATTATTTACATAACCTGGTGTTAGCTCTTTAATCTGATTCAGTTGAAAGGTAGAAGAAGAGGAAGATAGAGAAAATGAATGTTGAGATTGAGCGGCGGTGGCTGGGATTGGAGATGCTACGTTTTGAAGAAAATAAGAAAAAAAGAAGAAGGAAAAGGGGTAAATTAGCTACATACTTGAAAACGTTATATGATATAACGCTTTCAGAAAACTTTCATTTAAAAACGTTCAACCATATCACGTTTTCTAGGTTGATCAGTCAAACGAAGATGCCACGTCAGCAAACTGCCCTAATTTACTAAAAATGTTGCGCATTCTTCTATTTTGATTATTTTTTATTATTTTTTACTTATTTTAAAAAAAATTCCACTCAACTAGTATACATACACCACAGTGTTGTTGCCCTACTCCTCAGCTCAACGTACATTAATTAAAGAAAATTTTACTCATTAAACCAAATCGGGCCTACTATTTACAATTTTATTGGTGTTGCATATTTAATTACACTAATATCCATTTAAAGCCACTTTTGGTGGTTTTTCCTATACGAAATCTCTATTCTACCCTTTTTACATAATGTTTTCTCTCTCTAATTAATGTGTGTTTTTTTTTTTTAAATTCAGATTTTCATTTATTCCTTTTCAAATATACTAAATCTGTCATATAATTAATTACAATTAAATTCGTTTGTTTTCTCTCTCTTGTAACCGTTTTTTGTCAGTTGTAATTTTTTTTAATTGACAGTGATACGATTTCTTTTTTTATTTATATAAATAACTTCCCTCTCCATTTGAATTTTAAATTCCCTTCTATTTTAAATTTTCCATATCAGTTCCTCTAATTTAGTTTGAATGTTAGTGGGTTCAAGATCTCAGTTTATTGTTTTTCCAAATAAATGTTTGATTGAAATTCTATTTTTTTCAACATGGTTTTTTTTTAAACTCATACATTTCTACATTTAATTCAAATCTTTGCATCACTTTAATATGCAAATTATGTAATTCATTAAAAGTGTTTCACAATTATAAAAAAAAGTATATGGTCATCAAAATTCTAACATTTAACTATCATGTCCAGGGCTAATTCAAGTAAATAAGTTGTATCAAAAGCTTTAAGTTTTCTCAATATCTAATCTTGAGTTAATAAATGGAACGTTGACGTGCTTTTCATCATTTCTTCTCATATGCTTTTTCCTGCCCTATCTCCTGATTTGAATGCTTCTATGTATGGTTCTACCATTTTGTTTCCTGGCCTTCTTGTCCTCTTCGATTTTGCTCGTTTGGTCACCTCCTGTCAAGTTTAAACATTATTGTTCAATTATTAAAATAACATACAGTTTATATATTTAATAAAATATAAACGTCATTTGTACAGGATAACTGTTTAAATATATTAAATTGTACATAGATTTGATAATGTCAAACTACATAGATACAATTTAACATTAATAAATTGTTTAATACATTTAATAAACAGAAATCAGATTCATTGTTTAAACTGTATAACAATTTTAAATATTGTGTTAGTTTAATAATATTAAAATGTTTCTTTACCTATGATTTCTTGCTGTTTTATTCTTTTATGTGCTTATTTCCTACCACCTATATCTTTTGCTTTCCCTGTTTCTGATTTTTCATTATTTTGTGCTACCTTTATGTTTTTCCTTGTTAATAACTATTACATATTCTAAAATGAAACCAAGTTTAATCTTTAAACAAGAACACACATTCTTTTCATAAACAACTTTCCTCTTCTTTCTTTTTGAAGTCTCCTCTTTCTCGGATTCATGTGTCAGTGTTACTTTATTTAACAAAATCAAACTATATATATATGGTGATTTATGTCTACTTCTGTTTATTTTAATTAAACAGTTGATCAGAGATCTTTTATTTAATAAAATTAAACGCCGTTTGTTGGCTTGTGTTCACTTCTGTTTATTTTTATTAAGCTATTTCAATATATTTAATTTCATGAAAGGAGATCTCTTTCTTACCTATTCTTCAGTACTTTCGTCTTCCTTTATCTCATCCTTGTTTCCTCTTCGTCTTCTGTTTCAATATTCACATCTTCATCTTCTTCCATGTTGTAATCTTCATCTTCATCATTAAAATCATTCTGAACAACTATAATAGAAATTATATTTTTCATAACCTTTTTCAAAAACAATATCTTGTTTTCAATAAACATTTCAAACACTAACCTTTTTGCCTTTGCTTGATTATTTTTTCTTCGTTTCCATCTTCTACTTCATTGTTCTTCATCAACGTTTTCTTCGTTTCCAAAATCTTCTTATTTGTCTTCATTATGGAGTTTTTCCACAATGGTATCTACCGTTTTCCAAAACAAAACCCACCAAATGTGCTATTCAATTTCAAAATAACATCCTTTTTCATTTTCAAATTTCCTTATTTTCAGCACTTATTTTGTATTTTCGCATTAATTGCACGTCAAAAAATTCTTTCAACAAAGATGTGAATTAGGAAGGATTGGTCGACGAAATCTGAACCTGGTTGTGTGTTTCTATCTTTCATTGCCGCGATTCCCCTTGGTTGGCTACCTGATTATGCGGGAATCCCTAGTTTTCCTCTCTGAGGTTGATTGAATCTCTCCTTATCTGATTGTCGGTCTGCTTCACATGGATCCCCCGCCTCGTTTGAGTGCTTCTTTTTTCTGATCTTCATCCCTTTATACTCTTTATACTAAAAAGATGGGTTCCTAAATTTATCATTGGAATTTATTTCATTATCTTTCACTTGATAGTTAAGGTTTCGCCTAATATGAGTTTGCTCCTGCCTCAGACAGCTTCGAGTGTCAGACTACTCCACGTTTCCCCATTTTACGCCAGGGATATTTCACGTACATGGTCATTCCGTCTTTTCACATCTCCGGCTGGCTTGTTTTGTCCATTTGTGTAATTAATTTCGTTTCTTCAATATTATTGTAAATAGGTGCTATAAAATGATTATTAATGTTAATAGCCCTTAATTAAATAGACAATTCAATAATTTACTAAAGTAAATGACATGCTTCCCCTTCTTATTAATTCTAACATCGGAAAATAATTTTTTACCAAAACTGAAATTTTATATCGTAGTTTTACAAATTAAAGATTAAGAGAGTTTTGGATGAGGTAGATAGTCGGTCCATGCATGACGCAATAAAAGTTGGTTTGTGGAAAGATGTCAACCAAAGTCAAAAGAGAAGAGAGCATATAATAAGATTTGAACGATTGAAAAGGTAAAGTATGAGATGTGACCAAAAAGAAGGATTAAAAATAAAAATAGCACTTTTTATCCATGTAATTTCCCAAATAGCCCATTTTTCATTTGCTTAGAAAAATAGTCACTCCATGGGTATTACTGAAATGACATACCGAAAACACCCTTTTAATAGGGTTGCTAGATTGAGCACCTTCTTTCAGCTAGGTTTCTGCACACATCAGTGGTCATACGGAATAATGATGAGAGATTATTGGTAATTGTAATATTCTCTTCCTCCTCCATATCTGCCTTGGTTATCAGATTGTTCAAAAAGTTCCCTCTCATTTTTCATGTTGCAAAATACACCCTTCTAATTTTTCCCTCCAAAATAAGTGGTCCAGGTTCTCCGATTGATGAAGTGTGCAATGGAAGTTTCATCTTCTTTTCTTCTATTCCCCATCAATATATAAGCCATATGAGAAGATGTTTCTATTTCTTCCAGATTTCCTCTCTTTTCTTTCTTTTTTTCTCTCCACTCTATTTCTTCCTTGTTATATATTTCTTCTTCATATCAAAACGTCCATTTCATCTTCCTCCATTTTTCGAGGGAAATATGGAGGAAGCGTCGTTGTTGATCAAGCATAATGGTAGATGGGATGGTGAGAAATATCTCTCTTTCACTACTTCAACCATCTCTGGTAAATATGACCCATGAAATACATGCTTTCAAGGCTCTGATAAAGGAGATATTGGATATCCCTTGGGATTTCCAGATGTACGTTGAGCTAATAGGTGAAGCTGAAGTTGCAAAATACATCCCTCTTATTTGTGATGAAGATTGCACCTTTATGTACAACTTTTTGAATGTCCAGTGTGTAAAATGTTCGTTAGTGGTTGACCGAGTAGATATCGTGGTTGATGATCACATCGATGATAGTTGTTTTGATAGCCCAGAAGTGGAAGACGATGTGGGTTCACACGATATACAAGATGCTCTGCTCATTCAATCCGTACCTGAGACCCCACCGTTTGAATGTTTGAAAGAGGATGCAGCCAATATAACAAATGTTGGTCTCGAAAGAACGGACATACCAGGTACCTGTAATATACATTGTAGTCAGAACATACCCGAGGAAGAACAAGGTATGCGTGATCAGGCAGAGAAGGCAACCGGGGAAGTGTTAGATGACCTTGCTACATCGCCGCGTGTTCGGTCACCATATTCTCACGGCGTTTATATTTCTGATGGTATCCGGTACATTGATCAACTACATCTACGTGACTATCGTAGTACTTTTGATATCTTCATAAACGATGTATATGCAACGAAGAAGCTTATGAAACAAGCATTCAAGATATTGGCTATCAAAAACAACTTTTATTTTAGAGTTGTAAGATCGAACAATTCGAGGGTGTATATTGCTTGCCATGAAGATGGGTGTGATTGGCATGCTCACTGTTGTAGGTATCAGAATTCTGAAGCCTTCAAGGTTCATACATTCAATAACATTCATGTCTGCCGGATTGACTATGTTGCCAATGACCACCCGCAGGCAACTGCTGAAATTGTTGCTGAGTTTATTAAGGAGTTCCACCCCCCTATTCGTGGTAAATTTCTTAAACCAATTGAGATAAAAGATATAATGAGGTCTGAACACGGTGTTCATATAACATATGCGAAGGCTCGGAAAGCAAGGGAGTATGTTGTCTATCATTTTCGTGGTAGTCCGGAAGCATCCTTCTTCAACTTAACCAAATTCATGCACGTTGTGCGGTGAAAAACCCAGGTAAGCGAGACTAACATGCAACATTCCATAAAGATCAATATACATGATATACGATTTATCCAAACACTAATATACAAAACATACACGACTCAATGCCTTTTTGCGGGGAATTTTTTTCTTGTGTTCATCAGGAGGAATTCCGTTTCAAATACTTTTTCATAGCGTTAAAAGCATCTATTACCGGGTTTTTCTATTGTAGACCGGTGATATCCGTAGATGGAACTTTTCTAAGGAACAAATACGGAGGGACGATGCTTGCGGCAGTTTGCATGGACGCCGATAATCATATTTTTCCCATTGCTATGGCTGTTGTAGATTCAGAGAATGACGCATCTTGGGAATGGTTCTTTACGAAGTTGAAATCTGCTTTGGGTAAGGAAGTTCCGGGTCTCGCAATAATCTCTGATCGTCATGGAAGCATTAAGAAGGCAGTAGACAAGATCTTCCCTGAAGCTTCATACGGTTATTGCATGTACCACCTAGCCAACAACATAAAAAGTCGTTTTAAGAAAAAAGGTATTGGGGAGATTTTTATGCGTGCAGCTAGCTCGTTCAATGTGGGTGAGTTACAGTTTCATTGCAACCAACTGTTCAATATCTGTCCAGGAGTGAAAGAGTATTTGGAGTCAGCAGATATTGCACTTTGGGCACGCGCCTTCTTTCCTGGATCCCGTTTCTCGATTATGACAACTAATATTTCAGAGAGTTTCAACTCAGTTATGTCACCTTACCGAGACTACCCATTGATTGCATATGTGGAGGAGTTTTTGTTCAAGTTACAGTCTTGGTTTGAAGTACGTAGAGTGGAGGCCGCTTCAATGTACGAACATACTTGGCAATGCGACCCATGATTTACTTCAGAAACGCATTATGTTGGGTCGCTGCATGGAGGTATGTTCTTCATTACAACATTCTGTAATATCTACATATACATAATATACATGAATGTCCTGATATCCGATTTTCTATCTTGTTTTAATAGGCCAATGCTTCAGATGCAGCTAAGATTTTAGTCGGTGATGTACATGGTGATTATTCCGTAGACATTGCTGCTCGAACGTGTTCATGCGGCAGATGGCAGATTGAGTTATTCCCGTGCGCGCATGCTTGCGCTGCTCTTACATATAGGAACATACCAATAATGGGTTTTGTCCATGAATTCTATTATAGAGATTCATTGATTGGAACATACGGTGGTTGTATATATCCTACAGGTCGCATGACTGCGTTGGTTGTCCCAAAGGAGATTATGTTCATTCAACTGCTCCCCCCGCCTTTCAAACGCCCAGCTGGTCGCCCACGATCCACTCGAATCCGTTCAGTTGGTGAGTATATGCCGCTTCTTAAATGCGGCCGTTGCAATGGGGATGGGCACAAACGCAGTAATTGTACTAGTGTTTTACCCATAGTTCCATACAATTCTTCAAAAAGGCCAAGGAACTGAACTTGTTGACTTCCTATCCATTTACTTATCTTTTTTGTATTTCTTCCATTCTATTTTTTGACAAGGGCGGGCAAGTTTGTATATTTTGGTGCAGGTTGTGTTATCCATTTCCTTTTGGTGTGAAATCATTTGAAACAGACATATGATCTTCCATACTGCGTTTATATTGTTTTGTGGAGGATCATACGGCTGTTTTATGTTTGATTTTTAACACCTCTATTTTTTTTTGTATTTTGCTGAAAGTTGGGGAAGGTTTGACAGGCGTGGGTAAGATTGTATATTTTGTCAATGGTTGGTTAAGTTGTATATTTTGTCAATAGTTGGTTAAGTTGTATATTTTATGAATATATATAATATACAAAAACTACAGTGCATTCCTTAATATACAAAATATACATAATATTCTAATTTTTTTTTTTGTATTTTGTTGAAAGTTGGGGAAGGTTTGACAGGCGTGGGTAAGATTGTATATTTTGTCAATGGTTGGTTAAGTTGTATATTTTGTCAATGGTTGGTTAAGTTGTATATTTTGTCAATAGTTGGTTAAGTTGTATATTTTGTCAACGGTTCGTTAAGTTGTATATTTAGGGTTAAGGTTTTTTAGGGTTTAGGGTTTGTTAGGGTTTATGGTTGGGGTTTAGGGTTTATAATTTAGTGTTATTATTAGGTTTTTGCATAATACCTGTAAAATATGATGCTATACCCAATATACAAAATATACCGTTATATAGTTTGTATATTTTTTGTGAAGGTTTTGCGTTAAAAAATGCATATGTTTAGGGTTAAGGTTTATTAGGGTTTAGGGTTTCTTAGGGTTAGGGTTTAGGGTTTATAATTTAGTGTTATTATTAGTTTTTGCATAGTAACAGTAATTTATTAAGCTATACGCAATATACATAATATACTGGTATTTAGTTCGTATACTCTTGGTGAATATTTTTCGTTAAAAAATGCGTATATTAAGGGTTAATGTTCTTTAGGGTTTATGGTTGTTTAGGGTTCATGGTTGGGGTTTAGGGTTTATAATTTAGTGTTATTATTAGGTTTTTACATAATTGCATTAATTTATGATGCTATATTCCATATACAAAATATACCTTTGTTGTATATTTTGTGAATAGTTGGTTAAGTTGTATATTTTGTCAAGGGTTCGTTAAGTTGTACATTTAGGGTTAAGGTTTTTTAGGGTTTAGGGTTGGCGTTTAGGGTTTATAATTTAGTGTTATTATTAGGTTTTTGCATAATACCTGTAAATTATGATGCTATACCCAATATACAAAGTATACCTGGTTATATAGTTTGTATTTTTTTGTGAAGGTTTTGCGTTAAAAAATGCATATATTTAGGGTTAAGGTTTTTTAGGGTTTAGGGTTTCTTAGGGTTTATGGTTGCGGTTTAGGGTTTATAATTTAGTGTTATTATTAGCTTTTGCATAGTAACAGTAATTTATGAAGCTATACGCAATATACATAATATACTTGTATTATGTATATTAAGGGTTTATGTTCTTTAGGGTTTATGGTTGTTTAGGGTTCATGGTTGGGGTTTAGGGTTTATAATTTAGTGTTATTATTAGGTTTTTACATAATACCATTAAATTATGATGCTATACCCAATATAGAAAATATACCGGTGTTGTATATTTTGTCAATAGTTGGTTAAGTTGTATATTTTGTCAACGGTTCGTTAAGTTGTATATTTAGGGTTAAGGTTTTTTAGGGTTTAGGGTTTGTTAGGGTTTATGGTTGGGGTTTAGGGTTTATAATTTAGTGTTATTATTAGGTTTTTGCATAATACCTGTAAAATATGATGCTATACCCAATATACAAAATATACCGTTATATAGTTTGTATATTTTTTGTGAAGGTTTTGCGTTAAAAAATGCATATGTTTAGGGTTAAGGTTTATTAGGGTTTAGGGTTTCTTAGGGATAGGGTTTAGGGTTTAGTGTTATTATTAGTTTTTGCATAGTAACAGTAATTTATGAAGCTATACGCAATATACATAATATACTGGTATTTAGTTTGTATACTCTTGGTGAATATTTTTCGTTAAAAAATGCATATATTAAGGGTTAATGTTCTTTAGGGTTTATGGTTGTTTAGGGTTGATGGTTGGGGTTTAGGGTTTATAATTTAGTGTTATTATTAGGTTTTTACATAATACCTGTAAAATATGATGCTATACCCAATATACAAAATATACCGTTATATAGTTTGTATATTTTTTGTGAAGGTTTTGCGTTAAAAAATGCATATGTTTAGGGTTAAGGTTTATTAGGGTTTAGGGTTTCTTAGGGTTAGGGTTTAGGGTTTATAATTTAGTGTTATTATTAGTTTTTGCATAGTAACAGTAATTTATTAAGCTATACGCAATATACATAATATACTGGTATTTAGTTCGTATACTCTTGGTGAATATTTTTCGTTAAAAAATGCGTATATTAAGGGTTAATGTTCTTTAGGGTTTATGGTTGTTTAGGGTTCATGGTTGGGGTTTAGGGTTTATAATTTAGTGTTATTATTAGGTTTTTACATAATTGCATTAATTTATGATGCTATACCCAATATACAAAATATACCTTTGTTGTATATTTTGTGAATAGTTGGTTAAGTTGTATATTTTGTCAAGGGTTCGTTAAGTTGTACATTTAGGGTTAAGGTTTTTTAGGGTTTAGGGTTGGCGTTTAGGGTTTATAATTTAGTGTTATTATTAGGTTTTTGCATAATACCTGTAAATTATGATGCTATACCCAATATACAAAGTATACCGTTATATAGTTTGTATTTTTTTTGTGAAGGTTTTGCGTTAAAAAATGCATATATTTAGGGTTAAGGTTTTTTAGGGTTTAGGGTTTCTTAGGGTTTATGGTTGCGGTTTAGGGTTTATAATTTAGTGTTATTATTAGCTTTTGCATAGTAACAGTAATTTATGAAGCTATACGCAATATACATAATATACTTGTATTATGTATATTAAGGGTTTATGTTCTTTAGGGTTTATGGTTGTTTAGGGTTCATGGTTGGGGTTTAGGGTTTATAATTTAGTGTTATTATTAGGTTTTTACATAATACCATTAAATTATGATGCTATACCAATATAGAAAATATACCTGTTGTATATTTTGTCAATAGTTGGTTAAGTTGTATATTTTGTCAACGGTTCGTTAAGTTGTATATTTAGGGTTAAGGTTTTTTAGGGTTTAGGGTTTGTTAGGGTTTATGGTTGGGGTTTAGGGTTTATAATTTAGTGTTATTATTAGGTTTTTGCATAATACCTGTAAAATATGATGCTATACCCAATATACAAAATATACCGTTATATAGTTTGTATATTTTTTGTGAAGGTTTTGCGTTAAAAAATGCATATGTTTAGGGTTAAGGTTTATTAGGGTTTAGGGTTTCTTAGGGATAGGGTTTAGGGTTTAGTGTTATTATTAGTTTTTGCATAGTAACAGTAATTTATGAAGCTATACGCAATATACATAATATACTGGTATTTAGTTTGTATACTCTTGGTGAATATTTTTCGTTAAAAAATGCATATATTAAGGGTTAATGTTCTTTAGGGTTTATGGTTGTTTAGGGTTGATGGTTGGGGTTTAGGGTTTATAATTTAGTGTTATTATTAGGTTTTTGCATAATACCTGTAAATTATGATGCTATACCCAATATACAAAGTATACCGTTATATAGTTTGTATTTTTTTTGTGAAGGTTTTGCGTTAAAAAATGCATATATTTAGGGTTAAGGTTTTTTAGGGTTTAGGGTTTCTTAGGGTTTATGGTTGCGGTTTAGGGTTTATAATTTAGTGTTATTATTAGCTTTTGCATAAGAATGATAATTTATGAAGCTATATACGAATATACATAATATACTTGTATTATGTATATTAAGGGTTTATGTTCTTTAGGGTTTATGGTTGTTTAGGGTTCATGGTTGGGGTTTAGGGTTTATAATTTAGTGTTATTATTAGGTTTTTACATAATACCATTAAATTATGATGCTATACCCAATATAGAAAATATACCGGTGTTGTATATTTTGTCAATAGTTGGTTAAGTTGTATATTTTGTCAACGGTTCGTTAAGTTGTATATTTAGGGTTAAGGTTTTTTAGGGTTTAGGGTTTGTTAGGGTTTATGGTTATGGTTTAGGGTTTATAATTTAGTGTTATTATTAGGTTTTTGCATAATACCTGTAAAATATGATGCTATACCCAATATACAAAATATACCGTTATATAGTTTGTATATTTTTTGTGAAGGTTTTGCGTTAAAAAATGCATATGTTTAGGGTTAAGGTTTATTAGGGTTTAGGGTTTCTTAGGGTTAGGGTTTAGGGTTTAGTGTTATTATTAGTTTTTGCATAATAACAGTAATTTATGAAGCTATACGCAATATACATAATATACTGGTATTTAGTTTGTATACTCTTGGTGAATATTTTTCGTTAAAAAATGCATATATTAAGGGTTAATGTTCTTTAGGGTTTATGGTTGTTTAGGGTTGATGGTTAGGGTTTAGGGTTTATAATTTAGTGTTATTATTAGGTTTTTACATAATACCATTAAATTATGATGGTATACCCAATATACAAAATATACCGGTGTTGTATATTTTGTTAATAGTTGGTTAAGTTGTATATTTTGTCAAGGGTTCGTTAAGTTGTACATTTAGGGTTAAGGTTTTTTAGGGTTTAGGTTTGGCGTTTAGGGTTTATAATTTAGTGTTATTTTTAGGTTTTTGCATAATACCTGTAAATTATGATGCTATACCCAATATACAAAGTATACCGTTATATAGTTTGTATTTTCTTTGTGAAGGTTTTGCGTTAAAAAATGCATATGTTTAGGGTTAAGGTTTATTAGGGTTTAGGGTTTTTTTGGGTTAGGGTTTAGGGTTTATAATTTAGTGTTATTATTAGCTTTTGCATAGTAACAGTAATTTATGAAGCTATACGCAATATACATAATATACTGGTATTATGTATATTAAGGGTTTATGTTCTTTAGGGTTTATGGTTGTTTAGGGTTCATGGTTGGGGTTTAGGGTTTATAAGTTAGTGTTATTATTAGGTTTTTACATAATACCATTAAATTATGATGCTATACCCAATATAGAAAATATACCGGTGTTGTATATTTTGTCAATAGTTGGTTAAGTTCTATATTTTGTCAACGGTTCGTTAAGTTGTATATTTAGGGTTAAGGTTTTTTAGGGTTTAGGGTTTGTTAGGGTTTATGGTTGGGGTTTAGGGTTTATAATTTAGTGTTATTATTAGGTTTTTGCATAATACCTGTAAAATATGATGCTATACTCAATATACAAAATATACCGTTATATAGTTTGTATATTTTTTGTGAAGGTTTTGCGTTAAAAAATGCATATGTTTAGGGTTAAGGTTTATTAGGGTTTAGGGTTTCTTAGGGTTAGGGTTTAGGGTTTATAATTTAGTGTTATTATTAGTTTTTGCATAGTAACAGTAATTTATGAAGCTATACGCAATATACATAATATACTGGTATTTAGTTTGTATACTTTTGGTGATTATTTTTCGTTAAAAAATGCATATATTAAGGGTTAATGTTCTTTAGGGTTTATGGTTGTTTAGGGTTGATGGTTGGGGTTTAGGGTTTATAATTTAGTGTTATTATTAGGTTTTTACATATTACCATTAAATTATGATGCTATACCCAATATACAAAATATACCGGTGTCGTATATTTTGTTAATAGTTGGTTAAGTTGTATATTTTGTCAAGGGTTCGTTAAGTTGTACATTTAGGGTTAAGGTTTTTTAGGGTTTAGGGTTGGCGTTTAGGGTTTATAATTTAGTGTTATTAGTAGGTTTTTGCATAATACCTGTAAATTATGATGCTATACCCAATATACAAAGTATACCGTTATATAGTTTGTATTTTCTTTGTGAAGGTTTTGCGTTAAAAAATGCATATGTTTAGGGTTAAGGTTTATTAGGGTTAAGGTTTATTAGGGTTTAGGGTTTTTTTGGTTAGGGTTTAGGGTTTATAATTTAGTGTTATTATTAGCTTTTGCATAATGAATGATAATTTATAAAGCTATATCGCAATATACATAATATACTGGTATTATGTATATTAAGGGTTTATGTTCTTTAGGGTTTATGGTTGTTTAGGGTTCATGGTTGGGGTTTAGGGTTTATAATTTAGTGTTATTATTAGGTTTTTACATAATACCATTAAATTATGATGCTATACCCAATATACAAAATATACCGGTGTTGTATATTTTTTTTTTGCAAAAGCGGTGTTGTATATTTTGTCAATAGTTGGTTAAGTTGTATATTTTGTCAACGGTTCGTTAAGTTGTATATTTAGGGTTTAGGTTTTTTAGGGTTTAGGGTTTGTTAGGGTTTATGGTTGGGGTTTAGGGTTTATAATTTAGTGTTATTATTAGGTTTTTGCATAATACCTGTAAAATATGATGCTATACCCAATATACAAAATATACCGTTATATAGTTTGTATATTTTTTGTGAAGGTTTTGCGTTAAAAAATGCATATGTTTAGGGTTAAGGTTTATTAGGGTTTAGGGTTTCTTAGGGTTAGGGTTTAGGGTTTATAATTTAGTGTTATTATTAGTTTTTGCATAATGACTGATAATTTATTAAGCTATATACGCAATATACATAATATACTGGTATTTAGTTCGTATACTCTTGGTGAATATTTTTCGTTAAAAAATGCGTATATTAAGGGTTAATGTTCTTTAGGGTTTATGGTTGTTTAGGGTTCATGGTTGGGGTTTAGGGTTTATAATTTAGTGTTATTATTAGGTTTTTACATAATTGCATTAATTTATGATGCTATACCCAATATACAAAATATACCTTTGTTGTATATTTTGTGAATAGTTGGTTAAGTTGTATATTTTGTCAAGGGTTCGTTAAGTTGTACATTTAGGGTTAAGGTTTTTTAGGGTTTAGGGTTGGCGTTTAGGGTTTATAATTTAGTGTTATTAGTAGGTTTTTGCATAATACCTGTAAATTATGATGCTATACCCAATATACAAAGTATACCGTTATATAGTTTGTATTTTCTTTGTGAAGGTTTTGCGTTAAAAAATGCATATGTTTAGGGTTAAGGTTTATTAGGGTTTAGGGTTTTTTTGGGTTAGGGTTTAGGGTTTATAATTTAGTGTTATTATTAGTTTTTGCATAATGACTGAGAATTTATGAAGCTATACGCAATATACATAATATACTGGTATTTAGTTTGTATACTCTTATTGAATATTTTTCGTTAAAAAATGCATATATTAAGGGTTAATGTTCTTTAGGGTTTATGGTTGTTTAGGGTTGATGGTTGGGGTTTAGGGTTTATAATTTAGTGTTATTATTAGGTTTTTACATAATACCATTAAATTATGATGCTATACCCAATATACAAAATATACCGGTGTCGTATATTTTGTCAATAGTTGGTTAAGTTGTATATTTTGTCATGGGTTCGTTAAGTTGTATATTTAGGGTTAAGGATTTTTAGGGTTCAGGGTTTCTTAGGGTTTATGGTTGGGGTTTAGGGTTTATAATTTAGTGTTATTATTAGGTTTTTGCATAATACCTGTAAATTATGAAGCTATACCAAATATACAAAATATACCGTTATATAGTTTGTATATTTTTTGTGAAGGTTTTGCGTTAAAAAATGCATATATTAGGGTTAATGTTTTTTAGGGTTTAGGGTTTAGGGTTTATAATTTCGTGTTATTATTAGTTTAGGGTTTAGGATTTTTGAATACATGTTCATATGTGTGAATTAGTACACTAAATGTGTATAGGAATATGTATACTATACAGAAGCTACAGTCTATACAAAGTATACAAAGTCTACAGAATATACAAAATAAACAGAAAACAAAATAATAAAAATAAAGCATGTGTTTAGGTTTTTCATAATAATAGTAAATTATAAATGTATACACAGGCTACAAAAATCTTGTATGAAGCATTTTCAAAACCAAAATATTAAAGTAGTTTCTACCCATCCACATACGATCTAAGATTAGGTTTGCACACAAAAGTAGTTTCTACCCATCCACATACGATCTACCCATCCACACACAAAATATAAAGCTTGCACACAATCAAGACATTACAAAATAGAGATTACATATATTGTTGATGGAATTATTTATCATCTTTTTTTCCTTGCAACTCGATAAGAACGGAGTAAGCCCAATGTCAAACGATGGGTCGTTCTCATCTCTTAATCTTGCCTAATCGACATCTTTGGCGGGGTTGACGATGTCACTATTCACCTTCATTTTCTTAGCCCCGTTGCTTTCCCACCCGCCTTTCGTTCTTTTCTTCTTAGGAACTTTCTTCATTACGGGTTCCATGACCACGAACTCATCGGTAAGGCTCCTTTATTTTCTCGCCGCGCTTCTGTTCCGAGGCTGCCATGGACCTGGGATGGGTAACAATACAATTATACAGAATAGATATAATATACATAAACTACGTGATATATGCGATTCAAGATACATGACATACATTTTGCCCCACAATTCCACTGCTGCTTCCAGCGATGCAAAGACACTCTTCATGCCCTTTGTCGATCAAGGTTTAATTCATTGGGTTTATCCTCCCCACCCATCACCACATCATCAAGAACTTTAGGCACAACATCTTCGACATCTTCGGTCCACAATGACATCTTCCTCTCCTCTCGAACTTGAATGTTGTTAACAATGACATCCTGTTTTGGAACAACATCCTCGGGTACACTTCCTTCACGTATTTCCTTATACACAACAAAACAGTATATATATAATCTACTAAATATACTCAAATTGACACAACATACGCAGTATACGCACAAGCATGGAACTAAGATGTATGTAACTTACCACATCGCCGACCGGCACAATAGGAGCAACATTGTGCTCGCAACCGGTTGAGATATGCGTCTTCTCCGCTTGGACCATCCAACTCATTCTGTGTACCGTTCGCCCAAGGGGTTAGTTTTTATTAATATGTTACACATAAGTAATTCCAGCGTACTTGAACAGTGTTTACAACATTTTATTACCTCTTGTCTATATAAACCCGTTCCAGCTGCATGAACGCTTCCAATTAACGGGTCAAACATACTGCCCACATTGATTGCAGAATTCACCAAGCTATCCATCCATTCTTCTTCCACTCGCTCACCTTCATTATATTTGTTCTTTTCTACATCATTCTCCCCATCCTTCATACTATCATCCCCCTGAAGAAACAATGGATCCATTACAACATTAACTATATACATCAGAACATTAGTAGGATATAAGATCTGTCAGAACTCAAATACTATATTCTTGTATGTTATGTAATGTAAAGATGTCGAGTATATCACAGATATCATGTATATTCCGAATGATAAACATACTTAGTAGATTGCATATTACCTCAGTCGGATCCCTCGCTCCCTCATTATTAAACAGGCTGTCCAACCTCTTCTTCTGCATGTAGAAGATATCAATTATACAGTTCATCTTCTCCTTCATAGAAGCCAATTCAGACATAACTAATTCCTTTAGCTCTTTAATATCAGACTTCACACTGCTACTCTCCCCTACATCAATTTCTTCATCATCTTCTTCACTTTCTTCAATCAAATCTTCCTTTTGGTGCATCACATCGTCAAGCTTATTTTTCCCCTTATTTTTTGATTTCTTTTCAAACTCAGCCATGTAGCTTTTGCCCACTTCCTCTACAGGGGCCAGCGGTGTGACGACAATCTGTGGTATACAAAATATACACAGTTAGGCTGCATATTAACAAACAAACAATCGATATAAGTTTACATACATGATATACCTGATCATGAAAGACATCTTTTTCCAGTTCCTTACAAGTTCCCAATCTCATCACATCCCAATTCAAAAATCGCGGTTCTCCATGATTAATTCTTCTTCCATATTTTTCACTGGCGCTAAGTGCCGGAATCACCTCAAACGCCCAATAGATAAGTGCATACGCACACCCATTTACGGTCATACATTGGGACTCACAGCTACCAACTGCCTTACTGATGCTTAAACGAAGCATATCATATGAGACCCTTCCCCAAGGGTACATTTCAAAAACATCGTCATCTTCTACCATTCTAAGATGAAGGTCTTCAAACACATTTGTGGGTTGTTTCGGGATTACAATGCTCTCCAACATTGCTAACTTAGCAACTTTAAGAGACATCTTGTCATTCGAAAAATCATAATCTTCAAGCTCTCCAATCAAAGACTTCAGGACAATGGGTGGTGTGTTTTTTGAAAAAGCTTCTATCAATTGTGCTATTAGGTAGTTTATCCAAATTTGTGAATTTTAGGTCATCACAATTCAGAGGTAATTATGGCAAAGTCTTTCATCGTAAAATCTACCACATGCCCCTTGAAGTTGAAAGTCAAGACTTTTTTATCATCGTTATGCACACGCCTACGAATGATCTGTAGGAAAAGTTGTGTGGGGAACTTGGTTGTTGGCAGGTCCCACAGGTTCCAAAGGAATGAATCCTCCATTATTTTCTTCTGCCTATCGCTCATTTTCTGATGGAGTATTGTCAACACCTTCGTCTTACAAAAGATATTGACCTTCTGATCCTTTTTCCACGTACTCTTCGGCTGTATTAGCGGTGGCCCCTGTGAACAAACTTTGTTAAAGGTGGCACTCAAATATACATAACATACCACACATAACATACGCTATATACATCACGGTATGTACTCTACCCTACCACAATCGTGAGACGAGAACATATGATTGCGGTGAAGCGATATACAAGACATACACCCGCCCCGGAATATCGAAAAACTTGCATATAAGCGTATATTGCACCCTAAACACATGAACACGCTATATGTATTATAGCATGTACCCTACTCACCGCTTCCTCCATATTTCTCATTCTCCCGGCTCTTGTCTTCTTCCTGTCGCGCCTTCATTTACTTTCCCTCTTTTTGGGGACGGAAGACTTGTTGTCTTAGGAGTCCGAATGTATAAGAAAATATTTAAGTGTTTGAAAGACTCTTTGTAGATGTACAAAAGCTTTAAAAAAATTCATCTTTATACCTTTCTTGTCGAATCATCTAGGACAATTACATCTTCTCCCTCTGTCCTTTTTTAATGTCTTTCCCTTCTGAAGTCCCTGGATCTTGGTCGATATTTTTCTCATCCGTCTACAAGCGATCTTCATGATTTAGTACCAGAAATTTCCAGAAAAGATGTAAAAAAATGATTGCATGTATGAATGTACCTTTCTCGCCGAATCATTGTCGATGACTACATGTTCTTCAAGTCCAATAGTTGCATGATCCGCCACTACATCTACTTCTCTGACCTTTCCACCCGATCCTCTTGTGCTTACCATTTCTGACATTTTTTTAAGTTCTAATCAAATTTTTTAACAAGAAGAAGACTACTAAACTAACCAGAAATGCACAGATATTAACGTTCTCTCGTGCATGAAGACTGACCTGTTCTAAAATAAAAACTATCGGCTTTAAGAAATGCGGTTGCGTCCCAGAGAAGAAGGATGGAGCGGTTTCTCTTCTTCCTTTCTCTTCAAAATTATTTGGAGCGGTTTCTCTTCTTCCTTTCTCTTCAAAATTATTTGAAGCGGTTTCTCTTCTTCCTTTCTCTTCAAAATTAATGATGGCTGCAGGTAATGATGGAAAAACGTTTCGTTTAGCGTGCTTGGCAGCCGAATTGCTTCTTCCCCAAAATAGCCAACTTATCTGTTAAGGGCTATTGCGTCATTTCCCATTTTCTTTGCCTTCCACGTGCCTTTTCCCTGGCTATTATAAAAACTTTTACAAAGTCTGGCTATTTTGGAAAAACAGCAACCCAAAGTGGCTATTTGTATTTTTCCCCCCAAAAAGAAACCATTTTAGATCCTCCACTATGGGAATATGACAGACATTGATACCTATCTATAAAATCATATTCATTTCATTTTGTATGGTATTATTTAACTAATCATTTCATTCTCAAAGTGAGAGTAATATATTAGTATTCAATTCATGGCACGACAAGAATATGCAGGTTTAGCTTTATCGATCACGAGTGTGCTAGTGAATCTGGTACAGGCTCGCGGTGGTGACCCTTTCAAATCTCACCCCATCATCTCCATGTTTGCCGTAGCCGCTCTCTTCGTCATTGCTCTTTCACTTTCTTGGAAAACATTTACAAATAATGAAAGTTCTCCACTTGCTATTTTTATTGTGTTTTTGTTGTTAATTGTGGTAACTTGCATTTCCACAATTTTAGTCCCTCAATCTATGAGCTTCTTACCTTTTCTCATTTATTTTCTCTATCTTTCAATCACTTTTTTATTGTTTCACAGAATTATAATAATTACTCGCTCACCCCTTGGGTATAGATTTTGGTCTGAATTTGGAGAATGGTATTGGGAGGTTTTTCGGCGTCATTGGCTTACCACCATTTTTGTAAGGCCACCACCAAGGACATATATTTTGCCGGTCCGCCGCCCAAACTGAAGAAGAGATCGAAAGTTCAACAAGGGTTCATCCATCATCTTCATCGGAACTACAAATAACCGATTTAGGATCTTGGTTCACATAGTCCATTTATGTATTTGATTTTATTCTTAAAACTAAAAGGAGCAGGGTCCTTTTTCCAATTCTATGAAGAATTAAACGTAACAGTTTTTCTTTTTTTCATTCAGTTCATTAATTCAATAATATTAATATATTTTCACGTGCATTATTTTATTTTGATATATAAAAAATAAAATAGTAATCTCCATTTAGCTTCTTTAGACAACTGAAACAATTTCTTATTTAAAATTAGGAACTATATCATTATTCCACGTAGCTAATATATTTGAAAACAGATAATACTTACTTCTACATCATCTAATTTCTATTGGTCAATTTCAATTAAACATTATCACATTCAATAAATATGTGGTTCTACTAACTTTTATAAACCAATAGAAAGAAAATAAATATGAAAGTATGAAGGAGCTCCTTCAAACTATGATGGAGGCAAATATTTTACTTTGAAAACGTGTAAAGGGGAAAAGTTCCAGTACAACCGCAAACCGAAAATTCCATGCCACTACCATTTGGCTTCGTGGGTCCCGTTCTCTTTTAAGACTCGTTTTGCTCTCTCTCCGTTTTGAAGTTGTGTCATTTTTTTCCTTTCCTCTTTTTCGATCTCATCCTCACAGAAAAAAATTCCAACATCTCATAAAACCGATTTAGGATCTTGGTTCACATAGTCCATTTATGTATTTGATTTGATTCTTAAAACTAAAAGGAGCAGGTCCTTTTTCCAAATCTATGAAGAATTTTTTTTTGAGATTACATCAAAGTGGGGAGGGGGGACTCGAACCTTCGACCTTAAGGGGAAGGGAGTATATGTCAAACCAATTGAGCTAAGCTCATGTTGGCCAAATCAATGAAGAATTAAACGTAACAGTTTTTCTTTTTTTCATTCAGTTCATTAATTCAATAATATTAATATATTTTCACATGCATTATTTTATTTTGATATATAAAAAATAAAATAGTAATCTCCATTTAGCTTCTTTAGACAACTGAAACAATTTCTTATTTAAAATTAGGAACTATATCATTATTCCACGTAGCTAATATATTTGAAAACGGATAATACTTACCTCCAAACTAGTTTGGAGGAGCTTCTACATCCTCTAATTTCTATTGGTCAATTTCAATTAAACATTATCACATTCAATAAATATGTGGGTCCGCTAACTTTTATAAACCAATAGAAAGAAAACAAATATGAAAGTATGAAGGAGTTCCTTCAAACTAGGATGGAGACAAGTATTTTACTTTGAAAACGCGTAAAGAGGAAAAGTTCCAGTACAACCGCAAAACGAAAATTCCATACCACTACCATTTGGCTTCGTGGGTCCCGTTCTCTTTTAAGACGTTTTGAAGTTGTCATTTTTTTCCTTTCCTCTTTTTCGATCTCATCCTCACAGAAAAAAATTCCAACATCTCATAAAGCTATAATCCTTCTCTGTTATTTTTTGTCAGCCACTCGGATGCAGTGGGCCACAAAGAGATCACCTAACATTTTTGAGAAAAATATGTTTTTTGAAAAGGAGTAAAGGGACAGCAACACAACTAAATGTGAAAAGGAACTTACAAATGACTTGTTATATTTTGGGATTTTTTTTTAGAGAATATTTTGGGATTTGGAAGGCTTGCTTGACCATTTGGAAGTAGTGGGCCACAAAAACTCTCTCTCTCAACCCTATTCTATCACCTCAATTAAGGAAAACAACTCTTTTTTTGGGATTTGGAAGGCTTGCATTTTAGCTAATGGGAAGAAAAAAGTTGAGAGAGAGAGAGAGAATCCTAAAATATTTTGGGATTTGGAAGGCTTGCATTTTAGCTAATGGGAAGAAAAAAGTTGAGAGAGAGAGAGTTTTTTGGGATTTGGAAGGCTTGCATTTGACCATTTGGAAGGCTTGCATTTGACCCGGTCAAAAAGAGAACCAATGAAAATCTTACGGAATGGGATTATTTCTTGTAAAGTTTGAATTCCGGCATAATCATTAATATCAAAATCACTAAAAACCTACTTGTTTAAGAATCACTTTTAAATTTAATTTTAAAAAAATCAAATGATTTTAATAAAAATGATTATTAATTAAATTAACTAATCAATAAAAATATTATTAATATAATAAATATCAAGTTACTTTTTATAAATATACCTTTTTTAATAATTTGGTAATTATAAAAAGCATTGAAAAAAATATACAACCAAACAACTAAACAAACAAAAGTGCTTTTAATTCAATAAAAGCACTTTTTAATTCATACAACTAAACAATAAAATGATTTATAATTAACCACTTTTTATCTAAGTGCTTGTAATAAAATTGATTTTATTAAAAGTACTTGTTCATCAAGCATTCCCAAACACACCCTTACACATTCAAGCACTTCAAATGTCTTTGTACTCAATTACTTACAATTTGTGATAGAATATTTTTATGGATTGACATTCATTTTGACAAAAACTTTATTAATTTATTTATCATATGTTTGGTATTTTAAATTAATATTGTTGAAAATGATTTATGGATATAAAATCAATTTTTAATTGACTCTCAATAAATATGATGGCTTCCAACGATGCAAATTTGTGTAATTTTTTTTTCTTATGATTTATATGCAAATCATATCATCTCTACTTGCTATTATTACTGCGTCTTTCTGATCTTGAATACCTGAGAAACAAGAATAAGAAAACACTGGTGTAGTGGCTGTCAAACCGTCTCCGATGATCAAGTTAGTCGTTTGTAGGCCGGAAAATATATGTATTTGATTTGATGCTTAAAAACCAAATCTATGGAGAGAGTAACATTTTGGTGTATTTTTTTTAATTTAAGAATATTCATATTTTGTCTCGTGCATGATTATTTTATTTTGATATTGTGTGGGATGATTCTCCTTTTAGCGTCTGGCGCCTGACGGTCGCTTGTCGTTGTCGATGTCCAATCCTGCCTACCTAACTCAGTTAATTTGGATTTCGGTTCGTTTGAGGAAGTTACCACCCACTTTCGTCTTATTTATTTATTTATTTAAAAAAATATATCATTTAATAGATAGCCTTATTACAAAATCCTGTGTTTCGCCTGGTTTGGCATATACTCCCTTCCCCTTGAGGTCGAAGGTTCGAGTCCCCCTCCCCCACTTTGATGTAATCTCAAAAAAATCCTGTGTTTCGCCCAATTAAAATAAAGCCCATCTCAAAAAATAGAGACTGCCGCTTTGCTTTTATTATAACTGGTCTTTTACTATTGCTCGTGATATTCTTTCCAATATAAAAATGTTTGACATTTTTTATTTGATTTTTCTATGCTTTATAAATTTTTTTAGAAATATATTTTATTTTATTAATTTTTCAATTATTAAACATATTTTTATATTCTATTAAAAATTTAAATTATCGTATACTTTACTTATTCAATGAAATATATGTGGTTGATTTTCTTTTAATTTAAGATAATATTTTTAACTTCTTTATTTTAAAAATTTATACTACCAAATACCAAATAAAGAAGGGTAAAGTATTCATTTGGTCCCTGAGTTTTAGAGGTCGTGTCTATTTAGTCCTTACATTTTAAATTTGTGTCTAAGTAGTCCCTGAGTTTTTGATATTGTGTCTATTTGGTCCCTGCGTTTCAATTTGTGTCTATTTGGGGACTTTTTTGCTGATTGGCCATATTTTTAAAAGTATCTAGGAGAATGTCCAAAACTTAAAAGTAATTGGGTAAATGTCCATTTTTTTTGAAGTCCTGTTTTCAAAACCCGGCTTCAAGACAATTTTTGTGAAGTCCGGTTTTAGAAACCGGACTTTAACCCAGTCACAGTCCACGTGGAAGATTCTGATGATGTGGAGTATTTCTACTGAAGTCCTGTCTTGAAGACCGGACTTTAACCCAGTCACAATCCACCAATTTTAACCCCCAAACGGTAAAATTGCATTGGACGGAACAAATAGTAATCCACAACTTATTTTTTCCTTTCTATAGTGTCCAATTTACTCATGTTTATGTTAAATTGGACGGAACTCCATTATTTTTAGCTTTTAAAAACTTCGATTTTGAAATTGGTTTTTAATTTGATCGAACGGACACGCCCCTGATTTAAATTATACACTTCATTTGAACAAAACCAATCAAGAACTTTTGTTTTAAAATCTTGGAATAAATTTTCCAACCATGGTATTGAGATAAAAAAAATTAGCCATATAATCTTGAGAAATAAAAACATATTAAAACAAAAACATAATAAAAAATTAACCAAAAATTTGTATTCGTTTTTATTTTTTCCAGAAGGATGAAAACAAAAACAAAAATAAAACAAGAGAACATTTACACAGATCGAAGCATGATTTCATATAAAAAAAATAATAAGAAGAAGAAGAACATAGAATGAATTAATAATCATGAGCCTAACAAAACTTTGAAACCTAAATCAAAGAATTAATAAAGAATTGGAGATTGAGAGAGAGAGAGAGAGAGGGCTCAATATGAGACGATTGTTTGGAAACAGTGGAGACCGTCCAATTCTGGAGCAAACCTTGGCTGTTTCTTAGACTTGCTTTCTTGTTTTTCACTGTTATTATTCTTCAATCCATTCATCGCTTTGCTTTCCTCCGATTTTACGAAGCTACCTTTTGTGTAAGTAAAGGAAGGAACTGAAGCCGTGACTTTTTGTCCCAATAATTCAGCAGCAGGGCCGGCCCTGGCACTGTTCAAACGGTGCGACGGCACGGTTTGAATACATTATATATTATATATAAAAGTGAGAAGAAAATACTTAAAACAATGTGTGTGTACATTGGTTTCCTATAATCCAATCTCACTCTTTGCTGGAATCCGTTCCAGGTTCAAATCCCATGTAGTGCATTTTTTTCTTCTCATTTTATATTGGTAAAATTTGATATGTTTTATTATTATTATTATTATTATTATTATAAATAGAAATATTTAAATATGATTAAAAAATTTACCTCTATCTAAAATTTATTAATATAAATTATATACTTAAATTTATAATTTAGACTATACTATTACAAATTTATTAATATAAATTATATAGTTATTATTTGAAATATACTATTACAAATTTACCATTTCTTAAAATATAGTGTTATATTTATAATTATATATGTATACAGATAGTCAATCATCATGCCCTTGAACCTAAATCTTAGATTCGTTAGTTCCAAAAGTCGGGTTTTATTAAATGAATTAATGAAATATTATAAAGAAAAATCTCCTTTATTTATGTGGATTAGGATAAGATATTTCTAAAATGTATTTTTCTAAAATCCTTTTATTATATTATTTAGTTGTTATAGTGTTTTAATAAATATTAATATTTTTAAACTTTAATAATTTATGGTAGGGGTTCAAAATTATATTTTCGCACTGTGCCCCTATTTTCTTAGGACCGGCCCTGTTCAGCAGAGAACGCATCCATAAAACTGAAAAAATAAGTTCCGCCCACTTACTATTTGTTCTACGTTTACCTGTTTACTTATTCTTGTTATGGATTATAAAATATGAGTAAATATACTATTTGTTAAATAAACTGAATCTTTATCAATCATAATATTTTAATCAAAAAGGTAAAAAAAAAAAAAAAAACAGACCGAATTGGCATAAATAGACTAAATTGGCGTAAATTTAAAAAGGTAAAAAAAAAATTGAAAGGGGATTGAAGTCCGGTCTTGAAAACCGTACTTCATTTCCAATGCAATTTTACCGTTTGGGGGTTTTAATTGGTGGACTGTGACTGTGTTAAAGTCCGGTTTCTAAAACCGGACTTTAGTAGAAATACTCCACATCATCAGAATCTTCCACGTGGACTGTGACTGGGTTAAAGTCCGGTTTCTAAAACCGGACTTCACAAAAATTGTCTTGAAGTCGGGTTTTGAAGACCGGACTTCAAAAAAAATGGACATTTACCCAATTACTTTTAAGTTTTGGACATTCTCCTAGATACTTTTAAAAAAATGGCCAATGAGCAAAAAAGTCCTCTATTTGGTCCCTGAGTTTTAAGTATTGTGTCTATGTGGTCCCTGAGTTTTCAAGTTTTGTCTAAATGGTCCCTGGATTATTAGAAACAAGTTTAATTCTTCCTTAATTTGTTAACTCATTAACATAATATCGACTTAACGGTGACATAAAATGTTTAATTGATCAAAATACTGACATGAGATTAATAATTATGTCAAATTTTAGGCCTAGATTGATGAAAGATTTAATCATATCTTCGTATTTTGACCAATTAAACATGTTATGTCAGCGTTAAGTCAATAATCTGGTAAGAAGTTAATGAATACGTTAAATTAAAGATCAAATAAACTTACTTCTAATAGTTCTTGAAAATCTAGGGACCAAATAGACACAGTATCCAAAACTCAGGGACCATTTAGACACAAACTGAAAACGCAGGGACCAAATAGACACAACATCCAAAACACAGGGACCACTTAGACACAAATTGAAGACGCAGAGGCCAAATAGACATGACCTCCAAAACTTAGGGACCAAAGGGGTACTTTACCCAATAAAGAATAAGTTGTTTGTTCTAAATCTATATATATTTCTTATTTTTTTAGTTAATTTATTCATTTCTAGATTACGTATTTCTAATTTTAATTATAATTTGAGAAATTATATTATTTATTCTTTTTTATTTTAAATATTTAAAATTTTAAAATATTTCTTATTAAAAAATTTAAAGTTTATTTAAATATTATAAAATACTCTGCCCTTACAAATTCAATAAAGGGTAAAATGCAACCTGTGATTTTTGTAAAATGCATGAACACCCCCTGTGGTTTGAAAATGACAGAACATACCCCTGTGGTTCCAAATTATTCCAATGAGACCCCTCCCCTTCAACGCCATTTATTTTCTTTTAGCCATAACTTCTCCGTTTGAACTCTGATTTGGATAATTCAAGATGATTTGGAATCCTCATTTCGGGTTCTAAGCTATGGTCAATTCAAAACTTCAAAATCGTTAAAAAATAAAAGGGTTTATTATCAACAAAATACTAAGTATGGTTTATACCATCAATGCTTTTGATTACTGATGATTTAGAAGGTTTAAACTGACCATAGCTTAGAGCTCAAAATGATGATTCCAAAACATCTTGAATAATCCAAATCAGAGTTCAAATGAAGAAGTTATGGCTAAAAGAAAATTGTCGATGTTGAAGGGGAGGGGTCACATTAAAATAATTTGAAACTACAGGGGTGTGATTTGCCATTTTCAAACCACAGGGGTGTTCATGTATTTGACAAGAACCACAGGGGACTTATTTGTATTTTACCCTTCAATAAATTATATTTTGTTGTAGTTGTTTTTTTTATCTTAACTATCTTTTTAAAACAATTTAAGTTTTTTTTTAGTTATTTTAAAATTAAATCACCATCACCTTTATTAAATCATTTAGTATTTGAATACTTAAATATAATTTATTTTTCGTAAATGAGTGATAAATCTAAACAATGAATAGTTATTCATTTTCTTATCTTGTAATTAGTTTTTTTTAATTATTTTGAATTTGATGTTGTGAAGACAATAAAAAGCCAAAGAATTTATTTTAAAAAATTGACTATTTCTTATTCACTTAAGATAAATATTTTAATATTTTATATAAAAAAAGAATGTAAAAAAGAGAATTTTTTTTTCAAATTATGTTAATATATGAGAAAAATATAAATATCAAGAGAAAAAAAAAAGGCAAAGATCAGTATGAAAAAAAAGTCACTTTACAGAGTAAACCTATTGTTTTTTACAACTCCAAAATTTATTTTTCTAAGGGTATATGAAATGTGGCATGCATTTTGAAGATAAAAAATATGTATAGTAGTTTAAAAATACAAATAGTCATTTAATAGAAAATGGATTATAAATAAAAAGGCATGCTTAGTAATTTTGAGATTTTAAAAAGGTATATATAATGGCACACATAGTAATTTTAAAATTTTAAAAAGAGTATAATAGTTCAGAAATGTTTCTCAAAATCCCTCCTTTTTTATATATTAAGGATAAGGATAAAGATAGAGTTTTTTTCCCTCTCCCATTTCAAACCGCCACTTCTCCATTAGAGCCTTCAATCGACGACTCTGCTTCCGAAACAAAGCAGGTAGAAACATAATCAGAAAAAGGAAATTGCTTTGATTCATTTGAGTTATTGAACTTGCTTTGCTTTTTTCTAGATTCGGTAGTAGAAAAGAGTTGGTTATTTGCAGCAGAAAATTGCATTATCTGGATTAAAAAAAAGTTTTACCTAAGTTATTGTTAGTACTTACAATATCAATAATCTGGCTCTCTCAAACTTGTTTTTTTCTTCTCTTTGTTAGTAATTAAAAATCATGTTTTCTTTTTCTTCCTATTGTTGTTGTCAAGAGAGAAGAGTTCATCATTAGGAAAAGCAAAGTGCAAGCTATAGATAGATTCAATGTTTAAAGCACTCTTAAGTGTTTGATTAATTGTCTCTACTAGAAAAAAAAAATCTAACTTTATTTATTAAAAAAAAAGTTGTCAGAAGAGATTTGGTTTTTACTTTAACTAGTTTAGTCATTATAATTGGACTAACATGTAGAACTTACTCCATTTGGTGATGGGAAGTACCCGCATCTTCTTTGATAATTCTGTATCATCTTCTTGAACTATAGTGTTTTGGCTTTTCATTGGGATGATGGGTGATTGTGTTTTGTTGATGAAATCTCTCCCACTTTGTTAAAGAAAATGGTAGAAGTAAAGTAATATGATTTGCCTATTACCTGTTAGAATTATTTATTTGTTGTATTATTGGCTATTTAATTACATGGGCTATTAAAGTGATCATGTTATGATTAAGCCCATGGATTTTCTATTGGGTATGGGCCAAAGGAATGGATACATGTAGGGTCTTGTGAGAATAGTGGGAGTCTGATAAGGGGCTAGTTTGGTATTACTGTGGCTTTTGAAATAATTGTTGTCAGCTGTGCTGTAGAAAAAATCAGCTGTATCAGGAATCAGATTTGTTTTTGCTAAATTCAGCTTATACAGAAAATCAGTGTTTATTAAATTCAACTTCTAAAACTGATGTGAGATATATAATTAGTTAAATAGTGTTTGGTAAATTTATTTAATGCGTTTTTTTATCTATTTTTCTAATGACATAATTATTACAACTTTCTAAATTTTAATTTAAATATAACATATATTTTAATTAAAAAATATAATTATATTAATTCAATCCCAATTATAAAAATAGTTTATCATAATAATAAAAACATAAAAATGATATTCAAATACAAAACGATATGAAAAAACTCTTATGAAGAAACTAAATAAATCTTGTCTATCTCGTTCTCATCAAACTTGTAGCAATATCATATCTCAAGTCGAGACTTCTTGGATATGAGAATAATTACTATGATGATTTGATTCATGAGCATCATTCTCCATCTCTTGATTGAAGTTACCATTCCAATTTTGTTCAAAATGGTAGTCAGATCGACCGTGTCTCCTTATGTAGTTGTGCAACGTCATAGTTGCAATAATTATCTTCACTTGCCTTGTAAAAGGATAATTAGGCATATATCTCAGGTTTTTCCATCTTTTCTTCCGTACTCCAAAAGTCCGTTCGATGACACTTCGAAGAGAAGAATGTGCTTGGTTGAAAACTTCTTGATAATCCATTGGTTGACTACCTCGACGAAATTTTTGTAACTCCACCACCAAGGACATATATTTTGCCGGTCCGCCGCCCAAGCTGAACAAGAGATGGAAAGTTCAACAAGGTTTCATCCATCAACTTCATCGGAACTACACGTCTAAAATCAATAACGGGTTAGGTCTTGTTTGACGCAACCCATTATGTATTTGATTTGATACTTAAAAGGAGCAGGTCGTTTTTCCAAAATCTATGAAAGGTCCATTTGGTCATTTTAAATTAGTATTTCTTTTAAAATATTGTTTCATCTAAAAACAATTAAGTAAAGTATTTTAAGTGAAATAGTTGTTTATAAATATTTTTAGAAGAATCACAAATCAAATATTTGTCTCCAAAAACACATTTTAGTATACTCAAATGTTTTTAGATGAAACACTTAATTAATATTTATTTTTAAAAGTTTCACTCAAAACATTTTTAGGGAAAATTGTACCAAACGGACCGAAGAATGTAAATTTTGATGTTTTACTTTTTTTTTGTTTTTGTTTCATTCAGCTTATTAATTCAATAATATTCATATTTTTTTCATGTGTATTATTTTGTTTTGATATATAAAAAACAAAATATTAATCTCCATTTAGCTCAACCGTAAACTTAATGCAATTTCTTATTTAAAATTTGCACTATATTATTATTTTTTGATAAACTGAGGGATGGCACGTGTGACCCCCGTGCCCACAGAGTTCCAGCCTCCACCTGGGTCTGACTCGGCTAATATATTTGAAAACACGTAAACAGGGACCCACTAATATCCCTCTCTGTTATTATTCCACTCTTTGGGGATGCCTCTCCCCTACGTGACGTGTCACTGCTTTAATGTTTTGTTCACTCGACCAAGCTAGGGGTGAACATGGGGCGGGGTGGGGCGGGGTCGGGGTACCCCGATTACACCCCGACCCCGTTTAAGCCAAAAAATGGCACCCCGACCCCGCCCCAATTATATTTTACCCCGACCCCGACCCCACCCCATTTAATTGTCGGGGTCGGGGTACCCCGAATACACCCCGATTACACCCCATTTAAAAAAAAAGTCACAATATTGTGTTTTTCCAAAGTTTTGAATTGAGAAAACAAAGAAGAAAAGAAAAATAGAGAGTTGAGAATAGAAATAGAAAAGAAAGAGGGAAAGGAAGAGGAAAAAAAAGAAAGGAAATGGGATGGGTTGAGAGAAGATCAAGAGAAAAAAAAAAAAAAAAAAAAAACTTAATCGGGGTCGGGGCCCCGATGGGGTACAATTCCATCACCCCGACCCCGCCCCGTTTAATAAACGGGGCATCGCATCCTACCCCGACCCCGACCCCGATTACACAATTAAATGGGGTGGGGCGGGGCGGGTTCACGGGGTATCGGGGTGGTTGTTCACCCCTAGACCAAGCACTGCGCCTAGGGAAAGGAAACGGTGAAAGTCTGATATTTTTGTTTTGTTTTTATTTTTAAATATAAAATACATGTCTACACTTTAGATTATTATTACAGTTTAGTAAAATTGTTAATCACACCCTTCAATTGATTAATTTTAACGAAAATTGAGATACATTTATATTTTACGTATGTTATGTATTCTGATTTCATTAAAAAACAATAAAAAAATTTGATATATGGGTAGAATTTTAGAATAAACTATTATGTTAATAAGATGTACTGGAATCTATAAATCACACTCAAATGTTTATATTTCTTAATAGTTTTGGAATATGTGGTATGCATATAATATAAATGTGTCTAAATTTCGTGAAAACTAATCGATAGAAAGGGTGTGATTTGCAATTTTCTTAAAGTTCAAAAGTATTTTAAAACAAAATAAAAATACAGGGGTATAATTTAACAATTACTCAAAATGTAGGAGTGTATTTTGCATTTATCCTTTTTTTTTTCTATTAAGGGGTGAAGTTTAAAAAATTGTTCCTTTTCTGCTAATATTAAAAAGGGTAAAATGCAAATAAGACCCCTGTGGTCTTTTCAAAATGCATGAACGCCCCCTGTACTTTGAAAATGGCAAATCGCACCCCTGTGGTTCCAATTTTTTTCAATCAGACCCCTCCCCTTCAATGTCAATAATTTTATTTTAGCCACAACTTCTTCGTTTGAACTTCGATTTGGACGATTCAAGATGTTTTGGAATCCTCATTTTAGGCTCTACATAAATGTCACTTTGAAACTTTGAAATCATTAATAAATAAAAGATTTTACTAACATCGAAACACTAGGTATGATTGACATCGTTAACTCTTTTGGTTATTGATGATTTCAAAGTTTCGGCGGCGATTATGTAAAGCCAGGAAATGAAGATTCCAAAACATCTTGAATCATCCAAATCGGAGTTCAAACGAAGAAGTTATGGCTAAAAGAAAATTATTGACATTGAAGGGAGGGTCCGATTGAAAAAATTGGAACCACAGTGCGATTTGCCATTTTCAAAGATGCGTGTTCATATGCATTTTGAAAAGACCACAGGGGTCTTATTTGCATTTTACCCTATTAAAAATTGTAATTTTCTTTTCTACCATGTTATTTCTCACTAACTAATTTATATAATTGGAAAATAGCAAAATACACGTAATAATTTTTAAAAATTTATCAAACTTCTACCCAATATCACATTATTGACAATAATTTATTGAACTATAAGAGAAAAAAAAACTAAAATAATATTAAAAGACAACAAAATAGTTCAAATAATCTGATCTTATCTTAATATATTAAAAGTGTCAATCGATGAAGAACCTTTAGTTCCTATTTTACCCCGATTTTTTCAATGTATTTTTCATATGCCCTTTTGGTTATATCTTTTTCCATGTGTGCTTGCATCCTTTCTAATTTTTTTATCCATTTCGTAAAAATATTGCAATATATTTAATGCTTTGTCTAGATTCATTGTTTCTACTTCTCATCTTTCTTCATTGTCATTATTCCATTTATGAGTACAACTCCTTTACGTGATGGATGCACATTGGGAAAGAAAAAGACTCTTCCAAAGCCACTCTTTACTTACTCTGTATCTTTTATTCTTTCTCCCAAATTACAAGGAAAATCCTCTTTCAATTTTCATTATCTCTCACCACTTGCTTTTTTTTTAAAAAAAAGTTTTGCATATTTCAACTTTTCATCAAGTCTCAAGTATTGAAGGAAGCTATCGATATGATAACATATTTGAGTATTTGATGTCTATTTTGATGCTTAATTATCAGCTTTTTTTTTTCCATGTAGATTTATTAAATTTTTTTTTTAATCCTTATTCAAGCGCATGCTTTACTTTGAACCCACCAATTCAATGATTTTAGGTATTAAATGCCAGTTTGAATTCATACTTTTTTCATTTTGGTTATCAAGCATCAACTGATTTCAATTTATGATATTGAAGAAACCTCTCATATCATATATCTTAAATTTTAATTAGGGTAAAATGTAAGAATGACCCATGTACTTTCACCCAATTTTAAATATGACACCTACACTTTATTTTTTTTCAAAATACACCCTCGCACTTATCAAGAAGCCATCATTTATTAAAAAAAATAATCCATTTTAACATTGAGTTACAATTTTATTCTTTTTTTTACATTTTAATAGAATATTTATTAACCTTTTCAACTAATATTGGGTCAAAAAGTTGGGAACTACAATTTTCTAAAGTTTCGTACTGAAGTTTGTGTCTGATTCATGGTTCGATTCTTACTTGCTTTGATTTGTAGTAGAATGAAAGGTTGACTAAATGCTTATGTAAATATTGGGGGTCCCCGGTTTTTTTTACCCAAGGTTAGTTATAAAGGTTAAGAAATATTAATATTTTGTTAAAATATTAAAAAAAAAAGAATAAAATAATATTTCAATGTTAAAATAGATGATTTTTAATAGATGATAACTTCTTGATAAGTGCACGAGAATAAATTAAAATCTTCTGAAATATTATTTAGTTAAAATGGATGATTAACAAATCTCGTGCTGTCCCTTTTAATAGAAGAGGAAGAAGACGGTCTTTGAAATTAGAGAGAGAATCAGACCGAAAGGAGAATAAATGAAACTCTTCTGAGAGGGACAACTCGAGATATGTTAAGGAGAGGGACACAGACAACTAAATGTGAAAGGGAAGATTACAAATGTTTTTTATTCACAATTGTACAACTAAATCTGGAAGGGAAAATTACAAATGACTTTTATCCCCAATTGGATTTTTTAATAGCAGGTGCCTAACCACTTGTTCGTGTTGGCATACGCATTTGGATTGGGATGGAAAGGGAAAATTACAAATGACTTTTATCCCCAATTGGATTTTTTAATAGCAGGTGCCTAACCACTTGTTCGTGTTGGCATACGCATTTGAAGACAAAAAAAGGGGTGGAGATTATATAAAATTATTTCCAAATTATTTTCTTTTTCTTTTTCCTATAAAAATGGATGGAGATTATATAAACAATTAATATTTTTCTTTCTTTCTATAAATAGAAAAAATGGTAAATTTTTAATTTTTAAAATGTTAGTTTTCATCCGCAGTTCTAACTACAAAAATGTTTTTAATAATTTTAGATTCGCCTAGTGAAAATTCTAAAATATTTAATTAAGTACATATTTTAAATATTTCTTTTATAACTTTTCATACTCGGATTATTTTTTTATATTTATATTTCTGGAAATGGAATTTATTTGTAGTTGTGATAATTTTTTACATCGGTTTATCGATATGATTTCAGATTTTTTAAAACACATAAAATAGATATAATTTGTAATGATTTCATATTTTTTAATAATTTATCAAAATAATATATTACTTTTTATTTTAATAATGTATTGAAAATATACGTACCATTGATTTAATATATTGCTTCGATTTTTAATATTTGATATTTTAACTGGAATAATTTTCATCTAAATGAGTTTTTAATAACTTAACTTTTATTTTGTTACAAGTTAATTGCCAACTTAATTTTTAACTTTTATTTTTAGTTAAATAATATCATAGAATTTTCATTAGTAGAATCCAAAATTATTAAAAATATTTTTATAGTTAAAACTGAAACGAAAACTAACATCCTAAAAAAATTATAAAAGAAATTAGGAAGGAGGAGTTTCTTTCATGTGAAAGCTAACAACAAGCAAAGGAAAAATTAGGTTTTCACTTCTCTTCTTCCTCCCTTGAGCCGACGCCACACCCTCCCTCATAGGGTGAGATTTTGTTCAATCTTTACCAATTGTCGTTTTGAGCGTGGAATCAAGGAAAACGTGAATTTGGTTCGCGTAGATCGGGTTTCAACTACGTTTTCAAGGATTCAAGAAGGTAAGGTATTAGGTTTTAGCCTTTAAATCCCATAATAATTATTTTCTTTATTTTCTTAAAAATCAAGGTTCATTCTTGATGAATTCTTGAAGAATTTCAAGGAAACCATAACCAATTCTTTCGAGAAACCAAAGTTCTTGTTTCAAACCGATTTAATTTAAATTTGATCCAAACCTTGCGAATTTTTCTTCTCTTTTCAGCCTTGGCTGACGCCATAGCAGATTATTTTTCCTTTTCTTTTTTCTTTTCTAAAAACCCTGGCTCGGGGGGTTTCGAGCCGTTTTCACATTTTCCTTCGATTACCCATTGCGTAATTTAGATTGTTTTGTGCTAGGATAATTTTAATAAGCTTTTAGGACCTTAAATTGTAGGTTGTGGGCTGTTGTGAAGAAGTTATATTTTTTCCTAACCGAAAAGTCAAGGCGAGTGAGCAATTTCAGTAAAAACGACGTGTTTTAGTACCCCTAGGTTTCATTAACTATTTGGATGTTAAGATTATGTTTAGGATGATTCTAAGGATGTTTTTATACGATTTTATTGAATACAAACGTTGCTGGAATTTATTGTGAAATTATTATGTTCAAGATTACAAGTTTTGCAGGTTTGTGTGATTTTTGTAAAATTAGCGTTGGGCGTTAGGGGTAGTTCTTGAATAGACGTTAGGATGGGTTGGGTGAGTGAATAAGGATGAAAAGGGGCTGTTTTGTTGAGGTTATGAATTTTGAAAGTCGCTTAGATAAGTATTGACGTGATCGGGAAGTAAATAGTGTTTTTACCGTTTTTCACTTTTAATTAGTTTCTTCTTATAAATTGTGTGTGTATGTGCATGGAAGGATCATATTGAATGATGCGCCATTCAATAGAGAATATTTATGGAGGTTCATTTTAAGTTTGGCCACTTAAAAGAGAATATTATTATTTTAAAAAACTCTTAATCATGTATGCACGCTTGTAAAGTTATGTAAAGGTTCATATTGGGTAGAAATATTCAATAGTGAATCAGTTGTGTGTTGTGTGATATTTAAGTTTGAAAGGATTGTTAAGATGGAATTTGTTAGAAATGGAACACATTAGATTTAATCTAATGTAAACCTTGAGAGGTTGTGTGGTTTGAATGTTTAAGCATTGTGTGATACCGTATTGGACTTAATGTCATCATAGGTGTTCTCAAAGCATATTGTTTTTATTGAAATTGTTTACTTATTGGGCGTAGCCTCATGATGCTATTTTTTTTAGGTACCAAAGGGAAAGGAGCTGGCAAACGTTTGAGGAGCTCGAGGAATGAAGAAGAGTTGGAATATTATTATTGTTATTAGCGTCGAGTCTTTGAATTGTTGAACTTTTATTTTGAATTAATGTCTTATTGATTTATTAGTTTGTTTTTGGTTTAAATGTCGTTCTTTTATCTCAATTGTCTTGTTTTGATGTTGGATTTAAAGTTGTTTCTCGAATGATGTTATTATTTGTTTTCAATAAAGAACATGGCCTTATTGATTTGATTTGATTTTCTAATAAAGGATTTGATTTCTCCAAGTGTTGTTCCGCTGCATTTTTTATTGAGTTTATTATTGTATTTTAAAATGTCGGGTTGTTAAAAAAAATGTAAAAACACGTGTTGCACACGCTCATTTGTACTAGTAAATATAAAAAAAAAATTGAAATGAATTGAGTTAGATTTTCGCACATAGTATTTTTTTTTTCCAAAGATAGACTTATATAAAAAGATCAAACCAAATTACAAATAGAGTCAACGACCCTTTTAGCAAGGGAATCAACAATAAAATTAAACTCTCTCCTAATAAAAGAAAGAAAAACAACATCAAAGAAGAACTACAAAACTTAAAGTCATCTAAAATACAAAAAAAATCAGATGGTCAGCTTGAAACTCTATTGAAGATGTCAAATGCAACTTTAGCATTATAATGAACCTTCACTTTGGAGAAACCACTGTCCAAAGTATGCTTTAAAGCAGCTAAAATACATCTTCCATCAGCATGAAGAGAATTGAAACAGTGAGGACCGAGCGTGCTAGTCTACGATAGAGATAAACCATCTTTTTTAAAGATCCAACATGAAATATTTAAGAATGGGACGTTTTCTACGCGTATTTAAGAATGGGAGTTTCCTTGCTTTTATTTTTGGAAGAAACTTGGCTCCACAAAATTGTGAAGCCAAGTTTTTTCCTTTATTTTTGTTTGCAAGGAATCTCCTTTTGTTTTTTTTTTAATCTTGGATATTAAGGAACCCTCTTTTTATCTATTTTCTTTCTTCAAAAACTTCCTTAAATATCAAGATATTTGGGACAACGTCATCTATTTTTTTTTAGTCACCTGATCACCCCTACTATAAACGTATATTCTAAAGTAGAGAGATTAATATTATAGTATGAATGGCTGATGAGATTATTCAGGTGTCGTGTCAACACGAAAATAGCTTATCTAGTTAGACAAATACTCTCTTCTCCATTTTGATGTAATCTAAAAGAAAAGAAAAAAAGAGAAGATTATTCAGGTGTGTTTATAACGCTAGCGAGCATCCTCGTTAAATCTGGTTCAGGCTCGTGGCGGCAACCCTTTCAAATCATGCTCCATCATCTCCATGCTTGCCGTAAACACATTTTTTTTCATTTCTCGTTCAGTTTCTTGGAAAACATTTACAAATAATAATCAAAGTTCTCCACTTGCTACTTTTATTGTGGTTTTGCTGTTGTTTGTAGTAACTTGCGTTACTGCAATTCTAGTTCCTCAATCCATCAGCTTCTTACCTTGTCTCTTTTTTTTACTCTATCTTTCAATCACTGTTTTATTGTTTCAGAGAATTATATCCAAGCCTAATTGAAAATTGAGTCAATTAGTTCATATTGCTGCTAGATTTTTGAACTCTACTTTATAAATCCTGATTTTGCCCAATTTTGTTTTGATATATAATATTCCATTTTCAGTTAGTGTCATCTGGGTGTTTCCTAGCCATAAATTAATACGTTTTTACCCTTAAATTTTGATAGTATTATCAATTAAAACCTTATATTATAGAAGTAGTCACAAGTTTAACCTTATATTAACTAATCGTTGGGTAAAATATAAACAAAGTATGTTTTGTTTGTATAGAAGGTAGCAAGAAATTTAAACAATTTAAGGAGAAAAATGTATCGAAGAAGTATGTGGTGTGAGATTTAAACCAACAAATATGAAAAGAACCTAACTCAATATGATGACGGCAAAAAAATTGTGATCATATGAGAGACAAAAAAACATAATCAGCTTTTTTTTTTTTTTTTTTTGTTAAATTACATCAAAGTGGGGGAGGGGGATTCAAACCTTCGAGTTTAAGGGGAAGAGAGTATATGTCTAACCAGTTGAGCTATGCTTATGTTGGCGATAATGTTTGTTCGTATGTGCAAATACACGTATACGTTAAGGTTTTATATATTGATTAAAGTTTAACCTTTAACCCACTTGCACATTACAATAGACAAGTTTTTCTCGCTCATTTTTTTAATTAATAATATTACATATTTTCTAGGGTGAATTTCACTAATAACCAAAAAAATAATGGATATATCAAATATACCTGATGTTTTTATTAAATATCAAAAGTACCCAAAAACCGCCACAGGCCAATTAAATTACATTGTGAAAGGACAAACATGCCCCTGATTTAATTTCTCCTTAATTTGTGTAAAATTTAAGGAAAGTTATAAAATTCCTTAAATTTTACAAAATTAATGGAAAAATCAAATCTAAATAAAAATAAAAACTATAACAAAAATAAAATAAAAAATTTTCAAACTTCTAACTTTGTTCTTCAACCTTCTGACTTCTTCTTCATGGAAAAATCGAATGTCTTTCTTGTTCGTCATCCTAAAAAAACAAAGATAAAAAGTAAACAGTTTATTAATGTGCACTTAAAATTGATTCGGATACAAAAATTGATGAAACGGTTTTGAAAACATATGTAAAAAAGGCTTTCAAAAAAAACATTGAATAAAAATAAACATTTCACTAAAAGTAACTTATCTATAAAATACATAGAAAACAAGTTCACCGAGAATTGAAAATGTAATTTTTTTATAAACAGATTTACTTTTAGTAAACATTTATTTTGGAAAATTCAAATGTCCTTCCTGAGATAGCGAATGAACAAAATTGGAGATGAAAAAGAATTGGAAGGTACAAATTTTTATAAACGGTTTACTGTTAGTAAACATTTATTGATGTACCTTGGTTGCTGCTTTCTTCCTCAATTGAACAGAAACACGAGCCACAACAACGATCACCTTCGTCTATTTTTCAGATCTCGCAATGAATTTGAATCATGACCGAAAAACCAAACCAGTAAAGAATCATAAGTTTGGTGGCCGAGAAGACGGTCAAATTTTTATAAACAATTAAAAAGATAATTTTTTTTATAAACAGTTTACTTTTAGTAAACATTTATTTAGGAAAATTCGAATGTCCTTGCTGTTCATATCCAACAAAATACAGAGATAAAAGTAGCAAAAAACGAAAGAGAAAAACAATTGGAGATGAAAAAGAGATCAAAGATTCTATAGATATGTAAATAGAAAATAAAAATAAATGTTGAACAAAAATAAACAGTTTTAAAAATTCATTCAGATCTGGAAAAAAACAACGTGAAAACTTACAAGATCTACATCTTCAAGCATAAAAACTTACCAGATCTACATCGTCGGAGAAGAAATCAACCGTATCAAAAATCCAAAGATCATTTTCTCCTGACGAAATATCATTTACTCATTTTCCCCAAACCCCATTCTTCAAACCTTTTTCAGAAATATCAGTCAATGTGCTTGTTTCCATTGACGGCGGAAGATCCAATAACCCAGAAAAATCGTTCTTCTTCTTCTTCTTCGTCGTCATCGCTTTCGAAACCGATATCCTAATCCAAGAAAAACCCTAATTACAAAGACAAAAACAAAGCTCAATAGAGGAATCTAATGATGAAGAAGAAGATTCGGAAGAAGAAGAAGGAAAAGAGGAAAACGGCTACACATTTTTTCATCCATTGACGTGCATAGGTCTTTTATTTTGACCTAAAAAAATGAAGTTTTTATTCTATTTAGTTATATTAGTTTTCATTAAAAAATTCCTATAATTAAAAAAGATTTGATTTGATTTGAATTCAAAATAAAATAAAATAAATAAATTATAAATGGAATGGAATGAATTTATTAAGATATATTTATTAGGAGAGATAAAAGGGTAAAAAAGACAACTTTAAAAATAGTAACCACCATATCACCACTAAAAATGGTGTTTTATGGGTATAAGTGAAATAAAATCCTAACAACCGGCATAATTGAAATTAGGTGAATTAATCTGGATACTAGTGATATTAATCTCTATTTTCTAAATAATTCCAAAACGAATAAGGTGGTTTTCAAATTATTTTCCTTCCCTGTTTGTTTGCTTTTGTTGATTAAAAAAAAAAATCACGGATGATAGAGAAATTTATTTTTAGACAATAATTATGCTCTCAAATTTCCGAGAATGTCATTTCTTAAAAGATTTAGTTCTTAGAAATTGAATTAAATAACCGAAACATATGATCAAATAATCAATATATTTCATATATGGATGTACTTTAAAATATATATCTATAGAGTGAGCATTACCTGAGATATATACCATAAAAATAAACTTTTAAGTAATTAAAGCTCTTCTCTACTCCTAAAAAGTGTTTATATCTCTAAAACAATTAATTATTTTCAATTCTAAAAGACATTTAGATTTAACCAATGTTATGTTATGATAGATTTTATGACTGAAAAATAAACATGTGTGTAACATATTTTTACTTTTTTTTTAGTTTTTAAACTATGGAAAAATTCGAACATGTGGATGGATTATAAACATTTTATAATCTTTTATTGAGCCTGCAATCCTAAGCTATCTGACTAGCGTGCATGGTATTCATATATAAGACATTTGATACATACAGACTCCTAACGAATTATATGTAAGTGCCTGTTTAAGATAGTTTTTTAAAGTGTTTTTTCAATGATAATCAAAAATATTTTTTATTTGAAAACGCTTTAAACATTTTCAAAAGTTATCCAAACTGATAGTAAAAGTGGAATACCTGGCTGAAACAAAAATTTTGACTCATTTTTTTACAACGTATATGATATGAGGACAAGAAACTGTCAAATATACTAATCGACCGATAAATCTTCGATAAAGAGAAAGATCAAGTAATAAATCTCCCTCATAAAGAGAACCCAATGAAAATCTTACGGAAAGGGAATCTTTCTATATAGACGAGAGAGACAGAATGGATGAGCACAAACCAAATCAATATGCAAGTTGATTAAAAGGAGTCCGTTGCCATTTGACTTCCTAAGTCTTTGATTTTTACTTTCTTTTTTATGAGCCCCTTTTCATAGTTTTAATTGCAAGAGTCTAATTTCATCAATCAGCTTTTTTTAGTTGTATATTTTTATTTGAACTCCGATTTAGATTATTCAACATATTTTGAATTCTTGGTTTTGATTTTTTTTTCTTTTTTTTATAGTCACTACAAAAACGTCAATAAATAAAATGGTTTATTATCATTAAAACGGAACTATGAGTGTAATTTTTTATTTTTCAACTACCGAGGATGTTTTTTATATTTAATCAAAACCACGAAATTCTTATTTACATTAAAAAAAAATGGTCGTTCCGCCAAAATGGCATAGCTGCGTGAGAATGGGGAAAAATCAACACTACAAAAAGTCTTTCCTTCCTGATTTCTGGATTTTTTTAATATGTGATAAACGGTATGAAAAAAAATCCATGAAACAAACAACAAAATCAGCTCTTTTAGCGATTAAAAGAACTATCGAAAGTGAATTAGACTTTCCCAAGTGAAACTTTACAACAAAGCGGAAGTGAAGTGCTGTTTACTTATAGAATGGATGAAAAATCAAATTAGCCACTTTTGAAGTCATTTTTAACAAAATAATCACATTTTTAGAAAGTCAAGGGAGTAGCCACATTTTACTATTCAAATTTTAAAAATACCAAACTTACCCTTTTCGTATATCGAGTATAGTCTGACACTTCTGACATTTTTTCTTTCCCAATGCATTTTTTCTCTGCCTTAATTTTTAAGATATTAACTATATTGTTCATAGTTTTTATTGTATTCAATATATTTTTACATTTTCAATATATTTGTGTAAATGTTTTATTCTACATATTTCGATTTTAATTTAATTTTGTAGATCGTTTTAAATTAGTAAAAGATTGACGAATTACTCTTTTTTTTTTTCAAAAGAGATAATTTCATTGAAAAAATGAAGAGGTACAGCCAAAATCCCTAAAAAGAACAAAAGAACAGAAAAACAAAAATAAAATTACATAAATATCTCCACTTCTCACAATCTCCACACTCAGTTTGAATGGTTATCATTGTTTACATTTATAGCCTAGGCATACCAATGAAGAGGACTGCTTCCTTCATTATCAGGAACACCAAAGTCAGCATGGAATTTGGCGAATGCAGTTTGTCCATATTGAGCAGCAACATGAACTGCCTGCATTTCAAGACCAAAATATTCAAATAATGCATTAATAGATAGAAATACATAGGTCAATCTTGCATTTTCACCTTTTGTTAGAAGAAACAAGAAACTTTCCATAGATAGGTTCTGTTAGAATACTAATTTTTATTGGCATTTTATTTTGAAAAAAATAATTTTTAGTAATTTTCAATATGATCAAACTATTTTATTTGAATTTTGAATTGATTAAGTTATTAGTGTTGTCTAAATTAAAACATATTTTATTCTTACCAATCTTTGTTTTTTATTTGTATCCTCAATGCTTCCAACGACATAATTGTTTTGTTTTGGTAAGTTAAATGGTGATTGTCTTAATTTATGTGATTAATGGGTTGGCCAATTGTGTCAATTAGTTGTCTACTTTTTGCTTGATTTCCTCTACCCTAATTTACCCAAAATTTCAATGATTGTCTATGATAAGGGATCTTGGTCTTCTTCTATAAAATGTATATGGGCAAGTCTCTTTGACACCACCTCTCCTACACACTCATTTTGGGTAATGAACAATACTAAAGAACAACTCTCACTACAAAAAAAATTAGCCTTTACCGGCAAACTAATGCCGGCGAAATGTAAATCGCCGGCATAGATGAAGAAAAGCCGGCGAAATTGGATATTTCGCCGGCATAGGTAAAAAGAGAAGGAAAGGCCGGCGAAATTGTTGTTTTCGCCGGCATTGCCTAATAGAAGGGAGGTTTTTTTTTTTTAAATAAAGCAATGCCGGCGAATTTCGTCGGCATAGATGAGAAATGCTGGCAAAATTCGCCGGCATTGCCTAATTAAAAGTTTTTATTTTATTTTATATTTTATTTGAAATAAAGCAATGCTGGCGAAATTATAAATTTCACCGGCATTGCGACTTAAAGTAAGAGGGACTCACCGCGTCCCTCTTAAAGGCTATGCCGGCGAAATTAATTTCGCCGGCATAGCCCCTGGGGATAAAATCCCCAACCCGTAGACAACTTTCTCATTCCTCCTCTTTCTTCTTTTCTTTCTCTTCCTTGTTCTCTCTTCCCCCACCGGCGACATGGGTGATTGAAGGTGAGTTTTCATTTTTTTTTCCATTTCATGCCTCTAACTCATTTACTAGTACTATTTTCGTGTTTAGAGTACATGATTTTAGGTTTTTTAGCCTAAATCTATAGTTTCTATATATTAGGGTTTGAAAAAAAAATTGGGGCTTTTGGTTTATGTTTTATAATTCATTTATCAAAGGATTATGTTAGGTAGGAAATAAGTATTTGAATGATTTGAGTTTTTTTTTTGCCCTAATTTAGATTTGGGAAGTGTTAGGGTTTTTTTGAAAAAATTTAGGGCTTTGTGTTTTATGTTCCAATTGAATGTTCAAATGATGTTTTTTTTAGTTATGAAATATGGTTGTTTGATGAGATTTGATACATTGGGTTATTTTAACTTATGAGTTTTGTTTTATTTTCTTGAGTTTGATTGTGGTATAACTAATTTTAAATGTAAGGATTTTTGTTTATATTTTTGAAGGGACTATCACACTTGAAAGCTATTAAAGGTTAGATTTCATTCTTTTGTTTTTTTTCGATTGCCCTAAATTTACAATTTCTACATGTTATGGTTTTTTGTCTTTTAAAATTGGCATTTTTGTTTATGTAATAATTCTATATGCATTTAGTTTATGTTCTAATCTATATTCATTGATGTTTTTTAGTTAGAAAATTGAGATATTTTGTTTTATCTTCTAGTCCAACTCTCCTCCGGCGATTAGAATTCTATATTCATGTAAGATTTATTTTTTTGAATTTTCAATTTGGAATTGATGATTAAATTTGGGATAGAATGTAATTAAGTACTTTTTCTTCTTCTTTATAAAGTAAAATTGTTATGATTTTTTGGTACTAACTAACTACATATGTTTATTTAAGGAGGCGATGTTCGAATTCTCCGACGTTTTTGGCCATTTATGGTGAGCTTCGTCTTCCTTCTTCCTATATTACTTATTCTTGTGAATGTGTGCCATTTATGATTGAAAGATGTTATGTTTGCATTAAGTTTTCATGTTTGTAATATGTGTTAAGCGTTACTTTATTGGTCTCTTTGCACTTTTCATACACATTTTAAGGCTATTTTCATGATATGATAAGTTTACGTTTATAACACCTTAAACTCTTTTTTTTTCAAATGAAGATTCATAAGCTCAAAAAATGGTAGAGCGCTCAAAACTCAATTAAGTTTTGAGAGGTTGGTTGTTCGAGTCCACCCGAATCTATTACTATAAAGTAAATAGATTAGTTTCTAAAAAAAAAAAAAACTGGGGATGGGGCATTGGCGGCAAAATTCGCCGGCATAGGTAGCATTGCTGGCGAATTTCACCGGCAAAAATGGACAAAATGAAAAAAATTGCTACAGGGAGCAATGGCGGCGAAATTCGCCGGTATTGCCTTATGTTAAGACAAAGTGTAAAGTTAGGCTATGCCAGCGAAATGTAGCATTTCGCCGGCATAGCCTTTGCCGGCGAATTTCAAATTTCGCCGGTAAAGGCTATCTCGACGGAGCTTTTCCAGCGAATATTGCCGGCGAAATTTTTTCGCCGGTATAGCCTTTACCGGCGAATTTTAAGGCTTTGCCGGCGAAAATTTTCGCCGGCAAAGCCTATATTTTTTGTAGTGTCTCTTGACAATAGAGAAACCTCACAATAAATAGTTAACTATGGTTGGGTTACAAACTAACCATGGTTAAAGACGTCGGTAGAACTCTTTATTCTTTTAGTGAAAGAACTAAACTTATTATGCTTATTACTCGTTTTGAAAATCTTAGAATGTTAGAAGATGTGTCTTTATTTGATTTTTACACTAAATTATGTGATATTGCAAATGAGTTTTTGCTTTAGGTAAAAAAATGTTTGATTCTAAATTAGTTAGAAAAATTGTTAGGTATTTACCTGATAGATTTTCTTCTAAAATTACTGCTATTGAGGAAAGCAAAGACTTAGATAGTATTAAAGTTGACGAGTTAATGGGATCTCTTAGGACTTTTGAAATGAACATAAAAGAAAGAGATAAAGTGAAAACTATAGCTTTTAATTCTAATCATTTTGAAGATGGGGAAAATAATGATAGATACACTTTGTTATTTGAGAGTTTTAGAAAATTTATGGATGAAAAATGTTCAAGGATTATATAAAATTTTCAAAAGGCAATTCTACTTTTTCTAAACAAAATGAGAAAAAGAAAGGTATACATTGTAGAAAATGTGAAGGTTATGGCCACATACAAGCCGAATGTGCAAACACTTTAAAGAAAAAGACCAAAGGCATGAAAAACACATGGAGTGATGAAGATTAAAATCAAGAAGAAAATATGGCGGGTAATGTAGCTTTTACTGCTTCTGTTATTACTGATTAATCTACTAATGTACAGTTAAAGGCTAATGAGGTTATTGATGAAACAATCCAAGTTGAGGATGAAGATTATGATAGCGAAGAATTAGAACTAGATGAAGATTCACTAAAAGAAGCTTACAAAAGCATGTACAGTGAATGGGTTAAGGTTTGTGAAAACAAACAAATGCTTGGTAAGTCAAAATAAGATGTTGGTGAAGGTTAAAAATGATATGGGAAATGAAATAGAAAGGCTAAATAAATTATTACTTGAAAAAGATAACGAGATTGAATGTACTAGGCTCGGACTTAAATCAAATTCAAATAGAATTTAAACCTTTCAATTCTAGTACTTCGAAACTTGATTATTTTTTAAGTACATAAAATGCCTCAGAGAATGGTAAAGGGTTTGGATTTGAAGGAGAAACATCAAAAAGACCCTCGATGGTAAAAATGCAACGTAATTCTCACTTTGCTACAACAATGAGGAATTCGAAATTGAAGCAAAAGATAAATTCATATGGTAAGGTTCAAAATTTTATACACATTTGTCATTTTTGTGGAATTCAAGGACATATTAGGCCAAAGTAATTTAAATAAAAAACATATTGAAGAAAAATCAAGAAAATTATATCCCTAGTTTTCAAAATCATGCTCCTACACAAATATGGGTGAGAAAAGATGAGTTTGAAAATCTTATGACTCATAATTGCTTGAAAACTCATTGTTAATTTGCTTGATTTTTTGTATGTGCTCTTATTGTCATATTCTTTTAAAACTTTAATTTTGGATATTGTATGTTCTTTGTCTTGCTAATTATTTTAAAATTAAAAAAAAAATGTCTTTTTTAAGATGGATATTGTGTTTAGGGAGAGTTTTGAGTTTTAATATCGAGGAAGAGAATTATTATGTTTGAGAGAGAGTTTTGAAAATAAAAAGATTATTATTTTTTATTTTCTTTGGTCTTGTATTGACAAAAACAGGGAGAGAAGATTAAAAATTTGAGAAATGATTTTTTGACGGAGAGTTTTGAATTACCCATTTGAGGGAAAACTTTGTTAATTTTCAAAATTCATTTTTGGTTTTTTCCAAAACAATGCCAAAGGGAGAGATTGTGTGACGACCCGACTCAATGTAAAATTAATAAATAAATAATAAAAGAACTCATTTAATTTTACAAATAAATCAGAGTAAAATCAATAAATGCGGAAGCCTTTTATTTAAATAAAAATTAAAAGATAAAACAAAACGTTAAATTGTGGCGCCAATTTAAAGAAATAAATCCTAAATAAAATAAATAAAACGCATGAGTTTAATAGTAAAATAAAATGTCCCAAATAAATGCAAAATGACCAATAATGAAAGTTAAAATGGAAGAGTGATAATGAATAAGTCCTAAGGCCTCCATGTAGCACCATCCTCGTCATGCGCCTCGAGCTCCAAAATTATTATCCTTACCTGCAAAATTTAAATTTGCAAGGCATTCGAATACCGGTGAGTTTTCAACTCAGTAGATTAATTTCAACTTATATAAGTAAGCTAAATTGAAATTACACCAAATGTAATAATTATTGGATACTAGTCCAAATCCCCAATTTCTCATTTATAAGTATAGGTACTTAGCCTATTTATTTAGTAGGTACTTAGCCTACAACATTTCCTTTAGTCTTTGTTTTAATTAAATTTGCATATATGTATCATAGTGGGGTATAGGGCCACTCATGATACGTGCCATACTATGCGCTTGAAAATATGATCATAGTGGGGTATAGGGCCACTCATGATACGTGCCATAGTATACGCTCTACAAATTTAATATTTATTATGCATAGGTTCAACCCAAGTTGTAAAACATAAAGGCTCTATTTATCACTTATCGACTAACCAAACATAAATAATAATTAAATAAAAATCGGAAATCACATTAATCACATAATCATTCCTAGCAACTAAATAAATCATCTCCCAAGTCATACCATGAATCGTAGACAAAGCAAACAATCAAAGAAAATTTCAATTAACACTTTAAGTAGGAATTAACCTACCTTATTCGTAAATTGAATAAGCAAACAGCTTCGAAATAAATCCAAATAAACTCCTAACGGTGTCCAAGACCTGAAATAATAATAATATCAAGTCAATTTTACGAGAACCGGAAGAACGGGACTAAAACCAGCTCAATTAGACCCCAAAAGACCCGGGGGGGCTGTCCATGTTGGACCCGGTTGGTCGGCCCTCGGGGCGGTCTTCCTCCTCGTTGCACGTCTGCGTCCATGGAGGAAAACGCACGCTGTGCATTTTCATGCAGCGAATATATATATATATATATATATATATATATATATATTTTTTTTTTTTTTTTTCAAATCAAAATTTACCAAAACGATTAGGATCAGCTACCACCTCGACTCGGAACCTCGTACAAAGAACACGACGAAAACAACGATCTAAAACCCGAGAAAATCCGAGAACGATTTCCAGATTCCGGCGAAGAAGAGTCGGCTCCGGCGAGGGTCTAAACTGCACTAAAAATGACCCTCGATTAGACTAAAATTAACTCGATAACGATTGGAAACCAACGGAATCGAAAGTAAACAAAACGTACCAAAGAATTTAGAGATAGTTGAAGTTGAATTCTTTGAATTTCCTGAGAAGAACGGGGCTCGAACGAGATCGAAAGACAGCAATGAGTATAAATTGATTCAAAACTTAAGATGACCCAACGATTACAACCGATTTATCAAATGCTTACCAGAATTCAAGCAAGAAAAGAAGACGGCTTGAGAGACGAAAACGGCGCTGAAGTGAGGAGAATGAAAAAGTAAGTTTGACCTAGGTTTTTGTGTCAACAGGTTGGCTGAGAAAATACATTAATAACCCTAAAAGAAAATTATAAGTTAAGGACGTAGACGGTATTCAGGCCATATCTTTTTACTCCGATTTCGGAATTGAGCGTAGTCAATTCCGTTGAATTCGTATCGACGCGACGGTCCATAATAACTCAAAATAAAATAATTTAGATCAAAATTGAAGAAAAGACCAAAATGCCCTTACCAAAACTCGAGTTGTTACAGATTGTTAGAGTATTAATTTTTATTGGCATTTTATTTTGACAAAAATAATTTTTAGTAATTTTCAATATGATCAAACTATTTTATTTGAATTTTGAATTGATTAAGTTATTAGTGTTGTCTAAATTAAAACATATTTTATTCTTACCAATCTTTTTTTTTTTATTTGTATCCTCAATGCTTCCAACGGCATAATTGTTTTGTTTTGGTAAGTTAAATGGTGATTGGCTTAATTTATGTGATTAATGGGTTGGCCATTTGTGTCAATTAGTTGTCTACTTTTTGCTTGATTTCCTCTACCCTAATTTGCCCAAAATTTCAATGATTGTCTACGATAAGGGATCTTGGTCTTCTTCTATAAAATGTATATGGACAAGTCTCTTTGACACCACCTCTCCTACACACTCAATTTGGGTAATGAACAATACTAAAGAACAACTCTCTCAACAATAGAGAAACCTCACAATAAATAGTTAACTATGGTTGGGTTACAAACTAACCATGGTTAAAGAGTTAAATTGAGTTTTGGATAAAATTACCTATAGTTGCTTAAGAGGGACAAATTTCTTATAAAAATGAATGGGCTTAATTGTAAGGTATGGGGGCGCTCTTCTATAACTAAAGACAAATGGGTTAATAGTTAACTAAGTTTATAAGACAAATTACTTTATTTCTTATTAAAAAAAAAGAAAGAAAGATGTTCATCTTTTCTTTCTTCTTCTCCCGCGCACGCCGACAGATCATAGGAGTCGGGGTGAAGTTTTGTTTTTCATCTTTAATTCTTCGAAATTCAATCCCAAAATGCTAATAAATCAATTACCTCCTTACTTTCATCTTCTTTTCTTCAATTTAAGAACAAGGGCTGCTCAAGTTTTCTTTCCCTTTCTCCTTGTTCTTCAGCAATAGTAGTCCATGGAAGAAATGAGTGGGTTTTTCATTTCCTTACTTAAATTCACCCAAATAAAAGCCAAAAGTGAATGATATTTGTAGTAGAATCTAAATCTAGAAGATTTAGAGAGTTTCCAACAACTTATAATGATGAAAATGTAAGTTTTCTTTCTAGGGCTTTTATTAAAAGTTTGGGAATTTATGAAAATCGATGGGGTTTAAGCTTGTAGTGAAGGAATTCATTGTAATCGCATGCTTAATATTGTAATTGAAGTCTTTAAAAACTAAAATTAAGTTAAGGTTTTGGATATCTTCAAAATGAATTATAGTTAGAAATTTCATTAAGAGCTTACATGAGTTTGTAAATTGAACTAAAACCCATCATGACTTGTCTTTATGAATTCTTTTCACAACTTCAAGACCTAAATGATTTTCCTTTAATTTGTGAGTTTAAGCTTGTGTAATTTATATATTGATTATTTTTAGAAACAAGAGACTAAACTTAGCTATGTTCTTGAGCAAGATTTCAAACCGAATCATGTTTCCCCCCATCGTTTTTATAATTATAAGTAAAAGGGGGCTGTTTTTGGGGTCTTGGGTGTTATGTAAATATTAATTTATATGTATTCATGCGATGTAAAGTCTATGAAGTGAATGGCATGAATTGTGTGTAGGTTTAGCTCAAAGCAAAGTCCCGATGTGCAAGCTAGATACATTGTATCTCAAGGTGGGAATAAAAAGAATTTAAAGTACTTTTATGTTTTGATTTCTATATGAAGAATTTCTATGTGTTTTGATGTTAAGCTTTTGGGTAGAGTTGTCAAGCTTTAATAGTTAGATGAGGGAATTACTCATGAACTAGAAGTTGGAAGAACGTAAGACAAGAATGGGATAAAAGGAGATAAGTGAAATTGTTGCCTTGACTAAATTAGTATAGTTGTGGGATTTAAATAGGGATTTTTAATGGAGGTCTAGGTTTCAAATTATTAGAAAGGAGAACTAATTACTCGGTGGGAGATGCTATAGGCTAAATGTAATATGAGTTGTAGCTTGTTTTGGGTTATGAGAGTGTAGGTTGAAAAATAAGGCTTCATCGAAGGGTATAAGTGTTATCTTTTAATGGAATTGGTATCATAAAAAAAGGGAAGTTTAGACATTTTAGACACCACAAGAATATAGGAAGCCATAGAAAGAATTCAAGTATAAAACCTCCATATAATTGACCATTTGAAGTTTTCCTAATTTTGGAGTTTCTTAGCTTTCTCTTAACATCTTCTAGTTCTGGTATATTTGGGTGTCTAAATACATATTTTACATAAGAAAATCAAGTTAGGAACTCAAACAAATGATTTTTCAAAAACCCCTCAAATGGCCAAAATCACCACTTTTCCTTTTAGTTAGTTTAGAGACTTTTTGGAGAAAATTAGGTTTTGGGTTTTAGTTTATTGTTGTTACTTAATTACTTATGATATTTTAAGCTTAAGGTTAGCAGAGGAGAAGAAGGAATAAGATACCTCAACAAGTGGGCCTCCCTCCCAGGAATTTATAGGAAAAACGTCATGATGACCCTACCGATTAGATGTCGGCGAAGGTTGGAGGCTAGGGGGTGGTTTCGCTTGCCCTGCCGAAGGGTGGACCTCGCTGTTGTTGGTGCTCTTCCTTCGAAAGAGCAGTCAAGCCTTTTGGCTTAGTGTTGAGATGATACCACACCAGACGAGCTCATGCCTCATCTATCCTATGAGCCCATCTTTACCCATTCTCTATTTGAGTGGTCTCCTGCTCTTCCGAGCCTAAATGAATTGGTCTTCTAAAGATTAGCATGCACCTTGCTAGTCGCTAGGCCTCACATGCTCATTCCGCTAAGTTTTTCGTCTCGGCGTTCGATCCTCTTCCTACGGCTGAGCTCTCTTGAAGCGGTCTTTCAAGATGAGCACCCACCCTATTGGGCCTGGTGTGCTCATCCGGCCCACTCCATGAGTGACGAGGACATCTTTGATCATCCCACATGGTCCTCAAGAGGGGTCCACATGATCGTGTAGTTGTTTGAAATTTCACCCATAACAGGCTTAGTAAATAAGATTTCAATTTTCCAAATGAATAGTTAATATTTGCATTTATATGAGTATTTATGGTGAGAATTGACAAATTATAGTTTCTCTTTTGAATTACTTAAGAAATAGTAGGCTTATTTTTATATTTAAATCATTTAATTTAAAGGAGCCTTTAATTTTTTTTTTCTTTCCAATAGGCCTTTAATATTACTAGTTTTTTAACACGTGCGATGCACGTGAAGTTTTAAATTCTTTTTTTTCCATCTTTTAGAATAAATAAATCTAAATTAATTTAATTTAATATTAATTATATAATTAAAATTAGATAAATTACACGTCACAATACCTTTTATTTAATCTAAATTGTAAAGGTGGCCAAAGTATTGAATCTGTTTCCATTAATTTGTTATCACTAAAACCAATAAAAATAAATGACACTTTAATTTCATCTAAAAATATTTATTAAATATGTATTGCTTGTTGCACCATGATTTTCTCTCCAATATTTCACAATTTATTGATATAATAATGAGCTTAAACTTTTTGAATAATGTATATATTTTTAATTATGTGCATCAAATCATTATTTTCTTAAATTATAACAAAATAAATTTTTTTAAAATAAATTATATATTACAAAATTTCTTATATTGGTTTGTAATATAATAGAGTGTTTGAGAAGTTTTTTTTAGAAGATTGAGACTCTCAACAAATTTAAATTTTTTAAAGTAAATAATATTTTTAATTTTATTTAAAATGATCTTTAAAGAGATAGTAGTCTCAATAATCTTAAATCAAACAAATATAGGGATATGGGTTTCTAACGATTGTTTTTTGTTGTAATAGAGACTAAAATATTAATATTTCAAAGTTTAATTGAATAATCGTATTTATAAAGTAATGAAATTACAACATACTCTATCTATTACATACGATTCTTTGTCTAATACATAATGAGGAATTTAGTAAGAATTTAACAAAAGTAAAATTAAAAATAAGTAAAGTTGAATTAAAAATTATAAAATCAAACTAAAAATATATAAAATTAAAATGATATCAAACCAATAGGAATTGTTAGAATATATACTCTTGTTATATTATTATTGGAGTTGTTTGTTAAAATTATAGTAAGTCTACGATCGAATCATGTATAAGAAATAACCCTATAGACATGGAAAGATCAAATAAATTAGTAGAAGAAGATAATCAAACTTTTGTTAACAAATGAAATGATATCATTCTAGAATATCCAGAGGCCGATTAGCATCTATTTTTCCACAAACCTTTAATTTAATTTGTTTGCATCTAAATGCAGGAGATTGAAACACAAAATAATGAATAAATAAAATACAACACTCCCTCAACTTTTCACTTTTCCTATCCCATGAGACCACTCAGATAAAAAAATACAAAATACAAAATATCTATTTTTGCTTCCCCTCGTTATATATGCTTTTAGCCAAAATTGAGCTTGAGCTACAAACAACAATGTTCTTCTATTGGTTTTCATCATTCTTCCTTAAGAGCGAATGACATCTAACCAAGAAACAAATTTATAGCAATTTATGTAATCGGTGAACTTTTTTTTAACTTGTATCTAATGGGAAAAAGAATACTAAAGGATGTGATGAAGTGTGCCATTTATGTTTTATATAAATAGCATTTATTATTATAAGAAAAAAAATTATTCACATTGCATTCCAACCGTTTTTTAAGCTAATAAGATACTTCCCAATCCAAGCCACTTTTATATATAGTATAGATTAAACATTTATCATCTAAATATAAAAATAAAATTTAAATAGTATAATAAAACACATTGAACAAAAATAAACTAATCATTATATACCATTGATATATTTTAGTCATTTAATTAATTTATCATACAAACTATATTACTTTATGTATTTTTATTAAAAAATAAAACAATTAATATGTAAAATAAGTAATATATTGTAAAAACAACAGTAACATGGTTACTAAAAGTATTTTTGAATCATTTTTAGAGAAATTTATCAAAATTATTTCTCTCAGAATAATTCAAATTATAGTATACAATATTTTTTTATATATATCAATACCACATAATATTTCTTTTTAATGATTACACTATAATATTTATTTCCCAAGTATCTTAAAACCGACAAAAATAAACTTATCAAATCTATTATATTAACTTGCATGATTTAGTAATTATTAATAAATTCATTGTAAATTAAAGAGAGTACTCTAGTATTTTATTAAATTAATTATTGATGATAGTTAATTAAGAATGAATTTTTTTATAATTTTAGATAATGACAACTTTTGTCATTTCAAGAAATCTTCCAAGGATAAAATGGTCTAAAAATGATTCTAAAACTTCCCCACTTTTAATATATTAAAGATTAATAAAAAGAGTTTGATAAGGTTTAGATTATTTTATACTATGAAATTATAAAACATAATAATTTAGAATTATCATAAAATATTTATTGTCTTTTAATATCTTGTGTCTTACACGATCACCTATAACTTGAGCTGGCCTTGGTTTTAACTTATGCGTTTCAAATGAAAAAGTCTTATCGCAAAAGAAGAAAAAAAAAGTGGAAAGTTGAATGAGTGTGAAAGCAGGAGCAGAGATGAGCAAAGTATGGAGAGGGCCAAGACATAGCATGTGCAGGGGGAACGTGGGACCAGGATACTTTTGATTTTATATAGTTTTGAGCTTCTATTTTTGGAACCACCGAAGCTGAGAGTGCTTTCCGTACAGCTAAATTAGACCCAAACATCTATGGTTTTGATCAAGCAATCTCACTCTAAGCTTCTATTTTTGGAACCACCAAAGCTGAGAGTGCTTTCCGTACAGCTACTAGACCTAAACATCTCCACCAATAAATTCATAAAAAAAACACAAATTGCCAATTGATGGAGTACGTGAAAATAAGAGCACGATGTAACATATAGTTTTAGAACCTCTATCATATCATTCTTAATTTCAGAAATCATAAAAATATAAAAAAAAATTATAACTTTTATTAACACACAATAAAAATAAAATAATACAATTCAAACTTTCATTTTAAAAATGATATAAATATTTAGATGTAAAATCATTTACTAAACTTTTTATATCAATAACCACACGTTTTATTAGTTGATTTAGATGTATTGCAGTTTTTAGAAACTGTGCCTAGTGAAAAAAGGAAAAGAAATCTTGCCAGGCTTAGTGTTAAATTTAAATCTCCATTTTTTTATTTGAAGTAAAAAAAAATGATTTATTTCAAAAATAAATATGGACTATGATGAAACTGACAGGTTATATTTGAAATATTGTTATTTATATTACTTTTATTCTCAACTTTACCTTAAGTATTTTTTTTTTAATTATTATATTTCTATTGATTCGTAGGTAGAATTATCAAACCAATTGTGATTGTTGAGTGCTTTACAAATGTATATATTAATGTTATTAAGTTTAATTATCAAACCAATACTAGAAGTAAGTTTGTTTTTATAAAAGTTTATTTATTTAATTTTTTGAAACTAAGTACAAGTTTAGTTTTTCAATCTTAGAAGATTTAGAATTGTAATTTTGTAAGTGGTGCTCCCTAAAATTGAGAAATTATTGGAGGAGACTGTCTCATTGAGACTGTCTCTTATATGTGGGACATGCGATATTTAAAAAAAAATCTTTTAAATACTAACTTCCCTCTATTTTATTGGGTATATAAAATGAAAATTACCACGTTTTTCACATGTAGGAAACAGTCTCAATACGGCTCCTTCAATAATTTGTCCCTAAAATGAAAATGCCAGACTTAGAAAAGAAGGAGACAAAGACAGAGGAAAGGCCCCGGCTGTTTCCTAAAAGCATTTCCACTTTAGGGAATCTTCTCGTGGTGGGGAAATGATGTCCATTTGTGTTTTTTATTTTAAAGTGAGAAGGAACGGGCTAGGTCCCGTTGTCCAACATGGAAATCAGTTTTTATTTCTTCCAAAAACTTCTTCCTGATTAATTTTCAATTTACATGATTTTAGTAAGGAAATAAAGGTCCGTGTAAAAATATAATTTTAGAGCTTTATCATATAAATTCCTTAATATAATTTTTTTTTTTTTAACTTTTATTAACACACAATAATAATGAAATAATATAATTCAAACTTTTTTTAAACAACATTTGGAAAAATATCAGTTCTAATAAATATTTATAAATATAATAATTTTTTATCACAAAGTTTATCATTGATACACACATTAATCACTAATTAACATAGTAAAATCTGTCATATTTACAAATATATTTTAGAGTTGATATTTTTATAAATATTACATCAAATTAATGAATTTTTTCTTAAAAATATATCCTCTTAATTCATATAAACTAAATTAAATTATTTGATGGCCGCCCAACCGGGTGATGCCATGATCTATAAAGACAAAACATATGTTATTCTTAAATACTATTTTTCATTCTCAAAGTGAGAGTAATATAATATAGTATGGGAGGATCAGAATATTCAGTTGTTATATCGATAGTGAGTGTGTTAGTGAATCTGGTACAGGTTCGTGGCGGCGACCCTTTCAAATCATACCCCATCATCTCAATGTTTGCCGTAGCTGCTCTTTTCTTCATTTCCCTCTCAGTTTCTTGGAAAACATTGACGACTAATAATAATGATAATGAAAATCAGCCTTCTCCTCGAACTGCTGTTATTGTGGTTTTGTTGTTAATTGTGGTAACTTGCATTTCCACGATTCTGATCCCTAAATCCATCAGCTTCTTACCATTTCTCATTTCTATTTTCTACCTTTCAATTACTGCTTTATTTGGGACGTTTAGATTTGGAGAGATATTTCGTCTTCATTGGTTACTCGCCATTTTTTTACGCACACCAAGGAGGAGGAGAGATATTTTGCCAGTCCGCCGCCAAAACTGAACACTCACAAAGATTTCATCAATCATTCTTCATCATCATCTTTCTATATTATATTATATAAGAATAATACTCAAAATCTAGTATGTTTTTTTTTTAAAAAAAATTTATATTCTAAGTACTTGATGATTATGTATTTGATTTGGTTGTGGAAAAAGAAACAGGATGTCCTTTTTCCAAATCTATGAAGAAACAAACCGTTTTTTATGTTTTTTTTTTGTCATTCTGTTTATTATTAATTTAAGAAATATTAATATTTTTTCACGTGCATATAACTATTTTATTATTAATTCAGTACTCATGACATTATGGTGCAGGAAATTAGGGTTTAGGGTAAAAAAAATTGTTTCGAGAAGTACTTAGATGCTTAAAATTAAGCATTACACCTAATAAAAACCTGCCACTTCTTTCTTTTCTACTTTTTAATTTTTATCTAAGTGGCAATTTTATTATTAGTCATAAGTATCTTTTAGCTGCTTAATTTTAAGTAGTTTAAGTAATTTTCGTTTGTTTCACTCAACAATGAACATAATTGTGTGAATCGGTCATGTTTTCTTGTATATATTTTGTGTACTTCTTTACAGTCGTTTATGCCTAATATTTGAGAAATTACCACCACTTTTGTCTTGTTTATTAAAAAAAAATGATATATTTTTAAAAATACCTTCTTTTTATTCTTTCATTAATGGAACTTTACTTCTCTTGACCCCTTGTACAGTCGTAGTCACACCCATTTTAATTTTATAATGTTGTTATATTAATTTCTCTCCCTCGTTGACCGGCGTGAGAAGCCATCACTGTTAAACTTGCTGTTTATAAAGGATAATACTTGCAGGAGCTTCTACATCCTCCAATTTTTATTAGTCAATTTCAATTAAACATTATCACATTAAATAAATATGTGGGTCCCGCTAACTTTTAAAATCAAATAAAAACAAAACAAATATGAAAGTATGAAAGAGCTCCACTACAACAAAATTCGTTATACTTGACTATTAAAAAGTGTTAAATTTCAATACCCTTGACACTTTATTTAGCGTCAAATATGTCAGTGTCAAATATAATATGAGTGTCAAGGAAAATTTCAACGCATTTGACACGTCAAAAGCGTCAAAATTAAAACTATTGACACGGTTATTACGTCAAGTGATAAATATAGTTGACACTTTATTAATTGTCAAGTATAATTTCAACGCATTTGACTCGTCCGAAGAGTAAAAAATAAACCTATTGACACTATTTTGGCGTCAAGTATGTATAATTTAAATCATCGTTTACATATTAGTTGACGTGTTTTACATGTCAATGAATATTTTTTTATTTTTTTTATTTTTAAAAATTTAGAGCTTTCTTCCTGTCCACATTCTAATATATAATCGAATTAAAATAATAATTGTAAATCACAAACATAAGAAAAGATATCTCATAATAACTAAATGTTTGGAAAGGTAACAAATATTCCTAAGGTACTGTAACAACTAATTAAACTACTAGTCTATCATAGTATTTAAAAAATCCAAACATAAACCAACAAAAAAACCTATTTGGCGAGTGTATAGAAAACTTGGACACTTACGGAGAAGGCCACATACCCACATCGCAAATCACACAGCCATCGTGATGCTCTCTAGGGCTGTCATACTTCAAATTGCAATGTATTAATTAAAACTGAATGCTAATTACAAAAAAAAATGAATTAGAAATTTAATTGCACCTATCTGTTGGTATAAGTTGGCAAATATACACTTCTCGATGATTCTTAAAAAAATCGAATTCATGAGAAAGATGCTTGCACGATTGTTCTATTAATAATATTTCCTATTTATGATTTTTTATCTCAATTTTAAAAGTTGATACTCATAAATTCTTTGAACTTCTTTTTCTTATTCTATGAGTAAGATTTAATATTTGTTTGAGATAACTTAAAAAACAAACATTTTAAACACTTTTAAAAGTTATCCCAAACATACACTAAATCCATTCATAGAATAAGAAAAAGAAGCTAAAAGAATTGATAAGTATTAAACACTACTGGGTTATTTGAATTAGGAGAATTAATGAAAAAATTGGACTCTCCATGCTTATTTTTCAAGACTTGTGATCTTCTCATATCCTACAAATATCATTAAAGTAAGAAATATACATTATAAAGGCTTGGTAAATTTTACTAAAAGCAACTTTGAAGTCTAACGATAATACTAAAAACTGCATAAGAATGCTTCTGTCCCATGTAAAACCAGCCTATAGGAGAAAGTACTTGAGCCTCTTTTTCTCACGTAGAAAGAGCCAAAACTTCCATGTATTGCAATATTAGAAAATAAAGGAACAACAGTAAAATAATGAGATATGCATATATTAAAAATTAGTAAGTATTAATCAAAACTTTGAAGTGAACTGTAGAAGAGATTAAATTCTCCATGAATCAAAAAATTCAAACGCCAACTCTGCAATAACACTAAATCAAAATAATTTAAATTTCAATATTAAATAGGAGGGAATAAAAATTGAAGGATCCGGGTGAATCCTTTTGAGAAAGAAGAAGAAAATTATAGATTACCACATGAAAATATTAATTTGTACCACAAGCGAAATAGACAACGAAAGAAGCCACGAAAAATACGTATCGCAATTAGAGAAAGACGAAAGATTTGATTTCGTATAAGAACAAGGGATATTTATATAACTCACCAATTGAAAAATCGGAGAGTAGTGCGTGAAGCTCTCGTTGCTTTTCTTTGTGTGAAGGTCATGAAAATGAAAAGAAGCGACTTTGGATGATTTGAAGATGAATTTGGAATTTATGGGTGCAATGAATGAATATGGTTAGATTCTGTGAATGGATGTCATGGAAGTGTCGGTTGGTTCTAATCCAGTCATGACTCATGAGGGAGATGAAGGGTGAAGGAGAATGTAGGCATAAAGAAAAAATGTGAGGGTAAATTAGGGAATGAAAGTTTCTCCACTCTTTCACTCTTTTAAAATAGTAGAGATAGAGATTATTTAACATATATTTCATATATAGTTTTAAAAAAAAAAATCTAATTTTTAATTAAAGTGGGTAGACAATGGTACTTTACTCAAATTGGTTAAAGTTCTATACTAGTTTGATAAACAAAAATTTAACAAATCTTATATAAAAAGCACAAGATGAAACTTTAACGTTATATGGATTCGACAGAGAGTAATTTATAAACAAGAAGATGAACAATTATTTTCTACACCTTTTCTACAATGCAATTTGAGAATGAAAGACTGATAGCATATTAGAAGATACATAGAAAAAAATTTCAAGATAAAACAAAAAAAATACATTCATGATTCAAATCAGTCTCATATCTCATCTAAATAGCTTTTACTTTTTTACTCACGAGTCAAATCTATAATCTTATCTTAATCTATTATCTATTACTACTTAAAAAGTGTGCTAATGGGAGAAATTTTTTTTTGACGCTAATACCCTCCCACTATTAGTAAATATCTAAACTACCATTATTCCTCAATTTAAATATATCAAAATATAATAAATATCATTCTAAATATTAAAAAATATATATATACCATACATCTTTAATCTATACAATATATATATATATATATATTATTAAATATCAATTTATGTTAAATAATAAATTATCAAAATTATAATAATATTTATATTTTTATACTTTAGAAATCTATACTATATATTATTATTATTAGTAGTAGTATTACTATTACTACTTAAAAACAAATTTCAAATTATTATTTAATTGATATATACTAAATTTAAAAATTAATTTGAATTATTATATTCTACTAAATAATAAATTATCAAAATTATAATAAATATCATTCTAAATATATATATATATATATATATATATATATATATATATATCATACATCTTTAATCTGCACTATATATATCATCATCATCATCATCATTATTATTACTACTATTACTACTTAAAAACAAATTTCAAATTAAAGGATTAATTATTAAGTTGATATATACTAAATTTAAAAATTAGTTTGAATTATTATATTATTACACAAATGAAAATAGATAATTTATAAATAGAAGATAAATTATTGATATGATTATAAATAAATATACTAAATTAATTTATTGAATTATTTTATTCTACATAGATGAAAATAAATAATCTCAAATTAAATGATAGATTATTAAGTATTAATTTTAGATTAACACTATTAATAAATTTTACAATTGCAATTTAATTGAATATTTATATATTAATTTCGTTTTTTTAAATGGTCTGGTATAAAAAGCAACTGAATTGTAACGACCCGAAACCGTTAAATCCTTTAAATTCAAATGCACAACGAAAGACTTAATTTTAAAGAAAAACGGCGTGAGTTCGTTTTAAAATCGGATTATCCAAAACATGTTTATACATGGGCCCAATTCAGAGAAAGCGATAAACATGGAATGGACATTCCAGATTAAGATTTAAACTAATAAAGAAAGCTTTAAAACCCGAAGACTTTTACAAATTTTAAACAAATGCCCTTTCGAGCTCAAAATTTAAAGTATGAAGATGTTAACAAATTACAAGCATTTCAAGAATGCTAAACCAAAATGAGACATGTTCCTGTCCATCCATCATCTTGATATGTCACGCAGCGCCACCTCCTCTACCACGTACTTTGTGACGAGTTTTACCTGAAAATTGTAAGTGTAGCAACATTAGCATAAAAATGCTAGTGAGAGTAAAATGAAAGCAAGTAATCCTATGCACCAAATTCCATACCGGAAATTGTGTCCAAAGGCCTAAATAACATTTTACTACCCCATTCCACGCTTCCAATTTCCATACAATATAATATAATATGTAATATGCTTTTCATAAAGTAAAGATATTAAGACTTAAAGTAAAAGTACCGACTATTACTAAGTCTTTCTAACCATTCTAATGAATATAAGTAATTGTAGCACTAACTTTCTTTGTTACCAAATCAGTTTCATCGTAACGAGTTTACCGTATGGATCAACATCAACATACTAGCCCGTACAGTCTTACCATATCACAAATCATCATAACGGGTTTACCGTATGGATCAGCATCAACATACTAGCCCATACGGTCTTACCATATCACAAATCATCGTAACGGGTTTACCGTATGGATCAACATCAACATACTAGCCCGTACGGTCTCACCATATCACAAATCATCGTAACGAGTTTACCGTATGGATCAACATCAACATATTAGCCCGTACGGTCTTACCCTATCACAAATAATCAAGTTCCCTAGTAAGTTAGATAGAATTCTACTAAACTACTAAAGAACATAAACTACCTCACTAAATAACTCTCAAGTGCAACTTCAAGCCTTTTTGACTTCCAAACCACTCAAGTTCCTTACCTTTCACTTCCAAATTCGTAAGATTTCCAAAGTCACTCCACTCACTTCCGAGTTAAAGTCACCAACCAAGTATTAACTTCCAGAAGTCAGTTTCCCTCTTATCCTCGATAAACAATATCGTAATGAAATATAATTCATAAAATCATTAAGTTCCATTTTAAACTCACCTTAGAATTGAAACCAAACTTCCAAAGTGATTTTTCCTAACTAGAATTCACAAAAAACACCCGGGAAAAATGAATCAAGGCTTGCATACAAGATTTGAAAAAAGGAAAACCCAAAAACCTATTTCTTCCTCACCTTGTATCTCCTGGATCTTTAATGGATTGGCTCTATTGTTGGAATGGGTAGAAAGTATGTCTCGAGAGCTTTCCAACGAGCTAAGGCACGATGAATACGGTCAAGAAACGAAGCCGGGGCGACAATTTCTTTCTTTCCTCTTTTTTTCTCTCTAAGCTACGGGTTTGGGGACTAATTTTCACCTTTCCTTTCTTTTTTTTTTCTTATCTTTATCCTTAAAAATATGAAGTGGATATATATAAAGAAATTTTGGTAAAAGATGATATTGCCCCTCTTATTTTCTTTAAGAAAGCTTGTTCCGGGTACTCGTTATTTCACGTTTCTAATTCCAATTCAACTTAATTACTTCTAATCTCACTACAAGAAACTGCCGTAATAGCGACGGATCGATAGCGACGAAAAGTAAATACGTCCCACACTAACGACGGAATGCATCGCCCTTGTGAAAAGTTGACTTTCAGCGATCCATTCCGTCGCCTAGTTAATCGAATATATTTAATGGAAAAAATAATTTGGTATTAACGATGATTGGCGTCAGTAATAATGGCGCCAAAATTTTCAGCGTTAATAGGGAACGATGCAGTGCGTCGTATACGATGGCACGAAACATTCCCGCGCTAATGGACGACCGATTGCGTCGCCCAACGTTATGGAGGGAATGTTTCCCGCCATTACAACGACGAAAATGATCGTTATATTACATATTAACGACGCAATCCGTCGTTATATCACAGTATATATATGCCTCAAGAATGGAAAGAACTCATCATCAGAAACATTTTGTTTTTTCTTTTCGTTTTTTTTTCTACTGCAAAAAAAATTCGTGAATGGATGTATGTTCGTCTCTTAGAAGGCTATTTGAACGATGAGTTCGTAGCAGGGGTTGAAGAATTCGTTGAGTTTTGTGAAAGTACAGAGGATTTTGATCGTAATGGAAAAATGATATGATGTCCGTGCAGAAAATGTAAAAATAAGAAGTTATATTCTTCATTTGATGTGAAGAAACACCTGTATAGTCGTGGGTTTGTGGAGAATTATTTCAAGTGAGTTTATCAAGGGGAACCTGACGATCAATATAATGCGGCGTTGGAGCGAGTCGTGTTGTACCAAGGAAGCAGCTTAAATGCTATACCGAATTTGGAATAAGATCGTGATGAAAGACAGCAAGAGTATGGACAAATGCAGCATATGATATACGAAGGTACGTTTAATCATACTCAAGACGATAATCAAACTATTCTAGAGGAGGAGGAGGAAATGAATCCGGAAGCGCAACGAATGTACCATATGCTCGAATCAGCAAGTATGCCGTTATACCCGGGTTGTGATGTCAGTCAACTGGCTGCAGCGACGGAGCTTCTAAATATAAAATCGACATATCATATTCCAGAGAGAGGTTTTAATTCGATTGCACAATGGTTTCATCGTTGTGCTCCTGCGAACAACACGCTGCCAGAAAGTTTATACGACATGAAAAAATTAGTGGAGGGTCTCGGGTTTTCTGTTGAGAAGATTGATTGTTGCCCGAACGGATGCATGATATTCTGGGGTGATGGAGATTCGAGTCTCCATAATTGTAAATTCTGTTTCCATCCGAGATATAAACAAGGTAAACACACTCTCATTCCACATACTTGTATGTTTTATTTACCGATCACTCCTCGACTTCAACGACTGTATGCATCGAAAGTCACGGCATCTCATATGAGATGGCATTACGAGCATTCGCAAGAGGATGGTCATATGAGACATCCATCTGATGCTGACGCGTGGAAGTATTTGGATCGTTGTCATCCATAATTTGCAAGTGAGATTAGAAATGTGAGATTAGAAATGTGAGATTGGGGTTATGTACTGACGGTTTTAACCCGTACGGCGCTTCTAGTGCACAATACTCTGTATGGCCTGTTATGTTGACACCTTATAATCTCCCTCCATCGATGTGTATGAAAGATCCTGTGATATTCTTAACGGTTATCGTACCGGGTCCAAAGAGTCCAAAACAAAGGTTAGATATCTACCTCCAACCTCTTATTGTTGAGCTGACTAATTTGTGGAATAATGGAGTGTTGACTTACGATGTATCGAGAAAACAAAATTTCTGTATGAAAGCCGCAGTAATTTGGACGATAAGTGACTTCCCGGCATATTCAATGTTATCTGGTAAGAACGATAGCTTATTAATTATAAATTATTTTCATTGCATAATACTATGTATAATTAATTTAAACTTATCGTAGGTTGGAGAACATCCGGAAAGTTTGCTTATCCTCATTGCATGATTGACACTGGAGCTTTCTCTTTGAAACATGGACGGAAAACGTGTTGGTTTGATTGTCATAGAAGATTTTTACCGAGCGACCATTTGTTTCGATCAAACAAGATAGATTGGTATAAGGGTCGTAATGCACGCAACCAAGGGCCGCCCCGAGTTTATAGTGGAATCGAAATATTACACGGGTTAGATTATATTGGCATGAAAAAAAATTACTGAAATAGGTGCTGAGGTTGCAAACAAGGCCGCTGGTAAGAACAGTGGATGGAAGAAATGAAGTATATTTTGAGATTTACCGTATTGGGGAGATTTACTAATGAGGCACAACTTGGACGTAATGCACATCGAAAAGAACGTGTTCGACAATGTCTTCAATGCAGTTTTAAAAGTGCCAAATAAGATGAAAGACAACCTGAAGGCACGGCATGACATCCAAGAAATATGTCGTCGCCCCGAGTTAGAGCCGGACGAAGATGGGCACTACGCCAAGGCCAAATACATGTTAAGTACAGAAGAGAAGAAATTACTATTTGAATGGATGCGATCGATTAAGTTCCCCTATGATTATGTTTCTAATCTCTCGAGATGCATTGACGTGCAGAGTCATACTGTTTTCGGAATAAAAAGTCATGATTGTCACGTTTTTATGCAACGATTGATACCTGTTGCGTTTAGACCGTTCTTCGAACAGAAACATTGGGAACCGTTGGCGCAGTTAAGTGTGTTCTTCAGAGATTTGACATACGCAGATTTAACAAGAGAGACAATCGAATCATTAAACCGAATGATTCCAGTTATAATATGCAAACTGGAGCGAATGTTTCCACCCGGATTTTTCGATTCGATGGAGCATCGTCCTGTTCATCTACCGTATGAGGCACTACTTGGGAGCCCTGTTCAATACAGATGGATGTGCCCGTTTGAAAGGTAAAATATTATAATATTAATTGCCTTTTTTAGTATATTTAAATACACATGATGCTAAATTTAGATTTATTTTAGGGCTATTATCACATATACCCAATATCGAGTCTCAGTTTTCAAGAAAATCACAAACATTTAAAAATATCAAAATTACCCCACACATAATTTTTTTATGAAAATTTGATTATAATTGATATATTATTTTTGTAAATTTACATTACTGATATAAATTTAATACTAGAATTTACATTACTGATAAATTATTATTGTAAAATTACATCAATGATATATCATTAAATTAATATAATATCTAAAAATGGGTAAATCTGATATAAACAATAAAGTGTGGCATATATGAAAACAAGACTCAAAAGTTGGCTACCACGCATAATTTTCCTTTATTTTACTGCACGAATTCTAGATATTTGCATAGATTGAAGAAAACTGTTGGAAATAAAGCACGAGTGGAAGGATCGATTTGTAATGCGTACCTGGTACACGAGACAACTACGTTCTTGTTCGTATTACTTCGACCAGCATATCTCCGACCACTTTCGTCCAGTGAACCGTAACGTGGTTGACACTCTTCCAGAAGTTGTAGACTTGAACGACTTGGATATGTTTATCGTACCAGGCAAAGGTTTAGGCAAATCTATACGGAGAAACTTAAGTGATGAGGAGTACCATGTCGTCCTGACTTACTTATTATGCAACGTGCAGAAGTAGAGCCATATATTGAGTAAGTTTTTCTAATTCATGGAGTTTTGTTTTATTTAACATGAATAATTTTATTTAAATTTTCATTAATTAATTAATTTTATGTAGATTATTTGTGAATTCATGTGTACGACCATCGCATCCCAGTATTACTGAATCAGAAGAAGGGAACATCATCGATAAACATTTTCGTTCCTGGTTTTACAATTACGTTGACAATCCCACAATTCCGATCGCTGATCAACGTATAATATGGATCTCAAAAGGTCCATCCAGAATTGCAAGATCCTACACCGGTTATCTGGTGCAAGGTTACAGATTTCAAACAAAAACTCATTCAGTGAACCGGGCAACAAACAACAGTGGCGTATGTATAAAGGGTCAAGTGTTCGGGAACAATGCAGAAGATTTCTATGTAATCATTGATGAGATTATTGAGCTTCAATTTGCAGGTCCGAGTCTTAAACGTACAATCGTTTTTAACCGCACATGGTTTGAAACAACGCGACGAGGTGGAGTTCGCAATAATAGCAATCTTAAAATTGTTGAGGTGAACCGGAGAAAACACATGCACACCCAAGATCGTTTTGTTTTGGCACAACAAGCAATTCAGGTTTACTACTTAAACTATCCCGCTCAGCGTCGAGATTTATCTGATTGGTTAGTTGTCTGTAAAGTAAGACCGATGATAATAGATGATAGACTCCCTGATAAAAATAGTGAGAACTACGTTGCATTCCAGGAGGATGAAGTGCAAAATCGTGAAATCGATGAAGGTATTAATTCTGACACTGCGTGTCCGTTGAATGACGCATCAGAGACACTTTTTGATGAAGGGAATGTCAATGTTCCACCTGAAAATGACAAAGATTCTTCTCCAGATGAAACAAACGAAGAAGACACTGAAGAAGACAACATTGATTCAAAAAAGATGAATGATTCTGATTACGATGATTGAAGTATTTATGTGTAACAGGGGAAATAATTAAAAAAAAACATACAAATAACGACAGAAGGCATCGTTATATTCAGATATACATTGAATATAACGATGCCATGTGTGACGACCCGACTTAATTAAATAATCAGGGCGTGAACGCGAGAGCACGCGAGTGGAAGTGAAAAAGGACTCAAACTTTAAATAATTAGTTTTGCAAAATAATCGAAATTTCGGCATGAAGTACTTGTATATATATCATAACCCACATACAAAATAAACTTGTTTAACAACATCGGCTCGTCGGCCGGTTTAAAACATCATAATTACAAATCAAAATATAAGTGGTGCACCAGAGAAAACGTTTCAAAACTACAATATGTACATAAAAGTTACGTTTTATCTCAAAAGTGAGAGACATGACAAAATAGGAAAGACCCCACTCCTATCCCAAAGATCTGTGGCTCGCATGTTCGGGGCCTAATTGTAAAAGCTCCATCCCGTTGCGTCAGCGTGCACCACCAGCCGCGACTCGTCCCCGTCCTCGTTCGGGTCCTGAAAGGTGATGTAGAGCACCTTTGAGCATAACGCTCAGTGAAAACAAAAGGAATAAAGAACAATGCGATGCGAGTGCGGGATACTAAACACAATGCATATAGTTACTAATGATGTGTAAACAAAAGGAAAGAGCAATTTTGTAAGGTGGAACAAATTATGGATGTATCATTTCCAAGAACAAACCGAATCAAGTAACTATTGCACCGTTACCACATCATTTACTTCCTTTTGGCTCTTACAATTTACTTAACATTTCCCGCATATACATCCTCTTTTACGTCTTTCAATTCATGGTTCGCTAACTCTTCCAGGTTATTAACAATAACCACTCTAGCTTCCGGGCCATCCCCCACACAGCGCCTAAGAGCCTCACCACTTCCGCCACGGTAGCCACGTGTAACGTCCAACAACCACTCACCATTACACGGGCTACGACCCCATTGCCAAATGTCAAACATTTAGAATGCGTGAATAAAGTGTTATGGTATGAAATGCATAAACAACACTACCGTGATTATTAGCATAAGAATCACCATGGAAGTACAACAATACGAATAACAGAAAAAACATTATTGAACAACAAACTACCCATCTTGGAACTATCATTTAATACTTCCATTTCACATATTTCATCAAATGACTTGACCCCTTTCTTGGAACATGAGTAATAGCAAAGAAACGTGTTTTACTAGTTCACATGATAAGTAAACGGAGCTAACACCTAGGTGGTCATACACACTAGTCTACGTTGATAAAAAGAAAGCCAACCCAAGTAGTATATAAACTAAGTAACTTGTATATATATATAGATGTAAAGAAGTATTGAATCGCATATGAAAAACTCATGATATAACCGAAGGCAAGTAGTTTAGGCAATTTCGCTCTTCCCGATTTCTACGAACAAACCGAGCTTGGATTCTCAAGCTTTAATACTGCCGTCAAACCATTAACCTCTATTTCACACCACAAAACACCTACCTTTTCCAATGATCCTATAATTCCCACCAATTCATCCTTTAACAACTACAAACCTTCTACCGGCACCGTTTTATTCTTTTTGTTCTCACCTCTTATAATATGTTCTAAACGTGCTTGCTCTTGTCCGTCTCCTACAATAAACCATTTCAAACAAGTTTAACTCAAAATAAAGTATATATCTCAGCCCAAAAAGAATTAAACGACAATCAGCCAGCAAAAATAAACCCAAAACTAGCTATTTCAAAGTATAGTTTTTTTGGCAAAAATGATAATTTTCATAAATACATTGGTTTACCTTCCTAAGATGATTTCCATGAGTAAAAATATGTCCATAAACACTCAAAATTCCAGAATTAAAAACGTCTAAAGAAAAGTCAAGAAAACTCAATTTTTGCCAAAACTAAAAGCTTAGAATCCACCATTAATGGAGTTTTAACAAAACTTGAAGAACATCCTTGGTTTTCAATGGAAGAAAAACTAATCAAAGCTTCCTAAAGTAGATAAACATGCTTGAATAACCCAAAATCAGATTTCAAGGTGAAGAGAAAACAATAACAAAAGAGAGTAGAACAAACAAGAACTACCCATCAATTTTCGAAAAAACCTAGAAATTTCCCTTTTTCAATCTTACCTAGAACTTACTTGAACTCCAAAATCTCTTGTGATAACCTTTATTGGATGGTGTTTCCAACATAAAGCAAGAAAAGCCCACACCAAACTCAAGCAAATTGGAGAATTGGAAGAAGAAAACTCAAGAGAGATGAGAGAGGGGGAGGGGCCGACGGGTTGGAGAAGAAAGGAAGGGAAATTTTTGTGTTTTTCTTTTAATTTTTCCTTCCTTAAGCCTTAAGTGCAAACCAAAATCCTAAATTAATAATTTAACTAAAATCTATTCACCAACTACCCCCTCCACCTCCTAAATTCTCACCCAAAATCCTTCATATTTTCTTCCTTGCTAACATACCCTTGGTCTCCAACTTCTTGCTAACTCACCCCTCCTTCCAACTAACCATAGTTAAAGTTTTTTTTTTTTTCAATTGAGACTTTATTCATAAATTAACTAACCATGGTTAATTGTCAATTAACCATAATATACCTTATATATATATTATTAACTAAATAAAGTAAGAAAAAATGTCAATTACCCGACATCAAACCTCGGGCCCTTACACCATGTGTCGTTAATGTTCACAGAACACAATGATGGGATGATTTTTTTCTAAGTATGGGAATGATACTAACGACGGAAGGCATCGTTATATTCAGATATACATTGAATATAACGATGCAATGATCGTTAATTTTCACAGAACACAATGATGCGATGATTTTTTTTCTAAGTATGGGAATGATATTAACGACGGACGGCATCGTTATATTCAATGTATATCTGAATATAACGATGCCATGGGTCGTTAGTGGTCAATGTATATCTGACCTTTAACGACGGAAGGCATCGTAAGCAACTCAAACAGATAGTTTATGGGAAACTGTTCAAATTCCAAGCCGACCTATTGCGTCGTTACATGTAATTAATAAGGCGCGAAGATAAAAAATTTCACGAAAATTGTGGCGCGAATGGGCGATGCATTTAGTCGCCCATGAATACGAACAATCACATTGACTTTGTTTAAAAATTGGATTGAACAACGCAATACGTCGTGTACATAACTATCAGCAATGAATTTCGTCGTGTTGTTCATCGTCATATATAAGAACGTAGACGAAGAACTGCATAGCTAGAACGAGGTATTCCGTCGTTACGAAAACATGCACGACGAGTTTTTAAGTAATTAACGACGGAAGACGTCGTTAAATCTCTTTTAAAACAGACCTGTTTCTTCCATTTTCACCATCCTTCCTCGTTTTTCTTCTTTTCCTCTCAAACAAAATTCTTTCTCCTTCGATTCTCTCAGCCAATTCCTTCCCATTTCTCTGAAAACCCTTTCCCTTTCTCAAAAACCTCAATCATTGGAACGAATCCAAGTAAGTTTCTTCAAATTTAATATTTTTTTTATGTAATTAGTTTAAAATTTCTAATTAGCATGTTATTAGTTAATTTAGTTTAAAATTAGTTGATTTTAATTTAATTTTGTGTAATTTAGATAATGTATGTAATATGTATTTAGTTTTATGTAATTAGTTATGTTTTAATTAATTATATGTTAATTAGTTAATTTGGTTTGAAATTATTATGTACGTTTTCATTTAATTATATGTATTTAGTTAGTTTTAATTAATTATATGTTAATTAGTTAATTTAGTTTGAAATGCGTATGTATGTTTTAATTAATTATATGTTAATTAGTTAATTTAGTTTGAAATTAGTATGTATGTTTTCATTTAATTATATGTATTTAGTTAGTTTTAATTAAGTATATGTTAATTAGTTAATTTAGTTTTGAAATTAATATAGTTTATAGGTTAGAATTTTAATTACTTAATTATTGTATTGTAGGTCATGCCTACCCGTAGACGCCCTCTAGCACCTTCTGGCACACCTGGTGCCAGCAGTTCAGGGAGTCAGCCCCCCAGTGAGGAGGATGATGTCCGTCTCGGGGATACCCCTGACACGATCGTTTAGGACGAGGCTATCGACCCGGCTGTAACAACCCGAAAAATCCCAAATACATATAAATGTAAAAGAACAAAAGCGGAAGCATTTATTAACCAAATCAGAGTTTTTCCCCAGTTTAAACAAAACATCAAAACATTATTGATCGATCATTTTAATTCAAAACCATAAAACGATTCAAACTAAAACAAATCTCAAAGTATTAATGAGCAATTTACTCGAATTAAAAACCGAACTACTAAACTTAGTTCAACAAAATCAAAACATGACAAATCCCCAAATTATTAAGAACAATCAATCTCTTCGACATACAAATCTATGCCAACCAATCACCACCGCGAACCACATCAGCCATCGAGTTTCTTCTTTCCTTTACCTGAAAAAAAAAAGTTGTAGCATCATGAGGCTACGCCCAGTGAATAGAAAATTGCTAAAGAAAGAATCATGCCAATGAGAGGTTTCCTAAGACTTTAAGTCCATAAACGTCTTTACCGACTTCCAATAAGTCACTCACTCCCAAAGAAGTCATAAATCATATCTCAAAACTTAAAAGTTATCTCTATTCGAATTAGTTTTAAACATAATTTTTCTACAATTTAAAACTAATCGAATCCTTTCCCGTTTAATACCTTTAATCTCATCTTTATTCAAGTTATCTCTATTCGAATTAGTTTTAAACATGATTTTTCTACAATTTAAAACTAATCGCATCATTTCCTGTTTAATACCTTTAATCTCCTCTTTATTCACAAACAAAGAGAGACTACGCCCATAAGGAATTTAAACATAATTTTTCTACAATTTAAATCCTTTAGGGATATTCTTTTCCATTGTACGGATGGAATGAACCTGCCCCGTTAGGTGTTATTTAAGTTGTGCACACTAAATAATCTCCCCTAACAGCTATTCTTCATTAGACAAGGCCTTGCCTAATGCGAACCTACAACCATATTACCCAAGGTATTTTTAAAGTAATACGATTTCACACAACGTCAACCTTGGCGTTCCAACAAGCCAAAAACCTCACTTTTCGCAACTAACCCAACTGAAAGGCTAAAATTTCCTAAATTACAACTTTTAGGATTTAACCTTAATCTCACCTCAAAACAGCCTAAAAATATCCAACTAAACACTTTGGGTCATTTTCAGTCACTTCCAACATCGTTACCAATCTAGAGACGAAACTAGCCTAGGTCTACGCCATTTCGTCCCTTAATCAAAACTTAGAATCTAATAATTTCTAAAGAAAAACCGGCGGCATAACGGCTATATTTTTAACTCCCAAATAGCCCTACACATCCAAATAAATATCGCAACACAAAATAATAAATCCAGCATCAGTTACTAACTAGCTGCCTAAGCCTAAATTCTCCTATTTGGGCACTATCATACAAAAACGGCATTTCATAACTTAACGACAATTGTTAAAATTTACCCAAGATCAGTCTTGAACATCCCAATCTTTTAAGCATGCTTTTCATTAATTTTTCCAAGTTCTTAATTCAACCCAAATAACCTCATTTTATACTTATAAACATCCAAGGTCAATGCTAAAATTTAAGAGGTTATACTGTTAAAGAAAAAGGAAAACAAACATGGAAAAATTCTAGCATTAACAACTTCTACTCACCTTGTACACAACAATAATTTTTCCAAATTCTTTTCCTTTCACAACACAACTACGACCTGAAACATAAGTTACAATCTAAAATAAATTAAACCTAACTTTATGCTAACATAAATATTAAACTGAACGTAGGACGGAGGGATTACAGGGTAGGACAATTAGAACAGCATTAGGACGGAGGGTGACGGGTTCGACTTCGGGTTAGGATGGTTATGACAGGGGGAATTCGGGTTAGGACAGATGTAGGACGGGCGTAGGTCAGCGTAGGACGGACGTAGGACAGCGTAGGAAGGGCGTAGGTCAACGTAGGACGGGCGTAGGACAGCGTAGGACGGAAGTATGACAGCGTAGGATGGAGGAAGAATTTTGGGGTTCTGATTCATTCGTTATCTATCAATTATACATTAGGTTTCAAAATAGAAATCATTACCTCAATTCAATCTTGAAACAAGGCTCTTCACAAATTTCTCCACAACTCCACCAAATAAGACCTAAAGGAAAAATCACACCTAGAGACCATGAAATTGTGAATCGATTAACTGACATCGATTAATTTCACAACCAAAATGAATGAAGAAGGAGATGGGGAAGAAGAATGTCTTACCTTTTTTCTGTCTAGGTTTTTCACGTGAAGCAGGAAGAATGAGATGTCTGTCCTTTTTTTTTTCCTTCTTTTTTTTTTACGCTTCCTTACTTTTTTTTTTATTTCCTTTTTCCTTTATCTCCATTTAATGAAAGTAATTGTATTAAATTCCTGTAAAAGAAATTTAAATATCAATTACCATCATTTACCTTAAATCCAATAAATATTATAATAAGAATAATATTTATTTAATTTAAAACTTACCCAAAATCACGGGGTGTTACACCGGCGCAGGAGCCCGTCCAGATGTCTATTTCCAGGAGGGTTCGCCTGTCGATCGAGGGCGGCCAGTAAGTTTTGTTTAGTTTGTATTCTTATTTCATTAATTATTTATTATTTACATATTCTAACTTTTCAATGTTTCCTTTTCATTTCAATAGGTTACATCCATCACAAGAGGTTTCGAGGAGATTTACGGAGGTATTGAAGATGCTTCCTGTACGGGGACACCCTCGTTGGCAGAGTGTCTCTGCTGCGCACAAGCTGTGGATGTTTGAGGCATGGAAGGTAAACATATTCAAAATATTTTATTTAATTATATATATATATATATATATATATATATATATATATATATTCGAAAACTGACAGCTAATTTTTTTCACCAATATTTTGATATTCCAGAGGAACTGACCGACGAGGTCATATACGCTCCCTGACATCATCAGGGCGGCATTCGGTACAGGGACACTGGCTACAATATTCGCCGCGCCCCTGCCGATAAACGGCCGGCCCACATTTCTGTTGAGGACTTGGCGGAGATCTTGGCGCGTACTCAAACGCCGGATGCCCAGCGCATTTCGACGATCAATAGCGCCAACCGGAACGCCAACCCGTCGAAGCACACTAGAGGGTCACACTCCACATACGAGCACAAGAAACAATTCGTAAGTTATTTTCTGTATTAATTAACTTTTACTTAATTTTCGTAAGTTATTCATTATTCGTTAATTATTTTTAACATTCACAGGAGCAAAAATTAGGTCGTCCGGTTCATGCTGCTGAGCTGTTTATCCGTCTCCACACCAAAGGTGGTGATACACAGACTTTTGTAGACGATAGGGCGAGAGAGAAAGCGGTAAGTGTTAATTATTGTTTATTCTTTTTCAAATTTATTCATTATTAGTATATTAGTTAATGAAATGATTTTTTTTTTCAGGCTCGTTACAAAGCGATTCTCGCTGATCGCTTACGAGCTCTGACACCCTGCAGACACAGGAGGATATCGAGTTGGCTTTTCTCGAGGCAGCAGGAGGGAGACGTCCAGAAGGTACTGTTCATGGACTCGGCAACCTCGGCCCTGTCATTTACACTGATCAGCCTCATTCTTCCCAGGCAGCTCGTTCTACCGAGGCTGTCGAGCTTCGTGCGAGCAACAATACTTTGAGGGCTGAGACTGCAGAGCTTCGAGAGAGTAACGAACGGCTCATGGCGGAGGTGACAGGGATTACGGCTCGTCTCGATGAGTCCGAGCGGTCCAGGCAAGAGTTCGAGAGGTCGATGAAGGCAACGATGGACAAGTTCATGGCGCAAATGCGTGCGAGGGTTCTTCGACTTCCGTTTTTTGTTTCCCTCCTCCCGATCCTCCATCTGATCCTCATCTCGATTAGGCTTTAGGAAAAAAACATTATTTTGTATTATTTTGGGATTTTTAATATTATTTATCTAATATTATTTTTTCTTAAATTTAATTTAATTTTTATTTTGTAATTAAAACCTTAAACCCTAATTAAATTTAAAAAAAATAATAATTAATTTACCGACTCATTCTGTCGTTAATATCAAATAAAACAATGAGTTATATAACGACGTATTCTATCGTTATAGTGAAAATGACTTTTATTAACATAACGACGTAATGAGTCGTTAAGGTCAACTTGTGTCTTTGACTATTAACGACGTATTCTATCGTTATATTGGAACATGACTTTGACTTAAATAACGACTAATTGAGTCGTTAAGGTCAACTTGTGTCTTTGACTATCCTAACGACAAACACCATCGCTCTATTCTAGTCAATGAAACACAGCGATGTACTAGTTTTCCCTCGTTAAGGAACGAGGCATTCCATCGGTAGATTCGTCTAACGATGGCAAATATAACGTCAGGTCATATCGTCGTTAATTGCGTCGTTAATCCCTTGTAACGACGCACTATTGCCTCAATCCGTCGCTAATTTCCGTCGTTAAATCACATTTTTCTTGTAGTGTCTATCTTAAAAGTATTTAACAATAAATAATGGGCCCGGTAATAATTTTTAATACAACCAAAACTAATTTAAGCTAATAAAACGATTAAAACGGTTTTCAGGCGAAATTAGCTACTAAATTCTAAATTTCTAATTTTCTAAAATTAAACTAAATACTTTAATTAAAATAAATAAATAACTAAATTAAATAATAAAAAAAATTCACTTAAAAAAAAATAACGGGACGTTACATGAATAGACAAGTTTTTTCTTTTCTTTTTCTTTTCTAATTATTAAATAACTAATTTTCTATTAAATTCGGTAATTAATTGCACTTTTTTTTAGAAGTAACTAATTTTATATTTAATATAGGTTGTGGGAGCTAAAAATAATAACTTAACAATTAATTTTAACATACGTATGGTTTTAAAGATGAGACATTTTAATAGTTTAGTTTATTTTTTTTTTTTTTTTTGAAAATTAATAGTTTAGTTTTAGATAATTATACCTAATGATATGTAATTAAAATAATTTAAACATATGTAATTAAATTCAATGCATTTTAACTTTTAAGTGTCCTCTTAAAAAAAAAACTTATTGTTGTCTTTTCATTTTTCCATTTGACGTTTCTTTGCTCTCCACCTTCCACAAGGAATTACTTGTCATTAATTATCGATCATATAAATAGACATTTAAATGTTGTGCAATTTATAGTTTCCAATTGTATTCCTACATTTTTTTATTAATTAATCCAAACCAAATTCTTCCTTTCCATCCTAACGTGAGATCCACAAAATTGCACCATTTTCTTCATTTCTTCATTCTATAAATCAAGGCTCCCTTTCTTACAAATCCTACCATGTTTGGTAAAGTAAGTAATGTCTACACTAAAAGGTTCATAACTTCAATAATGATAATTGGTTGGTCAGTAAAATTAGTGAAATGAAAGGAATCAAATAAGAAATGGTTTAATGGGCAATCGAGTGTTTGGGTAGATGAAGATATGAGCTTTTCAATGACTTCTCTTGTGTGTTCTTAGTTAATTACTAATGGAATCAATTTCTTTTTTTTTTCTTGGTGAGGACGTATATGGGTGTATAAATGATAATACAATTCTTATTTTCATCATTTTGTTGTTCAAATGGATTCATTGTTTATTATTCATCATTTTGTTGTTTAAATGGAATCATGGATTTTATGGAGTCTTTTTGTAATTTTTTTTAATATATTAAAACATTTTCTTTTTAGCACTATATTGTTGTAACCCCACAGTAATTATCTATTGTCTTGTGCGTTCTCTAATTTATTTTATAAATAATTTCATAATAAGATATAATTTTTAAATAAATTTAAATTGTCGATTTATTATTCGTCCATGCATTGAAATCAGAATTTGAAAAGAGATGAAGAAGAATAAAGAAGGGAAAAGAAAAAAAGCATTTTTTTAAAGCTTCAGACCCTCGTGTAAGGATTTGACACGCAGGCTTGTGGGCAACTCAGGCATTGACCCACATGAGCAATTTCCTTTCTTTTTTCAACAGTCCATTGACTGGTTGACCGGTCAACCGATTGACCAGTTGACTTTTCATTTCTTCTATTTAAACCAAACTCAAACTGAGCTTTATTCTTCTATGAGCCCACACTTTTTTTAGACTTAGAATTTTAAATTAACTATAACAATTCCTAAAGAAATTAGAGTTTTAATTTTTATAATAATGGTAAATTTTTTTTTAGTATAAATATAATAATTTTAATTCATAAATTGTAAATTTAAGATTAAAATCACAATAGAGTAAAGATTTATCGATGTATTTCAAATAGGATTAAAAAAACTCTAAAAAAGTATAAAAAAAATTTAGTAGAATTATATTATTTGAAAATTGAAATTTATTGAATATTTAGTTGCATTTTTTCATGTTAAATTAAATACTTGTTTAACTAAAAAAAGGGAAAAATGTAATAATGTAAAATTTAATTTTGATTGAATAACATAAAATTTATTTTTTTGAATTAAGGAATTAATAAAATCATTGTGTTGTAAAATTTGTGTATTTTAAAACAGAAAGTAATTTGTTTACATATTTTAAAATTAGAGTAGTTTTAGATAGATTTTTATTAAGTATAATTATAATTAACTTTTATTAAGTTTATATTTGCATATAGAATGGTATTTTATATTAAATATTTATAAAAAAATTAATTAATTTAAAATAAAATAATTATCATACTATTTGAATTTATATTTATAACAAGTCAATAATTAATTAATTTTATAATACATTGAAAATATTGATTGATATGGTATTTTTCAAATATAATAGTTTAATTAGCTTTAAATAACAATAATTACATTGAATCATCCCACATCTATATAATTAGCTTTAAATAACAATAATTACATTGAATCATCCCACATCTATCTATATATATATATATATATATATATATGTATATATATGTATATGTATATATATGTATATATACATATACATATATATACATATATATACATATACATATATATACATATATATACATATACATATATATATATATATGTATACATATGTATATATGTACACATATATACATATGTATACATATATATATATATATGTATATGTATATATATGTATATATATGTATATGTATATATATGTATATAAAATATATATTAATATCAGTTTATCTGTAATTTATAAAAGAACGTTTATAAAAGAACCGATCAAATCCAATATTATGTATAACTTAAATGGATTGTCTTTTAAAAAAATAATTAAAAAATTTCGTGCATCGCACGTGCTAAAAACTAGTATATCTTAAAAGTGGCAAGAAGTGGAGAACCTTTACCTTCCATTTTTACCCTCAATTTTAAGATTTATGCCAAAACTAGCCTTTTCCAATTAATTTTAATTGTTTTATATTTTTCAATAGATTATCTTCGAATTCGGTGAACACAAACATTAAAGCACACTAAATGTTCTTCAGGTTTGGTTCAATTTCCTAAATGAAATTTAATTCGTGGTGAAAGCTAATGAATGGATACAATGAATGAATGAAATCTTGAAAATCCATCAAATGATTTCATGGTTATCACTTAATAAGGCCACTGAAGGTCTTAAAATCTCATTTAAAGCCTCGACTACCGTACCGATACTTAGATTTAATGAATGGATGCAAAATTTTGATATAAGAGAAAATTGGAAAGGATAATCAAACTGACAAAAAAATATTGATAAAAATTGGAGGCGAGCAAGATTTCGATGGGAGCAAATAGGAAGAAAAAGATTGGCTTTTGTTGAAGTTAACACCAAACTCCTGAAGCCGCCTATCTCTCATTTCCAACTATTATTTAGATTTTTCATAGAAATCTTTTTCCAATACCAACAAATTTGTCATGCTAATTAGGGCTTTTGTTATTGCTATTGTTTGAATCCGCCCCTCAAAATTCTGAAATTAATACTATTGTTCAAGTTTTTGATGTAATAGGTTCATAAGAAAATGTGCTTTTTTCTTTTTGTCAATAATCAAATAGTGGTTCAGACTTTAATTTGAGATGGTGACAGAGTGATGAGAAGAAGAAGTTTTAATGTATGCTTTGGAGAATTATCTACAATTTTAATTATATAGGGATGATTTTACTATATAATTCAACTTATATGTATTCTCTTTTACACCGTAATATTTATCGCCATGATGATTATTTCTCTGTCTCTCTCTTACTTATATGTTCATTCATTGTGTTATTATAATTTGTATGTCACTTAATAATCTAACTTAGGGTTTCATTTATACATTTATTATTTATCTAGATTTGATTTTTTTTTCAATATCTATTCTCGGGATGGATATTTCATAAGGGGAAAAAATCAAAATTGAAGAAATCTACCTAATTAATCAAAGCCCATTTGACATGTGATTCATCCTTTTTTTTTCATTCCATTAATTTTGAAAGTCCTCTTTGACATACACAAATTCCAACAAAAGAATACCACATATACATACGTACTTACCCCTACTTTTCATAGATTTATTAATTGTGTAACTCCATTTTTTATTAAATGAATCAAAAAGTGTATAAATTAATGTGTACAAATTAGATGATGATCACAATCAATTGTTACTCAAAAAATTCAAGGATGGAAGTCATTTTTGTTAGAGAGAAATCTTTTTTTCCCTAAAGAACGGAGTATAATTTTTTTTTTAATAATTTGTAAAAAAAAGTATCCAAACTTGCGTGGACGATAATTTGAAGATCATGAGGACTTTCTTTTATTGATGAAGAGGTAAGTATAATTTAAAAAAATCGATGTTTTTTTTTTCTCTTCATACTATTTTGAAAGCAGTAATAATTTTAATTATATAGTGATTCTTATTCTTTTGTTAGAAAGAAATCCTTTTTTATATTATGGAAAATATTTTTTTTTATCATTTGTAAGAAAAAGATTCAAGCTTGCACGAACGAGAATTCTAAGCGAGGACTATTTATATTGATGAAGAGGTAAGTATCATAAAAAATAAAAAAAATCAATGTAATTTGTCTTTTCATATAATTGTGAAAGCAATCATCTAATAAATTTAATTTATGTGAGTTCATGTTCTTTTGTTAGAAATAAATCATTTTTTTTCTTCTAAAGAATGGAGAATAATTTTTATTTTATCATTCGTAAAAAATATAAAGATCATGACCATTATTTTTATTGATAAAGAAGTAAGTATCATAAATGTTTTTTTCAACATTATTTATCTTTTCATATTGATAAATCTAATAATTTTATATTTTCATGGAAACGAAAAAATTGAAGTTGGGAAAATGGGAGATACATTGAAAATACAACCAAGCAAATTAATCTCTAATGGAAATATGAAAACTGTCAATAAAAACTACAACAACGTCAATGATGAGATAAAGTTGTTTCTACCTTCAAGTATTGAAATTGAATAAATCCTGTAACCTTATTTGTTTACATACAACAAATTTACAGTTTCGTGACTTTTGATTTTTTTATTTAAGAATCCCGGCTGACGTGACACATGATCACGTGCAACGCACGTTATTTAAACTAGTATATTTAAAAGGTGTCATATTTGGAGAATTTTTAACTTCCCAAAATACCCCTCTTTTTACCATCCAATAATTCTTTTTTTAAATTTGTTATAATAAGGGTTATCAATTGATTGCATTAATTTGAATTTAGAAAAATATGAAGTTCATTGTACATGGATACCTTTTAAATATTGGCAACGTATTCTCCCTTTTTTTTTCTTCAAATTTGAAATCTGAAGAAAAACTTTTCATCTTTTTGTTTAAATATCTAACCCAAGAGACACTCTTGAACAAAAGCAAGCCATATTTTTAGCCCATATTCATATTTGGTCTCTATCTTTAAATAGTCTGATACAAGTTTAACCGTTAATTCAGCTAATGATTTGATGATGGGATAATTAAGTTCTATTTGTACCCCTATATTTTTATAAAATGCCTATTGGATCTTTTAATGAAAAATAACAAATGGTACATGTACATAGAGGAAATAAATGATCTCCATAAACAAATCTTCCTTTCTCATTATTTCCTCTTGAAAAATTCCACAGCACAAATTTTAGCCATAAGTATTGTCAGATGGTCCTTTGTATTCCATAGAAATGTTCACCGAATCCACTCTGGCACTTTGAAAGATGTGAATGAATGGCATAAATTTTCTTTTTAAAAACTCAAAAAACCATCTATCACTACAAAAAAACTGTCAAAATGCGACCAGAAATTTGCGACAAAAAAAACTGGTAGTTTTCTGGTGACCACCTGGTCACTTTCTTTGAAGGTTGACTCTAAGTGACCATCTGGTCACTTTTTTTGCGACCAGATTGTGACCAAAAGCAGAAGTAGTCATAAAAAATGGCGCGAAATTATGGCTCGAAAGAAGCGACCAATTGGTCACCTAAAAAAACGACCCTCTGGTCGCATTTTTGTGACTAAAATATGCCTTGGTAGCAAAAAATGGCGCGTAATTTTGGAGGGAAAAAAGCTACCAAGTGGTCACAATTAAAAGTGACTACCTGGTCGCAATTTTTGTGACCTTTATTGAGCAGTGGTAGCTTAAAATTGGAGGGAAAAAAGCTACCAAGTGGTCACAATTATAAGTGACTAAATGGTCGCAATTTTGGTGACCATTAGTGAGCAGTGGTAGCTTAAAATTTTGACCGGAATTAAGCTACCACGTGGTCACATTAAGAAGTGACCAGATGGTCGCAAATTCTGTGATTTTATGTGACCAATAATTTATAAATAATTTGGTGGGATAAAAGCTACCAAGTGGTCACCAAAAAAAGTGACCATGTGGTCATAAATTCTGACTCGATGTGACTCTGGGCAGTGAAGAAAATGGCGGGAAATTTTGGCGGGAAAATGCGGCCAGATGGTACCAAAAATACTACCATCTGGTCGCAAATGAGCAGAGGAGTCCATTATAAAAACCCCTCCACCCATTGTTTGTTAGCATTAAGAAAAAAGAAAATGAGAGAGTGGATGTATGTTTGAACGATGAGTTCGTGGCCGGGGTTGAACAGTTTGTTGAGTTTTGCATGACAACTGTCTATTATGAAAAGTATGGTGGAAAGCTACGTTGCCCGTGCAGGAAATGCAACAATTGGAGAATCATATCGGTTACAGAGTTGAAGGTGCATCTTTATAGTCGGGGGTTTGTGCAGAATTATTATCACTGGGTGTTCAGGGGGAAACACAGGAAATGTTCGACGCTGCATTACAGGAATCGAGACGATAAAAAGGTAGCAGCTCAAATGTAGAGGTTGTTGACGAAGAACGAAATGATGAACAACAGTATAGTCAGATGCAGCAAATGATACTTGATGGTGCGGGGTATGGGGGCAATGAAAATTTCCGTGAAAGTTTAAACATAGACGAAGATGAACGGGTTGTAGAAGAGGAAATGAATCCGAAAGCAGGTAAGATGCACGAGATGCTAAAGACAGCCAGCCGACCATTGTACGATGGGTGTGAGGTAAGTCAACTTGCTGCTGCTACAGAACTTTTAAATATAAAGGCGCAGTACAATATACCCGGTAGAGGATTTGATGCGATTGCATCGTGGCTTCGTCGATGCGCTCCAGAAGAAAATAATATGCCCCACAGTTTGTATGACACAAAAAAGCTAGTGGAGGGACTTGGATTACCCGTGGAGAAAATAGATTCGTGTCAAAACGGATGCATGATTTACTGGGATGTGAATGAGGACCTGCATCATTACAAATTCTGTTTTCTTGCAAGATACAAACAAGGGAAACGCAGCCTCTGATTCCGAACGCCCGCATGTTCTATTTACTGCTGACCCCACATCTGCAACGGTTGTATGCATCTGATGTGACAGCCTCGCACATGAGATGGCATCACGAGCATTCACAAGATGAAGGTGTTATGAGACATCCCTCAGATGCTGCGGCATGGAAACATTTAAATAATTGTCATCCGGATTTTGCACAAGATCCGAGAAACGTCAGATTGGGCTTATGCACAGATGGCTTCAACCCTTTTGGGGCATCCGGGGAATAATATTCAGTTTGACCAGTCATGGTAACCCCGTATAACTTGCCTCCCTCGATGTGCATGCGAGACCCGGTGATTTTTCTAACAGTGATCGTACCTGGGCTGAAAAGTCCAAAATAGAAACTGGATGTGTATTTGCAACCACTTATTGCAGAGTTGAAAAGGTTGTGGACTGACGGTGTTATGACGTACGACATTTCAAAGAAACAAAATTTCTTGATGTGCACCGTGTTAATCTGGACGATTAGTGACTTCCCTGCGTATTCAATGTTGTCAGGTATGTTGATCTTTAATTGCTTTCATATACATTTTTGAGTCTGTGTTTAGCTTTTGTTATTGCTTTCCTTAGTCAGTGTAGTTAATTGTGTCAACCTCAATCTCCTCCTCTTACAGGATGGAGTACGGCGGGGACATACGCATGTCCACATTGCACGCTAGACACAGATGCATTTTATCTCAGAAACGGTCGAAAAACTTGTTGGTTTGACTGTCACCGTCGATTTTTGCCGTTGAATCACACTTTCCGTTCAAACGGCAGAGACTGGAAGAAGGGTCGACGAGTAAGAAAACAAACCCCCCCGACCATGTATAGTGGAAGACAGATTCTTCACGTTATAGATGTTATAGGGATGCAGAAGATTACAGTGGAAGGTGCAGAGAGTGCAAACAATGCGGCTAGGAAAAACACGGGTTGGAAGAAACAGAGTATTTTTTGGGATCTACCGTATTGCGAAGATCTACTGATTAGACACAATCTTGATGTAATGCATATCGAGAAGAATTTCTTCGACAACATTTTCAATAAGATTTTGAACGTTCCGGGAAAAACGAAGTACAATCTGAAGGCACGTTATGATATAAGGGAGATATGTGACTGTCCTGAGTTGGAGCCTGACGACAATGATAATTACGCAAAAGCAAAGTACATGTTGACGACGGATGAAAAGAAAACATTATTTGAGTGGATCAAATCCATCAAATTCCCGGACGGATACGTTTCGTATTTGAGTCGGTGGATAGACAGTCAAAAACATATCATGTTCGAGATAAAAAGCCACGACTGTCATATATTCATGCAACAATTGATGCCCATCGCGTTCAGACCGTTCCTAGAGAATAGACATTGGGTGCCGCTTGCCCAGTTGAGTGTTTTTTTCAGGGACTTGACATGTACAGAGCTGACGGAAGCTACTGTCGCTTCAATGAGTTCAGAGATCGCCGTTATTATTTGTAAGTTAGAGCGAATGTTCCCACCTGGATTTTTTGACTCCATGGAGCATCTTCCAATGCATCTTCCATACGAGGCATTCCTAGGGGGTCCCATACATTACCGCTGGATGTACCCATTTGAAAGGTAAGCACAGTTATTTTGTAATGTACGCGTATAAATCAGTACAATGATCATCGAATGTAAATTATGTTTTGTACCCACAGGTAATTACGTCGGTTGAAAAAGATACCCTAAAAATGACCATTTGGTCGCAATTTTATTGTCGCAAATTGATAGTTTTTTTTGTAGTGTATCTTACCAAATTACCACGGTTTTCCATGTGCCTAATTTTGAACATAGGATCAATTTATCTATGAAAGAATAGGTCTGAGGACTTTAATCTGAGATGGTGATATGATAAAGAAAGAAGAAGAAAATGAACTACAAGTACTTGCATGGTTGCTTTTGATAATTATCTGTAATTCTACAAAATATAAATATTGTTAAAATTAATTTTATCACGGTCGTTCTTTGAAACTCTTTTTTTTTCCTCAAAGTAAAAGAGAAACATTAACTTAAAAAAAGTTTTGTGGGGTGAAATGTCAATACACGTGGAATTTCTCACCTGGTTCAAAGAATGGACAATCGGCATGTCTACATCACCTGAAAATATAAAGCTACGTCACCTAGGAGGCTACGTCTACGTCGCCTGAGAGTCTACGTCTACGACGCCTGGGAGGCTACTTCTACGTCGCCTGAGAGTCTACGTCTACGTCATCTAATAAGTCTACGTCTACGTCGTTTGGAAGGCTACGTCTACATCGCCTAGGAAGGTACGTCTACGTAGTCCTGAGGGTCTACGTCTACATCATCTAATAAGGCTACGTATCTAAGACCAATAAACTATAATATATTGATATCCAATCAAAAGGCGACATGTGGCACGATGATGTCATCAACCTCCTCTCATATAAATAAGGGAAAAATTCATTCATTAGGTAACTAATTTCTACCACTATTCTCTCTGGCACACTAGCTCTGCTTGCTCTGACTTTAGCATTGGAGGGTGTTAGGCCGGCACCACACCGATGCTCTCTTTGTTTTCTGTGCAGGTACATACAGTGCTCGTCAACTACTTAGCACATGGCCTACGCAGCACCTCTAGTGCAGCGCACTACCTCCGACTTGTCCCATATATTAAGTTCGTTGCTTACGTGGAAGCTCTCCATTTTTAGGCAACAACATTTGGCTCCGTCTGTGGGAAAGAGTATATAACTAAGTGCTCTACCATCAAGGATGAGTCGAAGAAGTCAACACCATGATGATATAGATGACGGTAAGAATCGTAATCCCCGTGATAAAAGATATCAAACTCGAAACACTAGGGAGCTACAACAAGCTGATGAAAATCAAGAAGTAGTAAGAGTTGTGCGAATTCCAGACGAAAGAGTTGATGCTCTAGAAGAGCAAGTTCGAGGTGTGAATCGAGATCTTGCTAAAGTACTCGAAATTCTTACACAGAAAACTGATTATCAAGCCCCCGCTGACAACCAGGAAGTACAATCTAAAAAAGACAAAGAACCTATAGAGTGCATAGGTGAATCACGGAATCATGATAAGGGTGGTTCAAAAGGGAAGTCAAAACTAAATATCCAGGACAATTCCTTTTCCTCTCATAACTCTCCTCGCAACAAACATCCTGGTCAGAAACGAAAGTCTGACCTCAGAGAAGTTCTCAATCAAAAGAGAAAAGAACATTCAGATGTTGTGAAGTCTACTGCAGAAAGTGCTCAGCCTTGGGCGCCAGAGTTGAAAAAACTCCAAGATCAACTTGGTCATATGAAGAAAGAGTATAGAGGAAAGACTCCTTTTGCACTAAAAGACCTACTTAAGCAAACTGAGTCGCCATTCACCGATGATATAATGAAGGTGGAGCTTCCCACCAAATTCAAAATGCCAACTATGACCACGTATGATGGTTCAAAAGATCCACTCGAGCATGTTGATATGTTTCGGACCTGGATGGAGCTCCAGGGAGTCCGAGATGCTATCAAGTGTAGGGTGTTCCCCCTTACATTAGGAGGCTCTGCGCATGGGTGGTTCAGACAGCTCAAGACGAGGTCCATCTCTTCATTCAAAGACCTTACTCGATCTTTTATAACTCAGTTCATTGGTGGAAATGATCATAAGAAACTAGCCACACACCTTTTGACTATGAGTCAAAAGTCAGGGGAAAGCCTCCGAGACTATGTAGTGAGATTTAACAGTCAGGCGTTGAAGGTAAAAGGTTACAGTGACGACATTGCTCTGACTGCTGTGATGGCCGGCTTGAAAGATGAAAAGTTCTTGTGGTCACTAGGCAAGAAGACGTCTGCTACATACACCGAGCTCCTAGCTAGAGCACAAAAATATATAAGCGCCAGATAGTTGTTTAGTGCAAGGAAGACTTTAGATGAAGGAGGTAGTAGTAAACGATCAGAGCACAAGAAAAGAGACCGAACAGAAGACTTTGTCTGGGGGACTGACCGTCACGAGGATGACAAGAGACATAGGTCAAGAGACCAACTTGAGAAGCTGAGTCTTCCTTCTAGTAAGTTTAAAAAATACACTCCCACCACGATCCCGATTGAACAACTACTCTTTGAGATCAAAGATAAAGACTTGGTTAGGTGGCCGCCTAGGATGAAAGCAGAGTCAAACAAGAGGAACAAAGATAAGTATTGCCTCTTCCACAAAAACCACGGTCATACCACCTCTGATTGTTTCGATCTCAAGGAAGAAATTGAAACCCTTATTCAAAAAGGGTACTTGAAAGAAATCATGAAGAGTAAAAAAGATAAGAAAGACTATGACCGTGATAATCAAGATTTTCCAGATAGAGACATAAGAACCATCTTTGGAGGACCGACTATTGAGAAAAAGCACATCCCCTAAAAAGGACTATGTTAGGTCACTGAGGTATTCGCCAAGGCATCAACACATTGATTAAACCCATCTACAAGGCTCTACTCTACCTATGATGATGCAATCAACTTAGATTTCATTTTAGCAGATTTATTTATTACAGTTTTCATTTCCAATAAAGTTTTTTATTGTAAGAAGTTCGAAAATAAAATGAATAAGACCATACTTTTTCTACTTATTGCATTTATGAGAGTTAAATCATTTAGAGAACTCTTAGACTCGAGCTAGATTTCAAGACGTAAAACTCTACTAGAGTGGGGGCAAACTACGTGAACCTACTACAGAAAGTTCTAAGTCCGCCATGGTGGAAGAGCTAAATAAAAAATTCTAAGTTTACTAGGGAGTGTAGGGCTCGCAAGAGCCGCAACTGGTAGAAGAATTTAAAACGACTAAAAAATGTTATGTCTATCAGGGAGTGCAGGGCTCGCATGAGCCGCACCTGGTAGAAGAATTTAAAAAGACTAAAAACATCTAAGTCTACCAGGGAATGCAGGGCTCGCACGAGCTGCACCTGGTAGAAAAATTTAAAACGACCAAAAAATTCCAAGTCTACCAGGGAGTGTAGGGCTCGCACGAGCCTTACCTGATAGAAGAATTTAAAACGACTAAAAAATTCTAAGTCTACCAGGGAGTGCAGAGCTCGCACGAACTGCATCTGGTAGAAGAATTTAAAACGACCAAAAAATTTCAAGTCTACTAGGGGGTGCAGGGTTCGCACGAGCAGCATCTGGTAGAAGAATTTAAAACGACTAAAAAATTCTAAGTCTACCAGGGATTGCAGGGCTCGCACGAGCCGCACCTGGTAGAAGAATTTAAAACGACTAAAAAAAAGGTCAACTGTCAAAGGTCCAAAAGTCAACGATCAACCGTCATCTGGTCAAAGTTCAACTGGTCATAGGACGGGGTCAAACAATTTTTTACAGCTCCAAAACAAAGTATAAATGACAAGGCACTGATAACAAAGCATTATTGACATAACCTTGATGACACAGCTTTGATGACAATGTCAAGCCTTGATGACAAAGTCCTATTGACATAGCACTGATGATAAAGCCCTAATGACAAAGCCCTGATGACATAGCCCTGATGACAATGCCCAAATGATGAAGTCTCATTTCAAGCTATAAATCAACAAGGCAAGACAAAGTCCAAGTTTAAAAAAAATGTTGAGCGCTGGGAAAGAGAGAAAAAACAAAATTATTTTCTCATTTCTCTACTATCTAGTTAATTAAAAAAATTTCTCTACAATGGACATTGGAGACTCACATTTATACTATGATTTTAGAAGTAAATTTTACTCTTAAAATCATAGGGGGCGAAGTACTTGATGATCGAATCAGACAACTTAGACATACAACCCAACTCCAAAATGACCAGAACAGAAAATTCAATCTACCAAGCTCCAATACTTAGTATTTTCTCAAAATTTTGACGACTTGAAAAGCAGAAAATTCACGCTACAAACTTCAACACTTAGAATATTTTCAGATATATCACCGAGGCAAAATTCCACTTTGAAAGAATACTCCCAAGTAGCATTGAACTCACATCTCAATTCAACTCGGGAGTAGGGGGCCTCTGTTGTGGGGTGAAATGTCAGTACACGTGGAATTTCTCACTGGTTCAAAGAATGGATAATCGGCATGTCTACGTCACCTGAAAAGATAAAGCTACGTCACCTAGGAGGCTACGTCTACGTTGCCTGGGAGTCTACGTCTACGTCATCTAATAAGTCTACGTCTATGTCGTCTGAAAGGCTACGTCTACATCGCCTAGGAAGGTACGTCTACGTAGTTCTGAGAGTCTACGTCTACGTCATCTAATAAGGCTACGTATCTAAGACCAAGAAACTACAATATATTGATATCCAATCAAAAGATGACATGTGGCATGACCAACAAGCGACACATCGTTGGGAAGCAACACATGGCCCAATCCCGATGTGACATGTGGCAGGATGATGTCATCAACCTCCTCTCATATAAATAGGGGAAGAAATTCATTCATTAGGTAACTAATTTCTACCACTATTCTCTCTGGCACACTAGATCTGCTTGCTCTGACTTTAGCATTGGAGGGTGTTAGGCCGGCACCACACCGATGCTCTCTTTGTTTCCTGTGCAGGTACATACAGTGCTCGTCAACTACTTAGCACATCGCCTACGTAGCACCTCCAGTGCAGCGCACTACATCCGACTCGTCCCATATATTAAGTTCGTTGCTTACGTGGAAGCTCACCATTTTTAGGCAACAACAAAAAGAAATTTACAAATTGAAATGAGTGGATTTATTTGAAATTTCCGTTTGATCAAGTATCGAACCATTAACGTGATTTTTGGATTGCAGGACATCAGAAGGAGAAATTTATATTGATATAGAAATTTATATGTTCATGATTATATAATCATAAACTTATATATAAATTGTAAATTAGAATACCTCTAATCTTACCATGTTACCCTTTGTTTATTCTTTTTCTTCACTTTGGTGACACATCTGGTGTGGGTATTTATTTTGAGTCAAATATTTCAAACGCACCCTTATAGATTTAGTTCTTTTTGAAGCGTTGGTTGTAGAAAATAGTGAGCTATGAGTGTTTTGGTTAATATATTCTTTATCTTTAAAAATAATTTAATATTTTATTTTGAAAAGAATATCAAAACCTATTTATTTTTTTATTTTAAAATTGTTCTCTAACATTTTAAAATATTGAACATATCAAACTTTAAGTTTTTAACTATGTATGAAACACACATCATAAAAAAATTTATAAGTTATTAATTTCTTTTCAAATATACAATATGAAAACTTATACGACATGTGCAACGCACGTATTGATCAACTAGTGTTATAAAAAAAAGTAATTGAAAAAAAAAAAAAATTTGAAAAAATATGTCTGGCAAAAGGGGAAACAGTTGCCCTTTTAACTCGCGATTCAAAAGTTATTAAAAAAGGTAATTAATAAAAAATAAATTGGCAGGACATGTAATTATTCGAAGAGGCCGCCTCAATGTGGCAGCCTCTCCAACAAGCGACAAGTGTCCACTTTAACAAAGCCTTTTCATTTATTCAGCTACATAGACGGAGAGAAGGCAACGGAAACGGAAGTCTCAAGTCTATTTATTTATTTGCTTTTCTTTTTCCTCTAAACGAGGTGAATTTTTTTTTTCCAGAATGTTAGTTTTCATCCAGTTTTAACTATAAAAAATATTTTTATATTTATGATAATTTTTCCATCTCTTAATTATGTTTCTATTTGTTATGATTTCATATTTCGAAAACACATAAAATAAATTTAAATTTTAAAGTCGATTTGATGTGTTATAATTTTATAATTATTATTTATTAGAATTTAAATGTTTCAATATTCAATAAGAGAAAATTATCCAAATAGCAAAAAAATAAGGGAAAATTATATATTTGGGCACTTTTCATGGTGTCATAATGGTTTGTAGCCACCATGTTAAATTTAAATGTTAGTAGCCACTTTTACTATTTCCCAGATTTTTTTAATTAACAAATTTCCTTTTTTACCCTTTTGATGTTAATTAATAAAAGTAGCTCATTTATTAATAATTGTTTCTCTTTCCAAGTAATGATTACCATCCAGCTAATATTTTCACTCTTTCCATGTAATGAACTCTTCATTTTCCCTTTTTCTTTGTTTTATTTACCCTAATTTAACTATTTTCATCGTGACTATCCATATTCCCTCCTCATTTTCACTATTTCCATGTTTGTACCATCAATTTCGGTTGGCTATCAATAACATTAATACTGATTTATCATTCCTTCTTCCATTCTCATTTTTTTCCATTTTTGGCTTCGTTCATCTGTTTTCGTTATATTCTTTTGTTGTTTCATTTATGGAGTTATTTGATATCAATATCAAGTATGGTGGTGTATGGAATGAGGCTAAGGATTATATTGATTTCTCATTCACTCCCGTTCAAGTTCCTGGTAATTTTACGTATTTTTCTGTTTGTTGTTGGGAATGCAAGGTTTGGTTTGTTCGGTCATTTTTTAATATGAGGATTTGCAAGAGAAAGTTGTTTTAACAAATGCAATTGAAGAGGTTGGACATGCTGCCCAGATTCTTTCTTAATTTCAAGAAGTGTTGAACTTTAACAGTGAAGAAGATGACTCTAGGTCTTCTGACTGTATCAGTAATGTAGTCTACGGTGGCCCCATTCCAGATGAAATTGCAGAAGTGGCAGATGTAACAGTCACGACTGATGGGAATACACACAATGTATATGATTACTCTCATATACGAACTTCTGGACATATACCGTCACCAAAAAGTAAACGTGATAGATTTTGTTTGATTCCCCACAAGTTCAGTTGAAGATATGTGAAGATATTTTTATCCCTAGGGGTGTACGGTACATTGACAGACTTGACATTCGAGAATACCGTCATAATTTCGATGTTTATGTGAATGACATATATGCCAGTAAACGTTTGTTATGTTATTTTTGTTGTTGTCTCTAATCTTTCAAAGTATTTGACTTTCATTGGTTGTTATTGAGGATTTTGTTCTGTATTTGTGTTTTAGCAACATTATGATGTTGTTTTACAAATCAGATTGTTTGTTGGTTGTTGTTCCAATTTTATTTTTAAATTTTATTGTTTGGTGTATTAAGTTGTTCTTTAGTTTTACATCTATTATTTTATAATGTCATATATACTAATAAAAATATATAACAAGTATACATGACTTATAATATTAAGTTACAAAATAACGTGACATCCAAGTTATTTAGTTCAATTACGTATGTTTTGTTTTATTTTTTTACAAATAAGATTGTTCTTTTTTTGTTTATCATTTATATTGTATGGTTTACTAAGTTGTTCTTTATCATTAAGTAATGTATTTTTATACATTATATACAAATATCATTGAACTTTGGTTTAATTACATCACTAGTTATCACTGTCGTATATGTGTGTTCGTATAGTCTTATCTATATTCATATACAGTATATACCAAAATATATAACTAATGAGTAATTTTCTAAATAATAGCCATACATAAATAAGCACATTCAGTTTACAACAGAATATTCCATTGTTTTATACCAGAACCCATAAATAAAAAGTACCATAATCCATCTAAAAAATTAAAAGGTTAAGCAAGCAAGACAATTGCTTTATACATTGAACTTTGGTTTAATTACATCACTAGTTATCACTGTCGTATATGTGTATTCGTATAGTCTTATCTATATTCATATACAATATATACCAAAATATATAACTAATGAGTAATTTTCAAAATTATAGCCATACATAAATAAGCACATTCAGTTTACAACTAAACATTTCATTGTTTTATACCAGAATCCATAAATAAAATGTACTAGAATCCATCTAAAAAATCAAAAGGTTAAGCAAGCAAGTCAACTTTATAAAAATGATGAAGTTTATTTCTTTTTCTTCAATTTCTTCATTTCTTGAGTTATCTTAATATTGAAATCAGGGTCATCTTCATTGTTTTGATTGGTCTATTTGTCTTTGTCATTGGCTCCTCCACATCACATTGTGCGTGTTGTCAACTACTTGGTCGTCATCCTGAAAGAACCATGTAATGTTATACATGAAGGTTGGTAATTCCTCAATATATTAAAGTTTAGGGTTGTCTTCAAGCAAGAATTCACATTATCATTTGCCAAACTAATCATTGGTTCTGTACCAATTTCCTTTTCCGGATATAGTCCATATACAGCAAAATTTTGAAAATAATTATCAGACATGTTCATCATCCTGTTCATTCATCATATGTTATACATGAAAGTATTCAAGAATTTAAAAGAATAAAGTTTATGTTTGTATTAAACCAAAAAATCACCTTATCATTTGCCAAATATTATTCAATTTGTATATTATACAGTTCATATACGATGGATATATCATAACAAAGCAGTGGACATTTGCATGATTTTTCAATTAATTTTAAACAACAAGATTTATCAGATAGTTCTATATGATTAACAGTATACATAGCATATACAAGACAACAAAAATAACATAACATACTTTCTTTTCAGCTTTGATGGACATTTTTAAGGAATGGTCATTATATGGTTATTCAGATATTTCGCTATAATTAATAGTATACATATCGTAGACATGACAACTATTATAAGACAAAGTAATGTTTTAAGCTTAACAATATACATATTGTATACGAATAACAACAGTATATATTTCATATACAGATCGACAAACATAAAATTAAACATGGTCATTTCATTGAAAAATATATAACCTTATGAATTTTCTCGACATTCTTATTTTTTGATGCTCTATTAGCCTTCTCCTTTCCAGCATTTGTCTTTTTCCTCAATCCCTAATGTTAAAAAATACCCAATATACATTTTTATTACTTAAATCACACAGATCTAACATATAGTTTAAGAAATCATGAACGAAAATAGATGACGGTGTTCAAACCTTTTTTCCGGTGTTTTTTCTCCAATATCCATGGTTACCAATGATTCTTGTTCATTTTCTAGGCTTCACGATCGTCATCAAAAGATGGTAGTTGTTGTTCATCGATTGTCATTGTTGTCTATTTTTCCTTTGATGTTTTGTAAGATGGATCAGTGATAATTTTTTACTTTGATTTTTCAATCTGGGAGTGAATGGAAGAGGGGAAGAGAGATAATGGAGGGAGAGTAAAAGGTAAACCAAAATTGAAATGGAATTAAAAGAGTCTCACGTTTTCCTATTCTTCCCATCTCATAATTACGAAGCAAAAATTTCGGCTGCATGTCTCTTGATTCTCACGCCACAATGTATCAGTCTAAATTACTTGTGTAACTGTGCAAGGTTATTTTTGTCTTTCCATCTTCAAATTTTCCTCTTTAGTGGCTACAAACCCTTATTTTTAAGATAGTGGATATAGAGCTTTATTAGTAGTATTAAAGTGGCTATTAATATAGATAACCCAAAAAATAATCTCTTTATCTATATTTTTTTACTAGAGAAAAAAATAAGATAGAATTATCAAAATGGCATTAGATAGCACAACTAAAAATTTACCAAAATAGTATATTGCTTCTATTTTAATAAATTATTAAAAGTATAAGTACGATTGACTTTTAATATTTGTTATTATTTTTTTTTAGTTCAATAATTTTCATTTAAATAAAATAAATTATTTTTATTTTAATTAGTTTAACATTCTAGAATTTTCACCAGTAGAATCTAAAATTATTAAAAAAAAATTATTATAGTTAAAAGTTAAAAATGGGGATGAAAATTAACATACTACAAAAAAGATTACAACTTTTACTATTTGTAGAAATCATTGACCTCCTTCCACCAGGGGTTTGGGTTGGAAATATTGTGGTTTTAATAAATAATTCCATTAATATTGTAGTCCCAAAAGTATTTAAATTAATATAGTAAATCGCATACCTGGTATGCGATTTTATATGAAATCGCAAACCAAGTATGCGATTTCACTGATTTTAAAAAAAAAAAAAAAATCGCATACTTGGTATGCGATTTCACTGTTTTTTTTATAGGTATGCGATTTCTCTGTTTTTTAAAAAAAAATAGAAATCGCATCCTTGGTATGTGATTTCATGAAATCGCATACCAAGCATGCGATTTCAAGGCAGAGAGCAATCCCATTTGAAAAATCACATACTTGGTAAAATCGCATACCAAGTATTCGATTTCAAGGCAGAGAGCAAAAAAAAATCCAAACCAATATTTGAAACTACTTTCAATTTTGTTTAACTTTTTTTTAAAGCAACTTTCAATTATAAATAAAAACCAATCTACATTTTTTAAATTTAATTTACGATTAGAAAATTATATGATAATTAAAACTTTCATTTCAATAATATAATTGAAGTCTAAACAAATTTTATATTAGTCATCCCAAATTCAAATATAATTGAAGTCTATACAAAATTCTTAGACAAATTAAAAAAATATATAAAATAAAAACATCATCGATGCCCTCCTGTCCCACAGGGAGGTCGTCTCGTATTACGAGTAGGGCGAACACGTCCAATTGGAGTTCTATATGAATCATCTATATGAGAAGGGCCTGCACCATCGAAAACCTGAGATGGTCCTGTATCATCTGTAACATGTGAAGGACCGGCATCATCACCATCACTGATACGACGCCTCCCTCGTCCTCGTCCACGTCCCCGTACTCGACCTCGAACATGTCCTGCTTCTGGATCTCGTGGTACATCAACATCAATATCTTCAGGTCCGGGAATGACAACCTGAGAAAATATTTCCTGCAATACAGGAGTCGGTACCATGAGAAAATGGGGAGATGATGGGTGACTAGGATAATGATCTGTGGTCTCCGGCTCAGCGTTCACCTCCTCGTGAACTACCTCATCACGAGCACGGTTTGCAGTTGGACGACGTCCTAGTCTAAAGCGAATATCCGGACGCTCCAAGCTAAACATATGATTGAATTCATCCATATGAGGAAGACAATCTCTGATATAGTTCTGAGTTTCCTCATGAGGACAATGTACTGAGACATTTGTAATCTAGTAAGCTGATTATAACAAAAAAAAATTGTTAATTTAGGAAGAATTTACGAATATGTAATTAGTAAATAAAAATAAATTTAATGTCTCACCACAAAGTCATAAGCAGCCGCGTGTCGAGTAATGAACAGGCGAGTTATAGAGTTATACCACTCCTTATAATCATTCTCACAATCATTGGGTGAGTTAACAGGATATCCATCAACAATATGAGATCGCCGATTTGCCCATCGCACTATGAGGTGCGAATGTTGGATCCTCCAATCAGTATCTCTCCGCCCTCGAAGATCAAATGTGTGTAAACGTAGATCTGTATCACATGGTGATGGGATGTCTTGTATAAAACCAAATTGTCGCATAACTCGTTCTGGATGATGCCACTCAACAATATGAAAGCAAATGAGTGGGCTAGTAGTAGGCCAGATGTCATGACCACGTATACAGAAGTTCGGCAATGATATCATGTGATGTAAATAGGGTTCCCATACGATCTGAAACGTTTAAAAATATTAAATATTGAATCTAGTAAACCACAACTCATTAAAACACAATTCATAAACTGAAATACATACATCATTATCTCCTAATTGATCCAGCATGTACCTATACTGGATCAAAACATGAGTTGAAATTTCAGTGACGGAAAAATCATCTATCCACCTGCAAATATAAATTACAAACTAAATATTAAAAAATATCAATATGTTAATAAAAAAAAAGATATATATAACGTACCGTGCACCCAAAGGTAGATCAACATCTGAGTTGACACGTCTAAGTAACCGCTGAGGAGCGATAGAAGGAAATCGATCCCATGCCCATAACTGGAGTAATATCAGTGCGCCAGCTATCTCATGGGCTTCTCTAGAAGAAGCCTTACACATTTCTCTATACAACCAGGATAAACATGCAGATCCCCAACTATAGGTACCAGTATCTCGAAATCCTCAAGCAAAGGTAAAAACATTAAATGTACTAGATTACTTGATTTGTCGTCGAACATACACCCACCAATTAGTTGCATAATGTAGGCTCCGGCATGACGTGTCTGTAATCTCATCAGCATCATCAGGTAGTACACTGAATCGTTGTTCCAACCATGTTAAAGATAAACGTGACCCATTTAAATGTGGACTCGATGGTGTGACACCTAATAAACGCTCACATAAATCTACCCATTTAAGTGAGACTGATCCAGTGACAACCTCGCCATCAATAGGTAACCCGAATAAGACCGCGATGTCCTGTAAAGTAATGGTGCACTCCCCCATAGGCATGTGAAAAGTATGGGTCTCTGGCCTCCATCGCTCGATAAATGCTGTAATCAAATGCCAATCTAAGGCTATAAACCCTATTCGAGAAATCCCATAAAATCCTGCCTGTCGTAAGTATACATCTATACGAGGATCATGAGGAATACTATGCACACTAGTCTCCCTACGCTTACAAGTAAGAGGAGGTGTCATCCGATCGGTCCACACCAAACTGGATCGATGTACATCCTGTCTATGTAAAATCTCTGGGTCTCTAGGTCCTGGATCCATCCCTGAATATATTGTATATATAAATGATCAAAATACATTACAAATGAAAAATATATAATTCCATAAATTAAAATACAAATTTCAAAGTCAAATACAATCAAATGTGAATTATCAAAATCCAATGAAAATAAAAGTGTTCATTACAAATGAAAAACATATAATTCCATAAAATTAAAATACAAATTACAATAGTGTGTTCCTCTCATGTGATGAGCTTCCCTCATGTGATGTGCTTCCCTTATTAGAACATTTCCTACGATTATGTCCATCTTGCTTACAAATCCCACATCTTAACTTTCTACTTGTTTCTCTCAAATCCATCTCATTACGAATTCTACTACTTCGTGGTCTGCCCACCCCCCTCAACAACAATCGATTAGGATGTAACAAATCAAAATTATGATAAGGCCATTTTGCTTCACTCGGAATTGGATGGAATTGTGGTTCATAACATGAGGTGTATGTAGACATCTTGTAATAATCTTCCACATATTTCATGTAATCTACATGACAGTGTAAACACGCTGCAATTACATGGGAACATGGGATTCCGTATGTTTGCCACTTCTTGCAAGTGCACGTTCGTAACTCCAAGTGTACAACATGTCGGTTACCTCCTTGTGATGCCATATTACGATAGGCAGTTGTTACTTCAAACTCCCCATGTAATCTATCAAACATTTTTACTTGATGTTTACTTGCTTTTACAGCGGAACGAGACATTTTGTTCAATGCAAACCTACCACAAAATAATAAGTAAATATACATTATACGAACTTCAAGCTTATAAAAAGAATATAAATCATGAAGTTTACCTTGTATATTCATCGCCTTGTCCAAGTGCAGCTCTAATTTCCGTCCTACGTGCCTCGAAGTATGTTACACACCGATAAAATATGGACTCTACTAATGTCGTGATGGGCAATGAACGTGCTCCTTTTAGAACACCATTGATGCATTCAGATAGATTGGTTGTCATCCAACCATATCTACGCCCCTCGTCAAATGCTTGGGTCCACTTTGATTGGTCAATGTTATCGAAATATCTAACACAATTCTCATTCAGTTCAGACAATTCATCCATACATAATTGAAACTTACGTACTGTAAATTGTGAACCGACCCTGAAAACCAATTGTTTCATCACCTTGCTTTTAAATTTATCATTAAAATTGCTTGCCACATGTCTTAAGCAAAAGCGATGATGAGCCATTGGTGAAGCCACTACAAAAAAACTGTCAATTTGCGACCAGAAAATTGCGACCAAATGGTCGTTTTTAGTGTATAATGCGACCAAAAATGCGACCAAAATAGTGGTGGCCAAAAAGCTGGTCGGTCCAGAATTTGTGCGACTGGATAGTCACAAATATACGACCAGAAAAGTTTGGTCACAAAAAAGTCAACCTTTTGAAAAATGCGACCAGATGGTCACTTAAAAAGTGACCAGTTGGTCACATAAAAAAGTGACCAAATGGTCGTATTTTATGTGACCAAATGGTCACTTTTGGACTCAGTCAAAATACGACCAGATGGTTGCTTAAAAAGTGACCATCTGGTCGTAATTTATGTTGAAGATAAGTGACCAGTTGGTCACATAAAAAAGTGACCAAATGGTCGTATTTTATGTGACCAAATGGTCACTTTTGGACTCAGTCAAAATACGACCAGATGGTCGCTTAAAAAGTGACCATCTGGTCGCAATTTATGTTGAAGATAAGTGACCAGTTGGTCACATAAAATGCGACCATATGGTCGCATTTAAGAATTTTTTTTTTAATTTAAATTTCAATAATTAGTTAATTAATTATTAATTATTTATTTAATTAATATTAAAATTTAATTACTACAATTAATGAAATTAACAAAATTAAACTAAACTAATTAATTAAAACTAAGTAAAACTAAATTTAAACATAAACTAAAACTAACTTAAAACTTAAAATGTATACGAAAACTAACCTCGTAATAGAAACCGGGATTGGAGGTTTAGGATTTTTAGGTTTAGAGTAGGAACGGGGAAAAAACAACGGGGAACGGAACGGGAGAAAGAGAGAAAAGAAAGAAAAAAGAGAAAGAAAAAGAAGAAAGGAAAGGAAAAGGAAACGGGGGAAGGAAGGCGATCTGAATTTAAATCGATTTTGCTACCAAATGGTCGCAAATATGTAATCATAACCAAGAAACGAAAACTCGCGCGTCTTTGGGAAATTACGACCACATGGTCGCATTTTTAGAGATATTTGCGACCATCCTGGTAGCATTTATTGAAAAAGCGACCATTTGGTCGCCCATTTACCATTACCCGCAATCAATGTCATATCACGAGTCCCATCAACAATTGCGACCAGGCGGTTGTAATTTTTAAATTCACCGCCATAAATTTCATGAAAATTTAAATTTATCGCTCAGTTTGCGACCATATGGTCGTAATTTTCAAATTCACCGCCATAAATTTCATGAAAATTCAAATTTACCGCTCAGATTGCGACCATATGGTCGTAATTTCACTTATATTTTTTGAAAAATATAATTATACTTTTCAAAAATGCGACCAACCTGGTCGCCTTTCCCTTCTAAATTACTACCATGTGGTCACCTTTTGTGTTAAATTGCGACCAAATGGTCACAAATATTAATATTTTTTTTTAATCATTTCATAAAGAAATAGTTTTAATAAACACATACACAGTGAATAATCAAGTTACGAAATGTCTCATTCATCATCGTCTCCAAGAAGTCCGTCACATAAAGTCTTCTTCTTCTGTTTTTTCATCGGATTCATCGTCTCGAATAAATTCAGCATCAATGTCACGTGCGTGAGAAGTGGAAGCATTTGTATCATCATCATCATGCAATGTTATCGTTCCATTGTTCAAAGGACGAAGAGTACTTGCATTCTGACCATCGTTGATTGCACGACATCTTATCTCATCTTCTTGAAAAGCAACAGCTTCCTCTGCATGGTCGTCTTTCTCGGACAAGTTTTCTTCTACCTGGCGTGGTTTAACTTTACAAACAACTAACCAATCTGTCAGATCTCGTCTATTAATCGGATAGTTCAGGTAATAAACTTGAATCGCCTGTGAAGCCAGGACAAACCTATCAGCAGTGCGCATATGCTTAGACTTGTTTACCTCAACGATTTGTAAATGATCAATCTTACGGACTCCGCCTCGTCTGGTTGTCTCGAACCAAGTGCGGTTGAACAGAAAAATGTGTTTTAACGTTGAACTTGCGTATTGAATCTCAAGAATCTCATCGATTACTCCGAAGTAATCGTCTTCGTTTGTGCCGAACACGTGACCTTTGATGCAAACACCACTGTTGTTTGTTGCCCTGTTCACTGAATGGGCCTTCGTTTAAAATCTGTAACCGTTACCGACGTATCCACCATACGACCTTGCTATCCGTCCAGGTCCCTTTGCCAAAGAAATGATGCGAGGATCATCCACCAGTAATGTAGGGGAGTCAACCTGTGTCACTGCCCAGGGTCACATCAAGTCAGAATTTACGACCACATGGTCACTTTTTTTGGTGACCACTTGGTAGCTTTTATCCCACCAAATTATTTATATATTACTGGCCACATAAAATCACAGCATTTGCGACTAGCTGGTCACTTCTTAATGTGACCACGTGGTAGCTTAATTCCCGCCAAATTTTTAAGCTACCACTGCTCAATAAAGGTCACAAAAATTGCGACCATTTGGTCACTTATAATTGTGACCACTTGGTAGCTTTCTTCCCTCCAATTTTAAGCTACCACTGCTCAATAAAGGTCACAAAAATTGCGACCATTTGGTCACTTATAATTGTGACCACTTGCCTAGTTTCTAACCATCAAATCAAATAGATTATGAGCTATGTCAACCAAGACATATAACTCGTTATTGGTTTAAAGACGATAAGAAGTTCCATTTTGAAGAGAGTGAATCTGGATGAACAGCTGTTGAACTTTCAGAGTATCTCGGCAAATCTGGATGACCACCTAGGGGTCCGGCGAAGTGAACGAAATCACTGTGCAACTTGATCTGATTACATTGAAAATAAGGGCTGGCTGAGATAAACAGATGATAAGAACTGGTTTTGTTTGGAGAAGATTAAAGCAGCGGCTAAGGGGTGGCAGTTTTGGAAGGTCAGCGTAGGGGATGGCAGCAATTGTGGCGGAGCTTTGAGGCACACGAGGGAAAAAAAATAATCAAGCAAGAGACGAATAGCTAGAAAAGAAAAAATAAGAGTGGGACAATTGTATTGAAAATCATAGATAATTACGAAGGCAAATAAAGAATTCAAACTATAATATATATATTTTTTTAGATAAGCCATAATATATTCTAGGGTAAAGTACCATTTTGATCCCTGAGTTTTGAGTCTTATGTCAATTTGGTCCCTGCGTTTCGATTTTTGTGTTTATATGGTCTATGAGTTTTAAGAAACGTGTCTAAATGGTCCCTGAGAAACAGATTCATTAAATGGACTAACGGAATGCTGACGTGGTGGTTGACGTGGAATTTATTGACTAATCACGATATGTGGATGTTGAGAAGGATTTGAGATAAATTATTAAAGAAAAAAAAAATGTGCGTGGACAAAAAAAACCTGTTCATCGTCTCTGTCTGTTCGAAGAGAGAAACCAAAAGACTTCATATTTATTCATATTAAGAAATATTACACTGCTCTTAGCGTAATGAGATTGTGGTATGGGAAAGTCCAATTTGCTCTCCATATTGGGTGTTGATTTTGCAACAAGAACAAATTAGTCTCTCTCAAGTCACAATTGGTGTTGAATTTGCAAAAAAAATCTTAAATAATGAAGGGAAACTCGTCAAGGCCCAGATTTGGGATACTGATGGCCAAAGGTTTGAATTTTTTTAGTAGATCTATTTGTTTGGTGTTTTTAAGATCTGGGTATTTCATGTTTTGCTTAGATTTTATGGCTTAGGGTACTTTTGGGTTTCAGATCATGGGTTGCATTCGGAGTTACAAGGATGAAGATCCGAACTGAAGCAAAGCAAGGGATGGTGTTTGACGGAGACTAAACTAGGTATGGTACAGGAAGTAGGAGATGAAGAAATGGGTATATGAATGGAAAATGAATGAAAGAGAGAGAGAGAATTAAAAATGGCAGAAATTGAATTGGTATTAAAGGTCATGTGAATGGGATAACTTATGTCCGGTGAGTGTTTAGTCGAAGAAGAAAGAAGAGGGGAAGAAGAAGGGGGATTTTAATGTTTTTTTTAGTTTAGTTTATTTTTAATTTAATTTAATTTATTATTATTAGTTCTCAAATCCCTCTCAACAGTCACGTCATCGTCAAATTAGTCAATAAATTCCATCGTCAAATTAGCTTCTTTATCGTCGCTTGTCGATGCCCTTACCTAACTCACGACTGATTTTGATTTCTTTGAGGAAGTTATTACCAACCACTTTTGTCTTATTTATTTTAAAAAATTGATATATTTTTAAAAAAGTGAAATTTTATTGGGTAGCAGAATTTTCTTCAATATTTATAAATTTAGCAGTTATAAAAAGTATTTGCAAATATGATAGTTTTTTAAAAACTCTCATTCTAAAACTACAATTTTTATAATTGTGGAAAAATTATATACTTTCTATAACCTTCCACCCTTTGATGGTCTCTGGCAAAAGTAAATTGTACCGTTTTTTTTTTCTTTTTTTCAACCATGGTATAGTACAATATTGAAGCTAGTTTTCATCTATTTTCTTACTTCCTTACATCTTTTGCCGTACATTTTTTCACGTAATGTATATAAATATATTATTATTATGTACAATATATTTTTTTATATACACTATATAATTTGTTTTTACATATATTATTTTAAAATATTTCTTTCATTTTTCACTTGTACTTTTATTTCAATATATTTACATCACTATACACATTATTTATATACTATATTGTACATTATATTACACACTACATATTTTGTAAATTGTTTTCCATAAAATGGAATCAGTGTTTTTTCTTTTAGAAAAACTAAGCCTTTTTTTTAATCTTAAAGTTTTTAATGTTTTTTCAAAGGGGCATTTTCAAATATGTTAGAAATTTTTATAATATTTACAAATTTGTTAGGAAAAAAAACATTTACAAAAATGTTAGAATTTTAAAAATTCTAAGTATATCAGTCAATCACTATTAGTATATCAGTGAAATTTTAGTATATCAATGGTAGTTTATCAGTCGATCATTAATATTCTATCATTGATATACTATTATATATCACTGATATACTATTAATTATTGACTGATATACTAATAGATTAACTTATATACTCGACTTTTGAAATTATAACATTTTTGTAAAAAAAAATTTTCTAACATTTTTGTAAACATTTCACTCAATTATAACATTCATGTAAATTTCCCCTTTTCAAATCCTATAATTCTCTCTCTTTCTTCTTCATTTCTTTTATGATTCCTTGATTTAAGAATTTTCAAATCCTCATTCTCTTTCTTTTCTTTTTAATTAAATTAGTAAAGGTTATTTGGATATTTTATACACCAAAAAGGTTAAAAAGCCTTATTATTTATGGGTTGGCTAAAAAGTTTTAAATCTTAAAAAATAGGGCCATCTACTAGAATAACCCTTTTATAAATGAGTCAAACCTTGGGTTTATCCAACGAACTTACTCGAGCTCGGCCCAAATAAAGCTTGCATGTATTTTTTTTTAAATGTATTAGTTTTTAAATGAAACTTGTGTTATAAAATTTAAAGTAGTTTTTTAATATTATTTATCATTTGATAAAGGAAAACCATTTGAAAAAAGTTAACCAGAGAATTTGAGTCATTCTCTCTTCACCAACATTCATTCTTAAAAATAGTGATTCTTTCAAAGAATAATTTGATTAAGTTAAAGTGTTTTTTAAGTTGAGAAAAATACACATGAATTGATGAATGAGTGGTTATCAACCTAAAAGTAAATGAATATAACATTTTACTTATATATATTTTATTTAAAATCTAGTCATTTGATGGGCTGAACTCGACTCGATTCAACGAGTCAGACCCAAGGTCAACCTTACCAGCCAAGCCCATGAGTTGAGCCATGAGATCTGTCTTACGAATCGGCGCATGAGATTTTCGGAACAAAAATTTTCTTGGCTTATTTTGGTTATATTCGATAGAATGAAGTGAGGTTTGTAGAAGAAGATTTCACCGGAGGTGGACGCAGTAGTATAAAATTGTAATACTTAGTGTACTTTATGGGTAAAATTGATCAAAATAAAAGTTATTGGATGAAATTGATCAAACTGAATAGTTTAGGGGATAGATTTTCAATTTTCCTTTTTTATATATATTTTTCTTTTTTTTAAAAAAAATAACTTAGGGTTTAGTTTTAATCCTTGGTTATGAGAGGGGAATTTAAAATTGAAAAATATAAAGTGTAGGGATATGTTTTGCCATTAATTTAGTGTAGGAGTATCTTTTTGCAACAACTTGAAAGTTTAGAGATAGATTTTACAATTTACCCTATAATTAATATGGAAAAGGTTAAAAATAACGTTCTTGAAATTTAGGAAAATTTGAGAGCATAATATTATCTAAAATAAGTTTCTCTATCATCCATGATTTTCTTATATAGTAAGATAAACGAGGAGATTATAGATTTTGAAAACCACCTTATTATTTCGAGTTATGCTGAAAATATGTAATATTATTTAATCTTAATATTGAAAATCACCTTATTCTTTACGAATGTGCAAGAGGATCACCATGGACATTTCTTTATCTTTTCTTATTTTTATTTTTTAAGTACGGTTTTAAAAACCCATCTTTGATCAGTCGACGATTTATTTTTGACATAATGAAGAGAAGGGGTTCTCAAAATCCATCTTCTGCCATATATTCAGAGAACCGGTTTTTAAGACCGGTTTTCAAGGAAAAAAAATTACATTTTTCTTTCTTTTGTAGTCTTCATATACGGTAAAAAATTCCTTCTGTGATATTTTTCTTTTTCTTAAGAAACAATTAGAACGAAGAAAATGGATTGATGAGAGGAAGAAATCCATGGATTGCTGACGTTAAAAGACATATTGCCGATGTTGTGCAGTGTCGGTAGTACTAAAGCTTTTTGTAGGGCTAAGTGGTTCACGAAGTGAATTATTAGTTGAATAAAAAAGGGTAACCATAAAAAAAAAACATTATCATACACACACTGCTTGCCACATCCAAGAAATGGAAAGAATAAGGTTAATATATCTATCCTTACCCCGACTTCGACCCATTTAATAAATGAGTTTCACGGGATCCGGATCTGGGTGGGGTGACGAGTTCATTTTTCACCTATTAAGTAATATATTATAATTCTCTTCTTTACTTTTCAATATAAATAAAATAAATAAATAGGGTATGCAATGCACGTGAAAAATATGAATACTGTTGAATAATTAATGAACTGAATGTGTCTTTCTTCATAGGTGTGGAAAAAGAACTTTCTGTTTCAGTTAAACTATAAAATCAAGGGTAAAATGCAAATAACACCTTATGGTTTCAGTCAAAATCATGAAAATTTCATATAGTTTAAAAATGGCAAATCACACCCCCGTACTTCTAAATTATATCAATATGACCCCTCCCCTTCAATGGTGTAAATTTTCTTTTAGTCCTAACTTTTTCGTTTGAACTCCGATTTTGATGATTCAAGATGTTTTAGAATCCTCATTCCGAGCTCTACTTTATGGTCACTTGAAAACTTCTAAATCATCAGTAAACATCGGGGTTAATTACTGTAATCATACCAAATATTTTGACGATAATAAAGCTCTGTTATTTATTGAAAATTTTGAATGTTTGAGATAACCATGACGTAGAGCCCGAAAATAGGATTCCAAAACATCTTGAATCATCAAAATCGGAGTTCAAACGAAAAAGTTATGGCTAAAAAAAAATTTACACCATTGAAGAGGAGGGGTCATATTGATATAATTTGGAAGTACGGGGATGTGATTTGCCATTTTTAAACTACGAGGACTTTTCATGAATTTGACCAAAACCATAGGGGTGTTATTTGCAGTTTACCCTAAAATCAAATACATAATAAAGTACTTAGAATTGAAAGAAACAAGCTGTTATTTATATAATATTAATCATAATTAATAGTAAATCTTAAATATAAGACGCAGATAGAAGATATGATGGATGAATCTTTCTGTCTCTTCAATTTGGGCAGCAGAGTGGCAAAAGATCTATCCTCCTCTTCTGGAGGGGGAGTGAAGTGTTATTTATATAATATGATCATAATTAATAGTAATTCTTACATAAGACGAAGACGAAGATGAAGATGAAGGATGAATCTTTATCTGTCGTTTAGTTTGGGCGGCGGATCGGCAAAATATATGTCTTTGATGGTGGGCTTACAAAAATGGTGATTAACCAATGACGACGAAATACCTCCCAATACCATTCTCCAAATTCATACCCAAATCTATACCCAACCGGTGAGCGAGTAATTATTATAATTCTGTGAAACAATAAAACAGTGATTGAAAGATAGAGAAAATAAACGAGAAAAGGTAAGAAGGTGATGGATTGAGGGACTAGAATTGTGGAAAAGCAAGTTACCACAATTAACAACAAAACCACATTAAAAATAGCAAGTGGAGAACTTTGATTATTATTTGTAAATGTTTTCCAAGAAACTGAAAGGGAAATCAAGAAAAGAGCGGCAACGGCAAAAATTAAGATGATGGGGTATGATTTGAAAGGGTCGCCGCCACTAATCTGAACCAGATTCACTAGGATACTCACTATTGATAAAGCAACTAAACATTCTGATCCTGCCATACTATTATATTACTCCTCACTTTGAGAATTGAAATGAATATGTTTTTATAGTAGGAAAATGGATACGATTTTATAGTAGAAAATGTAGAACGATTTGAAAATCATATATCGTACCTTGTCACCAACACCATATTATATTATAGGCTTTTTGGTGGAAAAAGCCTATTATAATAAAACAAGTGGTGATTAGCAAAAATTGGTTTTTGGTGAGAAAAATGGCTAGTTGAAATAAGGGTAAAATGCAAATAAGACCCCGATGATTTATTCCAAACACATGAACAAACCCTACAGTTTGAAAATAGCAAATCATATCCATGTGGTTCTAAATTATTGTAATAAGACTCTTCCCCTCCACCGTCATTAATTTTCTTTTAGATATAACTTCTTCGTTTGAACTCTAATTTGGATGTTTCAAAATGTTTTGGAATCCTCGTTTCGAGCTCTACGTAATGGTCACTTCAAAACATCAAAATTGTTAATAAATAAAATAGTTTATTTTCATCAAAATACTATGTATGATTTACACCATCAACGCGTTGGTTACTGATAATTTATAAGATTTGAACTTACTATAACGTAGGACCCGAAATGGGGATTCCAAAACAACTTGAACCATCCAAATCGTAGTTCAAATGAAGAAATTATGATTAAAAGAAACTTAATGGCGTTGAAAGGGAGGGTTCTCAATTCTCATGGCAATAATTTGGAACCACAATGTACGATTTGTTATTTTCAAACTATATGGGGTGTTTATTCATTTGGCAAAAACCACATGAGATTTATTTGTATTTTACCTTAAAATAATTAAAAAAAAAAGATTAAAAAAAATTGAAATTTCCGTTGGGGACCGTAGGGAAGGATTGGAAACTTGCAGATTAAATTTGGATGATCATTTCTCCATGAGAGAGAATAAATTGAAAATTAAACGGATTTGAAAAGAGTTTTGGCTGAGTTTGGGATTACAATTTTTTGGCTAAGCCTAAAATATTAATAAAATATACTAATAAAAATATAATATTACTATACTAATACTTGAAGAGAGTTTTGGCTGAGTTTGGGATTACAATTTTTTGACTGAGTTTAGGATTACAATTTTTGGGCTCAGCATAAAATATTAATAAAATATACTGATAGAAATATAATAATACTATACTAATATTTGAAAAGAGTTTTAGCTGAGTTTGGGATTACAATTTTTTGACTGAGTTTAGGATAACAATTTTTTGGCTCAGCATAAAATATTAATAAAATATACTAATAAAATATGATATTACCATACTAATATTTGAAAAGAGTTCTGGCTGAGCATAAAATAATAATAAAATATACTAATAAAATATGATATTACTATACTAATATTTGACAAGAGTTTTGGCTGAGTTTAGAATTACAATATTTTGGCTAAGCATAAAATATTAATAAAATATACTATTAAAATATGATATTTTACTATAACTAATATTTGAAGAGAGTTTTGGCTGAGCATAAAATATTAAAAAAATATACTAATAAAATAAGATATTACTATACTAATATTTGACAAGAGTTTTGGCTAATAAAATATGATATTACTATACTAATATTTGACAAGAGTTTTGGCTGAGTTAAGAATTACAATTTTCTGGCTGAGCATAAAAAATTAATAAAATATACAAATAAAATATGATGTTACTATAACTAATATTTGAAGAGAGATTTGGCTGAGCATAAAATATTAATAAAATATACTAATAAATAAGATATTACTATACTAATATTTGACAAGAGTTTTGGCTGAGTTTGGAATTACTGGCTGAGCATAAAATAATAATAAAATATACTAATAAAATATGATATTACTATAACTAACATTTGAAGAGAGTTTTGGCTGAGTTTGGGATTACAGTTTTTTTTGGCTGAGCATAAAATATTAATAAAATATATTAGGATAAAGTACCTTTTTAGTCCTTGAATTTTAGAAATTGTGTCTATTTGCTTCCTACGTTTTCAATTTGTGTCACACAACCTCCAAAATTCTTGGATCAAATATGTACTTTACCTGATATGATATCACTACACTAATATTTGAAAAGAGTTTTGGCCGAGTATTGGATTATAATTTTTTGGCTGAGCATAAAATATGATATTACCTATACAAATAAAATATGATCCCAAACTCAGCCATCCGTAATCCCTATCATATTTTACTATACTAATAAAGTATGAACCTTGCAAGGTTCCAATATGTAATCCCAAACTCAGCCAAAAAAATTGTTGACAACAATTTATTCTCTCTCGTGGAGAAATGTCAACAATTAATGGCCGTTTGGTAATATTTCTTATTTACATTTATTGTTTCTATTTCTTATATATTGTTCCTATTTTCTAAAAAAGGAAAACGGAAACATTTTTTGTAACTGTTTCTTATTTTATTATATCTGGAAGAAAAAAATGAACATAAATGTGTTTAGTTGACTATTTCTTGTTTTATTTTTCTCATTTAAAAAAAAATAATGGTTTGAAAATATTTTAATTTTAAATGCATATTTAAAAATATTATATCAATATAAGTTTTGGACATTTATAATATATTTTATAAGTCAAAATGAGACAACGTAATAATTTATCAATGTGTTTGAAAATTTTAGAAACAAAAAAGACTACAACAAAATGTAGTATTCTTGACACTTGATATTTATAAATTCTTGACCCTTTACATAAAAATAGTCAAGAAAAAAGAGTTTTAAGGTGAAAGGGTCATGATAAAATCGTTGAGGATGAGCGTATAAATTTATATTTTTTTGTCAGATTTTCTTGACCATTTTAAAAGGTAAAAATAATAGTAATTAAAAATCTACATTTTTAACGCCTTCTCATAGTCAAATATAACCAGTTAAAAAAAATTTCACTCACACACGCTCATCAGTTTTCTTAAAAAACTCCCCTCTCACATAAATTTTCACACACTCTCTCATTGCCTTCCTTGTGATTTTCACTTTCCTTGGAACTTCCTCACCGCCTCTTCTTCTCTTGATCTTGATCTCAAGAACGCTAGAGGATTTTTCGAACGATTGACGTTCGTCGCTCAAAGAACAAAGACTGCCAAGATTTTTCAAGCCTTTGTTTCTTAATCTCCAATCCTCGATCTCCGATCTCCGATTTTCACATTAAAAAAATATCAACTTCTACATTGAGGGTTTTTTTTGTCTTCGTCTGCTTTTCGCTTCAATTAAGATGTTTGGTTTGTTATCCTTGCGATTGAGATGTCTTTTTATCTTGTTTGGATTTTGATTATTGTTTTACGAGTTTAGTCGATATATACAATTTTTAAGTTCTTTTCCTCAAGGTTTTTCTTCTCTTTTGAATTCAATTTATTGTTTCTATCTCCCTTTACTAAATCCAAACAAGTTTGGTTGTATGTAGATAAACCCAACCCTACCTCAAGATATGGTTTATCTGATTGTTCTTCATAGTGAGATTATTTTCTTTTGTCTATTTTGCTTTAAAACCTAACTTTTTGGTTTTGTTTAATGTATTACAGATGGGAGAGATATTTATGTTTGTTTGATGGGAGATAAAATAGAGGTAGTTTGCAAAATAGAGAATTAAATCATGGATATGTCCCTTAATTTTACTTAAATTAAATTCAAATTGTTTGCTATAGGCTCAACTGCATTGAAAGCTCATCATGTATATAAATTTTATTTATTTTCCTGCAACTAACTATATTATAACCTTTAGTCCGTCTTAATCATCACTTTGGAGTTATTTTGTTGCAGGTTCTCGGGGCTTGCTTCAGAATATTGTCAAATGGCATGCTATCAATGCCCTAAATATTATGGAATAAGCACCCTCTCTTCGGTATGTATTTCACATTTCTTTTTAGTTATAACCGCTACAACTCCAAATATTTCAATGTATGGATGTAAAGACTTAGATTTTTCTCCATATGGAGAGTACTAGAGACAAGCTAGCAAAGTTGGAGCTGTAGTAAAATTGTAAGCGAAAACCCAATATGGAGTTTTCTTTTTTAATCGAATCAGTAAGTTTTCTATGTCAATAGTTGTTCAATACCATCAGTTTACCTACCTTATATGACAGGAACCCAGTCCTAAAATTGTTTGTCCTTATTTCTTCGGGCAATTCCAAAAATATATTGGGGATTACTACTTTTTGAAGTTGCTGAATGGGATGACAGTGGCACTGCTAGGGGAAGATAAAATTTTACTAACTTTTGTGATTTGTTATTTCCTGTTTTGTGGAATTTTGTTTTACTCTTTCATAGAAGATCTTATTTCCTGTTCTTCTAATGTATCAAATCCTAACTATAAGGGACATGGACACCCAATCCTAAAGTTGTTTAACTAACAGGTTAAACATAAAAATGGAGACAAATAAAGACTTAATTGTGTTGAAAAAACTGATATAAGAAATTTGAACCTCACAAATCTTATTGTCAACCTAATAATGCATTATCGGTGTATAACATTATCATAATTGAAAAGACCAATCTAAGTATGCCTTCTATGTAAACGACCTTGTAAATAACAACAACACTTACTAGAAGAAATATTAGGTATCTAAAAATGGGTTTGTATTTTATGTTTCTCCAATGTGATTTCTCTCTAGAAAGAACATTTGTACATACTTGAACAACTAGGATGACCGTCCGTTTCTATTGCTACCATATAATTTGGGTCTTTCTTCAATCTCATCTTCAATATTTGCATGACTTGTGTTAGATGACAATAACGTATGACTGTTCGTTTCTCTCTGTTTTGATAGGTCCTTCCAGCTTCACACACCAATATTTTCTTCATCCTTTACGTTGGAGGTGCATATCTACTTCTAGTTTAAGTGTTTCTTTTTTCATTTATCCTTTCAAGTAATTACTTCTAAACATAAAAAAGGAACCTTTTAGGGTGTCCATGTTAGTAAATCAACCAGTAGAGATTTGATAACAAAACTCATTGATCTTATGCTGCCTATTTATTTATCTATTAATTTACTGCACTCATACTAGGTAAGGGGCTATTATATATTGATTTATAGCACTCATACTAGACAAGGGCCTATTACGCTATTCTGATAATCATTATGGTAGTTTCAAAGCTTTTGTTCAATTGAAAACAATTTATGATAGTAGGTGTTTTGGCTTTCCCTCCATAAATGTAATAATTCTTAATTATGGTCTTCTATTTTCGAAGATAAAAAATATATTTTTTAAGTTGTGTTTAATTTGAGTTTGTTGTTGGTAGCATTGCACTCTTGAATTTGCACTTGAATTTCTTCTTCGTTCAAGCCGGAGAATTTGAGAAAGATCTTGACTTGTTTAATTTATTTAATAAATATAGACTTTAATAGAGATCATTTTTTTTTTTTTTGCAGAAAGTTTGAAGAAAGTTTAAAAAAAAGAGGTAGTGACCAAAATACCAACATCTTTCACAAATGCTTGTATTATTGGTATGCTTCCATAATCTTTCTTGTGTTCTCTTAATTAATTTTAAAGACTCCCTAGTTATATATAGTTGTAAGGTTTATGAAATAGATGATTTATTGGTACATAACTAAAACTAGTGAACGTTTTTATGGTATATAATAAATGAAACATCATTCACTCTTTATTTTCTACAATTTATTTTCAGGTACTATGAATAATTGGAGAACATTGTTGGGAAGCTGCTTTTTTCTTTGGTCATAGATTGTATTATTTGTTTACCTTTATAAATTTGTATTTGTATTAATATTTTGATAATGAGTTATAAGAAGTTTAGAATTTTAAATATTGTATTCTTTTTTTTTTTTTTTTTAAAGTTTGACATTTTTTACCTTGCTGGAATTGTTTCTTTTTAATAACATAATGAAAATGGGTTTTGTAGCAGGTTTACGAGGCTGGCCATGGATAAAAAAATAATATATATTTTTTTATACTTATAAAGGTTTCGATGACTCTTTTAATTTGTCAAATATTAATAATTTTTTACTATTAAAAAAGGTCAAGATATGATCATTAAACTTGACACATAAAATATGTCATTATATTTGATAACTTGAACCTTAAAAAGGGTCAAGAATCACAAACCTTGACTCTTTTACCAAGTCAAGTGAAATCGTTATTCTTGACCCTCAAACTTTTCTTGACGGTCGCATATTTGACACTCGAAAAAGGGTCAAGTTTGTGATTCTTGACACTTTTTAATAGTCAAGTATCAACTATTTTGTTGTAGAGATAAGAAATTGTTGTTTCTAAAAATTGTACACAATTTTGGGAAGGGTTTCTAGATTAAAAAAAAAGAAATAAGAAACAAGAAGAGTTACTAAACAGAAATTAAAAAAGTTACCAAATGGACAAAAACTATTTTTGCCAAAATCTCTTTTCCAAAAACGTTTAATTTTCAATTTATTCTCTCCATGGAGAAATTAATGATCATCCAAATTTAATCTGCAAGGTTCCAATCCGTCCCTACGAATTCCCAAACAGAAATTTCCTTTTTTAAGAAATTGAAAACAAAACCAAATGCAAGGTTAAATTGAAAATAAAATATGAAAAAAATGAAAAACTAAACCATACGTAGTTTAACACGTTTGATAAACCGTGTATAATTGAAAAACCAGCCTATAGAATTGACCATGAAAACCTGCAGCAGTAGTCATGCATGGTTGTTTTGGCGAAATTACAAAAAAAAATATACATAGTTAACACGGCCGGTCCTAGGTAAATAAGGGCCCGGTGCAAAAATTAAATTTGGGCCCTATAGCATATAACTTTAATACGACAAAATTACAAAATAAAAAATTATGAACTTTAATCAATAAGTAATAACAATAAAATAATACAATTATAACCTTCATTTAAAAAGTGATGTTCTTTCTTGAATATTGAGATGCAAAGTCATCTATTAAATTTTTGATATCAATGTGTTCCAAAGTTTCACTCTCGATTGATATCAAAGTCAATCAATAAGTTTCTCTTGTGACATACTTGATCGTATGTCATGACCATCTAAATTTTTATCATCACCATAATTACCTTGATCTTTTATATGAATATATCATGATCATCTACTAATTGATTGTCAATATCATTTTTTTTCACCCACACAAGTTCCTGATATAATGAACTTATCAAAAGATCCTTTTTGAGATTGAGTCAATTGCTCAAATTTTTTAAGCTTCTCATAACCAAATTGATATTTTCTAGATAACGAAATCGAATAATCTGTAATAAAACTTGACTATTATAGTTAATTTATTTTAATTTATGTTATGAGAAACCAATAAAATCAAGAACAATTGATATTTAACATGAACTTATTTAAAAATTATGATTGTTTTAAAAAATCAAATGATAAAAATAAACAAAAAAAATTGAGATTAGATTGAGTATACATAACCGATAATAATAAATTGCAACTTTTCTTTACCACTACCCCACAAGAACAAAGATGATTTTCTGGGGTTGATGGGTGTCGAAACCACAAAAAATAATAGACTTACTCTCAAGATTTAGAAATCTATAGTAGTGGTGAGTAAGGTCGATCTCCACATGGAATTGGGAATTAAATTAAAGTTAACTAAAAGGGGGTTTTGAGTTTTGGAAATAAAACGAAAAATAAATTAAAAAGAAAGAAATCAATAGAGAAAAGCTTCCAACTAAAGGTTAATCTCGGTTATGATTTATTAATCTGATAATTGATTACTAAACATGCATTCCTAAATTCTTCTCTAAATTAGTTGGGAGTTGCCGGAACCACAAGTGCTCTTCCTTAAATTCTCGATAGCCAAGATACGATCTAATGACTACTTCCCTAATTAACAGATAACCTTAGAATACGATAATAAGATTTAACCTATTAATAGCATTAAGATGAGAAGAACCCAATTCTAACTAACAAACACGGTACGACCGATTCATTTACGTTAGATAATAAATTCCCATAACATAAATTAAAAAGTGTCCTAATTAATTTATGTTATCATGCTACTTGTATTAGAACAATTAAACAATTACGGATTCAACGTTCTAACTAGCAATATGCAAAATTAACAATTGAACAATGGGCCCTATTGCACAAACAACAACTAACAATAAAATATGCAAAGAGAAAGCATGAATAAAGAGGAAATAGGAATAAAATTAAGAACAAAATCTCACAAATTCATGAATCAAACCTTGATAATCCTCTAGTTGGAATAAGTAAATTAGTTAAAAAAAAACATATTAAAAACGATCTTAGAGTCCTAAGAAAAATAGGGGAGGAAGAGATCTTTAATTAGGGTTCAAAAGGGTCTTTATATAGGCCAAAAAGTGACAAAATCGGATAAAATATCAATAAAATATGCTATCTAAATTTGTCCAACCGTCAAATAATCTTTTTTTTATTCTTCTCGTTGCTACGGCGGTGGCTTTCCATTTCTGCGGTGGTGGGACTTTTTCAACACTAAAATCTGCCTAACTTCTTCGTTTTAGGTTCGATTTGAGTGCCGTTTTCGCCTACGTTCATGAAATTCAAAGATTAATAACATTATGGACATTTAAATCAATTAAAATTCTTATTTTAATTATATTAGAGATAAAACCACTTATAAGTATGATTAAATTACGAGTTATCAAGGGTTTGATTAGGGTGCATCTTCGGTGCCTCAGGATCTGACAGCTGATGGACCTGTACACCCACCGGTTCAAGACCCTCTTGTTCTAACTTCGGGAGCTTAGAGCGTCCCACTGAACGACGTCCCAGCACCTGTGATCGGGGTTCATTCTTTAGGCGGAGTGCTTCGTGCTTAGGTGCTTTGTCACCTAGGAGCCGAGTATGACCTTCATTCCCTCTCTAAGGAGAACATTTTCTGATAAATGTTTTATACGATCAGATATTCTCCTGATATAGGGAGTCTTAATCTGGCTCCCCTCATCAATTATTCGGACGGGGGGAGACTCTGTCGAACATTTGCCACCGCGTTTTGTTGGTTCGTATGCGTGACTTATTTTAACTTGTTTTCCCTATAATCTTTCACTTTTCCCAAACTTAATCTTCACTTGTTTTCCGCAGAGCACACAGGCTTCAGTTCAATGTATCCTGAACTTAGAGAGACTAAGGCCGAAGTACCACGAATTGGAACTCAAAATGGCTGAGATGATGAATGAGTTGGATAAGCATCGGCTTGGCCAGTTTAATCTTGCCATTACGGAAGCTGAGCAGTTGAAGACTAGCCTTCAGATGTCTGGGATAGAGATTTCTGGGTTAAAGGCCAAGCTTAGGAGTATTAAGGAGGAGAATAAATCTCTCAGGTAGGTGAACTTGCTCCTCTGAAGGATGGTGTTGAAGCTCTCGAGGCCTAATTGGCTAAGGCGGTGAGTCTGTCTGCTGAGTCTTTGCTTCCTGGAATGGAGATTGGGAGGGATGCCATCAAGTTGGTACTGCCAGAAGATCTCAGGGGGAAATTCAGCCAATACGCTACAAGGATGCTATCGAGTTTTGGGACCAAGTGGTGGAATAAGCTAAACAGCTTTCCCCTCCCCAAGACAATGCTCAGTGTGAGGATGGAACTGGTGAAGAAGAGGAAGAAAACTCGACAGGCGGGGATGGTGCCATTGTGCCTAAAGGTCCTCTTTCTCTCCTTCCACCTTATCCTTCAGATTCGCATGTTTCTTTATCTAACTGATTTTTGGCTGGGTAAACTCAAATTTGTGGAGCCATTTTTTAACGATATCTTTCATTCTTTTCAATGCTTGCTGGTGTTTTTTTATGTTGCTACTTGTACTGTAAAATACAACTTTATCTACAGCTTGACTTACTTCATTATTTGTGTTGCGCTTTGTTTGCTCTTCCCTATCCTATTATCCTTTAGCAATGCTCGCTTTATTAAGGATTTTGCTTGAGTCTTTAATCATTCCGGGGAAGTGTCTATGACTCGAGAAAGATTGAACATGTTCGGGCAAGTTGAAGCTTTTCATCTCTGGAAGCTTGTGCTTCCAGAAAAGGCTTTAAATGCTTGGGTAGACCAAGACTTATGCTTTCGAAAAAGGCTTTAAGTGCTTGGATAGACCAAGGCTTATGCTTCCGAAGAAGACCTTAAATGCTTGGACTGACCAAGGTTCGTGCTTCCGAAGAAGGCTTTAAGTGCTTGGATAGACCAAGGCTTATGCTCTTGAAAAATGCTTTAAATGCTTAGAAGGACAAGGGCTCGTGCTTCTGCGAATGCTTTGAATGCTTGGATGGACCAAGGTTTTTGCTTCCTGAAAAAGCTTTGAATATTTGGACGGACACATGCTTTTGCTTCCGGAGAAGGCTTTGAATACTTAGCGGACCAAAAACTTTTTCCTCCGGAAAAGGCTTCAGATGCTTGGAAAGACCAAGGCTTTTGCTTCAGGAAAAGACTTTTAATACTTGGGCAGACCAAGGCTTTTGCTTCCGGAAAAGGATTTGAATGCTTGGGCGGACCAAGGCTTTTGCTTTCAGAAAAGGCTTTGAATGCTTGGATGGACAAAGGCTTTTGCTTTAGGAGAAGGCTTCAAACGATCATGACACTTATTATTTTAAAGAAAAAATGCATATCATTTTCTTTTGTTTTCTCATAAATACATCCTTTAAAAATAATAGTTAAATACATGTCTTCGGTCTTCCTGAAGAACTTTCAATCCTCATCACTATCGATGAAGACCATTGGAGTCCACCTTCTCCTTCGCTTTGACGAAGCGAGATGCTCTCTAAGAGAGTTGTTTTCCTTTGTATAGTAGTCCAAGAGGTTTTTAGCCGCCTGTAGGCATTCATTAAGTGCTTCAAAGCATTCTGAACGGCTATAGCCCTGTACGTCCATGAAGAGCTCCCATTTTTGTTTGAGGGTATGATTATCTTCCTCCAATTGGTCTATTTTCTCATTCAGTGCTCCATAAGTTTTTCGAGCATTGTTGAGCTCGTCTCTTAGGGTCCATATCTCACCCTGCCTTTCTTCTTGCCTGGTGAGGGCCATGGTCAGTTAAGGTTCTCTCTCCTGAAATGACAAGTTTCAAACTTTAGGACTCGTTTGGTTACCCTTAAAGTCGTGGTTGATCTGTCCATTATGCTTGTTAGTCATAAGAACCAGTGAATCTTTGTGAGTTACTTCCATTTTATAATGAAGGAAGGGATGCGTCCAGTTGGAACCTGAATAGACCTTCATTTAAGCCAGTTGTCATTTCAGGCATTTCGTTTCTCGATGGGTTGACATAACTCAATGAATGGTTGTGTCTAACGTTAGTAGTTCCCATCAAATCCCTTTAAACTCGCTCATTTAATAGGGATTAACCGCATTAAATACGGGTTAACGTACCTACCGTTTCGCATGCAGTGCCAACTGTGATGTTTTACAAGATTTTTGATGCGTGTCATGATCCCAACGGTTGCCAGGTCCTTTAAATAGGTGTGAATGGATGCTCTCGCTCCTCACTTTTGAACCTTTGTTGGAAATTTTCCATTTCTTGTTGCAAACCTTTCTGAAACAGGCACAAAACTCTCCCGCTTTCATGTGGTTCTCCCATTTCCTTTTGTTTATCTTCCATGTCTAGCCATCTCCATGTCATGTGCCTTATGTGGAAGAATCTTGGATGTGATCTTCAACGCTTGTTGGGTTGGTCTCGATGTGATCTTCCAAGATTTGTGTCCAAATGGTTCAACCTCTTGCTTCGCTTCCCTTCGTTGGTCTTTCCACCCAGTTGTTCCATTACCGAAGTGACTGAAACATCCTGTAAAAGGAATGGTCTCCTATTAAGGTTGATGCTACCCGAGTCTTGGTGTCAAGACACGAATATCGGGAGTATATTCACCGAATCTTGGTGTTAAGAGACCAATATTCGGCACAGACTCATCGGGTGAAAATCTATGCCTCTTAAGTCCTTTGAATCTGGGGTTTCATGTGAAGCGAGTTTTTTGGGGGGACCGAGGAAAGAAGCCTCCTTCTTCTGGGCGTGCCTGGGCTAGGAATTAGGTGAACAAGTAGTCATCTCTCATCGACATTCGTTGCGATGGTCTGACCTTCTTCCTTCGCATCAACCTTAAATGGTTTGTAGAGGAATGGGGCTCTTCCCTTTGCACCTGTCTCGGTTTGTTTCGAAGACAGAATAATCCCATCTTCCTCAACTTAAACAGTGAGACCTGACCTTCATCATCTGCATCAGTCTTCGATGGTCCCTAGAAGAAAAAGGAGTCTTCCTCCTATGATAACCCGACTCAAAATAACCAGATAAATAAGTAAATACACGACTCATTTCAAAATATAATTAAATTAGAGTAAAACTGAATAAATTGTGGAAGCTTTATTTAATAACCAAATGAACATTCAAAAGCAAAACCTTTATTTTTGGTGCCATTGTTCAAAGAAATAAATGAGTAAAATAATAAAATAAATTATCCATAAAATATTTGATAAAGTAATCAATAAAATGAAATATTCAAAAATAATAAAATAAATAAATAACATATCCCAAGGGCCTCTAAGTGTAGCGTCATCTTCATCAAACACCTCGGCTCCCACTATTGTCACTATTACCTCAAAATAAAAGTTTGCAGAGTATTTCGAATGTCGTGAGTTTTTAGCTCAGTAGATTAATTCTTAACTCAAATAAGTAAATCAAATTAAATACATCCCAAAAATATAATAACTTATGGATACTCATCCATTTCCACCATTTATCAATAATTAGTAGGTACTTAGCCTATGTCATCTCTTTGTTATTATTAAATTTGCATATAGGTATCACCGCGGAATACACGACCACAAGTGAAACGTGTCATGCTATGCGCTTGAAAATATGTATCATTGTGGGGGTATAAGGCCACCCATGATACGTGCCATAGCATTCAGCTCTACAAATTTAATAGGAGTTTATTATGTTCAACTTGAGTTATAACATCTAGGGGGCACTAACTATCCACCTATCAAATTCTCAAACATAATAAATAAATAATATATAAGCCATAAAACAAGCAAACCAAAGAATTCAATTTGAACTTCTAAGTAGGAATTAACCTACCTTAAATACAAATCAAAGCAGCAAACGATCTTGAAATAGTTCCAAAAGGACTCCTAACGATGCCCAAGACCTGAGATAACATAAATTTAAAGTCAATTTTGCGAAAACAGGGATAACAAAACGAATACCAGCTCAAATTGACTCTAATTAGGCCCTAAACCGATCTGGACCAGCTGAACCAGTCCAATTGGGCCAAGCCCCCGACCGGTTCTTCCCCAACGCCTCAGCGCTGAAACGAACGGAAAAAAGAAAAAAAAACACACGCTCACCTTCCCAGCGATGGCAGCGGCTTCACACGTGAGGTTTGGCTTCATTATGGCGGAATTCAACCGGGGAAGCGTCTTAAAAACTTGTTTTAATGTCACCCAACTTAAATACCACTCAAAAATTAATGATCCACAACGAAGAACTCGAGTTTTCTGGCGAGCAAATTTCTAGAAATTGGCGAGGTCTGATTTTGATGAAAAACGAAGCAAAACACATTCATTTTGCACGTAAATGATTCCCTACTTTTTGAAAGAGGTAATTGGGGGGGTTTTCTCTTTAATTTTCAGATTTGGGTTTTCCTTTAATTTGTATGAAAAAAACCCATGAAAAGAAAGAACAATTCCTCTCCTCATTGATTAAAGTTCATTCTCATCTTTTTCTTCAAAACCCTAGAATTCGAAATCACCACTCTTTGTAAAAATTACCATCCCTAATGTTTAAATTTTCATATAATTGAAAAACGAACACCGCCAAGTAGCCGACGTCGCCATGAAGACAGCAGCATCACCAGCCCCTTTGGGCTACTGCGGGCCGACAGTGGTTGAAGTGATTTAAAATATGACAAACTTATGAAGACCCATCAGAAAATAAAATGCCAAACCACATCAGAACTAAATCCAAAATTGATGTGCATATTTAAAAGGATAGGGAAAATCATCTTTGATGAGTGTGGCAAAATGCCCCAACAGATAAAGTACATTACATAGTCCATTTTAGGGATTGACGACTTACCTATTCAGTAACTTTGACATTAGACCTTAGAAAAATGTGTACTATGAATTCAATAATCGACACATATTAGCACTCCAACATTCCTTCTCCTTTCAGGGCCTACCAGAGCTCAGAGGATTAGAGCACGTGGCAACTAACCACGGTGTTGGGGGTTCGAATCAATGGATTGATCCATTCGACGATAAATTAACACCAAACAAGGTCAAGGAAGACAAACATTCTATCCAGCTTAGCACCCACGAACTTTATTATGATATTTTCTTGACCATTTTTAATAAAAATGTCAAGATTTATATAAGATCTAGTGTTTAAAATATATAAAAGTTGTTGTAATGCAGGTAAGAGTTAAACCATATATTACTTTACTATTTACAATTTTCTTGAGCAAAGTGGGAGAGATCTCATCAACAAAACACAATCACCCATTATTCCAATGAAAAGCCAAAACACTTTAGTTCAAAAAGATGGTGAACCAGATTTACGAAAGTGGGTGGTAACTTTCTCAAACGAAATCAAAATAAACTGTGAGCGTGAGTTTGGTAGGCCGAATTAATTATATTGTATTTAAAAAAAAAGGTGTTATCAAACCCACTTGATAAACACAAACTTCACATATTCCGTTTCATTGCAGGGATAGCCAAACTAAAAAAAAAAAGAAGGGAAAACCGTGGTTCTAAAATAACAATTTAAATGGGGTGCAATATGAGATATCTCAAGTGGTCACCCAATTTAGTACTACTGTCGCCCAAATACGTTTAACTGCGGAGTTCTGATGGATCTAGTTGGTATCTTCGCACCCAGTGAATTAATAACAATTTAATAAAAAAGACACTTGCAAATTTATCAAATTTTTTTAGTAATATTTATAAAAATAGAAGCTCTAAAATATATTTGTAAATATTACAAATTTTGATTAAATGGATTATTGATAAAAATTGAATTACATGTTTTTACACAAATTTTATCATTGATATACACATTAAAGTTGATTTTGGGACCCACAGGGTTGATATTTATTTATGAGTTGGAAAAGTCCATAGCCTACACCATGTACAATTCGGAGTTTTTTCTGTGTTTCCTTGTCAATGTCAACCCATTTCTCATCTGCCTTCAAATAAAAATTATTTTAGAGATTCTGCCAAAACCCAAGAAACACTCTCTCGGGAAGAAACTCTCTTCATTTCATTTAATGGTATTATTTAACTATTCATTTCATTCCCAAAATGAGACTAAATATAATAGTATTCAATTCAGGAACAAAATATTTAGGTTTCGTTTGTTCTAGTAAATCTGATCCATGCACACTGCAGCGATTGTTGGCTGTCGAAACCAGCAAAAATAATATACCCGCTTTCTAAGATTAACTTATAGCAGTGGTAAGCAAGGTCGATTCCACAGGGATTGGAGAATTAACTTATCGTTATTGACTAATTAAAAAGGGGAGTTTTGAGATTTCTAAACTAAGAAAAATAAGAATATTTAAAATATAAAGATTGATATAAGAGAAATTCCAACTAGAGGTATCATCTCCGTTATGGTTTGTTCGATTCGATCATAGACAAAAACATACATTCAAATTCTTTTCTAGATTGACATGAGTCATTAAAGCCTAATTAACAACTTTTATGTTCTTCCTTAATTTGTCGATAGTCAAGATACGATCTAATGACTAATTCCCTAATTGATAGACAACCCTAGAATACGATAATAGGATTTAACCTCTCAAAAGCATTAAGAAAAGAAGAACTATCAATCCTAGCCAATAAACACAGTACGACCGATTTATTTAGACTAGATCAAGATTTCTCACAATATGAATCAAATAGTTTCCTAAATCAATTCATATCATTCGTCACTTAGATTAGAATGATTCAAACAATTACGGATTCAAATGTTCTAATTGACTAATTATCAAAACAATACCTGGGCAAAGGATCCTATTTGCACAAACATCAATTCAATAATAGATAAGCAAAGAGAAATCAAGAATAGAAAACAAATTGAAATCTAAATTAATGAATAGGTCTCACGAATTCAAACAAACCAAACGTCGAATCAATCTCTAGTTAGAAGGATGAAATTAGCTAGACATGGCTTGAAAAACCCTAAGCAAAAGTCTAAAAACGGAAAAAGAAGAACTGGCAGAGGAGACCCTAAAAAAAAACTAAATATATATATATCAAAAATCGCACTGCCGCCGCGGCGGTGGCACGTGAGCTCCGCGGCGCCCACTCTCGGGAAATTTGGCTTGAAAATTGTTTGCAGACTCACCGCCGCGACGGTGAGCTCCTGGGCGCTGAGGCGGTAGGCCAAATTTTCAAAATATGTTGTTTTTCATCATTTTTCGTCTCGTTTCGCCTCGTATGACTTGGATTCACCTGAAATAGAGAAAACAAGTGAATTCATACTAGAAACTCTATGGAAAAAGCAATAAATGGGGATTTAAACATGAAATAACAATGATAAAAATCAACATACGTGTCATACAAACTTTATGGCAACATGTTGTCTGCATGAGCGTAACGATGAAACCATTGTGAAATCAAGTTGAATCCTCTTTCTGGGACGTGAAACTCTGCCTTGATAGGCATAAAAAATATGCACTATGAATTACAATGTTAGACATCAAAAATAGTTTAGGACGTTGTTCTTACGTGGCCTATGGGAGGATTGGGGGGGGGGGGGGGCGCTACGAGCGGCACATGCTTGTTCCAAATGCTTGTCTAGTTTGGCACTCAAATCTCGTATCTTCTCAGTCATTGATGCAAAACCTTCGATGAGAAGCCCTCTAATCTCACATAGCGTCGCGAATCCCCTACCCATACGTGTTGAAGGCTCCCCTTCATTACTCACCTTATCACTCGAACGGATGCTTCCAGACATGCCCTCATTTTCATCATCAAATCCATCATCAATTTCTTCATTCGACACCTTATCTTTTCCTTTCCTTTCAGGCATTTTTTGTGATAAGGCCATGTAAGCTAGCTCATCTTTGGTTGGTACAATCGGTACGACTTCAATATGCTTATTGAGTACATTATGCAGTATGTTATATATATCATATACAATTCCTAATAGTAGTTGGTATTGAAACATTACCTCGTTATTGAAAGTACGTTCCAGCTTCCTCCCATCAGTGATGTTATAGATATCCTAATTCATAATCCTTAGTATGCCAGCCCCTATCCTATTCCCGTAGCGGTCACCTTCGGATAATTTTGGGAGTATTTCATATGCCCAATAAATTATAGCATATGCAAACCCAGTCACCGTCATTGAAGAGGACATTTGGCTGTTAACAGAATTTTTGATACCTTGGACCAGATGATTGAACGCCAATCGTCCCCAAGGATATGACTCAAACAAATCTGAGTCCTTTAGTAAGCGTAAATGAAGGGCGTCCATCCTATTACCTTGAAGCCTTGCTACGATTATGCTTTCAAGAATAGCTAGCTTTACGATCTTAACGGACAGAAGGTCGTCACTGAAGTCGTATTCCTCTATCCGATCCTTAAGGTTCACGAACTTAAGGGCTCGGTAATTGTTTAAGAGACCTGTTTCTAAGATACTTCATGGGAGCCTATATATGTTAACATATTGCACTTCCCCACAATTAAGTCCTATTAACAATTCGAAGTCCCGAAGTGTGAACTCTACCACTGTTTCCTCAAGGTTGAATCTCAGGACTTTTTTGTTGTTGCTCTCAACCCGACGTCATAGCACTTGGAGTAGTAACTGGGTTGGGAAATTTGTGAAAGGGAGGTCAAAGAAATGACGAACGAAGGAATCCCCCAACATTTTCTTCTGCCTAGCTGTCATTTTTTGCAAAAGGGTTTCTAAGATTTTGGTTTTACAGTAGATGTTTACACGTTGATCACGTAACCAATCCTCTTTTGGAAGGATTAGTTCTGGCCCCTAACATGACGAATATACAATATTGTACAGATTATAAATAGTATACAAAAATATACATAACGTAAGAGGTCTATTAACATCATATCTTTTGTATTATACATACAATAAGTAGACTTATACTAACATATGAAAGAGTACAGTGAGAAATTAAGACATGTCCCATTGTATTGTATAGCAACAGTATATTAACAAATAGCATACACATATGAGGTAAAATACTGACCGAACTCGATGCCCCTGCTCCAATATTTGTCGTTGTATTCTTCCCCTTCACTCTCCCTCTCCCCTTGACAGCGAGATGCTTCACATGACGTCCTCGGGGAGTTGTGGACCCTTTTGTTTTCTTCAATGAAACTTAAACACTACCTCTGTGACATCTTGTATGTCAATTGGTGTATGGCCATCCTCTTCCCGTGAACTGAAACATATACGAAGGAAAGAAGAAGATGATTGTCATATGCATGTTAAAGTAGTTTAACCTTCAATGACAGATCAAAGGAATTTTAACGAAGCAAAATATTTTTGGTACAAACCTGATATTTGAGATGAAGAAGATGAGATTTGCGAGGGAGAAGATGGGATGGCCATATACGTTTTTTGAAAAAATGATTTTCAAAATTTTGGCCAAAAGAAGAAGTATGAAATGCACGGTTATTCAAGTGATTGAACGGCGGTTACCTTCCCTAAACGCTAGCCTGCACTGCACATGTCGTACGCCACATATCACGTCGTAAACTTTCTTTTTTTTAACAAATGGCCTGCTATTGACACGTATGACGCAATGTGCATGGGTATATCCATAATTTCAAGGAAGCTGACTATTGAAATAAGGCCATGTACTCTAATTTAGAGGGCATGCTATATACTCTTATTTCATGATAAAAGTGGCTATCTGGCTTGTTAACATAAAATTTTAATGGTTTTGGAACACGTGGTATGCGTATAGTATAGATATGTCTGAATTTCGTTAAAACTAATAGATAGAAGGGTGTGCTTTGCAATTTTCCTAAAGTGCAGGGGTATTTTAAAACAAAAAAATACTGCAGAGGTATGATTTAACAAAAACCCAAAGTGCAGGGATGTATTTTACATTCATCCCTTTTCTTTTCTACAATGTATTTCTCACTAACTAATTTATATAATTGGAAAATAGGAAAATACAAATAATATTTTTTTTAAATTATTAAACTCCTCCTCAATACCATGTACAAAAAATAAGTTTAGATTGGGCAGAACCTGCTCGGCTCGACAAAAAATATAAGCTCGTTGGACTCGAGCTCGAGCCGAGTTTGAGCCTTCTAATGTTTGGGCCGAGTCGTGATGGTGACTTTTTATATCCTCCACCCATTGATGGTTTCTGAGAAAATGAAAAAAAGAGACAATGACAAAGAAAAAACTATCGGACTTCGTTTCCTTACGCGCTCTATCTGGCTGATTAAATGGAAAGATAAACACAGAAAAAGAAAATAACTCCAAGTGGAGATAAAATAAAGTGGGGTCCGTACAGAAAAAGCAATCTCCCAAAGTTTTGCTGATGAACAACAATTAAAGTAGTGATTTAAAATTTACACCTGTTTTAATATATAATAATTTAAATTTCCAATTCTTTTTTAAGGTAATACTTATGAGATTGAAAAGTTTTTATGTAAAAATGATATTCAATCATCCTTCCAAATTATAAATAATATCAAAAATAAATTCAGAAATTCATAATTTAACAGACCAAATTGATTAAATAAATGATTAAGTCAAAAACAATAAGTTCATAAAAATTTGGTATCTCGAGATTCTAAGGATGCCATAAGTTCATATCCAAGATCATCCACCTCCAAATGTCAAGCGACACCGGCACCTCGCCCTCTTCCACGACCTGAAAAACAAGTGGTGAACCAAAAATCAAATCCGGATTTTTGTCTAAGAATCTAATTTACTCTTTACTATTCCCTCTTAAAACCAAACTCTTAAGCTTTCTCACTTTATCCATAACATTCATATATAAGTAATTCAACAACCACACTTTACTCATCTCATCTCACAATAACCATTCTCATAAAGTATACGTACATCATGGTTTTTTTCACCCACGGGATTGATATATCTATATGTACGCCATAATCTTTTTCACCTCAGTATGACTCAACTAGTATACGTACAGCGTACGCCATAGTCTTTTTCACCTATGAGATCAGTATGACTCAAACTAGTATACGTACAACGTACGCCCACTGCAAGAAAAATGGGCTTTTTCAACAACTTTTTATCAAAGGTTATCAATAACCTTTGAAAGAGGTAACAAGTTTTATTGAAGAGAATTAAAAACCTTTGAAAAAGGTGTATATGTTTTATCAGAGGTTAATAAAATCCTTTGAAAAATCTAAAAACCTTTTTCGAAGGCTTCTAAAAAGCTTTGAAAACAATATATTTATCAACAAATTTATTTAAAGCCTTCAAAAAATATTTCACAATTTATGGAAGGATATTTGAAAACCTTCGAAAAAAGTGTTATAATTTTCACCCATCGCGCTGCCACGCCTTAAAGAAACCACGATCTTCATCACGAACCTTTCCTTTGTTAAAATCAAAGTTTGATTTGCACCTGATAGCATGCAACGATGTTCATATGAAGCGATTTTCTTTCAACGATGCAGATAAGATTAGAGTAATGCGGAATAAAAAGAATAGAGAGAAGAAGAGAAGAGGGGAAGAGAGGAAAACCAGTAAAAGCCGGAAGACTACATTGTGAATTTCTTTCTTACGAAAACCTAAACCTATTACATTGTTTATATAGAAAACCTAACCCTAAATAAATTAGGAAAAGATAAACTAAATACGAAAAGATAATTATCATAATAAATATAATAATTATCAAAGGAAATAAGATAAATAAGGAAAAATATATTAAATGACAAAAAACTAAAATTGGCAGCTTTTCTGCCGAACTGTTGTCGCGGCCACGAACTCTCGTTTCCACGGCATCGTTCCTCATCAAATCTCTATAATGCTTTGAAGCTTTGGTCAAGTTCAGTTGTGTTACGTCCTCAAAGCAATTTTCAAGTTTGATTCATATCTTTGATCAACTTTGATTCCAGATTAAAAAAATTGATTAATATTTAGCTTCATTATCTTCTTCCGTAAATTCATTTCCAAAAGCTCTCGATTCTCTCCGACGGTTTCTCTCTTTCTTCGCCCTTACAGCTCCGATTTTGGTAGATGTTTTTCCTCTTTACTGATTTTCGAAATGAATCGATTCCTACGTTAGGTTTAATTTTGGATTCATTGTATTGTACTTTTTTTCTTGACTCGGGTTTCAAGAAGAAGGTTGAGAATGTAATGCCAATTGCTACTGGACATGAGTGTGAAGAGCTTGAAGCTGAGTTTGAGGATATAAATTTATTATCATCGTTTCTTTGAATTTTCTGATTTGAAGTTATGAAATTAATGGACTTGAAGTTGATTAGTTTCGATGAGATAATGATTATCATTTGTAATTTTATTGAAATTGTGTATTGTCTTGAAAAGTGGTCCTTGAAGTTCTACAATCTATTAGTAAGAAATGTTTATTTTAGTCCTTTAGTTGTTATCTGTCTCTCATTTTGGAAGGGAGTCTGGTTTATGTTTTTCTTCGAGTTGGTTTGCAGTTTGACGTATTTCTCATTTTGAAAGCAAGTCTCATTTCATTTGGCTTAATTTCTTTTTCAGGGCAGGACTATTCTTGATGTAAATAATCCCATTGACCTTTTTGGTACTGAGGTTGGTGTAAATTTATTCTTTTGTTAATTGCATCAGGATGTTTGAAATAACTGAAATTTGTGCTTTTTGGATATCATTACACTTTCTGAGGATTTTTAGTCTTAAAGCATGATTAGAAATCAATATTGATTGTTTTTTTTCATGAATTTTAAGCATGTACTTCTTAGTTAAACCATTTCTTCGACTCCTGCTTTTTGATTCTTTTCGTTCCCCTCACCCCTCCCTTCTACATGTTACCATGTTTAGAATTGTTCTTCATATTTGATTTGTGCATCATTTGTATTTATGCCCTTAACCTTTGCATTGTTTGGATTTATTTTAGGATGTTTGATTTCATTTTATTTGTCTCAAATTCTATTCATAAGCATCGTGCAAATATACATTATCTTTGGTGAGATGGATTAATGATTGTTCTTTGTTTCTGTCAAAAGTCCTGTATTTTGACACCAAATGAAATGCATATTTGGAGGTTGGAAATAAATAATACTCATCTTCATTAAAAAAAGTCGATCCAAGATATTGAATCTGCATTTTCATTTTGTATTTATGCCCTTACACTTTGCATTGTTTGGAATTCTCTTAGGATGTCTAGAACAAAAAGTGATCAAATGAATCAGCTTTCAAAACTCTCGTCTCTTTGAAGAGGGCCAAGCCAGATATTACTCCTTAGAAGACTGGTAATTCCCTTAACTCAGATTTTATTTAGTTGGTCACGAATACTATCAAGAAGTTATCCATGGGAGCCCTCTAATCCCATTATATATTCACTATTCTTGTTTTACATTGTGCAAATATACATCACCATGGTGATATTGATTATTAATGAAATTTCCGTGATAAAGACTACAACTCTAAATTTTTTACGCTGCTGCAGATGGGAAGAAAAGGGGTCAAAGTTAGTTGGTAGCTGACTATTGATTTCTTGTTAGCTGCAAAAATCTTGGATGTTATATTTTACGGTTGCTTTGTTTTTACTGTGTTCTGTTTTTGTTTTCTTAGTTATTCTCGCTTTTCATCTGTGAATTCGTGAAGACATTTTCAGTTTATTTATGTTCGTTTTTAAGTTAATTTACAAATTTTCTTCGATATATCGACCATTCTACCTTTTTTCCAAGTCATAAATAATAGATTGGATTTGTTTTCTTTTAACCTGCTCTATTAGAACGCATCCCCAAGAAAAAATAAGAAGTATCTGTTAGTAAATTTAGTGTTTAAGATGATTTTTTCTCTCATATATTTCTACATTCTTAGGGCAATCTAATAATTAGTACTATAATTACGTATGTTTTGATGTTTTCTTGATATACTTTTTTGTGTACCACTGATATATTTCTGTGTTATTTTTAAGTCCATCTTTTTTTGTTATTGAAAGAAGAAAAGGTATCACACAAGGACGGTGTTATGAGTGGATTTCTCTTTTTCTTTCTTTAAATATTGGTGTAATATGGAGAGGGAGTATAGTGATGACTGATGGGAGTATAGTGAATGAATCAACCAAACTTAATAAATGTATAATGTTCAATTTCTATTGTGGAATTCTTTTTTTCTTTCTTTACATTGCACTAAACTTATATAGTTGTATTTTTCAAATTGCATAATGTATAATGTTCAATTTGTATTTTTAGACGGAATTTCATAAATATGTTTTTCAAGTGATTGATGGGAAGATTGATATGAATGAAGATGAAATTTTTGTACGTGTGTTTGGACTAGAGAACGATGGAAGTGTTCGAGGTTATGGAACATGTGTTACTCCTACATAATTTTTTGCATCTCCGATTAGCGTTTGTGAGCTAGAACATTGACTTGTTGAATCTGAACGTCGTCTACAAGAATCCAAACCCCAAAGAAGTTGAGGTACACACATTGAAAGAACAATTGAATGAAACTAGAAAATCGTTAGGAAAATAGATTTCAATCAATGAAGGATGAGATGATGAAGAAAATGTCTTAGACTATGTTAGATGATAAAGTTCTTTGATATGTTCTTAACAGGATACAAACAAATTGATTTACTATCTGTTATTCGTATATTGCGTTTGAACGAATTGATTTTATGGAACTTGCAACTCATCCATTTTGTCACTTATTACTTAGTTTGTTAAATTTTTTTTATTTGTTTTTGTTTAATAGCTTGAATGGTAGCAACCTAAATGATTGAATATAGATTACACAACTTTTATCAAAGGATAGGAAATTGTTGAAAATACTATTTTTTTTTTTTCAAAGGATTCAATTTTTTTGAAAAAGACTACTTATTTTCAAAGGAATTGTTGAAAAAGACTACTTATTTTCAAAGGATATATAATTGTCGGAAAATATATTAAAACCTTTGAAAATAATGAGAACCTTTGAAAAAACTAATATTAAAAAATGTTTTAATCGATGAATATTTTTTGAATTATCGACAAATTGCAACTCTCGAAAAATCATAATTTTGAAGGTTAATAAACCTTCGAAAAAGATTAAAAAGTTTTTTCGACGACTTTTGAAAGTTTAGTTTGCCTTTGAAAAAAGAATTATGGAAGGTTTTTAAAATAATTTTCAAGGGTTTAGTCCTACGAAAATAGCCAATGTTCTTGTAGTGGCCATAGTCTTTTTCACCTATGAGATCGGTATATCTCAAAGAGTATACGTATGCTGTATTCTTTTTCACCTATGAGATCAGTATATCTTAAATAGCATACATATGCCATAGTCTTTTTCATTGGGATCAGTATATCTCAAATAATATACGTACACCACAGTCTTTTTTACCTATGTGATCAGTATAACTATATTAGTATACGTACGTCATAGTCTTTTTCACCTATGAGATCACCATAACTAGAAAGTCCGAACATTTTATCTCCCATACAACAATCATCACAAAGTTACACCATATAACATAAATTGGTCATTTAACCTTAGCTAACAAGCATAAACTCAACATTATCACTATCTTAACCAAATCAGAGTCTCAACATTCAATTCCTAGTCAACAAATAGAAGAGTCTCAATAACATCCATACTTCAAACCAAACAGTGTATCAACAAATAATTCAATATCTCAACCCAACATTAATTAAATAGTATAAGCTAATATCCAGTTGTATTGATATTCTGCCAGATTGTATAGCCATCAATTTGATTGTAATTAGCTTAGGTGTATAGCCATGATTTGCTTTAATCTTCCATATACGGTTCCTTAATTGTAGCTTTACATATCTCATGTACTCTATTAAACCCAATGACAGTGAATGAGTAAATCACAAATTTTCCTACATAATACTTTGAGACCTTATATGGTATCAGAGCTGTCGATTCACAATCCTCCAAAATCCCAGATCTGCAATACCTACCATGGCCTCCAATCCTCGTCCAACCAGCGCTGCAACCACCATTCCAATCTCAGACGCCAGCTCTCCAACACCCACTCTACAATTGGTCAATATTGGACAACTCAATATTGTAAAACTCACATCTAACCTAGCTTGGAAACTTCAAATGGAGGCTATTCTGATCGGTCTAGTTCTGTACAAATACATCAACGGGTCTTTTCCCTGCCCTGCAAAAACTTACATACCCAACCCCACCTATCAACTTTGGGTTCGTCAAGACAAACTACTCTTTGGTGCTCCTGTTAGATCCCTCTCAACCCCACTAATTTCTGTAATTCAACGTGCAACTTCTTCCAGCGTTGCATGGATGATACTAGCCAACACGTATGCCCGCCCAACTCGTGGTCACATCAAACAGCTCAAAGACCAAATAAAACGCTTAGTCAAAGGTTCGTTAACTATCTCGGAATACATGCAGTTCATAATGTCGGCATGATGAACTTGCCTCGCTCGGAAAGCCAATGGATTATGAAGATCTCATTGAGAAAGTTCTTGATGGTCTTGTTAGGAATGGTGTCCTAGAACTTGTAATTATTTAATAATAATAATTTATTAAGAATAAATTAAATAAATAAACATAAGTTCTTTATATTATCTAGATTGATTCAATTGACGATATTAGGAATATATGGAAATATATAAATATCAAACATTCAAATAGCAAACCCTAAGTTACTCTTATGAAATCACGACTTAGTATGTGAGTCATACGAGAGGATTAAAGTCGAGATGAGTAACTTAAAAGTGTCTACAGTAAATGGATAACGTTTGGGAACCTTATCCTGGTAACACTGTTGATAGCTTCACATTTTGTTTATAGACAAATGATCTAATCCTGATCATTCATGTGGGAGACATGAAATGGAAGTATCATATGCAATGTTGATTGTATAACACAGGACCACGATGTTCGATCAAATTTCTCATTAGTACCGTTTACGAGAAATGATCGAATATCAAACTAAGTTTATCAACCGTGATAGATCTCAATCCTGAGTGAAATGCGGACTCCTATTTATGGAGTTATGTTCTTTGATTCACATGGTTGAGAGCGATCTGTAAGAACGCTCAATACACTCCTGTTTTGGGAACATGACTAGATAAGTAGCTGGGAACTCATTTTCACGAGATGGAATTCATAACTTTCCTATAAATTAACGGTATCAGTGCGATACCTAAACATTTTAGGAACTTTAGGAAACTCCCTTGATGTACTGATTCGAGACACGAACAAGTGTCGTCACGACTTCTATTGATCACAGAAGTATCTTATCTCTAGTTCGACTAAAGATAAAGTTCATTGGAGAATCAGCGGGAACACAAGGATAAAGCAGTAATTACAGGGGCAAAACGGTAAATTTATCCGCCTGTAATTATGAGGGTTCCACGTGAAGGATATATCACAGATATTAATAATGATAAACTAAATGGACATAACTCATCTATAGTGAGGGGAGTTCAGCTATGAATCTATAGTGGAATTATTCATAGTTAGATAATAAGTAATTAACTGATTATGTGTTAATCACTTAATTGACTAATTATTAAGCCCATGATCTATAGGTCCATCGGGTCCCTATGCTAGCCCAAATATCGTAGTCGCGAAATCAAGTAGAAGAAATGGAAATTTTAAGTAAAGTGAATTACTTAAATAGGCAATATTAATTGTTTAAATATTGAGTATATTTAAACGGTAATTAATATAAACATTATTAATTGTTTAAATAATGAGTTTATTTAAACATGAAATTAATAATGAAATATTATTAATTATACATTATTAATTATTTAAATATTGAGTATATTTAAATGGTAATTAATAATTTGAAATTAATTAACAATTATTAATTGTTTAAATAATTATATTTAAACGAAAATTAATAATTAAAATTAATTAAATTAATAATAAAATATTGTCAATAAAATTATTAATTAAATAATGAGTTTATGGAAATTAATAATTATAATATTTATTATTAATTATTTAAATAATGAAAATTATTTAAATGGAAATTAATAATTAAATATAAATTGGATAATATTTAGTCGGGAGAAAATATTAATATTATTAATTATTTAAATAAAATATTTTATTTAAATGGTAATTAATAAATAAATTAATTAAGTTGGACTTATTAATTTAAGAGAGAATTTCAAGCCCAATTGGATTAATGAACCCAATTGGAATTGGCCCAAAATAATTAATTAAATAAATTGTATTTATTTATTATTTTATGATGATAAAATCGGCCATGACATGTATTTTGAGGAGATAATTGTTTGAATTATATCCTAAAATAATTACATAGATTTATTTACCCAAGATAAATAAAATAAAGAAAATAAAATAATCTCCTATTTATCTATGGCATTTTCGAAATTGCATGATAAAGGAAAGAGATAATCTTTTTTCTTTTTGTATTTATCTCTATAGATTAATCCTAATGTGATTAGGATTCTTATTTTTCTATAAATAGGAGGCTTGGGTCATTCATAAATCACACAATTCAATTCTTTGGAAATTGAAAAATCTCTCTTCCTCCTTTTCTCTCCCTTTGCCGATTTTGCTATTCAAAATTGGGAAGAAAATATTTTTCTTCTTCCCAATTTCTTCTTAAGTTCGATCCCACAATCGGATTTCGTTTGATCGATCGGGATATAGCATAGAAGATCCGGTGTTGCTGAGGATTTGATGCTGTAAAGAAACCTCCAACCGATTCTCCATTAATCAGTCAATGTAAGTTCCGGTTTTAATTTTCGAAAATAAAGCATGAATCTACATGTTCTTCGTGTTTATATCACAATTTGCATGATATTAATAGATCCTAAATTAAGTGTTAATTTGTGTTACTAAATAAATTCCGCCAATTTAGTAAATCATTCCCTTCAGGTCTTGATGAGGACTACAAAGCGATCATTGACACTATTGAAGGACGGGACACACCTATCTTGTTCGATGAGCTTCATGAAAAACTGATCAATTGAGAACTTGTGCTCAAACAAAACCAACCGCTGCTGTCCATTCCCGCCACTGCTAATTATGTTTCTGGTCGAAACAATGGCGGCTATCGCACCTCGTGGGGACAACCACACTCGAACTCAGCCCCATCGCTCAATCCCACCAGCAACACCAACGGATCTGGTTCTTCCCAGCGTGGCTCTCCACATCCCTACCTTGGCAAATGTCAGGGTTGTCGCAATCAGGGTCATTCTGTTTACAACTGCCCACTATTTCGCTTAGTGTCTGTGAACAACACCAATCCATCTGCCCCTCGTCTGCCACCATGCATCTTCCTCCAACCACAACACTCAATGGCAACGACGAGCACACATGGCTACTTCTGCCACCACCAATAACTCTCCTTGGCTACTAGACTCTGGAGCCTCTCATCATGTCACTGCTGATCTGAATAACCTTTCTCTACATGCTCCTTATGATGGTCCCGATGATATCGTCATTGGGGATGGCACTGGGTTACCTATTACCCATACTGGTTCAACTTCTCTAAAAACTTCAACTCATTTATTTAATTTGCATGATGTTTTATGTGTTCCCAATATGCATAGAAATCTCATATCCATATCTCAATTTTGCACCACTAACCGAACCTCCATTGAGTTCTTACCTACTTCATTTCTTGCGAAGGATTTACTGTCGGGGGTGACGCTGCTAAAAGGACAAACTAAAGATGGTGTATATGAATGGCTGGTATCTCCCAGATTAGGCCACCCGTCTGATTTAATTTTTAAGCATCTTGCAACTACTTTCTCCTTGCAATTTACATCTTCCATTCCAAAAAAATCTGACATTGTCCAAATCTTTCCATGTTTTTAAGCGCTTGTTGAAAAATATTCAACACTAAAATTGTCACCCTCTACTCTGATAATGGGGGAGAATATGTGGGACTTCGACCTCACCTAACAAAACATGGAATCTCACATCTCACCTCCCCTCCACACACACCCGAGCATAACGACTTAGCGGGACGCCATCATTGTCATATTGTCAAAACCAGTCTAGCTCTCCTATCTAGGGCCTCCTTACCAATCCAATTTTGGTCTCATGCTTTTCTCACTGTCACCTATCTTATCAATCGTTTGCCCACACCAACCTTAGACATGCAATCCCCTTACTCCAAGCTTTTTCTAACCACTCCCAACTACAACAAATTACGAGCATTTGGTTGTCTCTGTTATCCGTGGCTTCGTCCCTACTCACCTCACAAACTTGCTCCTCGATCCCTTGTGTTTTTCTTGGCTACTCCCTTACTCAAAGTGCATACAAATGCTATGAACCCAAGTCGAAGCGATTATACATCTCTCGCCATGTTCGTTTTAATGAAAGTATATTTCCTCTGTCCGAATCTTATTCCACTTCATCTTTCTCTTCCTCTCCAATTGACGAAATCGCAAGCACCACTTTGCAATCCTTCCGCCTTCTTCAATCGCCATCGCATTCATCGTCTCATTTTTCTTTCGGCAGCACCTCTCCCTCAGGTACGTTCTCTCTCCCTCATATTTCTACATCATCTCCTGACCAACACCAACTCGTCCCATCCCCTACCCACACCACCATTGTCTCTTCCATGCCCATTCAATCTTCCCCTCCTTCTACCGCCTACCCACCAGCACCAATAGAGCCACAACATCGCCCTTCTACCATCATCACCCGATCTCGCAACAATACCTCAAAACCGACTATCAAACTGAATCTCTTCACCACACTTGCTAACGAGATAGAACCTACTTGTGTCACCTAAGCCATCAAAAGTGATAAGTGGCGTCAGGCTATGTCAACTGAATTTGATGCTTTAGTACGCAACGGGACATGGGAACTTGTTCCACTTCAGGAAGCTCCTAACATAGTTGGTTGTAAGTGGATTTTTCGAATCAAACGCTTATCTGATGGATCCATTGACAGGTATAAAGCTCGTCTCATTGCCAAAGGCTTTTATCAACGCCCCGGGTTGGATTATCATGAAACCTTCAGCCCCGTCATCAAACCTACCACTTTTCGTCTTGTCTTATCCATTGTCGTAAGTAATGGTTGGACCCTACGACAACTCGATGTTAACAATGCTTTTCTACAGGGAAATCTCACTAAAGACGTTTATATGGCCCAACCACAAGGTTTCATCCACAAAGATCATCCTCAATATGTATGCAAACTTCGCAAAGCGATATATGGCTTGAAATAGGCTCTTTGAGCTTGGTACAATGAACTATGGAAATATCTTCTCTCCTCGGGTTTCGAAAATTCTATTGTTGACACTTCACTATTTATCTCCAGACACAATAATGTAAGCCTTTATTTGCTTGTTTATGTTGATGACATAATTGTCACAGGGAACAACGTCACTACTGTTCAAGCATTTATCACCCGCCTTGCTGCACATTTTTCTCTTAAGGATCTTGGCTCTCTTTCTTACTTCCTTGGGGTTGAAGTGGTTCCTCACGCTCGTGGTGTTTTATTATCTCAACGGCGTTATATTGTTGATCTTCTCCATCGCACCAAGATGACTGAAGCTCGCCCCGTTGTCACCCCATTAGCAACAACGCCACCTCTTACTTTACACTCTGGAACGGCTCTCTTTGATCCTACTGAATTTCTCAGCATAGTGAGCAGCCTTCAATATCTCTCTCTGACAAGACTGGACATCGCTTATGTTGTTAACAAATTATCTCAATTTATGCATTGTCCAACCACCGATCATTGGCAATCTGTCAAACGCCTACTTCGATACTTGTGTGGTACTCTTGATCATGGTATTCTTCTTCACTCGAAGTCACCAAATGATATACATGCCTTCACTGACGCTGATTGGGCTGGGAACAAGGATGATTTTACCTCCACCAGTGCTTATATTGTGTATCATGGACGGAACCCCGTTTCGTGGAGCTCAAAGAAGCAGCGAACAGTTGCTCGATCATCTACCGAAGCCGAATACCGGGCTGTGGCAACAACCGCTGCTGAACTAAGATGGATTACATCCCTTCTACATGAGCTTGGTATTGCCTCTTCAACTAAACCAGTGATCTACTGTGACAATATCGGCGCCACTTACCTATGTGCTAACCCGATTTTTCATTCTCGAATGAAACATGTTGCTCTTGATTACCACGTCATTCGTGAACAGGTTCAGAATAATACTCTTCGAATCACTCATGTCTCCTCCATGGACCAACTAGCTGATGCATTAACAATACCGATGCCCCGTTCCCGTTTTCACCAGCTAATGTTCAAGATTGGTCTTCTTTCCAGAAGCACAACCTTGCGGGGGGCGTATAAGCTAATATCCAGCTGTATTGATATTCTGCCAAATTATACAGCCATCAATTTGATTGTAATTAGCTTAGGTGTATAGCCATGATTTGCTTTAATCTTCCATATACGGTTCCTTAATTGTAGCTTTACATATCCCATGTACTCTATTAAACCCAATGACAGTGAATGAGTAAATCACAAATTTTCCTACATAATACTTTGAGACCTTATAAATAGACAATTCAATAATTTACCAAAATAAACAAGAAATTTTATATCGTAGTTTTACAAATTAAAGACTAAGAGTTTTGGAGGAAGATAGTTAGTGCATGCATGAGGCAATAAAAGTTGGTTTGTGGAAAGATGTCAACCAAAGTCAAAAGGGAAGAGAGCATATAATAATATTTGCTTTATCAATAGTGAGAGTAATATAATTCAATTCAATTAATGGCAGGAACAGAATGTTCATTTGCTTTATCAATAGTGAGTGTCCTAGTTAATCTGGTTCAGGTTCGTGGCGGTGACCGTTTCAAATCATACCCCATCATTTCAATGTATGTCGTAGCCGCTCTTTTCTTCATTTCTCTTTCACTTTCTTCGAAAACATTTACAAATGATAATCAAAGTTCTCCACTTGCTATTTTTATCGTGGTTTTGTTGTTAATAGTGGTAAATTGCATTTCCACAATTTTAGTCCCTCAATCCATCAGCTTCTTACCTTTTCTCATTTCTTCTATCTATCTTTCAATCACTGTTTTATTGTTTCAAAGAATTATAATAATTACTCGCTCACCGATTGGGTATAGATTTGGGTCTGAATTTGGAGAATGGTAATGGGAGGTATTTCGCGGTCATTGGTTAATCGCCATTTTTGTAACCCCACCACCAAGGACATATGTTTTGCCAGTCCGCCGCTCAAACTGAACTAGAGGTCGAAAGTTCGACAAGGGTTCATCCATCATCTTCATCGGAACTACATGTCTCCATTTTACACTTCAAAGGAGCAAATGTTTAAATTTTGTAATGGTTTTGGAATACGAGATGTGTATATAATATAAATGTGTTATCATAGTATTAAATATATACAAATGAGAAATTATGATCTAAATAATTTGTGGCACGTTGGCTTGTGTGATTCTATTTATATACTCAAACTTTCTCGCTCGAGTTCAAATTCATTTTATGGTAGAAAATTTATTCTGTTATATTTTTTATTTATTATTATTAGAATTTAAAAATATATAATTTTAAATATGATTTTATGGGAGCAGGTCGTTTTTCCAAAATATATGAAGAATATAACATTTTTTATGTTTTTTTGTTTTTGTTTTTATTTTATTCAGTTTATTAATTAATAATATTCATATTTTTCTTGTGTATTATTTTATTTTGATATATAAAAAATATAATATTAATCTCAATTATTAGCTTCTTGAATTAATTACAGATATAACCACTTTAATTCACCCAATTTCAAAATTAATAATATATTAAAATCAATTTCTAAAATGCCCAAGAACCACCATTTATGGTTGTGATCCGGTTGATTGGGATATTCAACATTACGTCAATACCCTCCTCATATCTCTTTCCTTTTCTGTTACTTCTTTCTTCCTTTATTTCATTTGCTTAATTTTAGGGATATTAATCAATTAGATTTGATTTTTATAAAAATTGATACGTTTTCATTGGTACTTGTCATTGCAATTCGATATGCAAAACATTTTATAAAAAAAATTCTCTTAATATCAAAAGAAACAAATGGAAAGAATTTCAAGAAACGATCCACAACTCTACTTTTCCAATCAAAACTCCTGTGTTTCTCTTTTATTTACCTCTTCTCCTCAATTTTCCTCGTTATTTTTACTTATTTTACTTCTACAAAATTTTTCTTTAGATCTTCTCCTTTGGATCCCATTCAGATTTCTCTCTATATGTAACGACCCGGATTTGCTCTTAAGATTAATGACTGTCCCCACAAACTAACACGAGTCCTTTCAGCATGTTTTGTCCTCACTCACACGCATCCTGACATAAGCAGGAGGTCACTCAACCTAGGATTGCTCCAAGCTAAGCACGCTTAACTATGGAGTTCCTTACGATTAAGCCACCGAAAAGGAAGGTTAACCTGTTAGTATAGGTAGTACCTATTAATCTTATTAAGCTCTCCTCAACTATACCGTCCCATACCAGTATAGTCTCAGAATCCCTCTCATTCGGATGTGGAGTCGGTTCATCCATGTGGCCCTTCGCCTAGAAGCCTGCCAGAAGCCGCTCCTTGTCTATGCCTACTAATTGCACCGGCGATCACTCCCCGCCCTCATAGGGTCCGGCTATCACACTATATTCCCACTGTTCTTACCACTTGTTCTCCCCCTATTTTCTTCTCGGCTAATTTCATTTCATTTCCTTATTTTGTTTTGATTTTGATCAATCAGATATGAGAATTTATGTTTTATTTTCATTTTAATCTTGTTCTCCCGTTATTTTCATTTAATTTCCTTTCTGTTTAGAACGATTTCCAGTTCGCAATTTTGTTTTGTTTTTTTTTTGGCCATATTCGAAGATGATTTCTTTGATTTTCTATCCATATTCGATGATATCTTTGATTTTTTTATCCAGATTTGAAGGATTTTATTTAGGTGATGTTGAAGCTCGACTGTCGTGTCGCCACCGAGATCTGGTTACAATATCATCGTTGGATCTGCTAAGAATGAGAGTTAGGGTTTGAATGTGGGATTCGATTGTAGAACGAGGTACTTTTAATAAAATGTTTATTTTTGTTCAATATTTATTTTAATTTTCTATTTACATATCTTTTGAAACTGTTACCTCTTTTTCATCTTCAATTTGGTGTCTTCTATCAATTTTGAGTCCACATCAATAAATGTTTACTAAAAGTAAACTGTTTATTAAAAGCCTATTTACATATGTTTTCATCAATTTTAAGTGCACATCAATAAACTGTTTACTTTTTATCTCTGTATTTTGTAGGATGAAGAACAAGAAAGACATTCGAATTTTCCTGGAAGAAGTCAAAAGTTTGAAGATTTTTCTTTTATTTTTTGTTATAGTTTTATTTTTGTTTAGATTTGATTTTTCCATTAATTTTGTAAAATTTAAGGGATTTTATAAATTTCCTTAAATTTTGCACAAATTAAGGAGAAATTAAATCAGGGTATGTTTTGTCTTGTCACAATGTAATTTAATTTGGCCAGTGGCGGTTTTGGATACTATTGATATTTAATAAAAACGTCCGGTATATTTGATATATCCCTATTTTTTATTATTATTAGTGAAATTAACTCTAGCTTCTTTACCCAACTCAACCTAAACTTAATGCAATTTCTTATTTAAAATTAGCATTGTATTTTTTTTTTTATAAACTGAGGGGTGGCACGAGTGACCCTGTGCCCATGGAGCTCCACTTGGGTCTGACTCGGCTAATATACTTTGAATTTCAGAAAGTAAACAAAGAAAAAGAGAATGGTTTTGAACCTGTGTTTGTATTGATATTATTTGAATGAAAATAGCAAAATTCAATAATTTTTAAAATTTTATTAAACTTCTACTCACTATCACATTATTGACTATAATTTATTGAACTAGAGGGAAAAAAAAACCAAAATAATATTGAAAGACAACAAAATAGTTCAAATAATTTATTCTAAAAAAAGCTAAAATTCATTCAAAATAATAAAATAGTTCTATTGAATTATTATTTGGGTGATTTTTAAAAGTTAATTTTTTTTTTAATAATTAGTGTAGAAATATATTATTTAAAATAATTTCTATAAAATAAAATATATAACATAGATGTAAAAAAATCGATTTTGTATAAAATTTTACTATTTATTTATTGAAAATCTTGAATTAATTTTGTATAAAATATAATATATTTTTAGTTTGCAATATATATAATTTTTAGCCTATATTTTCAATTGGTAAGTAAAAATATAGAGAGAGAAAAAAACGTTATAATTAAAAGAAATTGCAATAAAATAAAAGAACTGCATGCGGTGAGAAAACCAACTTTCTACGGTAAAAACTACAATTTTTATAAGGGTAAAATGCAAATGAGACCCATGTGGATTTTGCCAAATGTATGAACACCCTCTGCGGTTTGAAAATGATAAATCACACTCCTGTGGTTCCAATTTTTTTCAATCGATCAAACTCCTCACCTTCAATGTCAATAATTTTCTTTTAGCCATAACTTCTTCGTTTGAACTCCGATTTGGATTATTCAAAATGTTTTGGAATCCTTATTTTGGGTTCTACATAATAGTCACTTCTAAACTTTTAAATAATTAATAAATAAAAGAGTTTATTAACATCAAAATACTAGGTATGATTGACAATGTTAACTCTTTTGGTTATTGATGATTTAGAAGTTTTGAAGTGACCATAGCGTAAAGACCGAAATGAGGATTCTAAAACATCTTGAATCATCCAAATCGAAGTCTAAACGAAGAAGTTATGACTCAAAGAAAATTATTGACATTAAAGGGGAGAGGTCTGATTGAAAAAAAATTGAAACCACATGGATGTGATTTGTAATTTTCAAACTACAGAGAGTATTCATACATTTAGAAAAAACCACAAGGTCTCATTTGTATTTTACCTTTTTTATAATTGTTGAAAAATTGAGACTTTTTATAATTGTAGAAAAATTATATACTTTTTCTGCTCAATCTGGTCCGAGGTGTAATTTGTTCCAATTAAATTAATAAATATATAGATAAAAATTTCAAAAAGTAAACTGAGGTGGGACGCTTTGAAATAGGCGGGGTTCAAAAAGCATAGTAGCCTCATAATAACATATAAAAAAGCAACGGTAGCACTTGCTATATCATTCTTCTCGTTATTTTTTTTAATGGTAAAATACAAATGAGACCCACGTGGTTTGTTTCAAATGCATGAACACCCCCTGTAATTTGAAAATGACAAATCACATCCCTATGGTTCCAAATTTTTTCAATTAGACCCCTCCCTTTCAATGTCATTAATTTTAGTTTAATCATAACTTCTTCGTTTGAACTTCGATTTGGATGATTGAAGATGTTTTGGAATCCTCATTTCATTCTCTAGGCTACGGTCACTTAAAAACTTATAAATCATCAATAACCAAAAGAGTTAATGGAGTCAATCATACTTAGTATTTTAATGTTAATAAACTCTTTTATTTATTAATAGTTTCAAGTTTTAAAGTAACTATTATGTAGAGCATGAAATGAGGATTCCAAAACATCTTGAATTATTTAAATCGGAGTTCAAACGAAGAAGTTATGACTAAAAGAAATTATTGACATTGAAGGGGAGAGATCTAATTGAAAAAATTTGGAACCACATGGGTGTGATTTGCCATTTTTAAACCACAGAGAGTGTTCATGCATTTGAAAGAAACCACAAGGGTCTCATTTTCATTTTACCCTTTTTTTAATAGGAAATAATGAAACAAACTAGCCAACAAAACAAAACAATAAACAAAAAGAAAACCACAGCTTAAAATCTCCCCCACCATGATTTCGAATCACCCATCCCAATCCCCATGTTCGTTGGCAAATTAATATTATCATCGACGTTCATGGTTCATTTAGTATAACTTTCTCATAAAAATATTTTGAGTTAAACATTTTAAAAAATATATACTAATTAAGAGTTTTATCTAAAAACATTTAAAAGATTATGTAGGTCCCACATTCTCATTCTCATTCCCATTCTAAGATTTAAATAAACAAGAATAATAGAAATGAAAGAATCTCATTCTCATTCCCTTCAAATAAACATGGCTAGTGTCATTACTTATGAATGAGATGTATAATATATAATATATAATATATATATATGAGATTATAATAACAAACTCTTTACAATCTCACTTGACAGCTATCAACTGCTCAATAATACAAAACTAACATAACAACTAAGACAAAAAGAAAGAAAGAAAGTGCAGCTTGTGTGCAAGTGGTACCAACTAAAAAACAAAAGAGAAAAAGGTCTAACGTGTGTGCTGTGTTGGTGAGTCTGCCGCAGGTGGAAATCCATCCTCCAAACACTTTTGGGATGTGACTTTGACTTGTGCTACGGTTTGAGAAGACATTTTAAAAAGGTAGAAGTCAATTTTTTAGTCTTATTTTTATATATGCTACACATCTTTATGTTTATATCAGATTTACCTATTTTTAAATATTCTATTAATTTAATGATATATCAATAATGTAAATTTACAAAAATAATATTAAATTTACATCAACAATGTATAAATTCTACTATTAAATTTATATCAGTAATGTAAATTAACAACAATAATATATCTATTATGGTAATAACTCATATCTCAATATGCATACATTCTCATGTGCTGGGTAATTTTGATATTTTTCAATCTTTATGGTTTTTTTTAAAACAAAGTCTCAAAATTAGCTATATGTGATAATAGATCTTTTAATTTATTTTTTTTAATCCACAAATTAAGCGGAATTATTATTTTTATTTTTTATAATAAACTTCAGTAATTTAAAATTTCTCAACTTTCTCTCCATAAGAGAAGTGCGGTAAAGTTTAATAGTTTTGACAGTACTTAATTTTAAGGGTTAACCATGAAACTAGCCACATTGAAGTTGAAATAAGAGTACATGGCCACATGATATAAAATTAGAGTATATAGCCATTTTTTTATGCAAATTTACTAAAAAAAAAACCTTACACATTTTTCTATGCAACCATCACATCAATCATTCCATCATTTTTCTCTTTCTTTTTTTACTATTCCTTTTTCCCACCATCTTCTCTCTCACAAACTAATCTCTCATTTTTTTTCTCTCTCTTTCCACTCACAATTTTTCCAATTATCTTCCCTCCCCCTACCCATCAAAGGAGTTATTGGTACGTATATGCAATATACCGTGTACATGGGTTATTGTTATTGTGTAAACAACGTATATGACCAAGTACATACAGTACGAGAGATTATATGTAGATAACATACATGACCAAGTACATACAGTACGAGAGTTATTGTGTTTACAACGTATATGACAAGGTACTAACAAAACAATCTTAGAATACTGAAAGTTTGAACAAAACAAAATAAAAATCTCTCCTCCATCCATTGTTCGAATATTAGAGATGGGACAAGAGCTCCTTTGACATTTACGTATAGTGTATTCACTTTAACAAGGTTCAGATATAATTAGGAGGCAAAGTGAAAAAAAGAACCGCTCAAATGAAAAAAAAAATCTACTTGATACATGTTAGCTTCCTTCATAAGCTTCTCAAAATTCTTGGAAAAACGCAAAGCTGAAGGTTCACGAGTACCAATGTAACAATTTGCAGATTTCGGGTACTGTAGCCACATCCAATCTCACGCAAAAATCATCACAAAATTGTACATACTGTTTGGGCTAACATAAAAGTAAAATAAGTGGCTATTTGTTTACAAAATCTGATATTATTGTGTTGAGGGTAAAATTGGTATGCACAAAATGAAAAAAGTACATTTGTGACTAATTTGATAAGAATTAATTGATGCTAGCTATATTGTGAAATGAAAAAAAAAAAAGTGGCTATTCTCATGATTGTCTCTAATTTTAATTTACAAGTTTAATATAAAACCGATGCTGTGAAATTATTTCTTTTATTTCGTGCAGTGCCACCTAAAAATAAAAGGAACGGAAAAAAAATAGAAAATGTCGTAACACTAGTTTGAGTGAATTCTGCAACTTCCATCAAAGGGTTCAAGATTCTCAAATTTAATCTTATCTTAAATGTATTACACCATCTCTCTTTAGCGTATCAGTTTGTGTGTTTCAAAACAATAAATTCTCTCTCGTAAACTTTCTATTACTACTTAAAAATTGTGTTGTTGATTTTTTTTGGGATAATAATACCCTTCCACTTTTAGTAAATATAACAATAATGTCATTAATCCTCAATTTTTAAATTATTATTATTTTCTTATAAAATGTGATTTTTTTTTTTGAGATATTACATCAAATTGAGGGAGAGGAGATTCGAACCTTCGACCTCATAAAAAAGGAGCAAGCGCCTAACCACTTGAGTTATGCTAGTATTAGCAATAATTTCTATAAAATGGTCACCTGAGAATGATAAAAATAAAATGGTCTGCGAATTTAGAAAAATGGGTTCGAGAGTTTATTCATCTTGATGGAAGGTATTAACACTCTAAAACATTCGTTTAAAAACCAATTACTATTTCGGTTATTCTCTTTTATGTCGTTAAAAGATTTTTATTTAAAAAAAAATTGTTATTATTTTGAAATGTCTCACGTGTATTTAATCAATATAACTAATCATTTTAAATATATTGTTAAATAACTGTGAGAAGCATGAATACATTAGGAAAAATGTTTTTTGTGTTTATTTTGAAATGTCTCATATTTATGGGCCAGCTGCATTTCTAACATTTTCAGCCCGATATTATCAAATATAGCAGCCTAAAAAAGAAAGTTACAAATATAGCAGAAAGCCCATCTCCAAGAGGCCTTTAATATTATTAATAAAAAGAGTTTGAATAACGTTTAGATTATTTTATAGAGTTAATTTCACTAATAATAAAAAAAATATGGATATATCGAATATACCGGACGTTTTTATTAAATTTCAATAGTACCCAAAACCGTCACCGGTCAAATTAAATTACATTGTGAAAATACAAAACATACACCCAATTTAATTTCTCCTTAATTTGTGCAAAATTTAAGGAAATTTATAAAATCCCTTAAATTTTACAAAATTAATGGAAAAATCAAATCTAAACAAAAATAAAACTATAACAAAAAATAAAAGAAAAATCTTCAAACTTCTGACTTCTTTTTTCAGGAATATTCGAATGTCTTTCTTGTTCGTTATCCTACAAAATAACAAGATAAAAAGTAAACAGTTTATTGATGTTCAATTAAAATTGATATCATACACAAATTGAGGAAATAGTTTTGAAAGAGATATGTAAGTAGGCTTTTAAAATAAATATTGAATAAAAATAAACATTTGATTAAAAGTAACTTATTCTACAAAATACAGAGAAAGCGAGTTCGCCGGAGAATTGAAATATAATTTTTTTATAAACCGTTTATTTTTAGTAAACATTTATTGATGTTTACTTAAAATTGATAGAAAGCACAAAATTGAAGATGAAAAAAGAGCTAACAATTTCTAAAGTTATGTAAATAAAAAATTAAATAAAATATTGTATAAAAATAAACATTTTATTAAAAGTACCTCGTTGGTTCAACTACAAAGCATTAAGTAGTTGTTATCTTGAATGATTTTTGAAGCATCTAACATGATTTCCTGAAGCATCTAAACACAGCAAGATTTGGTCTTTCCTTGATATTTGCATCCTAAACAGTTTGGAGAGAAAATGACACCAAATAAAGAATAATTCGAAAATTATTGAATCAAAGTCTTTTAATCAAATCCACGACACCAAGCAAGGAAAAAACATCGCCTACGCTTTCAGATCTATTAGATTTGGATCATAACATAAAAAAAAACATTCTAAAAAATGGCAAGAATAAGAAAAGAAATTTGCAAACTGAAAATCATTCAAAACAACAAGCGATGAATCGAAGAATGATCCCACACTTGCAATATAACCATAAAATTTGTAGCCAAATTTATCATGATTTAGTGAACCTTTTTTTCTTGAGAAAAAAGAAAACAGAGCCCAACGAGATGTTTCTTCACTTGAAGCTTTGTCTCTGTATCTCGTGCCTCATCGGAATATGAACAAACTAAGAACGAACATAGAAACCACACAAAAATAACATTCCTCCAACAAATGAGGATATTACAAATGCCAATTTCTTAACTTTTAAATTTTTTATTTTTAGAATTGATGACAAAGGAGGAGATTGAGTGAAGGTGGGAGGTGGTTCTGGGTTTTGTTCTTCGATTTTACCTAATATAAGGAATCAGATGAATGAAATTCAAAAATTGAATAAAATCAAATCCCTATAATTTAGTAAAACATTTAAAAGTAATTAAAAAAAGCAATTAAATTCGGAAAGAAAAAATGAAATAGAGAACAAAAGGGCAAAAAGGGAAAACGGAAAAATCAAAACTACCGTATCACAACCTGAAGCGGTGGTTTAGGATATTTTGAAATTGATCGTAATTTACTAGTAATTTTGAAATTGGGTGAATTAAAGTGATTATTATTGTAATTAATTCTATTTTATATTATGAAATTATAAGTATATTAATTTAGAATTATCATAAAATATTATACATATGTATCATATAAAAAAAATGGGACATTTTAATATTTGGGGGTTAGACGATCGTGTATTTCATCTATAGTTTGAGTTGGCCTTGATTTTGACTTTTGACTCACGCGTTTTACGACAAAAAAAAAATAAAAATAAAAAGTTTGAAAGCAGGAGCAGAGATTAGAAAAAGTACGAAGAAGGCCAAGACATAGCATGTGCACCGGGAACGTGGGACCTGGATACTTTTGATTTTATATAGTTTTGATTTTATATACTTTTGTGAAAGCAATTTCACTTTCAGCTTCTACTTTTGGTCCGTAGAGCTACTAGACCAAAACATCTCCACCAATGGATTCATAAAAAAAATTGCTCATTAATATTAGAAACTCCTGATTTCAAATTTACTAAAAGACCACCTCCTTTTCTTCAATAAATAAAAAAAGACAAAAAAGAAGTTATTCAAATCTCTACCAATAAACTGAATGATCATTTGTAAATTTAGTAATTTTCTCAATAATATTTATAAAAATATAAGCTAATTTTTTTTTATTAAATTTATAAATATTTTTTTGAGTTGTTATTTTTATAAATATTTAAATTAAGATTTGGTATATAGTTTTGAAGTTATAGTTCAAAATAATAGTCAACTTCGATAGAAACAGTAAACTATTTTATTAAAAATATATTTTAAACTCATTGTATTAAATAAGAGAATGTAATATAAGAATATAATAATTAATTGTTAGTGGTAATTAATTATTGTGTGGCAAATTTTATAAATTAATATGATTCTATATTGGATTACATATAGAATTACGTATATTCTATATTCTATATTGGATTACGTATTTTTTTCCGGTAACACTTCAACATGTGTGGAACACAAATTAATATGATTCTATATTGGATTACATATTATAATTTTTTTGACACAAACCGAACAATTATGTCTGTGTCGTGATAAAATACTTCTAAAATAAGAAAATGACAGTTAAGAAGTTGTAATTACTAAAAGATTGGGATATAGAAATATATGGAGAACATTAATACCGTTATGTTTAAAAGATAAAAATCATTTATTAAGTAGAGAATATAGATAGAGATAAAAGAAAAATAAAAGAAAAACATTATAGTGAAAAAAGATCACACGAATAGGGATATAAATCATTGTATTACTATCGATCATAAAATTTAAGATGGTAAGTTAAAAGTGATCACATCATTTGAAGGATAAGAAAAGATTTCGGGAAAGAAGCTATTAAGATTTATAAGGATAAGAAAAAATTATGGGAAATAAGTGTTTTGATTACAATAATTATATAATGAAATGTTATTAGAAGAATATAATTTCTCTAATTCCATCTATTGAGAAATATATCAATAAATATGTTTAAAACTACGAATCATTTCACATCTTCGTGACACTTACAAATAAAATGTTTAGCCTATTAGAAGTTAACTATTTTAAGTATTGTTTGATGACCCTTGGAATATCTAAAACCAATTACAAAAATAGAGGAGTAAATAAATATATTGTAAATGGTGTAAGATCTCATACCAATCGTACCGCATGTTATAATCTTTTCTTATTTACGGTCGACACTTAGAACTTTGAGTTTGAGATACGTGATGGAGGTTTGGGGGAGACTACATTACATTACAAAGAGAAAATATTTATCCTAAAACAAAAAATTTCAAATGTTAGAAATAAGATAAACGTTACCTAAGGGAAGAAGGTGAATAGAATTGATAGGAGAGAGAGGGATCTCATTTAATGGAGGTGTAATGTTGATCTGAATGGCCAAAATATTGGAGGGAGAATGTGAATCGTTTCAACTATTTGAGCATATTGTTTTAGAGAGTGAATGTTGTCAAGTATTTAAACATTTCTATTTCCATTATATTATTTGATTAATAGTACAAAATGTTAAAATAAATTGTCATTAATATAACTAATGATAAATGATAAACTTAAATCAATCAAATATTATTTTATTTTTATTGTATAAATTGATCATCTAAATTGATAAAAATGTATCTCGATTTTTTTTAAAAGCGAGTTTTATTTTGTTTTTATTTTTTCAAAAAATGATATAAAATAAATTATCACAAATTAATCATATGGAATTTTATGTGGCTGTATAAATGGTAGTCAAGAGGAATATTATTTTTGTTGTTTTAAGAAAATAATGATATTGTATTTTTATTTCATCAAAGATTGATATATATATATATATAATATCATTAAATTAATTAATAATATATTATATTAGACCCGTAGAACCAAAAAAAATTATCAAATAATTTTTGTTAGCAAATTTTATTTTTAATTGATTACTAATAAAATAGGAATCAAATAATTGAGGGGGCACTATAAGGTTTAAAAAAATGATCGAATATAATTTTACATTTTTATTTTATTTTATAATGAAAGGAATCGTTTAAAAAAAATTTAAAAAAATAATGGAAATATAAATTACGATATAGTAGATATATATATATATATATATATATATATTACACTATTAACACTAATTATATCATCACCTCTTCTTGAGCAAATTGGGTACAAATCCATTCATTGTATAGTCTTTGAAAAATACAAAAATAAGAAATAGACATTTCAAGACCATATGAAAGTTAGAGATAATTCAATCAATGTGTGTTCACTCTCTTATAGAATAATAAGGAAAAATATAGAATAAAGTGGAAATGACAATTTAAGTTCAAAACTGAAAAATCAAAAGCAATTGAGGACCAACGTTTTCACCAAATTTGTTAATTGGCTTAATCCACCCAAAATTGATACACAAAAATTGTCAATCCTTTCTGAATTCGAACCACGAACATTTGAAAAAATCAATTGCTCGTTCTGATTAACTTTCTCCATCTGAAGTTAACAAATTAATTTTTCTACCAAAACAGAAAGAAAATAAAGATAGATATTAAAAAAGATTGAGGAAACTGATCAAAATAACGTGTGTTGCACGTATTTTTTAACGTTTAAAAATAAATATTTGATAGTAATTTTTTTTAAATAGTATTCAAAATGATGAGAAGGTATATTTTTAGAAATGTATTAATAAAAATATGCATCTAGTGTTGAAATAAGAACAAACTAGTATCAAAGGGAGTACTAAAAAAAGACTTGTATCAAACGAAAAGTTTGTAATGAAAATAATTACCTGAGATTGGAAATTAAATTCAAAATTTATATAATGATCAAGAATATTAAATTAAGGTTGTGTTTAACAAAATGATCAAATCTATACATGGTTGTTAAAAAAATTTGATCAGAATTCATACCCTAATAAAATCATGGCATCACCATCAACATTGATAAACCATCCAAGGCTTCAAGCATCCACCAAAAAGACCAGTTCTATTTTATCAAATTGCAACCAATGTTTCTCCCCTTTAAAAATATCGATTTCAATTAATATTTAATAAATTTGTTTTATAATTTCAAAAAAACTTAGTACAGTGATCGAGAGATGAGGATACATCAAAAAGAATAAAATCATATACTATTTCATGAACCAATTAATTACATCTTAATTCATTTAATTTAAAATATGTCATTTAATAATAATAATAAAATAATATATTAAAGTTAATTAAAATAGAGGCAAAAGAGGAAATCAAAAGTTTCTTTTCTCAAACCCCTTTTAGAAGTAGTATAGATATAGATATATAAGGATAAGGATTATCTCATATGGAGACTAGCGAAGCTGCCACGAAAGTGAGCTTTAAGATCTGTTTACAGTTTCAAAAAAATAAAGAATCTGGTCTTGAGTTTATTCCCTTTTTATTTTAGTAAATTTTTCTTTCTTTCTTTAGATGATTTAAAACTTCAGAAATTCTTTACACAACAAATCTTTTCCATATTACTTTTAAATATTAATTAATAGTGGGTTATGCTATATAATAACCCACTTTTATTTGTCGTTTCTTACGAGCTTCATAATATTAATTAATAGTGAAGTTTCCTATTTCTTGGAGAAATTGTTCGGAGAGGTGGTCTCGTTTTTTTTTCCAAGGGATAAACTTTATTAAATTTATGAAATAGCTTGATAAACTTTATTAACTTTATGAAAAAGAGAGCTCTCTTCCTTCGGGAATGGACGTCCTTGAAGACACGATTTAGTGATTTATTTTTACATCTATGTTATATATTTTATTTTATAGAAATTATTTTAAATAATATATTTCTACATACTAATTATTAAAAAAAATTAACTTTTAAAAATAACAATTCAATAGAACTATTTTATTATTTTAAATGAATTTTTGATTTTTTGCTTTTTTTAGAATAAATTATTTGAAGTATTTCGCTGTATTTCAATATTATTATTTTTTTCCCTCTTAGTTCAATAAATTAGAGTCAATAATGTGATATTGAGTAGAAGTTTAATAATTTTTTAAAATTATTGTATTTTGCTATTTTCATTCAAACAACATCAATAAAAACACATTCAAAGCCATTCTCTCTTTCTAATTTTTTTACTTTCTGAAATTCAAATTATATTAGCTGAGTCAGACCCAGGTGGAGCTCCATGGGCACGGGGCTGCACGTTCCACTCCTAAATTTATCAAAAAATAATAATATAGTGCTAATTTTAAATAAGAAATTGCATTAATAAGTTTAGGTTGAGTTGAGTAAAGAAGCTAAATGGAGATTAATATTATATTTTTTATATATCAAAATAAAATAATACACATGAAAAATATGAATATTATTGAATTAATAAGCTGAATGAAACAAAAACAAAAACAAAAACAAAAAACATCAAAATGTTATATTCTTCGTAGATTTTGGGAAAACGACCTGCTCCTTTTAAGCATATAAAATCAAATACATAATGGGCTACATTAACCAAGACCTAACCCGTTATTGGTTTAAGACATGTATTTATGATGAAGAAGAGAGAGAAAGAACTGAAATTTTAATCTGATGCGAATCAACGCATATTTTGGGTATATTCGATGTAATGAAGAAGAGAGAGAAAGAAGTGTGGCTTGTAGAAGAAGATTTCAATGGAGATGGACAGAGTAGTACAAAATAGTAATATTTAGTTTATTTTATGGGTAAAATTGATCAAAATAAAAGTTAAAATTGATCAAACTGAATAGTATATAGGGGATGAATTTACGATTTGCCTTTTTTTTTATATATATTTTTCTTTATAAAAAAATAACGTATGGTTAGTTTTTAACCCTTGGTTACAAGAGGGGTATTTAAAATTGAAAAATATAACATTAATTTATTATACGGGTTTCTTTTGCAACAACTTGAAAGTGTAGAGATATGTTTTACAATTTACCCTATAATTAATATGTAAAAGGCTAAAATGGTTAAAAATAAGGTTCTCGAAATTTAGGAAAATTTGAGAGCATAATATTATCTAAAAGAAGTTTCTCTATCATCCATGACTTTCTTATATAGTAAGGGCCAGTTTAGCATAGTTTCTCCTAAAAACGTTTTGAGTTAGAGATTTTAAAAGAAATACTAATTAAGTGTTTCATTTAAAAACACTTGAGTGAAATATTTTAAGTAAAATACTTGTTTATAAACATTTTTGGAAGAATTACAAATCAAGTATTTTCTCTAAAACCATATTTTAGCATACTCAAGTGTTTTTAGAATAAACACTTAATTAATATTTGTTTTAAAAATCTCTAACTCAAAACATTTTTAGGAGAAGCTATGTCAAACTGGCCCTAAGATAAACGAAGGAGGATATAGATTTTGAAAACCACCTTATTCTTTCGAGTTGTGCTGAAAATATGTAATATGTAATATTCTTTCGAGTTCATTTTCACCTATTAAGTAATATATTATAATTCACTACTCTACTTTTCTACATAAAAAGTAAATAAATAGGGTATGCAATGCACGTGGAAAATATGAATACTCTTGAATTTATAATAAACTGAAGGTTTCTTTCTTCATAGATTTGGAAAAAAAAGCTTCCTGTTTCAGTTAAACTATCAAATCAAATACATACTGAAGTACTTAGAATAGAGAAAAAAACAAAAAACAAAAAACAAGATGAAGATATGATGGATGAATCTTTCTGTCTCTCAGCAGAGCGGCAAAAGATCTATCCTCCTCGTCGGGAGGGGGAGGGGGAGGGGGGAGAGAAGTGTTATTCATATAATATGATCGTAATTAATAGTAAATCTTGCATAAGATGAAGATGAAGGATGAATTTTTCTCTGTATCTTGTTCAGTTTTGGCGGCGGAGAGGCAAAATATATGTCCTTGCTGGTGGGGTTACAAAAATGGCGGTGAACCAATGACGGCGAAATACCTCCCAATACCATTCTCCAAATTCAGAACCAAATCTATACCCAAGGGGTGAGCGAGTAATTATTATAATTTTTTGAAACAATAAAACAGTGATAGAGAGATAGAGAAAACAAATGAGAAAAGGTAAGAAGGTGATGGATTGAGGGACTAGAATTGCGGAAATGCAAGTTACCACAATTAACAACAAAACCACAATAAAAATAGCAAGTGGAGAACTTTGATTATTATTTGTAAATGATTTCCAAGAAACTGTAAGAGAAATGAAGAAAAGAGCGGCTACGGCAATTATTGAGATGATGGGATGTGATTTGAAAGGATCGCCGCCACGAACCTGAACCAGATTAACTAGGACACTGACTATTGATAAAGCAACTGAACTTTCTGATCCTGCCATTGATTGAGTACTATTATATTATATTACTCTCACTTTGAGACTCGAATGAATATATGCTTCTTTTATATAGAGGTATCAATAATGGTTTCTTTGGATTTTTCTTCTTTTGTCGCATGTTCATAGTCATACAAACCTTTTAAAACGACTTTTAAAACCTCATGCATCGAGACACTATTCCTCCAAAACTCGCTAGGGGTGTTTGGTAGGGGTTAGGGTAAGTTGTGTTTGGTAAGAGGGTTATTGAAGCCTAGGTTAAGGATATAGATTATTCATGGATTTTGTACAGTATCCCTGATGAATCAAATAATCCCATGGATTTAGTCCATTGAGTTTGCACACTAGAATATAGGAATAATGAGGGGTAATTAAACCCTCCCATTAGAATAAAAATTGTAATAAAAAATAAATAAAATTTTGATATTTTAAAAAATAGTAAATTAATTGGTGGTTTAGATTTTTATAATTATCTCATTCTCTCTCACATATTTTTACTTTCCACAATCTATCTCCCAAATTATTTCATTTATTTTTAAAACATAAATAAGTTCAATATTAATTTAATAAAAAAAGTAATTTATAAAATATAAATATTAAATTTTTCTTAAATTGAAATTTTGTTCATGAAAAATGATGGATTGTCATTTTTGAGACCTGAACTATTTATTTGATTAAAGGATTAAATTTATAATTTATCATTAAAAAAATCCATATAATTAATGACATGAGAGAAAAATTCAATGAAAACAAATTTATTAATTTAAAAAGTGAAAAAGTGTTATTAAAAAAAAATCGTTGTATTTGAAATTAAGCTTGAAAAAAGTACGATAAAGTAAAATTTATCTAAATTACTAAGTGTATTATTTTGAATATATTTTTAATTTAATTATCTAAAATATATTGAGTTTCTTTAAAAAATATTTTTTTAATTTAAATTAAAAAATATTTGAAAAAAAAAATTTATCTTGCTCACCGTAAGCTACTAAAATACAGGAAAATCATTTTTTAATTCTCTATTTATTAATTAGCTAGTTATTTTTTTATTTATTATAAAATAATAATTAATGTTTTAATATTATAACTAAAATTTAAAATAATTATTTTATCAATTAATTATTATTTTCTTGTTGAAATAATCAATTTAATTATTTTAAAACTCAAAATTTTAGAAACTAACCCTATTCCATATCTAAACACAGGTTACACAACCCCAGATTTATATAACCCATACCTCTACACATCCAAACATAGACTATCTAAATCTAGGCTTCACAATCCCACCCCACCCTACTCTACCCCTCATTCCAAACACCCCTAAATCTAAAATTGTAAAACTAGGAGATGAAGTTTCCTTTTTGGTAAAAGATTTATTTTTCGATGTTAGAATTAGTAAGAATGGGAAGCATGTCATTTATTTTAGTAAATTATTGAATTGCCTATTTACTTAATGCTGGGCTCAGGAACGTATTATTGAGATACATAGATGATTAAATTTGTTTTTACACATTGATTTAAATTATTATAGGGTTAAATACATGAATGACCCCTGCACTTTTAAGGTTTTTTAATTTACACCCCTACACTTCTAATTTCAAAATTTTCACCCTCCATTTTGAAAAGCCATCAACTGTCAGATTTTCCATCCATATAGACGGCAGACAATTTTTTTTATACTTTTTTGAATACCAATAATATAATATTCAATAAACCATTAACCCTTGGTTAACTTAACTCAACCAAATTTCACTTCCACTCAATCCCTTTCAAGCTATCATCTTCACCCTGAGGAAGCATTCAAACAAACCAGAGACAAAGAAACTTATTTGCAGGTATTCAAAGCTCCGAACCAGAGATCTGGGTTATTTACTTTCCCGTCACCCATTTTTTCACCACTAGACTGTGTTGATTGAATGGTTCCTCAAAAGAGTCTTCAAACTCCATCTTTAGCCTCTTCATCATTTGGCTCCATTCAATCCTCGAATTCATGAGCTGAAAAACATCAAACCCCTCATTCCAAATAGCCATAAAACGCACAAATCGAAACTAAAACCTCCGATTCAATTTAGTCTAAATTGTACTCTATAACCGAACTTGAATTCAATGGTTTGTCAGAAATTCATCCAAGAGAGGAGTGAAAACGTTGGATTCTCTGAAGATTTGATGGTCATTTAAATGGGATATTAATTTTTTTTTACATAAAAAAGTTCAACAAAAAATCATTTAACGATTTTTTCTGAGATATTATGACTCGCAGCTTCGAACCCTCGCAAATAAGCTTTTTCGTCTCTTGTTCATTTGACTGCTGCCTTGAAAAGGAGATGGTAGTGTGAAAGAGAGGTTGAATGTAAACTAGAGTTAATTTAACCAGGATTAATAGTTTATGAATATTATATTCAAATGGTATTAAAATAAATAAATAAAAAATTAGCTGCCGTCAATCTTGATGGAAAATCTGAGAGTTGATGGCTTTTCAAAATGCAGAATTGAAAATTTTCAAATTAAAAGTGTAGGGGTGTAAATTGAAAAACCTAAAAAATGTAAGGGTCATTTATACATTTAACCCATTATTATATATAAAAACTAAGTGTAAATTTTCAATCAATTTTTGTTCATAATTCCACTTTTGCTTTTTCTGTACGGACTCCACTATAGCTTATCTCCACTTGGAGATATTTGCATTTTGGGTTTATTTTTTTTATTTAATCAGCCAAATAAATCGCGTGGAAACGAAGCTGATGGTTTTTTCTTTCTTTGTCACATTTTTTCATTTTCCCAGAAACCATCAAAGGGTGGAGGATATAAAAAGTATATAATTTTTCTACAAATATAAAAAAAAAAAATTGTGAATCTAGAATGTTGGTTTTCTTTGCTCACAGCGGTCTTCTATTTTATTTTCAATTACAGTGTATTTCTCTCTATTTTCTTTTTCCAAACATTTTGAAACTTTAGACTACAAATTATATATTCCAAACTAAATATAGATTATATTTAAGGTAAAAAGTAATGATTTGAAAATGACAAATCACACCCACATGTAAATACAAATTATTTCAACGAGACATCTTCCCTCCAACATTATTAATCTTATTTTAGCTATAAGTCTTTCGTTTGAACTCTGATTTTTCAAGATGTTTTGAAATCCCGATTATGGACTCTTTATTATGGTCACATCAAAATTTCTAAATCATTAACAACCAAAAGGGTTACTAGCTTCAATCATACCTAGCATTTTTATGACATTAAACTTGTTTGTTTATTGACGATTTCCAACTTTCGAAGCAACTGATACATAGAGCTCGAATTGAGGATTCTTAAATATCTTGAATCATCTAAATCAAAGTTCAAATGAAGAAATTATGATTAAAATAAAGTTAATAGTGATAGAGGGAAGGTGTCTGATTTAAATAATTTGGAACTACATGGATATGATTTATTATTTTCAAACCATGAAATATGTTCATACATTTGACAAAAACTACAGTGTCTCATTTGCATTATATTAATTTAAGATTTTCAATAAATAAATAATAAAATTTTAAAATTGTAGACGCGTATTGATTTTTTTTACACACCTATATAGAAATTATCTTAAATAATATATTTCTACATACTAATTACTAAAATTTAATAACTTTATAAAAATTACCCCAATAGAAATTTAATAGATTTTTTTATTATGGTTTTAAATGAGTTTATTGGTTTTTTTTTCTTTTTCTTTTTTATTTCAATAAATTATTTGAACTATTTTTTTTTTGGTCTGTCATTATTATTTTTCAATGATTTTTTAGTCTCTTTTAGCTCAATAAATTATTATCAATAATGTGATATTGAGTAGAAGTCTAATAATTTTAAAAAAGTTATCATGTGTATTTTCCTATTTTCCAATTAAACAAATTTGTTAGTGAGAAAAATACATTGTAGAAAAGAAAATTATAACTTTTAATATTAATAGAAAAGGAACAATTTTTTGACCTGCACCATTTAGAGAGAAAAATAGATAAATGAATAATAAAGAGTACTTAGATGTTCATTCCCAAATACCGGAAACAAACGCCCATTGGAAAGTAGAATGGTTTCGTAAAGAAAAAAAGCATTAGAAATTAAAGCAAAGCCTATGTTTTATCTTTTAAAGCAAAGCCTATGTTTTATCTTTAAAAAACAAAGCCTATGTTTCTACACACTCTCTCTCTACTATGAGTCAGATTATTCTGATCGTCCTCATTATTTCTACACACTCTCTCTCTACTGTACTGCATGTCAATCCGTCTCACATGCATTCTCCATCTCTTTTCTTTTGCTTTTGGGAAACCTCCAAATAAACACGCCCGGTTAAATGAAAAAGCAATGAAAAGACATTTGGAAAATGAGGAGAGAGAAGGTGATACCATAATAGAGAGAGAAATGAATAATGGAATAAGTGATCTTATTAATGAATAAACTTAATATTTATACATGAAAAAATAGTTAACTATATAAGCTAACTAATTTTTAATCACTCTAATACTCATCGTCATATTTTCATTGAGTTACAGTGTTACTATGTAATAAATTCATGTTTCATAAATAAATATGTGAGTTCTACCATTATATTGGTCAAATAAAAATATGACACGTATAAAAGTGAATATAAACTTATTCTCACCAATAAATATGTGAGTTTTATTCTTTTCTCTTTATCTTATTTTTTTTTTCAATTTTTCTCTTCCTTGTCTCTTTTCTTTTCAGGTCGCTAGATCAAACAACTTACATATATCTCTCATCAACAACTTTTTCAACTTCGATTGCCATCGCCATCGCCACGACATTTTCCTTTTCTACGTGAGTGGCATATATGGATGGGATGGTAGCATTCTCATTCTATGTTAGTTATGTAAATACGTCTTATTTTTAGAGAGTTTCCTTCAACTAATAATAGGTATTTTTATTCAGAAAAAGGTGACCTACTTACAAAGGAGTAGGTACCCCTACTTTTTTTTCTTACCTTTTTTAATCAAACCAGATAAAATTGATTTCCCTTCAATTAATATATGGTCAGATTTTAATCTTAAAATTAACACCACGTGATAAATTTTTTAATAGTATCCTTGAGAAAATATCAATTTACACCCCTAAATATTATATGATGTGTTAATTTAAACTTAATCTTTCAATGTAATCAATTTACACACTGAAACTCTAATAAATGAATTAATTTATACTTTTGTTAGTAAAATTACTATTGTTTTTTGAAATTTTTAGTTAGATGAAAGTGTTTTATATCTAAATATTTTTTTAAAAATTAATTTTATATTTATGTTATATATTTTTAGAAGGAAAAATCGAAATTGCCAGTTTTGAAGGTACTTTTAACAAAACAACCACATTTTTTAAAGTTAAAGAAGTAGCCACTTTTTACTATTCAAGTTTTCAATACACTAAAATTGCCCCTTTCGTACATCAAGTATAGTCTGACACGTTTGACATTATGACAATTTCGTATATTACGTATATCTGACACTTCTGACATTTTTTTCTTTCCCAATGCTTTATTTTTCCTAGTTTTTGATATATTCAATGTAGTGCTAACACTATTTATTGCATTCAGTATATTTTGTACATTTTTAATATTTTTGTGCAAATGTTTTATACTACATATTTTGATTTTAATTCAATTTTGTAGATTGTTTTTAGTATATAGGGTACATCGTTCTCTCATATAAATGTTTGTCATCTGGTATATTGGGTATATCATCCTCCGATTTGGTAAATGCATTTTAGAAAATATAACGTGGATATAGTATAAGTAATATGCATGTCATTTAATGTGACGATCTGGCTCTTTCAAAACACTTTAAATCAAAATACATAGCAGAAGACTTAATGTTTATAAAAATTCGACATGGTACCGTTTGAAACTTAGACTATGCCAAAACCTGTAATACATTTTTTTAGCCAGACAAATCATAAAAACATCATGGGAGTGCACATCCCCTCTCATAATCAAACTCTACAACGAAAATAAGGAAAAATAAGTTCAACATGCTCTCATGAGCCCGAATACAAAGTATTTGAATAAAAATAAAATAAGACAATGAGATCTAATCAACAATCATTCTTCTAATGCTCAAACCCAAGTCCATGTCCTAAAGCCATCGCCTCTCGGTCAAGCAACACCACCACCTCTACAGTGAAAAGTACCTGAAAAGGTTTAAGTGTAGCAACATTAGCATAAAAATGCTAGTGAGAATAAAATAGGGGCATGCAATCATATGAACAAATCTCATATAAAAAATTGTGTCAAAAAAAGCTTAGAATACTCTTTATTCTATACTCCCAAACAACCTATACACAAATTCAATCTATTTCCCGAATTCTCATCCCACTCATGAACATTCTTACCATTATTGAACGTTCACAATCAAACATACATTTTCATTCCCATGATAACAAGAACAATTACAATGATCGATAACTTTCATAAATAAACATACATTCTTGTTAGAAAACAAACTCTCATTTATGTATCTCACGTACTCCATCTACAAGAATCCGTGTACGCTTTACAATCTCTCGTTTATGTATCTCGTGTACCCCATCTAAAGAATCATGTACCCCATCTAAAGAATCATGTACCCCATCTAAAGAATCCGAGTACGTTCATAAATTCTCATTTATGTATCATGTACTCAACCTAAAGAATCCAAATACGTTTTACAATTTCTCGTTTATGTTTCTCATGTACTCCATCTAAAAAATCTAAGTATGTTTTACAATTTCTAGTTTACGATTCACAAACCATAATCTCACCACTATCGTTCCTCAATCCATGATTGTTACATAAGGTAAAATATACGCGCAAGGAAGTGTAAAACGCCACCATTATCAATTCTATGAAATACATAATTTCTCATAGTAAACATAAAGTAATGTTTGTAAACAAAATTAACTATTAGATCTCATAAACAATCCTCTAAGTCCCACCATGATACTTTACTTTTCCCATGACCCCTTATGAAACCTTTCTCTTCAAAAACCACTCTAAACACCTCCAAATCATCTCGAAACCACCAAGTGAAGTCATAAACTTCATTCTCATTCCGGAATTCTAATTACAACTCCAAGGCATTAGTAAAACATAAAACACCCACTCTCACATCCAAAGTCTAAATCACCAACCAATATCTCTTTAGGATCCTAATTTCAACAAACCCTCTTAAACTCGATCAAAAAATATCATCACGCAACCCGTGCATAAAACCACACACAACCACTTTAAACTCACCTTGGTAAAGTAGATATTTTTTAAAGAGCCGAAGGATCGAGCAAGTGAGTGATTATCAATACCTACAAATAATTACAACTATCTATGTTTAATACACCAAACATCAAATAATTGCACAAAAACAAGACAAGATTTTTGGGCTAGAACACACAATTGGGCCGAAAACAAGGGCTGCTATGAGGGACTGTTTTGGGAGGTGTTTCGACTTGAGGATGATGATTCGAGAGGTGTTTGGTTGGGTTTTTGGTTTGGTAATTATTGGGTAATGCTTTCCTAGGGTTTGGGTTGTGTTTTCTCTCAAATAAGTCAAGAAAACGCTCAAACAAAGTCCCCATTACCCTCTTCATTTTCAACCATTGGTGGTGTTCTTGGACAACTTTGGGTTCAAGAAAAATTGAAAGGAAAAGTTGTAGGAATGGTATGGGTAGGCTCCATTTACCATGTAATTTCAAGTTCCATTCATGGAACCTTTAAATTTCAAACGAATCTAAGAACAAAACACAAAATCCAATTCAAATCTAGAAATGAAACCCATAAATAAATTTACCTCTTGGCTCCTAAGACCAAGATTTTTATTTCAAACCTTAGGGGAAAGTTCCCCACGTTAATACCGAACCAACGCAACAAAACGATTGAGAAATGAGAGAGGAAACACACTTTTTTCTTGGTTTCATGGTTTAGCCGAAAATGAAGAAGATGGGTGAGGGTTTTTCTTTTTTGTTTCAAAATGAAGAATGAAGAAGATGATGATGAGTGGTTTACTTTTGAAGAGGTATAAATTTCTTGTAACAAGGTCCTTCCTTTTGTTTCTAACTTTTAAAAAGTACCAAGTGCATTTAGTAAACACTATTCACCTCTAGATATTAGCTTTTAGAGGATCCGAGCATGTTCCAACAGTAGGTGATGACTCTCAATTAGATCGAACATGGCTGTGTGTTACCAGACTGTGTGTTTTTGGAAGCTTCTAGGAGGGTAGTAAATGTTGAAAATGGAAACCTACTGAAGTTATGAAGTCGAGCCCAAGTGTAATCAATATAGTGATTGCTCGGATTCATTTCGAGTTTATGAGATAGAAGCTGTAGCTGTGCCAGTCAAAAGAAAAGAGAAATCATCTTCTTTTGTAAGATGATTTATTGGTCTTGACGATGCGGTTCTTACTTGATGATCTTGGGCTTCAAGAAGAATAATAATTTGCAATAGTTATTTTTCTCTTTATTTATTAATATATGATTTTAATTTTTTGTTTATAGAATGTAATTTATGTAAGTATCGAGTAATATTTTAACTTTGAGTTTGTAATATTTAAATAAAATTGATTGGTGTATATAAATTTGATGTATAATGAATTTAATAAAAAAATATTTTTTCTCTAATTTTAGACTAAATGTGAAGGTTTTTCCCGTCACTAATTTGATCGTCACCTTTTAGAAAAGGTGACAAATGAAAAACGACTGTCACCGTATACATATGGTGACACTGCATGGTATTGGTGACGGTAAAAAATCGTCGCCTTATAGAAAATGTGACGGGGAAAAAGAAAATTCTTATAATGACTTTATGAGAAGAAATAGTTATTGTGAGATGAGATGAGTAAAGTGTGGTTGTAAGATGAGTTATATCTTGTGGAAATGAGTTAAGGAAAGTGTTATGTTCCTTGTGGTTTTTTTAGAGAAAGCTTAAGACTCTGGTTTTAAGAGGGAATTGAAAATGAATGGGTAGTAAAGAGAAAAATAATTTATTGGACAAAAATCTAGATTTTTTTATTAATAGAAATGCTTGATTTTCAATCTATTATTCACTGGTAATTTAATACTCATGGTGCATGCTACACCACTTGTTTTTCAGGTAAACGTCGTGGAAGAGGGTGAGGTGTTGGTGCTGCTCGACAATACCTCATTTAATTATAATCTTGAATATAAATTTATGGCTTCTTTAGACTCTCGAGATGCCCAATTTTCATGAACTTACTATTTGAGACTTAATCATTTAATTAATGAATTTGGTCTGTTAAATTAATAGATTTCTGAATTTATATAACAAAAATTCAAATATAACCGATAAGTTTCATAGTCCATATCTATTTTTTTGAATGAATGAAAGAAAAATTACTTTATATATATATATATATATATATATATATATTTATTTATAAGTTGTCTCAAATAAGCATTGTGCATTCTAATTATTAAAATATAAGAATTTTTTAAATAGAGTATCCAAATAGTTTAATTTTAGTTCAATATTATATTGAACTTGTAAAGAGCCGAATTTTCAATAATACTTTAAACCAGAATTAAAACAGCGGAAGTCTTGATTTCATAAAAAATTCGGCATGGTGCCGTTTGTATTTTGAACAATCCAAAAACAAAATACAATGTTCTCAAGTAGGTAAAGCAGTAAAAACATAAAAATCCTGGAATTGCGCAATCCCGACATAGTTCTAAATCAGACAATAGTTTAAAAACACCAAATGCTCTCTCTAGAGCTCAAAATAACACAAATAGTTTGGAAAGAAGGTATAATGTTCGCAAATAGACTAAATGACATGCATTCCTAGAATGCTCAATCAACCGGTCCAAGTCCAACAATCATCCCTTGATCACGCGGCACCACCACCTCTACCACGACCACCACATCGGGGCGTACTGAAAAGATTAAAGTGTAGCAACATTAGCATAAAAATACTAGTGAGAGTAAAATGGAGGCATGTAATCCTATGGACGAATTCCACATCAGAAATTGTGTCCAAAATCCTAGCATACTCTTTACTACCCATTCTATACTTCCAACAACTTAAACCCACGTGCAATTCCATCCCGAATTTACATTCCACGTGTTACCAAAGGAAACAGTTAAACCACTAATCAACATCCACAATCCATGCATCACCGCTAATGTTCTCGACCAAGAAGCATTAGCAAAATAAGAACGTTACCTCTAATATTCTCGACCAAGAATATTACCAAAGTGAAATTACAACCCCTAATGTTCTCGACTGAGAAGCATTAGCCAAATACGATATCGTTTCCAATATTCTCGACCAAGAATATTACCAAAGTGAAATTACAACGACTAATGTTCTCGACCAAGAAGCATTAGCCAAATATGATATCGTTTCCAATATTCTAGACCAAGAATATTACCAAAGTGAAATTACAACCACTAATGTTCTCGACCAAGAAGCATTAGCCGAATACGATATTGTTTCCAATATTCTCGACCAAGAATATTACCAAAATGAAATTACCTCCACTAATGTTCTCGACCAAGAAGCATTAGCCAAATAAATATCCACGTTACTATAAACATCACAACCTTGGGAAATCTGACAACCCGACCTGTTCCATCCAAGGTCCCCAGCATTTCCATAATCACATCACTTATTGACAACCCGGCCTATTTCATCTAAGGTCCCCAATTTCCATATTCACATCAGTTATTGACAACCCGTCCTGTTTCATCCAAGGTCCCCAATTTCCATAACCACATATGTATTGACAATCCGGTCTGTTTCATCCAAGGTCCCCAATTTCCATAATCACATCACTTATTGACAACCTGACCTGTTTCATCCAAGGTCCCCAATTTCCATAACCACATCAGTATTGACAACCCGGCCTGTTTCATCCAAGGTCCCCAATTTCCCATAATTGCACTATTCAAAGTAAAATATGCGCATAATAAATCAATAATCAAATAAATTTAAAGTACACGGGTAAGAAGCGATAATTCATGTCATTGACCATTTCATAATAGAAAAGCAATTACGATGAGCATAATAAGCTTTAAAAGAAAACGAGAAACGTCGTCTCACTAACCATACACCAAACTCTTAGTTTTTCTCCATATCCCAATTTCAAAGTCTTAGCCTAGGCTTAACATTTCTCAAATCAAACCCGAAAACCCACATTCATCTTGAAACTTCCAATTACGATAATAAACTTCACTTTACATATCCAATTTTATATCTTAACTCCAAAATACAATAAAACCAAAGTAATAATCACAACACTCACTCCCGATAATCATCAAAGCAACCAAAATTCTCATAAGAATTCGATGTCACATACCCTCTTAAACTCAATTAACAACTCGTCATTCAATTCATACATAAAACCACTTTAAACTCACCTTTGAAGCTTAGGGAAGTAGCTAAAATCAAGAACCGATCTCAATTAAAATATAATTATCGCCCCTAGAGTTGCTCGAAACCTGGAAAATCATTAATTACAACTAATTAGTATGAGAACCAACTTAAAATAGCTAAACCAGACCAAATTAGCTCAATTGGCCCAAAATTCAAATTGAACCAGCTGAACCGGTTCAAGTGAACCTGCTAGCCGGTTCAATTGAACCTTTTCTTCCTCTTTGGACTCACGGAAGCAGAAACAAAAGGGGCAGGGGTCAGCTCACCGTGGGTTTGGCTTCCGGCTGATTTCGGGATGTCCTGACAGTGAGAAATTAAGTCCAGTACACGACACACGTCACGCTCAACTTTTCCTCTTCGATCAACCCCACGTCTGATAACAAAATCTTGCGAGAAAGAAACTCCTCACCAAATCTCCAAATCCATTTCGTTCTTCACTTCTACGTTCAGCCCCTTGGTCATCTGAGACAATAATCACGGTGGCTCATCACTGGGTCTCGTCCACGTGAAAGCCAACAATCCAAAACGAAGAGAGATAGGTCCTCTAGCGGCGGCGTGGGTGGTTGAAACTCGACGGGAAGAAGAAGAAAATTGATAGGTGAGGGAGGTGGGTTTTGTGGCGGTGATGGCTCTCTTTCGGTGTGATATGAGAGAGAATGAGGGCGGTGGGGCTCGGCGTTGGCCGGAGCTTCATGAAAAGATGAAGAAAAAAAAGGGGGCTCTTGCGAAAATAGCAAAAATAGGTCCAATATTTGTAAAAATAACAGTAAAAAAACATATTTGCAAAAATAGCAGAAAAATTAAATTCACACCTAAAATATTACAAAATTGCCACTAGTAATCAATGATATCTTCACAAGTAATCACTGATTTACTGATATCCTAATTTTTGTGCAGGAATTACTGATTACCTGATAGTAATCACTGATTATTTTATAAGTTATCACTGATATCTCTGATCACATGAATGAGGGTTTTTAAAAATCTGCTATATTTGCAAATACTTTTTAAAACTGCTATTTTTATAAATTTTTCTAAAAATTCTGCTACCCAATGAAATTTCCCAAAAAGAAATAGGAAAGTGAGGGTGCTACGGCTGCGTGCAAGGAAGAAGAAGGATAAGAAATTTATAAATAAATAAAGCTTAAAGAATTGGGGGTGGGGGCGATGTCACTGGTGGGGAGAGAGAGGGAGAGAGTAATAATAATAATAATAAAAGTTTGGTGCCCTAATTTGTGGGAATATGACAAAAATTGAGTCCCACCTTCTACTACTAACAAAACACTCTTAAAATACTAACAAGCATTATTAATTAATTAAACTAACTTAACTATTTTAATTAAATAACTAAATAATTAAATAACGAAATAAATAAAATAAAATAAAAAATAAATAAAAAAATAAATTTTTATGGAAATAACGGGACGTTACAGAACTAATTTGTTATTTTTTATTGCTATTTTTAATGATTTTTTTGTACCTTTTTAGTTCAAAAAAATATTGAATTATAGTTCAATGAACTATTTTGTTATTTTTCATTATTATTTCTTAATGATTTTTTTTTGTTTCTTTTCTTTTTGTAGTTCAATATAATATTAAATTGTGATGCCAAACTATCAAAGAACTCATAAATTAGAAAAAGTAATAAAAGAATGTTAAAGAAGAAAATGTATATTGAAGTAAAAATGATGATGAACAGCAACAAAAAGCTTATATACAAGAGTTTGTTAGCTGTAGAAACTAGTCGTTGGACCTATATTAACAGCTCAACAAACTATTCTTAACAGTATTTACAACTTGACCACTTGCAGTAATTAACTTCTAACTAATTACCAAGTAATCTATTATTATAAGGACTAATCATCTATTAGTGCTAACATTATAACAAAACACCCTCTTAGCACTAATACACTTCATTACCAGCAGCAAAACAGTTCTCAAAACACAACATTAGCACCAAAACAGGAATATCTCTGCACAATTGCATCAGGAACAATTCTGCATAACTTCAGCAGCAAGCACTAGTCAACTCCTAACTTCAGCTTTGTGCACAGATAACAAAATTTAGCTTGTGGCAAGACTTTGGTTAACAAATCTGCTGGATTTTCAGATGATGCTATCTTCTCAAGCACCACTGTTCCTTCTTAAACCACCTCTCTTACATAATGATATCTAATATCAATATGTTTAGTTTTATTATGAAATGTAGGATTCTTGGACAATGCCAAAGCATTCTGACTATCACTACCCTTGCTTTACATTCACTTCCAAGCATTTCAGACACTAAACCATTCAACCACACTGCCTCCTTCATACATTAACAAAGAGCCATGTATTCAGCCTCAGTAGAAGAGAGTGCCACAACAGATTGTAGAGAAGCCTTCCAACTAATTTTATTACCAAATAGAGTAAACACAAAGCCAGTCAAAGATCTTCTTTTTTCTTGGTCTGCTACATAATCAGAATCAACAAACCCTATCAGACATTCACTTTCACCATTGCTTACTGAATACATCAATCCCTTACTCTTACTCCCTTTAAGATATCTGAGAGCATATTTGGCTGCTTCCCAATGAGGTTTACGAGGGTTCCTCATAAACCTGGAAATTACACTCATGACATAGGCTAGATCTGGTCGTGTGCTAACCATTCCATACATCAAACTGCCAACTAGACTAGAATATGGAAATGTCTTCATACTAGCAATGTCTGAAGCCTCCACTGGTGATTGCTTTGCTGACAATTTAAAATGAGCTGCTAAAGGGACATGAACAGCTTTAGCATTATTCATATGAAACTTGTCAAACACCTTATCAAAGTACCCCTGCTGATCTAAGAACAAACTGCCCTGCAACTTGTTTCTGCTGATCACCATTCCAAGTATTTTGCTAGCACTGCCCAAGTCTTTCATTTCAAATTCTTTGCTTAACAGACTCTTCACTTTAATGATCTCATTAACATCACTAGAGGCTATTAGCATATCATCCACATAGAGCAAAAGCAATACAAATACTTCTTTAGACACTTGCTTCACATACACACACTGATCTAGACTGCTCCTAGTAAACAGATTTGAAGTAATAAACGTATCAAACCTCTTGTTCCATTGTCTAGGAGACTGCTTCAAGCCATAAAGAGACTTGTTCAACTTGCACACTAAGTGCTCTTCACCTTTCTTGACAAAACCAGGAGGCTGCTGCATCAGAATCTCCTCCTCTAGTTCTCCATGTAGAAATGTTGTAGTTACATCCATTTGCTCCAATTCCAAGTTGAATTGAGTGATAATAGACAACAATATCCGAATAGATGTATGTCTAACTACTGGTGCAAACACTTCATTGTAGTCAATGCCTTCAACTTGAGTGACTCCTTTTGCCACTAGTCTTGCCTTATATCTAGGAGCATCACTGCCTTTCAGACCCTGTTTCAATTTAAAAATCCATCTACAGTCCACCACCCTTTTACCTTGTGGCTTGGGAATCAGCTTCCATGTATTGTTTTTATACAAAGATCTCAACTCTGACTACATGGCCTCAATCCATAGGTTCTTCTCTTTAGAATTGACAGCTTATAGGTTCTGATTCCAAAGATCTCAACTCTGATAGTTTATAGGTTCTGATTCCAAGTCAATGATTTCACAATTCAAAGCATATCCAACAAAATTTTCATCATCATACCTTGCAGATGGCCTGATAACTCTCCTGTCTCTGTCCCTTGTCAACTGATACCCTTCCTGTCCTTCAATTTCAGGTTCTGATATTCCAGCAGTTTCACCAATAGTGGGAACTTCAACTTCCTCAGCTGGAACTTGCAGAGATTGTTCAGTTAAAGGTGTCAGATTACATTCAGTGTCATCTAGAGTTATGTCAAACGACATATTGTTAGCATGATTTGGAGTTTCAACTGAGCTATCACCTTGCCATGGTATGAGGGACTCATTGAAGATGACATCCTTGCTGATAAAAACACTTTGGTTCACCCTTTTTGAATGACCACAGCTTGTATCCCTTCACACCTTGGGGATACCCAATGAAGATACACTTTTTAGCTCTAGGCCCTAACTTGTCTTGCTTTACATGGGCATAGGCCGCACTCCCAAAAACCCTTAGGTTTGACAGATCAGGAATTGCACCAGTCCAGACTTCCTGAGGTGTTTTGGACTCTAAGGCTGTTGAGGGGCTTCTGTTAATAACATATGTTGCTGTCTTCACTGCCTCTCCACAAAATCTTTTTGGTAGTCTTGCATTAGAAAGCATGCATCTCACCCTCTCAAGTATGGTCCTATTGAACCTCTCAGCCAAACCATTTTGTTGGGGAGTCTGGACCATAGTTAGATGCCTGCCAATGCCACTGTTTTTGCATAAGGCTGTGAACTGATGGTTCAAAAATTTCCAGACCATTGTCTGTTCTCAGCATCTTGATGTGCCTGCCTGTTTGGTTCTCTGTCAAGGTCTTCTAATCTAGAAAATACTGATAGACTTCATCTTTGCTTTTCAGAACAAACACCTATAACTTTCTTGAATAATCATCTATTATTGACAAGAAATACCTTGCACCTCCATCTGTAGAAACTCTGGCTGGCCCCCATAAATCAGAATGGATATAATCCATAATCCCTTTGGTGCAGCTTTTACCTCTACTAAACTCCCTTGTAGCCTTGCTGATAGTACAATGCTCACAGAAGGGCAAATCTGGGAGTTGCTTTAGGTTCAGAAGCCTTTGTTTATGTAAAGACTGAAGTCCTCCTGCACTAATGTGTGCCAATCTTTTGTGCCATAGCTGAGATTCATTCATATCAGTCCCTGTGACCACATTTACAAGACCATTAGCAGCATGTCCTTGAAGAACATATGAGGTGTGTTTTAAATCAGCCTTCAAGACTAGCAAAGATCCCTTAAAGATTTTCAACACACCATCTTTAGATCTGAATTCATACCCAGCTTTGTCTAATGTCCCAAGGATATAAGATTTCTCCCTAAATCTGGCACATACCTCACAGATTGCATCAATTTGGTCATTCCATTTGACAGAACCAAAAGAATAGACCCCATCCCTCTCACAGTACAGGTTTGATTGTTTCCTAACCTGACTTCTCCACCATCAATAGCTTGGAAATCTTGAAAGTAATGCTTGTGAGGAGACATATGGAACGAGCAGCTATAATCTAGGATCCATTCTTCTCCATATTCTCTGTCAGTGGCTACCAAGATCTCAGCAGAGTCATATCCCTCATGGACATTTGCAGCCTGTTGATCTTGATTCTTTGTCTTTCTATGATTTCCAGCCTTCAAGATTACATTGGAAACATCTCTTATGTTTCACCTTGGATCTTGATTTACTTCTTCCATTTCTTCCCCCCTTTTGATGTCCATGCACCTGTCTTCCTCCTGCAAATAGTGCATCAGACTCCTTTCTTTCAGTCTTTAGTTCTAGTTCTCTGGATTTGAGGGCATCAAGGACAATATCCAGATTCAAGGTGTCTCTGCCGTATTTAATGACTGCTTTGATCTCTTTAAAGGATTATGGAAGAGAATTTAGAAGGATTATGACCTTGTTTTCATCACTGATCCGTTCTCCAATCTGCGAAACCTCAAGGAAAATCTTTGTGTATTCATCCACGTTATCTTCCATGCTCTTTGAGGGATCCATTTTGAAGCCAAAGAATCTTTCTTTAATGTAGATCTAGTTTGTGAAAGATTTGGTCATGTATAGAGCCTCCAATTTTTTCCACAATCGTTCTACATTATCTTCTCCATCAACCAGACGAAGGACCTTATCTAAGAGATACAGAATGATGGTGTTGAAAGCTAATTGTGCCATTTCAGACTTCTTTTCAGCCGTGACAGTATCAGGTAGAGTTGGAGGATCATCAAGGATCTTTGCAACCTTTTGCTGCACAAGAATGGCTCTGATTTTCTTCCTACATAGCCCGAAATTCCCCTTTCCATCAAACTTTTCCATCTCGAATTTGGCCGCCATTGTTGCTCTGAACAAGATCTCTGGTTTCTTGATGAAGCTTCGTGATTCTTCTCCTTTTCCTAAACACTCAGAAAACTCAGAGACTCACCTTGGATTTTCTCTTTGATTTGATCGATTTTACTGAAGCCCTGATACCAATTTGTGATGCCAAACTATCAAAGAACTCAGGAATTAGAAAAAGTAATAAAAGAATGTTAAAGAAGAAAACGTATATTGAAGTAAAAATGATGATGAATAGAAACAAAAAGCTTATATACAAGAGTTTGTTAGCTGCAGAAACTAGCCGTTGGACCTATATTAATTAACAACTCAAGAAGCTATTCTTAACAGTATTTACAACTTGACCACTTGCAGTAATTAACTTCTAACTAATTACCAAGTAATCTATGATTATAAGGACTAATCATCTATTAGTGCTAACATTGTAACATAAATTATAATTAATATTATTTGAGTAATTTATAAAAGTTTTTCAAAAATTAATATATAAAAATATGTTATTTCATTAATTGTCTCTAAAAGAAAGGAATAGACTTGAGAGTTTTCACACTTTCATATACATTTTATTTATATTGGATATGAGTTAGTGGGACCTATATATTTATTTAATATAATAATATTTAATAAAAATTGATCTATAAAATTACTCAAGGATAGCTCATAAGTATTACCTTTAAAAAAAAATAGAGATTTTAATTATTATATATAAAGACAAGTGTAAATTGTCGATCTCTACTTTAATTTTTGCTCTTTTTATATGGATCTTTCCACTTTATTTTATCTCAACTTGTGCTTCCCACGCATTCAAGTTTTTTTAAGGTTGGAAGAAAAAACCCAAAAAACACGCGCTACTCTCTCTCTCTCTCAGGTTGGAAGAAAAAACCCAAAAAACACGGGCTATTCTCTCTCCCTCCCTCCTTTTGCAGTTTCTCTATCTCCTGTCTCTCGTCTGTTATCCTTTTCCATTTTCAGTTTTTCCCACCCACATTCACCAACACCCTCTCCTCTAATATGTAGAGGGTCAGTCTTAAGATAATAGAAGTCCGGTATGACGATGAAATTTTAGACCCATATTATATAAATTTAAATATATAATAAATTTAAAAATATAATATTATTTAACTTTAATCAAATAAAGAATATTAAATATGGGCTAAATTTAAATAAAAAAAATACCCTAAACTTATGATATTTTTTAATTTTGCTTTTAATGTTTTAAATTTTTTAATTATACCCTCGATCTTTTAACTCATTTCAAAAAATACCTATTATTTGTAATTTTTGTTAACTTTTTACTGAAATTTAAACGTTATGGGAAAATGGAAACTTTTAAAATATTCAGGGGTAAAATTGAAACCTAATATATTTGATATATTTTGACGGTAAGGTTTAAATTTTTTAAAAATTTAATGAAAATTTCTAACTGATGGTATTTAATGAAAATTTGTTAACTTTTTAAGTAAATTAAAATTTATTCGTTAGTAAATTTTTATTTTAAGAATTGGGATTTATAAGTTAAATTACTACCTTGAATTGTGGGTTTTTTTCCAAATGAATTATAAATTTTCATAATTGAAAGAAAAAGTGATTTGATTGAGAGAGAATAGTGGAATTGGGCCAAGTACACATCTTTTATTTGGTTTGATTTTATTTTGTTTCCCATTTTCCCTTTTCCAATTACCTAGACCTTAAGATTTTCCCCCCCTCCATCTTTCATTTTTGCTCAGCCGCCACCACCATGCCTCCATTTCCCTTGAAATTCTTTTTCTTCCTACACTGCTAGGTGTCGATTTTTGCTGATGTATTTATTTTCTTGAAATTTGAAGGCTAAAAACCAAAAGTGAAGCAAGTGTTATGGGTGATTATTTTTTTTTCCCATCTCATTTACTTCTTATTTCTAGAGTTGTTGACTTTTATACCAAGCTTCTGTTTGGATCTTTTGGTTTAAGGGTGTTAGAGAAGTGGGAGCCAACATTGATAGTAGAAGCTTTGAGGTAAGGTTGTATTTTATTTGAGCTCATGTTTCTTAGTTTATTTCCATGGTTAAAGTTGAAGCTTGGAACTAAGATTTTGAACCCAAACCTCTTCCATGGTTGGATGGATGGCCTTCCCTTCTAAATTTTTACCACCAACTAAAGGCTACCATTTTTCTTAATGTAAAAGTTCTCTAACAGAAATTACTGTTGTGTTCACTTTTAGATTTTACTCAACGCATTTAAATATTTTAGTTTCAATATATTTTAATTTTGATTTAAAAATAAAATAAAATAATAGCATAGACTTATAACTTTAATAACCCAGCTTTTGTATGCTAATATATATAGGATTTCCCCCGTCATTGATGTTATAATCTTATATCGAGTAAAATCGAGTAATTAATATAACTAGAGATTGGTTAATTTTAAAAAGGTTAAAATACAAATAAACCCCTCGTGGTTTTTGTCAAATGCGTGAACACTTCTTGTGGTTTGAAAATGTCAAATCATACCCTTGTATTTCAATATTTTTTTCAATGAGACTCCCCTCCAATGTCATAAATTTTTTATTAGCCATAACTTTTTCGTTTGAGCTCCGATTTAAATGATTCAAAATGTTGTAGAATTCTCATTTCATGATACGTTATGGTAAATTAAAAACTTCTAAATCATCAGTAATAAAAAAAGTTAATGGTGTAAATTATACTTAGTATTTTGATGATAAAAAACTCTTTAATTTACTAACGATTTTGAAGTTATTAAGTAATCATAACGTAGAGCTCAAAATGAGGATTTCAAAACATTTCAAATATTAATTATTTAATTTTTTAAATAATGAAATTTATTTAAATGGAAATTAATAATTAAATATCATCTGATAATATTTAGTGGGAGAAAATATTAATATTATTAATTATTAATTTAAGAGAGAGTTTTAAGCCTAATTTGATTGATGAACCCAATTGAAATTTGGCTCAAAATAATTAATTAAATAAATTTAATTTATTAATTATATGCAAATTTTGGCCATGATGTGTGACGACTCGACTTGTAAAAAAACAAGCTTAGGATGCGAGTACGCAAAGCGAAAACAAAGACTAACAAACTTAGTTTAAATGATAAAACAAAACAATGAAAATTTGAACACGAAGTATTCGTAAACTCTTTTATAAACCTGCTTAATACTCAACTCGGCTCGTCGGCCGTTTTAAAATATCAAGTATAGTTCAAAATCATAAAGTACATGGTGCACGAGAAAAGAGTTATTACAAACCGTTAAGTTAACATAAATATTTACATAAAAAGTTTTCAAGCCTTGACTCAAGACAATAACTCATCATCTCACAAAAGAAAACACTTCCAGAAAACATGACTCATGTGACCAGTGGCCTATCCAAAGTCCTCATCTCGTACATCAACGAGCACCATCTGCCACCCCTCACCCATGACCTCTACCGGTACCAGAAAGGTGATATAAAACACCTCTGAGCATGACACTCAGTGAAGGCAAAAAGAATTAAAATCGTGATATGTGATGCACGAGATGATATGTTCAAACGAAATCAAATACTTATGAATGCATAAAACGTATAAGAAAGTGTAAACATGTATGCTTAATCAAGTCAATTGATATTTCAAATCCATAGCTCATTTGTGACAAGAACGTTTAAACTGATATCACTTTCCACAATACTTTTCGACAGTATGTGCTTCCATAAACTTTCCTCGTGTCTCACTGCACGTATTTCACAAATCATCACACAAATCACTCGAGCCGTAGCTCATTTTATTTATTACACTTCCCCATATTACATCAAGCCTTTATCAACCCAACATCACATTTCATTCACTTCCCGAATCACTTTCATTTTACACTTTCTCGTGTTCCACTACGCACCTTCCAATGACATTAGCTAGGTATGAATGCATAAGAATGATCAAACTTAAACATGCATGTTATAAAAACTAACAACTTTTCAAGTTCAAGATCAAGATCAATTCAATCCAATACCAACTTTCCATTTCACATTCCTCACGTCTCATCACAGGTTTTTCACAAACTAATTCAATAATTACTCGAGCCGTAGCTCATATATTCTTCCAGGTTATCGTAATAATCACTCTAGCATCCAGGCCATCCACCACATAACGCCTCGGAGCTACACAATATCCGCTACGGTAACCACGTGTAACGTCCAACATCCACTCACCATTACACGGTTTATGACCCCATGGCCATGTAATAAATGAATGACATGCATGAATAAGATGAAATGTAAATGAACATGTTTTCTTTGCAAATTCCCGTCGAATACAAATTTTAACATAACGAGTCAAGTAGGATAATCCTCCAATCAGCGTATGACTCAATCCTTTCTCATAACATTCTAAAAAAAAGAGTACACTAAGCATATAAAGTCATATTTTAAGCATTATGTCTCCCGTTTTGACTATACATGACCTATCAAACAATAATCAAAAGCATATCGAGAATAAATGAATATAAATCCCAATTTAGTGTAGGACTCGATTTATAACTTGAAACATGTGTAAATGCATATAAATCACATAAGAAAAACTCAAGTTATAAGTAAATGCAAAGTTGGTTCAAGGTATTTATGTATTTCCCGAATCCTTGACAACTTGTCAAGTTTAACTTATATCTTTTCTTTCCTTCACAACCTCCATTCTCTCTAAATTCAAGCACCAAAGTGACCTCAATTCCAGCCATGACAAGTTAAATGTTCGTCCCACACAATTACACTAACACTTACAACAACACCACCATCACTATGATTCTTTTTGTTCCAACCTTCACAAATAGGCCCTCAACTAGCTTGCTCTTGCCCTTTTCCTACATCAAACATTCCAAACATATTTAGATTCAAAGTGACACACTTATCTTAGCTCAATATAAACAAAACACAACTCAAACCCGGTTAGTGCAAAAAACTCTAAAAATTAGTCAAATTAAGGTGTAATTTTCGGCCAAAACGGTAATTTATGACATGTGGTTTGCACAAATTTGGATCCCAAAAGTCTACATTCTCCCACTTCATCCTAATGAAGTGGAGACCGACACTTCCTCCATAGAATGTTTCGTAAGGGCCATTCAATTGAGGATTGATAGCTGTTATTGTAGGCGAACTCTACGAGACATAAATAAGTAATTCAGCTAACACCAAAATCCATAATGCAAGTCCTCAACATATCTTCCCCATTCTGTTTGCCCGTGTCACGATCAGAATCGATCCTAACAGGCACACCATGTAAACATATAATGTCCTTCAAATAAAGTTTAGCTCATATCTCTACAGAATATGGTATCTTCCTTGGTACCAAATGGGTAGTTTTGGTCAACCAATCCACTATGTCCCATATCGTATCAAACCTCGTGAGTGTCATTGGTAAGCCGGTAATAAAATTCATCGATATATCTTCCCACTTCCATTCGAGAACACTCAATGGTTAAAGCAATCCCGGAAGACTCCGCCTTCATGAATATCGTGGCTAAATGAGACTCATTTTGCTGGGCCTGAATCATTCGTTATTTAAGAGTAGGGCCTACTGTTAAGCTTAATAGACTTGTTGTTACCTCAGTATTGAGGTACGCAATCTAAATCCAAGCCAATTCCTAATGTAGACGTACTTGATGCGTCAAAAGTGCCACAGGATATGACGTCTTCTACTGAGAGCGTCAGCAACAACGTTGGCTTTCTCGGGTGATACTGGATATTGCAATTGTAATCTTTTACTAGCTCCAGCCACCGACGTTGTCTCATATTCAACTCTTTCTGAGAGAAAAAGTATTTCAAGCTCTTATGATCAATGAAGATCGTCACCTTGGCACAAGATTTTAGAGCATGAACTACTGCTGCTAATTCCAAATCATGTGTCGAATATCTCTTCTTGTGCTCTTTTAATTATCGGGATGTATATGATATCACCTTGCCATATCGCATAAGCACACACCCTATACCCCGCAACGAAACATCACTATAAACCGTGAGACCACCCCCCCCCCGAATGATCGGGCAAAGTCAAAATCAGGGCGGTAATAAGTCTAAGTTTTAGCTCTTCGAAGCTACGCTCCCACTTCTATGACCATACGTACTTCACACCCTTCCTGGTCAATTGAGTTTGTGTAGATGTAATTTTGGAGAAGTCTTGTACGAACCTTCTATAATACCTCGCAAGACAAAGAAAACTTCGGATTCATGTTACACTAGTTGATCAAGGCCAACTACTAATTGCTCTGATCTTTGAAGGGTCATCCGAAATACCCTTACTAAACACCAGATGCCCTAAAAAGGAAATTTTCTTTACCCAAAATTCACATTTCGAGCATTTTGTATAAAGTTTCTCGGTCCTCAACGTCGATAACACTTCTCGAGATAAATCGCAAGTAACTTCTTATGTGCAGAAGATCCATGAATGTCGCGGACGAATTCGTCAATCCGAATGACATGACCACAAACTCATAGTGGCCGTATCGAGTTCGGACTGCCATCTTCGAAATCATTTCAATCTGAAAATCCATTTCCCTCTCCAGTGGCAAACTTGGTAGCTCATCCGGGAAAACATCAGGAAAAATTCCAAACAACAGGTACCGTACTCACACTTACCTCCTCCATCAAGGTATAAATCACAGTTGCAAAATAATCTTATGGTTTCTTTTCTTATAATGCATTAGCTTGGAGAGCTGATATAATAATCGTTGTCACGTTGCCCTTGAATCCCCGAAAGTAATCTCAACTTCCATTCGGCCCCTGCACACTCCACTATCTTCATTTCATAATCAACCGTGAGATGATTAGATGGCAACTAATCCAGGCCCAGAATTACATCATAATCAGTTAGAGGCATCCCCATCAATGTGGCCTGAGTGTCGTAGTTCATATGCTAAGTTTCCCAATGTATACAACTTGATTAACCACTATAAACTTCTCAATCAGAGTTGTCACACGCCAATACCCATAACTCAGTAGATATCCAAGTGCCTCGTACCATTACTGAGTCCATCATACCAAACTACAACACACATATTCACTTAGTACCTTCATTGCGAATTACCTCATAGGCAAAGACTCACCACATAACTTACGCACATTTTCATATACCACCAAGTTTCTACTTACTCATAAGTCTAGATAACTCTAACCATTAAACTATCCAATAATCCCATAACCTAACATCACGACTTTCTTTCAAAAGAATTCAAGTCATCAATAAATAACTATTATCTCCTCGGTTGCTCTTTCATATAACTTGTCGTAGCAACCACCGCCTTTCATCTTTAATCGTATGGATCATTACCCTACATTTCAAACAAACATACAAGTTCCAACATCTCTTACTAACTAAGATGCCCAAGACTTATATCTTACGCATTACCGAGTCTAAATCAAACATCCATGCCCCTCCGTAAGCCTTAGCTTCAACCTATATTTCCATAACCCATTTCAACATCAAAGCATACCCTAAGCAGCCTAAAACATCTCTCACCAACGAACTAAAACTCTACTTAACTCATTACAATTCACATAAAAAAAGTACTTTTAAGTTCTTTTATTCCCATCCACCAGTGGTAAAGAACTTCAGTATGGTTCCTCCTACTTCCTTTTTCTCAGCTGGGATCTGACCCCTAACCCTTTCGGGTACCTCATCTTGAGGTATCTATGTAACACCATAATCAAACACCCGTGGGCACTTAAGCAAGAATTTTAAGTTTAACTAATTACAATGAACATAAACAACTAATAAATAATTATTAAAACAATTTAAATAACGAGGTTTACCGGCATACCTAGTACCATTGACTTTCGAGATGACTTTTGGATTAGGCTACAAAATATGCAGTGTATAATATAATGTATAGTATAGTATACTATATAATGTTTATAGTGATGTCTATATATTGAAATAAAAAGACAAGTGAAAAATGAAAGAAATATTTTAATATAATGTATGTAAAAACAAATTATGTATAGTGTATATAAAAAAATATATTGTACATAATAATATTTTTATATACATTCGAAAAATATACTGCAAAAGATGTAAGGAAGTAAGAAAATAGATGAAAACTTAAGCTTTGATACTATACTATACAAAAAACAACAATACATTTTACTTTTGCCAGAAACCATCAAAGGGTGGGAGGTTATAGAAAGTATATAATTTTTCTATAATTATAAAAACTGTATTTTTAAAAAATTGTTATATTTGCGAATACTTTTTAAAATTGCTAAATTAATAAATATTAAAAAAATTCCGCTACCCAATGAAATTTCTCCTTTTTTAAAATATATCAAATTTTAAATAAATAAGACAAAAGTGGTCGGTAATAACTTCCACTACAAGAAAATTTTTATTTTGCAACAATACATCTGCGACGAAATCATGGGGAAGTAGTCTTGCGACACACGACGTCGTAATAGTAGGCGTTGAATGATTTTACATAATTTTTGTATATGTTGTGTCGGGTTGACTTACCTACATTGGCAGTATATCATCCTCGTATTATTTCTTTGGTAAAAGGACCTGCACGGATTGCCAAATCATATACAATCTATGTTGAAAATGGGTACATATATCACACTAAGGCGCATTCAGTTAACAGAGCAACGAATAATTGTGGGGTTTGCATAAAGCGTCAAGTTTTCCGCACCAATGACGACGATTACTTTTGAGTAATAGATGAAATTATTGAGATTTAGTACGCAAGTTCGACTCTAAACCACATTGTTATGTTCAACTGCACGTGGTTCAAGACAACCTTTAACGACCCGACTTTTCAAATTTTAAAATCAAATATATTAAATGCAGCGGTAGACTAAAAAAATATTTTTATTGAAGGGTAAAATGCAAATGAGACCCCTGCGGTTTTTTTAAAATGCATGAACACCCCCTGTACTTTGAAAATGGCAAATCGCACCCTTGTGGTTCCAATTTTTTTCAATCAGACCCCTCTCCTTCAATATCAATAATTTTCTTTTAGCCTTAACTTCTTCGTTTGAACTCTGGTTTGGATAATTCAAGATGTTTGAAATCTTCTTTTCCGGCTTTACATAATCGTCACTTCAAAACTTTGAAATCATCAATAACCAAAAGAGTTAACGATGTCAATCATACCTAGTGTTTCAATGTTAATAAAATCTTTTATTTATTAATAATTTCAAAGTTTTGAAGTGAAGTTTATGTACAGTTTGAAATGAGGATTCCAAAACATCTTGAATCGTCTAAATCGGAGTTCAAATGAATAAGTTATGGCTAAAAGAAAATTATTGACATTGAAAGGGAGGGGTCTGATTGAAAAATATTGGAACCACAGGGGTGCGATTTGCCATTTTTAAAGTACAGGGGGTGTTAATGCATTTTGAAAAAAACATAGGGGTCTCATTTACATTTTAACCTTTATTGAAATATGAATTTCACATTATCTTTAATAAACATTTCAAATAAAAATATTAACTCTGGAGTTGTAAAGTTTGAATAAAAATTATATGGAAATGAATAACATTGTCTCAAAACAAATCGAAAACAAATAAAGAATAATAGAATCTCAAAATTCAACTAACTCAAACTACAAATCTGTTAAGACTCGACACAATATTCATTAACAGAAATGAATGACAAAGATGGCCACTAGCAACATGAACCTCTCATCTTCACTACTTCATCAATTGCCACCTCTAAATCTATTATTACCTAAAAAAAATTATAGCACTGTGAGGCTAAAGCCAGTGAGAAAACTGTCTAATTAACAGATAAGACTTTAAATAATCTCTAAACAAATTATACTGAGTCCTAAGCACTCAAGCACTCTCCAATAAACTCAAAGGCACAAATACACTTAAACTTCAAGTCTCACTCATTTACATGAATAGGCAATTCTCACTAATTCTATATTCAAGAATTACAACAATCAATAACACACTTGGATCATTAATCCTTCCCGTTTTCATAACCAGAATAAATATCCACAACTCCTCATAACTTTAATCTCATGCACAAATCAACCGGCCTCAAACCATAACCTTCCCTCATAAAAAACATATAATAATACATTATAATATCAATTATGAAGTCAGAAACACTGCAACCCAATTAATTAACACTCAGAATAAAAACTACAGAAAATCCAAAAACTCACTTTTACGCTTCTTAAATCATTTCTTTTACCAAATGATCATCTTAAAATCTAAAAAATATCAATATTATCATCCATAACAATCAGAATCAAAACGATTTAGAAATTCACCTTTTATAGAAAATTGTGTAATTTGGCTCTAACCGAAACTCTACTTCTCCCAAATTAAAATCGATTTCTCCTAAGCTCAAATTCAACCAAAAATTCCAGAATATAATTAATAATTATATCAAATAAAATAAGCTACAATTTGAGTTTTAGATTTCTCTAAAACCACACTATTACTTAAATCGTTAACTCACCTCGATTACATAAACAAACCAAGGTAATTTTCACCACAAATCAGACCTGAAACGATGATATAAAATAATTAAAAAATATACTAAAACATTATTTAATGATATCACAATGATTGGGGTTTAATGGCTCGACAAACGGGACAACCAAACGACGAAAAAATTTGCCATTTGAAGAGGGCAACAATGTCAAGGCTGCTTCCTCGTGTCGCTACTAAAACGGGGCTTTCGGGTGTCGGTTTGGTCATGGGTCAAGATTTGGGGTGATCTATTTTGATGTTTTTTTGGTTTAGGGCAAGGTGGATCAAAATCGATTGGGTAAAATAAAGGTTTAAGAAGAAAACGGTAACACCAAAGTCGAATTCTTTATGATTTTTCAAGAAAGCTAAAGAAATCATCAAGATCCAATTTCCAGAATTTAAATAATAATAAAAAAGAATCAAAATCACCCATAGCGTTTGAATGTTGAAGAAACGGCCTCTGATCTTCTCCTAGAAACAACCAAACCTCAATTCCACAATCAATCAAAGCAAAATTGATGAAAAAAACATCAAATTCTAACCCTAAGGACGGCGACAAGGGGTCCAAGAAGAGGGGAGAAGAGATCTTTACCTTTTGATCAAACAAGGGTCTTCCAAGTACTCCAAAAACGATATTGCACCTTGAATCGACGAAGAGGCGAATCAAAAATTCTATGGTCCTCTCAAGGGGGCGGTGACGTCGACGACGTGGAAGATGAAAAGAGAAAAAAAGAAAACTCTTTTCTGACACAAAACCTAATCTTTGTTTCTCCACCTAATTTCCTTAATTGATCAAACCTCCTTCAACTTAACAAAATTGCTCAAAGCTCATTCTCTTACAAAAACGTCTTCTTCTAAGCGTAAGGATGTAATAAGCTTAAATAATTTCCAATATTTAATATTATTGAACAATAATAATATTAAATTAAAAAAAAATTAATTTGCATTGTGTCGTGGTTGAAGGGATTGTTCTACTAAACTAGTAGAAAATCATTTAGTAAAATAATTAACTCTTAATTAAGGATCTATTAATATCAAGCGATTTGTGATAAAAACATTTAGATTCATGTTTTAAATTTCGAAAATGAAAACCTTTTACTTACATTGAGTATTAAATAGAGAACTGGTTGGAGGTTTCTTTACTGTTTCAATCCACAACAACACTGGATCTTCTACGCTATATCCCGATCAATCAAATGAAACCCTATTATGGGATCAAACTTTAGAAGAAATTAGGAAGAAGAAAAAAAAAATTCTTCCTAAAACAATAGGTCAGAATTAGCAAAGGTAAGGGAGGAGAGGAAGAGATAACTTCAATTTTAAGAAAAAAGACACTTTTGGTCCCTGAGTTTCAATTTGTTTATCATTTGGTCCCTGAGTTTTAAAACTGGCATTTTAGCCCCTGAGTTTTCATTTTATTTACGATTTAGTCCTTGCCGTCAAAAGTCTGTTAAATATTTAACAAAAAAATGATGTAACATATTTTTAATAATATAAAACCTGACATGGCACTAAAATATTAGTTTAATATTATTTTAAATGATGTGGCAATTCTAATATTTTTCTCTCTCTCCTCACCCTTTCTCGTCAAGCTCTCTCTCCCCTCACCTTCTTTCTCATCAGTTCATCTTCATCCCACCTCCAAGATCCACTTTCATCTCTCAATAAACCTGCAAATCCAAGTCATTCATAGCTTTGGATATTTGAGTGAAATCATCAACCAAATCAGTTTTCACAAATATCAGTGCCCTCCGTTGATTTCTTCACCACTCGTTCCCCCCTCAATCGCCCTTTTTATCAATAACTCACCATTGTCATAGATCTGGGATTTTCTTGAGTATGCGACTTTGTATATACATCTGAGTTTTATTTTATGGAGATGGGTTGTGCGATCTAGATTTGAGCTTTAAGTTCATTTTTGTTTGATTTCTTCAAAATCCAAATATAAATGGGTTTTCAATTTTTCTTTTTCAATTTTAATCTAATGAGATGGGTTAGTGAGATCTAGATCTGAGGATTTATTCATTTTTGCTTGATTTCGTGGAAATCCAATCCTTCATTTTAGATCTACACCTCTAAAGCCATTAACCATGGAGATCGAAATCACCGATGAAGCGATAAGGAGAAATTCTCTCTGTTAAAACTTTTAATTTATGAGTTGCTTTGATTTTTGTTTATATGGTTGTTCATCAAATTTTTATTCCCCAATTGCTTAGATCGATTTATCTCGCAAGCTTCGTTCTGTTTTCCAGATATGAATATTTTCGCTGATCTTGGAATTGGTCATTGATGTTACTGGACTCTTATCTATGAGAAAAATCCAGATGTGGAGAAATATGATGAACACATAGAGGAAGAAGATGGATAGCAGCGAAGATGATGATTTTTTGATAACAGTAGGGGATGAGATCTGGGTTGTTCAAGATTTTCAAAGATAACTTCGCCGGAGATGGGGAATTACAGTGGTGGTTCTCATATCTTTTTAAAGAAGATGAAGTCATTTTAGTTAAGAGGAGAGAGATGGGGGAGATGAAGAGGAGAGAGAAGAGATAGATAATTAATCTAAAGTATATAAATTAAAATTAATTGTTAATATAAAATTCATTTAATATGCCACCTCATTTAAATATGCCATGTGAGCAACAAATTATATGATAAAAATAATTTTTATGCCACGTCAGCATTCTGTTAAATATTTAACAAAATTTTAAAGCAGGGATCAAATGGTAAAAAAATGAAAACTCAGGGGCTAAAATGTCAGTTTTTAAAACTTAGGGACCAAATGGTAAACAAATTGAAAACTTGGGGACCAAAAGTGTCTTTTTCCCTCAATTTTATGTGATTTATGAATGGCCCAAGCCTCCTATTTATTGACTAATGGAAAATATAATCTCATTAAGATATTCCATAGAGATAAATACAAAAAGAAAAAGATATTCTCTTTCCATTATCTTGGTATTTTTCAAATTATCATAGATAAATAAGAGGATATTTTCTTTTCTTTTATTTAATTTATCTTGGGTAAGTAAATCTATGTAATTATTTTAGGATATATTTCAAATAATTATTTTCCTTCAAATAACACATCATGTAAGGCCCCGTGTTTTTTTTTCAAAAAAATTATTATTTATAAATGGCATGCTTGTGTGATTAATGATAAGTTTTTTTTTGTTTTTTAGAAATATTTTTTTATTTGTGATATGATTAGTTGAACTAAGGTGGAAATTGTAAAAGGGAACCTTTATTAATCATGGTTAGTTATTAAAAAGAGGCCTAGTTAGTAATTAGATTATGGGACAAGGGTTGATTAGCAAAGGGCAAGATTGGAGAGACTTGGGGTGATGTGGAGGGATGTTTTTGCAATTAATTAATTTTATTTTGTAAAAATTGGAAGTATAAATGAATAAATTAAAAGAAAAAAAGAGGGAAAAAAAAAAATTCTTCCCATTTTCTTCTTCCCCACCGTCGGCCCCCTCCTCTTTTTTTCTCCAATGGTGACTTCTGCTTCCTCCTTCAAATCTTCATGAAACATGGGTGAATCAAGTTGGGTTTTAGTTGATTTATGAAATAATCATCATCCTAGGAAGGTTCAAACAAGAATCATTTGCTTCCATTAAGGTTCAAGGTAAATTTCAAATAATGAGCTCAAGTTTCTGGTTTTCTTCCATGGAGGTTGTAGGTTGTTCTTGGTGGCTGTTTTAAATCACTTGGAAGTTTTTTTTCTCTTATTTCAAATTCTGAAATTTTAGTTTCAATTTGTGATTATGAACCCTAAGTTTCACTTTTTTAGTTTTCTTTAGAGGATGAGAGACATGGGTGGATTCAAGCTTTCAAACCTCCATTAATGGTGATTTTCCAAGCTTCTAGTTTTCTTAATTTTGGGTTTCTTGGCTTTTACTTAGAAACTATAAATTCTGGAACTTATGAGTGTTTAAATATATAGATTTCACATGAAAAACAACTTGGAAGAGTAGGGAAATGATTTTTCCGAAGATTCTCAAATTTGGCCAAAATACTAGTTTTAAACTTAGGTAGTTTTGGGTTTTTCTTGATTAATTTTAAAAAGTTATCAATTCTGAAAATTTTGGGTGGTTATATGTATATATTATACATGAAAAACACATTGGAAGATTAACCTAATGAATTTTTGATAAATTCCCGTTTTAGACGAAAATTGCACCTTAATTTGACTAGTTTTTGGAGTTTTTTCCAATAACCTGGTTTGGGTTGTGTTTTGTTTATTTTAAGCTAAGATAAATGTGCCACTTTGAATCTAAATATGTTTGGAATGTTTGATGTAGGATAAGGGCAAGAGCAAGCTAGTTAAGGGCCTATTTGTGAAGGTGAGAACAAAAAGAATCAAAATAGTGATGGTGGTGTTGTTGTGAGTGTTAGTGAAATGGTGTTGGAAGAACATTGAACTTGTCATAGCTGGAATTGAGGTCACTTTGGTGCTTGAATTTAGAGGGAATGGAGGCTGTGAAGGAAAGAAAAGAAATGAGCTAAAACTTGACAAGTTGTCAAGGATTCAGGAAATACGGAAATACCTTGAACCAACTTTGCATTTACTTATAACTTGAGCTTTTCTTATGTGAGTTATATGCATTTACACATGTTTCAAGTAAGAGATCGAGTCATACACTGAATTGGGATTTATATTCATTTATTCTCGATATGCTTTTGATTATTGTTTGATAGGTCATGTATAGTCAAAATGGGAGACATAATGCTTAAAATATGACTTTATATGCTTAGTGTACTTTTGTTTAAGAATATTCTGAGAAAGGATTGAGTCATATGCTGATTGGAGGATTATCCTACTTGAACTCTTTATGCTAAAGTTTGTATTCAATGTAAATTTGCAAAGAAAACATGTTCATTTACATTTCATCTCATTCATGCATATCATTCATTTATTACATGGCCATGGGGTCGTAACTCGTGTAATGGTGAGTGGATGTTGGACGTTACACGTGGTTACCGTGGCAGATATAGTGTAGCTCTGAGGCATTGTGTGGTGGATGGTCTAGATGCTAGAGTGGTTATTACGATAACCTGGAAGAATATATGAGCCACGACTTGAGTGATTATTGAATTAGTTTGTGAAAAACCCGTGATGAGATGCGAGGAATGTGAAATGGAAAGTTGGTATTGGATTGACTTGATCTTGAACTTGAAAAGTTTTTAGTTTGCATAACATGCATGTTTAAGTTTGATCATTCTTATGCATTCATACCTGGCTAATGCCGTTAGAAGGTGCGTAGTGGAACACGGGAAAATGTTATGATAAATGAAAGTGATTCGAGAAGTGAATGGAATGTTATGTTGGGTTGATAAAGGCTTAATGTAATATGGGGAAGTGTAATAAATAAAATGAGCTACGGCTCGAGTGATTTGTGTGATAATTTGTGAAATGTGTGTAGTGAGACACAGGGAAAGTTTATGGAAGCACATGTTGTCGAAAAGTATTGTGGAAAGTGATATCGGTTTGAACATTCTTGTTACGAATGGGCTATGGGTTTGAAATACCAATGACTGGATTAAGCATACATGTTTACACTTTCTTGTACGTTTTATGCATTCATACGTGTTTGATTTCGTTTGAGCATTCATCTCGTGCCTCACATATCACGACTTTAATTCTTTTTACTTTAACTGAGTGGCATGCTCAGAGGTGTTTTATATCACCTTTCAGGTACTAGTAGAGGTCGTAGGCGAGGTGGGGAAGGTGGTGCTCGTTGATTTACGAGATGAGAACTTTGGATAGGTTACCGGTCACACGATTCATGTTTCTTGGAAGTGTTTTCTTTTGTGAGATGATGAGTGCTTGTCTTGAGTTAAAGCTTGAAAACTTTTTATGTAAATATTTATGTTGACTTAACGGTTTGTAATAACTCTTTTCTGGTGCACCATGTACTTTATGATTTTGAACTATACTTAATATTTTGAAACATTTGATAAGCCGAGTTGAGTATTAAGCAGGTTTATAAAAGAGTTTACGAATGCTTCATGTCCAAATTTTCTTTGTTTTGTTTTATCATTTAAACTAAGTTTGTTAGTCTTCACTTCTGCTTTGCATAATAGCATCCTAAGCTTGTTTTTTTACAAGACGGGTCGTCACAGTTGGTATTTTAGTGCCTTTTAGCTCTAAGTCGTGTCTTGAGTATATTTAGTTCTATAAAATGGAATTAGTGTTTTTTCTCTTAGTTTAAATAAAACTTGTGTTATATACATATCATATGATAATGAAAAATCACTTAAAAATAGATAACCAGAGAATTTTAATCATTCTCTTCTCCCACATCCATTCTTAAAAATTGTGATATTTCAAAGAATAATTTAAAAATTGATTCAATTAAAGTGCATTCTAAGTTGAGAAAAATACATATGATTGACGAACGAGTGGTTATCAACTTAGTAAATCAATGTAATATTTTACTTCTAAAATATTATAATAAAAAAATCTAATCATTTGATGGGCTGAACTCGGCTCTCGATTTAACGAGTCAGGCCCAAACTCAAACCTACAAGCCAAGCCTATGAGTTGACCCATGAGATTTATCTTGCGATTCGGCGCATGAGATTTTCAGAACAAAAATTTTCTTGGCATATTTTGGGTATATTCGATATAATGAGGAAAAGAGAGAAAGAAGCGAGGTTTGTAGAAGAAGATTTTAATGGAGGTGGACACAATAGGGGTAAATTTGATTAAAATAAAAGTTATTGGGTGAAATTGATCAACTTGAATAGTACTAGGGATAAATTTGCAATTTGTCTTTTTTTATATATATTTTTGTTTTTTGAAAAATTGGGTTAGTTTTAATTGTTGGTTATAAGAGGATATGTTTTGCGTTTCGCCATTAATTTAGTGTAGTTATATCTGTTACAACAACTTAAAATTGTAGAGATATGTTTTTATAATTTACCCTATTAATTAACATATAGAAGGTTAAAATTGTTAAAAATAACGTTTTCAAAATTTAAGAAATTTGAGAGCATAATATTATCTATAAAATAAGTTTCTCTATCATCCATGATTTTCTTATATAGTAAGATAAACGAGAAGATATAGATTTTGAAAACTATATCTTCAAAATTTAAGAAAATTTGATTATGTCATGTTTGTGCTCTGTGGTGTTCAGATTGTCTTCTCGTTCTGCTATTGTGTTTGCTTGACACTCTTGATAAACTTTCCTACTGGGATGTTTATCAATGATAAACATTGCTACTGAGATGTTTATCAATGATAAACTTTCCTACTTGGATGTTTATCATTTTCTCTATGCTTGGAATTGCAAATATCAAATGATTCAGAAAGCTTCATTATTTGCTTACTATCTATAATTTTCATGAATTGATGGTCATTTACATCCTCTCCATCTGGATTTAATCGATCGTCTTTATTTCCCTAGTTCACATCTTGACAAATTTTAGGGTCAATAATTTCATTTAGATGTTCTCCATTTGGGTTTACTTGAAGATTTTTATTTCCCAAGTTCACATGTTCACAAATTTCAACATCTTGAACTACTTTTCGTGAATGGTCAAGATATTTTCATTGCAATCCCCCACCAATCACAATAGGCTGCTGCTCTAAACAAATACGTAGAAAAGTAGCAAGGTTATTTGCCAAAGCAACTTACTTCTTAGCTTCAAGGTATTCTGATATAGTAAGTGAATGTGCACAACAAGGACCATAAGAACAATCTCTTTCATTCATCCTAAAACTAAGAAAACGAAACAAAGTAAGGAAATCATTTCTTTTGATAAAATACTAAAAAACAAGTTTTATTGTTTCTGAAAAACTTTCGAACGCATGATCATGTGAATCAGACAATTTTATTATCAAATTTAACAAGTTAAAAGTCAATTTATTAACTAGAAAACTCATGCATCTGCTCGAATGAAATTGAAAATCTGTTGATTTCAGATTTTAGAAACATAAATGATAGTAGTAAGATGAATGACATAAACAATTAAAACTCCTTTATAAGTGCAGGCCTATATAAACTTTATAGGATTCCATTAAATCCTTGTTTGTTTGAATTTCATTTCCTCCCATCCAAATTTCATTCATTCCATAACATTTACTCATCATCACCATCC